>CM061353.1:12612500-15012500 GCA_030867105.1 Liasis olivaceus | reverse complement strand
ATACGTGGCACTCTCTGTACTCCATTTGCAATACCCAGGGGGAGGGCTTTAAGGAGTAAATAAGTACCTTAAACCTGACTGAAATCTAAAGAAACTACTGCACAATTTAAAAACTCTCACACCCACAAAAATAGGATTTTTAAAAAATTGGATGGGGTTAAGCAGCAAAATTTCAGCCTTTAACACTATATAAGGAAATGCAAAATGCTAAAAAAATAGTCCTGTCAACCCTGGCAATATCACCAGCCATGCCTCTGTGGCTTCTGAAAAGGAAGCACTGTTTACCCCCTGAAGCTGAAAAAATCTACTATGTACCTATGCATATCTTATACAATACTATAGAAAGGAAGAACTTAAAAGTAGCCAATAAGCCTACCTTTTTCACTGCCAATTCAAATCTATTTGACAAGATCTAATTTTTTAAAAAAGTCTGAAATGCTGCCTTATTCAATAATTGTTGAAATTATCTGGTTTAATCTGGTAGAAGATGCAAGTCTGAATGATTGTTTGTCTGACTCAGTACAATGAGCTTTTCTATATAACAAGTGACAAATGCTCTAAAATGAAACATAAAACGAAACAAAGACAGAACTTTTTTTCCACAAGTGAAGGTTGTCAATATGCTGAACATATTTTTTTAACTGATATAAAGTTTACCAATAAAAGCTTTAGAGTAAGGGAAGACTTGGGAAAGATAATGCTAGGACATACTGGGTTTATTTTATACTTTTTAATCACATTCCATTCTTCCTATACCAAACATAACCACACTAATAAATACAATGAAATGTAAAAGCAGGCTCTCTTTCTGTGATAAAATCTATTTCTGATGCCTACAATAATACAGAAACAGTAATTTACTTTCTTATATTGGACAGACCTCCAGGATTCCACACTGAATTGTTAGCTCTTCTCCCAAGAACATTATATATTTTGCCTATGTTTTCTGCAAATTTCTTCTTAAGCCACAAGCAACTTATCTTCCTTTGGGATCTATTTACCTTTGCTTAAAGACTAGTTTCAAGTGATGAAGCAGCCATTTTCTTTTCAAGTGTTCCTTTTAAAAAGTTGCTAGGATTTATAGCTATGATAAACCTTAAAATGTCAATCTCATTTCATTAGTTGTTAAATACTATTTAATAAGCATTTGACATGATTCTTACACCCAGATGCAATACTAAAGCATGTTATCCTAAGAGAAAGGAAGACATACTTGACCAGCAAAGGCAAGTCATCTTTCAAGAAACTAGCAAAAAAGCAATGTTTTCCAAACTACCGTTTCAGAACCATACCCTAAAATGCATGTATGGATTTAAAAGAATTCCAAATGTTGCTCTGAGAAAAGGACTGAGTATGCAGTCAACGTCAGCTGTACAGAGTAGGGCTTTAAGGCCTACCTACTAGTCAAACAACTGGAGTACTCTGGTTTTCTCGTATCACTTATACATCTAAGCACAACCCAAATATAAACCCTTCAGATTTGTTGTAGATGAAAAATAGTCACCCAAAGAAAGTAAAACACACACACACACACACACAAAGGTTTTTTAAAACGGTCTAAGAAATTCAAAGTCTGATTTTTTTTAAAAAAAGCACTGTTTAGTGTGTGTTTTCATATTAATTTGTGTCTAATACATGATAAAACATATCTGACTGTAGAATCTGATTTTTTTTCTATTCAACATATTCCTATTCCTTTTTACATATAATAGACAGAAACTGAATTCTAACTCAAAGGACACGTAGCAGCATTCATTAACCTGTTTCAGTACACGCATAATTAGTAGTTGATAAAAAAAGATAATATTAATTAGTAGAGCACATGTTTTGCATACAGACGTTCCCAGCGTCAATTCTTGGCATCTGCAAGGAATGCTGTAAGACGTCCTGCATGAACATCTGGATAGCAGCGGCCTGGTGATGTAGGACGTATGTGACGAGAGAGAGAGAGAGAGAGAGAGAGAGAGAGAGAGAGAGAGAGGGAGAGGGAGGGAGGGAGGGAGGGAGGGAGGGAGAGAGAGAGAGAGAGAGAGAGAGAGAGAGAGAGAGAGAGGGGGGGGGGGGTGTCAGGGCAAGACTATAAATCACTGACTATACAGAAACAGACAACTATGATTTTCATCATCAGCTATGCCAAAGGCACAGGCTAACTCAAACCATTACAGTAAACAATACGGAAGCCTCACAGAAACAAGTGAAACCCAAGACAGTCTTCACACTGAACATGACATTGAGAAGAATTTCAAAATGGAATGAAAATGGCTGATTCCACAGGGTGGCACAACCCTCTTCCATGACCTTAAACAGCTCTTTGGATCCAAGCCATTCAGAGGATTAGTTCCAAAATATGCCCTGTGTCCTTCACTCATTTTTCATGCACCGGACTTTGACAACTGCAAGAATTTAAAAATACAATGCATTCAACAACAAGCTTTCTAATACAGTACAGAAATTCTATCGATGTGCCATTTTTATTAAGTGCCAGACATCAGCCAACATTTAAAGCACTCATCTATGGAAGCCACAAATTAAGAATCTGTCATGAAATTATTTAATTTATAAAGCACAGAAAGCTAAAGTGCTACTAAGTTTCTTTTAATAAAAATGTAACTAAATATTTTCTTCTCTTAAAAGAAAAAATGTAACTGCATTTTTGGTATCTATGAACTTGAAGCACAATATGCATCTGGGGGTCTTTTCCTTTCTCTTGCGTGACTGAAATAAAGCTCTAGGTTGAGAATAGGAATCCACATAAATGCGAACTGTTTCTCTTTGGAGAATGGGAAAAGCCCTGCACACAGGACCAGAACACAGTAGGCCTGCAGAAAACTATTAGTGCAGATGTTTACTTTTATCTGAATTGTGTAGATTTAGAAGCACACTTGCGGCCTTCTCTTCATTTTGTGTTTTAGTGAGCCATATCGCACCTGCAACAAATAAAGAACGCTGTGAAACATTTCAGGATATCTACAAGAACATTTCTAATACAAAAATCCTGAAGTTGGTTGCTTATTTCCTGGTGGGGAGGGGAGGGAATGACATCCAGCATAAGGACATGAATGAAAGACAAATAGCAACCTGTGACAGAATGCAATCCATCCATTTCACATCTGTATGCAACTCACCCAAATGACTATTACAATAGGCACAGGTATTATAAGGGGATACAAATAATAGCCCATGAGGCCCCCTGTGTTCTATTCTCTTTATTCTGCTCTCCAAGACTGGCATTACAGAAAAATAAGTATGAAAATTGGAGCTGTGCCTTGATATCCACCAAGCTACAATTAGATCAGTTTATGTGGCACATTTCCTCCTCCTATCCTTTTTCTATCCCCAGGCAAAATAGTTTTTACTCTTCCAGATCTTTTAATTATATCTTCTTGTCTTCAGGGTTTTGTTTTGCTGTTTTGTTTTGTTATACTGGCTTTTAGTGTTATTTTTTTTTAAATCGACTGTACTTTTTTTTTTTTTTTTTTAGAAGAGACAACTTTTTTGGACAGGTGAAGTTAACAATATTTTCATAAAGAAAAACATATTTCATATAAAACAGAAGAAAAAAATAAATCTTCAAGTCCCTGCAACATAAACTGGCAGAGAACCATAATTTTCTGGGATCAACTACAGAGTTGAAAATGGAACAACCACAATGCAATACTCTCAATTTCCACAACAGCTGGCTAGAAGGATATAATAAGAATGTCTTTGGAAGATCCAGGAAAATCATTAGGATTGTATGTCACCTGTCTCTAGCACAGTCATGCATGAGGGTGACTAACTCATGAATCCAAATCACAAATGACTGATACTGAATTATGTAATATGATAGAAAACATTGAAATTATTGCAAACAAAAATGCTACAAGAGTTGGTGAAGTACTAACTGTAACATTTCCCCTTTCAAATATCTTTTAATAGTTTTTTTGCTAACTCCTCAAACAAAATATATGAGCAAAATGAGCAACATTACTAATGAAGGACATTCTTCAGGATGACATGGGCACCAATAATCTTCATATAAATACTATAATGTTTAAGAGTGCACTCATATATAATCACAAACCCTTATTTACTTTTACAGGAAGAAATGCTGTGCAATCTCAGATCTCCCTCCTAGCTCCACACAAGAGGGTTTTTTTTCCTAAACCAAACCAGACTTTGCTATTTAATCTGAACTGACCAGGATCAAGATTCAGAAAAATTAAGCTTCTACTTTAGAATGTTCTCAATGAAAAATGTTCGTTGATTTGCACCTTTTTATAGCATTTCATACTGTCAAGAACAGATTTACTTGCCTCTTTGCGTCCTTTTATTGTTTTTACAGATTTCATACTTTGTGTTCGACGGAGACCTCTCTGAGCAAACATCTCATCTTCTGAATATGTCCCTTCCCTCTCTTCATCTGTTTTATCATCTTCAGAATCTTTTTTTATTGGAATACCATAACCTGAGGTACAAAATCCAAATGCAAAATACTGTTATACCAATGATTTATCATTATTTACCTTTAAAAAAAGAACATTCAAATGTTCAAGGCTTGAGGGTTTTTTTCCTCAAAAGGATAGCTATACACTAGGCACTAAGGACAGAAAACACACCTGCTTCATCACACCTGTTTTGATAGTATGTGGTCTGGCTAAGATGGAAATCAGGGGAAACTGGTTTGTATGAATTTAGTGGATGGGAAAGATGCATGAAGGAATGGAGATAAGAACCAAAGTATGTGTGTATGTGTATACCCTGGCCAAAGGAGGATATGGAAGCTACCAATATGAAGACCCAGAAGCTCCTCACAATGTATGGAGGTTTCTACCCCAAGTCCAACACTCCGAGACTGTACACCAGCCAGAGAGAGGGCAGGTGGGGTCTGGTGAGGGTCAAAGCCACTGTCCTGGATGAAAACCAGAGCATTCAGGAGTACATCAGTTAAGATGGCACCCAAAGTTGAGCTGTTGAGAGAATGCCCGAGGCAGCAGCAGACACTGGAGGAAGTTCAAGCAGAGGAAGTGCCATGGCAAGAAAAGACCATGCATGGGATGTACCATCGACAGCTGAGGTGGCTGACTTTGGGAAATCCTACCAGTGGCTGGAAAGGGCTGGACTAAAAGACAGCACTGAGGCACTGATCATAGCAGCACAAGAACAGCACTAGGCACCAGATCCACAAAAGCAGGGGTCTACCACACTAGACAGGACTCAAGGTGCAGACTGTGCAGAGAGACCTCAGAGACAGTCCAACACATAGTGACAGGGTGTAAGATGCAGGCAGGAACAGCAGACACTGAACGGCACAACCAAGTAGCTGGCATTGTGTACAGGAACATCTGCACAGTGTATGGGCTAGACCCCCCCAAGTCCAGATGGGAGATTCCACAGAAGGCCATGGAGAATAACAGGGCTAAGATCCTGTGGGACTTCCAGATCCAGACAGACAGGCAGGTACTGGCCAATCAACCAGACACCGTGGTAGTACACAAGGACCAGAAGACAGTGGTGGTGACAGATGTAGCAGTGCCATGTGACAGTAACATCAAGAAGAAGGAGTACAAGAAGCTGGAGAAGTATCAGGGCCTGAAGGAGGAACTAGAGAGGATATGGAAATTAAGGCCAAAGTGGTCCCAGTGGTGGTAGGAGCACTCGGGGCTGTGACTCCTAAGCTGGGAGAATGGCTCCAACAGATCCCAGGAACAACATCAAAGCTCTCTGTCCAGAAGAGTGAGTGCTAGGAACAGCTAAGATACTGCGCAGAACCCTCAAACTCCCAGGCCTCTGGTAGAGGATCCGAGATTGAGGAAGACACATACCACCTATTCAGAGCTGGTTATTTTGAATGCATTAAAAGTGGCTTGACCTCAAAAGAGGACCTTTCCACCCATTTTTTTTTAATTAATGCATGATACAATTTTCTATCCAATTCCCTTAGAGTTGGGGCTAGGATTACATTACTGATTTAGAAAGACTCTTTGAAGTGATGGTATCAATTCCATGCCTATACCCCAAGCTAATGGTTTTGGAGGCAGGCACTAAAGCAGGACTTACAAGAGTCTTTGAGGGAATTTTCTTTGAAACTCAGGCAGCAAGTCCCATAGTCAAATTTCTAAGTTTTAAAGAGAGGGATCAGTGTCCATGGTGATCTGACTTCAATGGAGGGTCATCTACCGCTGCTTACACAAAATCAGAATTAGTCCAGCTTAATAGTCCACCAACCTAAGGGTTCACTGGGAGTGGAGGTTTTGCTTTTCTTTTTGGTACCAGGCAAAGTTTGGTAGTGCCTTTGTCCCATTGGTTCATCATCTGCTATTGCCGTGAGGTCGTGCATACTGAAACTCCGCAACTTTTCTGTTATTGCCCCTTGACCCTGTAACATTGAACAGGAAAAGCGAGATGTCATTCAATGGGAGGACGGAATCCTCTGGATCTTTTTTGTCAAAGTTGATATACAGTCATGTGAAAATAAGCACACCCCACTGAAATTTGTGTCTTTTTCAACGTATTTTAGCATATAGGTATTTAATCTTCATTTTAACAATATTGATAGATAAAGGGGATATAATATAACAATTATCATGCACCATTTACAGCTGAGAATTTTAGGTACCAAAATATACCCCCAAAATTGGGTTCAGCTTATTCACAGATGGGCTTATATGTGAGCATATACAGTAATACTTTTTAAAGTACCTGTATACTGGGAGTCCTTACTTAACAACCCTAACTGGGAGCAACTACTCCGTCGTTAAGTGGTCATTAAGTGAAATGTCACATGACCACTCCATTTAGTGATGGCAGTTTGGGTAGTCTCTGTTGCCGAGAAGTGAATTCTGCAATCGTTAGGCGAGAACCCACTCCAATCCAAGCCATTCCCAGCTTGGTCCCTCCCAGCCCTGAGCATTGGTTCTTCCAAGGTTGGGGACTGTCTCAACTCCCCTCACTTACCCATCTTCTCCCCATCTCTGTCCTTTTGGCCACCTGCCTATCTGCCGCTGCTCCCACCATCCCGCCCACCACTGCTGGCCAGGACAATCCTTTGCACTGCACCTCGCTGCACGCCCCTGCTCGCTGGGACGATCCTTAACGTGAAGGATGTGAGACAATCCACAGTGTGAAGGATCATTCCAGTGGGAGTGACACATGGCAAGGTGCAGTAAAAAGGACCGTTCTGCTCACACTCCTTAGCACCCACCTGCCACACTCAATTGCCTGCCCACACTCCCTAGTGCCCGCTCAAGGCACTTACTTGCCCGTCCACAGCACTTGCTCACCTGCCCACACTCCTTACCACCTGCCCACAGCACCTGCCCCTCTGCCTAACCTTGATATCTTTGCCTGCCTTCTCCCCACTGGGCTCACCATCATGGCGACATGCAAGTGGACGGGGGGTTGGGTTACTGTGGGCGGGCAGGTGTATGCCACCACCCTACTGGGAAAGAAAGGGACCAGGGCCCTGCCAGCCAGGGCAATCCTTTGCATTGTGCCTTGCTGCACACTGCTGCTGATGGGGACGATCCTTAGCATGAAGGATCAACAAGGAAGGCTCTCTGCAGGACAATCTGCAATGCGAAGGATTGTCCCGGCCACATGGAGAGGTGCAGCATGAGGCAAGGCACAGTGCAAAGGATCGTCCTGGCCACCCTAGAATTTCTTTCCAGCATGGCCTGAGAACAATGGGACTTAAAATCCCACGCACTGGGTAGCTGCTTTAAGAATGACATACTGTAGTTCACTGGGGAGAAACCCAGATTTAAAATCCTTCCTCTGCCATGAAGCCGGCTGGGTAAGCGTGAGCCGACCACTCTCTTTCTTATCGTAATCTAATCCTCCTTCCAGGATTTGTCAGAATAAATGGGGGAGGGGGAGGGTGTAGAAACCAGGTAACCTGAGCTTTACAGCAGAAGGCTATATAACTTTAAATTTAAAAAAAAAAGAGAGAAGCATCCAACCTAATGCTTGGACATGCATCCCCTTTTTTTAAAGGAGCAGGAAACCAAACAGCCACTACTCACAAAAGAAAACACAGCCAACAGCAGCTGCCCATCAGGCCTTAAATGAGCAACAGCTCCCTTCTCCTGCCATGTCCCAGACACCTATATCGTTACCTCAGAAACCGAACAAGCCATGCCTTCTGTGAGGCGGAGTACCTTTTCTAGTCCAGTGTGGCGGTGATCTTTCAATGGTCCTCTGTGGAGTGAAGAGCCACCACTGCCTAAGTGGAGACACATTGGCTGTGTTTTCTTTTGTGAGTAGTGGCGGCGTGGTTTCCTGCCCTTGGGGTGGGTGCTAGGAAGTGTGGGCAGGCGAGCAAGTACTGTGGGAAGTGGGGGGTTGGCAGTAGCAAGGGTGGGCAGACATAAATGCGGGCAGGCCCGAATTTTTATCACATGACCTCGAGGGTCGTAAGTTTGAGGACTGGTCACAATTCCATTTTTTCAGTGCCGTCATAACTTTGAATGGTCACTGACTGAATGGATGTTAAGCAAGGACTACCTGTATCCCATGTATATTTGCATATAGGCCCATCCATAGATATAATGCAGGTCAGCTTATCTGCTGGTGGCACATTTTTCATGGCATTTTGGTTAAAAATTTGAGGGTCGGCTTATACGCAAGTATACAAGTAGTCCCTAATTTAAGAATGAGTTCTGTTCCCAAGGCCTGTCCTTAAGTTGAATTTGTTTGTAAGTTGGAACAGTATTATTGAATAATACCGTATAAAGCAGTATTGTGTAATGAACTCGAACCATTGTGTATTTAACTCAAATCATTATGTATTTAACTCGAATTTTGCTATAATATGCTCCGTTCTTAACTATGGGTCATCCTTAACCTGGAGACTACCTGTGTATAGTACTTACTTTTTCACATGACTGTATTGGACTTTTATAAAACATAATATGTGTTGTTTGTCTTGGCTTCTATCAAAACATTAATCAGTTTGCGATAGCAATTCAAAATATACCACACAAAAGGACAAAAGTTACTTACATTAGCACACAATTGACAAATCTTTTCAAACGTTAGATTAAGAACTACGTTCAGCACACCTGATTGCATAATCAATTTGCACTGTGAAATTTATGTTCTGTACCTAATGTACAATTTAAAAATGAACTGTTTTTTCCCAAATGTGAGAGAATGACTAATAATGCAGTCCCACATACATTTTCTAGACAGGAAGATTCTATTGCAAAGTAAAAAAAGATTCTGTGACTAGCATAAAACTGATAAAAATATTGCGGTATGTCCTGGGATGATGTTAAATACAAAATTATAAACTTGTTTGCAAATGTCCGTTCCCATCAATATTAAGGTAGGCTTCTTTGCAGGTTACAATTTATCTGAAATTCTATGTAATTTTTAACATAACATTTCTGTAAGAATCAATCTCAATCTTGCATTACAAATGAAAGCATTTCTAGATTTATAATTGTAAACAGCTGTAGGGTGATAAACCAGAACAGCATCTATACCATAATTTGTTTCCCTCCTATCCTACACAGCCATTAAAGCTCTTTCTTCTGTAGAGGTTAGACATTTTATGAGAAACCTTTTCATCTGGTACCACCCTCTAAAATGAATTAAATTCAACTACTAAGTCCATAATTCAGTGTATAAATTGAGGCTTATTCAAATTATGCATTTTTCAATGTCCATCCTGTAAAGTCTAAGTGCCATATCAAAAGCTTGCCTTCATTAATTCATTCACTAATACTATTAGCTACCTTCTCAATTCTGTCTGGAAGAAATTTGGTTTAACATAATCCCTGACGTGAAAGGCTGAATGGACTGATTTAGATTTTTGCCTTTTCTAAATGTCTAAATAATAGTACTAATTAGAGGTACAGTGGTACCTCGGTTCACAAACGCATCTGTTCACGAACAATTCGGTTCACGAACAGCTCCAGCCACAAAAATTTGCCTCCATTTGCAAATGCCGGATCGGGTGACGAACAGGATCCGCGGCCATTTTCCCTCCCGTGACACGTGGTCGCGGCTTCCTGTAGGGAGGGGGACTCTCCCTCCAAGCAGTAACCGTGGCCATTTTCCCTCCCGTGACACGTGGTTGCAGCTTCCTGTAGGGAGGGGGACTCTCCCTCCAAGCAGTAACCGCGGCCATTTTCCCTCCCATGACATGTGGTCGCGGCTTCCTGTAGGGAGGGGAACTCTCCCTCCAAGCAGTAACTGCGGCCATTTTCCCTCCCGTGACATGTGGTCGCGGCTTCCTGTAGGGAGGGGAACTCTCCCTCCAAGCAGTAACCGCCTCCCCACCCGCCTTCCTGTCCTCCACGCCGGGAGTCGTGTCGAGCAAGGTTAGCTTTCTCTCTCTTCGTACTGTACTTTGTGTCATATTTTTGCGGTTTTTTAAAAAAAAAACATATGGTTCAGAACGGATTAACCGTATTTACATTGAACCTTATGGGGAAATTTGACTTGGGTCGTGACCAGAAATCGGTTGGCGACCAAATTTGGGGTCAGAACGGATTAACCGTATTTACATTGAACCTTATGGGAAAATTTGATTCGGTTCACGACCATTTCGGGTTGCGACCAGAGTCGCGGAACGAATTAAGTTCGTGAACCGAGGTACCACTGTATATGTTTATCTAAATATAGCTCCAAACCATGGCACAAATGCTGATTCTCACACCACCTTTGTTCTTGAGTAAAAGGCTACATATTAGCATTTGTAATTATTAGGTAAACATGCACAAATTGAAAGTATTTTGTAAGAAAGCAAGATGAGAAGTTGTTTTGACAGCCCTAATCTCTGGAGGACACATTGTTTGAAGCAGAGGAAATGAAATATTTCCACAGCAGGCAGAGCACCACTGGAAGCCATAAACAAGCCACATAGTTTGAGCATCCAGAAGATCCTGCCTTAATTTCAGCAAGTTAAGATTCAAGACATTCAGGAAAGGGTTGGTGTGATCATAGGTTAGCAAGGTTAGAATTCTTGCCTATATGTTTACCTATAATTGCAGGAATGCTGGGGTCATGTTATTTTATCAGTTCTAATTTGTAAGAAGTTAACAGATTCAGATGGTGACATGAATAGCAGCAGATGAATAGCAGAACTGCTGTTACTATACTGAGTGTTCTGATGACTGCAAAAAAGGCAATGGGAATAAGTCATGGACTACTCAGATTTATCTTCATTCTTAGGGGCCCTTTGGGCCTGTACAATCAGGTGCTTCTGTGACCTGTTTCACACATTACACTAAGCCAAAGTATCTTTGCTGAGATACTTCTTATTGAAAATAAAATTTCACACTTTCACCTTGAGAAAAATAGGGTAAAAATGAATAAATATGGGCTTGGTCAGCATGAGTAACAGCATGGAATATTCTGGCATTACAAAATTGGAATTTTTCATAATGGAAATGCTCCCAATAAACTGAATTGCTGAAAATCTGACATAAGATGGACAAGCAAGATAGAATAATTCTTTCTACCATTAAAAGTAGCTAAACAACTGGAAAACTGTGATCTGATCAGAATTAGAATCTTTGGCTTTTTCTATCAACAACCCTGTTTAAAGCCATAAACAATCCTGATTCATGGTTCTTGTTTAAGAGAAGGTAACTTGCTCAGCAGCTTGTTTGTTACCAGTCTCCACTAGAAGAAAAAGCTATCAGACAACATGTGTAAGCATGTTTGTTCATAATAAATAGAATTCTGAAGAATTGAGAATAATGTTAGCGTGTTATAGGGAAAAGCATGGCTTCATTGATCAGATATTCACTTTAGTATTTAGAATAACTTTATTTGAAGAAAAGTAGACATCTGAACTGTTATTTCAGAAAACCTGGAAGTTTAATTGCACAACTTACATGGGTAGCTCCATTGTTCCCACTGCCTTTTCTACCTTAGTAGACAAATTCTGCAGAGTATTCTTCAGAAGAAGACTTCCTAGGAATAAGCAGCTGGTAGCTCAATAAACAATGCTATCCTGGGGGCTTGAGTGGCCAGGGAATAGCCTATTAAACCACTGTTGCTCTCAATAATCACAAACCACCTACATTTCTACAAATGTTACATTGTACACTGACTAAAGCCATCACCACTTCTTCGTAGGAATTGCTTGTCAGCTCCTACTGACCCCTGGATCAATTAGCCCACTCCCTAGTCTTGTTCTAAGTGCATCAGTGATGAAGGGTGGCCCTGATGATGATGTATATACTCTGCTCTCAGGTACAAATTCTAGTTGTGAAACAAACTGTATTTTCCATTCAAAATTATTATATCAAGCATATGCACATGCAGCTTCCCTTTTATAATGTTTTGTCACTGTGAATTCATTATACTCAATAGCTATTGTGAATGTAAAAATGGAGGCACTTATTATTTTAGGCAAATTACAGATAGCAGCATGTCTGAATCCACGTGAAAAGCCCAATTTGGCTTTCTAATATCAGACAGCCATAAGCAGCAGCAGCAGTTATATTCAAGTTCACTATTTTGATTTTCTTCTCACAAGTATGAATTCAGCAGGGAATCATATTAATATCCCACTCAACCATACTGTAGCACTGTTTCATGCTTTAATCTTCCATGAGCATTTACCTCAACTTGATTGAAGGAGAACAGCAGAAAGAGGTCAGAAATCCTGTGAAATGAGATTACCAACAAGTAAAAGCAACAAGAGAGAAAAAAGTCATCTTCACTGTTTAAAAAGTCAACTCCTGTTTGAGAGAACATACTTTTTAGAACATGCTGTTAGAAAAAGGTAAACCAGGTTTTCATTTTATACCTTTTTGTAGACACATTCCCATTCACTCATTTTATGCTAAGTAAATACATAACATGCAATACTGTTTACCTTTACAGCTGCAGTCACTGCAGCAGTAGCAGCTAAGTTCAAGCCTTGTTTACCAAAGTTCACCATGGTTTCATAAGCATGTTCTTTGGCTTGCACAATACACTCATCAATCTCCTAGGAGGACAAATATGTATAGTACAGACATTAATTTAATCTCATCTTGGCAATCCATAACATTATCTTATTTTGGCATTAAGCACAAGGTAGTAATGTAATTCTTCATCCCCACTACCACTTAATGCAAATTCATTTTTTTAAAAATAAAATAAATAATCTTTGCTCTACAACAGGAGGGAGGCTTACCCTTTCTTTGGAAGAGAGAAGAGGATGAAGAAACTTCCTGTAAATTAAACTTGCCCCTCTTGTATATGGAGACAACAACCAAACAACAAAAGCGATCTTCAGTTCATAGTACAGTGGAAACCTGTAAAGTATAACTTAGAATTCATAATGCGGTTACATGATACAAAGAAATAGGCACATTCCTTTTGATTTATCTAGGTTCAGGGGAAGTTTTTTAGGAAATTAACTTTTCACATATTTTAGATATACATTTTATCTACATATGAATAGTATTCTTGTAACTCTACCTTCCCTAGAATCAGGCTAGAGGCCTTTTAACAGTATCAACTACCTATAATGAATACTGCGATACATGAAAACATGAATAAATCATCATGCTTTGCAAACACACAGATCTTACCAAGAGAGCAGGAGGTCAGCTACTGTTTCAGTAACCGTATAAAGAGCAAATACAATCCAATACATCATCCACCGCACCTAAGAATGAAAAATGCAGGACAACCATTTTAGTTTCAATCTATGGATAAGAAAATGAATCTATATATTTTAACAAATTAAATTAGTAGGTGCTGTTTTTTTAGGCACTCTACAAAAATACAAACTATAAGTAAACAATGCAATTCTGCAAACAATGGCAGAAAAAATAAGAGATCTTCAACCATCTGTCCTTCTATTGAAGTAGTTCTAGTAGTCTGATCAAATTCTGCTGACATATTTAGACAAGGGGCAGCTGTTGCGCTACTACCAGTTAAGTCGTTTGACAGAATCAGAGAATTATAGAACCTTAAGAGTTTCTTAGACCTCAGAAACCATCTAGTCTAACCCTTGCTTAATGTAGGATCTGCTGAAATACTTCAGACATTCTAGCCTCTATCTGAAGACTTCCAGTGAAGGGAAATATGCCGCTTCATGAGGCGACCCATTCCACTGGTTGGCAACTCTTATTAACAGCCTTGAAATATCTAATATGATTCTATTTCCCTGCTGTTTCGGTCCTGCCCTCTGAGGACAACAAACCACAAGCCCATTTCCTTTTCTATGTAATAACCCGTAGGACATGTGAAGATTGCTCATCTCTCTCCTCAGTCTTCTGTTCTCCAAGCTAAGTATACCTAGTTCCTTTAACAATTCCCACAGGACTTGGTTTCCAGTTCCCTCACCATCATCGTAGCCCTCCTCTGAATTCAGTCCAATTTGTCACTGTCTTTTGTAGACTGCGGCATCCAGAACTGAACACGGCATTTGGGGGGAGGGAGGGCTGGAGAACAGAGGGCAATTACTTTCTGTGATTGGGACTCTAAGTTCCTTTTAACACATCCCAAAGTAGCATTTGCTTTCTTAGCAGTTGCATCACACTGTTGGCTCATGTTCAGTTTGTGGCCTACTAGAACATGTACTTCATTTCACATGTATTACTGCCAAACTAAGTCTCCCCCATCCTGTATTTCTTTCATTTTTTTCTCCCCAAACTTCATATTTGTCTTCATAAATCAAATCAGTTTATTACAACCATAAGGCCAGATACAGTAAAGTATCTAATAGCAGAACTGTTACATCAATCAATCAATCAATCAATCAATCAATCTCTCTCTCTACATATATATATATCAAACAGAAAAAACAAAGAGTGTAATAGGATCTAAGATAAGAAAGAACATATAATATAGTATAATATAATATAGTATTATAAAAAGTCATGAATAAATGACTATCCAAACTTAATGATGTGACGTAGCATACAGATGGTAGCACAAAACTGGGCAACTTGTGAGGATATTTTTGAGTCCTCGTCCAAAAGAAGTAATAGTAATCATGTTCCCTGCCCAGAAATTTCTTCAAGATCAGATAAATGAAGGTCTGTCTAGAGTCCTTACATAGGGAACGGCAAAGTAGCACATGGCTTAGAGTTTCTACTGGGCCACTACCACATGGACCTAACTGGAGAGACATGGGAGTACCCTTAAAATGCCTAAAAAGGACTGCTGAGGGCAATGTATCCAGCTTGGCTAAACTGAAAACTTTACAAAATTTCAGAATCGTGATGGATGATAAATAAGAGGCTGGAGTGATCCCTTTCAGAAGAATATGATAAGTAATGGGGTGTGACACCTTGCTTAAATTTGTTTGGAGATCTATATCCCAAATACATTGTTTGAGGGCAGTTCTAGCATTATCAAAACCTAATGAGCATAGACTTTCCATAGAGAAGCCCAGTAAATGAATTTTATCTGGGGCTTTTTTAAGCCATGATTATTTAAAATGATCTCTAAGTACTAATGGGGCCAAACCTACAGGAAGTAGGATTAATTTCACCCAAAAGGTTATAAGAAGAAACCATGCTCTAGCATCCAGCGAAACTATACCTATCTCCACATGTAAGATAGCACTTTTGATACTTTTTGGAAACAACAGTACGGCTCTAATAAACTTATTTTGAATAGTTTCAAGAATGTTAAGCTTTGCAAAAGAGCAAATTTGGGAATCATAAAGAAGCTGAGGGACTGCCTTAGCTCGGAAAACCTTGCAAGCTGCAGGGATATAATGGGCTCCCTTTGAGTGGCAAAATCTTACATTTGTCTGTTAAATTTCATCTGTTCATTTCAGCCTACTGCTCAAATACATCTATAGGTGAAACTCGAAAAATTAGAATATCGTGCAAATGTTCATTTATGTCAGTATGGCAACTCAAAAGGTGAAACCAATATATGAGATAGACGCATTACATGCAAAGCGAGATATGTCAAGCCTTACTTTGCTATAATTGTGATGATTATGGCGTACAGCTTATGAAAACCCCAAATTCACAATCTCAGAAAATTAGAATAGTGTGAAAAGGTTCAATATTCTAGGCTCAAAGTGTCCCACTCTAATCAGCTAATGAATCCATAACACCTGCAAAGGGTTCCTGAGCCTTTCAATGGTCTCTCAGGCTGGTTCAGTAGGAATCACAAGCATGGGAAAGACTGCTGACCTGACAGTTGTGCAGAAAACCATCATTGACACCCTCCATAAGGAGGGAAAGCCCCAAAAGGTAACTGCAAAAGAAGTTGGATGTTCCCAAAGTGCTGTACCAAAGCACATCAATAGAAGGTTATATGGAAGGGAAAAGTGTGGTAGAAAAAGGTGCACAAGCAGCAGGGATGACCGCAGCCTGGAGAGGATTGTCAGGAAAAGGCCATTCAAAAGTGTTGGGGACTTTCACAAGGAGTGGACTGAGGCTGGAGTTAGTGCATCAAGAGCCACCACACACAGACAGATCCTGGACAGGGGCTTCAAATGTCGTATTCCTCTTGTCAAGCCGCTCCTGAACAACAAACAATGTCAGAAGCGTCTTACCTGGGCTACAGAAAAAAAAAAAAAAAGAACTGGTCTGTTGCCCAGTGGTCCAAAGTCCTCTTTTCTGATGAGAGCAACTTTTGCATCTCATTTGGGAACCAAGGACCCAGAGTCTGGAGGAAGAATGGAGAGGCACACAATGCACGATGCTTGAAGTCCAGGGTGAAGTTTCCACAGTCTGTGTTGATTTGGGGAGCCATGTCATCTGCTGGTGTTGGTCCACTGTGCTTCATTAAGTCCAGGGTCAACGCAGCCATCTACCAGGAGATTTTGGAGCACTTCATGCTTCCTTCCGCAGACGAGCTTTATGGGGATGCTGACTTCATTTTCCAGCAGGACGTGGCACCTGCCCACACTGCCAAAAGTACCAAAACCTGGTTCAATGACCATGGGATTACTGTGTTTGGTTGGCCAGCAAACTCGCCTGACCTGAACCCCATAGAGAATCTATGGAGCATTGCCAAGAGAAAGATGAGGGACATGAGACCGAACAATGCAGCGGAGCTGAAGGCCGCTATTGAAGCATCCTGGTCTTCCATAACACCTCAGCAGTGCCACAGGCTGATAGCATCCATGCCACGCCGCATTGCGGCAGTCATTGCTGCAAAAGGGGCCCAAACCAAGTACTGAGTACATATGCGCGCTTATACTTTGCAGAGGTCCGATATTGTCCTATTTCCAATCCTTGTGTTATTGATGTCATGTAATATTCTAATTTTCTGAGATTGTGAATTTGGGGTTTTCATAAGCTGTACGCCATAATCATCACAATTATAGCAAAGTAAGGCTTGACATACCTCGCTTTGCATGTAATGCGTCTATCTCATATATTGGTTTCACCTTTTGAGTTGCCATACTGACATAAATGAACATTTGCACGATATTCTAATTTTTCGAGTTTCACCTGTAGATCTATGTATTAATAAGTAGAAAACGTCACCTATCCCATCACTTTCCTTACAATGCAAACAAATCCCCCAATTTTTCAAAGCAGATAATCTAGCAGTATTTAATATAAAAAATTTAATGATATCCTTTTCCAAATACAAACCTCACTGATTAAATGAGCCACAAACATTTTGGGGACAAATCCAAATACAATTGTTTGACATATAATGTGGTCTTTTTCCTTTCAGGAAATTAGGTATTACTGATGTCTATCTTCCAGACCTAGTTTTAATGGAAAACTGGAAATATAATACAAAAATAGTAGGCACAATTTTCTATTTTTTAATCAAAACAACTGCTGTGTTCAAACATGCTACAACATGCTTCATATTAAGCCAATGTCTGATGATCATGGTTTCTTTGCCCTCCTTTCCTTTCTTTTCCTTTCCTTTCCTTTCTACTCTTGCCTTATAACTTTGTGGGCTGATTCAAGCAGGACTCTGAGCTTTTGTCAGCAGGGACTGTATAGTAATACCTCAGTTCACGAACGCTTCTGTTCACGAACAATTCGGTTCGCGAACAGCAGCGTTCGCAAAATTTTGCTTCCATTCGCGAACTCCACATCGGGTGACGAACACAACCCATGGCCATCTTCCCTGCTCTGACACATGGTCATGGCTTCCTCTAGGCAAGATTGCGGTCGCAGACAGACACTTGCTGTGAAGCTTTTTGGTGTCGCCTCAAGCAAGGTTAGTGTTCTCTCTCTTCATACTGTACTGTACTGTACTTTGTTTCATATTTTTGTGGTTAAAAAAAAAATACATATGGTTCAGAATGGATTCACCTTAGTTACATTGAACCTTATGGGAAAATTTGATTTGGTTGGCGACCAATTCGGCTGGCGACCACATTTGTAGGGGTCAGAATGGATTAACCTTATTTACATTGAACCTTATGGGGAAATTTGATTTGGTTCATGACCATTTTGGTTCACGACCAGAATCGTGGAACGAATTAAGTTCGTGAACCAAGGTACCACTGTACTTGATTGTTCTGGGGGAGTCAAGGGCCAGTGACACAAAATAAACAAAGCTGGCCATGATTTTCTAGGTTTTACCCCTATTAAGGAGAGAAGTAGAGTTATTTTTTGTTAATTTTAATCTGATTAAGCCTGAGATTACAATGTTTCCATTTCTTCACATACTGACAGAAGTTTGCCAACTGGGAGCAATCACTGAGGTCACTGAAAAAAAGGAAAGGTACAAAATAAACTATTAAGCAGTTATCAACTAAGAATTTTTTAAAATCTATGTATGTAAAATTCTATGTAACCTAATGGATAACCAAATATCCTGTGAATGAGCCACATCTAAAGCATGCTTACTTGTCCCCTGCCGAAAATAGGAAAATCCAGCCTGGAACTAAAAGCTTACCATATTGTCCAAAACAGGGCCAGGATTTGTAAGCCAAAAGACAAATCCTAGCTTCTAATCCTGGCTTGTAAGAGATACAACAAACCAGGCATTTTTGTACACAGTATGGTTTAAATTACTGTTTAGCACTGTGTCTCAAATTAGTCAAATAAATATTGTGAGCAACTCATTCACAGTAAACCAGACCAAGATAAGACTGGTTCTTCTGCCAGAAGTTTTACAACTGGAGTTGTCCACTTTAAGCAAGCAAGCAAATAAATTAATAACTGCACAAGACTGTGAATTGGTGCAAGATACAACAATCATATAATGCCCATGTTGTAAGATCTGCTCTGACTGACAACTGTTACCTTATAATCTGCTTATCCTGTCCAGACTAAGATCTGCGGGAGAAGCCCTTGAAGATGTCCCCACTTTCTCTGCCTACAGAATAGCCAGGATTCATATCTTTTAAAGGTTTTCAAAGATAACAAAGAACAGCCAGGATTCAAACTTAATTCTCACTTATATTTCAATTAAAAAAAAAAAAATCTCTACTTTGATTGCTGTTAGTTGCCTCAATTGAAAAAATATGTATATAAATCAAATAAATAAATAAGCTAAGAAAAGCTGCCTATTGAAAAAAGTATAGGCCAAGATATGATTGATCAACCTTAATTTTCTGAATACAGGCAGTGAGAACACCACACCTAGCATGTATGGAAATGCAGACTAAATAAAATGCTAGGTAAACTTCATTTTATTTTCAATTAGAAAATATTAAAAAAGCATCTATAGGTTCTCTGCAGATGGCAGCATCTTGCTGACCTTTTTTGGGTTCATAAGCTAAACAGGGTCAGTTTGGTTACTACTTCAATAGGAAACTCCATGGAATATCAGGACCGTGGGTTAGATTGGGACATCTAAAAAAAAAATCCTGGAAGAAGGCAATGGCAAGCCACTTCTGTTATTGCTGCTTATGACACAACCTGATCTGCCAGTGACACCACTTCACTGTGCAGTGGAGAGGCAGGCAGCCTCAACCCCACATTTCCCTTGGAGAGAAAAACAGATTGCCTTTTGAGAAGCAGAAGAGAAGCTAAGAAGAGAAAATGGGGATAATTCCAGCAGCCCAGCAGCCTCAGAACTGAGTGAAATCTCCAGGGATCTGGTGGGAAGTCCAGAATTGAGAGGAGGGTAATGGTTATCTTTGACAAGATAGGTAAAATAATATATAACTAGAATTACTGCACAAGATTAATTTTTATTTTGTATGTTTAAACTCTAACATTTCTCTTTAGTAGAATGTTCTATGTATGAGCTCAATTGTGTATTTTTGCTATTTAGAATTTCCTTATCATAGCGTTGTCTCTAAACAGAAGTAGACCAGCATCATCCTGTGGTCTGCCAGTTTTCTATTTTCCCTTGGCATTCACAAGATTGACAGTTATTTACTAAACACAGACACACATACATACAGACATTGTGATATAATATCACACACTTTATTATTACTACACACACTTATTATTACGATCAATAATCAAAAACATAAAGCCATATAAAAACAAAATAATCAGGGATACGTGTAGTATTTGATGACATGTTTTAACAGCAACAACACAGAACTCAGACACAGTGCTAGTAATGCCAGTGTTGGAATCAGACAATAGGAGCTTTATAAAGCTATTCATCCTGGATACTGTCAAAGAAGTGAAATTCCATATTTCTTTGTAGAAATTATGGTACAGTACTATATGGGCAATAACCTCAATCTGCTTTAATGCCAGTGTTGGAATCAGACAATAGGAGCTTATAAAGCTATTCATCCTGGATACTGTCAAAGAAGTGAAATTCCATATTTCTTTGTAGAAATTATGGTACAGTACTATATGGGCAATAACCTCAATCTGCTTTAAACCACAAGGGGAAACTTCATAAGGTAGGGGGTTATGGAATATTTACCTAGTAGAACTGATGATGATAATTTATTTCACGTATGTCTTAATATGTTATTACTCAACCTGGGGAAGGTAAAAGTTGTTAGATATTTGGCTGGCACCCAAGGTCAGCCTGAAATTCATGTTCTGCTGTTATGTGGCGTCCTACTGACTTCCAGATGCTACTCCATTATCACCCATCCTTTGAGAAAGGATGACCTTTTCAGAACAAAGGGTAAAAAAGAACAAATCTGGGAAGCCTGGACTCCATAGCATCCCCCCAACTGGGGGAATGGTCCTCCACCAATACAAGGATCCAGTGGGGAAGAACTGGGTATTTAGCCAATAACTGATCATCATGGTCTAGGCTATAATCTCTATTTTAGGCATTCCTGCCTGAAGATTGAGAGTGGCATTAGCTACATGTCTTCAGGTAGCAAGAATAGCTCTCAAAAAATTCATTTGCACCACTTCCATGGTCTTCTTCATGGCACAGATTCCCACATTTTGTCCAGGGAAGATCTGAGCAGTTTTGGCTTTAAAGAGCAGCAGGAACTAATTTCACCCTTAGCAAAAATGAAGTGCCTGATGGAGGCAGATGATTCTAAAGCTGCCTGAGAGTCATAATCGTGATGCACTTTCTATAATCTTTTGGTGTCAAAAACCACTCCAAGATAGTTAATGGTGTAAACTTGCTCAATCTTATTTTCCTCTGTAATCCATGTTTCCTGTTTTGCTCTTTTCTCAAAAGCCAAGATTTGGGATTTTTTATAAGTGAGCATGAACCTGTTTTGCTTGCTATACCTGATGAATGATCTCTTTTGAGTCTAACTGGAGTTTGAGATATAATGGCAGCAGCATCTGCATAAAAACGTTTCTAGCAAAAGAGCTTCCTGAATGTGGTGTACTCCTGCTCATGTAGGCAGGAAGAGACTCCTCCCATCCCTGTCCTATTCAGGAATAAGAGCTTTTGTTCTCGTGGAAAACTCCAGGAAAAAAAGAGCAAGATGTCTCAAGCAGGAGGGCAAACGGAGACCCAAGATTCTGCTCCACCCTCAGATTTAAGCTGGAATTTGCCTGGAGAAGTATTTTCCAGGCAGTATATCAACACAAGGGTAACATCTATTCCATCTCGTTTATTCTTTAGAGAAATACGATAGAAGTTAACTAAGTACTGTGTTAGAGTGTGATCTCTGATTTGTGTGTTTTACATTGTGCTTTATGCTTGTCTCTTGAATTTATGTTCTCTGCAAATGCTCAGTAAACTATGTTTTTATGTAACTTGGAACCTCTTTAAACAGTTTCCTCTAAGTTAGAAGTGAATCCACCCCAAGCTTCTATCCTCCTATGTACTTCTCTATGGGAGAGTCCTTTAAGATACTTTCATGATTTTTGTAGCAACTTAGGTTTAGTTCCAACACTGATCGTTTTACATGTGACTACTTAAAGCAACAAAAGATAGCTTTAACGTATTAAAAAGTAAAGTACAGTAATATCCTTTATAGCTTGTGAGATGAATCTAGCTCCAAAGGAGAGAAGAGATGAGTTCCCTAGTGTATACTTCATTCTACAGTCCTAACAAGTGCAGCTGTAGAATTTATTTCATTTTTTTCCTCTTACTTTCCAATAAGGCCATGGATTGTGGAGACTCACATGCTAGGGTTAAGGGGAAGGATGCCAGGTAAAGGCACCTCCTAGAAGATAGGTGATGGCAGCAAGAATTACCAATCTGCATGCTAAGAGGCAGAGCTCTACAGACCCAGAGAGCTTCTAGGAGACTGAAACTTCCAACCTTTCACCCTATGGGATCAGCTAGGCTGCTAAGCCCCACAAACCATCTGATAAGGTGTCAGCCTTCCCAGGTAGTCCAGACAGGAAACACAACCAGGTGAGCTAGTTCTACTTTATTGTAAGGCTACATTAACAGAATCGCAAGTCTGAAAGTACAATTCTCCCACTATCTCCTTTACCCCTGAGAAATTAGGGAGGGTCTCTTCTGAGCTTCTTGCTCCACCCACTATGCAGCTGCGGGCTATGCTCCCTCTTAAAAGAACATTCCCTAGGCAGCATCTCTTCACCCAGTCTCCCAAGGTCATTCCCACATACCATTACATAAGGTGACCTCATGCTGAGGAACTTCAATAGTTGGAATTGAGTTTTTATTTCCTAAAGGAGCCTTTTCCAAATTCCCATTCATATTAAGGCATAACTAGTAAAAAAACAGACAGTTTGTACCCTTATAATGTTATCAAGAGTTACTAGGAAGTTAGGTTTGTAGATAATTTCTGACTGGACAAACCAAGTGTCAGTTTTCTCAGGGAGACTGGCTTTCACTTATCCTCCATATACTATAAAATTGATAGACGTTCAGAAAAAGGGAAAAGCAGCAGCAGCAGAGAACTGGGAGGAAAAAGAACAGCCTGCTTATGAACATCAAACATTGAAGCAGAAAACCCAATCTGTTTCCAATCATCCTTTCTGCAATAAACACATGCTGAAATCCAAGGTCTTATTCAAAGAGACAACCACAATTAACTGAACTAGTTAAATGCAAAACTTAATGACTCATGAACGGCTCATTCTATTTCCCCTCTGGAATACACTGAATCTTATCTAGATCATGCTGTTCCAGGAATGGTTTCCAAAAGCAAATCCTCCAAAGGTGGTTTAAGGTATTCAGAGGGTGGTTTGACCAGGCCTGCTTTACCTGAATTGCCATGCCAGGAACACCCCAAATTGCTTTTGATTCAGCAGATTTACTTCCAGAGACAGTCAAATCACCCTTTCAAAAGCATGCTTTGGAGGAAGAATGGACCGTTCCAGATTTCTCTGGAACGGTCCATTCTCTGACTGACAAATTTTCCATATCATTACTATTTTTCTTTCTTTAAAAAAGGGGATCTGAAACTATAAAATTGATAACAAACCCCTAAATACAGGTGACCCAGTGATCCTGCTTCCAGATATATAATAGCAATTCAAATCACTTTCCATCATTTTCCTAGCCAGAAGTACTCTTAATCTCAGTTTCCCTTATTATTGCAAGACAGTCTATATTAATATGTTATCAGATAAAAAATAAATTAAAAATGAACAGGAAAATATCATATATGGACTCTGAATTTAAAACTTCTATATGTGCACCAAAATCTTAAAAGCTGCACAGTATTACTTATTTAATATATTAATTAATGAAAGCTTCAAGTACTTAATTGTACAGGGTTAATTTTAAGCAATTATTATGTTTTATTTAGCAATATGTAGACTGAAAAGTCTACTTATTTGTAGACCAGAATTACTCTGTAAAAAGTATTTAAATCTGTTGGTAGACAAACAAATTCAACAGTATCATATTAAGAAATTTGTATATTGTCTAGAAATGAATTAATTCACTGTGTTCTTAAAATTTCTCAGATTTTGAAAGAATTTTTAGCATCTCAGATTGAACAGAAAGTCAAATACATGATGAAACGTTAGATTAATCTCAGAGAGTGGTATTGTATTTTAAGCCTCAATGAATGGTTAAATTAGTGTATGTGCTAGCTAAAACAACTACTCTGATGGATTGTCTTACCTTAAGAACTGACCTTCATATGAACCTTCACAGAATGAGACACAAATAATGCGGGTGGGGGGGGGAGAAGGAGAGAGAGAAAAGGCAGTTCAACTGTAAAGCTGAACTACGTAGTTTCTGGCACTGCGCCTACGGCCCCATGGAGCTCTATTTACTGAATCAAAACTTCTAGAACATAGTTAGAAATAATGTTTTTGGTTATGGTTTTGTTTTTGTTTTTTTTGCAAAAGTGAAGCTTGCTTTGCTTTAACATGAAAGAGTCAATGTATCTTGCAGTTTGGGGCTATATAGATTATTTGTTTCTTCATTTCTAATCTCTTTGTCCTGTGAATTTGGGCTGAAGAGCAGGAAAGAACTGCTGTAAAATCAGATGAAACTTAGAAACTTTATTTCAGTCACTGACCAAAAAAATACATTCAATAAAACAAAGCAAAATTAAACCCTAACATCAATGACTGCTTAAACCATTTGTGGGCAAAGCTTGCACATAATGTAGCAAAATTTTGCTACTTTTAGAGAGAGAGATTTTAAGATTTAAAAACCCCCAGATTGCACACAACTCTTGAATGGGGAAATGCTACCCCATCCAAGGTTACAGATGGAACTACTCCTATCTGGGTGGCCCAAATACTCATGGCTCACTCATTTGTCGTGAAATGAGTGAACATATAAACCATTTAAATAAATAAGTTAATTAACATGAAAAGTATATTCAAAAATTACAACTGTTTACTTACTGCATTACTGCTAAAGCAATTCAATACTGAAAATTATTTCCTATAATGGAAAGAAACTTTTTATTCAGTAACATATATTTAGTGCAACTATGCAGAATGGGTATCACCTTTAAGTAGCCATGTTCTAAGAAGATGGATAGAATCTGGTTGCCTAAGTCAGCAGTCTGAAAGGACACAATCTAGTCCCAAAGTACATACAGTGAATGACACAAACAGAATGCTGAAGTCCAAATATATTATCTCTACACGGCAGATGTTGCAATATTAAACCAAGTAAGAAAATCAAAGTTCAGTTGTGCACTTCTCCTTTCCAGCTCAAAATAAGAATTTAAATAGGTATGAGACAAATTATATTAAAATACCACGCAACTCTAATGGACTACATATTTCTCAAGCAGAGAGCAGGGTTTACACACTCTGCTAAGCCAAAATGAAACAAACCACATTAGGAAGGAAGGAAGGAAGGAAGGAAGGAAGGAAGGAAGGAAGGAAGGACGGACCCAACCACAGTAGTCTGTAAACTATGGTTTATGGTTTACGGTAAATATGAACTTGGTCACTATGCCTTATTTAAGAAACCAAAGCTTAGAATCACATGCGCACCTCACATTCATCATCCCCCCTCTTAGGATACAGCTTTAATACAACAAATGGGCAACGAAGGGTCCATTCAGTTAGTGCCTACTAGGTTCCTTGCCCACCCATTTAAAAAAAAAATTTAAATACAAGATATACGGAGAACTAGGATGATGCTAAACCATCTTCTAATGTCTTTGCTTATAGGAATACCACTGGTCTCAAACAGATCCTTAGGCATTCTTGGAGAATAACAACATGGGTGATTACAATATATTTTTTTAGGAAGTATGACCAGAAAAAAAAAAGACAAAAAATACACTGAAGTAACAGAACATCCCAAAGAATTGGAGGTGGGGTAGGGAGCAACGTCATTAGTTTGTCTTATGACAATGGGTCTTTTGGGACTGGCCATGTCTACCATAGAAGGTATTTTGTGACAGTGCCAACAAGCTCTCAAAACACCAATTGCGTCCATTGGTGCAAAAAGGTAGTCAGGTTCCCTGGATCAGAAGCTTTCATTTCAGTTTTAGAGTACTCTTTTTTATTTTATATACTGGTCTGACAAAACAACTGAGCAGCTTAAACCACAGTATAAATCAAAAGTAGTAAAGCAGTAAAACCCAAGCACAGAGAGGTTCATAACTGAGGCATTAAAACTGTTAAAAAAAATTCAATTCAAGGTGCTGCTCTTAAACTTTAAAACTTTAAATGAATTATGGTCTGACCATCTCCTTATGAACATGCTTGGATATTTAAAAACTGAGGCTCCTTTGAGACAACTATTCATAAAAGAACACTTTGGCAGAAAAAAGGCCTTCATTACTCTCAGGTTGTGGAATCCTCTTAGAGCTAAGATTGCTCCTTACCCATTTTAGATGTTTATAATTGCCAATTTTAAAAATAACAGTTTCAATACTGTTTAATTTGTTTTTATTGTTTATGACCTTTCTCTTTATTTTCTCTTTATATTTATTTTATTTTGTTGTACGCTGTTGCTAACATTTGCTAAAAGGTAGTGTATGAATGCATAAAAAATACAAGCAATGATACATCACCCATTTTTGATTACATAGATAAAATCCATGTGTTAACTGAAACTTGAATTCATATGTAAATCACACAGGTCACGTAGTATTCAGTAGCAAAAATAGAAGCAGTGTTATTGTTTTATTTTTATACTGTACTTCTTCCCCAGAGAACCAGTTTGGTGTAGTGGTGAAGGAACCAGGCTACAGACCAGGAGACCATGAGTTCTAGTCCCACCTTAGGCACAAAGCCAGCTGGGTGACCTTGGACCAGTCATACCCTCTCAGCCCTAAGGAAGGAGGCAAGGGCAAACCACTTCCGAAAAACCTTGCCAAGAAAACTGCAGGGACTACCTCTCCAGGCAGTCGCCAGAGTCAAAAACTGACTCGAAGGTATACACACACTTCTTCCCATAGGGACCCAGTACATGCCCTAACATGAAGCTCAACTCCAGGTGGCAACATGGATACAACCATATGGTTTTCTTGGCAACAGCATGGTTGGCCATTGCCTTATTCCAGGATGGTTTTGACTAGCATAAGTTCCTTATATTCCCTGTACCCTCCCATCTAATCAGGTCTCATCCTGCTTAGTTTCCAAGTTCAGACAACCCAGCCATGTGCTGCCAATGACTAGGCATCAGTACATATGAAAAAATAGCAAAACAATCTTTAATTAAAATAAACTGATAAATCTACAGTTTATTTTAAAGCTTTCATAAAAATGATGAAAAAAGTAATTAAAACAACTTCATAAAAAAGCTCCTTAAACCTAAGCACTTGTTTCCTTGCAAATGTCAGCATAAAGCAGCACATCTCCAGTTGCCGTTTAAAATAAGACAGTGTAGTCAGATATATTTCCTTTTCACTTGTTATAGTAAGAAGGTGTCAACGTGGCTAACATGAGGGCCCAGGAGAGAGGCAGCTGTTAAGGGGGTACTGACAGGTTCAGCATATACACCCAAACCTCATTTTCAGATTCAGATCCAAAATGCTGTATTTCTCTATTTAAGAGGGCAAGTATATGAAAAAGACTACAGAATTCAAGCTGGATAACTCTACCTTGTGCTTTAAATTTTATCTTTGATGAATGATGAATCATTGGAAACATAAACAAGTTATTAGTTTAAGAGCAGAGAAGCCTCTGCCAATCATGCCAGATAAGCAGTCCTCTCAAGTCCTTCTAGATAAAAATCAAGGTTTTTAACCAGAAGCTATGCTTTTTTTAGAAAGTGGTTTTCGATTACAGAACCAAGTAAGCGGTTGTACTAAAGGATATTTTATTCTTTAAAGGACATTAAAAATTGTAAGAAATTCTAACTATTAGCTTCTATGGTATTATGCAATGATGACATCTTTTTTATATATTTTAGAACAGCCTGAATAATAGCTAATTTTCTATTTTCCATTTTTTATTTCATGTTGTTTTATTGTTCTCATTTTAATTGTTGACTACGTGCTCTACTGAGTCCCCTATCTGGACAGAGCAAAGGAGCATTTATTCTGCAAAAAACCCCAACCCTTCCTAAAAGTCTAAAATCTAGTAGAAGCTACCGCTGAAAGGATAGGGTGGGCAGAGGTGATTATTTCTCTCTTTTGTCTTTGCCCTCTCCCACCCAATTTTCCACATTGTTTGAGAGAATTTCTTATTAAAATGATTTCTAGGTCCATGTTATTAAGGCTTCTTTACTGCACTGTTGACTGCTATTTTAATCTTTCTTTTGCCCTTGTGCAGGGTTCTTGTGTTTCATGTTCATGTTCAGGTGTGTGCATATTTGTAGAGCTTTATAAAATCAAAACATTTTTAAAATGCAGATTTATAAAATGGGGCTGGAGTGGAAGAGAATAGATAGAAATTGGAATTCTCCCACATTACAACCATCATCATCAAAAGAAGCTTTTGGAGAACTATGGGTAGCTGCAATGAAGCAGAGAGTAGTTATGTGATTATAATTATACACATAATTATGGATACTACACAAAATTTAGTAGAAAGAATTGTATTGCCCAAAAGAAGACTTCCTCAACTAGATATGCATCCTGTATCTTACAATCAACCATTAATCCTGACTGGAGTATACGAACACAAAGGAGTCTGTTTGCCTCATGTCCTGGATTCCTGTGTAATCTGTACAAATATTATATTGGTTGAAGTTCTACCAGGAATTAATGAATTGTAAATATATCTTTTTCTTAAAGAGTCTGGAAGTTGATGTTTGGCATTTGGGACCTTAAGTCACTCAAGTTATAGAGAAGAACTCAAATGCAAGATTAGCATGTTTAAAAAATTTCCAAGATAAATTCTAAAAAGCTTATGGCTTTAGAAATATCAACCTTCAATCTCTTAGACTGAAGACTTTTCAGTTACCTTGGATAAAGGTGACCATGGGTTTACTGTCTTAAAGAAAATAATTAAAGGTTGAAAAGTACAGTTTAGAGTTACTGTTATATAAATTGCTGCTAATATACCAGCTCCCCATTGTGTAGCAGCCTCCCTACCTGAGGTACTTGATAACATGCTGGACTGGCAGTCAAGTTCCCCAGACTTGCAGGGAGGGGTGATCTCTCTGGGCATAGCTTCAGAAGCGACTTAGGAATTCATGGTCTACCATAGTAACTAAGAATGTGGTATATAGTAATCAGGTGGATATGGGGTCAACTCACAGTGATCACACATTAGATTTGGTTTTAGTGGTGATATGATCTGGAGTTGAGAGATATTACCATTCATCTCTAGCCATGATCAGATCATTCTCTGTTAGCTCTAGAGGTCTCTGCAGCAACTTCTCGCTGCAAGTAAGAAAGACTAATTTAATTGGTTCACACCAGGTGTCTGATGGACCCTGTTGAATTGTTGAGGTTGTTCCTGAAGCTCTGACATGCACTTCTACCAAGGCCCTCATCACCACATGGAATGAAGGAGTAGCCATGGCCTTGATTCAGTCATACCTCGGATTGCGGCCTCTCTCTGTTCATATATCTCCTTGTTTCTCTGAGGAACTTCAGGAGATAAAATGATAGAAGAGAACCTAGAATGGCACTGGTGAGAGATGAGGAATGAATCTGAGCATGGGCAAGAGCCTACCTTATGGATTAAAGCTTGTGGCAATAAGGCAATTTTTCCATTCTCACCACATCCACAAACAGCTGGCCAGCAACCTTGTTTAAGGTAACCCTGTTTCTCCTGAGGAAGGAGGAACCAAAATAACATATACAAGGATGCTGTGAAGCCTACTCTAGGCATCTGTCAGAAAAAAAATGCTTGGATTTTCTCTGAGTTAGACTCTGGCTGTGCTGGCTCTTCCCATCAGATCTGAACGGCTTTGCATCCTTCAGGGCCCTCCTGCAAAAGAATGTCACCTGGCAGCCCCTGCTGTATGGAAGAATGTTCCCTCTGAGATTCAAATGACCTTGACTCTATTTGTCTTCTGTAAGATTATGAAACCTGGTTCTTCTCCAAGGATTGGACCAAAACACAGGATGAGCCCACTGAGAATGAAAGGTCTTGAGCAGAATATGTGTTGGTTGGCTTTGGTTATTCTATTTTTTTTTTAATTCTGGGTTTTGTGTTGTTCCTGTTTTGGATGTTTATTGTATTTTATTGTGTTTCATTTTATTCATTTTTTTTTAATGCTTCTACAATTATAAGTTGCTCAGAGTCACTCTGCAATTTGGGCAGTCATATAAATCAAATCAATCAATCAATCAATCAATTTTATCCATTTGGTGAATGACTGAGTCTGGATGCTTGTGAGTGTTGTTTTCTAAGGACTAGACACACCACAGCGTAGAAGATAACTGTGCAAAATACTTTATTACAGCACACACCTTTCCTGTTGCCCTAGGTTAACTCCACCCTCCTAGGCTTTGCAAGTTGATGTAGCCATGTAAATAAGTTTTTGATGGTTAGTCCTTATAACAAATAAAGTCTGTAAAGTGGCATACAACCTTTGCCTCCCTCCAAAAGTTCTTGGCTTGTTGAGATTAGGTGCTACCTCAATGTGGTTGCTCCTCTTCTGGTTGCTCCTGAGCTTCAGGCCAAGCTCTAAGACAAGCTCCAGGCAGGAATCACACCACAATGAGCTGCTTAACATAGCTTGTGGTCCTGGCAGTTGACTGAGAGCTCTCTTGCTTGCCTGTAATAGTCATACACTCCAGACGTCGCTTACCGCTTCTTAGTCTGCTCGTTGCTTTCTTTTTCTCCTACACACCCACACTTTTGTAGGCTAAGGGCCTGGATGGGGTGAGGCTGCCTATGGACATCAGCACATTCCTAAAAACGCCAGGGTGTGTCTCAATTAGCCAAACACCTGGAATGCTGACATGGATGCTTGTAAGTAAACTGTGAGTGGGGGATGAATGAGCCCATCTCCTCTCAAGTTTCTGGGGCTGTAAACTTATACGTACTGCCCTTTGGGAGAAAGGATGGGCTGAGCTTATCCTTGGGGAAGTGGGGGTCATAAGTATTTCTCCCTGGCTGCAGCTGCTTTTCCCAAATGCAGACAGCAACCCAAGCTTCATTCCCCACAATGCTGAAAAGTAGAGAAAATTAGGGCTGCTTGAGGGATTTGTGGGTAGAGTGGGACAGTCTGCATTCTGGAACAAACTTAATTGACTGACATGTCAAAGAGTAACATGCAAATCAGAAATATCACCAGCTCTGGCATACCTGAATTCTATGCAACATCCTAAGTAAAATACTATGATAGTTTCTAACGATACCCAGAGACACTTTCAACACACCCGCACAGATAAAGAAGAAAAACTAATTTATTGTTAGATTATCAGAGACAGAAGCATGCTAAGCAGTTTTTAATTAAGATATGGCAAAGATTAAAAATAATTATATCACTGCCAATTTATCATGTTCAACTAATCATCCTAGGATAGGTTTGATTACTTGGTTAAGTAAGCCATGGCTTAGCACAATGTATTAACTCATTCTATTCCTTTTTGTAATGACTGAAGGGCTTATGCACTTTGCTTTCTGTAATACTCACATTTTTATGCATAGGTTATTTCCACTGTGACTTTTTCATACGCCTACGTTTTTAATAATATATTTCTTGAGCGTATGCTTTTCTGTGTTTTGGAAGCATTTTCCAAAACTTTGGAAAAATCACTTTGTCTGCTTATCTCTATAAACAGATCCATGAAGAAGCAGCTGGTAGAACCATCACCTTCCATGCTAATGCAGAACTTCATGGGCAGCATAGGCTTCCTTCCCTTCCCTGCACTCCCTGCAAGAAGTGCCAGCACATCTATGCCCTCAAATTTAGCTAATATTTTGCCATTATATCATTTAATCATTGTGAAGGTGGCAAGGAGAAAATATGCATCAGAAAGAGCAGGAAGGTAGCAAAGAGGGGTTGTGTTTGTAAAGGACCTGTTCCTCTCATTACTCCTCAATTTATCATCCACGTTTAAAAACCAACTAGTGTAACATCAACACTTCATTTAACTTCATGATTTCAATGTATTATAAATTACCATGATCATCTTCTCTTCACAAGCTACAATCCATATAACTATTGTTGAAGCTAGTATATAAAACACACTCAAAACTTGAATAAAGGTTAATATTGAAAAAATATTGAAATTAAGTACTCACATATTCCTTGACATTTTTTGTTTTTACAGCTTTGTAGGAGTAATAAGCAGGATACAGCATCCCAAAGACCAACCTATATATAAAGAAAGATATTTTAAGCTGACAAAAATGGACAGTAATTATGGAAGCAAAGAATACATATTACATAAGAAAGAGAAGGAAAAGAAGTTCATATCCAGACAACTGTAACTTCAAACTCTGTCTAGTCTACTCACAGCTATCGAGCACTGCATTCTCCTGGGCATCTCTCACACGCTCATACATCAAAACCTGCCTTTCTTTAAAAAAAAATCCTGAAAGTTTTCTTTAAAAAAAATCCTGAAAGTTTGCACTAAAGATTCAAACCTTTTCAGACCTTTTATTCTGCAAGGAAAAGGTACTAGTTGGCCTGCCAATAGCAAGCCAAAAATATTAGCAAACTGCCCCCTCCAAAAGTCTGCAATTTGTTTGTGGTTTCTGCAGAAACCCTCTAATATGGATTTTTCCAGAGATTCTGACATTGGGAATTAAATTTTAATTATGGCTACTAGTTGAACAACTGAAAATCCTTACACAAGATCCGCAAAGGGGTTTAAAGCAGAATAGATGCTATAAGAATATGAAAGGCTTACATATTACTAAGAAGAAACCGAGTAGAAAGAGAAACTATATACTTTTGAACGAGCCATAACACAGCTTTTCTGACAAAACTGTTTATTGTTTCAAGCAGATATTGTGTCATGTATAACTTCTTGAGTGTATTATGACTACAAATTATAGTAAAGCATAAAGGCAGACAAGTTGGTTCATTTATCATTTTCCATATCTGGCATAAAAAATGGTATGATTCAGAGCAACGTCTTTCCTCTTTTGGCACATGCCACTGCAGGAGGAGGGATGGAAAAGATCCCATTTTCCACACAATTATGCCCATGATTGACTATACTCCAAATGTAGCCCTTTTATCTTAGTACCAGATGTCAGTTATGTAAAGAAGTACTTTGTGTGTGTGTATGTGTATATATGTATATGTATGTGTATATATATATATAACTCATTTGAAACTATATATATATATATATATATGTGTGTGTGTGTGTGTGTGTGTGTGTCTGTGTGTGTGTGTAACTTATTTGAAACTACTGGATGCACTGAATTAAAACACTTATTTTTCAATGTAACCTACTGGAATAACTTCTGCACTGGGATCCAAGGGGAAAATGTGTGTTTGTGTGTAATTATTAGTAGTATACTGGCTGGCTTCATATATTGTGCTGTGCCCTGGTTTATTTCAAGCATTCTTTATTGAAAATGAAAAATAAAATGTACTGCATTATGGCCTCATACAATGTACAAACCAGGCCACTAACTTACTATGCATTTTAGTGGTTGCTAAAAACTGAAGTTGGCCAGTTCCCGTTCATTATATCATATGCTGCTTTTCAAAGAACAATCTTGTTACATTTTTTTTTAACTATTGTATAGTCATTTCAGTCCTTCTCCATACAAAAATGTTTTCTCTGAAATGGAGACAATCTGATTAGGAATCTGAAAGGATCAGTGGTGTAAAGCACCACTTCTATGTCCTTTTAAGTTACAGGTCAGACCTAACAACAAGGGAGAGAACCACACATATGCATATCAATAGCCAACAAACCTTTTATCCCAATGACCACCTGCCCCTGTTTAAAGTAAGTGGAAAGAAAGTAGCTGTAGACACTGAATAGGGTTTCAGAACCTTTAAGAAACAGTGAGCAGGGAGACATGTTGGATTATGACTGCAACCTGGTAAGTCTATGTGTATGAGAGGAGTCTTATGCCTCACTGGAACTGTACAGGCAAAGCCTCCTCCTCTTCTTCCTAGGCTAGAGCACTCAGAATTAAGGCATAGTTAATACTGACAAGCTATGATTGTCTGATAAGATTAAACCAGATTCACAAACCTCTCTCCATCTCTGTAGAAGTGACTCCTATTTGCTTGCTCAGGGTGCTAAAATGCTTCCCTTCTGTTGTTATATTGGGCTGTTTTTCAACCAACCTACCATTCCTGCCCTAAACTAGAACCTATGTATCTTCTTATATGTTGGATGAAAAGCTCCTTTGGCTTGATTCTACCATTACAGTAACCAACATAGTGGAGTGAAGATGAAAAATATATCCATAAGAAAATGCATGTCATTATTCTCTTTTAACAAGAAAACATACCCAGCTGACAATCTATTATAATTCATGATATGTAACTCTAAAACAATGGAATCATTTCATTACTATAGCTATTTTAGTCTGTGCATTTTACCAGCACTTCAGGATTATGAAAAGTTATAACTTTCCATGAGGATTTTGTTTTTCTAAACTTAAATAGCTAGCTTTTATTTAGCACTTAGTTTCCATGGTATCTTGGTGAACTATGCCAGATGGCTGTTCTCAATTCAAAACAGGAGTTGGCAGCAGTCCAGCTCTTTCAAGTATTTCCTAAGGCTTCTATGACTGTAGAAAAACAGGTTTAGAGCAAGCATATACAATAGTTTATTAAAGGTAGACTGCATGTAAAGTAATAAAGTCATAACCTATTTACATTAATCTCCAACATGTTCTGACACCTGGCCCTACCCACATTAACCATCTAGAAGCACAACTAAATTGCTTGTAACAATACAGCAATATAACCCTTCCAAGAGAAAAAAAATAAAAACTGTAACACAAGAAGCAGCATCTTTTCTCAATCAGAGCCAAATAGCAGTTTTAAGCAGTTTCTATGTTCCTCTATAAGAAAATGCCAAATTCTTGGTTTCTACAATAACAAGATCAATTTTGTGACTTTCTCTACAAGCCAAACAAGACAGTATAAATTATTTTCTCCTACTACACCTTAATTGGAGGTGTGGGGGAGGGAGAGGGAAGAGGTTGATGGTGTTAATTTAGTGTGTTATCAACTAATTTGTTTTAAATTTTCTGTCTTGTAAAAATCTGCACTTTATGAACATTCAGGATGAATGCCTGACTACTAGGGGACTTTAATCTGCCTTCACCAGATGCAGGGTGGAAGGTGGCTTGGGAGTTAATGGTCGCCATGACAACTGGGGCCTGATCAGTCATATGCCAGATCTGGTATTTGTCTTGGAGCAGTGGTGACATGATCTGGAGTTGGAGAACGTTACCATTATTCCTTTGTCATGGTCCAATTACTCCCAACTAGCCTTGGAATTCTTTGCAGCTGCTCCCTGCCCCAGGGAGAAAGGACCTGTTCAACAGGTCAGTCCAGGTGCCTTATGGACCCTCTTGGGTTTCAGAAGGAATTTGAAGTTGTTCCTGAGGCTCTGATGTATGGTTCACTGCTTGGAACAAGGTGGCAATGATGGCCTTAGACAGAATCACACTTATACAGACTCTCCGTCTCCCTCAGAAATCCCAGACCTCCAAGAGACAAAGTGGCAGAAGACAATCCAATCAAAGAGAAATAAGAACTTTCATTAAAGATTACTTGTGGCAATAACAGCAACAAAACAACTGTCTTCATGCTCTTACTGCAACTGTAGATAGCTGACCTGTTCAAACTGAACTAGTCCCTCATGGGTAACAAGGGAACAGAGGAACATCTGTAGGGGTGCTTTGGAGACTATTTGAGGCATCTGTCAGATAAAATTGTTTAGATCCACTCTGAATTGGACACCAGCTGTGTAGTCCTGTAGGGTTCACAGAGGCACTGTCTGACATGGTTATATGGGAAGCATTCAAGCCTGTTGCTCCTGAGAAAGTAGACAGGATCCTTGGGTATCTAAATAAAATCCATATCCTTCCTAGTCTCCCAAGGCCCCCAGAAAATTATGTGGAGTTGGATCTAGGCAGTGGTGAGGGACGGTATGATTCTGCTGGCTCCTCTCAGAAAATCATCCCTGGCTCCAACTGGCCAATTTTTCTTTAGTCTCTAACCTTCCCTTTTTAGGGAAGGTTGTTGAGTAGGTAGTTGGTCTATAGCTCCAGAGGACCATGGAGGAAATAGGCTATCTAGATCTCTTTCAGTCAGGTTTCAGGCTGAGATATAACACTGAGATGGCATTGGCTGTACTTATAAATGACCTTTGGCAGCACTGAGATGGAGGTAGTGCATTCATCCTGGTCTTTCTTAATCTCTCAGTGGCTTTCAATATTATCAATCATGGTACCCTTTTGGACTGGCTCTGAAAGTTAGGAACGGATCCATGGTGTTGCAGTGGTTCTCCTCCTTCTTCTGCAGCCAGTTTCAGTCAGTGTTGGTGGGGGAGAGATGTTATGAGGTCCATCAGGGTTCTTTGTTCCTATTTAACATTTACATGAATTACTGGATGAGATCATTCTTCAGCACAGGATTAAATACCATTAGTATGCTATACCTGTCTACCCCAGACTGATCAAGTGATGCTGTCAAGGTTCTTCCAGTGTCTGGATGGGAAAGAATATGCTTTGTGATAACCCAAGCCAGACCAAGTGACTGTGGGTTTTATGATCCTCTGCATCTTCCATCCTTAGTTCTGGATGGGGTTCCACTCAGACAGAACTAGTTTGCAATCTGGGGGTTCTTCTTGACTCACAGCTCCTGCATGAGAAACAGATGGCAGTTGTTGCTAGGAGATCCTTTGCACACCTTCATCTTGTGCATCAGTTATGCCCATTCCTGGATTAAGAGGCCCTGGCCATCTCCCATTTGGACTAATGCATAATACTTCATGTGAGGCTGTGCTTGAAGCCAACCAGAAGCCACAACTGGCCAGATGCAGTGGTGTAGATAGGCATGCACTCACCATGGTATGTCCATGTAACTCCACTACTTTGTGAACTGCACTGTTCTAAATCCTATGTAAATCGCCTAGAGTCACAAGTTGGGTGGTTATACAAATCAATCAAATAAATAACAAACAGATGACCCCAAAGCCCTCGGAAGGAGTACTAATTATGTTTGCCATCTTGAGTTATTTATAAAAATAATAAAGGCGGGATAAAAAATCTAAAAAAAAAAGTTTAGTTGTTTTGAAGCTTGCCTGGACAAGCCCAAAGGGAGTTTATACCAACCTTAACCTTTTCTGTTTTAAAAACCCTTTTAGTGAGATGAGATTGCTAGAACACGTTGCTGAAAAGGAGAACAAAAAATGGAAGTGAGGGAGAGATCCCTGGATCACTATCCCAGAAGACTCCTGAAAGTCAATGGAGGATGGCTAGTTCCAAAAAATGGATGGTGTTTCTCCAGGTCTATGGAGAGGTAAAACTGGTGAACAGAGCAAAGCTGGCTTCTCTGCAGAAGAGAGGCGAGGAAAAGAGCTCCAAATCAGGGCGCAGAAGTCTCCAGGGAGACAGTGAATAGCCCCTAAGCTTCTAATTAAAAGTCAGAAATCTTTTAAGAAGCAAAGTTTATTCAAGTAAAAATTGAATCAGAGTATGAGGCTTCAGTATGCTAAGACTGGCTAGGCATTTTGTGAATAGTAGAAACCTTAAAGTCTTTCCCAAATTCTATTTATCTTCTGCTTTAATGCACACTTTGGTGCCAGTTCACACTACCCATCAATGCAATCAGATTATAAAGTTATTCTCCAAACTAAGAAAAATGTAAGACTTGATGAAGAAGTATGTTTCCAGTATGCTAGTGTTTGAAACAGCAAGGTGTGAAGAGAAAACATGCAGTAAGCACCCATTATATATCACAAATGCATGAACTATGAATTATTTTAAGGACTAAAGCCAAGTAGTTAATATACTGTTCTGACTGTCTTCATATAGATTAAAATCCCAGCCTAAGTTGCTTACCAAATTCTAAACAAGCATGTACTTGCACCTACATTTACAAATAGTTTACTTCTCCATTAATTTGAGCTAAAAATTACTTGCTTACTGTTTGTTATTTTGTTTTAATTTAGTACAGATTGAGAAGGAATTTATTTATAAAATTTACACATAAATGAGATTTTTCTGAGAAAGGCCAATGCTAATAAAGATTCAACTATTTCTGTACCGGAGGACAACAGCAATTACACTGAAATGACTACACTTGCTTTTTTTAAACACAGAGAAAAACAGCAGTAAACTATCTTCAGAATCTTCCAGAAATTATGACCATAGGTCAACTGCAAATATTTCAGTGGCTATTGCATATCAATCGCTGAAAAAACAGTATTTATTTCTAGAAAGTAACTGAGATAATAGAAAATATGTTGGTTACAAGATACAGTGGTACCTCGGTTCACGAACGCTTCTGTTCACGAACAATTCGGTTCATGAACAGCTCCGGTCGCAAAATTTTGCCTCCGTTCGCGAACTCCGCATCGGGTTCCGAACAGGATCCGTGGCCATTTTCCCTCCCGTGACACGTGGTCGCGGCTTCCTGTAGGGAGGGGGACTCTCCCTCCAAGCAGTAACCGCCTCCCCACCCGCCTTCCTGTCCTCCACGCCAGAAGTCGCGTCGAGCAAGGTTAGCTTTCTCTCTCTTCGTACTGTACTGTGTGCCATATTTTTGCGGTTTTAAAAAAAAACAACATATGGTTCAGAACGGATTAACCGTAATTACACTGAACCTTATAGGGAAATTTGATTCGGGACACGATCAAAAATCGGTTGGTGACCAAATTCGTAGGGGTCAGAATGGATTAACCGTATTTACATGGAACCTTAGGGGAAAATTTGATTCGGTTCACGACCAATTTGGTTCGCGACCAGAGTCACGGAACGAATTAAGTTCGTGAACCGAGGTACCACTGTATAACTTTCAGCATCTTGATTCTGGAGGACCACAGTCCAACCCTCAATACTTCAATAATTTATCAATGTCTAATTTCTTGTTTACTGGGTTGTGTCAGAACTCACTGTGAGAAAAAAGTTGTAAATGTTTTCACCACTGAATACTGCAATTGCACAGTAAAAGCAAATGAACTACAAACCTTACATAATAAAGAGGTGACGAGAACAGCAGTATAAACAAGTGAAATCCTCCTGCTACACAACCAGCCTCAACTTCAGCACATAATGCAATTCAGCATTTTACTGTATCTTCCAGTTGCATTTCTACTTTTAATAGTTTAATAGATTCAGTTCAAAACAATGCCTCACATGTTTTATAAATCTCTTAAACTTATTTACTATTAACAGGAAGCCATAATTATATTCATTAGATGTATCTGTGCCTTAATTAAAGAAGGCCAATGTGATTTGTATACAGAACAGCCATGAATAGATCTTTTTTCCATTTGTTAACTGATGAAAGTAGACATTGTGTGGTTTACATACAAAGGCTTACTATCCTTTATAACTTCAGGGGAAAATATCTTCCAAGTGTGGTTGATACAGGCCAGAATTCAACATGAACCTTAACAAAGCAAATCCTTGAATTACATCATCCAATTCTGAACATCTGACAAAAAGGATCCTGCTAAAAGTGAATCTGCAGATAAGCATAGGAAAGATGCTCATATCTGCACTTTATATTTACCTTACTGCTACTCCACTAGAATACAGAATTATATAAATATTCTGGAAATGTATTATATCTCATAAATTAAAAGCTTCTGAATAACATCTGTAACTAAATAATCATAGCAATGGAATACTTACATTCTTCAGCAGTATCTTATTATAACTTGCTGCCTAAATTATTAACAGCATCCTTTGATCTTCCTAGAACACATCAGGTATCAGTACTGCCAATCCATATAATCAGCATTTACCAAAATAAATGGAACATTTTCAAGGTTCAGTAGAACAATTTCCTTGGCAAATTGTTTGGGCCTACTTTTAAATATTTTAAAATCTTGAAACTGTTTTAACAGCTAACTTTAGAGAAGTTTCCTCCTCTACCAAGGAACTCTTTTTTCCTGCCTTTGACTTAGTCTTGACCCCTGGTGACTGACTGGACAATTCCATGCAGGTTTTTTGGCAATATTTTTTTCAGAAGTGGTTTGCTGTTGCCACCTTCTTCCTAGGACTGAAAGAGAGTGACTGGCCCAGAGTCCACATGCCTTCACGCTTAAGGCAGGACTAGAACTCACAGTGCCCTGATTTCTAGCCTAGTACAATTAATCATTACATGAAACTAGCTCATGCTATGGATCTACTTACAATTTTAAAAAATGGTTGAATATATACACTATTGAATATTCCTTTTTTCCCTATCCTTGATACTGCAAAATACTTACCAAACATGCAAGGCGGCAATTCCTTCCATAATAAACAGAGGCAAACTATTTTATCATGTTACAGCCCAGTTTAAAACATTTTAGAAAGCTGACTGTGTATCAGTGCTTCCTTTAAATAAAGGAACATTTATTTAAAGAATTATATAATTTGAAACACATAAATGTGTCTTTAATCCAATTTGCCTACAGTTCTCCAAGGATACCCATCCATAACTAAAACTAAAAACATGCTAAGCTTTGTTGACTTAATTTGTTAATTTAATCATAATTCCTTAATACTATCAATTCCTCCTTTCCATCCCAGCGACAACCAGGCACCTATACTACAGCTGTGTGATGTTTCAGGTTCAGTTTGGAAGTGATGCTCTGGAACACACAGGAACACAAGTGCAGCAGCTGCCTTTCATTCATTAAAGTAAACACATCTTTATCCAAGACTGTTTGGCTGATTTAATGGGTCACAGAAAGCTGCTGCATTTACACCCCTGTATGTTTCAAAGCACCTCCTCCAAATCAGATCCAAAGTATTACATAGCTCTGATCTGCACTACAAATCCCATGAAGTAGTAGAACACTTTTTGTTATACTTTAGAAGTAGAGCCTGTATTTATAAAAATATATTTAAAAATTCTTAGCTTGAGCACCAGAGAGTCAAAAATTATTAACTGTGTTTTTTACACTCTATTTTTCATCACTTTTTTCCAAAAAGTTTATATGAGATAGGGGAAAAAAGTCTAATCTCAAGTTTACAGATTCTTTAAAAAATACAATGAAAAGGAAATGGAGGAAAATCAGTTTGAGGCTAAAACAATCGGATGAACTAGTAAAAACAAAATATTACCATGGTACAGTTGTTCTTTTAACATTAACTGATTATCCTTGATTCCCCAACACCTTTGGATAGGGTAGAATGCTGTCCTTCAATTCTCTAGCACCAGGGCAAATTAGTGCAAGTATCTAAGCATTTTTTCAGACCAAAAATAAAATTACTTCTAGGCCTATTTGGTCAAGTAATGTGTCTCTCTCTGAGTGATTAAATTTTGCGACTTATCCCATGCTACGTTCCCACTTTTTTTGGAAACAATATGCACATTTTTTAAACAAAAGACCAATTAAAATAACAATTTTAAACTTTATCCTAATCATTTTCATAATATCCTTTGTCTGAAGCATGCCATTGTTGTGAACCAGGTTAATATACAAAATACTAACTAATCCTAACAGAGATATCTGTATTTAACTGTTTATTCAATGACAGCTATCAGAGTTGTATGTTTCCTGACAAACAGGCAAAACAATGTTACCATATGCTTTTTTGAGTGATTCCCATCATTCTTTCCTCATTCAGAATCTGTCCAGGGAAAAATCTCAAGCAATTGTATATAAGCTTCTCAGCACTTTTGAATATTCATCAACAGAAACTAAATGTTCCGTTTAGCTGGAAGATAAAGGAAGTTCCCTGTAGCTGCTTCTTTCCTGATCAACAGGTTTGGTTGTTCTCGGTATGACATTCTGTCTGGGTGTCTGGATGCGATAAAAGCATATTGTCCTTAACTTATACCTGTATGGAAGAATAGGTCTGTCTTCTATTCCTTCCTTTGATCCCCATAAAAAATGGTAAAATGCACAAAGTGTTCTAAGTCTTAGTAATCCCTATCTCCCTCAACACATAAAAAAGAAATCTACTCCAGGCTTCAATTGAATATATTTATTTTTAAAAACAGACCACTATTCAGTGAGATTCAACTGGTTTTAACATAATTTTAAATAACATCAATACTAGTTAAGATTTTATCAGAGATCTATATTCTAAGAGCCACATATCAAAACAGCATGCATACAGGGTGGAAAAGCATAGTGACTTCAGCTAAACAACTGAGGTCAAAGAAGATTATTCTATAAACAAAAGTTTGCTCTACTGGAGCTGGGATAGATGAGTGAAGAGACTCACAAATGTAGCAATAAAATGCTGGTATCAATAGATTTGGATTTGGACATTTGGATATATTCCCTAGCCACAGATGCACTAGGGAGGGGCTGGGGGTAAAAGACAAGAACTGACACAATTTCTTTGCCAGTCACTTCTATCCCTCAACCAGATTTCAAAATGTCCAATGTACTTGGTTAATTTGTCACTGTTCCTAGCTAACTTTCTTCTTAATATAAGCTGCAGTGAGGAATAATGGTTTTTCCAGCAACAGTAATCTCTGCTTCCTCCCTAACTTTAAAAAGAAATAAAATATTGGGGTTTTTTTATGGTAGGATAGAAGCATAAGTGGTGGATGTGCTAGTGGTCTCTGCAACTTTTCACAGTGGTATAGTTCCTTGAAAATTTCTCCCATCTCTAAAGCCACTCATTTGAAGATTATACAAGTGTCCCCTCAGCCTTATATGTATTATCATTTGTTGATTTAGTTCTACTTATGTGTCTAAGAGTGGTGAAGAATGTATGGTACTTGTGTTTTTGTGCAACCACTTCCAGTTCCAGGGTCAGAGTGTCCCTTTACACTCTGCTTTTAGTTAATGTCAAACTTCACAGTCAAGCCAACTGTGCATTGTAAAAAAAAAAACACTGGTTATTTGCATTAGTCAACCAAGTCTAGGCACTCATCTGAAATCCATACTTGTGTTCGGACACAGGCTTTTGGCACTGTCATAGACATCATAAGAGACTTGGGTTTTTTCCGTACTAGTTCAGCCAGTTTTGACCAGTTTATTGATGAAACTGTCTGATGTTGTACATGTTGGAACTTAAGTTGAATTTTTGCATAATCAGCACCTCACATTGCACATACATATTTGATAGACTGGAAGTGGGTGTTGACTAGAATGTAGCCCAGGATTGATGTATCCCTGCTAATTGCCCCCCCCACCCCCCCATGAACTGATGCTTTCAGGAACAGTAAAAAAAAAAAAAAGGCTGCTTCCCAGTAAGAAGTCACTGACTGCTACAAATTATAACATCTGATACCATTTTCATTTGCTTCACCCAGTCTAAATTTTCCAAGGGTTCCTTCCCAGCTTATCCTAGCTGCTCCCATATGGGCACTGAAGTCACCAGCTATTATGATTAAATTCCATCTGGGTATACAACTGAAAGCTTTTGATGGGTATAAATATCATCTTTGACATCACCTGGGCTAATTTCAGTAGGGGCACAAATGGAGAATATGTGGTTTGAATTGCCCCTGCAACGGTCAAATGCCAGCACATTTTTGGCTGCTCTGCACTCGAAGGCTAAGCTGATGCTCTCTGTGCATTTTCATCACCAGAGTAAAGCAATGTTATTCCTTCATTGCTGTCTGGTTCTTGAATGGTTTTGGTCCCTGATCCAGTTAGTCGCCATTCAGACAGCACTGCTAGTGACATTTTGTAATGTGATCGTTCTTCGACAATAGTTTCCTTTTAACTGACATAGTGTCCAGTGCATACTTTCCAAATGGCTATTTGGATGTCCAATTTTGGCATAAAGAATGTATGCTTTGTTCTCTAATTGATTCTTTGGCCAGTCTCAAACTTTTCACAGTAGCCTGGATACGGTTATTTGCCAATCTGGTGCAACTGCTGCCCCAAATACAATACCATTTCCATATCTTAATTGTCCTTTCCCCATAGATTCATGTCTCATTTTAGTCTCTTGGCAGGGGGCCAACCCTCTTCCTTTATACAGATTTGGGACTTTGAGCTTAATGGTTGCACTTTATTTTTTCCTCTAAATGTATCTTTGGAGAAAAAAAATATGAACAAACAGTTCAATTTTGGTTTTATCAGACCAAAGTACTTTATTTCAAAATGTTTCAGGCTTATCAGGGTTTTCTTTTGCATAGTTTAGACTTTTGTGAGAAAGTTGGAGAAAAGATTTCCTTCAAACAAGGCTCCCATGTCAATTACTGTTGTGTAAACAATGCTGTACTGTGGACCTGTGGACAATTACTCCAGTGTCAGCTGAACTTTCAGCAGGTTGTGGGCTGGGTTATGATCTGTGGGTTCTGTTTTGCAGATCTGACCAGAACTAATCAAGATTTTTCTTGGTCTTCCAGGTATCACCTTTTCAACAGTTCCATTTAATTTCCATTTCTTAACAGAGTTTCTCCCAACTGAAATTCTTAACTGGAAATATTTAGAGATGTTTTTCATTCTTCTTCCTGGTTTTTAAGAGTGAAACAATTTTTATTTTCAAATGCTCAGAGAGCTTTTTTGAGTAATCCATGATTATTAAATCAGACAAAACAACAATAAACTGAGATGTTAGAAGGGTCAGAGTATTTGTTCACTTGTTGAACTGCTATCACCAGTAGGCTAAATCAAAAACCTTTCCTAGTTCCAAACTGGAAAAGTGTCCAAATTTCTGCATACATCATATTCTGAATTTGAATCTGTAAACAATCTGCAGAAATGTACAGTGCTTAACTTTGCAGGATGTAGAGGTAGTTTGTGTTCACTCAGGGATTCACTGAAATCTACTATTTGCCCAGGGATGCCTAAACTTTAGCATACTGCTGTAACTAATTGCCTTTATTTACCAATATTAATTTTTCCTGTTTGCTAGGAGGCTTACAGAAAACCCAATAGAAACTCAGCATTACAGATATGACCTGGTTGGTGTTTAAGATACTACAAGTCATAAACTGTACATAAATTTAAATAATAATCCTACTAAATTTACAGCATCTTAACACAAAACCCAATTAAAGTATAAAATAAAAACACTATGTAAGAGCAATAGAGTAATATAATTTGCTTCCTTTTAGGTAGCTACATCAAATGCACAATTAAGCTAATCAAAGAAGGGGACAGTGGCTTGCCTTGGTCAGTTTGTCATATCTATCACAAGTAGAGATGTGCTGGTAATGTTTTTTATTGACTTATAAATATGTTGCAATGTATAAACTTCTTGTGTGTATATACATTAGTAAGACACAACATTAAGACTATCATTTTAAAGAATCAAGAATTGGAAGAGACCCCCAAAAGACATCTACATACCAGGCTTAAAAAGATTATTTCCTTGGCACATTGCTAATGGATGACTCTCTCTCTCTTTGGGTACCTTTGAGTCAGTTTTTGACTCCTGCCGACTGCCAGTTTTCTTGGCAAGACTTTTGGAAGTGGTTTTCCATTGCCTTCTTCCTGGGGCTGAGAGAGTGACTGGCCCAAGGTCACCCAGCTGGCTTTGGGCCAGTACCTCTACTTCTGTCAAACTGCTGTCTCCAATATCCATAAAATTTAGTACTACACTGCCAATTCAAAAGCCTTTTAAAATGATAAAATTACCACCCTTTGGACAGCTCTAGAATTTCCACCTTGCATTCATCACTACACAATTCCAAATGTCTAACACATGCCTATTACTTGAGTATATCTTTTCAAGGAACAGAAATGTACCATTTAATTACTTGCTCATATAACACCAATGCTCAAAATGCCTTGTTTTAAATAGAGGAAGCTTCCTCATTTCAAGAGTAAGTTCCTGTCACATGAATCACACAACTTTTGCAATTAGTACAAAATAATACCTGATTCTTTTTGATGCTGCTGTAGTGTAAAATTGCATATATAAGAACACAAACACTTTAAAGGACCTGGTTTCTCTGCAGTAAGCACAGAATAAATGCCATAGCCAATCAGAGTGCCAGGGTTGCTAGACTATGTATTCACCATTTAAGTGATGATAGTTTTAATATCAGAATTCAATACCAAGAATTAAAGCCACTGTTTAGTTTGCACAGTGTTTCAATTTCTGGGTGCATCAGTTTTTAAAATCACAGAATAAATTCCAGAGGCTGTCATATTATTACTTCAGATATTGCAAGATTCATTAGGGAATAGCAATATAATTAGAAAATGATTTTTCAGTTGTGATAGTTAATTACCATCCACTTTTATATACTTTGAATATGTATACAAGTTAAGATAATAGAAAAAACATTGAAGATTCAAAGGATCAAGACCAGCTATTACCAAGTCCTTAACAACCCCGTCATTGTCATGCTAATAAATAGTTTTCATAAATCTGTGGATCTATGTAATTACTGCCGCCATAAGCATCCTTATGAATTCAAGCCTATGCTCCTATTTTCACATTCTCACTAGCACATACTAATGGGATTTACAGCTTATGTTCAGCCTAAAATCTGTTTTCAACAATATAGTGTAGACCAGGTCTGCACAGCACGGGGCCTGCCAAAGAGCCTTGTGTGGCCCACCACCATTTTTTAAAAAAGTAATACATTTGCTGCCCTGCCCCCCCAAATATGCGCTTCTGAGCACCTCCAAACCTCATTGCCCACCGCCAGATCTGGTACTGCCACCACTATGCTAGCCAACAAAGAGCTGGTCGATGTGCCAGGTATTCCTCTGACGCCCACGATGATTTTAATTTATCAGCGTGGCCCTTTCCCCTCTACAGGTTGTACAGGCCTTGTCTAGATGTTAAGTTACCCATACTCCAAGTGTTCCCTAACAGCTAGTTGTAGTAAAGATCTATAAAAACATAGTATTTAGTTTAAAGCAAAAGGAAGAATGACAACAGCTAGCTGACCTTGCCTCATCTCAAAAAAGCTAAATGGGGCTAGAACTGGTTAGGGCTTGGATGGGAGGCCACCAGGAAATCCAGCTGTAGAATATTATTATTATTATATTTATATATTGCCTTAATTCTGTACAATTCAGGGCAGTATACATAATGCTCCCGCCTCTTTTCTCTCCCCACAACTATCCTGCGAGGTGGGCTGGGCTGAGAGAGAGTGACAGGCCCAAGCTCACCCAGCTGGCTTTCATGCCCAAGCCCGGCATAGAACCCACCACCTCCTGTTTTAACACGTTAACCATTATGCCAAACTGGGTAGAATGGTCGGCCAGAAGGCGGCAACGGCAGGCCCCACGGTGCACCGTTGCTCAGAAATGACCTCGGGGCCTCACTCGCGCAAGGAGGCCCGTCCATGGCACAAAGGACCTCCCTCTCTGCATCCATCCACCCCGACGGGCACCGCCTCAGACGCCGCCGGGAGCAGCAGCCAAGCAGAGGCTCCGGACATCCTTGCCACCGGCGCTCCTCGCCCAGGGAGGGGTGCTTGGGAGTGGCCGCCGGCGTCCTCACTTTCCCGAGAAGCCCCGAGAGCCGTTCTGGCGGAGGCGCCGACGGGAAGCGGCCCGGAAGAACGAGGCTCGGCGCCCCTCCTTCCCCTCGCGAGATCGGCCCAAAGCGGGCGCTGCCACCGGCGCCCACCTCCTCCCCCTACTTACACGACGACTCGGGAAATGATGCACGACACCATGTTGTCTCTCGAAGGGCTGGGCCTCGGATCCTGCCACCGCCCCCAGAGCGCACACCAGCCGCGGCGGGCCTCGGTCGGGCACGCCCTTCCCGCTCGCCGTCCGGCTCCTCGCCCCGCCGGGCCACGAATGGCTCCCGCCGCTTCACCGAGGCCAGCAGAGCTCCGCCCCCCCTCGCCTCAGTCCTCACAATGGGCGCAAGCCACGCCCCCTCGCCACGGATTGGCCGCTGGCGTCCCCGGCCTTCCTCCGCCGCCCGTCCAATTGGCAGCAGTGCGCACGCGCCTCGCTTTGGCTTGGGAGGAGAGAAGGGGTAGGTAAGAGGCCGAGACTCTGCGCAAGCGTAGCCTTTTCTCTTTGTAGGTTCATCGCGAATAGGGTAAATTCCTTTTTATAGGGGTTTAATCCGAATCTTTAGTGGTGTGGTTATTATCTGTTTGCTTACTGCCCTTGTGTACTGTTTTTGTCGTTGCACTTAAAATTACATCTTAACAGCAGTTTGCAAAGGATCCAAAGCATTGCCATCGCTTCCGCGCAAGACTTGCTCTCTCGGGGGCTCTTTCCCCGGCGTCATCCATTGGCTGATTTTCCTCAAAAAGTGGGGAGGGGGAGGAAGGGAAGGAAGGAAGGGGGAGAAGAGCGCGGAGAAGTTGGCATTAGCAGCCTAACCAATGCGAGGTGGGTTTTATGTAACGCTGACCTGTGTGCTTCCGGCCAGCGTTTTCCCATTGATTGCCGGAAACGCGGTGAAGATACTGCTTTCTTTCAGATACAGTAAATGACTTCAGATAGGTAAGAGTGGCCTATGGCAGAAAGGTATTTCGGAGCATTGTAGAATGCTGGGCTGGGTCTTGAATGTTTGAGGAATGCCTTCTGAAAACACTAAGGAGTGGCATGAGAAAAACGTGAAGAGGAGGGGTGAGGAGAAGCATCTGAAAACTGGCCAAATCTGAGTGGAATAAGCAGAAGACCCGGAACACCACTATGTACTTTCCTGAAATTCGGGCAGGTAATATGAATTCCGTTCCCAGGTGCTGGCAAGTCTTGCTTAGGGGTATTTTTCTCCAAAACCCGTTCTAAATTCTGCTCTTTTTCTGTCGTTCTGTTCTAAGATGCTACTGATAACATGGGAAGGAAGGAAGGATAATATGGGTAAAAAGAGAGTCTCTCTTGAGTTGGCTGGCCTTATGGATGCATCCATGGTTCATAACCCTCAGTGGCCATTGCTTTCTGAGATGTTTATCTCAGTCTAGTCTACAGACTTAGTATTTTCTTGTGTGTCGCCTATCAAAATACTAAACAGGGCTGATCCGGTTTAGGTATTTCAAGATCAGCCAAGGTCAGAGAGGAGCTGCCACATGGCTGGGCCAATAGTTTTGACTCTCCCATTCTGGTAATAGTTTTACAGGACTTCCTCTTTAGGTGGTCCTTATAAGAACCCCTTCTTCAGACAGTATGCTGAGTGATCTTCAGAGGAGGTAATTTATAGATAGTATCTTTCTTGTTTCTCAAAGGCTGTGTTTGCACAACCCACTGAAGCACACACTGGCCACTTATATCCACTTATGTGCAAGGCTACTGACTTGTGTGAACCCAGCCCATGTAGTTAGCTTAAAGACCAATGAGACTTGAAAGCCAGAAAATTGAGTAATTGAGTTTAACTATCGTTAAGTGTGTCCTGCAAGCTAGGAGTCACCACAGGATCTCAGTATTTTTGTGGGTGGGTCTTCGAATCCTTTTGTCACCTGTAATGCTTACCTCTATTCAGTCAATAATAGATGAGTAGAAGACAAATAGCAGGAAGATTGATATTTAAGAATACAATGTTTTAGAATGAAGGTTCATTTCAGTGTATGACTATGTTAAAATTAATGTTTCCTTTATAAAACATAATGGTGCTTTCTCCTGTGATAATTGTTTTGGGCTCCTCTGCATTTGCTATTATTCTGTGAGTAGCTTGAGGCTTCCAGAAAAGGTTAGAATTCCAAAGGCTACCTGTATGTACATGTATGATATGCCGTGTATTTATGTATGTATGTACATGTATGATATGCCATGAATTTCACTAGGCTGTTGTATCTGAATGCAAATCTCATATAATTGTCCTACAGAACCCTCACATCAAATGATATTTCAAATAGTTCTATGGGTGAGGGACTCTTGAGATGGGACTCTAATGACTTCAGTTGTTTGAAAATGTATGCTCCTATCTATATGGTAAATTCTTATGAGATTTCAACTGCCTAGGTAACACATTATGAAGTAACTGAAATTCGTATTAAGACAATTTCTTTAATAGGTTAATGTAAAAGTTGCAAAAATAATTTAATTTTTAAAGCATCTTAGCTAAAGAAAAACAAACAATGGGAAAGCAGGTTTGGCATTAAAGTCAGTCACTTTCTTAAATGGGATGAAGTTGTAATCTGCAGAGATAGAAAATTGCTTTGTTTATTAAATTTATACCCTGCCTTTCCTCTAGGAGGTAAATGCAGTATATACAGACTCTTCTATTTTACTCTTACACTGAAGCCCACGTAAAATAGATTGACCTGGGAGAGAGTGACTGGCTCAGAATCACCCGGGAGGTTCTAATCCTGTGGGGGTACTTGAATTTGGGTGGTCGGAGTCCTAATCCAGTATTTTAATCACATATTAATCTGATGTTATAACAAGTAGAGAGGTGTTAGGATTGTTGGTATGCCATCTTTGGAAAAATAAAACCATAGTTGTTAAGCCAAAAACTAATACATAGGCTTATTGACCTAATATAACATATAATCTCACGTTAGTACAATCTTAGTATAATTAGCACCCCTCTTTGGAGTGATAGATGTAAAAATAGCCTGTTTTCAGATTTTCTAGCCCTTGTATGCCCTATTTTCAGTGATCCCAGCTTAGCACCAATGCTACTGGTTTTAAACCCTCCCCAGAATGAGTCAGCTGATTCCAATTCTCTCTTTCTTGTCTTCCTGCGAGCAGCTACTTTGGATTGTGAACACTTTGGGGCAGGTGTGTGCCTACATGTGCTTAAATGAGTCAGAGCTGGGTGTGTTAGTACACACAGTGTCATAGCTTGTTGTGTTGATGGGACAGTAGATTATTAGCTGCTTATATTCCAGTAAACCATCTCCATTTGTTTATGAATGATAGGATTTACTGTGTAATATGAGGAGACAGAGGATTGACTGTACAGATTGTGCAAAATGTTTGATCTCCAATGTGGAAACCCCAACTTTTTTCTTTTAGTTGCACAAATTGGTGAAGTAAGCTGGAGTCCATGTTACTGTAGGAATGTTTATTTACAAAAATACCCTAGAGAAACTCTAACAGGACACGAAAGCTATGTGCGCCTTGGCAGTAAAGTCTTGGCTTGTTCCTAATCCTCCCTATATATGGAAGGAAAAGGAGCACCCATGTAAATAGCTAGACAACGTGGTTGGTCTGAGAGAAGCAGCAAAGCCAATTTGGTGAGAGAGAGTTTCACACAAGGCTTATGAAGAAAAAAAAATTAAGCAGTAGGAGTTGGAAGGTAGATTAGACGGTCAAATGTGATGGGAAAATAGCCTTATCTACTTGGATCAGACCAAGACCTGTCTAGTGCAACATTTCTTTTGTCATGGGGATCCATCACCCATAAGCAAGACAAAAGGGCAATAGCCTGCTGTTGTTTCCCAACAGCTGAAAATTGTGTTAGGGTCCTCTGAACCAGAAAGCAGGCCGGAACTTCACAATTAAGAGGGATTAATAAGCAGGGAAGTAAAGGATAGATAAACTCTGGTGGTGGCTTGCAAAGTGGCTGGTGGATTCCTGGATGCTGGTGAATACTGAACTTTCTTTGAGATTCATTGTAGGTTTTTTGCTTTGTGTTCCAGTCATACTGTTGCAGGTTATCACAAAGGCAGCTTAAATATCCAGTATTTGTTCTGTGTCCCAATAGAAACTGAACCTGTAAAGGGTGGTGCTACATTTCTGGCTGCTCAGGAAAGGAGCAACAACAAATTATGCTTTACTTTTAAGTTGTTAAACTTGTTTTGCAATGTACGTTTCTGTGGGTAATATATTACATCTTTCACACAGCAGTTTCTAACAGAGAAACGATTCTTATATGCAAGGGTTGCTCTTATGGAAAAAGAAGTCCACTAGAGTTAGCTTTTGCCTTTATTGCCATGGTAACTGAATTCTTTGTGGAAAAATGCATTTACATTTTAAAAGATAGTTGCAAAGATTAATACAAATAGTAATTAGATGCCATTTTTGTTACTAATATCTTGTGATGCTTCATAATATTTGAGCTTCACTATAGAAAGTGCGGCAAAACCTAGTAAGTTCATTAAACAGAAGAATCAAAACAGACCTGCATATAGCTCCAAATTCAACTAGAAAATTATATTTTTATACAGTAATTTTATTAAAAATTACAATTACAACAAAACTAATACAAACTAAAAAAGAATAAAGCATAAAAGGTGCAGAAAAGAAAAAGAGAAGAAATAGAAAGAAAAATAGAAAAGAAAAAAATAAGAATATAGTAAAGAAAAAGAAAAGAAATATATAAAGAAGTGACTTCTCCCTTCATCACAACAAGTATAAACGATAAGCAATTTTAGTAACTTATCACTTTCTCTTAAAATACAGCAAATGATCTCTTCTTCCCATATCCCATCTCTTATCTATAAACAAATCCATAAAGCCTCATCATTTTAGTCCTGATATCAGCAAAAGATTTAATAATAAATATATTTTAAGATTTATATTGTAATTGTATTAAATATATATTTAGAATATATATTTAATATACTTTCCCAGCATTGTTGGGAATGAGGTTACTTGTTTCATACAAGTCAGTATGGAATTAATCTTAAATTTAGTGGTGATCTACATTTACTAGGATTGTTCTTAGCCATCAGCACTGAACATAGGCTAAGATGAACTGTGCCCCCCAAATCACAATAAATGTTGATCTAAGTTCAACATGGTGTGTGAATGTCCATAAGGAAGACAAAACAGGCTAAGAGGCTGAAGCAGCTGGAAGTCTGCATGTGCTGGAACAGTCACGTGCATCATAAAATAATATGCCCCTATAATTCTATGTTGTAAAGCTACTCCTTTTAAATAGTTTTTTTCACGTCCATGAGTTTATTATATTATTATTTGCTTAGAGAACATCAAGAACAATGTGATGGAGACAGCAGAGAAATCCAGATCTTTTAACCTTTCGTCTTGCGTCTTATGTTCTCTTCATTGTTTGCCTCTGGAACTGTAGTTTCAAACCAAGACATTTAATTAACCAGATTAGGTTAGTTTGTTTGTACTACAGTAACATTTGAGGAATCTATTTGGAGCAGCCTTCATTAACCTAGCGGCTTGAGTTTGAGTGCAGCTCTTGTTACGCACAGCCAGCGTGGCCCTGCCTGTGATCAGTCAGTTGCAGCGCAACTGGGGGACACTCTTGTAGACTCTTATGGGTGCAGTTTGATTGTTTTCCTTGGGCAAAAATCATTAAACTGTTTTACTTTTTTTAAAGAAAGCGGCAAACGGTATTATTCCTTCTGTTCACTTGGATGCTATTTTTGTTTGCTAACCACTACCTTCTGTGTCTGTTGTAACAGTTCTTGTACATACAAAGGCAGCGACAGAGTTAAGCACCTTCCTGCTGCAGTGGAAAACCTTCCCAAGTTGCTTTTTCTGAGGGAAACATGATCTGGAAAGGAAGGGGAGAGTTCACTGTGGCTGTTTCAGGACTGTAGCCATGGCAGCTGAGCTTTATGGCTCTACTAGTATATTACTTCCATTTGGTGTTATTGGAGCCCCCCCCCCCAAAAAAAAGAAGAGTAGCCCCGTGAATGAGGCCTGTAGAAAGCAGGAACACTTCTCTCCTTCATTCTTCTCCAACAGCCTGTTAAGGTTCCTGCTTTGTTAGGGCCTCCTCCTGTATTAAAGACAGGTTTTATGGATGTGTTAGGTTCTCTGTTTTTCTCCATCTCATCCCCCATCAGCATGAGGCTGCCAGATGTCCTCATTAGAGCTGGATCCAAGGGTTGTAGGGAAAGTTTCAAGGTCATTTGCGGATTAATCAGATTTGGTGACAAAAGAAAGGAAATGAATTAAATAGTCCCATAGTAGTCTTTAAGCCGAGCTGAATTTCATAGTGGTGTGTGTGTGTGTGTGTATATATATATATATATATATATATATATAGAGAGAGAGAGAGAGAGAGAGAGAGAGAGAGAGAGAGAGAGATGTACACACACACACACACACACACACACACACACACAGAGAGGTCTACAGGACCTAATTATGTGAAATGAAAAGTTCTTTACCAGGTTATGGTGAATTTGCAAGATGATTAGCTGTGAAGAAGCCACAATGAGAATGTTGATTTTCGATCACAAAACTATAGGGTTAAATACACGTGAAGTATGTAAGTGGCCTTGGGAAAGCTTATACAACATATTAGTCCATGGTTTGTTGAATAAACTATTTGGATCTGTTTATAAAATAATAAACCATAAACAATGATTTATAAAACACCAAGGCTATATATAATTATAATTATATATAATAATGATATATAATTATTTAATTATGTAAGGATGAAGAAAGTTTGGAACCCATTTGAAAATGTTGTATTTATTCTATTTTTTATTGGTTTTATATCTTGCTTTTCAGTCAGGAGCACAAGGTAGCATACATAGCACTCCATACTCCCAATTTCCCCACAACATCCCTGTGAGGTAGGCTGGGCTGAGAGACCATGACTGGCCTAAGTCATCCAGTGAGTTCCCATGGCTTGAGGCTGGAGTTAAACCTGAAGAGAAGTATTGTGACTTCCTTGCCACAGAAGGTCTGCTAGCTCTGGCATTAGTCCAAATGTTGTACTGATAACAGAAATCATCCTTGTGGTTCCCACAACTTCCTGATAGCTTCAAGCTGAGGACATTATGCTAAGCCATAGTTTAAATATAATGTCTTAAATAAGCTATAATTGGCTAGGTCGATCCAATATGCTAAACCAAAATGTTACAAAAATGTTTTATTTTGCACGTTTTATATGGCACTCACTCCCAAATGACCGTAGCAGGTTGCTTAACATATTGGATGCCCAATCAGTCTTGACTCCTGGCGACTGCCTGGACAAGTCCCTGAAGTTTTCTTGGCAAGGTTTTTGGAAGCGGTCTGCCATTGTTGCCTTCTTCCTACGGATAAGAGAGAGGGACTGGCCCAGGGTCACCCAGCTGGCTTTGGGCCTAAGTTTTCCCCACTTCTAGTCTAACATCTTAACCACTGGACCAAACTGGTTTTCCTAAGCAGTTTACATTTTAAATATCTGGTTATTATATTATATATTATATTCAAACATACACACACAAATGTACACACACACAGAGAGACACATATAAACATTAAAAGACCAACAACATAAAATCCTTACATTATAATAAAGCCTAGGTTAAAAGATGGGTTTTTAAGTCCCTCCTACCCTGTTGTTTACATTTTATCTCTCTTGCATTAAACAGTTAGCAAGCTGACTCAAGTGAATATGAGTAACTTGGCACTGAGAAATATTATAGCTTTTAAAAATCAATATGATGCCATGGCTAACTGAATTAATCTAGTTGTTTGGGGTTGTACCACATAGAACCATAAACAACCTCAATGACTGGGTTTGCATAACATGTTCGACTAAAATATAGTTGTACAGTTGTAGGCTGTACAGTTGTTTATTTCAGCTGATTCCGGTGTTATTTCTGAGCCATTTAAAGCTAAATGGAATGTATTTTGTCTACAATTCCTTGTTACATCTCCCCCAGCTTTGTAGAGTATTTAACCTGTAAGTTCTGTTATTTTGTCCTGCTTTCCTTTTCAGTGACTATCTTTGTATTATTTAGCAGCATGAGCTAAAATATTCCTGTGTGGGTGTGCTCACTATTTGTTGATCCGCATCAGTTATGTTTACTGATTATCATGGTAGAGACTGCATACAATTCTCCCTTGCCCATTCTGTATTTTTGCTGAAATGGAAATTTGCATCTACTTCAGTGAAACTAGGAAATCTTGAAGTGGACAAGAATTGTAAATTAGTTAAAAATAGAGGATAAGAAATAATAAGGAATAATCTTGTGTGGTATATGAATGGATGATTAATATACAACTGGTATATTATTGAAGGAAGTGAGGAATTTGCTGTAAGGCAGCATAATTGTATCAATCCATTCCACGTCCTGTGATTGAGTGGTTAGTATGATTTAATGGTTGTTTCTATTTTTGAGCCTTCAAGAATCATGCTGTTGAAAACTATTGAGTTATTGACAGCAATGACCACATAGTGATTTGATCAGTTAATCAATTGTAGTTCATGAATTACAAAACTATTTGGCACAAAGAAAACAAGCAATATTCATAAGCCTTGATTTCTTTATTGGGTAACAAAAAAGTCAGTTCCTTCACAAAGTATAGCAAATATTCTGAGGATAAAGAATTTTTATTTTTTTGAAGTTAAGCAAACTGCCACATGGATGCTCACAATTCCTAATTTATTCTTGCTCTTGGTGACTTTTAGATATTTGGCAGTCCTGCTGACTGACAGAAAATTGGGCAAAAGTTCAGAGAGGGATGATTGTGAGTCATAAGAGAACCAGTGTGGTGTAGTGGTTAAGGTGTTGGACTAGAACAGGAAAACCTAGTTTGAGTCCACCCTCAGCTGTGGAAACTTGGTGACTTTGAGCCAGACACTCTGTCAGCCCTAACACCCAGAGTTGTCCTGGGAAAAACTGGAGGAGGAAGTGCCACATTGACTTCTTGGGGAAAAGTGTGATATAAATCTAACAAAATACATAAATGGCAGTATGCTTCTCTGTGAGCGTACATATTTTGTGCAGTGGTGCTCTGGAGACAGGCACCTAGAATCCTTTTTATAATGGATTGTGCTGCTTTTTAGAGATGTGTAGTTTCATTCTCTTCTCCTGTCTTCTGTAAGATGAATTGGTGTGTGTTCCTGATCTTTTGTACCCATTCAGCCAGCATAGTGTAGTGGTTAGGGTGCTGGGCTAGGTAGTCCCAGGCTCAAGAGCTGTCTCAAACATGAAACTCATTGGGCCAGTGACTTTCCTTCATCCCAACCTACCTCATAGGGATATTGTATTGTATAGAAAATATTGGTCTAGGGTAGTGTTTCTCAAAGGTGGCAGCTTGAAGATGTGTGAACTAAAACTCTCATGCTGGCTGGGGAATTCTGGGAGTTGAAGTCCACACATCTTGAAGCTGCCACTGTTGAGAAGCACTGGTCTAGGGAGTGTTACATGTGCTGCCTTAAGCTCTAACAACTAAATCCATGCAAGATGAGAGCTAGAGCCTATGAGTGAGGTAGGGTTGCATATGACTAGTCTGGAGATCTGCATTTAATATTGGGCAACCTCAATGTAGTTAAATTAACTCCCTTCTCAAGGATCAGTTCAATACTCTGCAAATACTCAGGCTTCAGTCCTATGCCTGGTTCTTTGGGTATATTTCACATTCCATGGGACTTTCTACTTGTGTAGACAAGTATAGAACTACACCATTAGTTTCTGGCTATGAAGTGTACACACAACAGGTTATGCTAAACATCATGACTGAGGGATGGGATAAGAAAAAAGGCAGCCTCTAATGGCATACTTAAATTATACACATAAATTTAGCATGTAAGCCTGCAGGAGGCTTAAATAGTTCTTATTAATCTTTGTTTTATATTATGCAGCATCATACTTTCAAAGGCAGTTAATAATAAAACATTATATCTGTATATCATTTTAATAAGACACTAGTGTTGGTATTTTTTTTTTGGTTAATTCAGATTAATATTTTTTTCGTCCCAAATAGAATCTAGGGATATATTACAAACACAATTAATTTCCAAACTGCAAGAGCTCCTTCAGTTTTATAATAATCTGAAGCAGGTCATCATTATTTTTCCCCCTTATTATTGTATGCCACGAAAGCTTATTGATTTGTCCAAGGCCACCTAATTAAGTCCATGGTTGAACTGTAATTTGAACTGTAATCTATGGCTACCATTTAATATTCTTTCTGCCTTTTGGATGGGGAGGGGGAACAGGACATAAAATATTATGTTATTCATAATGTACCATCTGCATATCTTATGACTGCATCTCCATTACAGAACTTTCATACTTGAGTATTATCCTAATACTCAAATTGATCCACTTTGACCCTGGCAAAAATGTAACCTCTTTTATTTGCTAGCATGATTGTTGTCTGGGATTCAGTTTTCTGCCTATTGTATATCTGCTTGTAATCTTAATGATGAGATACTCCTTTGGATATCTGAAGCTTTTTGAATTTCGATTTTTTTAAAGGCAAAAGTCAAAAAGGTTTCTCTGCGTTCATGTGCAATAGTGATGCGCAAAATGTTCTCTGCGCAGGTTTGCCTGTTTGGGATGTTCTGTGCCTGGACCAAATCATGCATGTTTTGCCTGTGCCCAGAGCTGGTGCATATGTTTGGCCCAGGCATGTACCTGGGACAGGGTACTCAGAGTGACAGACAAAAAGGGGAGATAAAAAAAACTAATGGAAACTAAGGCATTTGAAAGACTAGGTAGAAAAATGTGCTATGTTTGAATTCAAGTGCAGCAGTAAGGGGAAGGAAGGCACTGCGAAGATCAGGGAAAGGAGTGGGTGGGCTGGCCAGATACGCTGCTTGTGAATTCAAGCAGAGCAGCCAAGGGGAAGGACGGGGAAGGATAGGACAGGGTGGGCTGGTGTACAGGTAGTACAAGAAGGGGCAAGGAATACCAGGCTTGCCCTACTCACCCTGTAAGTCCCCTAGAGATTTTATCTCCAGCAAAACCTGAAAGAACCAAAATGATCAGTCAGACCACAAGCCACCTAGAAGTTTAGCTGAACATCTGAGCCACAATGTGTTTGTTTCATGCATGTAACAAAACACGTTTCATGTATTCCCCTAATATGCAGCTAAGAAACCCTTTACACTTGGGTTCACAGGTTTAGCCAGATTGCTCAGAGATTTTTTTGTTCCCATGATTAGCAGTAAACCCAGGAGTTATGGCTGTGTTTTCCTGTTTTGTCTCCTGTCTTTTGTCTGACCTATTCTCTTACCTGTTGTGCAGCATATCTGGGGTCCTGTTCATTACAGGAAAGCGAACTGATGAGAGCTGGACCTACTGCATTTCCTCCTTGATCCCTAGCTGCAATAGGGATCTCTGGGATGACATTTGGCAACATTAGCTCCCTGTCTGTAAATCTTTATATTATTCTTTTATACAATAGTGGTGCTGAATTCGGGCTTTCTAGAATGTTGTGCTGACACACAAAGGATAAAACATTGCACATGTTTGATTGCATGGAAAGGCTCAGTCCAGCATTCTCTAGATTAGCCCACAAGAGCCTGTTTAGTGACAGCTGTAATACTTGCTCCTTTTTTTGGCTGAACTGGATCTTTACAGGTGTCCAGTGTAATAGTTAAGTCCTACTTTGTGCTAATCAAGAATTCCTTTGGCTGCACATTATTTTTATTGTGTCTCTGTCCCTAAAAGTCATTGGCAAGATTTAGCCAAGGGAGACACTTTATCTGGAACCAAAATTACAACCTGTCAGGACAGGTTGAAGTATTTTGCCTCAGTTCTTTCCAAAGCAACCACGTTAACCAGCTTGATTATTCTGTTTGCTTTCCCCAGGCTGATGCAGTCTTTCCAATTGCAGCAGCCACAGCAGCATCACCAGGGTGCAGTAACCATGGAAAGGCTCTGTTCAGTGTGAAAACATTACTCTGGATAGGTAGAATTTTCCCTGGGTGGGTGTTTCATTCAGCAAGAGAAAGAGAGAGGGAGTGATCTCAGCCACCGTGAGTCATCCTGCAGAGATGAGAGAAAAGCACTGAAGAAAAATAAAACAAACTCCAGATCAGCCCTGTAATAATAAGCACCGCTTATTAGTTATGAGAAGGAGCAGCTTGTAATATATATTATGATGACATTAAGGCAAGAGGCAGCAGCAACAGGAAAAGAGCCATCAGCCCAAGAGAAGGACTCCCCCCAGCACGGTATCGGGCCTTGCTGCTGCCCTTGTCAGTACAAGGCAACCACAGCTGTGGGCAACCTCGGGTCGCCCCCCCCCCCATAACTCCGGAGTGAGAATCGCAGCTAGTTGCTCTGGGCCTTTCCTGCAACAATTCCCCCCCCCGACGTCCAGCTGCTCGCTTCCAGTGGCGCCGGAGGGGCTCAAGGCGCGCGAGGAATGGGAAGGGGGAGGCCGGTAGAAGCGCTGCGTTCCCACTGGCGTTGTTCAGACGGCCAGGGCAGAGGCGTCCCTTCCCCTCCCCTCCCCTCCCAGGAATGAAGAGCTTATTTTTGGAACGGGGAACTTCTCCTCGGAGGCAGGACCCCCCCCCCGCTTTCCCTCCCCTCAGGAAGGACGGGAGAAGCCGCCGCTGCCCGAGGATAGCCGAAACGCCGCAGCCGCACAGCCTGTGGGGCTGCCGCCCCCCCCCCGCTTGCGGGGCAGTAGGGCCGCGCGCGCGCGTCCGCGTTCCCCCTCCCCTCCGCCCCGCCCCGCGCGTTTGTGTCTGGCGGAGGGAGACGGCGCGTTGTGCCGGTCTCCATGGCAGTGGGTTTATGTGGGCGGAGTGGTCGGGGCCGCAGCGCGGCTCTCGGAGCGCGGCTCCCCCGCCCTCTCCGCTGTCCCCTCCCTTCCGTGTGTTTGTGTCAGCCTGGTCGCGGCGGCGGCGGCTGAGCGGCTGCCTGGGGCGCGCAGCTCGGAGCGAGGGAGACGCGGGTCAGCCGCGCGCGCAGCCCCGGTCGCCCTTCTCGCGTCCCGCTTCGGCTTCCTGCCGCCGGGCTGCTCCAGGCATGGGTGACCCGTAGAGCGACGCGGGCAGGGCGGCTGGGCGGTTGGCTAGGCGGGGGGCGGCCTTGCGGCGGCGGCGGCCGTCATGGCGGTCATGGTGGAGTCGCGGCCGGAGCTGGTGGGGAAGCGGTTCTTGTGCGTCGGCGCCGGAGGAGAGGAGCCGCCGGAGAACGGGCGTTGGAGAGCCGGCGTCATCCGCACCGTCTCCCACCGGGACTCGCACAGCCCCGAGTTATCGGTAAGCGAAGGGTCCTCCGTCCCGGAGGGGACTCTTCCCCGCGAGAAGCGGGGCTGCGCGTCCCCCTTCCTGGGCAGGCGGTCGCCGGGTCCCCTCCGCGCCCTGGGAGCGGGCCGGGCCGCCCCCTTCCTGGGGGAGCCTCCCGAGGGCTGGAGAAGAAAGGGGAGAAATGAAATATCCCCCGCCAATATATGGGGCCTGCCCGGGGCGTGCGTGCGTTTGGGAGGCAAGAGCGAAGTGGAGGTAGTAACAAGACACTCCCCCCTTTGCTCCTGGATGGAGGAGGGCGGATAAAAGGCGACAAGGGAGCTTAAACATGACACATCCGCTCTAATTTCCCCTTTTCTAGGCCCCGAACAGGGAGAAGGGGGTTACTGTGGTGAGCAGCGGTAGGAAATCTCGTTCTCGCTTCTCTCCCCACCTGATTTGATCTGTGTGGAAGAGAACCTCTTACTGCCCGCGTCCTCCCCATTTTCCGAGCGTGTAACGCACTGTGTATGCGTGTGATCGGGGTGTTTGGTTTAGAACTAGATCGACGTGGATCAAGGGGCGTAAAAATTAAAGGGAGTACGGGAGCCGCTTCCAAGTGTTGGTGATTCGCAGACGGGAGTGTTTAGGAAAGAAGATTTGGTTCTAGTCACACGTTGGTGCTGCTTGTCCTTAATGTGGTACAGTTGTGTATGTGCAGATCATACGTGATACAGAAGTGTTTTGATTCATTTTCTCGCGGAAGAAGGATTGTATTTGAATCCTATTCCTTTATACCTCTCCTTGTAAACCAGATACTCTCAACGGGTAAATCTAGTGCATTGTTAATGCTTCTTTAAAAGCACACAAAAACACTTTTAAAAAAATGGGGGGTTTTGTGTGTGGAATTCTCGATTGAAGAAGTCATTGCTCTTTTTAACTACTATGTCCTGTCGCCAGTGTTTTCCTAATGGGTGTAGGAATGTGCATGGAGAGAGGGGAAGAAAAAGAGCCAGGATCTATTCCTGTGGGGGAAAGGCAAAAAAAACAATTTCCTTCCCAGTGTTAAATGCATGTATATGTAATATGCACATGAAATTTGAATATTCACCTTCATTTTTAATAGTGCCTTAAGAACTTTGTTACATTCTCGCCATCAGTACCACAGTTGTGCAATTTGCATATTTTGTATGCTGCAGTACTATAAAACTTAATTTCATGTTTTTTTCAGTGGCTTACTTTTTGTATTATATTAGTCAGTATACCTAAATAAAATGAACTTATTGTAGATTTGAATATTAATCTCTGATTCATTGCTGCAAGTATGTGATACTGTTTTTTTTAATAATAAAGGGAGCAGGTGCCTTTGTTCTAGATTACAGTGAGGGTTTTTCATCCTATTTTCAGGTTTTGAACTATTTACATTTTAGTGCAGATGTAGGTAATACATGTACATAGAGTAATCTGAGTTAGGGTTGATTGAATATTAATATTTTTAAAAATAATTTCCTGCCTAGCTGTAATCTAAACTAGGAACAAATACAGAAACGTATGAATAAGATCTTTGGTCAGGGAAACAGGTCTTACCATAAAATTTCAAAAAGGTTGCTTCTCAATACATATATGCAGATGGACATTTATTCAAGCTCATTGCTTCATCAGTAACCCAATTTCCTGTCCCTGTGAAATAGATGGGTGGTGCTTAGGCTTGATATAAGTGTCTATCCTGGGCAATCTGGACATTCAGAATAATGGAGAAAACAATTAAAGAAAGAAAAATGATGTTAATATTCCAGCCTATAGTTATATGAATGGAATAGGATAGCCTTATTTGTGTACTTAACATTGAATTTACAGTATACATTTCTACTCAAAAATAGACCATTGGGAGGGCTTCTTTTTGTTAAGTGGATGTAAGGTTCTAAATCTTGTTAAAGTAATTTGAGCATTACCCCATTTATAATCCTGAGATATAAGTGCTCATCTTCCAAGAAATATGTAAAAATTACACTTAAGGTACAAAGGACAGCTGGTTGGGTGGTGAGGGAGTCATATATGCACTCTACCCTCTGTTGACTGGGAACCCACAATATGTGCGCACACTCGCACAGTAGTACGTGGTACCTCGGTTCACGAACTTAATTCGTTCCGCGACTCTGGTCGCGAACCGAATTGGTCGTGAACCGAATCAAATTTTCCCATAAGGTTCAATGTAAATACAGTTAATCCGTTCTGACCCCTACGAATTTGGTCGCCAACCGATTTTTGATCGCGTCCTGAATCAAATTTCCCTATAAGGTTCAATGTAATTACGGTTAATCCGTTCTGAACCATATGTTGTTGTTTTTTAAAACCGCAAAAATATGACACAAAGTACAGTACGAAGAGAGAGAAAGCTAACCTTGCTCGACGCGACTTCTGGCGTGGAGGACAGGAAGGCGGGTGGGGAGGCGGTTACTGCTTGGAGGGAGAGTCCCCCTCCCTACAGGAAGCCGCGACCATGTGTCACGGGAGGGAAAATGGCTGCGGATCCTGTTCGGAACCCGATGCGGAGTTCGTGAACGGAGGCAAAATTTTGCAACCGGAGCTGTTTGTGAACCGAATTGTTCGTGAACAGAAGCGTTCGTGAACCGAGGTACCACTGTAGTTATGACTACTGCAGTTGTGTTAGTTAATGAAGAAACAATACTTTTATAGTAATACTGTACTCACTGATTAAATGTGGAGATTGAGTAATAATGTGCTTTTCTCACAACCAATTTATTACCTTGAGACAAAATTGCTTTTAGCACCTAAATGTCTGTATTTCTTGGAAATCTCTTCTCTGTAAATTTCTTATGGCTAGAACCTTACATACGATTGTCAGGTAAACATCCAATGGGTTTTTTGAAAGTTAATTTTCAAGAAAAGATGCGTTAAGATCAGGCTGCCCAGATAGATACTACTGACATATCAATGAGTTACAGGATACAGAGAAAAGAAAATTCTACAATCCCACTCCTGAAGCTTCTTAAAAGAACAGCATTGTAGAAATGATTTTGGAGTATAAATTGATAATTACTGATGTTGTAGACTAGTGAAAGAGCTCTGTCCCTATTGCTGGAATGTAAAAAGGAGTTTCTTGATCAGTGCTGGCTTCTGTACTATTTGAATGCTGTCGTGGGTGGAACATCTTTGCTAATCCTTCTAGGTTCCATTCTTAGGCTGTTTCTATGAATAGTTCCAAAATCTGATATGCTGTAAAGAGAACTTAAATCTTTTTTTTTTTTTTTAGGTACATAAATATGAGGGTGGGACAGAAGTAGCTTAATTTACTTAAATACCATTTCCATAGCAATTAAAGTATGGCCTGCTTTTGGCAGTTTCACTCTGTTGGATGTAAGCTATCAGCAAATCAAAAGCATTAAAACCAGCTGTGACTAACTTCCTTACATTTTTTTCTGGACCGTTCTTTTTGTTTGCTTTGCAGGACATATCATTTGTTATGCTCCGTTCAAGAGGCTGTTAGAAACTTGCTGCAGAATACTGTAAATTCAGAGAAAGAAGTATATATTACTATTCCCTTTTCATTTTTAAAATATATTTTCAATTCCTGTGTTGTCTGGTAGTTGTCAGTGGGACGCTAAAGTGCTGTAATAAGGAGGATGGCCAAACCAGCTGGCAGTGATCATTCTACTGCTGGCATTCAGTTTCTGGAAAATAAGCATGTTCTCTTTGTACTGCACATACTTTCCCGGATCCAGAATTTGGAATTCTTAGTCAACTCTAGCTTGCATTATAAATAGTCATAGAAATGTGATACAAGCATAGTATGTATGTACAATACATAACTACCTAAATGCAGGCATACTATATAAACCTCAAGAATGGATATTACATTTGTGCCAATAATTCAATTCAGAGAGCCTGTCAGATTAATTTTTATTTTTCTATGATCCCCTCCTTATCCCTCCTGGAGTTTGGAAAATGGGGCAATGGAAACAAGCAGCCAGGAACAATTAGTATGCAGGTTGGAGGACTTATATTGTCTGTCTCATGGTCTAGGACGTATGCTGTGTGTAATTACAAGGCAGAAAGTGAAGGTTGTCCTCTTGGCCATATAAAATCCACATTTAATTGTGCTTTCATTAAAACAACTCAGACTGAGCAAATCTTCTGTTTATAGTAAAATGTAAACAAAGCAAAAATGAGGAAGGAAAAGTAGAAAGGAACATCAGCTCCCCTTTTCCCTCCCTCTGAATTTCTACTGATAAGTTCCTTAATTTGTCAGATTACATTTTTAAAAAACATTTTAGATTGATCTAATAAAGTTACTGTATTACAGTGGTGCTTAAAAGTTTGTGACCCTTTTTGAATTTTCAATATTTCTGCATAAACATGACCTAAAACATGATCTGTTCTCCATACAAGTCCTAAAACTAGATGAAGACAACCCAGTCAAAAGCATTATACTTGTTCATTTAATTATTGAAGAAAATGGTCCAAGGCTACATATTTGGGTGTGGCAAAGTATGTGAATTTCTAAATTTATCAGTTCATTGGAAGGGGAAATTAGATTCAGGTGTTTCAGACAATAGGATGACAATCGGGTGTGAGTGTGGGGTGCCCTAGCTTATTTAAATAACAGAATTCTGGGTATTCACTATCAAAGTCTGATCTTCATTACACAGGTATGTGGAAGTGTGTCATGGATTAAACAAAGGAGATTTCTGAGAACCTCTGAAAAACAGTTGATGCTCACCAGGCTGGAAAAAGTTACAAATTATTTCCATAGAGTTTGGACTCCACCAGTCCACTATCAGATTGTGTACAAATGGAGGCAATTCAGCACCATTGTTACCCTCCCCAGGAGTGGTTGACTAGCCAAGATTACACCAAAAGCAAGGCATGTAATACTCCAGGAGGTGTCAAAGAACCCCAGGGTAATGTCTACGGAACTAAAGGCCTCTCTTGCAAATATCAGGGTTGCAAGGAGAAAGCCACTAGTCTCCAAAAAGAACATTGCTGCCCATCTACAGTTTGCAAAAGATCACGTGGATAAGCCAGAAGGCTATGTGGATGGATGGGACCAAAATAGAACTTTTTGGCTATGTGAAATGTGGTAACAGTATCATGGTTTGGGCCTGTTTTACTGCCTCTGGACACATCGGCTTGCCATAATTGATGGAACTATGAATTCTGAATTGTACCAGCAAATTCTACAGGAAAATGTCAGGGTATCTGTCTGTGAACTGAAGCTCAAGAGAAAATGGGTCATCAGCAAGACAGTGACCCAAGAGACACAAATTGTATGACCAAAGAATGGTAAAAGTAGAAGAAAGTTAATATTTTGGAATGGCCAAGTCAAAGTCCTGACCTTAATCCTATAGAAATGTTGTGGAAGGATCTTAAACAGGCAGTTCATGCGACTCCTCCCTGAGTTGAAGCTGTTCTATAAGGAGAAATGGGCTAAAATTCCTCCAAGCCAACATGCAGGACTGATCAACAGTTATTGGAAACCTTTAGTTGTGGTTTTTGCTGCCTGGGGGGGGCACACCAGTTACTGAATGCAAAGGTTCACATACTTTTGCCACACCCAAATATGTAGTTTTGGACCATTTTCTCAGTAAATAAATGAACAAGTATAATGTTTTTGACTCATTTGCTTAATTGGGTTTGTTTTATCTAGTTTTAAGACGTATGGAGAACAGATCTTGTTTTAGGTCATATTTATGCAGAAATATTGAAAATTCAAAGGGGTTCACAAACTTTTAAGCACCACTATAAATAAAAATGATCTTAAAGTATCGTTTAAACTGTTCTCTCTGTTCAATTTAAAGCTAAAGTCTTTTCTTCTTTTCCCACTGCCACTCTCTTCACAAGTGGTGAATAGCTTTTTGCAGGCCTGGCATACTATGGCATGTATTTGAACATAGCAGATGTATTTCCATAGAATTGAGAGAAATCTACAGATCTATTCTTATGCATATTTTAAAAACATATCAGGAATATTAGGAAAGTTTTTGGAATGCTATTGGAAATCCTGAAGTCAGAAATGCATTATAGTTTTCATTTGGCAAAAGGTATTGCTTAACATGCTGAGCTATTAACAGCTGAAACTCAGACTTCATGAGTGTCAACAAATGAGTGATTGCTATGTAATTTCTCTGTTACTTATAAACAGAAGTTTGAGCCAGTTTCCAGATAACGCATTTAAAATACGTGAGAGCTGTTGCACTTTGAAATTAAACCTAGAAAAGTAAGAAATCAGTTTTGTCCAAATGTCATGTGAACATTCTGTACATTTTGCTCCGTACAGATAATTAACAAATAGCTTCCAGTTGTATCTTCTTGTAAATATGCGCATATGGAGTTAGAGAAATTTGCAGTTTTCACCTGAGTGTTGTAAAATGTCTCAAATAATCCTTTGTTATAGCGATATACACACACACAGATGTTTTGTTCTTACTTTGGAATAAAGCAGTCCCACTTGAAACATTCTGTCATATTTTGAGTGTCTTGTGCTCCACTAGAACAAAACCGAGAACATTTCAAATACTCTGCAATAAGAAACAAAACTCAAAACAAGCTTGTTGTCATTTTCCATTCTGAAAAGTAGGTAGATTGGTAGCCCATGCTGAATTCTGTCTTCCAATCTATGAAAAATTGGCCTGGAGTTTTAAAAATTTCTTACAGTAAAGAATGGAAGAAACAGTTAAATAAGCTTTTTTTCCTGCAGCCTGGCTTGCCTGTACAGACAGCCAGAACTGAGAGCAGCAAAGAAGCAACTGCAGCAGATTCACTTTAGCACAGCCCATATAGAACATGACAGTAGAAATATACTCTGCAGGGGTCAGCAGACAAAGCTGAATGTTCAACAGCATAGCAACATCTGTAGTATGCACACTTTCCGTTTGACAACCTGCCTGAAGAAGAAAACACAACATGCACACAACACAAAGAAACGATTACATTTCCATTTATGAATTTGACCTCTCCCATAATAAAGAATACAAGAAGAGCAATAAATTTACTAGCCTGGCAGCAGAATGCCTTGAACTGACTTCCCTATGCCCTTTACTTCAATGGTCAGGTTTTGAGCTTGGAAGGTATTACATCATTGTGGGAATACAGTGGTACCTCAGTTCACGAACTTAATTCATTCCACGATTCTGGTAGCGAGCCGAAATGGTCGTGAACTGAATCAAATTTCCTCGTAAGGTTCAATGTAAATAAGGTTAATCCGTTCTGAACCATATGTTTTTTTTTTAACCACAAAAATATGAAACGAAGTACAGTACAGTACAGTATGAAGAGAGAGAACACTAACCTTGCTTGAGGCGACACCAAAAAGCTTCACAGCAAGTGTCTGTCTGCGACCGCGATCTCACCTAGAGGAAGCCACGACCATGTGTCAGAGCAGGGGGAAGATGGCCACGGGTCATGTTAGTCACCTGATGCGGAGTTCGCGAACAGAAGCAAAATTTTGCGAACGCTGCTGTTCGCAAACCGGATTGTTCGTGAACAGAAGCGTTCGTGAACCGAGGTATTACTGTACTATCTGCCTCTGATCTTACATCAAAAAATAAAAATAAAAAAACTTATAAAACCTATTAACCTGAGCTGGTTATTAGCATACCGTTGCATACCAGCAACAGTTATGTCTGAGCAGTGTTCTATGTTTAACTGGAATTTAGTATAATAAATAATTGAAAATAAAGGTAATCTGGAATAGTCATTATTAGTGATTTTTTTTTTATTAAATCGATCTGTGTTCTTTCATTATTTCCATAGGATTTTGTACTTCAACTCTCCATGTCTTCATACTTCCTAGAGGAAGTGCACAGATATTATTGCTTTTCCAAACAGTTTTCTTTCTTGTGAAGTCTACCTTAATGTACATTACAGCAGCAGGACAGCATGTGCACGTTGAATGGAAATGTATGTCTGATATTGTTCTAAGTTCACTGTTTCAATTTCATCTTGCTGTGCTTCATTTATAGATGTGTCGTACAGCTTAAAAGGAGAGGAAGAGCAATGCCTGGTCTGAAAATCAGTGTGCATAAGTTATCCTGGGTCATACAATCTACTAGTGAAAATAGTTGTTTTGCTTACTTAAGTTAAAGATTCCCTTGAGTCAAATTCAATTTCTAGTGTGCATGACTACATCTGTGTTCTTTCTTTGGCATCTATATGGAAGTAATTAGCTGTTTGTGACTTTGGGGATATTTCTCAACTTCCCAGTAGAGCCTACAGCAGTGGGATTTCCTGGTGGTCTCCCATCTAAATACCAGGTCCAATTCTGCTTAGCTTCTTTGATATCCACTAAAGTTGATTAGATACTGCTACTTTTTATAACTACTTATATTGCATATTACTGAAGTATCCTTCAGTCCAGCTCATATTGCTTTTAACTTTAAATGACAAGTTAAACTAGCTGTGACTAAAGTTGTAAAAGAATGGAGGTAGAGAGACTCCCTGCATCCTATTTCATATTTGAAGTATTTACTTCAGAAAGATGAACAAAATGTCTAAGGTAAGATACTCCTGTTTTAAAACTTTACTTTTCAAAATGAATTTATTGAACTGAAGACAAACAGTACATCAAGGGAAAGACACACTTTTGCTTTTAAGAGGAACTTACATTCATACAAGAAAAGTAGTAGTCATTGTTTTTCCATGTGGCTGTTGTGTTCACATTTCTAGAGGTTAGTGTAGATGGTCCCCAGCTTAAGAACACTCAGTTTAAGGACGACCCATAGTTAAGAACAGAGCCTATTGTAGTAAAATTCAAGTTAAATACACAATGATTGAAGTTAAATACAGAATGGTTCGAGTTTATTATACAATACTATTTATACAGTATTCTACAATAATGCTATTCTGGCTTACATACAAATTTGACTTAAGGATAGACCTTGGGAACGGAACTTGTTCTTAAACTGGGGACCTGTGTGGGTTTGTTCCTAACTTCCTGCCAGCATAGATGAATCTCAATGGATTGGGAATATAGTGGAACAGGCAGCAGTCCACTTATTTTTGTGCAGATTGGATTAGAAACAGAACTGATTACCCCTCTTACAGTGGTACCTCAAGATACGAACGCCCCATCTTACGAAAATTTCAAGATACGACCAGCTCCGACCGCAAAAATGTACCTCAACATGCGAACTCTGCCTCAAACTACGAACCGGATCCGCGGCCATTTGCCCTGCTGCCACGTGGTCGTGGCTTCCAAGAGGAAGTGCTAATGAAATCTGAGCGGGAGGACAAAAGCCCAAGGAAAGCAATGCAGAAAGAGGAACTGCTAATGAAATCTGAGCGCGCGGGGGGGGGGGAAGCTCCCGCTCCCGGCTGTGCCTGCGCGCTGATATTGCTTTCACTGTGCTTTTGTCGCTATGGAGAAAGGAAAAAGGAAAAGGAAAAGCCATTTGCCTTGCTGCCACGTGGTCACGGCTTCCTGTGGGCGAGATCGCGGTAGCAAGGAGGCGTTCGGTGAGGCTTGTGGTGTGTTTTGTGGCTTTTGGAAGGTTTTTGGTGTGCTTGTCAGCATGGCTCCAAAGAAGATGCAGAGCGGGCATGGCAAGAATAAGGCTTTGCAGCTAAGAGGCAAAGAAGAGAGGAAACCCCTGAAGGAGATCTCCCCGAAGTCCCTTTGGAGGGGGACTCTCCCTCCAAACAATAACTGCCTCCCCACCCCATTCTCCCTCTTCATACTGTGCTTTTTTTCATGTTTTTGTGGTTTAAAAATAAAATGCACATGTTTCAGAACTGTTTGTATTTACATTGAACCTTATGGGGAAATTTGCTCTTTCCTTTGGCCATAGCCCTTGGCCTGGTGATTGCTTTCACTGTGCTTTTGTCGCTATGGAGAAAGGAAAGAGCGCGGAGGAATCGGGGGGGGGGGAGCTCCCGCTCCGCTGTGCGTGCGCGCGACATAAGCCTTTCCCCCCAGCGTGCTGATTGCTTTCACTGTGCTTTTGTCGCTATGGAGAAAGGAAAGAGCGCGGAATTAAGAAGCACGGGGGTGGGGAAGCTCCCGCTCCGCTGTGCGTGCGACATAAGCCTTCCCCCCCATTCCTTTCACTGTGCTTTTGTCGCGCGCGCCAAGGGCTATGCACAGAGGAAAGAGCGCGGAATTAAGAAGTGGGGGGGAAGCTCCCGCTCCCGGCTGTGCGCGCGGGAGCCTTTCTCAGATTTCATTAGCACTTCCTTTTTCTGCGCTAGGGCTGACTAAAGTGCGCCTGGGGAATTTCTTAGCCGTGCAACGCCGGCTGACACATTGAACCTTATGGGGACATGTGCTTCAGGATGCGACCAAATTCGGAGGGCGGATTAGCCGTATTTACATTGAACCTTATGGGGAAACGTGCTTCAGGATGCGACCAATTCGACTTGCGATCAGAGTCACGGAACGGATTAAATTCGTATCTTGAGGTACCACTGTACTTAGAAGACAAAGCAAGTCTAAAGATTTCAGAGGTGGAAGAAACTCCCCTTCTGGCCACAAGAGTCTGTCATTAGGTTTAACAGACAGGAGATTAAAGAAAGAACGAAGTGCTGTAATAGTGGTAAAAGTTAATTCTATATATTAAATTAAAATATATTAAATTTTGCTGCATCTGTATATTTCCATAAGCAATGTAAATCATAATTCTTACATTTCAATATTTTGATTTTTTTTTTAAGTTTACATTTTAAATGTAGGAAGGAATGACATGTCTGTAAAGCATTTCCTTTTTCCAAAAAACATTGTCAACATTTCTGGAAATTCTGCATCTCTAGTTTTAGAAGAAAATGTATATCTAAGAGAAATAGTGTTCCGATTGTATTTGTTCCTTTCTTTTAAATTTGTACAAGATTATACACATCTGTTTGCTTATTTTTCTCTGTGCAATAGAATTGAGTGTAAGAAAGGTTCAGAATAATTATCAGTATTAGTAGAATATCAGTATTTTTATTGGAAGTTCGATTTGGGAGATTCATATGGCATTCCTAATTTTGGTTAAAACTTCCATTGTTGCCTGTTTTGTGATGTCTATTGCAGATAAAGTGATTTTATCTTTAAAGCTGTTGTTGGCTCTGGTATAGCAAGCTACGTTTGCCTGTCAGATCAATATTATATCAGCCTTCCTTGACCAGGCATTTTCTAATTATGTTGGGGTACAATTCCCAGAATTGTCAGTCAGTCTGATTGTAGCCATTATGCTTGGGTATATCATTTTAAGGAAGCTTCTACCTTTTCTGCTGCTGTGGTTTGCAGTGTCAACTGTTTAAAATTCCTGTTAAACGTTGTAGTAGTTACTTTGACTGAAGATACAAACTTCACTTCATCATGGAGAGAATGCTGGTAAAGATTTGCTCAGGCATAATGCTGTTGTGCCAAGGTACTTTTCCTGGAATACATCTGGCATAGGAAAAAAACGGAGCACAAAATGATTTGTTTACAAAAAACAGCTTGGAAGAGAGACGTAGGGCTCTATCCAGCATTTTGTGATTTGATACCCATTTGTAAAACAGTTTCCTTTCCCTTTCTGCCTGTTAAGAGTTCTCACATGTCTTCCAAATTTATTTGAGAGAGATGGGGGATGGTTGGGTAGGGAAATGGTAATTCTGTTCTTCAGTGCTATTGAGTTCATTTGGCATGATTAAATACCATTTGTTAAGCTATGTCCTCTTTAGCATCAGTATAATTCTTTATATGTGCCTCCTCCTTTCAAGTGAGATTATATCAGTGTGGAATAATATACAGACAGTCCCCTACTTACAAACTTTCGAGTTGTGAACTTTCACTGTTACAAACAAGATGGACCCAGAAGTTGGGAGAAGGCAGGAAAAGGTTAGTTTCTGGCACACCACAGACTAGCGCTTTCCCGCTTTCTCCCACCTTCTGGGAGGTTAGAGGTTTGTGTTGGAGCTGGAGTTCTTGGAAAGAGTTAGTTTACCTGGTGAGGCAGGAGAGATGGCGGTGGCTCCCGCACTGCTGCCCTCTTTGCCTCACCCAGTAAACTACCATTACCACCGTCTCTCCTGCCTCACCCAGTAAACTAACCCTTTTCAGGAACTCCAATGCAAATCTCCAACCTCATATATGCAGCGTGCCGGAAACTAACCCCTTCCCGCCTTCTCCCCCCTTCCGGGAGGTTGGAGGTTTGCGTTGGAGTTTACAGCACGCGTTGGAGGCTGCAGTCTTCAGCCTTTCTCCTGCAAGGGCCAGCAGTTTCCAACATGAGCTGCAGAGTGCACATTGTGCCTGCACTCATCCCTGTGTTTCCTCCAGTTCCACCACCACCCTGAACAGCACCTCCTGCGCAGCCTCCCCACTTGCCCAGGGAGCCACTGTTGCCTCTCCTGCCTCGCCTAGCAATGGAGTGCGCCGCACCCCATTGGCTTGTCCCACTGTGCTCTCCACAGTCAGCGTGCTATCACTCCTCACATTGGCAGCAGAAGACAGGGCTCCTCTGCCCACACCCCTGCCCTGCCACCTACTCTTTTTTTTTTTTACTTTTTATAGTACTTTTTACTTAGTTGGACGTATAAACAAAACGGACTTATGAACAGCCCCTTGGAATGGAACCTGTTTGTAAGTAGGAGACTGTCTGTAGTGAGATTTGTACAGTTTTCTGTTCTGGTTGATGCTTATCTTCACTTTTCAAAAGGAATTTTTTGGGCCTTGTGAAATGGCTTATAAAAAATTATTTCTGTTCTTACGATTCCACATCTCAAATTAGGAAAAGAAAAAAAAAACACTTCTGGAGAAAGTTTGATATCTAGCATTTCAAATAGTTTTATTGTATACCTTATGCATTGATGTTCTGTATTTTCCCTTTCCTTTTGCAGCTCTAAATCATAATGTCAGTAATTCTCAATATTAATCTGTTCTCATATATTAATTTCTTACCCAGAATAAAATATCTGTTCCCTATAGAGTATTTCTCCATCAGACATTACTAAGAGTTCATTTTTTAATAATGTTCATTTAAGTGACTACAACGCAATGTAATTAGAAGAAGATTTCAAACTAAATACAAGTTTTAAGAACTGGCTGGTTGCCTGAATCTAACTTAAAATCAAGCATTCCGCTACTATTTTCTTTGTTGAATAATTCCTGTTCCTACTGTTATGTGTATTATGAGCATGTACTAATATGCAAACCATATTGCAGATCTGAAGTCTAAAAGTTACTGTTATTACTTAAAAGTAAATAGTTTTATGTTCTTAATGTATGGAGGCTATTAATAAAATATTACTACAGGTAGTCTTCACTTACCAACAGTAATTGGGACCGGGAAGTCTGTTGTTAAATGAAATGGTCATAAGGCATGATGTCACATGACTGCATCAACTTATAACAGCAGTTCCAGCACTCCTAGTTGCCATTGTTAGGAGAATCCCGTGCAGTTGTGGCATTCCATGGTTACGTGATCACTATTTATGACCTCCTGCCAGCTTCCCCACTGACTTTGCTTGGAAGCTGGCAGTAAAGGTCACAAATGGCAATCAAGTAACCGTAGGACACTGCAACGTAATTGCAAGGTGGTTGCTGAGTGCCCAAATCGCAGTCACATAACCGTGGGGACTCTGCGATGGCCACAACTATGAGGACCCATCATATATACCCCTCATTCAGCACCATTGTAACTTTGAACAGTTGTTGAACAAGTGGAAGTTTAATAAGGACTACCTGTATTTAATTGGCAGTATTAGTAATGCTACTATGGTTTCTCACAAAGAATTGTTAAGGCCATTGTTAGTTAAGTACTTTCCAAGATGACAGAATTTTGCTTAATTTTAAGGCAGGTGTGATGAATAAATATGTTGGAACACCTAGCCTCATTAAAGTATTTTTATTTTTAAGCATTTAGAGAAATTGTATGGGATAGTGAATAAAACGTTGGACTACAAGCAAGGAGATCAAGGTTCAGGTGCAAACTTAGTCCTGAAAACTCACCAGGTTACAGTGATGGGCATAAAATGAGTGGAGATCCCCATATAAATCCCTTTGAGCTCTTGAAGGAAAGGTGGGATTTAAATCTAGCAAAATAAATGAATAGTAAAATATTGTAATACTATAAAAATAGATTGTGGCAATAAATCTCTTAAGCAAGAGACTAGCTCATTGAATAGAACAGATTAAGATGTATATGTACAGTATATAAAATATTTTTTTAGTTTGATTTTGTTCGCCACTATGAAAACTGTTAAAGGACAGGGTGCAGGTAATTATGATAACTTGAGGATGTAGCTTGTGAATCAGAGAAAAAAGTAGAGAGGAGTGATGATGAAGAGTCACAACAACTCTACCGGCACAAATTACAGGGGTCACAGTGGGCCTATAGAGATTGTAACAATTGTATGCAGGTAGTCCCCAGTTTAAGAATGAGTTCCATTCCCAAGGTCTGTCCTTAAGCTGAATTTGTATGTAAGTAGGTACAGTATTCTATATAATACTCTATAAGTAATATTGTATAATTAACTTGAACTGTTGTGTATTTAACTTGAATCATTGTGTATTTAACTCAAATTTTGCTACAGGTGGTTCCATTCTTAACTATAAACTGGGTGTTCGTAACCTGGGACTACCTGTGCTCTGAGTAAAAGCTTAATGAAGGCAGCCCTGCAGGGAATAGAGAAACAAGTGGTTTAAGAAAAATCAGTAGTAAAATTTACAAAGAATACTGCTTGTGTTGACAGAAAGAATATTTGTAGATAATATTTTAGAGGATGGAATGATATGTAGAACAAACCTGCTTAAGTGTCAAGAGTGTGTGTCTCTGAATTTCAGTGGATACTTAGGAATTTGGTATGATTCAAAATGTTTGCAACGTATGCTTTCTCTGTTGCTTATGGCAACACTTCATAGCTGTTGTTACTTGAAATAGTCTGCATGTGATTGCTTTGGAGTAAATGTTTGGTCTGGTAAGAACAATATTGTATAGCTGTATAAAGCTGTTGCTGTAATAGTTGATAGCTAATAATTAGATATCAGCCTTTTTGTATAAACCAAAAGTCATGGATAAATATTTTTAATATTAGTAAAAGAAGATGAGGTATAGATTAATTGCCCTGGTTGCCCCTTCCCTCAAATTAAAATATGACAATTGAATTGTTTTGGGCAGCTCAGCATTCCATTACAGGTAGGCCTTGACTTATGACCACAATTGGGACCAGAGCTTCCATTGCTAAGCAAAGCGGTCGTTAAGTGAGTTGCGCCCAATTTTACAACCTTTTTTGCCATGGTCGTTAAGTGAACCTGGCTTCCCCCATTGACTTTGCTTGTCGGAAGCCCCCTGGGAATGTGGCAGGTGGCAATCACATGACCCTGGGAAGCTGCAACCATTGCAAATACATGCCAGTTGCCAAGCACCTGAATTTTGATCATGTGACTGCAGGGATGCAGTGATGGTTGTAAGCGCAAGGACCAGTGGTAAGTCACTTTTTCAGCAACGTTGTAACTTTGGTCGTTAAACGAATGGTTGTAAGTCAAGGACTACCTGTACAGTTTGGCTTAGCCTGCACTTTGCTGAAATATTGGCTGCTATGAGGTAACATTGTCTTGAATTTTCACTGTTAAGATTATCAGTGTTCAGTTTCTGATTTAATTAGCAGCCACTGTATTGTGGTCTGTATATGTACTGATCTTCCCCTTTGACCTAGAAATAAACTCATTTTGGAATGGACCTTTTGCTCTTGTCCCCAGCTCTTGGGACCTTACATTTGCTCACTGTGAATTTCTTTAGGGAATCTGTCCATTAGTCTGTGTGATAGAGATCAGAGGAGCTCATGCAGTTCTTAAAAGCATTGCTAGAATTCAGATACTATCCTCATGCTTTATCTTAACATCTTTCCTTCCTTTACAAACTGTTGCTGTCTCTTTGGTGTTTATTATATGAAATTTGTTGATTATTTTACTAGTAACCTCTTTTAGAAGAAAAAAAGCAAGGCAATGATCCTCATAAAAGCATAGCATGCCTGATGATACAGTGATGTAACAGTGAATAAAACTGAAAAGTACAATCTTGTGCGTATCTAATTGGAAATTAGTGTTGAGTTCAGTGGAGCCTATTCTCTTATTTCTGAGTTCAGCATTGGCTGAAAAGAAAACTGATCACACAAAGCAAAAACAGGAGAAGAGAGCCTATCTTTTCCTTTTTTGCTTTCTTTCTCTTTCTCTCTGTGTCTCTCTCTTTCTCCTTACATTAGATAAGTAATTCCCATCCTTTTGTGGCCTATGAGTACAATTGGATTTTTGAAATGATATGCTGGTGGGCAGTCTCAAGACGCAATGCTCCTAATTTGCTGCTTCAACCAAACATTGTTATTTTCCCACCCAAATTGTATTTTTCCAACCTAGAATTACCATATCCAAATAACTGCCTATTTCATTATTACTATTCGCAGAAATGTGATTTTTTGATGGCCCACCAAATAGGTTTTCCAGTACTCCATTAACCAGTAATGGGGAACTGAACTTGATCCAAGGGCTGAATGCAGATCCTCTTCCTATCCAGATTGGTTGTGTCATGTGAGGAATAAGGTTTAATGGGGTAAAATCAGAAAATAAAGCTTTCCTTCTTTAGGCCCTGCCTTTTGATGTCATAAATGTATGCCTCTAGAGCAGTGTTTCTTAAAGTGTGGTCCTAGGAGCCCTGGGGGTCCCCCAAGAAACTCTCAGGGGTCTGTGAAATCAAAATTATTTGCCAGTCTGTGCTGAAAAATAATACAATATTAAAATCACATCAAATAATCGTGAGAAGCAGTAGCGTCAATACATCAATTTTAATTTTTAATATAGTTTAATATTTATATTGATTGATATAAACCAACAAACAAAAGCTGTTTTAGGGTCCTCCATAAATTTTAAAAGTGGGAAGGGGTCCTGAGAGAAAAAAGCTTAAGAAACACTGCTCTAGAGGATGTCAGGGACTTCTTGCACAGGGAAGTGTTCCACAGGGAGCCACATTTTTTATGTCACCCTATGCAGTGTGTTCATCCAGTATGTGCCTTTCCCTTTACAGACAGGATGAAGCGACAGGAGACAGATGTGCTAACTGGCTCAAAACAGTATCTATTCTCCCGTATGCCATCCTTTCTTTTTGGGAGACGCACAAGACATGGACAATTCAAAACTAGTTCTGATGGTGTTTCTACAGGAACACCAATGGGCTCAGCTTTACTGGATCCCTGCCTTTTCCCCTTGAAGCTAAAAGTAAGGCATGGGTGAAGCATAATGGGGAGGGGGCCAATGCCAGATGGATGGATTAGTCAAGTACTGTTGATCCATTATTGTCTGCAGACTCATGAAACAAAGAATTATTTGAAATTGACTCAGTCACTGTTTGGCTAATATTAGTGTTTGCAATTCAGTTGTGTAGAACAAACAATTCATGATTTTAAATATAGACATTATATAGAATCACCCATAATCTGTGAAGTGAGCTTGGATCATTCTAGGATCAATATGTGAAATGAAACTATATCCTTTAAATAATTGCATTGGATCCTTTAAAGCACTGATCTTTTGATTAAACAGTAGGGAACTTTCACAGATACATTAGTTCATTATTTCCCAACCTTGACAACTTCCAGATGTGTTAGACTTCAATTCCCAGACTACCCCAGCTATCATGGACATTGCTGAGGATTCTAGGAGTTGAAATAAAAATAATAAATTACCCTCAATAACTAGCAAAGTAAAACACACACACACACACACACACACACACACAGAATACAACAAATACAATGTAACGGTTATATAAAACCTAAAAAAGATTTAAAAACTGGAGAAAGGGAAAAATTGAAAATACGACAACAACAACATGAAACATAAGAGAAAAGAAAAGAAAGATTTCATAATGTCATCACTCCAAGATTAAGACATCTTATACCTTTTTATGGAAAATGCTTCAGATAGAAACTTAGCAACTCTATTGTGGATGGTAGAGTTCTTATCTGCACATAGGAAACAAACAGCCTCTCCCTCATAACAAATTTGGATTTTGTTAGGAGGTGATAAAAGTATGTCTGCATGTAAATTGGCATAGAAAGGGATGCAGAAAAATACATGTGATAGGATCTCTGGTTCATTCTGACCACGAGAACAGCCTAAATCAGTGAATGGAGTCCTACTTTACCTCCTGTTTAGTACTGCTGAGGGTAGTAAGGCATTGAAATGACCCAAGTAAAAGGCTCTACGATGTTTTGGGCAAACAAGGTTGAATAAGTAATTTGCAGAGTTAACTGTGTCCAGATTGTTGGCTATAGCACCCAAATCTGTCTGCGTGCAATGTCAAAGACCCTTTGATGGATTTTCGCTTTAGCTATTTCTAAACCCAGGGGCAGCTGAGAGTCAAAAGAAAGGTCGCAGTAACACAGTTTGCCCAAGGTTCTTTTTTCCACTTTTGATGAAAACCCATCAATGAGAATTAATGGGGCCAGTGAGCCATTGGGTAACAGGAACTTCAGCCAGTAGGAATCACAAACACAGGCTCTTGCCTCCAGTGGAATCATACTAGTTTCCATGCAGATTAAAGCATTTGAAACAGCCTGGGACATGGAATAGTGCTCATAAAAACCTAGACTGAACGCAACTTTGGGATACAGTTTTAGCTTTAAAACCTTGATGGCAGCTCATATGCATCAATTCCAATAAAATAATACATTACAGGAAAAAAAAGAATGGTCTTGATGTTATTGTTAATTTTGGTACAAATAGCTCTAATTTGCCTCCATCAAGCTCCAGAGGCTTGAAAAATTATGCCAAGGTACAGGTAGTCCTCGACTTGCAACCATTCGTTCAGCAACTGTTCGAAGTTACAGACATGCTGAAAAAAGTGACTTAGGACCAGTGCTCAAAGTTATGGCTATTGCAGTGCTCCCACGGTCACGTGATCAAAATTCAGGCACTTGGCAGCCTGCCTGCACTTAATGACTGCAGGAGCGCTTCAACTCCCCCCCACCTGCCTATCTTTCCCCCATCTATGCTCTTTTCCCTCTGCCGCTCTACGCTTTGCCACCTCAGCTGACCTTCACCATCTTCTTGCTCCTGCTGTTGATGAAGTGTGCCTGACTTGGTTGCTGGGTGGGCTTCGGCTGAAGGGGGGGGGGAGCCAAAAGCAGCCCCAGAGCTGCAGCCTGCCAAAAAGCCCCTTTGCAAAAAGCTCCGGGTATGAAAAGCCCAGCCCACCCTGGCCCAGGAGCATGGCACAAAGGGATGTTTTGGTGTGCTGCTGCTCAGGGGCTGCTTTTGGCTTTTTTTTTTTTGCAGCGTGAAGCAAAAGCCCAGCCCTGCCCAAGACTGCAGCACAAAGGGGCATTTTGGCATGCCATACTCTAGGAGCTTTTTGCAAAGGGACTTTTTGGTGCACCACAGCTCTGGGGCTGCTTTTGGCTTTTTTTTTTGGTCAGCAGCAGGAGCAAGAAAATTGCAAAGGTCAGTTGGAGTGGTGGAGCTCAGGGCAGCAGGGTTCTCAGAGTGCAGGGTGGCGACTGTGGCTGGGACTGGGCTGGGCCAGCTACGGCTTCCCAGGGCATGGCAAGCAGCCCAACTGCTGCTTCTGGGGCTGCTTGCTGCCCCACAAGGCAGGGTGCAGGGCAGCCAGAAGAGCAGAGGTGGGGGGAGCTAGATGGGTGGGGAGAATTGTAGGCAGTCCCTTACTTTAATGAGGCTCAGGGCTGGGACGGACCAATGGCTTGGACTGTGGTGAGTACTCACTTAATGACCTGCAGTTCTCGGTTAACAACAGCAACCAGGACTGCTGGGATTGTAGTCGCTAAGCAATGCGGTCATGTGACATCTCACTTTACCACCTCGTTGCTTAGCAGTGGAAATTCTGGTCCCAACTTGTTCAATTTTATTATTTCCAAATTGTTACTAATGTTTGTGGCAATTCGGTCTTCCTGAGAAAATTGTAATTTTGGTCTTAGGATGATTGCCTTTAAGCCATTCTTCTTTATACAATTCTGCTAAGACTTGCAGAATTCTATTAAGACTCACTAAGACTTCCTCCTGAGGCCCACCTGCATAAGGGAAAGAATTGCTGTAGTACTGCCAAGTGCCTGTCATTAACTGTAGTTGAAGTCCACATAGGAAGTTGCTAAGGTTGGGAAACCCTGCAGTTCTCCAAACATATTTTGAGAGACTTCTTAATTAACTTTCTTGACTATGATAGAAGTACCAGCCATACTGTTGATATCCACAATCTTGTAGATCATACTGGATATGATTTTTTTTATGCTAATACTTTCTGTGAATCTTGTATTATTAACTGATGTTTGGTGACTACCAGAGTTCATCGAACTTCAGCAGTGTAATTAGTTCACCATTCATTGAGTTGAAAAATTCATGGGATCTACTGTTGTAGCTTATAGGCTACACTATACAATAAGAACAATAAGTAAAGGATTTACTTTTCTAGGAGTAACATGTTGTTCTGTATCAAGATCTTCTAGGACTAATGTAACAAGTTATTCTGTATTTAGATCTATACAATTTTCATAGATTATATACCTCTGTGATGACATAATTTGATTACTTAAAGGTATTGTTATCTTGAGTATATATTTTAATTGTTGAATCATAATTAGTATTTACACAGTAATGTGTCATCTCATCTTCATTCTCAGTAATCCTTAAAGTAGGTTTGTAAGACATGCTCATTTTTAGGTACATTTGTCCAGAAGACAATTTCTATATTATGAAGTTTAAATGTTATATCAATAATTGTTACCTGTTCTAGTGCTGTATTTCTACAAATACATATGCACACATACATAAGTATATATGGTGTCTAACAAGATGTATCCTTGAGGAAACTTCAGATAGAAAAAATGGTAGGATTCAGTATCCCAGGTAGTTATCTATAAATATATAGTGCAATCTGGCTGAGATTTTAAAGTATTTTATGAGTTTACAAAAATTGGTATACTGCATACTTGATAGACAAATATCATGCTGTTGTTTTCTATTTTAAAAATGTTTTAAACTTACTAGAATTTTAAAAAATATATTTTTAAAGTTTGTCAGAAATATTGTCTTTATATTGCGGGGGGGGGGCTGGGATTTGAGGCAGAAGGTAACCATAGGAGTTGGGGGAGCATGAGTCAAAACATGTAGTATAGTGTCACAACACAAACCCTGTGACTTAGGTACTTGCGTCTGACATTGAAATCCAAGTAGAAAAGGCAAGCGTTGCATTGTTACGTTGCAAGACACGTTTTGTCATTTTTCGTCATTGTGGTTTGTAATGAATGCCAATATTTGAGGCTGAAATATTAGTTACATTTCTAAACAGGCCTGTGGTGAATCCTGATTCAGAGACTTTATCCAAAGCTAATTTTGGCATAATAGCAAGCATTATGGTTTAAATTATGTAGAATAGCCTTCTCTAAACTGGTTTCTTCCATATGTGTTGGATGTACATGCTTAGGTGGAAGTTGTAGGAATAGTTGTAGGAATATATAGAATATTAATTCTATATATATTATGTATTTTATATATATTTATAGTTTTAATGTCTTTGTAAGCCGCCCAGAGTCCCCTATTGTGGGGGAGATGGGCGGGAGAGAAATCCAATAAAATAATAGTAGTAGTAGTAGTAGTAGTCGTTGTCCAAGCACATCTGGAGAACAGGATGAGAAATGTAGAAAAGGTTTAAAATGATAGTTTTGAAGTCATCTTCACTTACAAATTTTAATAATTCCATATCTACATATGGCAACTACTCCTAGTGCTTCCCTAACATATTAGGGAGTTATTCTCCTTTTTTAACAAGATGTAAATGCTGTGTTGCTTCTTGGGAGATCCATAGATGGTCAATGTTCTCTGTAGTATGAACATGCAATCAAAAGTGACATGAATGTCTTCCATATTGTTAAAATAAATAAATATGGTACACAGATGAAAATTTCATTTGCATATCTTGAAGGGTTGTGTACCATTCATATGTCTAGGTAGAAAGGATAATGGCAATTGATATTTTGGATTCTGTGTTTCAAATGGAGTGAAGCGATCAGGTTTTTTTCAGACATTGTAGCGTCAGTGATTTCAGAAATTCAGTAGTTTTATAAAAATACAATCTATTTATGGCAAGCATGTAATTTAAAATACCAGAAGATCAATGGTTTGGCTGCTTCATTTGATACTGCAATGATTTTGGGCTCACAGAGGTTTGTTTATTTATTAATCAAATTTATATGGTCGCCCATCTCACAAAAAGTGACTGGGCGGCATACAACAATCCAATAAAACAATAAATATATAAACAATCATTACATAAAACCATTATATAATTATTAAAAACATTAAAAACTATAAACACAGAACTAAAACAGAAAAAGAAAATAATAGGCGAAGGGATGTTAATAATAGAGCCACCTCACTACTGATCTCATGTGTGGTGTGACATCACAGAAAAAACTCAAATGTGTGTTATTCACTCTGTGATGTCACCACAAAAGGAGGTTTTTGGGGCTTGTAAAAGGAACCTATGATTGCAAGACACAAAATTGAGCTGAGTAGACAAATTGGTTAACCACACCTGGGTTTGTGCATTATCCTAAGCTCTGTTTATCTGGAGTTCATTGGCTGGAGTTTACAGTTCATGTAACCTATTAAGCCAAAACCAGACAAATCACATTTATGGCCTAGGCCAGTGTTTCTCAAGCTCAGCAACTCCAAGATGGGTGGACTTCAACTCCCAGAACTCCCCAGCCAGCAAGCTTTAAGACTTGGGAACTTTAACTCAGCATGCTAGCTGGGAGATTCTGGGAGCCGAAGTCCACACATCCCAAAGTTACCATGTTTGAGAAACATTGGTGTAGAAAGAGCAAGCAAACTATAGTGTGTGTATATTACAGTACATATATACACGCACTATATCTGCATCTATTATCTGTTTTTTTTTCCCCTTTCTGGCACGATGACCGAAACCACCTATAACAGCTCAAGATTATGCACTAACCAGACTATTATAGCTTATTCAGCAAATCACAGTTAAACATTCCTGGTTCGTCATTGCAGAAAAACACAGCTATAGAACCAATCTCAAGATCTACTAACTTAGCAGATAATGGGAAAGGACTAAATCTATTCCTGGACCAAAAAAAGCTACGAGCAGCAAGATAGAGCCTCCATGTTCAGAAGCAGTCTACCCCAGAAACCATTTCTATCCACGCTCTGCCATTGTCATCAAATAGCTGGAGACCTCTGGTCAGCTATTTGGGGAAGCAGAGCAATGACCTTTAGCCTGACCTAGGTCTGGGTCATCATCCCTACCAGAGGGGAGGAAAGGGGAAGTTGTGTTACCCAATTCTGTGCTGCTGGATTATGTCTAGCTTCTCAGCTCTACAAATAACCGCCAGGATAACATCCATTTCCTTCGAATCTAAAGCCTGCATCTTCCTCTGATGGTCTGTTTGGAAGGTATGCGCTGACCAATCAGGTTCTGGAAAGAACTGTAGGTCCAAAAACAAGCAAAAAGCCCAACTTTGAAAAAGTGAGGAATGTCAAACCTCTAGAATCTCTGCTATTTTTCCAAATGTTGTATAGCTGGGACTGGGTATTTTTTTCAGCCTATTTTTTGTTACTTTACACATGTGTAAAATGGATGGGTCTTTTGGTGACCCTATCTCCAGCATTCTGGGTGGAGGATTCAGAGGAGAGTTTTCCTCTTTCTCCTCTGACTAAAGTGCTGGTGAGATTGCAGCCCAAATAAGAGGAAAAAGCAAATATTTGTACATTATTTGCATTTTTTACAAGGACAGTTCCTTGACCACAAATCACACTTGGGAAATGCTGTATTAATTATTGCTAACATAGCAATACTTTATCAAAGTGAAAACTAGGGAGTCTGTAGGCTGACTGACAAACATTTGTTATTTTGGGGTATGTTTGCTTCTGCAACCTATGTACAGTGGCACTTTATATAAAGTGGCTTAGTAAGGCAAAAATGAATAGTAAGCAAATGTAAATGGTCTTCAGTAATCTTTTGTTTTGGGGCCAGCAGTTAGATCACAGAACATAATATTGGCTCAAGCTGCAGTTGGAGGATCAGGAAAACGAAAGAAAGGGAGCTGGAGCTGCCAGGCTCTGAGATGAAAGACAATGCCTAATCCTTTCCTCAGGTTTTTGAAAAGGAAACAACCTTTTAAATCAGTAGTTCTTAAACTAGGGGTAATTACCCTCCTGGGGATAATTTGGGCATATCCTGGGTGTAATGGAGCAATTTGTAATTGCTTGTTTGTGAGTCAAGGATCTAGTTTGGGACTGCTGCTGCCAAGATGCTTGTGTAAAACAACAGTCTTGTGGGGGCGGGTTGTGAGGGGGAGGGGTAATGACATTACTCAAGACTAGGAAAGGTGATTCTTGGATCAAATAGTTTAAGAACCACTGTTTTAGATGCTCATTCTCACTGCATGATACTGTCTTTAAGTGACTGTGCAGTATCATGATTGCATGGTTTCCATATTGTGAAATCGAGCAGTGAAAATGAATATAAAGGGCATTGGTGAGAGGAATGGAACATATGTGGAATCTTATAGTTGCTAAGAGATCAGACCTCCCTGCTCTAACACTGATACATGTTTATCTGAAAAAAATAATAACTGGATTGAAGGTCCTTCACACAGTGAGAGAGTGGGCAGGGAAATTCTGTCCTCAATCAGGAGCCTGGTGAGAAAAAGCCCCAGAGATGGTGGAGAGGGCAACAGATTATTTGGGTTTGTACATTGAGATATTGGGGTATTGGCATACAAGACTGACTATTAGCCTGGCTGGGAGGCCTTGTCAGGAATAAGGCTGGTAGTTGTGTGGCTTTGATACGTGTGTGAGTGCAGGCTGCCAGCCTAGTTAGGTGGCTTTACCAAAAATACGATTAATAGTGTGGGATGGGTATGTATATGGAGTGTGACATGATTGTGAATGTAAGGGAGACCTAGTTGATAGTGTTTATGTGTTTATTGGTGATACTAGGAATTAGCATGGATGTATGAAGAATTAGTTGTGCCAACCCAGTCTGTTAACTTTTTAAATACAGTGACCAGTTAGTGACCACACAAATGTGATAGATAGATGTACTGTGATTTCAGAAAGCAGCTGACAAAATCTCCAGTTCAATTCTAGTAGAGTAAATGGCTAAATGTGGCTTGAACTGTGCTACCCTTAGAACACTTTAGAGAGCAGAATGAAGATTCAGGAGGATCCTGACAAGCAGGAGAAATGGGCAGAAGCCAAATGTATTATTTTCAATGGGCAATCAGAAAATAATCAGTTCCAGAATTTTGCCTGGCATCAGCCACAAGTAAGCAAATCTATAGTTCTCTGGTTCTTCTCCCCTCTTCCTTTTTGAAGTTAGGAACAACTATTTATTTATTTGTTTGTCTGTCTGTCTGTCTGTCTATCTGTCTATCACATTTGTCACCACCCATCTTGTTGAAACGACTCTGCTCCAGTCCTCTGGCATCAAACCTGTCCTCCATCATTTCTCAAAGATCACAGAAAGAGACTCCGAAGTTACATCTGCAAACTCCTTCAACACTCTTGGATGTATGTGCCTGGCCCTGGAGACTTAAACTTTAAACTCATCAATGTTCTTAGGTTGCCACTTCCTCCTTTTGTCAGTTGTTCTTTTTAGGTCCATTTGAATACTGTTCCCCTTTGCAGAGATGAAAGCAAGGTAGGAGCTGGGAAACGTTGCCTGCTCCTTTTTCCTGTTACTATGCTAACCATCTTCTAGCAGCAGAAAGCAGTGCTTCTTTTTAGTACTTGTACAGTCAGAAAAGCTCTTCCTAGATTTCAATACATTGTGCACTTCCTTCATATAATGTCATTCTTGCTCCTCCTACATCTGCCGTATTCCTTTTGAATAAGTTGGATCCATAAGTCTTTGCATTCTATTCATAAGTTTTGCCTAACCTTGTTTCAGTAATGCTTACTAAATTATATTTGCTTTCCTGCATTAGGGCTTCTAATTCTTCCCGTTTGTTTTTCATACTGTGTGTTTAGAAAGATGTCTTGTATAGAGACAGTGCCATCTTGGGATTACATAACATTATCTAATCATCTATTATTGCATTCCTCCATATCCTGCAGATACCTCAGAGTCCTGTTGTCAGCAACTGGTATTACACTACTATCTAGGCATTTTTTTCCCTCTCTCATAGGATTCAGTATGAAGCCTAATGGATCAGGTTTACAAAACGCCTTCCAAACATGCTCTTTCCAGTTCATGTAAGATGCAGCTCATTCTTGGCAGAAGGCCCTCGTTATGAAAAGTCCATTACCAAAGAATCCATCTGCATAACCCACTGTTCACTTTCAGTATTCTCTCTCTCTTTTAGTCACGTCCTTCTAAAAGAAGGACAGAAGAAAATGTCACCTGGGCTCCAGCCTCTTCACTTTCCTGCCTAGCACTCCATAGTCCCTTACGGTGACTTCCAGGCTGTGTCTGGTTGTGCCTTTTTCCCCATGTGGATGTGGAAAAGGATACTAGTTAGTGGACTTAAAGTGTTCTACAAGTCTTTTTGTCATATCCCAAATGCATCTCCTAGGGAAGCAGTGCACTTTTCTGGCCTTCAGATTGCTGCTTCAGTTATTCTCATTGTGGAGTCTCACATCACCACCTGCCACTTCTTCCTGAAGAGCAGGGGCAAGAATCCTCCCCATTATAGAGCCAGTAGAGTCGTTTTTCTCAGTCCCTGAGGTTTGTGGCAGCTACTTTCTCCTCTCTCTGGCCTTCTATCTTCTGTGAGGCTTCTTGGTACTGTTGTCCCTTCACAAGTGCTTCCTGTCTCCAATTTAAGAATTTTTCATCTTTACCTTGAAAGGCCAGATATCAGACAGGTTCAGCTCTAACCCCTTTCTTTACCAGGAGGGTGTTCAGCCTACTCTTACAGCATATGTAGTCTTTGTCATCTTCAGAGAGGAAAGCTAACATGGCACATCCTCTGTAGGTCATGAGAGCAATTCCTTCCATCTCCATGTTTCTCTGATGAACAACAAACAAAAAAGTGCATTCCCCTCCTGAACTGCTGTTTGCTCTCCCTGTTTGCTGACTCAGTACAGCTAATCATTCTGACCTATGTCTGCTGAAATGACAGTTTGCAGAAACTAACAATGAATTGTAGTTGCAAATATAGGAAAAGCAAGTAAAAATAATGGTCTTCTCCAGTTGGTGTTCTATATTTTTTCCTGCAGTCAACCCAGAGGAGTGAAGGCATTCAATCACTGACAGTCAGAAAGTATTTCTTCCCTTTTCCTATATTATGGGAGATTATATAATGGTTTAACAACATTGTTAAAACCGTTTCCCTGAAATCAAGACTTAAGTGTTATGATAATACTGCATAGTGTGACATTATAAAGCCTACAACGGAAACAGAAGTAACTTTAGTGACGTGGCATAGGTTTTCATAGAAATTTTCATTTCTATAAAATCAAACAAGAAAGGATCAAAATTATGTTTGTAAGTTAGCCTATCATTTTTCATTGATGGTATTGGTTCCATTTTTATCTGTAAATACAGAAAAACGTTAAGTAAAATTTCAGTTAATTTCAAATTAACTGAACATTCTTGAACTGAAGTCCAAAATAAAATTACTTTTATATATTATTTATATATTATTTCAAAAATGTAAGCTTATGTAAGGAAAAATAATATTTAGAAGTATTTCTTTAAAATGTTTAGCAGCTATTTTCAGCCTGTTAGAACTGAGTATTTCTTCAGAGCTGCTTAACTCTTAGTGCTAAGAGTTGTATAGTTCCATTGATTGCTTCCATGCTGGCGAAACCTGACCTTTAACAGATGTTTGAGAAACTGCCAGTGCTCTCTATGATCAGTAGACTAGACAGTCTCCCCCCCTCCCCCCCATTTTTGGCAGAAATCTTAAACTGCATTAATAACTTAGTATAGCAATGTTAATGCATTTAAAAACACTGTATATACTTAAAAGGAGAAACTGTAAGATAGACAGACACACACATGATTTCTGTCTTAACATATATTTTAACTGGTGTTTTTGTTTTGCAAATTTTATGTATCTTTTGCAGAAAAAGGCTAAAATGAATCTAAATTTGGATTCTGAAATTTTTGGCATTTTGATTTTCTGGGATATTGTGTGAGTGAAATTCTTTCTTGCCAAATCAAAAGACAAATTAAAGTAAAATATACCCCATCTGGAAGAGTTGGCTAGTAACATAACTCTTTATGAAGGCCACTTTTTAAACTATATTTTGAAAGGAATGTGCAGCTGCTTTGTTGTGAGAGTTCTAAGAAAGGAAAGCTTCTGTTCATTTTTATCTCTTCAGGAGAACCTGAGCTATCTGATGAATACTTTGAAAATACCACCAGTTTGGACACTGTCCCCCTTTTTTTTTTTTACAGATGTTAAAATTCATAAGAGTTTTAGAAATTATTTTGATGGTACGGAATTTAGAATGATTTAGAAAATTAACATTAAATGGAATTGTAACTATTATATTTCAGTCTCTAATGAACTCGTATAAAACATTGTATTTTTCTTTTAATATTTGATTGAAAAACATCTGTTTGTAAAACTTGAATGCTCTATTGCTAACTTAATGAACTCTAACTTTTAAAATGGGAGTTAGAATTAGAGCAGCATAAAGTTTTGTGTCCCATTTCCTGACATTTCCGTGCTCGTGTGAATCAACACAAACATGTTTTCTTGCTAGAATGAATATAGCCAGGTGTCTTTCATTTTGAGTTAGGCAGTTATCAACACTGGATCCTTGAACAAATGCTAAATATTATTAGGAGATGGGAAGAATTAGGAGCCCATGAAATTTCCTATTCTCCTCTAGCTAATGTGGATGAAATTTAAAAAATGAGAAATGCATAGATTTTAGAATGCCCTGGTGCTGTTTAGCAGAGTTCATGCAATTAAGCTGCCACAAGGAAAATTGTTGATTTTCAGGTTCATTGTTTAACTTAACTTGCATCACTTTGATCCCCCAGATAGTCTTTAAAGAAAAATCACAGACAATTGCATATGAACATTTGATTTTAATATCAACTAAATTTGATAGTATGATGATTTTTCTGACTTGCTTACATTAACATAGTGTTATATCATTTACTGAAGGACCCAGGAATAAGCTATAACTACTTAGGAGAGTGGAATACTTCTTAGACCTAGAGCTTAACAAGTAATTCATGCTGATGGCCAGTCAGGGATCATCTCTGACAATTAGCAAGTGGTGACAGTTACTGTAGTGTATGGTTCTTTAGAGGATTATTTTTTATCACATCACTAATAATTCTAGGGTTGTCAAGTTAAATGGAAGAGACATTACCATTTCTAAGAAGTAGCAGGAGATGGGGGAGTTATGGGCCTATGAAGATTCTTAGTCTAGTTTTTCCTACACATGAAAAATACTTTATTCTGTTAAGAGAGCTGTATCCTATGGGGACAAAACTTGAAACATTTCAAATATATCACATTTTTTTAATGTTCACACACACACACAAACATTAACATTCTGGTTGTAGAAAACGTGTCTGCTCTAACTTCTTTTATCTAGGAAATTCTGTTTCTTGGGTGACTGATTTTCATGGAGCAAATTAATTAGAGAAAGTAGCTGTCAGTCAGTGGATGTGAGGGAGTTTCCCTCAGAGTTTGTCCCTTGAAGTAGAATTAAAGGCTAATCTTTTTGGATGTGGAAAAAGCTTTTGACAATTTACAGTGGCAATTCCTGCTGGCAGTACTGAATAAAATGAATCCTGGAGAAGAGGAAGCTTGGGTTAAAAGCATATATCAATGGCCAAAAGCGAAGATTATGGTTAATGGAGCACTCTCTCCAGATTTCCAAGTCAGTAAAGAACAAGGCAAGGATGTCCTCTCTCTCCTTTACTATTCATCATTGCATTAGAAATATTGGCAGAAAAAATGAGGTGATAAATAACAGGCCTTAAAATTTGTGGAGAGGACTATAACCTTAAATGTTATGCAGATGAAGTAGATCTAACTAACATAGAACCACAAAAGGCCATAGAACAGTTAATGAAAACAATTCATAATTATTTAGAAAACCCTGGGTATAAAATCAATGTTCAGAAAACAAAACTAATTACAAGATTTTTAATGCAAGAAGAAATTAATTTTTTGCAAGAAGAATCTAGATAGCCCATTCAGTGAAATATCTTGGTTTGTACTTGACAGGAAACAATCAAGAAATATATCAAAACAACTATGTTAAATTATGGCAAGTGATTAAAAGAGAAAGGTGGAGGAACCTGTAGTTATCTTGGTTAGGATCTATTGCAATTGTGATGATGATGATGATGATACAAGAAAGTGTGGATAGTGGACATTGTAATACCTGGAGACTGCAGAATAGAAAAGAACTGAAGAACATCACAAAATATAAAGACTTGCAATTAGAAGTAGAAGGACTATGGCAAAAGAAAGCAAAGATAGTACTAGCCTTAGGTGCAATCCCAAAACACCTGGAGCACCACTTGAAGACCATCAGCATTGACAAAATCACCATCAGTCAATTGCAAAAGGCAGCTTTACTTGGAACAGCTTATATCCTACAATGATACCTTTAACACCATCAAACAACAACATCTGCCTATCCCAGGTCCTTGGGAAGGACTTGATAGGTGGATTAAAATGCCAAATCCAGTCTAAACATCTGGCTGACTGTGTGACCAACAATAATAATAAAATGCTGGAAATGCCATAATGAAGAAGGAACATTCTGTCATATGTGATGGCCATGCAACAACTTCAAAAGTACTAGAAAGAAACACATCAGACCATTCAGGGAATTTTGAAAATAAACTGTGAATTGAAACTACAAATATTTTTATTAGGAATGTTTCATTTATGCTCACTGGAAAGGTATCACAATTTATTGAGATATATGCCGACAGTGGCAAAAATCAATTTGGCACAATATTGGAAAAGAGAAATTTTGCTGACAATATCAGATTGGGAGACCAAAATTGAAGATTATGTAGTAATGGAGAAATTGACTGTATATATTCACAGTAGATGTCCAACAAAATTCAAGCAAGAAAGGTTCCCTTACATCCAACATATTACACAGCAAGGCAGGCTAAAACATTTAGGACATGATTCTTGAAGAAAAGAGGGACATTGATTTAAAAAACAGCTGAAAAAATGATTGAATAGTCATAAACAACAACTGTAAAAGTTTTAAGTGAAATATAAATGTCTGAGTAGTAGTTAGTCATTGGAGGAAAACAATGAAAGGAAAGCGAAGAGTACACTATTGAATGCTTTGTTTTTAAATGTACCTTTTATTACGGAATATATTCTTGCATCTCTATTTCAATCTACTTTTGTAATCAGGTGGTTTAAAAAATGAGTATTTAACTTTGTGAAGAAACCCTAAAAATAGGAGGGAAAGGCATTCTGTTGGAAAGCATGAGCAGAGTCTGGAATAGTTACAGGTAGTCCTCGCTTAACGACCATTCATTTCATGACAGTTTGAAGTTATGATGGCCTCAGAAAGGGTGCTTTACAGCCCATAAAGCATTTCCAGCCATCATAAAAAGTCGCCCCCCCCCCATGGTCACATGGCTGCATTTCATGTGCTTGGCCACTGGTTTGCATTTATGACCAGTTGCCAAATGCCCCGTGATCATGTGATCATCATTTGCAATCTTCTCTGCCGGCTTCCCCAGAAAGTCAGCAAGCAGAAGAGACCTGAAATCCTTCTGCAGGGTGCAAGAACGGAGCTGAAATCTTCAGGATTTGAGCTCTGTTCCTGCAGCCCAACGAAGGATTTCCCTCTGTGTGTGGAGGGGAGGGGAAACCTTTTGGTGGGCTGCAGGAATATTTAAGAGTGGAAGGGCTATCTGCTGGGAGGATTTTAGCTCCACGCAGAGCTGAAGTCCTTCAGCAGGCAGCTCTTTTGCTCTGCTTAGTGACTGGGGAGATCACTTAACGACTGCAACCGGGACTGCCCACATTGTGGTCATTGAGCAAAGCCATAATGTGGGCGTCTCTCTTAATGACCACTTTGCTCAACAATTGAGATTCCAGTCCCAATTGTGGTTGTTAAGCAAGGACTACCTGTACTTTAAATCAAATACTTTGTAATGATTATTTTAAGGATTTTCAATAACTACAGGTAGATGTTTCTTTGCCTAATGCATAGCAGTGGCAATATAATCAACTTGAACATGTTTTGATTTCTTAATATATACAGGTGAAACTCGAAAAATTAGAATATCGTGTAAATGTTCATTTATGTCAGTATGGCAACTCAAAAGGTGAAACCAATATATGAGATAGACGCATTACATGCAAAGCGAGATATGTCAAGCCTTACTTTGGTATAATTGTGATGATTATGGTGTACAGCTTATGAAAACCCCAAATTCACAATCTCAGAAAATTAGAATATTACATGACATCAATAACACAAGGATTGGAAATAGAACAATATCGGACCTCTGCAAGGTATAAGCATGCATATGTACTCAGTACTTGGTTTGGGCCCCTTTTGCAGCAATGACTGCCGCAATGCGGCGTGGCATGGATGCTATCAGCCTGTGGCACTGCTGAGGTGTTATGGAAGACCAGGATGCTTCAATAGCGGCCTTCAGCTCCGCTGCATTGTTCAGTCTCACGTCCCTCATCTTTCTCTTGGCAGTGCCCCATAGATTCTCTATGGGGTTCAGGTCAGGCGAGTTTGCTGGCCAATCAAGCACAGTAATACCTGGTCATTGAACCAGGTTTTGGTACTTTTGGCAGTGTGGGCAGGTGCCAAGTCCTGCTGGAAAATGAAGTCAGCATCCCCATAAAGCTCGTCTGCGGAAGGAAGCATGAAGTGCTCCAAAATCTCCTGGTAGACGGCTGCGTTGACCCTGGACTTAATGAAGCACAGTGGACCAACACCAGCAGATGACATGGCTCCCCAAATCAACACAGACTGTGGAAACTTCACCCTGGACTTCAAGCATCGTGCATTGTGTGCCTCTCCATTCTTCCTCCAGACTCTGGGTCCTTGGTTCCCAAATGAGATGCAAAAGTTGCTCTCATCAGAAAAGAGGACTTTGGACCACTGGGCAACAGACCAGTTCTTTTTTTCTGTAGCCCAGGTAAGACGCTTCTGACGTTGTTTGTTGTTCAGGAGCGGCTTGACAAGAGGAATACGACATTTGAAGCCCATGTGCAAGATCCGTCTGTGTGTGGTGGCTCTTGATGCACTAACTCCAGCCTCAGTCCACTCCTTGTGAAAGTCCCCAACACTTTTGAATGGCCTTTTCCTGACAATCCTCTCCAGGCTGCGGTCATCCCTGCTGCTTGTGCACCTTTTTCTACCACACTTTTCCCTTCCACATAACCTTCTATTGATGTGCTTTGATACGGCACTTTGGGAACATCCAACTTCTTTTGCAATTACCTTTTGGGGCTTTCCTTCTTTATGGAGGGTGTTAATGATGGTTTTCTGCACAACTGTCAGGTCAGCAGTCTTTCCCATGCTTGTGATTCCTACTGAACCAGCCTGAGAGACCATTTCAAGGCTCAGGAACCCTTTGCAGGTGTTATGGATTCATTAGCTGATTAGAGGGGGACACTTTGAGCCTAGAATATTGAACCTTTTCACACTATTCTAATTTTCTGAGATTGTGAATTTGGGTTTTTCATAAGCTGTACGCCATAATCATCACAATTATACCAAAGTAAGGCTTGACATATCTCGCTTTGCATGTAATGCGTCTATCTCATATATTGGTTTCACCTTTTGAGTTGCCATACTGACATAAATGAACGTTTGCACGATATTCTAATTTTTCGAGTTTCACCTGTACCAGATACTTTAGATGCCTCAAAGAAGCCTGAGATGCTATCATTTTTGACTGAATCTATTTCTGAAATTAAACTTCAAAGTTATATCAGAAATTAAACATCAGTTTTAAGATCAAAATTAATTATACTTATGACTTATGAAATAAAGAGTTGGAATCTAATTCGGTTATACATATTACATTATGGAATATCAGTGGATCCAAGTTTTAAACTTTCTTAAGTTTGCTTCTTTGGACTTGAAATTAATGCATCAAAAAGTTTTATTTTGATCTCTAGACCCCTCAAAGAATATCAGAGAGGATGGACTCTAGATTTTCTGGCAATGTAAGAAATTTGAGGGTATGTTGATTCATATGATTTGGTTAAGTCTAGTTTTAATTTTGATTTCTTTTTGGAAGAATTTTGTAACATATCAATAGTTACCTGAGTAAACATTTTCAAGTTAAAGATGTCAATATGATTTTGAATTATATTCCAAAATTGGGGAATCTTGACTGTTTTTGAGGAGTACTGGTTATATTGAGCATGAGGAATAGCAAAGAGAATTATATTGAGAGATTGTATATTATCAAAGACTGAATTCAAGAAACGTGTAATTCACCTTTTTTTGAGAAAGCTGTTTTTTTTTTTGCACTAATCAAAAAATGACAAAATATATTTTCCGTAGCCATATATTTTATAAGAATGGACACATTTCTATACATATTTGATATATAGTTATTATATGATTTAATGAATATGTGATTTCCATTCATTTATATGTTAATTTTGTTGGCTACTACTCTTTTGATTTGCTTTTATATTTTTTTCTATATTTTTATTTTTAAAAATTGCAATAAATGTTTTAAAAGTAAGACAAAAACACTTTAGAAACAAAGGGAAAGCCAAAGAGGGCATACCTCTCTGGCAAGGAGAAAGTGATGAATCAGTAATGGGTGATGGTGAAAAGGCAGTACTATTGTTTATCAGAAGGAAAGTAGAACGTATGCCACTGGGGGAACAAGGGAACCTCAGCTTAGGATAGACAAGGAGAGAGTAAGGGAAAATAAATTCTTATCTCCAAGGTCAAATATAATGTATATACTGCAAGGTATGAAGGAACTAGTGGAGGTAATCACAAAATTACTCTCAGTAATTGCTAAGCATTCCTAGAGGATTGGAGAGGTCCCAGATGTTTGAAGGAAAGCAAATGTAATTCCCATGTTCAAGAAGGGGAAGGAGGAGGACCCAAGAAGCTGCAAACTTGTCAGTTTCATGTCTATACTGGATTAAAGTCCTCAAACACATTATCAAGTAGCATGTTTGCAAGCACTTGGATAGGGATGCTACAGTTAATAGGAGCCAGCATGGATTTGTCACAGATAGTGCCAGACTAACTTTATCATTTTGTTTGATGGAATTACTAGCTAAGTAAATTGATGATGGTCCAGACACAGCAAAACTTTCAGCAAAGTACTGCTTGATGTTCTTCTTGTTAAAATGGTAAAGTAGGGGCTAGATTATGCTACTTTTAGATGGACAGTTGACTGAATGACCAGATCCAAAAAGTGCTCATTAAAATGGCTCATTTTAGTTTGGGTGGAACTATCAAGTGGAGTGCCATAGGGCTTTGTCTTGGGTCCTGTGCTGTTTAACTTTTTAATCAGTGACTTGGATGAAAGAATTGAGGGGACACTTGAAAAGTTTGCAAATGGTAGAAAGCTGGAAGATAGAGGAGATACAAAAGGATCAAGAGAGGCTTTGTGGGCTGAAATAAGTAAGAATTTAACAGGAAGAATTGTGAAGTTCTGCATCTGGTTGGGAAAATGTAAGGCAGTAGTACATATAAAAGGGATCTGATCTCCTTGAGTACAAATTAACTTGAACCAGCAGTGTGAAAAAGGGACATGAGACACATTAACAGGAGCATGGAGTCCAGATCATGGGAATTAATTATTCCACCCTGCTCTCATCAGATTCTGTTTGGGTCCTTTGTCCAGTGCTGGGCACCACAGTTCAAAAATGATAGTAACAGACCCATATGTCCAGAGTTACAACAACAACCAGGACTGCCTGGATTGCCTGCAGTGACATGACATTGCACTTTACAACCGTGTTGCTTAGCGACAGCAATACTGGTCCCAGTTGCAGTTCTAACTCAAGGACTAGCTGTAAAACTTTTCCACTACTAAGCCATCAAACTACTATGTGGTAGGTCAAGTCGGGACATTCAGCTTCTGTTTCTGACAAAAACTCATGGAACTGACAGTCCACAAAAGCAAATGAAGCTCACCTTTGATATTATTGGTTCAATAATAACACATGACAGATTCAGATATTTTCTACAAAGTACCTACTGATGAATAATAGAGTGAATAACCATAGGCTTTAAAAAACTTACATCTTCACAAGCTATGTAAATTTGTCCAGCTAAGCCTTTTTGTTTTCCATGTATATTTTTACCACCATCAGTTATAACACATCTTAGCAGACTCCATTTCAGGTTGTACTGAATTAGTGTTTTCTCAACTTCTTTGAAACTATTCTTGCCTGCAGTTGTTCCACACAGACTATTCATAGAGGCTAAGTCTTCAGTCATTTCCTGGAATAAACAACAACTGAGCAGTATCGGTAACATCTGTCGACTCATCTGGAGCCAAGGAAAACCACTCAAAATTGTTTGCCTTTTTAATTGATTATTGATGTTGCTCACAATGTCCTCAACTCTTGGAGCAACTGTTCTCACAGTCTTAAACAAGTTTATTTTCTCTGGATGCATTTCTTTAGCTGCTACAATTAAACACAATTTAATTAACTCACAATCAGTAAGCAGCTTTCCTTATTGGCTAACAAATGAACCACACAGAAATTTACTTTGGTTGCAGCCTCATTTTCATTTTTTATTTTTGTAAACAAATTCTGCTATGATGAGTTATTCCATTTTAAATGTTCTCATTTTTCTGACCTTTGCTTTCCTTTGAGTTGGGAATATTGTGATAAATGCTTAGTCTGGTAATGTCAGTGTATACTGTAGTCTTTTAGCACAGCTATAGTGTCATTGCATAATAAACATAATGCTTTGCCATCTAATTAATAATAAAATGTTGAGATACAGCAATATGTATGGTACTCAAAATATTGTGTCACTGTGATTTGTATTGTGCTGAGCAGCAGTGCGAAGCTGTGAGAGAACTACTTAAGATCTCTGTTGCAGCTACTCAGCTCTGCTGTTGTAGCATGAAAGCAGCCATAGATAATACATAAAGAAATGAGTGTGACTGTGTCCCAATAAAGCTTTATTTATAGACACTGAAATTTGAATTTTATATAACTTTCACATGTCACCAAATATTCTTCTTTTGATTTTTTTTAACCATTTAAAAAATGTAATAACAATTCTTAGCTCACGGGCCATGCAAAAACAGGTCCCGGGCCGGAACTGGCCCACAGACCGTAGTTTGCCAACCCCTGCTTTAGGGGATCCTACACTGAGCAGGGGTATGGACTAGATTATCTCTAAGGCTACCTTGAACCCAGATTCTATGACTGGGGATTTGCTAAAAGAATGATCATAAAACACTGAAAGGAAAAATCTATGCCTGATTTGTAGAAATGGGTTGGTGTGTGTAGTCAGCATTCAAATTATTATTTTTCTCTAACAAAAGGAAAGGACATTTGAACAATATAGCCAAAGATTTTGAAGTTCTGTATGCAGCTCTTTTTTTCCTTTCTCCCCATTTTCTCCCCTTTTACTTTTATATCATTTTATTAATACTATCTACACTTTCTTTTTTTGTTCAGCATGATAAGAATAATATTTTAAAATGCACCAAAAGAAAAAGAAGAAATTCAGAAAAAGGTGAAATGGGGATGAGGACATGAAGAGTGAGAGAGAAAGCCACCCATTAGCAAAAATCCCACCCAAAAGAGAGAGTGTATTTATAAATAAAAAAGAGGGAGAAAAGAAAAAAAAAATCCAGGGAATCAAGCTATTAGTAGTAGAGATACGAAAGTAGAAGACGACAAATTCAAAATACTGTAAAAAGATTCAGTAAAGCAAAGCATCCACTTGGAAGAAGCAGAAAAGCTTAGGGATAACTTAAATCCAATTTGAAATGTGGGGATAGGAAGGAATCAGCCAGATATTGTAACTGCAAGCAGCAGTTGTTCCCTGCTTTTTAGTGCTTATCTGTCAACCAGGGAAAGTAGAAATACGTCACCAATAAGTGACTTCTCCTGGCATCCTCATTCGTAATAATGCTTCTCTCCCTTTCTTTAAATGGTATTAAAAATTAAAACCAAACATACTTTTAAGGAGAAGATTTTTGGGATGCAGTGGCACTGTTAGATGCTGTGTAGGAGAAGGATGCATTTGGGTTCTTCCTGTGGACATTCTCTGACATTCAATAACACTTTTATATAATATCATATTTCATGATAATATCTGAGGAATAGGACATTAGTTTATCCCTACAGGAATTAAATAGTAACAGTGGGAATAATACATTCTCATTTTCATTTCCCACTATTCATATACTTTTGTTATTATAGAAGTACATAAGTTCATCGGAAATATGTTACCGAACTTAGAGTCATGTATTCAGAGTACCAATCCTTAGAAAACTGAACCATTATCATAACATGTTGTGAGTATTGAATGATCTCTTGTATAATGTAGAATTTTAATAGTGATTATTTGTAGTTGAACATGTATTCTCATATTTTTTATAAACAAAACTTTTTAAAAGTTGGTCATTTTCTTGCAAAGTAAGATTAAATTAACGTATATACTGTGCTGTATATTTCTGGTAGGCCACCTCTTTTCTAACCTCCATACATGAAAGAGAGGGGTTATGTTTGTCACCGTTTTGATATCTGTTACTTACCTTCTTTGTTCTCAAATGTTGTATCAGGTTTTATTGAACATAGGGTATTTTTTTAAATTTCATCAAGATTTAGAAGACTATGAATGAAATAATTTGGAAATGCTTTAAATATCAAATAAAATATTCTGCTAGTTTTTGTTGAGTATAGCTGCGCAGTAATAATTGATAAATTTATCTTCCTAGGTATATGTGGAATTTGATGATCTTGAATGGGAAAAACGAGAATGGGTTAAAGTTTATGAAGATTTTGCAGCTTTCCTTGTGGAATACCAGCTGATCTGGGCAAAGAGAAAGGATCCTGGCCAGTCTCAGGGGTCAAAGATCAAGCATATTCAGTGGCCTGCACTGGTAAGACATATAACTTAAGTTTTAACTTCCACTGAGAATTTTTTTAGAAAATATAGTCGTGCTATTTTGTAGTTTGCAGTTTGTAAATCAGTGTGTTTGTAAAAACTTTTCTGGTAATGCAGTAGATCTGATTTGAGGGCATATAATTGTAGCATTCTTACTTCAGTGATTAGAAAAGCTGTGCAGCCTGGTTTCCTTTCTTTCCATTCTAAAATCAGATTGGGTCCCGATCGCAGAGAGTGCAAATGTTCTGCTTGGGATGCAGTGTGGCTTGACTCTCTTTCGGCCCTTTGTGAGCTCCATGTTGAAAATATGCTACCCTTTTGCTATTGGCAGGATTCCTGTAGCTGAACGCAAGTAAAAAGGCTGCTGAATCCATTGTAGGTAGTCAAGTTTATCACCCGTACTCCTTATGATTTCTATTTCAAAGCATCAGTAGGCCTCTTTGGACATCAGTTTCACTTAAAACTGATACTACTTACTTATTTTATTGATTTATGGTCAGAGACCAAAAAACTTAAGTACATGGGAAAAAATTATAGAAAAAAATTATGGCAGAGAGTTCTCCATTTGTAGCAGACCAGTGCTGTCTTATGATCTTGTTTTTATGTATTTATTTTTTAATTGTTGTACGCCACCAGAGTCACCTTGTGTGAGATGGACAGCTATATAAATATGATTGATTTATAATAAATAAATAAATAGTATTCTAAAAACCTTGAGAAAAAATCAACGCACCCCCAGCCATCACAGAAGTCAGGCCCAGAGCCTTGTAATAGTAATTGTGATCAAGTAAACTTCCTTACATTCCTAGAGATTTCAGCTGAAAAGTCAGCACATGGAAAGAAATTACTCTGGTTTTGTCAAAGCCCTCAAAATAAATAAGAATTGGGAATGTCTATGCCAAAGACATGTGCTACTGATTCTGTTGTGATTCTAGAAAAGATGCAGAATTGTCTCACATAATAATGTTTACTGTATTGTATCTCCTCCCTATTAGCATCAAAGGTAAGCTGTTAAATCTTGGTAACCTGAGTGGTCTTCTGGGTATAACAGAGGTAATTTTGTAAAGAGAGTTAGGGAGCATGAAAGGGGTATAAAAGAGGAGCCTTTTGACTAAGATCAAGTGTGTTTTACTACTACTACTACTACTACTACTATTACTTAGTTGCATATCTGGAGATTAGCATTGGAAAGTAAAGAAAAAAAAACTATTTCTCATGTTAAACAAAAAGTCTTTTCATACTTACCTTGAAATATATTGCAAAAAAATTTTGGGGAGTCAAGGGGAGAAAAATGAAGACTTTAATAATAGAGAAAAGTATAAATATTTTCTCTACTACAACATGCTACTTCATACCTTGAGAATTCAGGTCTTTATTCTAGAACAACAGCTGTTTTTGTTTCTGTCCTAAATAATGATCAGGTATAAGAGTCTGCTAGCTTTTTTTTTTTTTTTTTGCAGAAATGTGTGTTGCTGTCTGGACTTCTCTTGTTCAACTTCATGATCACTGTGCAGGCACACACATTTAGGGTTTTACTGGTCAATTAGATGATGGCTTAGAATGAGTCAAAACCAAATGTATAACTTTCTCCCTATGCTTGTCTGTCACAGAAATGCTTTTAGCCCTATCTATCTAGTTGTTGCCTAAGAACTCTCAAAACAAGTGTTTGTTCCTCTTATCAAAAATAGAGCCTTTGATTTTTTTTTTTTTTTAAATCATTGAACTCTCTTATGATATCCATGTTCGTGTGTAAGAACCCATCTTCTGCAATTCGGGGAACTGCTTTTAAAATTGTTCAGATGCCTTGGACAGTTTATCAGATTGTTCCACTAAGTGGGTAATGCATATAAATTGAGTAAAGTTACTGGCTTTACACATTATCTTCATTTCTTATTCTCATCAGGACCTTTGTATGCAGCTTACCATTGATGATAGCTGTGCTGAATATTATGTGAACAAACAAGGAAACTTGGGTTGCACAGTTTCTTTCACCTAGCTGTTTCGATCTGTAACTTATGAATTCCTGGAATATCCATCCAGTGGCAATTCATCTTGCATTAGCTTAGCCAATCCCTGAATAAGACTCACAGTGTGAGTACAGATACAAGCTTCACTGAAATGGTTGCTTCCCCATTTTCAAATGTTAGGGATTCTCATCATTCATTTGGCATGGTAAGGAATGCAAGTTCCCTTCAGTTCTGTGGCCATCTAGGGCAGAGCAGATGCTCTCTAGGATACTTTTTAAATCCTTGTGATAGGATTTTTTTGCTTACCATTCTTCTTCTTATTACAGGTAGTCCTCAATTTATGACCATTCGTTTACCAACCATTCAAAGTTATGACGGCACTGAAAAAAGGGACTTATGACTGGTCCTTGCACTTACAACTGTAGCAGCATCCCCAGTCAGATTATAAAAATTCAGGCACTTGGCAACCAGCATGTATTTATGAAGGTTGCACTATTTGCAACTTTCCCAGCCAGCTTTCAACAAGCAAAATCAGTGGGGAACCATGAATCACACTTAATTTGATTTGCTTAACGATCACATGATTCACTTAACAACTATGGTGATTCACTTAACAACTGCTGCAAAAATGTCATAAAATTGGGTGCAGTCATGTGATGCCTCAGTTAATGACCGCACTGCTTAACAATGAATTTTCCAGTCCCTATTGTGGTCATAAGTCAAGGACTACCTGTAGTTTCATGGGTTTTCCACAAGGTCTACCGCTATCACTTCAGAGTAGTGGTTATGGTGTTTTTCAGGGCCCAGTTTATATATCAGGTTGTTATATATATATTAAAAAAAAAAAAATTCCCCTCTCACCCCTATGGGTGGTATCTGTCTTCCTCAATCTTGGGTCCTCTACCAGAGGCCTGGGAGTTTGAGTCTGCGCAGTATCTTAGCTGTTCCTAGCACTGCACTCTTCTGCACAGAGAGCTCTGATGTTGTTCCTGGGATCTGTTTGAGCCATTTTCCCAGCTTAGGAGTCATGGCCCCGAGTGCTCCTACCACCACTGGGACCACTTTGGCCTTGACTTTCCACATCCTCTCGATTTCCTCCTTCAGGCTCTGGTACTTCTCCAGCTTCTCTCATGCTCCTTCTTCCTGATGTTGCTGTCACTTGGCACTGCTACATCTATCACTACCGCTGTCTTCTGGTCTTTGTCTACTACCACGATGTCTGGTTGATTAGCCAGTACCTGCCTGTCTGTTTGGATCTGGAAGTCCCACAGGATCTTAGCCCTGTTATTCTCCACGACCTTCTGTGGAATCTCCCATCTGGACTTGGGGGGGTCTAGCCCATACGCTGTGCAGATGTTCCTGTACACAATGCCAGCTACTTGGTTGTGCCGTTCAGTGTATGCTGTTCCTGCCTGCATCTTACACCCTGCCACTATGTGTTGGACTGTCTCTGAGGCCTCTTTGCACAATCTACACCTTGGATCCTGTCTAGTGTGGTAGACCCCTGCTTCTATGGATCTGGTGCTTAGTGCCTGTTCTTGTGCTGCTATGATCAGTGCCTCAGTGCTGTCTTTTAGTCCAGCCCTTTCCAGCCACTGATAGGATTTCCCAATGTCAGCCACCTCAGCTATCTGTCAATGGTACATCCCATGCAGGGGCTTGTCTTGCCATGGCACTTCCTCTGCTTGAACCTCCTGCCTTGTCTGCTGCTGCCTGAGGCATTCTCTCAGCAGCTCATCTTTGGGTGCCATCTTACTGATGTACTCCTGGATACTTCGGGTTTCGTCCAGGACAGTGGCTTTGACACTCATCAGGCCCTGCCCACCCTCTTTGCGCCTGGTGTACAGTCTCTGGGTGTTGGACTTGGGGTGGAAACCTCCATACATTGTGAGGAGCTTCCGGGTCTTCACATCAGCAGCCTCCATGTCTTTCTTTGGCCAGCTCACTATACTGGCAGGGTATCTGATGACTGGCAGGGCATACATGTTGATGGCATGGATCTTGTTCTTCCCATTGAGCTGGCTCTTTGGGACCTGTCTTATCCTTTGGTGGTACTTGGATGTTGCTGTCTTTCTTGCCTCCTCCTCATGGTTCCTGTGTGACTGTGTGACACCAAGGTATTTATAGCTGGTCTCTATGTCTGCTGTGTGGCCCACTGGTAGTTCCACTCCATCGGTCTTAACTACCTTCCCTCTCTTTACTATCATCCTGCCACACTTCTCCAGTCCGAATGACATCCCAATGTCCTCACTGTAGATCCATGTCAGGTGGATCAGTGAGTCGATGTCTCATTCACTCTTAGCATACAGCTTGATGTCATCCATGTAGAGGAGGTGGCTGATGGTGACTCCACTCTTGAACTTGTACCCATATCCAGAACTTGTGATTATCTGGCTGAGGGGGTTTAAGCCTATGCAGAACAGCAGTGGGGACAGTGCATCACCTTGGTATATGCTGCACTTGATGGCCACTTGTGCGAGCTGTCTTGAGTTCACTTCCAGTGTTGTCTTCCACAGTCCCACTTAGTGCTTGAGGAAGGTCCTTAGTGTCCTGTTGACTTTGTATAGTGCCAGGCATTCACAAATCCATGTGTGGATTGATTGAGTCATAGGCTTTCCTGTAGTCAATCCAGGCTGTGCTCAGATTAGTCTGCCTAGACCTTGAGTCTTGGGCGACTGCCCTATCTATGAGTAACTGGTGTTTTGAGCCTCTGGTGTTGTTCCCAATGCCCTTCTGAGCTGTGCTCATGTACTGGCCCATATGGTCCTGTAGCTTGGCAGCTACGATGCCTGATAGAACTTTCCATGTTGTGGGGAGGCAGGTTATTGGCCGGTAGTTGGATGGTGCTGTTCCTTTGTGAGGGTCTTTCATGATCAGCACTGTCCTTCCTTGTGTTAGCCAGTCTGGGTGGGAGCCTGCTGCTAGCAGTTGGTTCATCTGTGCTGCTAGGCGTTCATGCACTGCTTTGAGTTTCTTTAGCCAGTAGGTGTGGATCATGTCCGGGCCAGGTGCTGTCCAGCTTTTCATGTTCTTGACCCACTGTTGGATGTCTGCTACTGTGATGGTGACTGGTTCCTGTTCTGGGAGATTGCTGTGGTCTGCTTTCAGGTCCTGCAGCCACTTTGCACTGGTGTTATACGTCTTCTCTTTCTCCCATATGTTCTTCCAGTACTGTTCAGTTTCCGCTGCTGGTGGCTCAGCTGCTACTCTGTGGTTGCACTGCAGTTGGGAGTACACTTTGGATGGTTCTTTGGAGAACAGGGCATTTATCTTCTTGGCCTCTGCTTCTCTAGTGTATCTCCTTAGCCTGGTAGCCAGTGCTGTGAGCCTTTGTTTAGCAGTCTCTAGGGCTTCAGATGGAGTCAGGCCCATGTATTTTTTCAGTAGCCGAGTCTTATCCTTAATCTCCACACGCTTCTGTAGTTCCACCAGCTGACTGACTTCTCTCCGAGTTGCCTTGATCTTAGCCTCCAATCTCATTTTCCAGGGTGGGTATGTACTGCTGTTCTTCTTGATCGTGTAGCCAAGCATTTCCAGGATTTCCAGGAAAAAAAATATATATATATATATTTAATAATGTGCTCCTGATTGGTGCGTGTGAACAAGCTGATCTATATTTTTTCTTGTTTTTGTTTGTTATTTTGAGCTTCTTCGTGCTATAACTCGTGTGAATAAAATTTTATGAGGGACTAGATATGATAGTCTTTCTGCAACCTGGATGTCCTCTAGGTGTGTGGACTTCAACTTCCAGAATTCCCATTGCTGGGAAGATTGAATTTAAACAAAAACAGGACATAACATTTTTCTTAACTTTTACCCATTTAGGTTCTGTCTTATATGGAGTTCTTTTGTATTTATTTAAAATAATTATTTTAGTCATATGGTGTAACCAATGTATCGGTTACCTAGATAAACAAATCTGAAAGGACTGCCAAGGGTTTAGTTTATGTACTTTTTACTATAAGTTACATTGATTAAATCTGTTATAATGATTGGGAAAATATGAACATTTAATTGTTCAGAGAACAGTAAAATCAGTTTTTAAAATAGATTCAGATCCTCTTCCAATTTCTCTTCTGGTAGGGAGCTTGAATACAGAAATCAAATTTTGTCTCTTGTTTTTCTTTATCTGAAAGCTAACAGTTTCATCCAGTGTTCTTACTGTATATGGAAAAAATTATAAATTTTAAGCAGCGATTTGCTTATTGATTACTATTATATCTATGAAAACATAAACACTCCCAATTATGGTATTTATCCTATTAAATGGTAAAACATGTATTTTCTTAAATTGTTCCTATACCGTTAGAGGTTTATGGTCCCTTGTAACAAAGTTTTTCCAACTTCCTTTAATGGGACTTATATAACTGTAAGGCTAGTTATATAAGCTCATTGTGTTAGTTACTGCTAAATCTCATTGAATGTTAACACCAAAATGCTAATGGTGATTCTAGCACATAGATTATGGAAAATACTACCTTCAGTTGTCTACCTGACACAATCTAGTTTCATAAAAGTGTGGTAAGCCTTGAATAATATTAATTGACATTTTAGGTATATGTTCAGAAAAATTGAAATTAGCAGTTATCTCATTGAACGGGAAAAAGGCCTTTGATAGTGTATTTGAATTTTTGGAGCAAGTTGTGGTTTAACAGGGGTGTCCTTCTTTCATTAATTGGATTAAAATGTATTATTCTAATCCGTTTGCCAGGTTTATTACAAGTGAAATGATTTCTTCACTTATTCATCTGTCTCATAGAACTTTTCAAGGATGCCCTTTATTTTCTCTTACATTTAATTTTATATTTAAACCATTGGCCTGTTTTTTCAGGTAATTGGAGAATATTCTGACTAAAGACTGTACTCATAAATGGCTCCACGTCAGCTTGGAGAGCACTGTCAAGTGGAATGTTATAAGGCTATATTTTGGGCCTTGTGCTGCAACATTTTTATTTATCACAAATTAAACATGAGCCAACGGTGTGACACAGTCGGAAATAAGGCCAAAGCTATCTTGGGGCATATTAACAGTAACATAAGAGTCCAGATCACCAGAACTAATTGTCCCACTCTTTCCTGCTTTGGTCAGGCCAACTTGGAATGCTCTATCCAGTTCTGGGCATTGCACTCCAAAAATGGTATTGACAAATGGGAGCGAATTTAGAGAAAAACTACCAGGACTGGAAACCCAAGTCCTATGAGGAATAGTTGAAGGAACTAAGTATGTTTGGCCTGGGAAAAAGAAGACTAAAGGGATATATAACAGTCTTCAGATGTCAAAAGAGTTGTGATACAGAAGAGGGAATGGATTTGTTCTCTCTTGCCTCAGCATACATAAGGTTACATATTAGGAGGAATTTTCTAATAGTTGTCAACCAGTGCCATAGGTTGCCTTATGAAGTAGTCTGCTCCCCTTTGCTGGAAGTCTTCAGACAGAGGCTGGATAGCAATCTGAAATACTTTAGCAGGTGCTGCATCAAAGAAGAGTTTATTAGTTCCATCCAACTCTATGATTCTATGAAAAGCAGCTGTAGTTGAAGACCAAGTGTTATATGATGATGCTGTATTTTGTCTTATGGATAATTATGAGTTTCTATAGCAAAACTTATAGAAATAATATCACAATAATGGAAAACTATCTGGCAGTTCAATTCTCATATGAGTTTCAATATATCTATGGAAATTTGTCAAAATTGGGGTTTTATTTTTTAATTCTCTAAAATATCTGGGAATAATTATTTCAGATAAACTTCCTTTGTTTGTAGATGTAAATACATCAAATTGGGTATATCAGAATAATATTAATATAAAAATTTAATATGGAGGAATGAGATTTAAAGATGTTAGCGTGTTCTTGAATTATATACTAAACATTTGGAATTTATCAATAAATGAAGAGCTTTGAATTTACCAAGCATGGGATGTAGCAAAGAAGAATATTCTGATAAGGTGAAAAGACAGTGCCATCCCAAACTTAACAGTCTTAGATTGATGCTATGTGTTCATGTTGACTCTTTATTGACATAATGGAAAGATTGACCACTATTATTCTGCATGCTTAAGGTTTAATGCTGTGTTTAAAAATTGAGCTCTCTATATGTATCCTTCCCTCCCTCCCTCCCTCCCTTCTTTTTTTTCTTTTTTGTTTTTAAGTTTGTATATCAAAAGAAATAAAATATGTTAATAATTAGTGAAAGTTCCTGCAGGCCTGCCAGCCATATCCCTTATAAAGCTAGGGGAGAGGGGCAGAAGGAGTTATAACAACAGTCAGCAATTCCCCAACTAAAGAAATTGAAGAACAGAGTTAGCACCATCCCATCTATAAGCAGAGACTTCATGCAGGTGTACTGATACTTTTCTTTGGACAGTGTACAAAAGGGGAGGTCCAACACATGAACAGGTAGGAATGAAGCTTCAGAGGATAAGAAAGAATCTTCTATTTAAGACATCACTAGTCCCTGTATTCCTCCCAGAATTGCCGGGAGTCAGGCAACATATAAATGTAAATTATTATTGTTGGTCGTACAGTCAGCTAATTGTTTAGACTGGATTTGGCATTTTTCTCCACCTATCATGTCCTTCCCAAGGAGCTGGGATAAGCAGATGTTCTTTGTTGGTGTTAAAGGTATCGTCGCAGGATGTAAACTGTTCTATGTAAAGCTGTCTTTTGCAATTGACTGATGGTGATTTTGTCAGTGCCAGTGGTGTTCAAGTGCTGGTCCAGATGTTTTGGGATTGCACCCAAGGCGCCTATTACTATTAGTACTATCTTTGCTTTCTTTTGCCACAGTCATTCTACTTATATTTGCAGGTCTTAGTATTTTGTGATTTTCTCCAGTTCTTTCTCTTCTATTCTGCTGTCTCCACTATCGAGACTTTTTTGTCTTTCTTATCCACAATTGTTAAGTCTAGGGTGTTATGTGGCAGGTGTTTGTGTGTTTGAATTCTAAAGGCCCAGAGCACTTTAGCATCTTCATTTTCTATTACTTTGTCTGTTTTGTGGTTCTACCAGTTCTTACTTGCAGGCAAATGGTATTTCTTGCAAATATTCCAGTGCACTATTGTTGCTACTTTGTCAAGCCATTGTTTGTAGTCAGTCTGTGTGATCTTCTTGCAGCAGCTGACTAGGTGGTCCACTGTTCCTTCAGCTTCTTTGCATTTGCTATCTGTTGCTGTCTTCTCAATTCTGGCTTTGAATGCATTTGTTCTTAAGGCTTGGTCTTGTGCAGCTGGAATTAGTCCCTCTGTCTCTTTCTTCAACTTTCCCACTCTTAGCCATTAGCCAGGTCTTGTTATCTGCCTTGCCTGCTAGTTTTTTTGTGTACTGGCCATGTAATACTTTGCCTTGCCATGTCTCTTTTCTATTCTTCATTCGGTCTTCATGGTGTACTAGCTTCAGTGCATCTTCTGCACTGTCCTTCAGATAGTCTTCCAGTGCCCTTTTTTTTTTTTCTTCAATTGTCTGGTGTACTTACAACATTCCATGCCCACCAATGTTCCTTGGTAAGTAGAGTCTGTCAGCGTCGCTGCAGGGATGAAGGGAATGATTCATTGTCATTATTTTTCTGGTCTTCCTATCCAGAACTTCTAGTTCTGCTTGAGTCAGGTCCGCTATTCAGCTATGTATGTAATGACTGGAGTCGCCCAGGTGTTAATCGCCTTGATGGTATTTCCTCCACTGAGTTTGGACTTTAAGATTTTCTTCACCCTCATGTATTCACTACTAACCTTCTCCTTGACTTCAGTGTGCTTGATGTTGTCAGCTTGAAGGATGCCCAGGTATTTGTAGTGATCTTCTTCATCCAAACTCTTGATGTTATTTCCATAGAGCATCTTGATTCCTTCAGTTTTCACTATTTTTCCCCTGTTGATGGTAAGGGTGGTACATTTGTGCAGTCCAAAGTCCATTGTAATATCTTGGATATATATTCGGACACTGTTGAGCAGCGATTCTATTTCAGGTGGTGTTTTTCCATGCAGCTTCAGATCGTTCATATAAAGGAGGTGGGATAGCTTGGCAGATGTTTTGGATGTTTGATAGCCATGGCCTGACTTGTTCAGTATTGTTGACAGAGGAATCAGTTGCAGTGAAACAGTAGTGGTGATAGTGAGTCTCCTTGAAAGATTCCTCTCTTGATATTAACCTCTTCCAGTCTGTCACCATTGACCAGCAACTGTGTCTTCCATTGTGCCATTGATCTTTGCACTAAGCTTCTGAGGTTTCTACTGAGTCCTGTTATTTCTAGACACTTGATTATCTAATCATGTGGCAGGGAGTCAAATGCCTTCTTGTAATCAATCCCCGCTACATTCAGGTTGGTCTTCCTTCTCTTGCAGTTTTCCAAAATCAGCTTGTCAATTAAGAGCTGATCTTTTGTTCCTCTGCTGTTTGGGCAATTTCCTTTCTGCTCAGGTGGAAAGAGCTTGTTTTCAACTAGATGCTGTTGGACTGCATAAGTTACAATACCAGTTAGCAATTTGAAAGTGGTTGGTAAGCAGGTAATTGGCCTGTGCTGCTCCTTTTGTTGTATCTTTCATTATCAGCTAGGTTTTGCCAGATGTTAACCAATCTTCAATTTCACCTCCTTGCAGTATGTTGTTAAACTGCTTGGCAGTGAATGGGTGCAGACCAGTCAGATGTTTCAACCAAACACCATGCAGTTCATCTTCATCTGGTGCTGACCAATTCTTGATCTTCCTTGCCCTTTTTTCCACCATTTCTGCTGTTATTACAAGTTCTTTCATTTCATCTTCTTTTTTATTCTTATTCACCTCCTTTATCCAAGCTGCATTCTTGTTGTATTTCTTTGGGTTGTCCCAGAGCTGCACCCAGAACCGCACTGTTCTTTATCAAGTATTGACTAGTTCATTACAGTCTCTCCGTTGATGGATTGGTAGAAATATTTCTGATTCAACTGAGATTGGAGATTCTGCCTATTCGAGCTTCGTATCTGCTGATCTTCTTGGCTATGGCTGTTATTTGCTGCTTTATTATTTCCAGTGCTTCCTTATCTTCCTTATTTCTAGATGTTATTTCTTGATCAGGCATTCTTTGGTCTTCTTGTTCTTCAGCTTCTTTTCTTTCATCTGTTCTAGCTTGCTTGCACTTGATCTTAGCATGCTGGTTTTATTTTCCAACCTGATCTTCCATCATGGTGATGCACTCTTTGGCTTTTTTTGTTTGTTTGTTTGCTGATTTTGCATCCAAGGTATTCAGTTGTAACTGCAGCTGTGCTGTACATTAGTTGGTTTGTTTCTTGCTATGAGCTGGTGCTTATATTTGATATTACAGTATTGGCATCTTTTAATACTTGTGCTAGCTGTTTCTTTGTAACAAGCTTCAACACAGGCAATCTTATTCTGTTGTTTTTGTGCTGTTCTAGATGCTCAATTATTCTTTGTTTCAATTCCTCTTGTTTTTTAATTGGAGGGCTTTGTTCTTTCTGAGGAGAAGGCAGAGGAGAGGGTTCCTGGTTTGGGAATGAAAATGATTCAATAGCTGTGCTGGCTTTCTCTACTGCCGACTCCCCCTGGTTTGCCTCTGCAGTCTCAGCTACTTCTGGCAAGTCTTCAGTTTCTTCGCCCTGGGTAGTCCTTTGCAGTTCTTCCAATTCTACTTCTTTGAATACTTTATTTCATATTATAAATGGATGTTGATCTGCTAGTCTCTGTTCTGTTATTTCTGATTCTGGCTGTTGTTTTTTCCAGAACTAGTGCATTCTTTTCAGATACCCTCTTCTCATTGGACTTGATTGTAATAGCAGATCATTATTTCTTTGTTTTCAGTCTTCATATATTTGCAACGGGTAAACAATTTTTCTTCCAGTAGTCCTGCAGCTGTTGACCCTGGTTGCTCAGCCAACAGGGTCCTGAGTCCTGTATCCCACTTGTCACCAGATGTCCAGGAACTAGAACACCTAGCGCGGTCTTTGTTGACCTGGGTGACGGTTTCTGTAAATTACATCTCACCATATTGTTTATGGAAGAAACACTCTTCGTCTAGCTTCTCTGATGAGACCTGTCCAGTATGGTTGAACCTCTGGCATAGCTCTCATCCTCCTTGGAGCGCTCAAGCCCCACAACCACATCAAGGTAGTGCCTCACTGGGGGTAAGTTGTTGTTATTGTTATTAAAATAAATTGTTGTTGATTGCACAGTCAGCCAGCTGTTTAGACAAGATTTGCCATTTTTATCCACCTGTTGAGTCCTTCCCAAGGACCTGGGATAGGCAGATGTTGTTTGATCATGTTAAAGGTATCGCAGGATGTAAATTGTTCCAAATAAAGCTGCCTTTTGCAAATGACCAATGGTGATTTTGTCAATGCCGATGGTCTTCAAGTGGTGCTCCAGGATTCCACCCAAGGTACCTATTACTATTGGCACTGTCTTTGCTTTCTTTGCCACAGTCGTTCCATTTCTCCTTGCAGGTCTTTGTATTTTGTGACTGGTTGTTGTTGTTATTGTTATTCCTGGGGATTTACATACCCCATCTGTCCTTCCTGTTTCTTAAGTGCTTAGAGCATCCCTTCCTCTTCTTCATCCAACAGATGGGAAAGGGTGGCCTCAGCAGTGGGTGTGAGAATTGAGAGTTATAATTTTCAAAGCAATGTCATGCATAATCATTACAAGTAAAAAGTGGTTGTATAGTGTGTAATAGATAAATACATAACTCAAATAAAGCATCAAATAAAATGTACATTTCTTATCATCAAATGCCTTCCTGAAGAAGCAGGTCTTCACCAACTTGGTTGGTTGGTTGGTTAGTTAGGTAGTTATTTTGATCTATGTCCCACAAACTAAGTTGAATCCTGTGTAATCCTATATGTCACAGACCAGAAATTCACATCATCATCTACTGGAATCATAGTAAAACAAAAATTCCTTTCCAAACCATTCTCATCAAGTAGTTCAGAAAAGTGACATTATCAGTGGTTTTGGATTTTGCCAAGAGATTTAGCATTAACGAGAGGGTTGTACTCCATCTTTTTAGTTCTGGCTGTAGGTAATCTTAACAGAATAACAGAACTGTTAAAACAGATTAAAAATAATCTAAATAATTCGTTTCATCCAAGAATACTTGGAGCTCAGATACATACTCAAATTGATAACTAATATGTTCAGATTTCTGTAAACTTGTCCTTTCTGTCCCTTCTTTATTCCCCCTTAATAGTTGTGAATTTACATGCTGGTGTTTTGTATACCAGCTCAGGTTAACTTAATTTTTTAATGGAATTTTCAGAACTACTACTAAAAAAAAAAATCACCTGAGAGTGCTACAGGTAGTCCTTGCTTAACAACCCTAATTGGGACCAACAACTCCATCACTAAATGAAGCAGTTGTTAAGCAAAAAATCACATGACTGCCCCACTTAGCAACAACAGTCCCAGTTGTGGTCATTAAGCAAATTATGTGCGGTTGTTAAGCGAGACATCACATGACCACAGCTTACAACTTTCTGCCAGCTTCCCCATTGACTTTGCTTGTCAGAAGCTGGCTGGGATGGTCGCAAACGGTGATCACGTGAGTACAGAACGCTCTGTCAAAAATGCGCAATGGTTGCTAAGCGCCCGAATCACAATCACATGAGCACGGGGATGCTGCTACGGTCATAAGTGCGAGGACCAGTCATAAGTCACTTTTTCGGCACCATCGTAAGTTTGAACAGTTGCTAAACGAATTATCATTAAACAAGAACTTCTTGTATTTTGTAACAATGAAAATCTTGATGTTTTCAAAAAAACTTTCAGTAATAACATTAGTGTTTTTATCTAAAGCAGATTAATATGTAAACGGCGAAAATTACCACCACCACCCCCCGGTGTTATTAAAGGAAAATATTAGTTAGTGGGCCCAAGTTGGTCATTCCTTTTCATGGACATCAGTAAGGTATTTCATATTCTGGCTGACTGGAGGGCACACACAGTAGTCATTCCATTTTATAAAAATAAAGTAGTCTAGTCCAGTCTAATTACAGACCTATTAGCTTGATAGGCATACTTAGTAAATAATATGCAAAATTTCTCTATTTTAAGCTCCTTGATTAAGTTGAGACCAATGTTTGTTTGGTTTGTCCTATCAAGGCAGTATAACTAGTCCAATTTTTACGCGCAAAAACAATGCTGTGGGGTAAGTCTTTGCAAAAAAAAAATAGCACAAAGTAACTTCTGGCACATTACTGGAACAAGCATTTGTCTGCAAGAACTTGGGGTGCTTTTCCAGACTTCACTGTCAAAGAGTGAGCACCTCAAGTATTCTGATGGGGCTCATAAGGGAATGACTACAGTCCTTAAAGTTTTCCATGCATATTCTCTGTTGTGTTTAGATCTGCATATTTAGAAACCTGGTTGTGCTGGAAGTTACAGTCAGAGTCATAGATATGGAGTCCTTGGTGCTCTCTGAGCTTGGTTATTTGCTTACAGACGTTTTGTTACCCAACTTGCAGACTTTTCATCACCCAACTAGGGTAATGAATGCAGTGGCACTGAGGATGTTACCTAGTTGAGTAATGAAACATCTGCAAGCAAACAACAAGCTTAGAGAGCACCAAGGACTCCATAGTTCAACTCTGAGCTACATATATTCTCTTCTATTAAAAGTCATAGGGCCTGGCTTTCTGAGGGACCACCTTTCTCCCATTGTTTCTGTCCATCCAGTAAGATTCACAGAATGAGCATGCTCCCATATTTAAAATGGTGTCATCCTAGGTCACTTAGGTGGCGTGCCTTCTCTTTTGTGATGCCTATCCTCTGAAACTGCATCTCCCCCTTTCCCCCATAGGTTGGAGTTGGTTGCACCCTGCTGTCCTTTAAACAGGCCTTGAAGGCCTGTCTCTTTCCCTAGGTACTGGTTTAGGAAGCACTATGTTAGCCTTTGTGGGAATTTTATCATTACGATAGGTGCTTTAGTCCCTTTTTAAAAATTGTATTCGACATTGTTATTAAATACAGGTAATCCCCAGTTTAAGAATGAGTTCCATTCCCAAGGTCTGTCCTTAAGTCGAATTTGTATGTAAACCTAAACAGTATTATTTTATAATATTGTATAAGTAGCATTGTGAAATTAATTCAAACTATTGTATATTTAACTTGAATCATTGTGTATTTAACTCAAATTTTGCTACAGTAGGCTCCGTTCTTAACTATGGGTTGTCTGTAAACCAGGCGTTCTTAACCTGGGGACTACCGTACATATGCTGCCCAGAGTTGTTTATGAGTTGGACAGCCTATACATTTGATTTATAAATAATATTTCTCAGACCTGCCTGCGCCCTTCAGTGAGGTGGGGTTGATGTCTCTGTAGCATGTTCTCAGTTTCTGGCTGAAATTAACTTTTTCCCCAATAGATCTTGGCTCATTCATTATTTTAGAACATTTAAATCCAGATGGTTAAGAAGCATAATGGAAAAAGTCTGGTTTTTGGGCTTCTCACTGAACAGCATTTTCCCACTAGGCTTTGATATACTAAGACATTCATTTGGGAGTTGATTGCCAAGTTGATCCCAGTCTAGTTTTAAAAAGTATGAATGCTGCTGGATCATGAAAAACAGAACAATGCCAGCCTTCTGTACTTTTTTAAACATTGAGCCTTCTTTTTAACAAGGTTTGATGTTTTGTCCTCTGTAGAGTTATTTGGAATATGTCATAACTTCCCTGTTTCGCAGTTCCTGTGTCCTTGTGAGATAGGCTCTGTAGAAATTTTGAGTCATAATGTTCCATTGTTCAATTTACAGGGATCAGCAGGCTCTGCTGATTTATCCTATCCTTCAGAGGATTTAAGGCAGGGAGCTTCACTACTATCTTTCTTACCTGTTGGCTGATCTTTATCACAATATTACCTTAGAGTTGCTAAATTTTCACATCAGTATGTGTCATATGCCACTCCCTAGGTTGTGAAATATCATTACAGTGTTTTGTTTTATATTTTATCTGTACTCTATTTTAGTTGTAAGTAGGTTGTTAATAATTTTAAATGTGTATATGCGTAAAGACTGTTGGTTTAGACATTTGTTGAAAAGTCAATAATTAATTGACATATCCATTTCCCCTCCTGAATCTGTGTTAAGTATAATTTTAAAATTAAATAATATTTGTGTGCAACTACATTCATTTTTCTGAATATACAAGAAAATGCAGAGCAAATGGTGTAAGGATAGACAGAATTTTGAAATTAATTTAAAAATATTTCAAAACATGATAAATACATAGATATGTGATCCTATGTATATATACTCACAACTAAGATGCAGGGGAAAAACACACTGCTAGTTGGTCCAGGACTTGTTGTCACCACAGACATTACCTTCTCCAGACTTAAAAAGAGTGAAGCATCGTGAAATATCTGTGCCTTCCTAGAGTTGCAGTTCTGGATTGGGTCTTTTTATCTAACTGGATTATTCAGTGGGAAAATAGATGCAAGAGGAGTAAAACATAGGTTGAAGGCAAAACAAGTTAAAACTAATCTGTATGCTTTGTAAAGCTACTGTAATGAACCAAGTGTATGCGCATTCAAAGTCTATCTGGAAATAGTTAAGAGATTTAAACTACAGGAAAGAGAGCCACCTATTGACCATGATAGCTAATCCCGAGAGATACATGTGGGGTTCTTTTATGAAAGAGAGTATTTCCTTTTGAAGGATATCATATAATATACTGTGAATGACATTTTGAAAATGTTAAGTTGTTCATCTTGTGATTCTTAATGGTACACATTAAATTATGTCTGTAAATATATGTGTTGTCTTAATTTAATCCAAGATCAGATTATGTTTCACTCAGTTTTTTAGTATTAATTCTGTTTTTTCAAATTATTAAGTTTGTGATTGTTGCTGCTTTACTGTTAGAAGGATTATAAAATGTCAATGTGAAGCAAGGTGGTTGACCTATTTATCTGTTATGACAGAATGCATTTCAAAAAATAAATTTCTCTGTGAAATGCATTTCCGCAAATGAATTCCAAAGGTTCATTTCCGTATGAGGTATTTTATTACATTTTTGTATAGCATCTGAAAGTTTTTTGGAAACATACAGTCAAAATTGTTCTTGTATTACAAATGTTATGGAAAGCACAACATTTGCTAAGGTATACGAAATTAAAAACATTTTCAGTGGTATCGAATTTGATTGCTTATATAGAATTGTTTGGCCCTGGCATTAAAAAACTAAGGCATATTATCTCCTGCAATTTTTTTGAAGTTGTCCTAGATGTAACAATTTAGAAGGGACGCTGATTGCTAGAATTGGAAATCGCATGTACGTGTGTTCTATAGTAAGCCTATAGAGTCAGAAAATACTAACGTTCATCTGACATGGCTGTAACTCATTGCATTACTTCCTCATCACTTCTTAGTATATAAGTGGAATATAAACATTTGTAAGTTGTAGTAATGACAAATCACAAGTTTTCTGCAGAAATATGTTTATATCAGTTACAGTTTCATTGTTTCTGATATTAGTAAAATAGTACAGTAGTACTGAGCTCTTCCAGACATGGTACAACATAGCTTGCACCTGTATTTTCTTTTCTCCAAATATTTTTTTCTTTGTTATAAGTGAGTGAAGGGCAAGTTGTTTTGAAAAAGATGTGCAGTTACTCCACTTCCTCCTCCTTTATAAAGATTACTAGTAATGTAGTAACTTTCCCTCCTCCTCTTTTGGGGAGGGCATTTTTCTCTCTTGCTTTGTCTTTCTTTTCAAATGGGTTTTGAAGTGGGGGGTACCAGTGTGGTGAGCAAATGAAAAATGAAATATCCTTTCTTATAATTTATAAGTCATATATGTGGTCTCTTGTCCTCCTTCATGTTTTTTGTTATGGTAATTCCATCTGTGCTGCATGTTTCAGGGTTTTTGCCAATTGCTGTTGGATGGAAAGAAGTGATAAATGTCACTTTTTGAAAGAGAGGTTGGTACCTGTTACCTTGTGTTTGTGAGTCAAATCGTGGAAGTACAAATGCGTAGATCATGCTAATGTAAGCAAATATTAAACAAATATCAGTTAGTGTAATTTTTGGAGAACTGCAGTAAAATTCAGGCATTCTGTATACTGTGGTTTTTCTGAATCCATCTTAATCTACATTCCATCTTGTTCTGTATATTGAGATTTCTTTAGTTACTCCATTTTATCACATGCATAAGGCAATAGTTATATAACTATATTTGTTGTCGTGAATGTTTTTGCATTTTTAATTACCATCATCCATACTATCTTGCTGAGATGTTAAGTTTTTTGTTGGTAATTTCTGTCTTTTCTGTGAAATCTCAGTATTTTCCTCAGCTCTTTTGTTATTTATGAGGTCCGTCTTCATGATGTTTAACATTGACTTGAAGCCTCTGATTTGAAAGCATATGGAAATTTGGCATATAGAATGTTGATTACCTCAGCTCTGACCCTTTTTTTCCTAAATCCCAGTAAGATTGTGGATATCTTGTTTAATAATGGTTTCATACAGGTAATACTTTGAAAGTAGTTAAGAGTTCTTCTAGAGTTCTGCCTGGATTTCTAGATAGTGGCAGTTCAAGAATGCCTTTACCAGATAACATAAGAACCTCAATTGTGTTTTTAATGCTTTCCTTACTTTGGTTTACAAAGTGGAATTTAGATACCCATAGGAATGTGGCAGTAATCTTGGTGAGATATTAGGTAGTGTCCTCTAAATTATGTCTATGATAACTTATTAGTCTTGGTCTACAGATTTCCCCCCCTTAAGAATACAGTGTTTTAAGGAAGTCTAAGTATCACTTTCAAATGTTTTGTTTCTAGTTCAGGAAAATGAGATTTTTTTACCACCCCTCTAAATCAGCTAGCATTTCTATAAAAAAAAAAAAGAATAAGTGCAGCATGGATTATGACTTTGTGAGCAGCACGGCCTTGATGGCTAGTGTCCACACAGCAGTATTGAGAACAATTACCTCAAAGCCAACTCTTTCTTCTCCCACCCCCTTATGTTGAGTAACAACAATATTGTCAGCAGCTGGAATTACAGCCAGCCCAAGAGAGAAGAAAAATGGGTAAGTTGGTATACTGCAAAATGCCTCATTGTGAAAGTTAATTAAGGCCATTTGGAGCAACGTATATATTAAAGGAACAAACAAATCAAAAGTAAGAAGCCAGCTTGATGTCCAAAAGATTCTGGGGCTACATGGGTAAGAGGTAGAAATGGTAGAATATAGTTTTAACTTAGTTGGGCTCGGTGTCTAGCATATTCTTCCTACTGCTGCTTTCATTCTCTACTCTGCCTTTCTGCCACTACTAGTTGATTAGAAAGGTCTTTCTCTCCACTGGTTTGCTTTGGGAACTGATTTAAGGTTTGGGGAGCAGCTTTCTAAGTTTTGCAAGACAGGACAAATTGCCTAATTTGAAAACTAAATAGATCTGTAGTCAAACAGCCAATATTAAGTAGTTAGAGTAGGATCAGTGGGAAGTAGTAGGTAGCACAACTGTGGTGAGATTAAGGATGAAGGAAAAAATAGTTACAGAATTTAATATGATCAAAACAGGAGATACAAAGTAGCTTGTTCTGTGTTTCAACAGAAATTATAAATGGGGGGGGGGGAATCAGAACAAGCCTTTTGGACTGCAAACACTAATGGCAGCAGAGGAATACCAAAGCATCTAGCTATTATTATCTAGTGGTTTTGCAGCTCAAATCTGGGAGCCCTAGTACACTTGTTGAACTTAGAACATACATTTGTCTTGGGGGCATAGGGACTCTAACTGAATGTGAGGAGAAAGCGGCTGGTTTGGTGTTTTTCAACTTTCACACAAGACACAACAACCCTTGAATTATTTACATCCTCCAGCAAAGGAGGACTTCCTAGCACAAAATATTAAATTGTTTTCTGTCAGTCCATCAAGGCATTATTTTAAAAATCTGTTTTCAAATAACCTCTTTTTCTGATCTGTTACCTACTTCTGGAGCTAACCTTGCAGACAATCAGGAATATAGACTGCCTCTCTCCACCCTGCAGAAGTTCAGCTGCAAATTTACATTTTCCTGGCTGCCTGCCAAAAAATGCAGTTTCAACCTGGTAGAATGAACATTAGTACAGGTAAAAGAAAGAAAGAGCTGCTGCCCCCTGCCTCCAGATTTTACTTCAGCTGCTATAATAAATACAAGATCAAGGGTATGATCCCTTTGGTGAGTAAGGCTCGTGATCACCTGGAATAAGCCCATAGTTGTCAGGAAGACCAAGAAGTTGTGAACCTGAATTGTTTGGACAATGTCACTAGTTAGTCCTAGCCTGAACAAGTTCTTTTTGATACGTGTGTGCTTATCTAGTAAAAGCAATGCTATCAATGTCAGTATAAACACACAAAACTAATTGAAATAATTCCCCCAAGTAAGCAAATAAGCCTTACTTGAATGGAGGGGGAAATGTTCTTTTAACAAAAGAGGGCTGCTTTGAAAAGCAAGGGAATCGGAAAAGTGGGGGAATCTTTCTCTTTCTAATCCACTACCCACCCACTACACTGAATTGAAACTATACATAAATACTGTAACAATAAATATATAACATGAGATATGAGCTGTGGAGATTGCCTCAGAGTAAAGTAGGCAAGGAGATACTTATCATGGGTCACTGTTAGTCTGGCAGACAAACCAGTGCAGCACTGAGTCTATGGAATAATAAAAGGTAGAATTTGTACTCAATAAAAAGATAAAAGCAGCAAACAAGTTTAATGAGCCAAAATGAATAGTGGAGGTTGGTAAACATTACTAAAATCAAATTCTATAATCCAATGTAATGACTTCTAAAAAGCATTTTTAATTAGTAGCTGATGGAAATACTTGAATTTGAATCTGCTTAGAGGAACAGCTGTGAAACAACAGGATTTGTATGCCTCTCTTTCATCCAAGTGCTTCCCAGTGGTACTCATCACTCAACTTGATAATACTTTGTTTATTTAAAGGTGATGTTCCAGGAGTAAGGGTTGATTGATAGAGTAGTGTTGCTTGTTCATGTGAAAATTTAAAAATTCATGAGATTAAGTTGATAGTTCACAAATTCTGATGTTTGTTTTTGTAAAAGCAGTAGTGGGTCCAGTGGACCCTCACAGCAATTTTTTCTTCTATAGTTTGCTGTCTAATCAGCCTTTTTCTAAAGGAAGGTTCAGAACAGTTCTCTTTGTGCCATTTCCTTCTTAAATGCTTGTTGCTTTGCTTTAAAACTCCTCCTAACCTATGCCAGTAGTTGTAGGAACATGACTGGTCCCTCCTGTTGAACTAGTCCAGAAAGGATAATTCAAAAGATGACACTCTCACAGCAGCTAAAACAGGACAGAATAGCTAAAACACTTCTACATGGAAGAGCAGCATTTCTGTCTCAGTCTGGCACAAAACATCTGAAGTGTATGTTTTAGTTTGGGCATGGACCACGCAAAATCAATTGTTCCATGCACAAAATGGTTCACGCCTAGAACATTTTGCCATGTTAACTGATCTTTTCTGCTCATAGAAGAGTCTATACAATATACATGTTGAGAGTTATACAGTAGTAGCTGATTTGAATAGTTTGCTTTTTGGATCTAGATGCAAAGGGGGGGCAAATCCCATTACTTGCAGTGAAACAGGAAGCAGAACAGTTAATACTTTCAAATAATTATCATTTGATCCTTCACACTTGAATTCTGAAATGAGGATTCCAGAATGTAAGATAACATCAACAAGAAGTGGAGCTGAATTAACTTTGACTCAAAATCTAGTAAGTGATGGTGGCCTGGATGGACTGTTCTTCAAGTGTGAAAGAACTGAATGGAGAGAGGGCACCTGTGGAATGAGAGACCAGGAAGAAGGGATCCCTTTACCCCAGTTTAGGGCACCAGTGAAAATAGTACTCTTGGGGAGGGAGACAGATTGTGAATGTAGTGTGGATAGAAGGAGTAAGTAGAAAAGGGATAATCAGGACTACGTTGGTTGGTTGGTGTAGAGAGTAAGGAAGATGACCATGATGGAGATACGTGAGATCTATTACCAGTGAGGAGGGGAAAAACGTATCTTAGGTCCACAACTAGTAGAAATCATGTGGAAGAGGCTCAGACAGACATTTCCCTAATTCACCTGAGTATAAAAAGTAGAGGAGGTACAGCATAATCAGGCATGTAAGATTCTGTTATTATAGCTCAATAAAAGTAGATTTAGCCTTCCTGTGGAGTTGATTCCTGGTCTGATCTACCTGGCAAGGCTGACAGTTGGTGAAGTTTGGGATAAATGACTCGGCAACTTATATGGAGTGAAAAGGAAGGGGCAAGTAGTATGGTTGTGGGCTTCTGCAGGAACAGCCATGGCAAAGAAAGGCTTTGCTCAGGCTAGTGTAATAGACAGCCCTTTCTGGACCAGCATTTAAACTGCTTGCAGTGTGTTTTTTGTGGGCTGAAGCTTCCATTGTATAGAATGCAGTGGCAAGGTTGCACTAGTTACAGTATGCTTCCAGGCCCAATTCATAGTGCTGATTCTTATCTAGAAAGCTTTTCACAGCATGGCACGAGGTTATCTTTGGGACCATCTCCTTCAAAATAACTTTGCCCATCTGATGAACTGGTCCAGAGAAGAAGGGAGGGCAGGGTTTAGGTCCAAGAACAGATTTTCTCTATGGTGATCCTGAATCTTAGGAATAACCTGCAAGTTAGGCACCCTCTCAACTAATTTTTGCAAGGCTGTTAAGAGTTTAATTTTTAAGGACTTTTTAGTTCTTAAAAGCCCTGTTTTAAATACTGTACACATAATTTTTTAAAGAGGACATGCATGGCTGTTCGGTATAGTAGCTGAGTTTATGGCTTATGCCTTCTTATACTTTAAACAGCCCACAATCTTTCTGATATGGCCTGTATACAATTTTTTATAAACAAATAAACTGGTAAAAGCTGTTCTAATCTCTTAACTGAAATAGTACATCAACTGTTGTAGAAGGCAATCTTCTTGAAAAAAGCTATTATTAATAGAACATTTGTACACAGAGTTCTCAGTTAAATTATCTTTAGAACGTGACCAGACATTATGAACCCATCAGTGTATTGTTTCTTAATATATAATTGATAAATACAGTAACCTTTAGCTTTCTGATATACTCATAATTAGCTGTAATGTAGTTAGATCTGATAATCATTGTTTGCACAGAAATTCTTTATGAAATTAATTCAAATTGATAGAAATGTTGGCTCTAGAAATGAAGGAAATAGAATGAGCTGATAACTCCTAGAATAAACTTGATTAGTTTCCCCATGTGTTTTAAACTATTCCAAATTAACCTAAAATATGACTGTATTAGAATAGCATATAAAATTCTCTTAGTTTATCTCAGCTGTCCCCAACTGGTATTTCCAGATGGGCTGAACTTTAGCTTTTATAATATACTGGCAGTATGACCAAAGATCAGTGCTGGCTGGGTATAAGGATGTTGATGTTCTGTTACAGAAGACTGGTCTATCTTCTTTATTAATATAGGTATATAGTCTAGATGTTTTTAGTTGTTGATTACCTGATTTTTAAAGATTAAAAATAATGCTAAAAGAGAAAACATGTTGGAAAGAAGTGTGCATTTTTAATTTCCTCAATTTCTTAGTGTTCTCTGATTTATTTGTGCTATTAGTCTTCCAGAAGTGATTCACATTTCAATGCTGGCTGTCAGCCAGCCTGCAGATAAAAGAGTTCCAGCTGGCTATTCATCTTGTTCTATGCCAGCAAAGGAGCTGCTATAAAAGCATTGCTGTTGGCAGTACAAAGCAATTCCCTAGCAGAGTTATATATAAATATTTTTCAGTTTCTCTAGACAGGTTAAGGAACAAATGATAGCACATCCAGGTGGTGTGCATTGATAAAGGTTCTGGTCTTACTCAGCTTCTATCTTACTCAACTTTACCTCAGTCTTAAGAACAATGCCTACCAACACAAGTTTTTCGTTATTTTTTTGCCTGGTGCTTGAATCTACATTTAAAACTTTTTTTTTTACCTCTGGTAATCTTCATATTTAACTCTGTGATCTGAACATGTTCTTTAAATGTGTTTTCATATATTAATAATAAATGAAGTAACAAACAATTAGTATCAGTTTTCTTTAACAAGTTAAAGCTGGCCTTTTGTTTTAAACTACACTGAGTAATTTTACTGTAAGACAGAACACACTGTTAGCAGAAATACACTGATTTTGTGGCTTTAAGCCAAGGAAGTAATTGAAGGTCATGGATTGTTTGCTGACTGCAGTTCTGTGTACTGTTTTGGTCTGTAAGCAGGATTGGCAGTGCAAAGAAGCACACACAAAAAAAACCTTTTTTTAAAAAGGTTAGATATAAATTGGTTTGATAATTGCTGGCTGAATGTGAGTTGAAGCGCATGGTGAGAGTGAAATTATTTCCTGAAATTCTGTAACTATAAATGAAGCTTGTTATATGTGAAGCCTATATATCTTAATGATTAGTAATATTATATTAGAAATAACTCAGTGGTGTATATTATGCAGACATTGTTATTCTGTATCAACACTCCCTTTTTTTTCTTACCAATTTTTACTGTCAAGCAGTTACTTGAAATTATTGATAGAGGAAGCTGCTGCAACACTGGTCCATCTAACTTAAGCAAGAACTCTCCAGAACCTAAATAGGAACCATTTTCATGCTGAGGATTGAACTTGGGACTTTTTCCATACAAATCGTATGGAAAAATCCATACATGCAAATTATATGGAAAAACCCAGCTGAACTAGGTTTCTGCAGTACAGTTCTGAACTCTGGGTTTAATTGGTATTTTATTGTATAATATCACTGTAGGTAGGTGGTGCTATCTTTATAAATGCTTCCGTGTATAAAAACAAATGTTCTGTGTATGAAAACCAGCAGATCAGGGATAAATATTCTAGCCTGATCTCTACTTATTGTGCTAGTTAAAATCTTTTAGCAAGATTTGCATATAATGAAGCTTTAATAAATGGTATTCCCTATTTCAAGTCTGAAGTGGTACAGACTGTTTAAGAAACTCAGAACTCTACCATCATATTTGTATATAATTTAATGTAGCAAAATTTAATGTCAATTCTGAACATTACTAGTGCAATATGAGCATATTCTGTTAATATTTTCCTGGTTTCCTGTTAATGAGAATGAAAAAAACAGCATCACAATCATTCTTCCAATTACAGAATATATTGTAGTGATGTTCAGAATGGTTCTTGCATGAACAGTTCCATGAAAGGAACAGGTGGTTTGGGGTCATTTGTGTACAAACCAAAACATGCATCTTTGATCTGGATACATAATGGAAAAGAGCTGTTTCATTCCAGATATGGACCAAAATGTGGTGGTTCCAAGCAAAGATACATCAGGGGAGTTGGAAATACAGAAAAAAGTCAAGTAGAAGGGGTTCCTTTGGAGATGGTAGTGGTTTAGGTGGCAGAGGGAAGGGAAGACACTGGGAAAATTGTGGGCAGACAGAATGGCACGATACGCTGCCCTGAGATGTTGACTGCAGCTGAGGAGGGAGGAGGGAAGGGAAGGGAAGACCCAGGGAGCGCAGGACAGTGGAATAGGCCACATTGGACCTGCGGAGACCATAGAGGAACCGGTGTGCAGGCCATGCCGAGAACACGACAGCGGCACCAATAGCACCATATATCCATATTTTTAAAGAAAGAGAAAGAGGGAATGATGCTCACCAGCTCTGCCCTGCTTGCCCTCTAATCACTCTGGGATCCTTGCAGGTTTGTTCCAGCTAAAATATGGAACAACAAAATGTTCTGGCTTTTGTTTCTGCCAAAATTCAGCTGATTTGGAACAGTTTGGCAGAACATCTGGAACCTGATGTTTTTGTTCTCAGTTTGAAACAAAACACATTTCCACTCTATGCATACTGCTAATATGGGGTATTGGATTGACACTGGAAACCCAGATTCAAATGTACCCTCAGCCATGGAAGCTCTTTAGATAGCCTTGAGCCGGTCTCACTCGTGCTCCCTCTTGCTCTCCAACTTACCTCACTGAGTTGTTATGGGGAGAAATAGGCAGAAGAAGCACCACCCTGAGATCCTAAAGGAAAGGTGGGATATAAACAAAGAAAAGAAATAGAATACTGGGGTATAAAGCATTCAGTACGAAAATGTATCACGGATATTTAAACATGCCTTGATTAACAGTATCATAACCTGTTGCAGAATTAAAAAAGACCAATTTTTCCTTTTAATTAAGAGGTTATCCAGTGCATGAGGCTGTCATATAAATGGGCGGCCATATAAATCTGATTAATAAATAAATAAAATTAAGGGAGGAGGTTGTTTCAACATTGATTTTGCTTCTTCTCCTTGCTTATTAAAGTGTTTATTCATGCACATTCAAGCTTCAGAATGCAGCCAAGGAGATTCTAACATCCAGGATGCAGTTTTTCTTATGGGGCTGGCAAGAAGTCAAGAAATTATGTTTGTGACCCTGGACACAATGCCTTTTTCTGATCCCAGACCACAGCAGTGGTTCCAGTCCAGAACTAGATTGCCACCAAATATAGCCAAATCAAACTCATGCCAATCAGCCCCGAACACAGAAATCAGATTCTTGCACCATTGGTTAGTCCCAGTCAACCTGCCATGGGAACACCACTGAGTGAACTGGTCAGGGATCAGACCACCACAGCCACCAGTCTGACCATCCATTCTCAGATTTGTTTGGCTTGAGTACTGTAGTCCCAGTAGAAGTCCACAGTGTCTATCAACCCAACTAGAATTGAAAGCAATGTGTGATAGGGACAGCGCAAGCACACTGTATGAGACTAAAGTTTACATTAGTGACCAGGGTGAGGAAAATCAGAGGGAGGGTACACACCTGATTAAAATGGTCAGAAAGGCACTTACCTACCCTACTCACTGAAAATAAAAATAACTAACTAAACAAAAAAGGGTCTCTAAACACAATAGCATTGCCTATCACAGGGAGGATAGTTTTTTATGTTCCATGGAATAAAGAATGCTGCTAATTTGTTTAAAAACTTAGGAATATTATGTGGCACATTGGTTTTGTTTCTTATTTCCCCCCTCTTACAGTAGTTAGCAAGTAATTGCATTTTTAAAATTGGTTATATAATTTAAGACATAGTCTGTTTTATTTTCTCATCCTTGTTCTTCAACACCTGGCTGTCCCTGCTAATTTAAGCTGTGGCTGAATCTGCAAGTAGATTTTCAGACCAGTGTCTACAACTATATCTTGTTTTCCTGTGCAGTAGTGCCAGTTGGCTGGCATGAACTTTAAAATCCAATGTATCTGTTCCCAGATATTACTGTTACTCCAAATGAGATTTGAAAGGGCTAGCTGCTCCATCAATTTTGAGGATAATAGTCTTCCAGGATTTTCAAATAGCATTGTGTGATAATTTGGATTTTAGAAATTAAATGCCCTTTTAGCTAGTGAATAATTTTCTTTTTCTTTTCTTTTATAGCATTCTTCCTATTCTGAATTGTAGTCCTGTGCATTTTTACCTCAGAATAGGTCTCACTTCTGACTAACATGCTTTGGAGTAATTCAGGAAAGTGGAAACTTGATATCTGAATTTTCTGTTTAGAGATATTCAACTTGAGCTGTCAGTCTGGCTTTGTAATGTAGTTAAAATTATGACCCATGCTCTTTGGCCAGCCCAGCCATATGAGTCATCAGTAATGTGACTGTGCTGGAAGTGACTCCATCACCACCTGTGATGGGGGATAAGTTACAGTTCAGAGCACCGCCTCTTCCCTTCTTTCAACATGTTGTATGCTGAGAGATAGCTTCTCATTTTGAGGTCTTTAAGCCAGTATGTTTGCAGACGAAAAAGCGTCGCTCCAGATATTTTCTCTCCTATGGATTTCTAGTGGATGGTTTCCTTGTACGTTTAGAGACTGTTTCGTTATGTAAGTGACCTTACCAGAAATGATCATGACCCAGATCTGAGAAGGGGTAAGTGTTGCTATTGAAGCTGTTCTTACTTACTAACACACACACTGTCGATGGCAGAATCACCATTGCTCAACCAGTCTAGGATTGTGGGAAGAGGCTTTCATTTGTTAGGTTAAAGACTGTCTTTTTAATCTCATTTTTGTTGATTGGAAACTGTGTCGAACACCTTTGGAAAAATCCAGCATTAAGGAAACAACTGGAAAACATGCTGATGAACCATCTAAAAATGCTAAATATTGGAAGGCATTTTCAGTCAGATAAGCTCTGTGTTGTATCTCTCTTTATTTCTAAATGTTGTATATTAACGCAAAACTATTCAAAGGATTATGTAATCAGTGCATCAGTCTGCACAATTCTGTCAAAATATATTTGATATCTGTATCAAGCTTCTCTATCGCTTAATTTAACCCTTTCATAATAGGTTGTGAAAGTTCTAATTTGTTTCTCTTGATAAAACTTTCAAATCCCAGTTTCTCAATTTGTTACATTTTTCTTACATTGGATTCTAGTTCATTTAAATCAGTAAAATAATCATTGAAGCTGTAGTAATATAAGATTCAAAGACTTCTAAAATACGTCAGAAATAAGTCCTGAATGTTTCTAAGGATTTTTCTGAGCAGATTTGAGTAAACAGTTCAGAGCAGTACAATTCATTCTGCAATAAGTAAATGCATTTCCTGTAACAGACAGGAAATGAAAATGGTATCTTGCTGAAATGCAGTGTGTTTGATGCATGTCTGTAGGTGGGTGAGACTGAGCAGCTGAACTTTATGTTAAGAACTCTTGCTGACTTTTTTTTTAAACATTCCTTTCAAGGAATCATCTGGTCCTGTTTTTTTTTCCTCATGAGAATGGAATTCAGTGCTGCATAGAGACCCAGACAAGACGCAGTTGTTCTGAGACAGTCTAAGTATAAACAGGAGGCTATTATAGTAATGTAGACAAGCCTTTAGGACTTGTATACATGGTTGCTCCCTTTCTGGTGTAAAACTGAAGACTAAATTATACCTTTCTAGCAGTTTTTCAGTAGGATTACAAATAGCTTGTAGCAAATTATGGTTCGCAATAGTTTCCTGAGGCCATTGAAGTAGCTTGCAGAATTATAGGTGTGCAGTCTTAATTAACTTCTTAAGTTTTAATTAATTTAAATGTTTTCAGGAGCAAAATATACCAGAATATAAAGTTATGGATGATTTTGTTTAATAAAAAACATGGCACACCATAACCTCTTTTGCATTGATAGTATGCCATGCATCATAGTTGAAGCATGGCACTTAAAGCATTTCTAATACAACCAGTAGTGCTGTTCTTAAATTGGAATATATTTGTAAATAGCAGCATATTAAAATGTACTTATAAGCACTTCATGTATTTAATTTATTTCTATTTTGATACTAAACGTGGCATAGATACAGTTGCCCATATATTTGTTTTCTGGTTATTTTTTAAATGTCCAATATACTGGTAAACCATGCTTTTTATTCAAGGACAATTAATGAATGTATCTAAAAAATAGAGTAATGAGGAGCAAGATTTTTCCATAATTATTTAGCTAATTATATCTTAACATTTCATCACTTTTAATTTGCTCTTTAACTGGCGCTGCCAGTTCTTTAACTACTTGCAGAACCTTTTGATCTTTTTTATGAGAAGGAAGGTGAGGGAGGTCATGTTTTCTTTTTAAAAATGTGTTTTTCACATTAGAAAATAACTCTCAAGAGAAAATCAAACCACCTGATTGACTTTTGCAGTCATCTTAATTTTTTAATAAATGAAGCCAAACATAAGGCATGTTTAGTAAAGACCCATTCATACAGTGGGTCTATCACAACTATGTTGAGTCCCCTTGATTTCAGTGGCACACTTGCATAACTAAGACTGAATACAGTGTTTTTATTTGAAACTTATTTTTTTGTAAAAGTTATGTTTACAATAGAAATATATAAATAAATTTAGTGATAAAAAGATATTTTGTGTTATATTTGATAACGCTTTTCTTACATATTTTTAAAAGAGCAGTAAAAAGAATGTAAAGTTATTTCAATGTGGTACAGCTTTTCTGTCAGTGAAAATTAAATTTCCAAACGCTGATATTTAAATATAAATGATCATCTGTCACCTTCACATTACTTGAAAAAAATACCTTCTCCCACAGTTGGCATTGATGTCATGAGTGCATGAGGGTGGTTAAATCGAACTAAAATATTGAAAAACACTGCAGCTTTGTGAGGGTCTTAAAAGGTTAGTTTATCTGCCTGGAAAACCTTGCATAAGTCCGCCAGACAGGATAATTGCTGATGTTGGAAAACGAATGAGCAACTTTGGAGATTGTGGGATGGTAAGCCATGCTATTGCTAGGAGAGGCCAAGGGGATAAGTAGGTGATGCCACAGCTATCTTGACTTTTGCACTGCCTTGAAATAACCATCCATATCTTCAGTTACAGAACTGTAGTTATTCTTTAACTGGCACATAGGCTTTTCATTTACAAAATGTTTTATAAAAGCGAAGTTATTTCAGGTAACAAGGTACATGAATAAAACAAATGGACCACAAAAAGCTTTTCTTTTTTTTTAATGAAGTCAATGGGGCTGTTACATTCAATTGTACCTAATAGTTGCAGTGCAGTCTTTTTTATATGTGAAGTGCAGCAGACAACCACGGTCTTATTTATTGATCTGAGTCCTGAGGTTATTTCCAGTCAGAGCTAATTTTGTCTGACAGATTTTAGAATTACCAATTTTGAAATCCTTCCAAAGATTTAGTATGTAACCTTAGAACATATCACTGAAATCTCTTGGTGATTATGTATTTTGCATAACGTGTGGTAGAATTAATGTGTCATCTCATGACACATCCTCCCCTGGTATAATTGGGTATCACTGAAGATCCTCAATATCACCTCAGAATACCCAGAGGACCATTTGAGGTAGAAATAGTTGGTTTTTTGGTTGTTCATCTGCAGGGGTTTTGTTACCAGGCTAGGTAACATCAGTGCATCAATGACTGTCCCATGCACTGATGATGTTACATAGCTTGGTAAGAAAATGCCTGTAGGAAAACAACCAAGGTTAGAAAACACCAAGAACTCAACAGTTCAACCCTGAGCTCCATATATTCTCTACTATTGGCCAGATTTTTTTTAGAGATCAAAACAAAATTCTTGGAACGCAGTGGCTTTGTTTCTAGCTCAGATTACTTGAAATGGCTGTTCCAAGGTCAAAACATTCTTTGCTCCTTGAATTATGAAAGGTGAGATAAGAAAAAAAAACCAACCTTTTTTACCTACCAGACTAATTGAAACAATTAGCTATGGTGCTACTTCTGTCCATTTATTAAATTGGAGTATTACTCTCGTTCATTACTGTAATATAGTATTGCTTATAGGTTTGTATTATGTATATGAGGGCAAAGGAATAGATACTTACAGAATCCTAAAGTATCTAGTCTATTAGAACCATGACAGACACATTATCATAACAATACTGCAACTCTGCAGACAGTTGTAAGAAAAAAGATACAGAATACAGAACTAATAAAATGGATGTTGCATATACCATATATACTCGTTGATAAGCCGACCCTTGAACTTCTAACCAAAATACCATGAAGAATGCACCATCTGCAGATAAGCTGACCCTCGAAATTTTGGTATGTTTTAATTTTCACAATTGGCTTATCCACGGGTGGCACATTTTTCATGGTATTTTGTTAAAAATTCAAGAGCTTATCCACAGTGGGCATATCTACAAGTATATTCAGATACTTTTTAAAAGTATTATTGTATATACTTGCAGATAAGCTGATCCCAATTTTAGGGGTATATTTTGAAATCTAAAATTCTCAGCCTATCTGCAAGTATATACGGTAATACTGTTTGACCAATTTCCTGTATCTTATGTGTAGTATTAAACAAAACACTGAATTAATGTGAGAGTAGTAATGTACTATTTGAAAGCTATTCTGCAAGAAATTCCTTGTCTCATCAGTCATACTTACACTTAAAACGCTTTAGTGTGACACAGTATGAGCACTTTAGTTTATTATATGACACCATGCAGAATAGGTGGCAATAGTATTAAACCTTGACAGAGTTTATTAAAGCAGTTTTAGCCATGCCAAGTCAGAAGTGATTGAGCATATGCCTAATCATTGTGCCTTAATGGAGTGAAGCATAAGCTGGAGGAAAAAACCTCTACAAATGTAATTAATGTCTCTCTTAATGGTGCTTTAAATCTTATGCCTCTCATCTTTCTTTCATTCCTTGATATTGTTGCTAATGTTTTCAAGAACAGTGATCATCTAACATTATCAAATAAATGATTAATTATTTAAAATGGCAGCCTTAAAAGTATAAATGTATCACAAAACATTTTGTATATTCTACAGGTAGTCCTCAATTAACAACCACTCGTTCATTGACCATTCAAAGTTACGACAGTGCTGAACAAGTGGTGGTTACAACCAGTCCTCAAGGTTCCGACTTGGTCTCCCCCATGGTCACCCCCATGATCTGGGCGCTTGGCAACCAGCTCACATTTATGATGGTTGCAGTGTCCTGCGGTCACGTGATTGCACTTTGAGACCTTCCCTGCCAGCTTCCCACAAACAAAATCAGCGGGGAAGCCAGCAGGGAGGTTGCTTCGGTAAGTATCCCCCACCTGCATATTCTCCCCAGCTCCTCTGCACTTGCACCACATCTTTGACCACCCACACACCCTTGCACACCCTCCCTGAGCCTTGGTACACTCATGCATCCTCCCTAGCCACTCACAACCCCTCCCACCCGGCAGTAGCCACCCCAAGCCCTGCTGGCCACCCACGCACCTCCTCGCTCCCTCTTTCACTCTGCAGCAGCCATTTACCTGCCTGTCAGTCTGCTTGTGAGCCATCTGGGACTTACAACTTCCTGTTAGTTTCCCCACTGACTTTGGTTGTTGGAAGCCAGCAGGAAGTTGCGAGGAGGTGCTCGCTTAATGATTCATGATCCTCACTTAATGAAGGCAACAGGGACTGCAGGGATTTCCATCACTAAGCAATGTGGCCACATGACATCGTGCTTTACGACCGCATTGTTTAGCAATGGAAATTTCGGTTCCAATTGCTGTCGTAACTCGAGGACTACCTGTAGTTGGATGCAATTAATAAAATGGGCACATTGTTATTATGTACATAACAGTCTCTGATCCTTAATATTTTTGTTGCAAAATTTTCTATATTTTGAATTATATTTTTCTCTTAGATTGAAGTCTAGTTTTTTCAGCTGAAGATTTATGGATTGTGCATGGGAGAGCTCTTTCCATTTGTAGAATTGAGTTGTAGGCAGGCTCCAGTCAGTGTCACCAGCTGTAGATTCCAAGCAGCAAATCTGGCTCTGCTTTTACAGCCAAGCATTCCCATTCCCCACCTTCCATTATCACTATCATCCATGCAGAGGAAATTTCTTTGAAAGAAATATAATTCCGTACCAAGGAAAAAAGGGTACTAACCCAACCAGCCCAATCAAAATGGGCGAAGGAAAGTTTGGTGTGTGGCTGAGGCCTCAAATTTCTTATCCTTGCATATGAAAATCCTTACTGGTTATTTGACAATCATTGGCCAGGAAATCCCACAATATTTTCTGTTTTAAGAATTAACAGTTTTCCCCTCATACTATCCCATTTTTGTTATTCGATATGCTCCATCTTTTGTGGGCAGAAGAATTAACTTATAGCAGGCAAAACTATTTTTGCCCTCTCTTTAGCTATATATAAATTTGTTCCTTTTTAAAAAACTGCTTTCTGTTACTTATATTGCTAAAAGCTCAAGAACTATAAAATATAGCTGTTAGTTGACACTGAATCCATAATGGCAATGAACATTAAAGAAAAATTAGAAAACAGTAGAGGACTGTCAGGAGAAAGTGGTGGAATTCAGCTATGAATATGTTGTCCCAATTATTTCATGTGGTCTATCCTCAGCAGTGGCAGCTAGTAGCACCTGGCAGATTTTGTCTGGGTTTAGTAGCTAGATAGGATCAGATTTGGTTATTATTTGGGGAGATTGCTAGCAAATTCCAAGGGTGTACAGTAAACTGAGAAGTTGAAAAAGGCATCTCAGAAGAAGGCACTTCTTCACTGTTGCCAAGAAAACTACATGAAAGTTTCCATAAAGTCATTAGTAGTTGAACTTGATTTGAAGGAGACTTCACTTAATTTGATCTTGAGCTGGAGCCTGTCCTTTATAATGATGCACAGTACACAGAAAAGCAGAACAGAAACTTGTCTTCTGTAGCTTCAATTACATGATGATAGTTTTTCAAGCTTGCAGAAAGAATTTGGGCTCAGCATTTGAAAATAAATGTTAGTGTTAATACTTTGGGCTGGTTTTTTTTTAAATAACATGAATAATGTGAAAGATTTTGGGGAGGCTGGAAAAGGAATGGAAGAAAACACAATCATAAACAATAGAGAGAGAGAGCAGCGGGTGGGTCAGTTGACGGAGTATCTCATGAATAGCAACTCAGAGAAGTATGGTAAGAAGCATTTCAAAGTATTCAAAGAGTTGTTGTTTTTGTTGTTTAGTCGTTAAGTCGTGTCCGACTCTTCGTGACCCCATGAACCATATTGCGCCAGGCCTTCCTATCTTTCACTGCCTCCCTCAGTTTGCTCAATTTCATGCTCATTGCTTCAGTGATGCTATCTAGCCATCTCATCCTCTGCCGTCCTCTTCTCCTTTTGCCTTCCATCTTTCCCAGCATCAGGGTCTTTTCCAAAGAGTCCTCTCTTCGCATTAGGTGACCAAAGTATCTGAGCTTGAGCTTCATTATCAATCCTTCCAATGAGCAATCAGAGTTGATTTCCTTTAAGATTGACTGGTTTGACCTCCTAGCAGTCCAGGGGACTCTTAAGAGTCTTCTCCAGCACCACAGTTCAAAGGCATCAATTCTTCGGCGTTCAGCCTTCTTTATGGTCCAGCTCTCACAGCCATACATTACTACTGGAAAAACCATAGCTTTGACTATGCGGATCTTTGTCGGCAAGGTGACGTCTCTGCTTTTTAATATGCTATCTAGGTTTGCCATAGCTTTCCTCCCGAGGAGCAAGCGTCTTTTAATTTCATGGCTGCAGTCTCCGTCTGCGGTGATCTTGGAGCCCAAATAAATGAAGTCTGTTACTGCTTCCATTTCTACCCCTTCTATTTGCCAGGGATTGATGGGTCCAGATGCCATGATCTTAGTTTTTTTAATGTTGAGTTTCAAGCCAGCTTTCGCACTCTCCTCTTTCACCCTCATCAAGAGGCTCTTTAGTTCTTCTTCACTTTCTGCCATTAGGGTGGTATCGTCTGCATATCTGAGGTTATTGATGTTTCTCCCTGCAATCTTAATTCCGGCTTGTGATTCTTCCAGCCTGGCATTTCTCATGATGTACTCTGCATATAGGTTAAATAAGCAGGGTGACAGTATACAGCCTTGTCGTACTCCTTTCCCTATTTTGAACCAATCGGTTGTTCCATGACCGGTTCTAACTCTTGCTTCTTGGCCCGCATACAGATTTCTCAGGAGACAGGTAAGGTGGTCTGGTATCCCCATCTCTTTAAGAATTTGCCACAGTTTGTTGTGATCCACACAATCAAAGGCTTTTGCATAGTCAATGAAGCAGAAGTAGATGCTTTTCTGGAACTCTTGTGCTTTCTCCATGATCCAGCGAATGTTGGCAATTTGATCTCTAGTTCCTCTGCCTCTTCGAAACCCAGCTTGTACATCCGGTAGTTCTCGGTTCACGTACTGCTGAAGCCTAGCTTGTAGGATTTTGAGCATAACCTTGCTAGCATGTGAAATGAGTGCAATTGTGCGATAGTTTGAGCATTCTTTGGCATTGCCCTTCTTTGGAATTGGAACGTAAACTGACCTTTTCCAATCCTGTGGCCACTGTTGCGTTTTCCAAACTTGCTGGCATATTGAGTGCAGCACTTTAACAGCATCGTCTTTTAGTATTTTAAATAACTCAGCTGGAATACTGTCATCTCCACTAGCTTTGTTGTTAGCAATGCTTCCTAAGGCCCACTTGACTTCACTCTCTAGGATGTCTGGCTCAGGGTCAGTGACCACACCAGCATGGACATCAGGGACATTAAGATCTTTCTTGTATAGTTCTTCTGTGTATTCTTGCCACCTCTTCTTAATCTCTTCTGCTTCTGTTAGGTCCCTGCCTTTTTTGTCCTTTATCATGCCCATCTTTGCACTAAACGTTCCTTTGATATCTCCAATTTTCTTGAAGAGATCTCTAGTCTTCCCCATTCTATTGTTTTCTTCAATTTCTTTGCATTGTTCATTTAAGAAGGCCTTCTTATCTCTCCTTGCTATTCTCTGGAAATCTGCATTCAGTTGCTTATATCTTTCCCTTTCACCCTTGCTTTTCGCATTCCTTCTTTCCACAGCTATTTGTAAAGCCTCATCAGACAGCCATTTTGCTTTCTTGCATTTCTTTTTCTTTGGGATGGTTTTAGATGCTGCCTCTTGTACAATGTTACAGACCTCCGTCCATAGTTCTTCAGGCACTCTGTCTACCAAATCTAATCCTCTAAATCTATTCATCACCTTCACTGTGTACTCACATGGAATATGATCTAAGTCATACCTGAGTGGTCTAGTGGTTTTCCCTACATTCTTCAATTTAAGCCTAAATTTTGCAGTAAGAAGCTCATGATCTGAGCCACAGTCAGCTCCTGGTCTTGTTTTTGCCGTCTGTATAGAGCTTCTCCATCTTTGGCTGCAAAGTATGTAATCTATCTGGTTTCGGTATTGACCATCTGGTGATGTCCATGTGTAGAGTCGTCTCTTGTGTTGTTGGAAAAGAGTGTTTGCTATGACTAGCTTGTTCTCTTGACAGAACTCTATTAGCCTTTGCCCTGCTTCATTTTGTACTCCAAGGCCAAACTTGCCTGTTATTCCGATTACTCCTTGACTTCCTACTTTAGCATTCCAATCCCCTATGATGAAAAGGACATCTTTTTTTGGTGCTAGTTCTAGAAGGTCTTGTAGGTCTTCATAGAACCGGTCAACTTCAGCTTCTTCGGCATCAGTGGTTGGGGCATAGACTTGGATTACCGTGATGTTGAATGGTTTTCCTTGGATACGCACTGAGATCATTCTGTCGTTTTTGAGGTTGTACCCCATTACTGCCTTTCCCACTCTCTTATTGACTATGAGTGCAACTCCATTTCTTCTAAGGGTTTCTTGCCCACAGTAGTAGATACAGTGGTCACCTGAATTAAATTCACCCATTCCCGTCCATTTCAATTCGCTGATTCCCAAGATGTCGACGTTCAATCTTGTCATCTCATGTTTGACCACATCCAGCTTGCCTTGGTTCATGGATCTTACATTCCACGTACCTATACAATATTGTTCTTTACAGCATCGGACCTTCTTTTCGCTTCCAGATACATCCACAGCTGAACGTCCTTTCGGCTTTGGCCCAGCCGCTTCACTCTTTCTGGAGCTACTTGGAATTGCCCTCCGCTCTTCCCCAGTAGCATATTGGACACCTTCCGACCTGAGGGGCTCATCTTCCGGCGTCATATCTTTTAGCCTTTTAACATTGTCCATGGGGTTTTCTTGGCAAGGATACTGGAGTGGGTTGCCATTTCCTTCTCCAGTGGACCACATTTTGTCAGAACTCTCTGTCATGACCTGTCCGTCTTGGGTGGCCCTGCACGGTATAGCTCATGGCTTCACTGAGTTACACAAGCCCCTTCGCCACGACAAGGCAGTGATCCATGAAGGGGATTCAAAGAGACACTGCCTTAATTTTCTCAGTATAAATGAAGCTTGGAAATTCCCATTACAGTTTCCAAGATTCTGTATTTACTAGCATTAGAAATACCTTCCTGAAATCTGTAGTAGTTGCTTCCTTGGTTTTGCCCTCCTGGGTGGGGCTTGACAAGTAATGACTAATCTAAATAGGATAGTCAGAATGAAAGTAGCTTGATCTCCCAGTGGTATGTTGTGTTCTTAACTTATTTTGTATTTATCAAGCAAAATAGAGCATACATAATAAGCAAGACATTTACGTTGTGTTTTATTTTGTCCGTAGACTTTTAAACCTTTGGTTGGGAAAAGTGTATACAGTTCTATTACTGCAGTTGAATTTCTTGTGGACAAACAGCTGGATTTCGTAACTGAAGATAGTGCCTTTCAGCCCTATCAGGTAAGAGTTACAAAAGTTATTAAATCTAATATACCTTAACTAAAAAATGTAATGCATCTTCTGTATTAGTACTGAGGAATTATTTGTGATAATTAGAGACTAGAGGTATTTCCTTTTAGAAGTTGATGGTACTTTTGGAAAATACTCTAGTAATATGCTTGAGCAACTTCATTTAACCTGTATTTGAAATATTTTGTTCATTGTTTTAAATCTGCTTTGATTTCAGAGGTATAATTTTATAAACAACTGAAGACCACTCATAAATCCCCCTTGTCCAGCGACTATTCAAAGTTACAATGGCATAACCCAAGGACTACCTGTGTTATAAAATGGACCCTTGCATCCTTATAGAACATGCAGTATAACAGAACATGGGCTACAGGCTCAATGAGTCCTTTCCCACAAGGGCACAGTCTTAGCTCACAAGGCACTTTTTTATATTTGCCATCAAGAACAGCTGTTGGGAGGGCATTAGGACATGCTAATATTAGTACTCTTTGGAATTAGGGAATGGTTATTTAATTTAAATTTATTGGCAGTCTAAAAAACAAGTCTTGAGTACTCAAACACATTCCTGGATAGAGCAGATTGATCTAATTGGCCTTCCAAATCTCTCTTGAGTTAATGGTGCATAGTTCATGGACACTGCTATCAATCAACACTGTATTTTGATTACTAGAGCACCATTTTGAGAGAGTGGGTTCAACGTTTTTGCGTCTTTTTTTGGGGGGGGTGTTCTTAAGGGTAAGATGTGAGGGCACTATGTAAAGTTAAGGCACTTATTTCATTGACTCTCCCCCAGAATTAGCTGATTTTTCTTACTGGTGGAGGCTAAAGGGGAAAATAGTATCCAGTGACATCATAGCATCACATCTGCAGCTTGGAGACTAATAATTCTTCTGGTTAATTTGTGTTATGTTAAACCATAACATCAACCTGGAATGAACAGAAAACTCAGGTAGACTTTCTTTCGTGATATAACAAAAATACTTCAGAACAAGTGAGAAGTTACTGTCCTTCTATTTATATTTCCCTATGGTCATGTGTTGTTTTGTGTTTTGTATGTCACTTAGAGTCATGTATGCGAGATAGGCGTCTATATGAATTTACTAAATAAATAAATAAATAAAATTGAACAAAAACTGTTGAGAGGGCCTTCGTGTTGCTGAATACTCAATGTATTAATCAAGACCTAACATGTTTTCCCTTTTGAAAATTTATTTCCTTGCCTCCTAAAACCTGAAATTATCATCAACATCTGGTAAAGAAAGTTGCAGCAAATTTAACATAGCTGATACTTAATGTATTGTTCTCCATTTATAGGTAACATATATAGGTATTTTTCAGCCAAGGACCCAAATATAATCTTGATATAATGCCAGGTCAAAAGCAAACAACAGGAAGTTTCCAGATTTGTATGAAACTGAAAATAACCTGTTTGATTATTTTGTCCAAGAACACAAGGTCAGAAATGTAGCAATACTTGTCTGGAAAATTCTCATTTGCTTTTCTTTGAGCAAAAATAATAATAATTATTATTATTTATTAAATGTACATGTCCACCCAACTCCAAGTGACTCAGTGGTTGACAGTTGTTAAAACATTTAAAAACAAAAAACAATACAAAAAACACAAAATCACAAAACAAAAGAACAACGATGGAAAAGAAAGCAACCCAGAAGGGAACAAAAAGGAAGAAAAGGGCATCAGACATCCTCTCCAAATAAAATGTCATGAATCAAAGATGCATGCAGATTGCATTCTGTTCTCTTGTTCCGGTATACAAAGAAGTAGCTTTTATCAGCTAACATGAACATAATTTAATTGACCTGCATGTCCTAAAGATACTTGCAGCCATTTTTGCCTTTACTACAAAATATACGGGGCAGGTACCTGGGTCTGTATTGAGTTTCTTGGGGAACAGATCAGAACAATTAAAGCAAACTGAGGTGGAAAGAGAAAGACAGGATGCTCTCTTGAGGAACTATGCTGTGACAAATCATCTGGTCCTAATGGCATTCATCCAAGAATTTTTAAAGAATTTAGATACGGAATTGCTGACTTAGAAGTTGTCAATCAAATTAGGCTGTGCCAGAGGACTGGAATGTAACCAATATGATACCATTTTTTCTTAAAACGAACCCAGAAGAGATCTGAGAATTATATGCCTCACAGTTTAATGTCTATTCCATGCAAATTGATAGAAACAGTAATCAGAATAAAAATAATTGGGCACATAAAAGCAAGCTGTGCTGAAGAAAATGGGTTGGATTCCATAGAGTTAAATCCCACTCACCATTTTATTAGAGGGTTTTTTTGCTTTTGTTTTTTGTTACTGTTCTTAGAGTGTCAGTAGATACATGGGTGAGATGGTGACCCTGTCAATTCAAATATATATTTGAATTTTCAAAAAGCCTTTGACAACATCTTTCATCAAAATCACTTGAGTAAATTTTAGTGTTTATGGGAAAAGAGAACCTTGGTTTTATGAATTGCTAAGTAGTTAAAAACAGAAAGCAAAGAATGGCTGGCAATAAATGAACAGTTTTCTCACTGGAGGGAAGTAAGTATTCATGCTAGTTGATTAATTCTTGTTTTATGCCAAATTAATAATTTCTTAAAATTATTTTACAAGTACTTTACAAGTATGAAAATATGAACTAAAGCTTTTTCAGAACCTTTTTTTTTTCCTTCCTGACATGCTCTGTAAACTTAACTTGTCCAGTTGCATCCTTCTTACAAAAATCCTGCCTTTCTACTTGCATTTAGTTGTAGGAAAAAAGGTGTAGGAAAAAAGTTCCCACTGGTGATAATGAGAGCTTTTTTTTAGCCTGAACTTCGGTAGGCATTTGAAGAGGAGAAGCAAATATTTGCAAATGTGATGAAGTCATGTGAGATTTTATGACATTTCTTTCATATGGAAAGCCCTCTGCTCTTGGTTAGTTGGAAGGGTAACTGTTGTAATGGAAATAGGAGTGATTCATTGATTATACAGTCAGGACCAGAAATATTGGAACAAGGATAACTGTTTTGGCATTTGGTCTCTGTACACCATCACATTGAAGTTGAAAGGAAACACACCCAGATGGGAGTGAAGTCAGGACTTCCAGCTGTAATTCAAGGGGTTTGACAAAAGTGGGGCACTAATCATTGAGGAAGTACACCCAGTGGTATACACACACACACGTCGTTGGTGGCTCATAAGTAATGGAATAAACCAACATCATGACAAATATAAGGATCACCTTTAATACCTGGATGAAAATCCTTTGCAGTCAATGACTGCCTGAAGTCTGGAACCCATGGACATGACCAAATGCTGAGTTTCCTCCTTCGAGATGCTTTGCCAGGCCTTTACTGCAGTGCCTTCAGCTGCTGCTTGTTTGGGGTCTTTCTGCCTTCAGTCTTGTCTTCAGTAAGTGAAAAGCATGCTCTGTTGGGTTGAGATCAGGTGACTGACTCGGCCATTGAAGAACGTCCTACTTCTTTGCCTTGAGAAACTCTTGGGTAGCTTTTGCTGGATGTTTTGGGTCATCATCCATCTGCAATATGAAGCGCCGTCCTATCAATTTGGCAGCATTTGGCTGAATCTGAGCAGAAAGTATAGCCCTATGTAAGGAATGCCCCGTTTGTCAAGAGAAACTCCCGTGACACGTGTGGTTCACAAAAGAGGTTTACTCAAGCATAACGCAACAGTTACAAACAAAGCCACGACTGGCTTGGCACATTTACATGGTTCAATTTATACCTCTCCCCTTCCCGCGTTTTCGCCCCGCGATCGCGTTACATGCTGCGGATTATCAGCGCCCCAATAATCCCCCTTAATTGTCCAGATGGCAGGTTCAGCCCGAGTCCCATTGTTCCTTGATCGACTACCCCTCCGGCGTGGGCTGGTTCCCTTGGGGTCCTTTCAGTTGCGTGCAAAACTGGGGTTTCTGGATTGCGCGGTGATCTTGCCTCGCGGCTCCGCTCATTGTTAGCTCGTGCCGCTTATCAGTGTAAATTCAACGCTTCCACTCTGCAGTTTCCCCCGTTGATTAGGCGCAGGTGGCCATTAATCAGCCGCGGCTTTCACTTCCTCTTTTCCCCGGCTTGCAAGCAGGCGGCGGAATTAGGTCAGCCCTGCGGGCTGGCTTTCCTAGGAGCACCGTGCCGGCTGAACCTGACACCCTATACACTTCAGAATTCATCCTGCTGCTTTTATCAGCAGTCAGGTCATTAATAAACACTAGTGACCTGGTTCCATTGGCAGCCATACATGCCCATGCCATAACACTGCTTCCACCATGTTTGACAGATGATGTGGTATCCTTTGGATCATGAGCTGTTCCTTTCCTTCTCTATACTTTTCTCTTCCCATCATTCTGGTCCAAGTTAATCTTGGTTTCATCAGTCCAAAGAATCTTATTCCAGAACTGGGCACGCTTTTTTAGGTGTTTACTGGCAAAGTCTAATCTGACCTTTCTGTTCTTGAGCGTTACCAGTGGTTTGCACCTTGTGGTGAAGCCTCTGTATTTACATTCATAAAGCCATCTCTTGACTGTAGATATTGACAATGACATGCCTACCTCCTCCAGAGTGTTCTTGACCTGGCTAGATGTTGTGAAAGGGTTCCTCTTCACCATGAGCAGAATTCTGTGGTCATCCGCTTTAGTTGTCTTCCGTGGTCTTCCAGGCCTTTTGCTGTTGCTGAGCCTGCCAGTTAATTCCTCCTTCTTCAGGATGTTCCAGAGTGTTGTATCGGCCACTCCCAATGTTCTTGCTATCTCTCTGATGGGTTTATTTTGTTTTCTCAGCCTAATGATGGCCTCCTTCACTCACATGGGCACCTGTTTGGACCTCATGTTGAGTGTTTCAGTGAACAGCTACCAAATGCAAATGTAACACTCAGAACCACCTCCACGCCTTTTATCTGCTTGATTGGTCATGGGGTACCCAGGAAACAGGCCACACCTGGCCACGCAGCTGCTTGTCAGCCATTTGTTCCATTACTTATGAGCCACCAACGATGGGTGTGTGTGTATGTCACTGGCTGTAGTTCCTGACTGGTTAGTGCCCCACTTTTGTCAAACCCCTTGAATTACAGCTGAAAGTCCTGACTTCGCTCCCATCTGGGTGTGTTTCCTTTCATCTTCAATGTGGTGGTGTACAGAGGCCAAATGCCAAAACAGTTATCTTTTTTCCAATATTTCTGGTCCTGACTGTATGCCATCAAGTTGTTTTCAACTCCTAACAACCACATAGATTCTCCATTTCTTCTCCATATTTTTTCAAGTCCCCCAATGGTACACTCATCGCCACTGTGACTGTGTCTATCCACCTTGCTGCTAGTCATCCTATTCTTCTCTTTCCTTCCACCTTTCCTAGCATTACAGCCTTTTCCAGAGAGCTGGGTCTTCACATAATGTGCCCAAAGTAGAATAATTTGAGCCTGGTGATTTGTACCTCAAGTGAGAACTCTGGGTTGATTTGTTTTCGGTTTGTTTTCTTGGCTGTCCACAGTATTCTCAGGAGTCTTCTCCAACACCAAAGTTCAAAGGCATCAATACTCTTCCTATCCTGCTTCTTTAAAGTCCAACTTTCACTTCCATAGATTGTCACAGGGAATACCATGGCTTGCATGATTCTCATCTTTGTAGGTACAGACATATCATGGCATTTTCCAAGGCCTTCATGGCTGCTCAACCAACTGCTTGTCTGCAGCATATTTCTTGACTGCTTGTTCCTTTATGGTTGATGGTCGATCCTAAAAGGCAGAAGCTATCCACCACTTTGATATCTTCATTGTCAATTCTAAGGCAATTCTACCTGTTGTCACTAGTTTGGTCTTCTTTATATTTAATTTTAGTCCCATTTTTTCACTGTGCTCTTTGACTTTTAGTACTACGGCTTGCAGATCCTTTGCATTTTAAGCTATCAAGGTAGTATCATCAGCATAGCACAAGTTATTGATCTTTCTTCCTCCGGTTTTAAAACCATGCTCATCTTCTTAGGAGTACAAATAACAGCCACTGTAACCTCATCTTTTTATTAAAGCCAGACAGATATAATCCAGTGAGATATTGAACTGGATTTTGGGTGGCAGTGGTAAAAAGGAAAAAGAAGGAACATTGGAGACTCAGTGACATAGATTTGGGATTCATTAGTCCAGCATATAATAGTATAACATATTATATTACATTAAATTTACTTATTAAATTTATATGCATAGCAATTGCATAGCAATACCCATGTCCTTCTTCTAGCCAAACTCATTTTTCATTTTTATTTCTACTTTGGCTTCTCTTCTTGTCACAATGAAGTGATTAGTGGGAGTTACGTGTTTGCATCTGGTGAGTGACTCATCACCTCCAGTGTGCTGCAGTGTGGTGATCATGATCTGAAAGGGAGGCAAGGAATAAGGAGAACAATATTCATTGAAGTGTAAGTTTGTTCTGTTTACTGCTCACTGCTGCTGCTACTTCTGCTTCATGTAGAGGTATAACTGCAAAATGGACAGCTGATCTGGGTAGAGGTAATGGATAGCACATTGGCAACCATCTGTTGAGATTAATTAAACCCTGGGTTTAGAGAAACATACTAAATACTTAATTCTTTCCTCTCCTGTTATTTTTACCATTCCTAGTCACCAGAATTACGGGCTTCCATTAATTAAATTTCCATTTACTATATTACCATATTTATCAACATATAACACACACAGGCGTATAACAACATACCTTAATTTTAAGAAGGAAGTTTGACTAAAAAACCTTAAATTTAAAATAAATGACTTGGAAGCAAAATAAAGGGAGCTCTGAACTTTTTGTTTATTAATATTTATAGCACTTAAAAGGTAAATACATAATATGAAAGAAAAGGCACCTCTTTGAACGAAGAAAACTGGCACTCCCCGTCACTCGCGCTTGGGCCTGAGCTCCACGGAGCAGGAGGTGAACAGTGGGTGAGCGAGCAAAAACCAGCGCTCCCCATTGCTCATACCTGAGGTCTGCAGAGCAGGAGGTGAGCAGCGGGGGAGCGGCAGTTTTTGCTCGCTCGCCCATGTGGAGCTCAGGCGCTAGCGCAAGCAATGGGGAGCACCAGTTTTTGCTCACTCGCCCACCGCTCACCTCCTGCTCTGTGGAGCTGCCCTGTTAAAGCCCTGGCTCAGATGAAGGCTCCACTCTCCCAACCCTGCCACTTGAGTATTGGCATATAACATGCAGCTAGGATTTCAGCCCCAAATTTTAAGGAAAAGTGTGTTATACGCCGATAAATACGGTGTTTTATTTATTCCAATTTATATATCCACCCACCTCATATATGTGGCTCTGGGTTGCAAACAGATAAAACAATATAAAGCAACCAGACAATTCAACAAGAACAATACAAACAATACAAAAGCATATAAAAGCCATCATAAAAAATGCATAAAATTCATAGCGGAGGTAATCACATCTGACAGTAACACTCATACAACCACTGTGCTGGCTCTGCCATGTTTCCTGGTCCCCATGCCTGTTGGCAGAACTGTGTTTTCAGGAACTTTTGAAAGGCCAGCAAGGTTGGAGCCAGTCTAATCTCCAAGGGGATGATGTTCCAAAGGATGGGTGCCTGCCAGAAAGGGCTTTCCTAAGCCCTGCCAGATGATGCTCCATAGCTGACGGGACCTGCAACATGTCTCTCCTGCCAGATCTGTTGGGATGGGTAAATGTGACTGGGGAGAGATGCTCCCTCAGAGAACCCAGTCCCATGCCGTTTAGGGGTTTATAGGTCATTACCAGCAGCTGGAATTAAACCTGGAAGGAAATTGGCAACCAGTGCAGCTTACAGAGATTTCTTTCCCAGCACTTTGAAATGCTTTTGTGAAAAGTGATTATAGACTTTTTGGAGGGGGGATATCTTCAAGTCAACTTTGACTCCTGGCAACTGCCTGGACTATAGTCCCTGTAACTTTCTTGGTAAAATTTTTGGAAGTAGTTTGCCATTGCATTCTTCCGAGGTCTTAGAGAAAGTGACAGGTCCAAGATCACCTAGCTGGTTTCATGCCTAAAGCAGGACTAGAACTCATAGTTTCCTGCTTTGTAGCCTAATGTCTTGTGGAAAAGCGGGGGGGTGGGGGGGGGACCTGTTCTCTCAGAGGAATTCTTGATAAAAAACAAAACTATGCAAAAATGTGTACCTTAAATTTCTGGGATCTCAAAATACAGCCATATCTTCTGTTGAAATTTATGAGTTTTGTTTTTTTTTAAAGAAGGGGTGACTCCGGAGAAAACGATTAGTTGAAAATACAATTTAGCCAACCCATATATAAATATATATTAAATTGCATTATAAAGTTTCTTACACTAAAAAGTACATACGGCAGAGTGAAAAGAAAAGAACAAGTTCCTTTTCTTCAAGTCTAACATATTAGGGAAAATATATTTTGAAATGCTTTCAAAAAATACACAGAGTTTCTGTGTATACTTTACAAAGTAAATTGTTTTTTAAATTTTGGAAAAGAGAATGATCCAGTAGCCTGCATAAAACAATGGTATATATTTATAGTATAGTTTATGTGGAATATAAATATGGAATATAGTTTATTCTGTATTTTGCAGAACTTAATTCATTCTCTGTAACTTACGATTTCCTTGGGGGGAAATTATTTTCAGTGCTACAAATTGCCCTCACAAATTCATCAGAAAATTGAGCAAATGAAATGGAACCAGGATCTCCTTACACTAGAGAGTACTGTTAATCCAAGGCCATAAAATAACTGGCCAAGTATCTCATTAACTCAGAAGGATGAAAGATGAAAAGGCTAGATTTTAAATGCTGCTATGTATGTGTATGTGTGTGTACACACTGCAGTAGGCAATAATCTGTTGTGTTCAAGGCTTCATTCTGTCTGATTCTACCTTAGTCAAATTGAATCTAAAATAATTTCTGCACTGGTGACTTGTGTCTTCGTAGTCATTGTTGAAATAACATAAAACTTGGTTCCTTTATTGTTATTTTGGCCCAGCAATGCTTGGAAAACTGTAGAACAGTGTTTTTCAACCTCAGCAACTTTAAGATGTATGGACCAACTCCCATGCTGGCTGGGGAATTCTGGGAGTTGAAGTCCACACATCTGAAAATTGTTGAGGTTGAGAAACACTGTTCTAGAGGACACTATGAATCACTACTGTGGAAATAACCTGAGAGCTTTCTACCACATAAAATCAACAGACAAAAAGGTACTGAACAAAAGATAAATTATGCAGAGAACTGTGATTTTCTATTAAGCTGTGGTATGAAGCCTGACAAAAATATGAAGTTTTGACTTTTTAAGTTTTTTTCTTTTTGGATATTGAAAGTAATTTGAAACATTGGACACATAAATAAAAACTGCAGTAAGCTCATAATATTTCTCAATAGGGAATTGTGTTGTCTGATTCAGCAGTTCTAGGCAGAACATGGCTGTGCAATTTGTGGGCAGCATGCAGTCTTGAATCAGTGACCATTTTCCCCTGGCCAAGATCCTTGGAAATCTGAAGGTGCTTCTACTTATACATGTGGACTTTTAGCTTTCTTTCCTGGCAGCAATCACAAAGGCTGGGAGTCCTTCCATTTCATGTATATGAGGGGAGGAACTGCCACAGGAAGACAAATTGTTCTTCTCATGGTTTTCCTGGATACAAACCATGAAGTCTGCATTACTGGGAATTTATTTCCTGATTGCAGTTTGTGAATTTAGAAACTTAACCATTACTGTATTGAAAATATGCACTGTTAAAATAGAGAATTTAAGTTTCAGTGATTTTTTTTTTTTCCATGACAAGCAATTTAAAGTATCTTCAAGTCCATATTTCAGTGTTTCTGGGCAAAATTATTTATTTCCTGTTAATACTAAGTTTGGGTTTAGAAATATCATTTGAAGAATTCTGTCTGTCTATTTGTATCTGATCAATTCATCCTTAATCTTGTTCTTTCTTTTTCTTTATCATTTCTGGGAGAGAATATGTCAGATTAAATCGGTCATTTTGAAATAGGATTGTTGGTCTTTTATTAAAGACACTACAATTTTGGTCAGCTTTTTTTTTTCTGGAAGAATTTAAATTTGTATTTTAAATAGCAGTTCCTCAAGATTATTATCCATACATGTAACTATCCTGTTTGATATATTGAAGTGGGGACACAAATGGTGTAATAAATGCTAGTAAAAAGGGTTTTTTCCCAAGCCTTAAAAAAAGACTATTAAGAATGTGAAAGAGCTATAAATTTCTTTAAAATAACAGATTTTTAAACACACATAGAAATGACAAACCTATATTTCTTGGACTCTTTCAGGACAGTGGTAGGCTGTTAGAGTATTCTTCTAGTTAAGGGTAAATGGGGAAAGGGAGCTAGTATTTTGAAAATGAATATTGCAGGTTACACTTTATCTAAGAATAGATGGGACAAAACAAACTTAGATTAGTTCCTGCTAAGATGGAATGTTAGTGGTCAATAGACACGTGGGCTCTCTGAAAAAGGAGGTCCTTTAGTTTCTCTGGATGGGGAGGTGAAAGAGATGGTTTGTGATTTGTGGGTCCCCCTGGAGCCATGTCTTCTGCTTAAACTGCAGGTGGTAAGGGAGGCCATGGACAGCTTTCGCTGGTGTACCACTTATGACTCTACCTGCACCAGGATGCCCTGACCTCATGTATTGGTCACACTTGGGCTATTGCAACATGCTCTGTATGGGGCTGCCTTTGGAAATGACCTGGAAGTTGCAGCTGGTAAAAAATCTGGTGGCACGTTTATTAACAGGACAGCCCTACCACTATAGAATGATACTTATATTAAAGTCGCTGCATTCATTCAGTAGGCTTTTGGGGCTGAGTTCAGGGTCCTAATCATTACCTTTAAAGCCCAAATGGCACAGCACCAGGATATATCAGGCAGTGCCTTGTTGGAATTTAATCTGCCCATCTGGTCCAGTCATCAACAAAGGGCCTACTGAAAGTTCACAGGGCATGGATGAGATGGCAGACCTTCTCTGTAATAGTCCCCATTTTATGGAATACTCCGCCCCCCAAAATATATACAATCATGTCCCTCCCATACACACACATTGCTACAAATCCAGAAAGAAGTTAACACTGTTTTATTCCAACATGCTTTCAGTCCCAGCTGAGTGACCATTGGTGCCTATCTTGGATGTTATATTGGGTTCTATATTTGTTCTCTATAATTAATTTTTGGGTTTGATATTGATTTGCATTTAGTTACTATATTTTTCTTTTTGTTTGAAGTTGTATGGAGCAAGTTATAAGTTATACATTAATCATGTAATCAATCAACCCTTCTACAAAATATATACTTGGGGAAAATCTGGGGTTCTCAAAATGAAAATATTTGCCTTTGTCATTGTCATAAGTCCCCTGGATTCCCTTTTCTGTGTGCTTAAAATGAGAAAAAATTGTTCCACACTTGGAACAAATAGCCCACCTGAAATGTTCTTTTGGTCTGATGGAACAAATTTGAAGTATTTCAACTGTTCATCACAAGCAACAGTAGAAACTTGGGATAAACCTTTGTTCCTCTGTAGTTCCTGCCGACATATCTGAGTTATCTGGCATGAAAGTGAGGAATATAATTCTCATTTTATTTCTTGACTTAAATCTTCCATTTGTAAGCTGAAATTAGATTACAAATGGCAAGGACATGTGTTGCTGACCTCTGTGACAACAGCAAAATCTTACCTTTATTTTTGAAAATAATAAATAATGCTTAAAACTATATACATTAAAGACAAAGACATGACTATAATAAAACACATATAGAATAAGGTTTCAGTTTATAAAGTATGTAAAATATATTGGTGGCCTGCCTATATCTCTGAATTTTTTAACATCTTATTTGGATTCCAAAACATTTTATATCAGTAAGTTTACAGTACATAACAAATCAGTCTCCTGTACAATGCAAATTGAATTTTCATTTATTTGTTGTGTATAATTCTGCTACTGATTTTTAGGGTTTTTTTAAAAAATTGAATATACCTGCTAGAATTAAATAAAAAGAAGCCAGAAGTAGATGGAAAGAAACAGCACAATTACAGGCAAATAAACCTCACCATGTATCCCATTGCATTTAAAACAGTTGGAATTTTAGGGTGCTGAATTGGGTGCCACAAACCAGATTCCATTATTACGTGTTGAATTACAGACAGGGAGCAACTCTTGTTGAACTTTTTGAATTGGTTTGAACATTTACCAACCAACCAACATTTATCAATGTTGTTCTTAGGAGATTTACATTATTGTGGCTTGTCACCTAGTTATGTGCAGGACTGCATTTTCCCGTTGGAACCAGCCCAGCCAGTTTGACCTACCTGGGAGAGACTGCTAGTGATGCCCCCTTTTATTTACTTTTATTGATTTTAGAAAAGTGTGCGCTTTTTAATCTGAACCTTGTAAAATAATAATAATAATCCCCCAGTGAGGCACTACCTTGACGTGGTTGTGGGGCTTGCGTGCTCCGAGGAGGATGAGAGCTATGCCAGAGGTTCAACCATACTGGACAGGTCTCATCAGAGGAGCCAGACGAAGAGTGCCTCTTCCATAAACAATATGGTGAGACATAACTTACAGAAACTGATACCGGATTGGTCGTCACCCGGGTCAACAAGGACCACGCTAGGTGTTCTAGTTCCTGGACATCTGGTGACAAGTGGACTCAGGACCCTGTTGGCTGAGCAACCAGGGCCAGCAGCTGCAGGACTACTAGAAGAAAAGTTGTTCACCCGTTGCAAATGTACAAAGTCTGAAAACAAACAATCTGCTATTACATGGACATTGTAATCCCTGGAGACAGCAGAAGAGAAGAGAAAGAACTGGAGAAAATCACAAAATACAAGACCGGCAAATATAAGTAGAATGACTGTGGCAAAAGAAAGCAAAGATAGTGCCAATAGTAACAAATGCAGTGCAAGCTTAGGAAGGCGGGGGAAGGAGGAAACAGGGTCCGTGCGAGCGCAGGAAGGACCAGGGAAGGAGGGTGCTGGTGGATGCATGCCTGTGTGTGAGTGCAGGATGGGCCAGGGAAGGAGGCCGTGGGTGGGTGTGGGCATAGGGAGGCCAGGGAAGGAAGGTGCTGGTGGTGCCTGTGAGCTGGGGAAGGAGGGCGTGGTGCATGCAAGTGAGTGAAGGGGGAAGGAAGGTGCAGTACATGCGAACGAAGAAAGGTGGGAGGAGGGGGAGACTTACCCAAGCGACTTGTGACCTTCCCTGCTGGCTTCCCCATTGAGTTCGCTTGTGGGAAACTGGCAGAGAAGGTCGTAAGCTGTGATCATGTGATTGTGGGTTGCTGCAGCTGGTCGTAAGTGTGAGCTGGTTGCCAAGTGCCTGAATATTGTTCATGTGACCACAGAATTTCAAGGAGCAGTCATAAGTCCCTTCGTTCAGTGCCATCATAACTTTAAATAGTCACTGAACAAATGGCCATAACTCAAGGACTACCTGTATAATTTTCCTGATTTCTTACTGCTATGAGGGTTTGTATGTTTTTTGTTGCTTATTTTCAAATGCTGCTTGTTGGCATTTTTTTTTCTGTTTTAATAGAGCATATTTATTACAAAGAGCTTATCTACCTTGATATTCTTGCAAAAAAGGGATTACTGTTAAAATAACGTTACAAGCACAGAGCAGTAGGTTGTCTGGACTAAACTGAATATGACACAGTCCAGTATCAAATTGACCAAACACCCAGAAATAACTGTTCCCTGTTATTTGGTATCTTTGTTAGCGCAGTTTTAACTCTCCCTTCAGTTTTCCCATAACATTGTAGTCTTGATACTACAGTAATAATTTTTTTCCTGCTGGATACAGTTTTGAATGTACTTATGTCCACAGGAATGTTTTGGTTATTATGACTAGTCCTCTTTTTAAAATTTAATATCTTTATTTTTTGTAACAATACAATAATTTAATAATACAAACTAAATGTATATTTAATTTAAATATATTTAATATATTAAAATATATTTGATATTTAATTTAAAAATACTAAAGATACAAACTAAGAAGGAAAAACATCTAATATTTTATACTTATCAATAGTCACTGGTTTACCAATGAATTCACTACTGTAGTATAAACAATACAAAATACTATTGTAAGATATCACAAAACCTCTGCCATAATAACACATATTGCTGCGTCCTTTGACTGTTAGAAAAGATTGCCTTTTCCAAAACAGATAGATCACACATTTCTGACAACCATTTCTTGATGTCTGAAATAAAATCACTTTTCCAATTTCTTAATATAATTCTTTTTATCACCCCCAATGCTCGATACAACCACAATTTCTGATAAACATTCATATTCCAAAGCTTTGGTATATAATTCAACATTACATTAATATCTTTAACATTTAAAGATTTTCCCATAAATCCACTAATACACAATCCCCAAAAGATACTAAAGGATCACATGACTCTATCATGTGTATCATTGAGCCTTCAAATTTCTTAAACCTCCAGCATAAAAAAATCTGATGTCCATCTTTTCAAATACATTCTTTGGAGAGTCCAATATACTCTAAATACAAATTTTTGATGAATCAACCTTAATCTTAAATCTGTAGATACCACTGAAACATTTTAAAGGACCTGAAGCCATTGCTATGGCTTTATCGGAAATTCCAGTTCTTTTTTTGCCTTTTTATATCATGGACTCTGGGGTGGTGGTATGATCAGTAAGTGTTCATGTCTTATGTCCAGAGGATATACAGCATCTTAAAAATAATGCAAATTCAGTTGTCAGTTTAGTAGAGAAGGCCATTTGTTTCTTCTGACCTTCTGTAAAGGTGATAAAGTCAGTATAAACACCAGAAATCACTGACGCTCCCACCGTCCACAAATTTTGCTAATGTTAGCTAGCAGTTAAGCTTGTGTACTTTTGAGACAGATGCTATAAACAAAGTTGGTTTATCTGACTCTCCATAGATAGTTTTAAAATAGTTTAGCCTTTTTATTCAGTATTAGTATTTAATGTAGAGAATCCTTCCACAAGCCTATATCATTAAAAAGTTCAAGGTAATCCCACTTACTTTTTATGAAGATTCGGACATATCTACCACTGTGTCAAATTTCAAAGCTGGATAAAGAATATTATATAGGTAGTCCTCAACTTAAGACCACAGTTGGGCCTGGAATTTCCATTGCTAAGCGATGCAGTTGTTAGGTGAAACATCATGTGACTGCACTACTTAGTGACAGCAGTTCTGGTAGTTTCAGTTGCGATCTTTAGGCCGGGACAGTGCCATTGTTAGACCGGAACCTCATGCTTCTCCTGTCCTGCCATGCTCGCCTTCACTTCCCCAGCCCCCCTATTTCTCTCCTATCTCTGCCCTTTTAGCTGCCCTGCATTCTGCCACCTACCCCTGCTGCTCCCTGTTGTCTGCAGCTGAGCTTCACATTTTCTCCTGCTGCTTGCCCAGGATCCAGGCGCTGGACAGCCCTGAGATGTATGTGGTGAGCACGGCAGGGAGGCAGAGCCTCGTCTGCCAAAGGTAGCTTGCCAGGCCTGGCTGGGGAGGAGGCAGCGGAACGGTGAGGCACAGCACTCTCAGTTGCCAGGAGAGCCAGCAGCAGCTCCCCAGGTGGAAGCTGTGTGAGAGGCGCTTCTTTGGGGTAGCAGCAGAACTGGAGGGAGATTTTCTTGGAACATGACTTAGTAAGATCTTTGTGAGCTAGAAAATGTCTGTATGACACCAAACCACTATTCCTCTTCCATTTTGGCTTCAAAAATCTTTCAAATTCTTTCAAATACTTCATTGAGAAAACAAATCTGGAAGGTCTTGCTTTCACTCAGCATGGTAAACTGAAAGAAATTCTTGAGTATTCTAGCAGCATTCTTGGATAGGAATATCTGCTCATCATGACATAAGAAATTAGTAAATGGATTGCTTAGCACTGGATGAGAGGCGGTGAACTTGGAAGAGGTGGAGAGATTGGGGTGATCTATAAAACATGGCTGTTGGAGTCCCATTGTTCCAGAAGGAGATCTGGTTTCAAGGTAGTCCTTTCTCCAGTAGTGTTTGCTGCACTGTTGACTGGCTACCCCAGAACTAGTGAGCATTTTCTGAAACCACTTAGGAACCTAAGTGACAACATTTTTGGCTGCCATTGTCAGCAGAACAACTGGCTGTGACTGGAACTGGGAGACAGCCCAGGACAGAATCCTGTGGAGGGCTTGGCTCTTGGATGAGGTGCTCTGCTAGGACTGTAGACCCCATGAACTGTTGCAACAGTAATTCAGCTGAAAATATAAAGAATTATTTCATCGCCAGAGGAGTGTTGGCACTGTCTGGCAGAAGTGGAAGTTGTGGTGACAGCAAGCATGTTTGTGGGCCCATGGAGAGCAAGAGGGGAATCGAGTGGAAGGTGCTGTCACATGGCCATAAAGATATTGCATCCCCTCCAAATATAATACTTAGAATTGCTATCAGATTTTTACCATTGCTACAATGAGTAATTCTTTTTCTAACAAATGTTGGAAATGTAATGAACAGGTTTTATTGTTTATCCATATGTAGTGTCAATGTTGCAGGGACCAACAATTCTAGAAAATGAGAAGTTTTTATTAAATTTCACTAAATTAGATATCCCTTCAAAATATACTGAACTAGCATTGTATATATTAATGATAGCAAGGAATTTGTTTTTTATTGGAAAAAGTATTTGATCCCTTCTTTGGAAGAACAGCTAACTAACTTGTGGAAACATGTCTCAATATCCAGAATAATGTTGTATTTATAAAACAAACCATTCTTTGATTACAATTTTATGCATGTATTTGCACCACATCCAAAAGATAGTCCTCGACTTACAACCATTCGTTCAGCAACCATTCGAAGTTATGACGGTGCTGAACAATGGTGGTTACTACTGGTCCTCGGAGTTATGGCTGTCCCAGCACCCCCATGGTCACGTGATCGCAATCTGGGCACTTGGCAACCCATTCGCATTTATGACCAGTTACCAGGCACCCCACGATCACACAATTGTCATTTGCAACTTTCCCTGCTGGCTTCCCCAGAAAGTAAATGGGGAAGCTGGCAGGGAAGGTCGCACGTCGCTGGGGTAAGTCTCCCCCACCTGCGCACCCTCCCCAACCTCTCTGAACTCGCACTGTGCCAGCCACTCACGCACCTTCTCCGATGCATGTGGCATCTCTTGTGTACCCCTGCACTCCCTACCCCGCCCAGCAGCAGCCATTTACCTGCCTGCCAGCCTGTGACTTGCAACTTCCTGCCAGCTTCCCACTGACTTTGGCTGTGGGAAGCCAGCAGGAAGTTGCCTTGCCTAACGACTGTGAGATTCAGTTAACAATGGCAACTGGGACTGCAGGGTTTGCCATCGGTAAGCGATGCAGTTGCACTTTATGACCACATTGCTTAAATTCCAGTCCCAGTTGTCATTGCAAGTCAAGGACTACCTGTATAACTTTTTAAGTATTGGTATAATGTACTGTTTATAGTTTTTGCTAGTGATTTACAGTTAACCAAGCATTTTCAGCTTAAGGCTCAATAGGGACATTTGAGTTTTGTTTAAAGAAAAGATGTGATATATTTTATGATATAGTAAGTAATATAGTAGGCTTTATGATACTCTAGGTTTGTTATATAGCCACCCATATTTCCCTGCCTGTACTTTTATCTTTTTATATAGTCTGTATTCTTATTTGTATTCTTCCAAAAACACTTAATAAAATAATTATTGTTTTTTTTTTAAATCACATCGTTGGATCAAAGGCAACCAACATCTGTTAAATGGGGTTGTGGAGGCCAGATTTTCAGAGGTCTTGTGTTTATTTGGGCCTACTTAAAGAGCTGCTGGGATGGAAATTGACTTGTTTAGGGTCACTCTAGATACCACCCAAGAGAGAAATGTTGCCAAGTAGGTGCTGATAGTAGACTTTTAGTATGGACAACCATACTACTGAGATGAGGTATCCTTGGGTAGTGGCTCCAGTCTGTAGTGAGAATACAGGTGCAGAGTGTCCTGCCTACTGAACATTACTGAGAAGGTGCTCAGTTGGGTGGAAGTAGCCCTAGTTGGTTCTAGGGATTTGGATGAGTAAGAAGGAACTAGGAAGTTGAGGTGGTGAACAAGTGGCCATTTGGAATGGCTCTGCCGAGAGTGTGATAGAGTGTAATTGTATAGTTGTTAGTGGGGGAAGTATAAGGGAAGATTATGGACTGGTGTGGGAAAATAGGTGGTGTGGTGCTGAGAATGCATGCTCTGACCTTGATTTGCGGGGGGGGGGGGGAATGTAGTAAAATCACACTTGTGACAGTCAAAGTTGATATTATGGGGACTGTCAACGGGGCCTTTACAGGGAAGGGAGATTAATCGATAAATATTAAATTAATGGTATCTGATAGAATATATATCGATATAGATCTTTTTCATACATTTTTAAACTTCTAATAATTAAACTTGGTTTTGTAAATAAAAAAATCTGAAAACATCTTTGTATTCATTTCATATTTTTATAGTATCTACGTTCTAAAGTTTTCTCCAGAAGTAATACAATAAAGACATTTTCTGTCATCTGTCTGATTTTTTTTTCTTCAGATTGCGGTATTTGCCTCAAATAGTTGGAAAATAAATGTTGACTAAGTAGTGTTTTTCTGTTTTCTTCTTTAGGATGATGTAGACAGTTTAAACCCAGTTCTCAGGGATAATCCACAGCTTCAAGAGGAAGTAAAAATCTGGGTGAAAGAACAAAAGGTGCAAGAGATTTTTATGCAAGGTAATTTTGAGAAATATATCTGTTTTTCTTTTAATTATATCTCATAAACATTCATAGTGAAACATGATTGCTTTAATTTTTTAAATTATGAAGTAGATGTTAGTTAATATTTTTGAACCTGTGATTTGGTATGTGGAAACTAGATTAGTGGTTTGTCATTTCTATTGGTTGTGCTTCCTTTCCAAATGCTTAGAGTATTTTCAAATGGTCAGATGGATCTTGAATGATCCCATGCCATTTGAACAATGAGATCATTTTTACTAAATAGTATAATTTTAAACATTTTATTCCAGTGCTGAAAGCTGATGTGGTTAAGAAGGAAAATTGAGTATGTATTAGCAGTAGTTTGTTTTTCTGAATTACCCGTCAAGTTTCTGCATTAAATGTATTTAAATGAAATAGAGAGAGATACACACATTAAATAATAGGAAGTAAAACATTTTTGATTTTGAAAACCAGCAAGGTGTAATGGTTAAGGCACTGGACTTGGGATGGTGGGATCCTGATTCTAGTCCTCCCAGAGCAACACAGCCATTTGGGTGACCTTGGGCCAATTATTCTCCTGTGATAAGCTGGCTCAGAAACAGAACCCTTTATCACCCCATGCATTTGTGTTTTTGCTGTGTGACATAGGAGAATGCAGCACAAAACAAAGAAACCCTTCAAGTTTGGGACATACACTAAGAGAAAAAAAATATTTCAGCTGTTTCAGGCTCAAAACACCCTGTTTTCAGTTTGAAACAGTTATTCCATGTGCATGTCAGAAGTGTTTTCTGCCTGAAGTAGGTCTGTTTTAAAGTCTAATGCTTCTAAAATACCAGCGGTAGGAATGAGGCAGATTGCATTGAGCTCAAAATGAGGGGTTTTAAGGTCCCAAGTTTGAATCAAAACACTGTATATCCCTACCAGACAACCTTCACCTACCAAATGGTATGGCAAAAACCATTCAGGAACTGGAAATTCTTTTTTAGTGTATGTGTTTCCCTTACTATCTGTCTGGACTACCATGTTTTCCATACTAGTTAGCCAAATGTTTCTGGATATTCACAGTATTTCATGAAAAGAATCTATATTTTGTGCATGCTTCCAATGGCTGCCACTAATGGCAAATCTTATAATGTCTGAGATGCAATATCAGTATCAATTCTTTTTCATGGGATTTCTCCCACATTGCTGATCCATGCATGACAGCTGAGCTCAAGAATTCTCATTTGCATAATCTTAAACAGTTAAAAAAATTATGAACACATATGCTATTTTCCAGCCAGTTAAAGCCATAATCAATAGGGCTGTGCAGTGTTTCAGACTCAATTCAGAAGATTTGCTTTTAAGTGTGAATGCGGCACCTGTGTGCAACTCATTAAGGTAGGTTCAGGATTGTTATACAGTTTCACGATTGCAGAGCTACATTGAAAACCTCCCCACAGCAACCACACTAACCTAGAAACAGATGCAGTAGCTTTAATGTGCAGTAGACAGATGCTGTGTTTGCTGACCTACATGTTCCAAAGCACTTCTGAATCTGAATTATTGCACAGCCTGATTAATCAATATCAGCATTTAGTATATATGGTAAAAATTCTAATTTCACTTTGCCATTACAGTATCTGTGCTCAATCATCACCATCCACATAAGGTAGTACCATTGATTTTAGAACCATTGAGAGATAGGGGTGCATAATAATTAATATACTTCTTTCTTTCCCTAATAGCCAAAACCATTTCCCATTTTGGTCAACAATATATGTTTGCTTGTTTGTTTGTTTGTTTTAATCTCATACATTATTCTGTCAGGGAAGAAGGCAAGATGGCAAAGAGGTAACATATACCATAAAGAGCTCTGGCAATTAATTCTTTAGATTTTTCTATTTGCTTCCTGTTATTTAGCCCACCACAGAAGATATGACTTTGTTAATTACTGTTTAAATCCAGACTTCCCTGCCAGTGGATGTTAGATGGGGAACAGCTCTAACAACAGATTTCCCCCAAAATGCAGTAACACAGATAAAAAGGAGGATACACCAAAACCCAAAAAACAATGACAGAAACACTCTGGACATTATTCTGTCAAAGTTCGCACTGAGAGCTGTAATTTTGTAATATTGACAGCAGAGCCAAGGCCATAATGGCTGAGCATTCGGAGAATTGCAGTTTCAACACTGTGGAATTCTGGGAATTGCAGTTGGTTGAGTAGGTGGCATACTATTATCAAACCATTAACCTTTCTGGTGCAGTATTTCAGTGGTTTCAGAGCATGGTATGTTGAATTCCATATTTATGAGCTATGATAATTTAATTAATAAATAATGGCCTACATTATATACTCGGCTTTCTATAATAGCTTATGAATGCTGATATGTATAATGAATTACAACAGTGATCATACCTTTTTTTAGAAATCATTCTTTATGGTTTTGATATTCAGAATGAACATTTAAACTATCATTTTTTAAAGTAACATTCAAATGACAAAATTTCAAAGTCACTGGGTTCCAGAATTTTCTGCATCCCCCTTTTCTATCCTTTCAAATTTGTTTGTGGTGATTTTTTAAAGAAAATGCAATTACACTGCAGTGTTTAAGCTTTTCAGGATTCCTGTCTCTTGAAATGAAATACTTCCCTTCTGCAGATTCACCTTGTCCATTTTATTCTTTTGATCCTAGTTTGGAGATTAATTTCTCCTTAAATTTTCCCCTGGTACATTTCCCACTGTCAGTTGCTGTTCCTCTGGGAGAAGTTAATCCTTCCTTACCAATTTCCTTTCCTTTCCTTTCGTTTTTCTTTTTCATTTTTCTTTTTATAATGAGATAGAAACACAGAAGCAGAAACTTGACAGGGCAGTTCACAGAGAGACTGTTAAAGGAAACATTATTTACAAATCATGCAGGGAAGATCAATAAGGAGGACGTATTCAGGCTGAGTCTGAATGCAACAAATGTTTATTTGAACTTCAAATCTACAGATCTTGGCAGAATGTGAAAACACAAGGAGGCATTTAGTCCTGAGGAAAGGGCACTGCTAATTAATGTGTGTAATCTCTGTTTCTCTGCGGTAGCCCCCGCTCTTTGGAACATTCTGCCCCCGGAGGTGCGATTGGCCTCCTCATTCCTGGCCTTCCGAAGGACCCTGAAGACCTGGTTCTGCCACTTGGCCTGGGGTGGGGAGGGAACAGCTCAATCAGGGAGATGGCTAGCCCCATAGTGGCCGGCTGTCCCCGACCTGATTTTCCATCTTCTTGGATTTTTTGTTTTTAGTATTGTTTTAATTGTATATATGGGGTGTATTTTATGTATATTTATAGTTTTATTCTCTCTGTAACCCACCCAGAGTCCCCTATTGTAGGGGAGATGGGCGGGAGAGAAATCAGATAGATAGATAGATAGATAGATAGATAGATAGATAGATAGATAGATAGAATAGAACCTTTGTTTTAATGCCCCAGCCACCTAATTTCAGGAAAACATTGCTCAAACACTGTTATAATTATACAGTGAGTCCTTGATTTAAAGTCCCAGTTTAATGAACTTCAGATGCAACAAACCAGATTTCTGTCCCATTTCCCCAAGATAACAGATAAGTCTATCGTTCAAACACTCCTGACCTGCCAGTTAATTTTATGTCCTTACAGTGTCAGGTTATTCATGTAATGACATCATTAACCCAGATAATATACATTATCACAAATGATGTAATTTGTGATTTAAAAGACATTCAGGAGTAATGGACACCCTCTCTCTCCACTTAGTCTGATTCCACAATTTAAAGTAATGTGGAATCTTGACTTCTTTGCATTGTGCCTTTAGCATATGTTGTTTTCTGTTTGCTGATAAGCTATCCCTTTTCTATTTTGGTTTGTTTTCTGGATCCTCCAGATATCATTTTCCTTAGTAACTTTGGCTGGAAATGAAATATGTATGTATCAAGAGCCTTGGCAGCACCTGGCTGATCTTTTTTGGGCTCAGATGTTAAGCAGGGTCAGGCCCACTTAGAAGTTAAAGTACTAAAGACTATCAGGGCCCTCACCTAAACTAGGTGTTGAAAAAATTCCAGAAGGCAATGGCAAACTCCTTCCAAGAAAACTAAAGGGAAGTGTCCGTGAAATGAGCAGAAGTCAAGCCTGACTTGAAGGAGACTTTATCATTTTACACAATAAGAAAGGTGCCTTAACATAATAATGGTTTGGACCTACTGATGTTGAGATTGCTCTGTTTTTCAACTCTTACATACCTTCCCTGTGCCGATACTGCTAATACTTTTAAATATAATACATAGTACCACATAATCCCTAGCTATATAGAATATCAACATTGTCTGCAGGTCATCCATTTGGTTGTCTGCAAAAGTACTAGCTAATGGAGAAAAGAAACTGAAAAAAAAATCCCTAGAGTATACTCTAGACTAATACATTTATCTGCCTGTGTAAGGTAATATTGCAGACAATTTCATAAAGAACAATATAGTAACATTCAGTACATTGAACAAACCCTAATGCAGTTGTGTTGGATATAAATAAAACATTTGTAACAAATTGTATTTGATCATAACTTTCTAAAGCATTTGTTACGTCTCTGAACCTGGATAGATTAATTCAAACAAACTTAAATATAGTTATTACAATAACTTAAAACTGTTAAAAAGTGAAATGTGTTAAGAAACAAGCAACTCTTTTTATTCCTTGGATAGAAACTTTGAGGTAAGTGATTCTGTACTGACAAAATACAAGAGACAATAGGTTTCAGGTCTGTACTTCACTCCTTCATTAGCCATTGCTAAAGTTGGTACTACCCTGGATAGATGCAGAAATACCAAAATAACCTGAAGATGGAAAATGCTTTGTTTAATTAGGAATGGTGTGGCACAAACAGATTGAACCAATTTGGGGTAAATAAGGGTAATAACTGTAGAAGGGTAGTAGGTAAATAAGGATATAGAACTTAGTTTTAAAAAAAAGTGTGGTTTAATTAACACATGAATTTTAAATTGGCTTCTAAAGTAAACTGTTGCTTCAAAATGACATGTTTGCAGTTAATACATAATTTACAAGTTATATATTTAAATTTATGAATGGAATATTGTTAATAGCACAGTTACAATGGAAAGAAAAAAGACTGCTGAGGGTAAAAAAATTCTGTAGTCACTTTTGGGGAAATCTTGGCAGCTGTGTAAACCCAAACTTCAGGGACTAAATTCTTTCTATGTCAAAAGCACATGTTTATAGTAACAGATGTTGGACAACTTCTGTTCATGAAATTAGGCTTGGTTTTCCATTTAGCATCTTGTACTTAACATTTGACTATTTCCCACACCCACTGGAATCGTGGCTTGCAGAGATTTTTAACACCCCTTGGAAACTCAGTTATACATCTGCCATATTCTATCAATATCAGTAACTTGTAAAAGGTCAGCACTGAATTCAAAGATAAATGGTAGCCTTTAAAAAGCATGATGGACGTTGGATTTTCATTCATTGGGGTTGTGTTTTTATAATATAATTCAGCATCTTTGCTGCATGCACTTCTAAAATTAAACTACATTGGGATATTATTTTAATAATCCTCAAATGTTATTTTCATTTTTTTGAAGGTCCTTATTCTTTAAACGGCTATAGAGTAAGAGTATATAGACAGGACTCTGCCACCCAGTGGTTCACTGGTATAATTACTCATCATGATCTGTTCACTCGCACTATGATTGTTATGAATGATCAGGTAATTATTTTTTCTATACTGAAACTGTTCTTTAAAAAATGCATCAGTGCTGAAGCTTGATATAACTGTGACATATTGGTTTTAAATTGATTTTATATGTACTCTGTCTTTAAAATAGTGCTTAGTAGCTTATATATTTTAAAATCTAAATTTTTAAAAATTTGTGATAATATAAATTAAAAATAACTTTTTGAATTTTTATAATGCTTGCTTTTATTCACTTGTTATTTTATTTAATTGTTGTACACTACCCAGAGTCACTTTGTGTGAGATGGGTGGTTGTATAAATGTGACAAATAAGGTGAAATGACTGTTTTAATTTTCAAAATGTAAATAATTGTATTACACATCTTTTATTTGGTCATAACATGGAAATGAATTAAATTTGCCCTGATCAAATATAAACAGTTCTTGGAACAAAAGCAGCTTGAAGAATGATTACAGTAATCCCTGATATTCTCAGAGCATAACTGGAGAAGTAGAATCTAAAAAAGATTTTGTCAACAAAAAATTTCACCATGTTTATTAGACACCTCAGAGAATGTTTAAAAGGATTGGTTGGCAGTTTAATTATGCTGAATTCAAAATAATTGAAGGAATCTTTATCCATATGATATTGGTTTAATACATATAAAGAGTCAAATGTTATTCTGACGCATCAAATGTTATTCTGACGCATATGCCAAAAATTTGGAATCTATAATTATATAAAGAATTAAAAATCAATCAACTGTGTGGCTAAGCAAAAGAATTATGATGCAAAGATAATGCTACCCTGGGTTTACAGTTATGGATTAATAATATGTATTTTGTTTGTTTTTTGCTTTTGAACTGGCTTTCCATCAATGTAATGGAAAGATTGTTCAGTATTACTTCATGGAGTCAAGGTTTAAAGCTGTGTTCAAAAACGGAGAGATGTTCTGTATCTACAATAATGTCTTTATCCTTTTTCTTTTTCCTTTTCTTTTTTGTGTCTGTCTTATTTATTTGCATTTCTTAAACCAGCAAAGAATTTGGGTAGCCTGCTCAGTATTATAAAATAATCAAATCTAATGATAGTAGATAGGAATAAAGGCCATGTAACCTTTTATCTAATTTCTTTTTAATGCTGGTTGGTAAGGTGTCATTAATGAGTCTCCTTTCTGCCTTAAACCAAACGCGTTTCCCTTTCTGTCTTTATATCTTATGTTTATTTGACTACAGGTAGTCCTTGGGTTATGACCATTCATTTAGCAACTGTTCAAAGTTATGACAGGTCCTCTGAGTTCTGGCAATCGCACCATCCCTGCAGTCATGTGATCACGATCCAGGTGGTTGGTACCCAGCTCATGATTACAATGTTGCAGTGAGCCATGGTCACATGATTGCAATTCCTGATGTTCCCTGCCAGCTTCCCACAAGCAAAGTCAATGGGGAAGCCAGCAGGAAGTTGTGATCATGTGAGGTCCTTGCTTAACAAACCATATAGTCCCCGCTTAACAACAGCAACCAGGACTGCCAGAATTGCCGTTACCAAGCAACACAGTCATGTGATGTCTCACTTTACAACCACATCACTTAGCACTGGAGTTCCTGATCCCAATTGCCATTGAGGACTACCTGTACAAGGATTTCCCATTTGGGATAAGGGGATGAAATCATGGCAGAGCCCTGATTTAAAAGAAAGGATGCCACTTTCAGACTTTTTAATAAATTTTATTCAAACTGTCCTTTTAAATTAAATTTCTGTGTTTCCAAATGACCTTCGTATAGAACGTATAAACAGAAATTGATTACATTTTTTCCTGTAATAAAATATTTCCGTAATAAAGGGAAATAAATTTTCCTCGGGTATTAGAGCCACAAAATGTTGATCTGTCTATGGTTCAGATGACCTTTCTAGATGATGATGTACATTTTTTGCTGAAAGGTGAAAATATAGGCATTACATCACAATGCAGGTCTCGAAAAGGACATTCAAACTGTCCTTTTAAATTGAATTTCCGTGTTTCCAATTGACCTTCATATAGAGGATATAAATAGAAATTGATTGCATTTTTTCCTCTAATAAACCAGGTATTAGAGCCACAAAATGTTGATCCGTCTATGGTTCAGATGACCTTTCTAGATGATGTCGTTCATTCTTTGCTGAAAGGTGAAAATATAGGCATTACGTCACGACGCAGGTCTCGTTCCAGTCAGAACAGCAACACAGCTCACGTAGATATATTTGATTTTTAAATTATATTGTTATTTTCTTTATGTCTGTTTGTATTGTACTGATGATTTGTAAATGTGTAAACATATATATGTACGTTATATTTTAGGGCCATTATACCCGAGCTCAGGCAAATAGCCCCAGGCCAGCAATGAGTTCCCAAAATGCAGCACCAAAACAAAATTCACAGCAACAACAACGAAATACTCGTCCAAATAAAAGAAAAGGTTCTGATAGTAGCATGCCAGAGGAAGAGAAGACTAAAGAGGAAAAATATGACTGTATAAGTCAAGGAGGTAAAAACATTTTTATAAGGATAGTAAGAATTCTTCCTCTACAAACTATATTGAAGGGTTTTTTTTTCTTTGCAGAAAATTCCAAAAGTAAAACCAAACTCTTTATTTCTAAAAGAAGAAAACCAGAAGAAGATGAAAAAAAATTGACCGTGAAGAGACAGCGTACAGACAACACTTCAGACTGTTCAGAGAGCAGTGACTCTGAAAATTCTAACAAAAGATTGACAGATTCTTCCTCAGAGCAAAATTCAGACACCGAATTGAAAAGCAAAACTATTGTAAAGATAAATGGGAAAGAAGGAAAATCCCAGAGCAACATGTTGGAAGAGCAGATCCTAATAGGCAACCAGTCTCCCTGGCATGAAGTACAGGAAGATAAAAAACATCAACAAATAGAAAGACCAGAATCAACTGATTTGGAATTGCAAGAAATTTCACTCCATCAAGCTGAACTGCCAACAGTTTATGATCATAGTGATAATGATGGCTGCATTCAAGAGTGCAGAATAGAAAATAAACATCCCAGAGAGCTCTTACCTAATGAACAATTTGTAACCAATTGTCCCACACCAAAAATTTATATTGACACAAATGCTGAAAACAGTTCAGTTAATCAGACTCAGGAAAATTTATCAAGTACTTTTAGTTTACAAACTGGTCAGGAAATGGAATCTCCTAGCAGTGATTCTAAGCATCTGTTTACAAATGCCAACTTTCTGGAAGTAAAAAAATCAGGAACTATTGAGAACTGGATTAACAATGCCAGTAAAATGGAATTGATGCAATCAAATGTTATGAAAAATATATCAGCAAATGAACATTTCAGTTCTGAAAAAGTTCACTGTGGTTCTGTGTCATCTCTAACTGTAATATCTCTAGCAGAAGAAGGCAGAGTTCTTAAACAAACTCCAGTCTCTGATGCTATGAAGTCAAAAACTAGTCCACCAGTTGAAAACTCTAAAACCAAGCCAAACTCCTCACCGGAAATTAAATATAAGCCTGCCCAATCGCCTGATACTGTGAAATCTAAAGTTAATTACCTTAACAGCCATGCTACTGGAATAACAAAGACAGCAGTTAAAACAGAGCATGATTTGCCCAGATCTAGCTTCCATCCAATTCCAGCTAGAGTTAGTTCATTAGAAGCTACTAAAAGCCCTCTTATTATTGACAAAAAGGAACATTTCACAATTTACAGAGATCCCATTCTTCTTGGTCAGGAAACAGGAACGAACCATATGCCACCATATTTACATCAGCATAATTACCCACCTCATTGCACCTCCCACAGAACTTGTTTAAATCCAAGCACCCATCATTCTGCATTGACAGGTACATCCCATCTATTAGCTGAATCCTCAAACCAAACTCCATTGTCTGCTATTAACACTCATCCTCTTAGCAGCACATCTCATCATTCTGTTCACCACCAACATCTACTCCCTGCAGTTTTACCAGGAGTGCCTACAGCCTCTTTGTTGGGAGGCCACCCACGACTAGAGACTGCTCACGCAAGCAGTTTAAGTCATTTAGCATTAGCCCATCAGCAACAGCAACAGCTGCTACAGCACCAGTCACCACATCTTCTTGGGCAAACTCACCCATCTACTTCATATAACCATTTAGGACTTTATCCAATTATTTGGCAGTATCCAAATGGAGCACATGCTTATTCAGGACTTGGGATACCATCGTCTAAATGGGTCCATTCGGAAGCTTCTGTTAATACTGAGACTTCTTTGAGAAGGGTAAGTCTTGCTCATCCCCAAAATAACAATATATTGGAGAGAGAATATATGGGGTGGGTATTCTGGATATAGTGTTTTATGTGGCCAAACCTTATTTAAATAGAAGGGCATGGAAGTAACTTGCCTAACTAGTAAATTTAAATAATTGCTGTTAAGTAATCAGGTTTTGCTTCTGGAAATAGACAATTACATACTACCTTGTGACTTATATATGTTAATAGAGTGGTGTGCTGTTCATGTAAAGAGGTATGGTAGTTTCGGAATTACATTTTAAATTCCTTTTTAAAAAGGAAAAGCTGTAAATTAGAGAGTGTTCATGGTATTTAAAACACACCAGTTTTGTTTGCATTACCTTTAAACAATTCCATTTAAAAAAATATTAGGTTCTTTTTAAAAAATAATATAAAAGGGTTTCTACAGTGACAGATTAAGCATGCTTGGCAGCATGTTAAATTGCTTTGGCTGGTTAATATAAACAACTATACACCTTTTTAACCTTTTTTTAAATACATTTTTATTGTTTTTTAATTAATAACAAAGGAAAAACACAATAATAATAATACACAAGAAGAAGAAATAAAACATTAAAAGGTGGTATTACAAAAAAATGACAAAAATACAAGAACAAAAAATAAAACATTAAAACCTTAGTGTAGTATACCATTATACAGTAAATAGTTACACATCTATATATATATATTTATCTAATGCAAATACTATTCAAATGCATATATATTTCCAATACATTTATATAACTGTCATTTTTTTAACCTACTGTATTTTGTATAAATGAGTCCCATATTTCATTATATGTACCACCTTTTTAACCTTGACCAAAATGGCTGCTAAATCACAATTGGCAGCTCCTCTCCAGTTTAATTTGATATGCAAATGCACAGCAGCCATCACTTCCATCTAGTGTTGTGGAATTTGAAATCGTGGTAAGTTGTTTATATCAGTTCCTGTTAATACTAACAAGATAACGGTGACCAACCTGCTTTCTCAAGAAAATCATAGAAATATTGCCAGTGGGGATAAGAAGCATGCCTTTCGCCATGTAGTACAAATTAGGGTTGTGCAGCCTGTCACATCTGAAGACAGAAAAGGTCCATCATGGTGCATGTAGGCATGAATGTAGCAGATGTCTGCAACTGCTCAAAGCAGCCATGCCTTTTCCTAGGATCATATGACTACCCTTTGTAGCTGTCATACAACCCCGGAAAAGACGCTTTTGATTTAATGAGTTGCAGGCACATTTGCACTTCCACTCATTCTGAGGTACCCTTTTGCTTTCATATTTGTTTTAATTTGTTTATTAAATGTATATTCTGTCTTCTGAATGGGAGCTCAAGGTGACATTCATAGTGCCCCTTCCTCCTATTTTTCCCCACAATAGCACTACCCTGTGAGGTAGGTTGTGCTGAGAGCAAGTGACTGGCCGCAAGTCACCATCAGTTGAAGATTCTGTTGCTCCTTAAATGGCTTTATATTGTATTTTATGTCTTTTTATGTCGTGTACAAAAATGTGAAAGAATGGCATTTTAAGAAGAGAAGGTAAGTGTTGGAACATCAATATATTTAAAGAAAATTGGACCTTTTTTCCTCCTGGCCATGATGTGTTTCCTGTTTGTTGTTTAAGATGTTACTCTTAATTTTAAATACGCCACTTGTTGTAGTATGTATATTTTAATTATTAATATGAAATTCTAGAACGTAATTTTTTGTCTCAGCCATTATAAAAACAAGAACACTTGGCTATCCTGGACCTTTGCTAAGAAAAAGTTATAATTAGATCCCACTGATAACTATGGTTTTTTTTTCCCCAGAATACTCCTAGTCCTTGGTTACACCAGCCCACCCCTGTGACCTCATCTGATGGTCTTGGATTACTGAGTCACATACCTGTAAGACCGTCTAGTGCAGAGCCACATCGGCCACTCAAATTGACATCCCACTCTAGTCCTCCCTTGTCAAAAGGTCTAGTGGATCGTCATAAAGAGTAAGCTTGCATTTTTTAATCTATAAATGGAGAAGTAAGGTGAGTCTGAAAAAAAATGAGGCCATAGAAGTAACTGTCTTAGGTTTTGCTTCAAAACTAATTGTGCCTGTGCATCATATGTCTAACCAATAAAACATTTGAAGTAAACAATAAGGAAATTATTAGTACTGTACTATATATTTTATATTAAAATTTGAAGGACAAATTATTTGCTGTAGTTCGTTAATCTGAAACAAAAATAATGCACTGCATTTTTTATATTTCTGTACAGTGAATTGGAGAGGAAGGGAATTTTTGAATCTGTACATTCAGCAAAATCAGATCTAGAACACAATAGATCACAGGCTGCAAAAGAAGGCCACTTGCAAAGACACTTTGTGGATCCTCTGCAAAGATCATTTCAAGAGACAGGGGAGAGACTAAGCAAGTATAAAGAAGAACACAGGCGAATACTGCAGGAAAGTATTGAGGTTGCTCCTTTTACAGCTAAAATGAAGGCCCTTGAAAATGAAAGGGAGAGTTATTCCAGAATAATGCCTTTATCATCTTCTAGCCCCAAAAACCATGGAGTAAAACCTGACAAAGATTCAGAACTCTATAAAATGAAGCATTCAGTACCACAGAGCTTGCCACAAAGTAATTACTTTACCACCTTATCTAATAGTGTGGTGAATGAACCTCCACGAACATACTTGTCAAAGGAAATTTCAGGTACATGTGCTGATAAACAGAGTACTTGTCCATCAACAACTGCTGCTCAATCACTCACTTCTTTCACGTCATCTCTTTCAAAACCTCCACCTTTGATTAAGCACCAGCCAGAAACTGAAAGTTCAGTGGGCAAGATAACAGATCAGCTTTCACAGCAAATGACGTCCCATTCAGTAAGTTCTTTTAGAAGTGATAGTGGAAGCCCTACTCAGTTAACAATTTCATCCTCGGGTTCACTCCGAACAATGCCTGCTTTACACAGAGCACCTGTGTTTCACCCTCCTGTCCATCCCAACTTGGAGAGAAAAGAAGGAAGTTACAGTAGTCTTTCTCCTCCAACCTTAACTCCAGTGCAGCCAGTCAATACAGGTAATAAAATCCACGAATTACAAAAGCCACCAACTTTGGTACCTGAGCCAAAGGAAACACAAAATATTTATAAGAGTGTTACAGATCAGAAACTTTCAGCTATGTGGAAAAATAATAGTTGTCCAAATAATGAAAAAATAGAATGGCCTGTTGAAAGAACTCATGGGAAATCACCTTCTGCCACAGCTTCTGTCATTGTACGTCCACTTTCAAGTTCAAAGTATGATACAGTATCAGTAGTGCAGTCAGCTCCCAAAGAACAAGTTACTGAAAGATTAAAAGGAATAAATCAAACAGATTGCCTTAAATCAGTGGAAGCCAAAGAGACTGGAAGAGTAGTTGTGACAAAAATGAATTCAGACATGATTCAAAACTGCTATGAAAAGAATTTTCCAGCTGCTTCCCAGGGCAGTGTTCCCAGTTCTGTCATGCCAACTACAACTGTGTTATGCAGTACCATAACGGATGTGATCACATCTGGGACTACTTCTGATGTTCCAGGTACGGGCAGTTCAGAAGTGACTGATTGTTTGCCAAAAGCAGGATTACCCTGTGCATCAGTAGAGAGTACTGCCTCTAGGCCCATAAATAAGGATGTGGCACACATAGAGGAATGTGGTGTCAACACAACAGCTCCTGTTACACTGGCCTGCAGCAAAACAGAAAGTTGTTTTCAGGTGAGCGCTGGATTCTCTGGACCATCAGACTTTGTTCACTTGAAAAAGCACAAGGCAGCATTGGCTGCAGCTCAATTTAAAATTAACAGTACCAGTGATACTGAATCTCATACTGTGAAAAATCTAATATATCCAGCCTCCATTTCTGTGGATAGTGCTGTCAACTTAAGTACAATCAACAAAGGAAATACTCTGGGTAGTGGGCAAATTTCCCAGACAAGTCAGGCAAACTATCACACAAAATTGAAAAAAGCTTGGCTCACGAGGCATTCAGAAGAAGACAAAATCACTAATAAAAAGAGTTCAGAAAACTGTGTATCAGAAATGATTAAACCATGTACTGTTAACTTAATTGCTTCTACATCAAATGATTTGCAAAGCAATGTAGACAATAAATTGGCAGGGGAAAAGCTTGTGAAAGAAGAGAAACATGCAAGGAGAAAAACAAAAAGAATGTATGAATCTGGCTCTGAAAGTGAAGATTCTGATGAGAGTGAGAGCAAGTCAGAGCAGAGGACAAAACGGCAGCCTAAGCCCACGTACAAAAAGAAACAGAATGATTTGCAAAAGAAAAAAGGCGACCCAGAGGAAGAAGTAAAACCCAATGGGCTTCTCAGCAGGGGTGCCAAAGAAAAAAACAAATTGAAGTTACAGAGTGGCAACAATAACAGTAAGTACCTATTTGCATAAAAGTTGGAAGAATGGTCCAGCTGTGTCCCCCATCCTTTAAAACAAATGCATCCAAAATTCTGTACCAAGAGAAGATGAATTCTGGGGCCCTTCATAAATAGGTGGTGGTGTTTCTTTCTGTCATAGGAATAAACATGAAACTCTGCTGTGTTTGGGCTTTCAACATTTGCCATATTCTCTCTGTATGCTTTCAACCCAGATTTCTCTCAAAAGATAGATTAATGTCAAGAATTATACTATCTAAAAGAATTGAACTAGACCTCTTAGTAGGGATACAAAATATAGTTAGAAACTGTAATTAATCTCCTATGTAAGGCATTGGGTTGGCTGAAACCTATCACCAAACCATAATTTAGAACTTTTATCCACATGTGCTTTCTTCTTACTGCGTGCTCCAAGTCCCTTCCTAATTAGGTATAACAGCTGAACTTAGCAGACAGTGATTTACGAGATTTAGCTATAACTGTGGTTTGTATATGGACTATACATGATTGAGGAAGGTTACACAAGGAGTTCATTTACATAGAGTTCTGTTGTGGCGTGGCATTGTAATTGAGCTGAACTATTTAACTTTCTTATGTGAAGTTTAACTCATGAGAAGTGAATATATAGTCACTTGAAACTTTGGTCCAGAAGTAATAACATCAAGGTCAGTGGTACTGTTTACACTGAAGTATTTTTAAAATTGCAACCAAATCCCTGCATCTACCTGTAGCAGCCTGTCCTTTTTACTACATTATCAATCTAAAGTCTATCTGTTGTATTGTTTTTCTTGATATATATTTTCCTTCCGGCAGCACTAATAAATCTAATATATGGATGGTACACTTTCACTTCCTTTGACAAGGTGGTTAATGTTGCACAGTCCATAATAATTTTAAACCATACTGCTAATACAGTCAAAGAGTCTTTAATGACTATAAAGAGATAAATGAAATTTAATTTTTTTACACTTTCTGTGAGATACATAATTGCATGGGGAAACTATGCATAAACTAGCACTTACCTTTTGTGCTAATTCCTAGAACACAGCAGCTCTCTAAAGTGAATAGCACCCATTGGTAGAAAGGTTGGATATATATCCATAATAAGATATCGTTACAATCATAGACAGCACTGTATAATAGTGCAATCATGAATTATTCATACAAAATGCAAATATGGATGTGCCAGTGGACAATTGTGTGGAGAGAAAGACAGATTGTTGCATTAATTGGAGTTAAATCCTTGAAGAAGTGTGTTTTAAGGAATGTATATCTTTCTGCAGTAGTAACTTTCAAATACTTGAAAATGTAAACTGTCATAGGATTGTGTGTTTGGCTATACAGTATTTCTAAAAATAATTAGGTATAGGCCTTTGGTGGATATACTTTTAAAGAGTGGAATATGTGTGTGCAAGCCATAAGAAGTATTGTCTTGAGGCAGGCTAAACAAAATTATGCATAATCTTTTTTTTTCTCTCTCTCCTTCCCTCCCTTCCTTCACTACTTGATAACGCATTTCTTTTTTGTGTGTATAAACTTGAGATTTATTCTTTTACATACAAGTAGTCCTCAGGTTATGACAGCAATTAGGACTGGGAATTCCATCACTAAGCGATGCAGTTATAAAGCGTGGTGTCACGTGACTGCGTAGTTTAGCAATGGCAGTTCCAGGAATTCCAGTTGCCTTTGTTAAGTGACGACTTCAAGTGAGGACCTCACTTCTGACTTCCTGCCAGCTTCCCCATTGACTTTGCTTTGCAGCACTATCGTAACTTTGAATGGTTGCTGAATGAATGGTCATAACCCAAGGACTACCTGTAGCTTTTTGCTGCACACCATACAGAACATAGATTCTTGCTATGAAATAGGGCCCATATGGGAAATATATGTTTGGAATTATTTAGCTTTTTGAGCTGAATTATTTTTAACTTCTCTCATAGACCATAGAGCAAACCAACGAAAGTAGAAAATTAACAAGTAAAAATTGTTTCACTAAATTTATTTTGATGAAATAATTGGGTTTACTTGGTCTGCCATTTGTGGTTCTGCTTGTATATTAATCACAGTTTCTTTATTATAACTTAAAAAATATGTTTTTCTTGCAGCTGGCATACCTCGTTCAGTATTAAAGGACTGGCGTAAAGTAAAGAAGCTGAAGCAAACTGGAGAATCCTTTTTGCAGGATGATTCTTGCTATGAAATAGGGCCCAATTTGCAAAAATGCAGAGAATGTAGGCTGATTAGAAGTAAGAAAGGTGAAGAATCAGCTCACTCGCCAGTATTTTGTAGATTCTACTACTTTCGCCGGTAAGTTGTATGTCAGAATGTCATTATTATAAGGATGTACCTCAAGCTGTAGCTCCTAGGAAAATGTCATGTTCCTAGGAGCTACAGCTTGAGGTATATCCTTATAATAATGTTTACAATCTAGAAAGCTGTTTTAAATTAAGAAACATTTTTTTGGACTTTTGCTTGTATTAATCTTAATCATTGTTACCTATTCTTCAGCTGAAGGCTCCTATGTAGCTTACATAAACAAATCAGTCTTTGCTCATATAGCTTAAAAGACAAGATACCAACAGAAAAAAGAATGGAGGGGAAAAAGGGAGAACAAGCCAAATACAGCTTCCCCACCACCACCACAACTTTCTAAGAACTGGTCCTCAGCCTTCTCTGGAACAAACCTACCCTTCTAATCACTACACTTAAGAGGCAAAGTTATGGACAGTGACTGTAGAAAGATGCTTGAATAGAAAAGTACTGAAAAAGACAAGTGACATTATTTGGCATCTGCTGGTTTATAACTTCTTAAGGATCCAAAAAAGCCCAGCGTCCAAGGGAGAAATTGCTTGATGTTCGGTGTCACTGAGTTAATGTTAAATAATAACATTAACTTAAAAAAAACTTAATAAATAACCCAATGTTATCTTTATTAATACATGCTCCATTTACATTGGTTTTTGTTTGTGGCATAATAGAGTTAGGATAATTCAAATCTAAGATGCTTCCATCTTCTTAACTATAATACAAGAACATGAACAGTTGTTTATGGGGCTATCCTTTTTTTCCTCCCAATTTTTTCATGGAGGTGGACAGGATATTACTTTTGATCTATTTTGTGGGAGAGCTTTTTTTAAAAGTTTTAAAATATACTTACTTTAATGTTAAAACTGTTCCATTGCTTTTAATAGTTCTCATGGTCAGGAAATTCCTCCTTATTTTGAGTTTGGAACTCTGTCTATAAAACTTCTGCCCAGTGGTTCTTTTCTTACCCTTGGGTGCTTTGGAGACTAAATCCACACCCTCTTCCCTGTGACAGCCCTACAAGTATCAGAAGATTGTTTAGCCTTCTCTTCTTTAAGCTAAAATAACTAATTCTTTTAAGCATTCTTCATAAGATTTAGGTTGCAAGCACCTCACCATCTTTGTTGCTCTTCTCTGCACAGATGTTGTTCTAGTGTTTGTTTCACGGGGGCAGGCTCGTCTTGCACTGCACTCATTGCAGATTGCATAGCAAAGCTGTGAATGCATGTTGTGACAAGAGATTCTAATTTTCAGCCAGCTTGTCTCAAAGCTGGACACTGATTTGGGCTGAGGAGTGCCTAACCTGAGGTAACCTGGTTGCCTTCCTTGCCTAAAGGAGAACTAAAACCTGGCTTTCCCTCCTTGCAGTCCAGTACCTTAACCACTACCCCATATTGGTTCTGTAATCTGTATTTATAGTACTTGCCATTATTTGTAGTAGAACATAAACCAAAATGATGGGTTCCTGACCCAAGGGTTTGGAAAGCTAACTATTTTAAACTACTGTAGAAAAAATTATTAAAAGTCAGGGTGCAAAGAGCTAAGTTGTTAAATTTAAAAAGTTAAAAAGTTGTAGATTATTCAAACTTCTTCCCCTTAGATTTCTAATAGCGCCTCCTTTATTTTTCTTAATAAAGCAGTTCATGGGGATAATGTACCCATACATTCTTATATTGTCTTTTGCATTACATAGAATATTGGATGATTATAATTGACACCCATTAGCATCTTAATGAATTAAAGTATTTGTTGTTTTGCTGGTTTCTAAATACTTTATTTTGTTTCTTAGGCTTTCTTTTAGCAAAAATGGAGTAGTTAGGATTGATGGCTTTTCTTCTCCTGATCAGTATGATGATGAAGCTATGAATTTATGGACACATGAGAGTTATGATGATGATGAAATGGACTTAGAAACTTGCAAATACATCTTAGAACATATAGGTGACAAATTTTGTCAGTTAGTGACATCTGAGAAAACAGCTATGTCCTGGGTCAAAAAGGATGGTAAGGTTATTCAGTTTTTATTATGTGACAGCATAGCCCTTTTCATATGTTAATATACTTGTTTTTAGCTACCTAAGATTTTATATTCTTCCTCAGAAATCTTTACGTGGCACTGAAATGTTATTTCACTGTACTGGTGAGTGCAGTTTGTAGATGGAAGGAAATACTGAGGCAAACATCGCAGTACATGTTTGTGCAATTTAATTAATCCGTGTTTTCATTTTTAAAAGTTTTGTTTGACCTTTTTAAAAAACCTGTCAAGTTTGTCATCTGTAATATTAACTGATGGCGATGTACAGTTGTGTTTCAAACTGATAGAGCAACTTCTCTCTGTTCTTCCCGATTGTCCCAAAAATCTGTTGTGGAGGGTTAAGCTTCCCCCTTAAGCATATCTGAAGGGAATGGAAGTACAGAACAAAGTAAATTTGAATAAGCATGAAGTACGGATACCTGCACTTAAAAAAAGAAATCAACAAAGATGGGCTTAGATGTATATTTTAAGTCAAAGAAACTTAAAAACAAGAAGACGGAAGCAGTATTAACTCTTCAGTAGGGGCAGTACTGCAGCAATCCTGTGTTTGGTACAATAACCTTAAATTTTTTAAATAAAAAGTAAGTCATATGATGATCAAAAAGTAATGAGACATAAAACATACGTAAAAATATTTTAATACCTTCCTTGCACTTTTTTGGCATTGTAAGTTAGGAGCTGGTGAGCCAGTGTCTTTAAGTATTCACCTTTTGATTAAAAGCTGTTTTGCAAGAGAATCAGTTTTATTTTGTTCAGAATAATTATGATAGCAATTACCATAAACTATGTGGAAAATATCTTATGTGATCTGCATCACCTACTGAGTTTCCATGGGTAAAATAAAAGATTTCTCCTAAAGTAAAGACAATTTTGCATCTGGTTACATTTACAACTCACACATTCTGTGAGAAGGAATAATCATATTTTTGTCATGTGTGAAACCAAGTGACCAAAAGCCCATAACTTCTCCTAAACCAGCTCTGTTTCCCCTTTTCTAATAATAATTCACTTTGTTTTCATAAACATTTGTAATTTGAAAAAAAAAAGATATTCTAAATCGTAGAAATAACTTTTGATACACAGCAACTTTGTGGTCACAGAGTTTCAAACAAAGAATGGCTTAGATAACAGTTATATGTTATGACAATTAAAAAATTGATTACCATTGCCAGAGGCTTTTTAAAAATTGCTTAAAAGGAAATAATGACTGGTCTTCTTGGCTGCATTTTCATTTCTTGTTTTAGTTTACAGATGTTTGTCTTTAAATTTCAGTACTTGGTATGCTGTTTACTCTGTATTTCAGCCAAAATTGCTTGGAAGAGAGCAGTCAGAGGAGTCCGTGAAATGTGTGATGCATGTGAGGCCACCCTGTTTAACATCCACTGGGTCTGCCAAAAATGTGGATTTGTGGTCTGTCTAGATTGCTATAAGGCTAAGGAAAGGAAGAGTTCTAGAGGTCAGTATACTCTTGTAAAGAGCCAAGATATATTTAAACATTTCAGAACTGCTTGTTTCACCTTTTCAGTTATTTCTATTCGCATGACAAGAATTGTATGCGTACTAGAATTGCCATTTGTGTGATTCCACTTTTCTCCTGATAAGCAAATTTCATTGACCTCAGGATGTTATTTTTAAAATGTTCACAGATAAAGAACTATATGCGTGGATGAAATGTGTGAAAGGACAACCTCATGATCATAAACATTTAATGCCAACCCAAATTATTCCTGGATCTGGTAAGATCACAAGGGTGTAGACTTCATTTCCTTACGTTGGTAAAACTCAATATAGAGGCTTACTGAATTATTTTTTTAGTTTATGTACCGCTCAGAATTTATATAGTGAACTCACAAATAACAGGAGAATTCTTAACTCTCTCTTAAGCTGGAAGCCAGTTCACAGTATGCTTGAGCCTGGGAATGAAGTAAATCAGTAAAGTAAAAAACCTTTTACTGATCCCTGATATGCTTTTATTAGAGGAACATTTATTCTTCTGTAAATCAGACCTAACAGAGACTGTTACTGTAAAAATGAATTAGAATCACTCATCCTTGAAGTATTAAAGCAGCCACATCTTCACTTAGCAGATCAAAGTGACTATTCATGCCCGTATGTACACACAGGCAGCCTGGAAGAGGTGCTGCGTTCCTGCTACCATGGTTTCTGAAGAGCCCCTTTCAAATGCATTGCACAGCCTTAATAAATGTGCATATTGTCATTCATCCGTATTTTAAATAGCAATAAGATTTGAAGTATTGATTTTGTTTATTTTTATTTTATTTCTTCAATTTATGTACCCACCCATCTCACATAGCATCTCTGGGGGCTCAGAGCAGGTAAAAACAATGCAAAAACACGGTATAAAACTAGGCATGCAGCAGCCGAGACATCAAACCAATCAAAACAACATAGCGCATCACAGGCTCTCACTAACACTCTGACTTTTATATTTGGGAACATAACCATGCTTTAAGCACCTTCCAAAGGACTGGCAGGCTGAGGACAAACTAATCTCAGGGGCAGCAATCAAAAAGACCCGCTTCCTGGGTCTTGCAATATGACATTTGACATGTGATGTTTCGCTTAAGGACCGCTTCATTTAGCAGTGGGAATTCCAGTCACAGTCGTAACCAGAGGACTACCTCTGCAGAACTGCCCCCATCCTGCTCCCATCAGAGGTCATCCACAAGCACAGTGCAGTTTCAGTTCCATACCCAGGTCTGAAAATAAACTGAAAGGGAGATTGTGATTAGAATTAACTTCTTTGTTAATCCTGCAAATATTAATTTAAAATAAACAGTGTACAAAGCACAAAATCTTTTTAAGAAATAGGTTTTGAGATGGCTTTTGAGTAAAAGAGGAATTCTGCAGTATGTAAAACAACTGAATTAATGCATCTATAGGCATTATAATATCAAATCAATGACCCAATATATGAATGGATGACATTTCTAAACATTATTTGTTCCAGTAGAAGAGAATGTATGTATCTCATTGTCAACGTGTTGGGTTCTTGGTGCTCTCTGAGCTTGGTTGTTTTCTTGCAAACGTTTCAAAACCAGGCTAAGTAACATCATCAGTGGGAGGAAAAGTAGGGTTTGTTGGCTGTCTATATATAGAAGCTTGGCATGCCAGCAAACCCTACTCTTGCTCCCACTGATGCTGCAAGAAAATAATCAAGTTCGGAGAGCCCCAAGTACCCAACATTCTTTGGACATATGTAGATATTGTTATTTTTTTTATACTGAATTTTTTTGGTGTAAATCAAATATTTAATCTTATTTTAACTATATTTATTTATATTATGTCTGGCTTTGATTTGCTGGTGGTTAGTTTAATGCCATTTTAATGGCATTTTAACTTCATTTACTGTATTTTTAATGTGCTTATTTATTTACATAAACCTTTTATACTAGTAGCAGTTGTCTCCGCTATGTAAAATACGCAACTACTTTCTATATTGCCAGAAACTAGATCTAGAAAAATAAATACAACACAATGGAATAGCAGTGCAATTGTTTTTGGTCAGTTCAATTACTTTACCCTTTTCCATCATTCCCCAGGAAGGCACATGCATGTGAACTGTTGCTTAGGTTACTCAAATGTGATATCTGACCATGTACTAGAAAACATTGAGGCCCATAACCATAGCTTATGTCAGGATTCTATACTATCTTTAAACAAGTATGGCCAAAGGTAAAACTGTTTTGGAAACTTTCAACTTCATTCTCTTTAGTTTACGAAGGTACATATAACATCAGACTATTAGCTCAAGACTATACACATACATATGCATACGTACGTACGTATATGTACACACACAGAGACAAGCGTATCTAACAATTCATTTTCTCTATATCTTACAGTTTTAACAGAACTTGTTGAAGCAATGCATACTCTTAGAGAGAAACATGAAATTAAATCCCATTGCCAGTGTGGCAGCAAACAGAATGTACAAATTGGCAAGTTTCCTCCAGTGAATGGAGTATCTCAGGTAAGGTCATAATTTAGTGGCCAAGTGTAATATTTATATTTTCATAATATTATATGGCACATAGATGCACAATTAAGCATACATTGTTGTTAAATAGTAATCCAGTGTAATGCATTTTAAACATGTTTTGTTTATCACCTCTTCAACTGTGTAATCACCTTTTTAAAAATGCAAACTGTTTGATTCAATTATTGTGCTCTACAGATTTTACAGAATGTCCTTAATCACAGTAATAAAATTTCTCTGTGCATACCTGAGTTACAACAGCAGAAGCTATCTCAAAAATCTGAAGCAAATGGCAATACAAGCCCAGGAAGTGACGTAAGTGCAGAGAGCAAATTAAACCCTCCTGAATCACAGTCCCCATTGCATTGGTTGGCAGACCTAGCAGAGCAAAAGGCTAGAGAAGAAAAAAAAGGTAAATAATGACATATGTTGATTAGAAAGTAATATCTCTTTCTTTGACAATGCCAAACTCAGCTGATTGATTGATGCCTCACCTTTCTACTCTGTTGAATGTTCAACATCGCTAACAAAATTTATAAAACAAAAGCAGAATATAAAAGTTAACAAATATAAATTAACAATTAACACTAAAGTTAATTACAGCCTGGCAAAAAATATGTATCTTTACAGATTTACTAAAGACTTAGAGGTTGGAGCTTTATACTGCTCCCTAGGAAGTATAGTACCTTATATAGTATATCGTATAGTATGTTATATATATAGTATACAAGTAGTCCTCGCTTACTGACCACTCATTCAGCAACTGTTCAAAGTTGCAACAGCGCTGAACGAGTGGTGCTTATGACCAGTCCTCAAAGTCCAGCCATTGTAGCGCCCCGATGGTCATGTGATTGCAATTTGGGCACTTGGCAACCAGCTCGCACTTATGACAGTTGCAGCATCCCACAGTCACATTATCACTATTTGCAACCTTCCCTGCCAGCTTCCCACAAGCAAAATCAATGGGGAAACAAGCAGAGAAGGTTGCATGTTGCTCTGGTAAGTCCCCCCAGCATTCCTGTGCTCACGCCCCACCGCATAGTTGATCCCCCTGCCTTCCTGCCACAGCACCCCCCCAATCCCTGCAGCACCCCATGCTCCTTACCTGGGACTCCCGCCACTTCTCACTTAACAACCTCACATCTTGGAGTTACAACGGGAATCAGGACTGCTCAACCTTAAGTCATTTAGGGCTTTTAAAGATAGCACCAGTGTCAGTTCCTTAAATTGTGCCTGGTAAGCAATTGGCAACTAGTGTTGATACACTATAATACAGGAATCATAGGTTATGTGCCTTACATCAATTAGCAGTATACTTGTTACAGTTTGTACCAGTTGCAACTTCTGGATGCTTTTCAAGACTATCCCCCTGTGGAGCTTATGGTAGTAATTAAGACAGGGTATAGCCAAGGGTATAGCTTGTTGTTCTAGACCATTGAGCCAACTGTGACACCAGACATAATTCTACAAAAAGCACTCTTAGCCACAGATACCAGTTGCAAATCCAATGGCAGCTGATGATCAAGAGGCACTCCCATACTGTAAATCTGCTTTTTCATGGGAGTGCAACCCCTTTCAAAATAGGCTTAAACCTCAATCCCTGAGTCTAGCATTTCTCTCTTTCCTAACTTAATTTCAGTTTTTTTTCCTCTCATCCAACCTACTGAATTTAAGCAATGTTGGGGTTGAATGATAAGAAGCAAAACTCTGAGTAATCTCCCCCCCCCCCAGTAGTTTCATATATATGTTGAACAGCATGGGGGACAACACGGAACCCCATGGAACAATGCAGCAACCATAATCCACCAACACTTCTGGATATGGCCCAGTGCAAAGAACCAGAACCACTCTTGTTGTTGTTTTTTTAAAAAGCCCAATCCTTCCAAATGCTCTAGAAGGATACCATGGCTAGTGATAGCAGTATCTGTTGAAAAATCCAGGAGACACACCTGGTGCTATTTTTTTCATATAGGAGAAAGCTTTTGTTGCCTTTTATGTTGGAATAAGGCTTGTGGCTCATTGGTAGTGGCTTCCATTATGCCATAACATAAAATTATGAGCTTTTTTAGTATTTTGTGTTTATGAATTCTTCTGTGGACTTAAAACTGAAACAAACAATTTCTTGTATGAGATAGAAAAGTTACATGCCAAAGGCTTTTGTAATGCTTCAGTGTTTCTGTTCTTTCTTATGCAAGTTAAATAGTATTGATTGCATTTTGAAGGTTATAATTTAATCTCTGATGTTATGTGACTAAAGCAATAGAATTAAAAATGTCATGCACTACATTATGAAATACAATTTGCTAGTATTCCTGTTCTTTACCGTCACATAATTATGTAAGTTGCTCAGTCTCTAAATATATTGGTTTTAGAAAACAAAGATTATCCTCTTGGAAAGCATACAAAGGAAGAACAAGAGCAAGACAATTCAGAATCTCTTAACTTCAAGGTGTCAACTCCTTTGTCTCAAAATAATGAGCAGGGCTCAACATTACGAGACTTGCTGACTACTACAGCTGGCAAATTGCGCCTAGGCTCCACAGATGCTGGCATTGCTTTTGCTCCAGTTTATTCAACAGGAACAGCAGTGAGTGTGTTGTCAAAATGCTGTGCTTTAGATGTGCTAGTATAGAGAGGGCCTAACTCATAGCTTAGATGTCAGTGAATTAATGTGAGTAGCAGAGAAATAAGATCAAGTGTATTGCTTTTTGGTGTTTATAGTAACCTATTTTTGAAATGCTTATCCAAACTAAAAGCATTTGATCATGCAGCAACAGAGGTCTACAATTAAAAAAATACACATTCAAGAGATTATTTAAATGTATTGAGTTAGTTGTGTTATTCTCTCATCCCAGATTTCCCTGGGAAAACAGCTGGAATGTACCAATTTAACCTCTGTTTGTACCAATTCAGTTACCATTCAGACTTACAAACAGAATTCTAAAGATTCATGCTTGCATTATGATTATGTGGTTAATTCACCAAACTGAAATGGATTCAGTGGCTTTTTAGTAGTTATATAGCAGTCAGAAGGATTTGGGCACATTAAACAATCAGCAACTTAATAAAGAAAATGATGTGATATTACAGTTAAACTTGTTCAGCGTGACTAGCATAATGCATTTTGTAGGTCGGGTAAAGAAAAAAATAAAGACTGCTTAAGTCCTCATTTTATTTTTCCAATAGAGTAGCAAAAGTGGAAGGACTATGCCAAACATTCTTGATGACATAATTGCTTCAGTTGTAGAAAACAAGATACCACCAAATAGAACATCAAAGATAAATGTAAAATCTGAAATGAAGGATGAGCCAAAGAACAACAGAAAAAGCATTTCAGATGATTACAACACATTGTTCAATGATGTTCCACATTCATGGATTTGTGATAAGCATGTTTTGTGGCTCAGCAATCATGAAAACAGCAACAACTGGAAACTCTTCAAAGAGTGTTGGAAACAAGGAAAGGTACATATTTAAAATGTTCATTTTAAAATACTAGAACCAGACGTTACCCAATGAAACTGAATCCTAGAAGAAAGAATCAGAACTGACAAAAGGAAATACTTTTTTACACAATGCATTATTAAATTTTGGAATTCACTACCATGAGATGTGGTGCTGGTTACCAGCTTGGCTGGCTTCAAAAGATTGGACCAATTTGAGGAAGTTGTGGGGATCCATATCTGTTAGCCTTGATGTGACTAGCCCTGAAGGCCATCTGCTGGGAGACTAGTGACTTCCTTGTGCAGCTGGCTGGCCACTGTGAGACCAGACCACTGGACTAGATGGACCAGGGGTTAGATCCAGCAGGGCACTGCTTATGTTCTTATTTATTTATGTATGCATGCATGCGTACATTTATATAGCTACCCATCTCACACAAAGCAAGTCTGGGTGGTGTACAAGAATTAAACAAAATAACAGATGGATAAAATGATTCATTCTACAAATGATTTTTTAAATAAAAACATTATCAAAAATTTTTAAATCTTAAAATATACAAACCCCACAAAGAGAGCAGAATATCAATCACAGTGGAGCCATCTATGAATGTCTCCAGTTATCAAAGACCCCCAGGCCTGATGGCATAACCAGGTCTTGAGGGACTTCTAAACGACAGCAGGGAAGGGGCGAGCCTAACTTCAGGAGGGAGAATGTTCCACAAGGAGGGAGCCATGGCAGAGAAGGCCCGCCTCCTGGGACCCACCAAATGCAAGTCCTTGGCCGATGGAACACACAGCATACCTTCCCTGCCAGATCTAACGGGGTGGGCTGGTGTGATCGGGGAGAGGCAGTCCCTCAGATAAAAATAAATAATGTTGTTATTTATTTGCTTACTTATTTGTATCCTGCCTCAACCAAGGTAGTTATATTCTTGTTATTTCATGTTATGAATTCTTTAAAAACTAATTTTATATACTCCAATTTTTATAGAAATACTGTTGCTTATTGCTGTTTTTATATTTTGCTTTGCAGTTTGTATTAGTCTCTGGAATGCACAAAAAACTGAATGCCAGCTTGTGGAAAGCAGATTTTATTAGTTCAGATTTTGGCGATCTCAAAGCTGATCTTCTGAACTGCAAAGATAGCATTACTGCAAGCGGCAGTGTCAAGGAATTCTGGGATGGTTTTGAAGAAGTTTCAAGTACGTTCTGTTTTGTTTTGTTTCATACCTTCAAATAAATGTATGCAGATATATTTGTGTATATGTAATATAATTGGAAATAGAGGATATCAGTAAGTTGTATGGAAGCATCACAATTCATTAATTAATTAAATTTTAGACATAAGATTTGATTACTTAAATAATACCTTGTTGGATTCATTAATCATACAAATACAGAAATGCCTTACTAATAGTTTTGCAATGATATATTCTTGCATATAAGTTGAAAAAAAAGTCACCCTGAACTTGTATGCTGCAGTCTTTGCAAAGAATCAAGATGTAAGAGTTGCCAGTAAAGAAATTGAGATTCTTGTTGTATGAGTTGAAGTCCCTCATGCCACGTATAAACTAATATATAAATTTTATCAATGAGGCAGTCACTGACAAAATTAATGTAAGGAAATTTCATTCTGCATTATTTGCACAACTGTAAACGTATGGTGCAACATAATTTAAATATGAAACAAAACAACTTGGCATTTGCACAATTATAAAATACTAAGTAAAATATTAACAGAACTTTGAACTGTTGTTATTAATATTAGCTGCATTTTGTCTTAGAAGAATTTTTAAATGTTTCCTCTTGTGTATATTGTTAAGGTTCATGGGATATAGTCAGATTGGTCCCTCCATTCACGGAAGGCTCCTGGATTCAGTAGAGGCTTTCAGGAGCCAAAGGCCACTTTCTTATTTTGTCTGCAACTCCGTTTGTTTCAGGGGGTGGAACAGAACCCTTTGAAAGAGGGTAAGGGAGGAGGGAAGTGTGAGAGAAAGGGGGAGTTTGAGAAATTCCAGAAGAGGAGTACAGTTAAATACCATCCAATATTTTTATTGCTCACCCCATTCACTTACCTATGTATTTTCAGAGCGGCAAAAAATTAAAAATGGAGAAACAATTGTACTGAAGCTGAAAGACTTGCCTTCAGGGGACGATTTCAAGACTATGATGCCTGCAAGGTATTTATTTATTTAAAGTGGTCTGTCTCTCCCTTTCTCTGAAATACTCCTCTCAAATATTTTTGTTGTTTCCATCTTTGTTCCTTCAGATATGAAGATGTATTAAAAAGTTTACCACTGCCTGAATATTGTAACCCAGAGGGAAAACTTAATTTGGCTTCATACTTGCCAGGATTTTTTGTACGCCCAGATCTAGGGCCTAGATTGTGCAGTGCATATGGTAAGTAAACTGCCAAGAACATTTGCATTAAGATGGATTGAGGTTTTCATAATAAATATATTTGAGTCTTGACAAAACCTGAGTGATTGAGAGGGCCACTACCAAAGTTAGAGAAATTGTGATAGATATGAAGGTTTACCAAAAAGCTCTGGGAGATGAGATGCCTTGATAAATGTTGGCATAAAACAAGATCAGTGCAACTGAATGTGGGTAAGAATTCATAATCAAGCCTACCCCATGGCAATAAAAGAGGCAAAGTGGGTTTATTTTCCACTCTTATTGCACCACAGATACTCAGCAGCTTTATTTAAAATGACCCATTCCCTTTTAGGGAAATTGGGTCTGGAAGAACTACTGCTGGATCATTGTGAGGAATTTTCTAAGCATTCTGGAGGATAACATTGTTTGCATCTGTATGGAGTTAGACACTAGCTTGGCAGGTCCAGTTGAGCTGATGGAAACAACATCTTGTTTAGTTATCTGGGGTCAGTTTGTGTCAGTGAGTCCCAAGGAAGCAGACGGAGTTCTCTGTGCAGTGAGCCCTGTTGGACTGGCTACAGGCATTAGAACTGGGTATCACCATGTTGTGGTAGTTTTCGTTCCTGAATGGCCAACTCCACTTAGTGGTGGGTGGAAAGAGGTCAGTAACTCTGTTACAGAGAGGCAGAGGGCTTGGCACTTTCCTCCCTTTTATTTAATATCTACATGAGATCTCTGGAGCAGGTCATATGGTGGCATGGAGTGAGATATCAATATGCAGACAATACCCGGTTATACTTTGCCACCCCAGGCTGCTAAGCTGATGCAGTGGAGGCTGTTAGGGGTTTGATGGGAAGAACCGACTTAGACTTTATCCTAGCATATTGGAATGGCTATGGGTATAAAATTCTTCTGATTCCAGAGAGGTACCATCTTTGGTTCTGGATGGGACTGTACTGTTATGGACAGAGGTGCTCACAGTTTGGGGGTTCTTTCAACTCACAGCTTTTGCTCAAGTAGCAGTTGGAGACCATAGCCATGACACCCTTCATACAACTGTAACTGGTGCATCAGTTACAGTTTTTCCTGGATTAGGAAGCTTTTCACACACTCAAGCCCTTGTCACCTCATAGTTGGACTATTGCAATTTGCACTATGTGGGGCTCAGTTAAAGACTATCTGGAAGCTTAAACTAATTCAGTATGTGTAATGGAAGCTTCAAGCATTGTCCATGTAATACCTCTACTCCAGGAGCTGCACTGGCTGCTGGTCAAGTTCCAGGTGCATTTCGAGGTGTTGGTTATCATCTTTGAAGATGGTTCTATCTCAGAAACTGTTCCATCTTCAGGGACCCCAAAGCAGGGATATCAGAATGCTGGCACCTCTTTTACGGAACTATTTTATTTGTCCTTATATATAAGACTATCTCCTCCCCAAGGATACACGTAAAGAAATAAAAAGTTGGTTGTGGGAAGTACCATTGAAGGATATTAGATTTTGGTATCTACCCCCATTGATCAGTATATAATGCATTTTTATTATTGTTATGTTGTTTTTAATCCTGGAGTTCAATTCAGTCCCATACCCTTCAGCACCTTTGTTTTTTATTCCATTCTTTTGGAAGCTCTTTGTTGAGCAACTTGCACCCCACCCAAAACCTTTTTTAATTTCCATCAAAATTATTCTGTGCTTTCTGTGCCTAATAATGAATTGAATGTTTGTTACTGATGATTACTCTTACTTGATTCTGCTTCATATGGCATTTTTTCAGTGCTTTTAATGTACAACACAGCTGTAAATTATGCACAAAAATGCAGCATTTTGACAAATCAGTTGTCATCAGGCAAGTACAAATGTTCATTTAACTGGAGATAGATCATATGATTGGTCTTTCATTGGGGGGGGGTCACATGATTGATTCTTTGAGTTATCTAAGAAATATTCTGTATTCCATGTCCTTCCAAATTCAGTGCTCCTTTCACTATAATTTTTTTTTGCCAGCTATTTCCATTTTGCTTCCTTCTTGCACCTTCCTTTTGGGTCATAAAAGTACTTTATATAAAAGTTGGTTTTGTTAAAAAAGATGAATTTCATAAAAAAACATTTTATGTGTCTGAAAAAAGTTGCTTTCATTCCACTTATAACTGAAGTATTGTACTGATCTTGGTGATTGCCACTATTATTTGTATTCTTTTTAAAGTTATTTTAAGCTTACTTTTTATTTATATCTACATTTTATGTGATACAAATATTTGACATATGTTGCATTTTCTGGCTTTAAGTCTATTATAGATGTATAATAAAGATTAACTTAAGAATGTGCTTTGATAGATTTATACCTTATTTTTGCAAAAGGTGTAGCTGCTGCAAAAGACCATGATATAGGAACTACAAATCTTCATGTTGAAGTATCTGACGTTGTGAACATCCTTGTCAGTGTTGGCATAGCAAAGGGGAATGGAGTCCCTTCAAAATCAGGTAAAAATAAAATCTCTGAATGTGTACATAATAGTATTCATATTAGTGTATACAACAGAATCTGTAAATTTAGCATAAATTAGCCCAGCATAGTATTTTAAAAGCCCCTAGTTTTCATGAGATTCTTCCACTTTTCAATGTATTTTTTATAATAATGGTTTGAATCCTAAGAAAGGCTCATGGGGAAAAGTTCGCAAAATCTGAAGCTAAAAGCCACTGAGAGTAATTTATATACTTTTTCCTCTCTTCAGATATTTCAATCTATATTTTACGTTTTGGTTACATTCAATAGAAGAATGGAGTTTGTAATACAGTGTTAGCTATATAGCAAAACTTTTCCATCTTTAGAAAGTGATTCCATTTGTCAATCCACAGGGGTTTTAAAAAAATTTGAAGAAGAAGATTTGGATGATCTGCTAAGAAAAAGACTGAAGGATTCGAGTGAATTGCCAGGTGCTTTGTGGCATATTTATGCCAACAAGGATGCTGACAAGATAAAGGAGTTTCTACAAAAGGTTAGTTTTATTCATTTATATTTTGTATTATTAGAACTAAATAGTCTTAGTTTTAGAACTAATTACAATGTGTGTACTTTATGCTAAAACCCAATTTCTGGACAATTATTGGTTCCATAAAAATATGAAATATATCCTGCCAAACATGATTACTACATGTGTACTTTCTGTTGCATAAAGACTGGATGCCCCAACCAATGGCATGTGCACATAATGAGATAAACGTAATACTCACAGTACTGTGCAAAAGTTTTAGGCAGGTGTGAGAAAATGCTGTAAAGTAAGAATGCTTTCAAAAGGATATATTGTAATTGTTTATGTTTATCAATTTACAAAATGCAAAGTGAGTGAACAGAAGAAAAACCAAATCAAATCAATATTTGCCTTCAAAACAGCATCAATTCTTCTAGGTACACTTGCAGAGTTTTTGAAGGAACTCGGCAGGTAGGTTGTTCCAAACATCTTGCAGAACTAACCACAGATCTCCTGTGGATGTAGGCTGCCTCAAATCCTTCTGTTTCTTCATGTAATCCCAGACAGACTCGATGATGCTGAGATCAGGGCTCTGTGGGGGCCAAACCATCACTTCCAGGACTCCTCCTTTGCACTGAAGATAGTTCTTAATGACATTGACTATATGTTTGGGGTCATTGTCCTGCTGCAGAATAAATTTGGGGCCAATCACACACCTCCCTGATGGTATGGCATGATGGATAAGTATCTGCCTGTATTTCTCAGCATTGAGGACACCACTGATCCTGACCAAATCTCCAACTCCATTTGCAGAAATGCAGCCCCAAACTTGCAAGGAACCTCCACCATGCTTCACTGTTGCCTGCAGACACTCATTATTATACTGCTCTGCAGCCCTTCGGCAAACAGACTGGCTCCTGCCACAGCCAAATATTTCAGATTTTGACTCATCAGTCCTGAGCACCTGCTGCCATTTTTCTGCACCCCAGTTCCTATGTTTTCGTGCATAGTTGAGTTGCTTAGCCTTGTTTCCACGTTGGAGGTATGGCATTTTGGGCGCAATTCTTCCATGAAGACCACTTCTGGCCAGACTTCTCCAGACAGTAGATGGGTATACCTGGGTCCCACTGGTGTTCGCCAGTTCTGTGCTGTTGGCAGTGCTGGACATCTTCCAATGTCAAAGGGAAGTAAGCATGATGCATCTTTCATCTGCTGCATTAGGTTTCCTTGGCCAACCACTGCATCTACGGTCCTCAGTGTTGCCTGTTTCTTTGTGCTTCTTCAAAAGAGCCTGAACAGCACATCTTGAGACCCCAGTCTGCTTTGGAATTTTTGCCTGGGAGAGAGCTTGCTGATGCAATATAACTCCCTTGTGTCTTGTTGCTGTGCTCAGTCTTGTCATGGTGTATGACTAGGATATGAAACTGTCTTCCACAACCTCACCATAGTAGCAGAGTTTGGCTGTTCCTCACCCAGTTTTAAGCCTCCTACACAGCTGTTTCTGTTTCCATTAATGACTGTGTTTCAACCTACATATGAAATTGATGATCATTAGCACCTGCTTGGTATAATTGGTTAATCATACACCTGACTCTAATCCTACAAGATCCCTGACTTTGTGCAAGTGTACAAAGTGTGCAAGGGTACAAAGTGTGCAAGTGTAAGAATTGATGCTGGTTTGAAGCCAAAGGGTAGTCACACCAAATATTGATTTGATTTAGATTTCTTTTCCATTCACTCACTTTGCATTTTGTAAATTGATAAACATAAAAAAATTACAATATACATTTTTGAAAGCATTCTTACTTTACAGCATTTTTTCACATCTGCCTAAAACATTTGCACAGTACAGTATGTACATAGAGCATATATTCTGGAAACTTGTTTTGCATTAAATCAGTATTACATTATTTTGATTTATGCAGTCTAGTGGTTTTTGTTTTTAGTGTATTCACTTGAAAAATAAGACTGGATCTCTATTTCTTAGGTTTCGGATGAATCCATTAAATAAAACTTGGAATTGCCAAAGGTGGAGATATTTGCTAAGAAAAGGATTATGCATGAATATAACAGTATTTTTCGGACTTTCCACATTTAGGACATTTCTTTGATTTCAACTCACAGTTTAAACTAGCAAACAGTGTCAGTGGGGGCAAACGTCCTTCATTTGGGTAGGAAAATCAGCAGCATGAGTATAGAAAGCATACTGGATAGCAGTACACAAGAAGAGTTACTTTGTGTGAGATGGGCAGCTATATAAATGTGACAAACAAACAAATAGAATTTGTGTGTCTTGGTGGATCACATGCTGAACATGAGCCAGCTGATGATATAGCTACAAAGAAAGCAAATGCAGTCCTAAGTTTTGTCAGGATCAAGAGAAATCATCATTCCTGTTTATGTGGAGCACATAAGTTAGGAACATCTGCAGTCATGTGAAAAAGAAAGTACACCCTCTTTGAGTTCTATGGTTTTATGTATCAGGATGTAATAAAAATCATCTGGTCCTTAGCAAAAGTAGGTAAATACAACCTCAGATGATCAACAACACATGACATATTACACCATATCATCATTTATTTTACAGAAAGAAAGCCAAAATGGAGAAGCCATGTGTGAAAAACTAAGTACACCCTTACCGCTTCCATAGGTATGAAGAGCCTAAGTAGCAGCCAGGTGCTGCTAATCAAATGCCCTTGATCAAATGATCATCAACAAGTGTGACTACCTCAATAAGAGCCGAAGTTTTAGGAGTTTGCTGGTCTTGAGCATTGAGATGTGTGTTAACACAATGCCAAAGAGTAAAGACATCAGCAATGATCTTAAAGAAGCAGTTGTTGCTGCCCATCAATCTGGGAAGGGTTATAAGGCCATTTCCAAACAATTTAAAGTCCATCATTCTACAATGAGGAAGTTTATTCACAAGTAGAAAACATTCAAGACAGTTGCCAATCTTCCCAGGAGTGGACGTCCCAGCAAATTCACCCCAAGGTCAGACCGTGCAATGCTCAGAGAAATTGCAAAAAATCCAAGAGTTACATCTCAGACTCTACAGGCCTCAGATAGCATGTTAAAAGTTAAAGTTCATGACAGTACAATTAGAAACAGACTAAACAAGTATGGTTTGTTTGGAAGAGTTGCCAGGAGAAAGCCTCTTCTCTCTAAAAAGAACATGGCAGCATGGCTTAGATTTGCAAAGTTGCATCTGAACAAATCACAAGACTTCTGGAAGAGGCTAAGTAGCAGCCAGGTGCTGCTAATCAAATGCCCTTGATCAACTGATCATCAGCAAGTGTGACTGTCCTTTGGACAGATGAGACCAAAGTGGAGATATTTGGCCATAATGCAGAGCACCACATTTGGTGAAAACCAAACACAGCATATCAGCACAAACATCTCATACAAACTGTCAAGCACGGTGGTGGAGGGGTGATGATTTGGGCTTGTTTTGCAGCCACAGGATCTGGGCCCCTTGCAGTCGTTGAGTCAACCATGAACTCCTCTGTATACCAAAGTATTCTAGAGTCAAATGTGAGGCCGTCTGTCCAACAGCTACAGCTTGGCCGACATTGGATCATGCAACAGGACAATGATCCCAAGCACACCAGCAAATCTACAACAGAATGGCTGAAAAAGAAAAGAATCAAGGTGTTGCAATGGCCCAGTCAAAGTCCAGACCTCAACCCAATTGAAATGCTGTGGCGGAACCTCAAGAGAGTTGTGCATAAACAAATGCCCGCAAACCTCAGTGAACTGAAGCAATGTTGTAAAGAAGAGTGGGCCAAAATTCCTCCACAACAATGTGAGAGACTGATAAAGTCCTACAGAAAACAATGACTTCAACTTATTGCTGCTAAAGGTGGTTCTACAAGCTATTGAATCATAAGGTGTACTTAGTTTTTCACACATGGCTTCTCCATTTTGGCTTTCTTTTTGTAAAATAAATTATGACATGGTGTAACATGTCATGTGTTGTTCATCTGAGGTCTTATTTACCTACTTTTGAAAACTGCTAAGGACCAGATGATTTTTATTATGTCCTGATACGTAAAACCATACTTTCTTTTTCACACAACTGTAGCTCACATTTTAGGAAGGGGACTTGCAAACTGGAACTTGCCCAGAGGAGAGCAACTGAGATGATAGAGTAACAAGGATGGAAGACGTATGAGAGATAGTTGGAAACTTTTGATATGTTTAGCCTAGAACAGGGGTTCTCAAAGTACGGCCCGTGGGCCAGATACGGCCCGCCAGGGTCATTTATCCAGCCCACCTGCCTGATCGGCCGCCGCTGCTGTCTGTCAGAAGCGGAAGTGTCGGGAGCTGCAGGCAATGCACGAGGAGGGAGATTGCAGAGCCAGACTATTCTACATGACAGGTATGCTGGGTCTGGCGGCTCTCCTCCTCTCCTCAAACTATAGCCTGGCCCCCCAACATTCTGAGGGACCGTGAACTGGCCCCCTGTTTAAAAAGTTTGAGGACCCCTGGCCTAGAAGAAGAAAAGACTACAGGAAGATGTGACAACTGTCATGAAGTACTTGAAGGGTTGCCATGTAGGAGATGAGGCGGACTTGCAATGTTGTTTCAGAACAAGAAACAAATCATGAAGAAGCAGATTTTAACTGAATATCAGAAAAGAAAATCTGTAACATTTGGCGTATTAACCTTATCGTGGACATAGAGGAAAAAGAGCATTTGGACCAGTTATTCAAACTCATGTTTACAGAAAAGGATGCAAGTAATGGTAAAAGAAGAGAAATGTTACAGGTAGTCCTTGACTTACGACCATTCAACAGTGCTGAAAAAAGTGACTTGTGACCAGTCCTCACACAACCATCACAGCGTCCCTGCAGTCACATGATCAAAATTTGGGCACTTGGCAACCAGCATGTATTTATGGCAGTTGCCGCATCCAGGGTCATGTGATCACCATTTATGACCTTCCTAGCTGGGTTCCAACAAACAAAAGCAATAGGGAACTGTGTGATTCACAAATGACTGTGTGATTTGCTTAATGATCATGTGATTTGCTTAGCAACTGCGGTGATTTGCTTAATGACCACTGCAAAAAATGTCATAAAATCAGGTGCAGTCATGTGATGCCTCGCTTAACAACCACACTGCTTTAAGACTAATTTTCTGGTCCCTATTGTGCTCGAAAGTCGAGGACTACCTGAATTTAAACATTTAGTTCTATTTTATTTGTTAGTGAAGTTTATCACGCACAAAAAAAGTAATGGGTTGGGAAGCAGGCTTTTCCTATGCATTCCAATCCAATTTTATAGAGAGGAACAAGACTGCCCTGCAGCACAGAAGTACTTTTATGAGCTCTGAAATTGATGTACAGTTGTCTGTATGTTCAGGAGTGCTAGCGGACTCGTAGTGCTTGTGCTGACTAGGACATTAATTTTTCTGTTGATTAACTAATTAACACATATGCTGTGATAAGAAGCACTAGAGATGGGGTTTGAGGAGAACTGGGGCAGAAGAAAAAGAAGCCTTCGCACTCCTTTTGTGTAACAACATGCCTATACCGAAAGCGTAACCCTTCAAATTGGTACCAAAATGAAGATATATCTATCTTGAAATCAGAGTTGTTACTGATTTATATTTATTTATACTCATTCCTCAATCATCACAGGTTGTTCCTTTTTTTTGAAATAACATATTACAAATGTATTACAGGTCGCAAAGGAACAAGATTTAGATGTATTACCAGAGCACGATCCAATACGCGATCAGAGTTGGTATGTAAACAAAAAACTCCGCCAAAGACTGTTTGAAGAATATGGAGTAAAAACATGTACTCTCATCCAGTTCCTTGGTGATGCTATTATTTTACCAGCAGGAGCCCTGCACCAGGTAAAGTTAAGTGTAATATGTTACTTTAATTTGTACCTGTTCTAAGACATAACTGACAAGAGATACTACACTTGATCTTATCCAAAGATCAAAAGGGTTTTGGTTGTTTTGTAGTTGACAAGTAAAATGGTTCTGGAGGAATATTTTAATGCATTAGGCATTGTGTCAAAGCTTATTTTAAAACGTTGGGGCTTTAGGCTTAGAAGAAATATCTGCAAACAAAGTATTTTCTTGTTTGCTTTCTTAAATATAAGCCTGAGCTAGGGAGCAAATTAAATGGTGGTTCTGTCAAGCCTCTTGTCTGAAAGGAAAGCGGTTATAAATGCAATTATATTTTGCGCTCGCTCTCTCTAAGGTCACATCATTTCTTTACTGCTATGTGTTTTCTATGTGTCTTACATTTAATCATTATAACTGCTTTAAAATCTATTTTTTATTATATTGCAAGATGCTTTATTTGGCTCTGTCAGTTAAATTTTATTACAGTTTGTTGACCAAAGAAATCTCTTTGTTTGGCTATTTGCCTGAAGAAAAATGGACATAAATTGCAGCATGTAGCAGATTTATTGAGGCATAAATTTATCTATAAATTTTGTACCAGAAAGTTCTATTACATTTCCTTTTCAGTCAACCCCTATATGCTGCCCAGTAATAAGCTGGTTGTGTCTTTGTTTTTGCTTTTGTTTTGGCTCAGGTGCAAAATTTTCATAGCTGTATTCAAGTAACGGAAGACTTTGTATCTCCAGAACATCTTGCACAATCATTTCATTTAACACAAGAGCTTAGACTCTCAAAGGAAGAAATCAACTACGATGATAAGCTGCAGGTAACAGATGAATGAATGCTTGCCATTATTCAGTTTCTGGTGAAATGTCATTCTTCTCTATTGCTCACTTTGCATCTGGGATTACAGCAGCTTTGCCTACATGTTGCTTGTATTTAAGCTAAGGGTGCGTATCGAGAACATATCCTTCCCCCTCTGTTTCTGTTTCTGTCTCCTGCCTGGCCTTTGTCAGTCCATAAAGAGAGAGCTGAAGCCAGGGTTGTAAATATTCTGTCCTGGAGAAGATCACAGTTAAGCATAGGATTCAGTTCAGAACCAGGGTCATACAAGACCAGAGGCCCAGGGTCTCTTCTTCACTGTCTTTCTTCAAATATTCATTTCTTCCTTGATTTTCTTACAGATAAAAAATATATTATGTCATACAGTTAAGGAAATGGTGAGAGCTTTGAAAATTCATGAACATGAAATTGAAGATATGGAAGAAAATTAAATGTATGCGTTCTCCTTTGGGGCTCAGAAGAACATAATCTATCGTATTTTTCTTTACGATAAAGAGTCTTTTCACTAATATAAGCTGCACGAACCATCAGTGCCAAGAAAATATGTTTATTATATTTACTTGCTACTGACACTGCAACAAATTAGGCTCTCCTTACAGTTCTTTTGATTTAACTTGAGCTTTTTAGAAATGGAAAACTCTAAACAGTACTGTGCTGTTATGTATTATAGTGTAAATGAATTTTTCAAGCTGTCAAAAGTTTAAGATGTATTTATTTTTGGAAAAAACTACAGAATTCTATGCTCTATTGTTGATCAAATGTAAATGTGATTTGTACAGTTTGGTTAAAATAACTTGGATATTTTTCACTGCATTGAGACAGTTACTGTGAGAGTAGGATACAAACACCAGCTATTGCCTGCATTTGAGATATTGCTGAATCCGCACAGCAGTCATGTCATGATCTGAAAATTACTGCCAAATAACTGTAAACTTTGTATCATAAAAAATATATGAAATAGATACTACAGACACTTCAGTATTTTATTGAAGCTATTCAGTGTACAATTAAACATTTTCAGAAATGTGTAATTTATTTAAAATTCGTCTCATTTTGGTAAAATTTATGTGAACTTTTAAAGCTAAATATAAAACTTAATATGCTATGTAAATATATACATATATACATTCAATAATGTATTTTTTTAAAACATTGGCTTGCTTTAATTTGTTAAAAGTGCAAGTGTTAAACATGCTTTGTACATCAAAAGTTGAAAGGGGTTTTACATTTTCCATTAAAAGGACTTTATCAAGCATTGCCTAATTGTGTGTTTTTCATGTTCTGTGGCACATTCGTTAAAGATGTGCATGTCTGAGTCATTCATTCAGAGTGGCTGCAGATGTGTCTGTGTAATGATGACTCTTGTAAAAGACAAGTTGGTTGTTCAATTAATGTCAATCCTTTTGCCCTCTCCAGAGTTGCTGTGAAAGTGCTAGACCACAGTTCAACTGGCTAAGCCAGAGAAAGATTATCAAATGAAGAATAAACATAATTAAATTATTTCTTATTATGTATTATTTTTAATTGTAGCTCTGGCTATAGAAAAATACTAGCTTAAAATCAGTTAAAAAGGCTGCAATTGGCAGACATCTAAATGACAGTCAGACTCACGGACTAGGAAATTAGAGTTTAATAATTTTGTGTATTTCTTTTGTTAGCAATAGAGCTCTAATATTTCAATTCTGGCTGAACTAAATGTATGTAAACTAGACATTGTGTTTAGATGGTTACAATATTCTAAATAACGTGTAATATAATTGGAATATAAATCTAAACTAGTTATCTAAGCACTTCAATGTGTTCTACCCTAACTTTCAGTTGCAAATTCAATGTAGAATATATTAGTTGAAATACTGGCAAATTTTTAACAAACTTGAATAGTTCTGGGTAATTTCTGAGATGCTTCCTGTTGTTCCTCCAGCTACTGCCAGTGAAGATATTTCTGTTGACCTTCACTGGTCTTGACTGCATTACATGCTTACCTTTCATTAGGAAAACTGGGATAGTTGATACAGCCAGTAACTAAGGGCATTTCTGGGTTTGTTTTGGACTAAAGTACTGTGACTCTGTCTTGTTCAGCCATGTTATCCAAACAGGTGGTCTGGGAGTTAATGATGTCTCTGTTTTCTGTGACGAAGTCCTGGAAAGACTATGAAAGCAGCTTCTCTAAGGTACTTTTTCTCTAGTTATTTTGCCCTGTGCCTCCTCCCCACACAGGGAGGGGAGTGAAAGAGGTAGAGTGCACCCATCTCTGTGACCCTGTTCACAGTTGGTGCTGACCCTGATTTAACAAAAAAAATAACAGAAAGGATATGACAGGCTTCCAACCTGCTTTGTCCAATCAAAAGGACTAAAAAATTATTATTGGATAAATCACCCTAGCTCGTGTACTGCTTGGGTGTGGAGGTAGATAAACTAGCTAAAGGAGGGAAGATCTTTTTTAAATTGCTTTTATTTTTATTAAACATTTTGGAAAAAAGAAAATGGCCAAAATAAGTGGGAAAAAAAAAGAAATGTACAAACTGTAAATTGAGTACAAATTCTGAATGTAATATTAATTTAGATCTACATAAATATGTCATTTGTACATCACAAATCCTTTATAAAATCCTGTTAATAAAAAAATACAGGTTTAGTAGTCCTCGCTTAACCACAACTGGGACCGGAATTTAGGTCGCTAAGCGATGTAGTTAATAAGCGAGACATCAGGTGACCGCTTTGCTTAGCCACAGCAATACTGGCAATTCCCCTTGCTGCCGTCAAGCAAATTCCACCGGTCATTAGCCGCAACCCCAATCCAAGCCATTCCAGGCTTGGTCCCTCCCAGCCCCAGGCCTCAGTAAGGTAAGGGGCTGCCTCCAGCTCCCCCCATCTGTATCTCCCCCCACATCTCTGCCCTTTTGGCCACCCTGCACCCTGCCTTGCAGGGCAGCAACCAGCCCCAGAACTGCACAGCTCTTGGGCTGCTTGCCAGGCCCCAGGAAGCTGCAGCAGCCCCAGCCCAGTCCCGCCTGCCTATTCCCCCCCCCCCCATGCTTTTTTGGGCCTCTGCAGCCCTGCGCTCGGCTGTCCCAGCTGACCTTGCCTTCTTGCTCCTGCTGCTGACGAGGCATGCCCAGGCTGGCTGCTGGGCCAGGCTGGGCTGGCTTTGGCTGCAGAAAAAAAAAAAGTGCTAAAGGCAGCCCCTCAACGGCAGCGTCCTGAAACTCCCCTTTTTGCCATGCTCCTGGGTGGGGCTGGGGCTGTCTTTGGCTGCAGAAAAAGGAAGAAAAATCAGTTTGCTAGCTTGCAAGGAGTAGCAGGGCAGGTTTTTAACTATAACAAAATGGAGATTCATTTACAGGAAATGCATTAGAGGGCATGTGTTTTTTGCAGATGTGCTCAGGAAGAAAGGCAGAAGGAAGAAAGCAAGCTTGTATTAACAATCTTAACAGTGGCACTCAATGTTTATGGCCTTTTTCCCGGGCAGAGTTTTCTCCATTTGGGAGGGTTGAATACATTCTTGATGGCCATCTTGGACTGTTGGCTTTAGTTCTCAGAGCCAAGTCAGAGTGCTGGCTTGCGGGGCCTCCCAGTGGACTGGCTCCTGGTGGGCCCAGTTCCTTTGGTGAACTCTGATGCGAGGGCAGGCTGTTCTCAGGATCAGCAAGTGCAGTGACTGAGATCACTCCTGACTCCAAGCTGTCAGTGTTCGCCTCTGGAGCTAGGTCATCTGATCCTTGGTGGTCCGGGTCTCCAGCTGCTGCTATTAAATGCCAATCCAGTGGGTGATAAATCCATCCTTACCAATGCCTTAATCATGGATACATCTGAGGCCAGGGTGGACGCACCACTTGAAGACGTGTCCACCCAAGTTCTGTGTGTGGCGTGGAGGGGAAGCACCCGCCCTCTGGGAAAAGCTCTGTGGCTTTTAGAGGCTCTGTATAGCAGATAGTCTCACGGCTGAAGTGGGGCTCTAAGGGGCAATTGGGTTTGTTGCTGCTGTACTTGCTGCACACTGGATACTATTGTCAGGCTAGCGGTTGAATCCCCTCAGTCACTTATGCTTCCAACAAAGCCAGCTTGCTTCAGGCCCCGTTGATTAAGCAATGCTATCTAGCTGGACCCAGAAAACCTTTCTCACAACACCTGCCTTTGGAACAACTCCCCCCCCAGAGATTTCTACAGCTTCCACCTTTAAGCAATCTCTAAAATGACGTTTTCCCCCTGGCCTGGCATTAGGGTTGCATGAGGTCTGAGGAAGAATGGAGTTGAGGGTGATTCCTTGGACGTTTTAAAAAATATGTGCTTTTTTTTTAACTTAAGATCTAAGTTGGGAGTCTTCCTCACATCTGCAGTTTAGCTTGACTTTCTTTTCTTTTGGCAGATATACGTGCATTTTTGAACCAATACTTGAACTGCCCTAAGCTAGGCTTCCTTCCACACCGTGGCATGCACGGTGTGGCACTGCATCCGTGGATTTGGTTTCCCCCCCCAGTGATTTGTTTTCTTTTTGTTTCCCTGCAAAAATTCTGAGCGAGCCTTGTGGTCCTCTTCCATGCCTTTATCTTGTTGCCAGCCATAACTTCTTGGTTTTCAGGTTCCAAAACACCACTCTCATTTGCTGAACTGTTTCCCGTAAGAAATAATACTATTCTGCAGTTAAGGTTGGGCTGGTGGTCAGCTTCATGATATAGCAGGGTCACCTGAGGGAGGGTTGGGAGGCATGAGCCCCCTTTCGTGAAGACCATTTAAACTAATAGAGGTCATGGTATCATTGTACCAGCATGTTACCTTTGTGAAAGCCTACCTACTCCTGAAGCCATACCATCTGACAGCAACCTATCCCACAAAAGGCCATCTTCCAGACGGTCACAGTGGAGACTTAATTTGGGGCATGACCACCTTTCATTCAGTGTGCGCAATGGCAAAGCACAAACAACAGCTGTGGTAGGCTGAAGGACTTACTTTAAGGACATGCAAATCCCCTATGCTTTGTGAAAGTTCCAGTGGTACTGTTTCCATCTGGTGCTGAATCTGTAGAGGACGAGACTTTGGTTCTCCAGTGTGGACTCACTGTGTCCCAGGCTGGGCTTAATATAGATCAGTTTTTTTCAACCTTGGCAACTTTAAGATGTGTGAACTTCCAACTCCCAGAATTCCCCAGCCAAAGTTCAGAATCTCCCCTTCTGGGAGTTGAAGTCCACACATCTTAAAGTTGCCAAGGTTGAAAAGCACTGATATAGTGAGAGTGGACAACCCTTCCTGGGCTGAAAGAGCAGAGCAGTTGTGAGAGGCAGTCATCTCTGGTGTGGAACCAGCAAAAGAGCTGGAGGGCTCAAAATGGCTCTCATGCTGTGGTCAGAGGCAGAAGGGAATGCATACAGGAGCCATCATGGGGATGGGATGAGCCAGCAAAGCATGTCACATGTAAATACCCAGTTATTTGATTTTCCCAAAGGGGGAAACCTATGTACCAGCTATACCAGGCAACACACTGTTTTGACCATCTATGACTACTAGCTCCAGGCATCCACGTTGAATGCTTGCCTGGCTAAGATGGTTATTATAAAGGACACACAGGTTATTATAAAGGACACACAGCGGTGGTGTCACTGGCCACATGAGCAATTTGTGGTCTCCAGTGGTTGGAATATTAGCAACAGTGAACAGTGAAACCATCCAGCCCAGTTGGATCAGGTGAAAGTCTTCAATAACATCAAACATGCCTTCCTGGAGGAGAAGGTTCTGATGAAGTTGGGGTAACCCATTGGTTCAGAGACTCCAGCTTTTCTATCATTCCTGATTTATGTATGGTGTTTTGTGCCCTGGTGGGTGGCATTATGGACTTACATTTCTGCTTCTATATGTACTTTTAGTTATGCTTGTTATTGCATTTTTAGGATTTTTAATAAAATATCTAATTAAAATAAAGCTAAAGTTCCCTGGTTAGGTCACTAAAAATAATGTCTATACCATCATCACCACCATTGCCAAATGTAGATGCAGGTACACTAGCACTGGGAAAGGCCAGGCAGAGGGAAAGGGAGAGGGAGAAGGAAGGGGACACTCATGGATGATTGGAGAGCCTCAAGAATGTTTCAGTGGCGAATATGTGGGTTCCCAAAACTAAGATTTAAAGGAAACTCTCTCTGAACCAAGAGCTGTAGATGGAGTGAGAGGAGTAAAAAGATTCCAGGAATATAGAATGGAATCCATGATTAAAATTAAACCATAGAAAGAAAAATGTAATTTTATTTCAAACTGAACAGAAAGACTTCTCTACAAACTCAGATCTAATTAAAGCATTTGCAATCTCAGACTGGATTAAGGAGATTTTGTGCTCAGACCCACCTGAGCATCCTATGAACTCAGACCTTAGGGGACAGCCAACTCAGGTTTAGCTCAGTAGCTTGCAAACTCAGATCTAATTAAGGTGTCTGCACACTCTGACCTACTTAAAGGGTCTACAAAGTTACACCTAATTGAAGAGGCAGCAAGCTCTGACCTGAGTATCTTGCAAACTCAATTCTAAATAATCAGCCTGAAAGAACAAAATGATTTACTAATCTGGAACCAGGCCTGAGTCTGCTGATGGCAAAGCTCTATTATTTTTAGTAGAAGCTCACCTAGATCTGGAACCAGTAGACTAACTAGAGCCTCCAGCATGAAGAACCCAATCCTTCCATTTCAACAAAAATATTAGACTTATGAAGACAATCAAATCTAGAAAAATTAGACCTAATTAAGGCTAGTTAACTTAGAGCAAATGATTGAACAGTAAAACAATGGGCTTTTGGGTTCAAAAGCTGCACTATGCATTCAAGAACCTGGAGTAATTCTGATGCAGCTGCAAACACATGAACAACCCCACACTATGACGAGGTCTATCAAAAACAAGTACAATATGGTAACTAAAAAAGGTGTTTTTGCAAATTTATTCCAAATAAGGCACTGTTAGATAAAACAGAATGGTGTGCTATAGATTATGGACACCCATCTTCCCTAACCAGTGAAATAATATAGTGGCAATTAAATTTTCCCATTATTGTTTAGTCAACTGGAAGAAGACAATGATCGTTCTGTCCTGCTATCCGATAACTTGGGCCAGAGAGGGCCCCATCCCAGAAACTCTCAAATGATACAAGCATACCTAAGGGCAAGAGGGAACAAGAGAGCCTGGGAATTTGGTACCTAGAAGGTATGTGGTGCTACTACTTGATTTTGTTACTTTTTTAATGGACTGAGACTTTTTTGTTGTATATTTTATTATACTTGTAAGTTGCTTAGATTCACCCAATTGACCCAGCATAAAAGTACCTGAAAGAAGAAAAAGAAAAGAAAGAAGACGGAGGGAGGGAGAGGAGGGAGGGAGGAAATAAATGTTCAACCCAGTATTTCCTGTCTTTCTTGGACCTGGGTACTGACACCAATCTTTGAACAAACAAGAATCTCCATACCTGCCAAGATTTCAGTGGAGGTCAAATAATACAATTCAAGTTGAGCCTGACAGAAGTGAATTCTGAATTTCCTTATGCCAACCAACGAACAGTAACAAAATCCACATGTAGCAAATATCCTGAAACCTGAAGAGGCAGATTGGGGATAGATCATCCTGGAGACACTCCATCTACTTTTCTGCTAAAAGTCAACACTGACTCGATGGCACGTAACCAATCAGTCAAGCATCCTAAAAGAGTGGAAACGTAAGTTCAGCTCTTCAAATGGGTCTTTGTAATTTTTGCAGTGACTCTGTTAGGGGAAACAGTTTATTAGTTTATGCATTCTTTAAAAATAGGAAGGCTTCTTATAACCTTGGAATTAGTATTATCGTATGTATCTGAATCTCATTTAATTTGTGCCAAATTTGGAGCTAAATTTAAATATATAGAACCTTTTCTAGAGGAAGTTATATCAAGATAAAAAACTCAGAACACAGTCTAAAAACCCAAGTTCTAAGCATGGTACAATTATTACTAAGACACAGAGGCATCATGTCCAGTTTACTCCAGTTCAGTATTAAACTTTCACAATAAGTGGGAATAGGGTAGGCATGGAAAGAATCTCTTAAAAATATACAATGAACTGTGTTCAAATACCCATGAATCTGTGTTCTCTCCCCTTTTTACATCTATCTCAATTCAGGATTATTTCCTGAATGCTGCCTTTGATATTTTTATTTCCAAATTTGACTGAATCTTGGATTTTTCTAGTTCGATGGATTTAACACTGAAGTAGTATGACCAAGGGGGAATGACTTAAGACATCCCCAAGTCAGGATTCATTCATTGGCTCTGCAAGAAAAATGTGGCTGCTCTTAACTGTCTATTCCCACAAATTTGCTAGCCTTTTCGGCAAAGTAAGCTTTAGAGAGAATTGAACTCTTCTGGGCTTCTCCAAATCACGTGCAGAAATATTCATCAGGACTCAGACTGGGACAATCTCTTGCATAATATCTAAGGAAACAGGGCAGACTTCACTACTTCAGGTTGGGTTAATGTTTATTTAATATTTTACACAAAGAAACATGCTTTAAACATTTCCATTTCTTAACTGTAAAGTAATAATCCTCTGTAAAATGAAACAAAGACAAGAATAACTTTTTGTTTAGAACTATGTCAGCAGAAATATAAATATATAATAGTTAAAAATGCTATAGAGATAGTTACATGCTACCAATATTAAGATATTTGCAGAATAAGATTGTTCAATCCTGTAATTTTACTGCCAATCCTAAAATAAAAATATTCAAATATCCCTTAAAACAGGGCAGACTACACCTCTTTTTTAATATATTACTAAATAAAATAAATAGGAATTTTAATCTATAGCAATGTCTTCGCACCCCACCAGGATGGCTGGCAACCCTGAGGGCCCTTGTTCACCTTCTAGTAAAGGGGTGCTTTGTGACTGGCCATGCCACTGACGTGTATTTTGGGAACTGACAACCTTCCCATGGCAGCTAATCTGAGCACACCCACTGCACGGCCTCAAAACTCCACAAGGGACCTCGGCTGCTAAGGCTGCCTTCTCCTGCTTCAAGCCTACAGAAGGGTGGCGTTCTAGAAGCTCCACTTGAGCATGAAGCTGCAGAACACAGGAAGCCATTTTAGTGCAATTGAAGCAATAAATGCTAACTCTCTACTCTGATGAAAAACAGCATTTGTAGCACAATTACTAATTCATTTAGTGTGATAATAAATAAAACGGAAACCTCCTCCTCAAACTGTTTTTAAAAGACTCAGTTTTATATCTCAATTTGCAATATAAGATTTGTACGTTTTTACAAAGGGAATATACATATTTACAATCATCTTATTAAAGCACTTCAGTTGATGTTTTTGGCTGATCTTGGGATGAAGAAACCTAAACAGGTTTTGCTATTCTGGAGACTAATATATAAGAAAGTATGCTGAATGTGAATTTCCTGCTATTACTGTGGGTAAACTATAAAAAAACACAGCAGAAAAAAATGTTTATTTTAGAGTATCATTATGCCAATCACAATCAAAATGACTATAAAAAAGCAGCAATAAAGTCCAATAATGGGAAACTATCAATGCATACAATGGGTTTTACTTCCAAACAAGTGCGCACTGGATAAGTTTGACTGTATTTCTAGATATTTAAAAAAAAGATGCAGCCAGAAATTACATTTATAATCAGTTCTAGAAAGGCACATTCAGGAATATTTTGCAGGATAAATCCAAAATGGAATAGATGCTACACCAGTCTGTCTTCCTTTATTCTAGCCATTCAATCTGGAATCTGTCAACCACTAGAACAAGTGTGGGCAAACTTGGTCTCCAGATGTTGCTGGACTACAATTTGGTTCTGTGGTTTATGTCCTTGGGAGAGAAGAGGAGTTCCATAAACATTGACAATATGGCCTTTCATATAAAACTGGTCCCTGAGAGCAAACGAAAGCTGTGGGATATTTAAGCAGGATAATAGCCAGCCCAAGAGTCTACACCCTCTGCTCCTGGGAACACATGCTCTCTCTCCTTTTCTTCTTCCTCCTCTCCAACAGAAACCCTGTTTTGTTTCCTTCTGTTCTTTTCCCCCAGCTTCACTAGGGAGAGCAGTGCTCATGACTGAAGGAAAGCTAAGCCTCATTACCTACTCCCTGGAGAATCAAAACAGAAACAAACACAGCAGAGTATCAAGGCTCAATCATCCTGTCTCCTCTCCTCTGTACATGTTCAAAGGAAGCAGGAACTTTGCAGCATAACTCCAGCATTTCATCACATTCCATGTCCACTCCTACTGTCTTGGCTGCTCCATTCATAAAGTTCTCTTTCCCAAGGATTGTTTTAAAAATGTCACACTCGGGGTCCTCCTCACTCTCTCTGGATGAAACGAAGAGGCTGCCCATAGCCTCTAAAAGGATAGTAGCTTCACATAGTTTCCTGGGAAAGTCCCAAACTGTTGGGTTCTCCTTGATGTGCCTATTGCAAAATAAAAGTCAGACAAATCCAGGTAAGACAGATCGCAGTGGGATCCACTGGGAGGTAATCTGCTTTTATTTTAAACTGGTGACGCCTTAGCTTGCTTGTCATCTCTGATCTTGAATCTATGAAAAGATCCAGCCCAAATTTAGTTAGAATGCAGCACTGTTTGAAATCCTAGATGCCTCTCTGTCTAAGTAGTCCTGGTACAGCCAAAGAACCTGAGTCAATATTGCTTAAAAAAAATGACAGGAATAAAGGCTGGCTAGACTACCCTATGCATGACTTGGACAAGTCCATAGCTCTTATTACTGTAAGACCAGTGCCAATTTTTTCTTTTCCAAGACTAATTCTAAATTATGTGGGAAACTGAAAAAGCAGACAAGCTTACTTTTCTTTTCCAGACAAATAACAAAGCAGGTGGTGAAAAAGATGGACTAGCTGTAGCAGCCACCCAGTAGTTGAACTTGTTTAATAATTTTCATTTTAGAAAACCTTTGGACTTATAGCTAACAATTTCGAAATACATGCACCTTTTGTTGTAGCACAAACTTGCTTGATTGTTAAAAGAAAAAAACCTAAAATAAACAACTATATTACACATTGAAAGCTGGTTTAAATTGTGGTGCTAGTTTTCCTAGCATATCTTGGCAAGATATCTTCCAATATCTGTGATTAATTGACCTGACATTGGTTCATCTAATGATTTCAAGAGTTTGCTTTGGGGCCAAATAAAATGATCAAACTTCCATCCATTTTTTAAACAAAAAAAAATATAGAGAAATTAAAATATGTAACTGCTAAGTTATATATTTACTTTCTAAAAATGAAACCTACACCTATCTTAAGGGGAAGTAAATAATAATTTCAAGGTTGCCAGGGATGTATGGGGGGGGGGGCATAAAAAGTCACCTTGTGTGAGATGGGTGGCTATATAAGATAGATAGATAGATAGATAGATGGCAGCCACAATCATGCGATCAAAGCTGCACATAAAAAAGGGCAGGGCTTTGATCGCATGGTTGTGGTCGCCATCTTGACTTTCTTAACCTCCCCTCTGTGGACCCCCCTGTAGGTCACAGAGGTATTAAGATTGAAGAAAATCTCCCTGATAGTGCTTTAAATTGTTTCACTAAAGAATTATTTCAGTCAAATCCATTCTGAAGTAGGGTCATACTTCTGCCTTCAAACCTCTCTCTGCAGATTCCCTTTTTGCCCTCTGTCACAATGATGCGGTGAGCTCCCCGAGACAGTGACATGGTTTTTAATGTTCCACTAAAGTGTCATGTATATTGATGGGGGTGCATAGCCAAATGCTGGTCAATCTGCTTACCAACAAACCAACCATCATCACACTTTTCCATAACATCTATTATATCTCCATCTCTCAACTCCAGCTCATCATCGTTCTGCGGGACGTAGCTGTAAAGCGCTCGATAGGTAAGTCTGAAATTTCATGGTAGAGAGAGGGAAAAAAAAGATGGCAACCATGAGTCGTTCCATCCAAACTTCTTCAAATACGGAACGAAAGAGGTGATAATAAGCAGCAAAACATAGTAAATCATTAACAATAATTCTAAATGGCCTCTAATTTTTACATGTAAATATGTATATAGTTATAAAACCTATCCAGTGGTCTGCCAGTGTGACTTCATAGCAAAATTATGGTTTTTCCTTGTCTAACATCTTCCAACAAGGAATGAGCTAGAGGGATGAAGGTCCTTCAAAGTCATCACCAGCAGCTATGAGTGGCTACATCAACTGTGGGATGTTTTCTTGGGATAAAGAGGAAAAAAATTCCCCTAAAACTTTCCTAGAGCTGAAAGACGATAAAAAAAAAATTACTCAAACTGCAATCTAAAATTAACTCCTTGACCAGGTACTTTATTATTATTAAAAGGAGAGGAAAAAGAAAAATCATCCATCAAAAGATGCAGACAAGGCTCCAGGATTAGGTGGCAATCCAGGCAAACTTACATTTCTTGCGTGGCGTGATTCCGGTCAAGGCCAGTTTCTAACGGCAGGACTTGTGGTTGCTGAGAAATGATGAAAGATGATTTATTGTCACTAAATGGCCCCTTGTGACAAAAGACAGGCTGAGAAATAGTGCTGCAGTAATGAACAGATTTTTCAGCAATGTTTAAGATCTCATTGCAAACAACTTCCTGGATGACAGTGACAGGGCAGTATTGCCATCCCAGGGTGGGAACGTGGGAACAGAATGACGCAAACAGGGAATGTGGGGAAGTCAGGAGCACATGGGGCAGTCCAGATGAAGCATTTAGGTCCAGCAAGACAAGAGAGTGGTAGATCCAGGGATATAATCCAAGTAGGAGTGTGTAGAAGAAATCCAGGTTGTAAGCATAGAAAACAGAGGCAAGATACAGAAGAATGTTGTATTTAGTTTTAAATTTTATAACACAGCAGCAAAAGAGATTGCAATTAGTCAGGAAGCATCTTGCATTTAAAAATTCATATCTGGGTATGAAATTTGAAGACCCTGCCCTTGCATGCAAATTAAGTTTTCCAACAGTGCTATATATCTCAGACTGCACTGTTTTCTTTATTCATGGCAAACTTTGAAAGACCCTGCATTCACTGAGCCACCAAATAATAGAAACTCAAACCCCAGGTTTGGCTTCTTCAGATGAGGTCCTTCTTATAAGGACAACTGGTTGGACTTCTCCATTCTTATTTGCGGTGCCATTTCTATTTTGGCATTTATGTTGTAAAAACAGACTAAAGAGCTGGACACATAGATACACCTGTGCACTGCTGACACACACACTCAAAACCTTGCTCAGCACTGCCCAGTAGTGCTGGCCATTGTGGAGGACTGAGAGAGGAACTGTATGCAAAACGAGGCTGCAGACAGGACTCTGGGGGGACCTTACCACATAGTTCTTTTCCGATTCTGTGAGATCTGGTCCTGGCCTCAGTGAAGGCTGTATGATTGTTAAAGTATATGAGAAGGGAAAAAATTAGCATAGGTACTATTAACAGATTCAAATCTTACAAACAACGCAATGGGGGTTTCCAACTTTAGACAGTTAATTGAAATAACAGAGCTGGCTACGGTAGCTGAGAGGGAAAACAGCATGAGAGTCACCTTAACACAACCGCCTGAGGTCCCTTAGCAGGAGAATTACGTATCTTATTTTGTGCGACCCCAGTTTGGTACTGTGGATGTTTTTATTTATTTGTTTAATTTATGTATATTGCCATGATTTTCTGAGACTCCTAGGTTTAGGGCAATCTGCAACCTACAACCTGAAATCTACAACCAAAATTAGGTGGGGCCTTAAGTGTGATAAGGTGTGGTAACAAGAAAGTAAAGTGCTACTTCCACACAGTCAGGTTTATGGAATATATGTTAATGTTTGTAAATTAAAGATAAATACATTTAAACATCCCTCCTTTGAAAATCCACGGGATATGGATTGTAATGCTATTTGCTCAAGGGCCTGTGGACGAAGACGTTTTGAGCCATTGGAGTTCCAGGACATTATTTCTTGAGAACTAAGAAAAACTAACAATAAAGAGGGAGGGCTGGTTGTATATCATGTATCTCCATCAAGCATTTCCCTTTCAGAGCAAGCAATGTTATGCAGAACACAGAAAAAGAATAAGCAGTAAGCATAGGTGTCTACTGTACAAAAGGGATGGAGTTTGCATCACAAAGTTGTGATACGTGTGCCCCCCTTCCTCCACCCCTGAATGCCCATGATAATGAATAAAAGACAAGAGGTCACCAAAAGAAAGGAAAACACAGCTCAAATTAATGACAGCAACACTAGACTTCTTCATACCTTCCTGATGTTGCAAACCATTCTTGCTTCCACCCCACCTTTTGTTCTTTAAGCTCTCTCTACCTCAAAATCTCACTTCCACCCAACCCAAGTCCACTTTTTCCTCTTGGTGCATTCACTCTTCCTTCACATAGTGGTTTCCTTGTTAATTCTCTCTCTACGGCCAAACACCTCAACATGCCTTTTTCATAGCGGTTGCTTGCTTTTGCATTCAACCCACAATGGAGCAGCTTCTCTTGCAGAGGGATGGTGTAGGAATGGGATTCCTGTCCTGGGCGGGGTTGGACTAAAAAATGCCCAAGGTCCTTTCTAACTAACCCTTGGATTCTATCATGTTGCTTCTTCTGACATTCATTCTTCGTAACACACCACATAGCAGCCACTACCTTTCCAGCATCATTTGCATGTCCTGAAACGTCTCCATCCATTTTCTCGTCTTCCGAATCTACCAGCGTATGCAAATTCACCTCGCTGCTGTGAGCCCACGTGAACACCCCTTACTCCCAGGGCTGTGCCTGCCTGCCTGTCCCTCCTCACTGATACTTGGCAAGGCCATGAAAACAAGGCTGTTCAGGCAGGCTTTTGAACTTTAATGGGGACTGGGCTGTTGCCGTCTCCTTTTTTATGCCTGCTTTTGGGGCAGATGTTTAATTGAATGGGATGGTTTTATACATCTTTTCATACACTACTTGGAGTATGATGATATGGGCACTATAAACGTATCGCAAACAAACAAACAAACAAATATTGTTCCCCGGCCAAACCACGGCAACCAAGGGGCAATCTTGTCAAACAAGTTATATGACAGAATGCAAAGCAAAACTCTCTTTTCTTGTGCAGGTCTTGATCAACAGAACAACGAAAACCAGAGCAGTGCCTTCAACTCACTGCATTCTGCAGTAAAAAGCACTGCACAGACATTACCATCTTCTTAAGCAACTTAAATTAAAAGGTCAAAAGAGTGAAAAGTCTTCCCTTTTTACTGAGGAAAATTTTTTTCCACAGAAAAGCCACCACCACTTGTGTTACTTTTCCACAGCAGGATCCCTCTCAGGACACCCAGAAGCCAGCATTCAAAACATCTGGAAGGCGGGGAAGTTAGATTTTTTAGACAACTTTTTTTTGGGGGGGGGGAACCAGGCAGACCACACAAATGAGTAGCTGCTGGTTTTTAAAAGGGGGGTGGTTTGGAAGCCCCTACACAAACATATACAGACAGACAGACACACACACACACACACACACACAGTCCTATACCCATTCTCTGAATTCTGGACTCATTTTGTTTCTGTATCTCGGTTCCCTTCCACATCTCAGAAGTTTTAGAAATGTTATCTGAGGCTCTAATGTAAGAGCTTCACCATCAAGATGTGGATCCACATAGTCCAAACCTCTCTCAGCTGGACCTCAGGCCCAGAAGACGTTTGGGCCAGTCTTGGAACTGGTTTATGAGCATTTCTCATAATGGGAGTATGTTTACTTATTTAAAAAAAAAAAAAACAGGACCACTGCAAATATGGTTCCAAAAAGGATACTCTCTGAATTTTTTTTCCTCAGCTTTATGAAAATAAAACAATGGATGTTTTTTTTAAAAAAAAATGAATGTATTCCAATTTTTAAATACTTCCAAGGCAAACAAAAACTTAAAGAACAGATGTTTCAGTGCTTAGATCTGCCTGAGCCCATGGCAGGGAGTTTGCAAATTTCCTTAAACATCTGAGTTCATTTCATAAAGAGGGTGTTTACCTGCCTCTACCTGGAAAACCACCACCATGGCCAGCAGGTGTTCAGCCTCCCAGCAACCGTGGCCCAGAATTTCAAGCAAGTTTGTTCTCCTGAGACTTGACTAGCACCACTCCTGCAAGCCTTCCTCTCACCCAGGGCTAATCCAACCCATGAATGGAACAGAAGCAAAGCAGCTAAAATCCCATCTCCTGACAACCGAGCCGCCATTGACATACGTTGGGGGAGCAGTTTTACTGTTTAACAGACAGCAAGGTGGGAACCTCTCTCTCTTTCTACATGACCCAAAATGCTCTCGTTAGGGTACGTTCCTGCTTTCTTGCTTTCCCACTCTATGACTGAAACCATATTGAAATCAAGATCTGTGCTTGGAATCAGCCACCATTGGAGAGCCTCTGCAGCCTGTGTGAACAACCAGACAGAACTTTCCTGAATGAAATAAGTCACTTCAGCTCTGCTAAGGGATATTTTAACCTATTTAACTTCTTTGCATTCCAAAAGGTAAGGGTGACCTAAGGCAATGATGGAAACCCTGCCCTAGGAAATAGACCAGGCATTGGCTGGCAAAGCCATGGATGTTCCACACCAAACAGCAATGCTGACAGGTACCTGTGGAGCAGACAGGCTGCAATTTAGCGGTCGATAGACATAGCCTGACGTGTCTGTCAGTACTGGTTGCTTAAGTATGTCCACGTAAGAGCCAGGGAAGATGCCTTGGCGACTGGTGCCGAGGATTTTTCCTTCATACCAGTTCTCATCTACTTGTCGAATCAGTGTGATTCTTTCTCCCTGAAGAAAGAGAAGAAACACAAGTTTAAGTTCAAGATCCACACCAAGATTTTGCTTTTGCTACTTACCGTATTTTTCCGTCAATAAGACGCCCCCATGTACAAGACGACCCCCACTTTTCCAACCCAAAATTAAGAAATCAATATTTTAAAGATAGTGCAGAACACATTTTTATTTAGTAATTAGTTAACATTTACCTGATACACTCGGTGGGAGGAGGTCCAAATTGTCTCTCTGCAGCTCTATTTCCATGCATCACTGATTACATTCAAGCACGAGTGAAACTGCCGATAGCTTGTCTCTGCAAACAGACTTCCTCTAATTGGTTTGTTCAGCATCAGCTGACGTCAGTTACATAAAGCTCGTGATTGGAGGAAGTCTGTTTGGGAGACAAGCTATTTCACTTGTGATTGGAGGCTAGCAATAGGAGGAAGCCTCTTTGCAGAAACAAAGTATGGGCAGTTTTGCAACCGCGCGGTTCTCTCCTCGGCTGACTTCCTTGAATAAGACGCCCTTCAATTTTTAGCGTAAGGATTTTAGAAAAAAGTATCGTCTTATAGTCGGAAAAATACGGTAGATATGAAGGCTGTATTTGGTGGGTGATCTGTATTTGCCTGAAGTGCATGTATCTGCTAAAATGGATTTGATGCATCCTTTCTAGTAATCTTTTTTAGGTTATCTGGTTTGCATTCACAGCACCTGAGAAAAGTGCTTAACTTTTTGATCAAAAAATAAAATATAATGAAACATACAGAGACTCCAGTACAATGTGTGTTTCACAAAGGTAGAAAAGAAAAAAAAATGAGAAAGAAGTGATAACATGTATTGATTTTCCATTTTGGTGAAATAATTCAGACTAATTATTACATACCTCAGGGGTGAGGTGATAGGGTGGGTAGACTAGAACTAGATGGCAAACATCAGGATGGTGGCCCTAAGGGTGGGGGAATTCCCACACATCCCTCTCTATCTCCTTGAGGTGTGAAAGTAAATGGCACAGAAAGGTGTTTTATATAACTAATCTGTGATTTTCATCATGTGCTGTAATACAAAACTTAACACTGGAAACAAGCCACAAGCAACTAAATGTTTCAGCAAGTGTTACATAAAAACAAGAAAATGTGAAGTTCTTTTGGTTTCTACAATAGCACAACAAAAGTCGGTCAGACATGTAGTCCATTTCCAATAACAGCTCTTTACTGGAACCTCCCCAATGATACATATAATGTTGTATCTTTTCCTTGGAATTCTGGGAATTAGGATTATTGCTAATCCAGTCACAAGATAATTTGGTATCAAAACCAGCACAGATGAAAACAGATACCTTATTTAATTCATATGGTCATTTTTTAATGAACAATCTAAAATCTAGAGAGTTCCAAAATTCAAGCGTCAAAACAGCCATCATTCTAACATGATCTAGTGCTATTGTTAAAGAAATATAATATGATCCACAAAATGCATGTTAATAATTTCAATAATAGTATTATGCAAGTAATATAAAAACATTTTGCATAAAAATTTGGATCAGAAATTTGTACACGTGTGCATGATGTGTGCATCAAAGATACATTTTAAGACTCTTTTAGACCACTTTTTAATATCTGTCATTCAAACAAATTTCAACTACATAAAAGCATGTAACATGGTGTTTAATTTATATTCAGGATGCCAGCTACTAAGGCATTTTCCCTCTTACTTTCTTTCTACTCTTAACTCATCACTGGAATCAGCATGACAGCTAAATAAATCCAGTGCTTAGGTGTTTGCTAAGATTGCCCTGGAATCAACTGTTTGTTTGTTTGTTTGTTTATCATCTACCTTTTTTTTTTTTGGCCTTCCTTGGAAGTGTCTTGGGATATCTAGCTTCTTTGCACACAAATATTAATTCTGGGTTTACACATGCCATCCCAGCCATAGATAAACATATGGAATACTTGCTAAAATGTGGCTAGGTGTAATGCAGATCTTCTCCAAGCCATTCCAAGCTGAAATGGCTGCCAGCAGAGACAGAAAGATTTTTATTCTCACGGTTGTTTCTACTGTCAGGCAAATAAATGGATTATGTAACTCTGGCCAGAGTATATTAGTTTACTGAACCTAACTAAATAACCAGCAATGCCAAAGACACATTAAAAACCTGCTGGAAATCCTAGCACCACCCATTCCTATAATGTCCTGTCCACTTCGGCTTTCAATTTATTGCCTATCTCTGTAATTGCATATTATTTGTCACTTGGATGCAAAAATAATAGAAATTGTAAAGAAACATGCTTGTTCTCATAAAGTTCACATTATGTGACAACTATCTTCAAACCTTCCATTTCCATTCCAAAAACCCTCTTTTTTTTCCAATTCTGAAATTTCCAATCCGCTGCTTAGAACATCAATTTGCTTTCCTTTGCAATTGGTTTGATGTCGGTAGATTGCATGAAAATGAAATTCTTCAGGATGGTTTATAAGAACTGCTATCTCTACCTTTCTGAAGGACATTTCCACAGCAGTATCTCCACTGAAATTGAATTTGGCAATTGCATTTCCGTATTCCAAGATTTGCAGCGGTGACGTTTTTTTAGTTTGGATTTTTTCTGTTGAGGGAAGTAACTATAAAACAAAAGCAAAAGGCATAGGTAAAAATCTTAAAGAAGATAGACAATTTTGACCTTAGGTAGCTTAATAAAGAAAACACTACCTCTATGTAAGATTGTGGGAAGATGCCCACCCTACCATGGTGTTCTCCTTCATACCAGTTCTGATCAACTTGTTTATAAATGTAAACGATATCTCCTTTCTGTAATGGGAGTTCCCTGTTAATAACATATTTATTGATGTATTAATTATTTTGAATAAAACCACATTAACATCAAATATTAACAACTAGAGAACATACAACTAAACGTATATATCAGTCCCTAAAACCTAAAGAATCGATTGCACTAGCAGTATCTACCCATATTTAAAGACTGGCAGATTTGTGGATGGTGAATGAGAGGATACTTGGTCAGAAGAGAAGTGGTAGAAGTCAGTGAAAATAATGGATTTGAAACTGGAGGAATCAGAAGTGGAACCAGAATTGCATCTGGAGAAAGTTTAAAGAGAAAGAAGGAGTTGGAAACTGAGATGGCAAATGGAACTACAAACATCTTGATGATGGTGTTAAATGATGGAAAGGTTGGAAGTGGAAGCCGTATGAAGGCAGAGGGTGAGAAGGCATCAAAGGGGGCAGAGGAGCTACTATAGCATTCAGTTGAGGAGTAACACTGGAGCAGTGATAGTCAATGGGCAGTTGCATCTAATCCCTTGGTCAGAATAGTTGACATTGTGAAACACTGCTGCACTGTATTGAGGGCATTAATGGGCAGCAAAACAGTATACACTTAAATAAAATAATTATCAGAAGGAAGGAAAGAAATGGCTAAAATATATAACCAATACTCACTTTAATGTCTGGGCTTTAAAGTCAAACTTCACTCTGGCAGCTCTCATCTAGTGGTTGAAAATAATAATAATTTTTTTAAAAATTGCCAAACGTTCAGCACATGATTTGAAATGGTATACACAACATTGCAAGCATGCTGTCAGAGTTTTCTTTCTTAAATGAGTGGTGAATCCAGTCCCAATTCTTGGGCAACTAATGGTGGTAAAATCCTACTTTTTATAACAAATGGACACTAAAATAAGAGAAATAGACCTTTAAAGGGAGTACCACTTCAGCCTTTTTAGCAAGTTTGCAAAAGCCTGCAAAATCAGCAGAATCAAAATGAACGACAGTTTGAAGAATGATTTATAATTTGTATCAAAAATAAAGAAAAAAACAGATCTAGGTATTACTAGGTAGATTATATGTATTTGAGTGAATGGTTGGACTCTCCTATAATGGAGAGGCAACAATAAGCTGGACTCTGAACATCCTACCACAGAAGGCAATGCTCTGAGTTGCAAACGTGACCCATAGAACAAAATGGCCTTCTGGATTGCGTAGCTGTGAGCTTGGTAGACCCAGGCGAAAGCAGCCAAGCAACACACAACACTGTATCTTTATCAGCACCATGGAAGCATCATGACAATACCCCAGAACTCAAGAATGATCACTTTGTTCCTGATAGATGGAATGGGGTGGCAGGAAGAAAGGAAGAAATAAAGATGGGAACTTCACATGGCTTTTCCCCCTAGAAAGATAAATGCATTTTCATGTAAAATATGGCTGTCTTGCTTCTGCATGAGCACCTCCAGTGAAGGCAAGTTAATCTACTCCCTTAACTCTTGTGAAATATGTCTCCTTGCAAAGTAAGTTCTTTCTTTTGCCTTTTTAAAACAAGATCATTTATTTTGCCTGACCTGAAGGTTCTTAATAACAGAAACTACAGAAAGAACAAAGCTACTGAGTGTATAATGCACAACAGGACTGCGTGATCAATTAAGGCAATTAAGATCAAACAAGGCAATTAAGGTCTAAGCAGATGGTACAATAAAGAGGGAAGGGAGCATTGTATACAGCACTGCAAAAGATGAAGCAAATGTTTTCTAATTTGCAATAAAAGTAACTGCCACTTCAAAGGGTGCATGCATCACAGTTGTGCACAAGCATTCCTTACTTAGCAGGCATGCATTAAGGTACGCAGTTTTCTAGAGGATTATAGAGGACAAGGTCAAAGCAGTTTCTAAGTGAAGCGTGAACAGGGAAAATAAAAATCAACACCTGGGATAGCTAATGTTGGCCAAAAAGCAGAATGCTATGAAAGGCAACTATGAATTGGGTCAAGCAGCAGAGTGAGGCAACCACAACAGACCTCTGACCCAGTTTTCCTTTTGATTGTATCATCTCTAATTAGAAGGTCCCCAAAGCGCTCATTAGTGATAAACTGATGGTGCGTAGGGATGACCCCCGTGTGCCTTCTAGCTGCAATATCAGCCTCTTCTTGCTCACGTTTAAGCCGTCTCTGGTCCTCTAAAAGTTTCTGCCATAAAATTGCATAAAATGGGCAATAAATCATCTAATTTACAGCAATTTAATATTGGCAAAAGAATATTAGAAAACAAAATAAAGAGTACACAATCTCTCTCCAGTACAGCCCAGAAGTAAGTTTAGAGAAACAATGATTAGATACTATATAGTAGACTAGATTGAAATCAACAAATAATAGTAGTCAGGATACTTGTAGAAGATGGGTCCATTTCTCTGATTGTCTCCCTCCTTTGTTTCTGACAGTCAGGCTGAAGAACCACTGCTCATGTAGCCAAAACAGCACTACCCATATGCAAAATGGGCAGAAGACAAATACCATTCTTAAAATCAAACTCTCAAAATATAGTCCAATAAGGAAATTGGAGAGGGCAATAAACTGGTGTGGGGAGAGTTGGGTACTGGCCTCCATGACAAGGGTTGCATCTCCATTGATAAACAGCCAGCCTTCCCTTCAGTTTCAATTTTCCTTTCAATCAGTACAGAGATAATTGGGTTAGAGGTAGGACTAACTGTGATTTCTGTCACTAGCCCAGCTTCTTAGTTGGAAGGAAGGCTGGGGATTGTTTGGAAGTGGAACAAAATTATGAGGGCCAAACTAGCCCAAAACCATAACGGTAAGAAAGGAAGGTGGAAGGAAAATTGGACTACACCAGGTTCTCTTCTACTACTTCCTTCCTTCCTTTCCTTCTGGTGGCTCAACACCACAATCAGACGTCTCTCGGAGCCCTTTCTGTAAGCTGGTTGGGAATTCCTCAGGTTCTTTCTCTGAGTGCTTGCTCCCATCTGGGGGAAGGTGTTGGGAGGTGGGGTGGCAATAAGAAATTGATCACAATAATTTTTGCCTTAGCCAGTAGGGATAGGTAAAAATTGTAGACTCACGGTAAGGAGAACATTCCTATGAAGCGGGGCTGGTTGTTCATAAAAAGAAATTCCCACTACTATTACTGCCACTGCTGCTAAGATGCTATTTTATTATAACATTCTCCCAAATAATGGTGTATAGTAGTCCTGATCTATTTTGACTGCATAATCCAAGGTTAAGTGTGTTTTTGGACTGGAAGCACATTTGAAATTTTAAGAGTAGGAGGTATGTGCAGACTTACCTAAAAAATGGCAGCTATAGCTATAAACATCCATTTATCAGAAGCCAAGCTACCTTCCCAGTGGGATTCTGTAGGGTCCCACTGTGTTCCTTCGACTCAAGATGATGCTAAAGGCTGGTGTTTTGCTTTGTAGCACATAATCTTCCTATGTCACTTTTTAAAAAAAATATTTTAAGGGTTAGGTAGCCTGCTGGGTATCAAGGGGTACACTGTTGCTGATGGGCACCACCACAGGATAATCAAATCAAAGGCTGAATTCCAAGATTGTCATCTTGGAATCCAGAATCACATATACTGATGTTATTAAAAGGAGGAAAAAAGATATATATTTTTTTTAAAATGGCATTCTAAAATTAAAGCATGAAAACAGAATTTGATTCATATACTTTTTAAAAAATGTCCTTCTCAAGTTCAGGAGACATTGAAGAAGCTTTTACAATTTTCCTTCTGTGATAACTATTTGTGTGCCTGTTTCCCAAAAAGTTTAGACTAAGCACAAATTTGCTTTAAGTCAATCAGTCAATCACATGATGATAACATGATCTGCTTGCCATCTTTTAACAAGCGAGTAACAGATACTCATAGAGAAGTAAGAATTAAAGAACAAATGTCTATTTCTAAAGGTAAAAGTATGAACAAATCCTATTTTACCTTTAGATATTCCTGTTGTTCCTAATCTTCAGACAACTATAATTCTGTGATCAATGCATCTTAACCATTTTTGCTCTGCTCCATCCCCTAGCTGTGCCAAGTGACCCCCTTCCCTCTGCAATGGATGATGGGAAAAATTCTCCTGTTCTTTGTTGCTTGAAACTCTGGAGGGAGGTAAAAACATCCCCATTAAGTTGCTCCTCTGAACATCAGAGTATTTCAATGCAAGAAAAGACAACGAAGTGGACTGACTAGATTCTGCAATGCTCTTGCAGATACATAACCATTACTTAATGGTGCCACAGATTTTCTTCTACTTCCAAAGTAGACATAGGCAACCACTCCTAACTATGATGACACAAATATGATGAAACATGCACTTTCATACTTACATCACAAGTATGGGATGCAAGTACATACGTCATGGATTTCATTTTGTGACATCACCATGCATGCTTTGTCACTTGCCCCTCTTTACCCCAACTGCAGATGCCTATGGTTAGAGCTGGACTATGGTCAGCAGAGATGCTTCAAAATGCCATCCCTCATGCAACTCTAGCTTTCCTCCGTAGAGCAACAGAAAAAGGTCAGGACTTGTATGATGGGTAGACATGGCAACCAACCTGGGAAGGAGATCAGTGACAACCATTCCAAAACTTTGCTGGACTATTTAATTAAGTCTCGCTCTGCTCTGAGGGCTTACTTTGAGGCTGATTCCTGTAGGCTTACTTCCAAGTGAACAACATTGCAATCAATTTTGCCTTGGTTACCAATGGTAGCCAAACCTTGTGATGAAAATTGGCTGTTTTCTCTAGCATTCTGTTCTTTAGCACTCATGCCCAGTACCATCACTAATTTAATCTTACATCCTTTCAGTTGCTACTGTTGATTTGTTTCCAGATGTATCCCAATCTTTAATTACATTCTCAGGGAAGTTAATAAATGCCAACGCAGAAGTTCTAAGCATTTTGCTTATGATCAAACATTGTTCAACTTACCATCAGCTATACTGATTTTGTGAAAATATCTGTAACAGGAAAATTACCTCTTTATCACTGTTGCGCCTTTGGAACATTTCTTCAGGACTCTCTATGTAATCAAGTGTTGCAAAATGCCTTGGTGATTCTGAATCTACTTTAAAACAACACAATGTCAATAAAATAAATGTAGTAAAAGAACCAAAGAGAAAACAAAACAAAAACAAAACTTGTACCTGGGCCAATTGATTTGGAATAATATCTTATTTTGCTAAACAATAAGCAAACAAAATACTGTGGAATTAAATTGATAGAACAAAATCTAAGCCCATAAAAGGACTCAAAGAAAACAATTTCTGTTCAGCAATTATGATTTAATGCTGCTGAGGAAAGTTGTTTAACTGCATGCAATAATATTGACACATATACACTCACACACACATATACAGATACACATATGGATGAACACAAAACAGATACTTCACAAGAATTGAAAAAACTGTTCCTAGACATTGGGTTTATTAGCTTTGCTCCTTAGGGATGCAAATTACAAGGGATTTAAACTGGTTTCCATAAATAATTCACCTTCTAAAAGTTGGCATTTGGGAACCTGCTTTGACTGTTGATTAGAAGGATAGTAGAAATGTTTTCTCAGTAGCTGAGCCAAGTCCTGAAATGTAAGCAGGACAGGACATACAAGGAAAAGAACGAACATGGTAGAGGGATTTAAAAAAAAACAAAACAGGAAAAGGAAAAAGAGGTAAAAATAGTAAAGTACATCAAAATGCCACCTCCAGAGTATGTCCTGAATTTCTTTGGGGGGTCTTGTTCATGCTGGAGTTGTATTAAAGAGCAAAAGGAAAATTATCAAACACATTTGCAGTGTCCAAAATGGAAATGGAGCTGTTTTGCTGAGTTTCAAGATTCAGAATGTGGCTCCGTCTTGTGACGATGCCCCAGCAAAAGAGGTGGTCGGTAGCTGAGGTTTTCTTTAGCGTCTGCCCATGTCAACTAAGCTCCTGCTTGACTGATCTCACAGATGGACAACAATGGATCTCCTGGGCACAGCTGAGGAAACTGCACTGTAAGCCCTTCTTCCATCTGAAGAAAAAGGGCTCACAAGACATTTCTAGGAAGCCAGTATTGGGCAATTTCCTTTGGCAGACCATCCTCCTACTCACGTCTCTGTCACACCCTCAGTATTACTACAAGACTGGGATGAGGTAACAGCTAAGTTGGCGATATCCTTTTGAGCCAGTTCTGATTTAAAAAAAAAAGCAGCAGGTATTGTAGGATTAACATCTCAAATGCAGTGAGGTAAGAGAAAGTATGCTTGTGGATCTGTTCCAAAGTCTTCCAGTTAGACTGGACTTCCTTTTAGTTCATCCTCAGACTGGGATACAATTTATTTCACACTGCAGGATAAAAGATCTTCCAACAGGAGTCCATGGTGACTGACTGGGCGTGTGGTTTCATACAGCCTGGTAAAGTCCTTCCCCTTCTTTTGGATATTTGTGTCTACTTTCAGCACAATCTCTTTCTTGCTATTAATAAGGGAAATAAACTGTGGAGGTTTTCACAGCTTTCTATTTTCCCATAAGCTAATCTTTGTCTGGATAGGTGGAATAGTGGAGCTCTGAACTTGAAAGAAAGGATGTGATCAATATAGAGATTTACCTCTTACCTGCTGCAAATCTCTTTCTGCAAACTTCACTAAGCTGGAATATGTACTAAAGCAACTCCGATTTTATGAGCATTCTGACTTTATGAATAATTAATTGGTAATCAGCTACTATTTTAAAGAACCTTTCCACAAGCATTATTACCAAGCCAGGTATCCCAATGCTATATCTGCACACTTGTTATAACTCTAAGGCATCTAGAATCTATTGAGTAAGTGGCAATAGAATACATGTATAAATAATTTTTTTTAAAAACATGATTTGTTTCCTTCATGAAAAACCATAAATTTAATTTTATTTTCAGTCAAGGAACATCATTGTGAATTTTATCTTCATTTTGATTTCTAAGTCATTAACTATCTCACTCAATTATGTGATTTGTAAATCTGCTAAGCCTCCCTGCCAGCCTCTCATTCAACTCATTTATAAAACACAGAAGAGCAATAGGCCAAAAATGAATTTTGTAAAGTTCCACTTGCTTCCTCTCTCCAACTGGATGAGAAATGAGGGATGAGAACTCAAAGTAGGATCCCTGAGCCAGCTATGCACCCATTTAATAGTCATGCCATCCAAGACAGAGTGAACAAGCTTGTTAATAAGTAATATAATGGGAATACTGTCAAGTGCTTTGCTGAAATCAAGACGTATTATGCCTATAATTGTCCCATAAATTATCATGGAAGTCACCCATCTACAAATGAATAAAATTGGCTAGGCAAACTTTGTTTTGACAAACCCATTACTGACATCTGGTAATGTTCACGTTGTTTCCAAGATGCTTATAGATCAGTCACTTTAGAATCTGCTCTAGAACGTTCCCAGATATCAGGGTCTGCCTGGTAGTCTGCAGTTCCCAAATCCTTTTTTCTCCTTTTCAAAACAGAGGCAACATTAGCTGTCCTCATGTCACCCAGCCCTTCACACATTCTCCTGAACTTACCAAAGAAACTTTGCAAAGGTTTGGCCAAACCATCAAGATGTCCTTTCAATACTCAGGATGAATTATTCTGGACATGGAGATTTAAGCTCATTCACTTGGATTTCTGAACAGGGGGGATTTTTTAAAACAGAGAATGCAATTCCTCTTCCATTTCTATTGCTTCTGACCCTTCTGAACAAACTGAATTTTTGATTGCTATATTTCCAATCACAGAAGTCTCACAAAGACAAATGCTGTGATGTCAAAGGATTTTTTTAAACCAAGGAAGAGAGGAGATTCAGCTAACACACCCTAGGCCAGTGGCAATGTGATTGTGATTCATATCGGTTCATATGATAATGAGCCAAAGTCTGTGATCTCACCGCCTTTCTCTTTTATGCAAGCTGCTCTTAGATGTAAGAACATTCAAGCTTTTCTTTGAATTTCTTCACTGATTGCTATTCTTTCCAGTCACCTTAAAGCAAATGCAGCTCCTCCCTACACCAACTACAATAAATGGAGAGTATTTTGCAAGAGAGAGATGTTTTTTAAGAGTAGTCCAAGAGGTTAAGCCTGATTTTGGAAGGTGGCCCTTCATGGCCCTAAGTCTGGTTCCTATGTGGAATAGGTTTTTTCAATGGCGCTGAAAAAAAGTTTAACTGTGTCCCCAGAGAACGGCCAAGCAGTGATTATGCTTATCTGATCTCAGTGGAGAATATGTAAAGTTTTGTGCATTAGGAAAATATCATTTCTGAACAGATAACTAGAAAAGCATTTTCCTTCTCTGTATGGAAAGACCTTGGGAGGAATTTTGCAGGCGGGAAATGGAATCCCAAGGACCATTTTAATTTAGCAGCTTCTTCAAGGCTGAGCTGAGCTTTATTTATGGACCGTTTGCCTTGTTAGGGATCATGGCAAATCCATCCTAGAACAGGAGTCCATCAAAATTTGAAGTCCTAGTTCAGTCCTAGTTCAGCTTTGGAAGCAGCAACAACAGATACCACATTCTCGAACTGCCACAGATCGCATGCTTTAGTCAAAACCTTTAAATGGGTGGGGGGCAGTGATTCACTGGACGCACCTTGGCTCTAGGGCTACAAACCCCACCAACTATTTATGACATCTGGAATCCTGATTCCAGAAGTGCAACGCCATCTTATGCATTTACTCTTTATAATTTGGTCACCAACCAAGTTCAAGGAACTCTGCTTTACCAACTTACCTTTTGTGGATGCTGAACTGGATGGGCGCTTCAAGCCACTCAACCCTTGCAATGGGATATCTCCTCCTTCCAAAACACTTTTATAGATTTGCCTTTCATTTCCCAGCCCAGTGGAATTTCCAAGCTCTGTTTCCAACTCTCTCTTTACAGGATGGTAGCTGGTATATAAAAGAGAAAATATATTTCTCAGCAACTGAGAGCAAATTATTAAACAAAACACCTAGACACACACTGTTAATATTCTGGCACCCCATAGAACTGCTAAAGACACGTTGTACTTCTAGATCAGATTAATTTCAGGAATTGTACAAAAACATGTAGTCTGTGGCAAGCCTTTTAAGAAGTATATGAGATCTACCACATATTGATGCACTGTAAGAAAGAAAAAAGTGGAGTAAGGCTTGCCTTCATCAAATAACATGCTTTTAAAAAGTTCAGCATGAAGCCCTGCTAATTCAAATATTATAATGTCCACCTTTTGCCATTTAAAAATATGAAAATAAAAACTTTAGCAACTGTTTCATTAGACTGAATTATTTCTTTTTGATAAAATCTAAAGTTAATCTTCTGATGTCAGATGGTATCAGTAGAACCTGCAACGAGTGAAGTATATTTTGGGGCAGGAGAATTTCTCTTAGTCTGGCTCCTTCTTCCTACACACTTCCTTTATTGGAATCGATTGCTCTAGATTTACCAATACCAAGGATCTGGCTCTCTCCATCTTTGCCCCTTTCAGCGGAGTATCTGAATTCTGTCAGACAGGTCTAGGTAACATGGTGCCTCAGCAGCTTTCACACTGACTGAGAGGCTACATCTGGTGCTTGGTCCCACCCTCTCCAGAAAAGTGCAACACGTCCAGAACTCTGACCAGGTAAAAATGCCTGCCTGTTGAGGAAGGTGGATAGTGCTCCTATGGATGCTATCGCTTTATGTCAAGAAATTTGTACAGTTACTTTCTTCCAGTTTATTCCAGCAAAGTTCATCCAACTCTTCCCAAAAAGTATTTCTTGATTTCTCCATTATATTAATAGGAAATACCCAGAGCCAGTGTGGTACAGTGTAGCGGTAAAGATGTTGGACTAGGAGCAGGGAGACCCAGGTTCAAGTCTACCATGGAAATTAATTGGTTGATGTTGGACCAGCCCCTCTCTTTCAATGCAGCCAATCTCACAGAGTTGCTCTGGTGGGGATACAATGAAGGCAGATCCCTATGAAGGCGCTTTTAAGCTCCCAAAGGAAAGGCAGGATAAAGCTATCCATCCCAGGCTTGGAAAATGAGATGAGACAAGTCTTTCCTTTGGATTCTGAAACAATCTGATGTCTATCTGAGGCTTTGAGCTATGGCAGGTCCCATCATAGCTAATAAAGGGTCTTTAAAGGCAATTTTAACATGAACAGTGTCAATGACTGTTGGTGGTAAATATACAATTGGATGTTCTCCTTCAAATGAGGAGGCTGTTAGCCAGGTTTTACTATATTGTCCTTTCTTGTATAGCCCTTTATCATTAAGCTATTATGGCTTAACTGGTAAGGAGAAAACTTGGTTTCTCTTGGCTGATATGGTTTCTGGAATATCCAGGAACATAACCACATTTTGTGCAATTACTATTTCTATAGTTTAACAACTTAGAACATTTGTTATAATACACCTAATGCCATTATTTTTATTCTTCCTACAGTGTATGTAAGACTAGGCAATTTAAAAACATCTGAAGATAGTGATGTAGAATTTTAGGGAGGGTCAAGCTAAAACGTTCCTAACCCAAATAGGTCTTCCAGAAAAACAAAGGTGTTAAGCTCAGCTATAAGGCACAAGGAAAAGTCAATCAAGGGAGAAAATTGTGTTATGGTAGGCAAGTAAATCCCCCGCTTTCTCAAAGACTCTCACCCCCCTGTCATCCCCCCCCTTTCTCAAAGGAAACAAAAGGCTAGCTCAACCATATAACAGTTAGACACAAGGAATGCTGATTCAGACAAGCAAAGGTGCTGAGAAGCAAAGACGTTTGGAAAAGTAGCATCTCAGCATTTTAAGGCCCCTTTGTTTAACTCAAGTAAGCCCCTGTATTCACCCCTGTACTTCACCATCCTTAGCTCACTAACACTTATTTTGCTATATCCCAACCACACTGTTTGCTGCGCTGATGAAATGTATGTTGTAATTTGCATAAGTCTGGAAAGGGAGACTGAACTAGGAAGAATGTGTTTGGAAGACACCTTGCAAGCCTGATCTTTGAACTGAATCCTTTGAGAAGGAAGAAGTCAGCCTGGAAAACAGTGCAATGCCATGTGAACAACATGAAGGGCCATTTTATCATGCCTGGTGGACTTGTAATAAAGGCAGAAAATGTTGGGTCCAAATACATACAATGATACAAAGAATTTTAAAGACTGATACTCAACTGAAACCAGAACTTTTTTTGCTGGGACTAATGGACAGACAAAATTAGAAACGAGCCATGGAAGATTATTTTTATATATGATCACCGCTGCGAGACTACTATATGCACAAAAATGGAAAGCCTCTGAAATACCCACAGTGAAGGAATGGTTGGTGAAGATGAGAGAACTAGCGGGGTTGTTTGCTTAGAGAAAGATCAACAACTACATTTATTAGTGACTGGAAACCCCCAATGGACTTTTTGCTGAAAAAAAAAAAAAATGGACTGGTGACTTATGGATTTGATGATTAGGAAGGGTAGATTATGGAAAGAAAGAAATTATGATGTAACCTTAGAGAGAGAGGGTACAATATAAATGTACTTGTAACTGCTGTTAAGAAGATTGGAAGTCACTTTATTACTTTTTTCTTTCTTTTCTATTCCTTTTGCTTTATTTCTTTTTCACTTTCTTATTACTTTTCCCTATTCTTCTTCTCTTCAATTCAAAATCTGTACTGTTTTTATTCTGTTGAAAACTTTTTAAATAAAAATTATTTAAAGAAAAGAAAATAGTGCAATGCCAAGTACAGGGACTGGAACTGATACATAGCTTGTGAAGGGGATAGGAAGAGATCAAATTATATGACCCAAGATTTTCAGAGCATCTATACAAATGCATAGAGAACAAACAGAAAGACCTAGATGTATTAATGTAGAAAGGCCAATATAATTTAGTAGGGATTACTAAAAGCTGGTGAGGTACACTCCTGAGTGGAATGCAAGCCTTGAAAGGTATAACTTATTCAAAATGGGAGTGTCAGTCCTTCAAGGTAGGCCAGGTCAGGAAAAAGACACCACAAGACTACTGGAACTCTAGTTTATAATAACAGGGTATAACAACAGAATCTTCAAAGCCTGGAAGAGTTTCTTTCTCCCCTCACCCTGCCTTCTACCCAAGAAAATCAAGGCAGGTCACTGTTTCTTTCTCATCCCCTCCTCTCTTTCAGGGCTAAGCCAGTGTTGCTTTTCTATGTAGCATGCATAGAGAAATGAGTCCAAAGGAGTGATTTTTTTGAAAAAAAAATTGGTTGATCAACCCCCCAACCTTTTGTTCTAAATGTTGCAATCTTCACTTCAACGGCCTTTTGCCCATGTTGATTTTAATCCACACTTATAATAGGGTGAACAACATCAATTGGATTCCACAAATCTAAGGAGAGGACACATGAAATTCCTATCCTGACACGCCATTAATAACCCTTCAAGATCTAGAGATGTTATTTCCAGCACTCCATAACATGAACTAAAGCATCAAAAATAGCTTTCAAAACTTACTGAGACAAATGGTCTGAGAGTGTTTCTGGTGGAGGGGAACTTGCTGCATTCTGCAAAAATTCAGACAAAGAAGGAGTTAAAGGACACTTTTATGCAAAGTGGGACACAAAAGATTATAAACCTCTATCTACAGCTCAGATTTTGTTTTTATTATCAGTTCTTATGACAGATTATGAAATAATTAATAACCCTGGATTTCCTTCATCAGAGAAAGTTTCATACAGTCCATACTATGAACATAGAACTTACTCTTTTGTCTATGAATGATATCCAAAAGATAATTAAATAAAAGAAATTACTGTTTGTATCTCTTTGTGACAGGCAGATTCACATTAATAATAAGAGAAACTATTTCTAGAGAGAAAGCTAGATATCCTCCTTTCCTTTTGGGTTGAAGTCTGATCAATAAAGTCTAAGTGACAGCAAAGATGTGCCCTCCAATGTGAATATTTTGCTTTTTAATGTCAATTCAGTTGCTGGTAAATTATCTATTATCAGAGATTCGATCCTGAATGAAAACACAAAGCTGGGGTGTATTATGGGTTGTGGAGACCTGACGAACAGAGGAGATATCTGTAATAGCCCAGGCTAGGGTTGAATAGTAAGGAAATGGCAACAGTCTATAGGAAATCCATCCGACAGTCTTCCAATATTGTTTGCTACTCTGAATGGGTGACAGGACATTGTAAGGGTACTATCACTGGACTGGCCCTGGACCATGTTAGCCTTCTTGTTCTGGAGAATTTCAGTATCCACTGCCCAGTCAAGAGCAACTCTATATTTCATGCCTGCCACAACACCTATCCCAACTGGTATCTGGCTCCACACATGTAATGGGACATATACTGGACTTAACATTCTGTTCATTTGGAGTCAGTGATCTGAAAATGCAGCTTTCCTAGATCCATCAGCATGATGGTTTGATTCTTTGATCAGTTCTAAACTGGTGGTTGCTATAAACCTCTGCACTGATGGACAACTGGTCCAACACGAACACCTATGGATCCCAATGGTCTCCTGAATGTGCTTGGAGAATGTCCCAACTTGTTTGTTGAAGCCCTGGCCAATCTGTAAAAGAAGGAGGTTCATAGTATTATTCCTATGAGTTATTTTCCACTTGCAGATCTTGATGATATGGACAGGGTGATTAAATCAACCATAGATTAAGAGAGGTGACTATTCTCCATCAATGTAGAATTTGTTTCTGCCTGCTGAAAGGAAGCAGTTCTAAGACTGTTACAGAAAAAGCCATCCCTTGACCAAGAAAATCTCTCCAATTATAGGTCAGTCTCAATTAAACTATTCCTGGGAAAAATGATAAGAAAGCGGTGACCTTACAGCTATAAAATCATCTTCATGGAACTGACTAGTTTCAATCAGAATTCTGGCTATCCTAGATATTGTACTGAGACGATATTGGTGACTTAAGTGAATAACCTACTGTATACCAGTGACTGGGATAGGAGGGAAAGCAATCCTACTGGACCTCTCAGGATGATCAACCACAGTATTCATCTAGGCCATTTAATCACCCAGGAAGGGTAAGGATTGAGCAAGCAAGAGGTGGCCCCTCCTACACCCCCTGTCCACATCATCAAGATCTGCAAATGGAAAATAACTTATAGGAACAATGAACCTCCTTATTTTGAAGCTATGAACCTCCTTATTTTGCAGTGGACCAGGATCTTCCTGCTGGGATTGTATTTGACATCTATGTTATTAAATTATGGTGTCCCATTGGGTTCTATTTTGTCCCCTATGCTATCAAATCTACACTGAAACCACTGAAGGAATCTGGAGTGGGGTACTATCAATATGGTGATGTCACCCAGCTCTACTGTTTCCTACCATCCCACTCCACAAAAATAATCATTTACCCCGAACTTTACCTAAGCTTGATAATGACAGGATGAGGAAAAACCCCCCAGAGTCATGTTTGTGAGATGGGTGGTTATACAAATTAAATAAATAAACAAACAAAAAAACAAAAAAACAAGCTGAAGTTCAACCCAAACAAGACAGGGATGCTGTTAGCAAGAAGAAAGTTTGACTGGGTGACTGAAATTACGCTTGTCTTGGATAGGATTGCATTCCTCAAGAGCAAGGATTCCCAGTTTTGGAATGCTTCTTAAGCTCCAACCGTAACTGAATTGGGGTGGTACCTGTGACAGGAGCATGTTTGCATAATTACATCTAATGTACCACTGGCAGCCCTTTGTAATTATAGTCAGACTTTGTGATTCCCACTTCAATTACAATCTGTCTTGAGCTACGCAACATGCTTCACAGAGGACTAGCCTTGACTCCAGAAACTGCAATTGGTACAAAATGCAGCGGTCAAGCTGTTAAGTGGTACAGTGTACAGGGACTGCAGGATGCCTCTGCTGAACGATCTCCACTGCTGCCAAGTGCCCACCAAGCACAATTTAAGCCTGTATTTATTTATTCATCTGATATTTTTCTTTACTAGCCACAATCAGGAGACGCTCAGCACGTTACAGTCCCAACAATAAATGCCCTGATGCTGGCCTTAATGTTTTAAACAGCCTAGGACCACTCTATCCTCGGGACTCCCTCTCCCTAAAAGAAGCCAGCAGCAGAGGCCCTTCCAAAGTTCTCCTCCTGCTGACAATCTCCTGGGCTGGAGAAAACCCACCAACAGCACCTGCCCCCACTTCTCTCCCAGGATTTAAGAAGATGGCAAAGATGAACCTCTGCTGCCAAGCTTTTAATGGCCAATTATTCAGTGTTAATCAGTATTATTTTACTGGTAATGATTTTATTGCTGACTTCAACTGTTCTTAATTTTTAGAGTGATGTTTTATAGTCTGCATCTTTTACTGTTATAATCTGCTTTAAATGCTTACACAAAACAGAAAGATGGGGATAATTTTATGATTTGCAATAGCTGTAAGTGATTAAACAGTGAAAACAATAGCTGAATTCAAGTATGATGATAGATGACTATTTATTATTAGAAAAACTAATCAAGGCAAACCTTGGCCTACGTGCTCCAACCTTGGGCTGCATGGATTATGAACAGGGAACAAACCATGATTAACCTTACTTTCAAGCATACTGTACTTTCATGAGGTCAGCTATTTTTTAAAAAAATACATTTAAAATTAATCAAAATTTAGGGTTTAGGTTTTAAAGCTAAATTGAGCTTCTACAAGCTGCAAATAAAAAGAAAAATAACTTAGTAACATCATCTTCCTACATTTGTTTAGCAGTGTATAAAAACAAAATCCCTTCTGAGATGCTGATAAGGGGAAGACTGACTGGAAAAAAAGATGTAAAAATGCACTTAAAGGGCCAGAAGTCCATTTTTCAGGGTCAGCAGGATGGCAACCTTATACTTACAAGCATAAAAAACCTGAATGAATAAGCAAGTAACAGACTTGCATTCAAACGCTTTTCTGAATGGCATGTTATTAAACCAGAAGGGAGGGTAGTAAAGGAAGATCAGCTTCAAAGAATGCATATATAAGCACTAGAACTGACAGCTCATTACCGCCTTCTATCAGCCCTTTGTCTCACCCGGAGATGGAAAGATTCAATGGAGCACAGGAGGTGGTGAGAGAGGGTGGCATTTCTCTCCAATGGGCAACAGATTGTCCCAACTGCAAAAGTAGAGCTAGCCGCCTCTTGACCTAGTAGTGCCAGTCACGTTGCAGGCTTTACAGGTTTTCCTCATTAGAAAAAATGAGGAGGCAAGAAGGCCCTTCAAATTAGAGGCAGGAAGGACATTGTCACAGACATTGTCAAAAGTGGGGCATTCCTCTGGCAAATTAAAAAGGATGTCTTGTGTTCAGACACTGTTGGAGGCGAAGTAGGGGTCCCTAACCCTATTATTTCCTTGAACTGGCTCTGGTTTCTCCTGCAGCAGAAAAATGTACATGAAGAGAATGGAGTGTCTTTATTCTGACATTCAGAACCTCGACTTCTGCAGTTCTGCTGAATTGTACTTCTGTCTGCTGTTAGCCTTTCCTCTACCTCATGCTGCCCTGTTCTCTGCTTCAGTTGCTGCAATCCACAGCATCCACCATCACAGACCAGAAGATGACAAGGAAAGGAGAGACTGTATGAGCCTGACATAGTTTAGGAGTGGGTCTGAACATGACCCCTATGTACTACTGGTTAGACTGTTAATGTAACTGGGGAAGTGGTTAGGATACTATTGCTTACAAGAACAGTTGAAGTCCAGCAACATCTCGATTAGAAAGTTTAGAACTAAAATATAAGCAGCATGAAATACCTTCAGTTGCTTTTGATCTGGGGCTTTATAAAGCTTCTCCATTTTGTCTATCTCTGCATCTAATTCAATACGATAGAGGCAGTGGTTTTTTCCTGGATCAACCTGGTTAAAGATTGGAAAAGGAGGAAAGGTTGAAGTGAAAAAATAAATTCTGACCCTTTTAATAGGAAAATATGGAATACATAAGACAACATTCCAATACTTTCTATGTATTCAAATACAGCTTAGAAGGTTCTCTGCTGAATTTCTCAAGATCAGTTTTGTCCTAATTTTTATTTGAAAATAATTATAAAAATGCATTCATACTAGAAGAACAACTGCATATCATGAAAACAAAAGATGCTCTGATCTACTGAAGATTACAATATTTTCGGGGGGGGGGGGTTGCAGTCCATCACATATATAAATTCAATTAAATTCAAAGCACTCCAATTCAAACACTGCTACAGATGAAAGATAAGCTATATATATATACACACACACAACCATATTGTATACATTATATATTCAAATTACCTTTCTATCCTCTCTAGTAAGGATAGAGCAATCTCCAGGAGTATAATCCCATATCTTTTTTGGAGGCTGATGGAAAGCAGAGGAGGAAATGAGGAAATGAAGATAAAGAAAGACATCACAGAGAATATGGAAACTCAGCTAGTGCAGAAAGAGTCTACTGGGGGGGGGAAACTGTCTCCACATCAGAAATAAAACAAAAGAGAAAGTGAAAAGAAAGAGAAAGTAAAACTGCTGTAGCACAACCACAGATTGTAGAGGACTGTGTGGCTCTGCTCTGTTTTGCTTGAAATAACAGCTTTGTAATTGCTACAATCTCCGTGATTCTCATAGGAACAGTAGTTTAGCAAATACAGTTTGGTAAAGAAATCGGCTTATTTTAAAAAAATAATTCTTTTTCCCAAAATATAATCAAGCAAGTATGTTTATGCAGTGTAAATGGGATAGTTCTATTTCTTCAAAGCTTCCTAGTCTTTAAGATCATACATACCGTATTAGCAAATGGAGTTTCTAGAGACGGTGGTGTGACACAATGAACATATAGAGTTGTTACCAATACTATTGTGTAAGTTGAATAAGATCAGAGAAACTAGTTTAGTATATAGCATAAACATTTTGAGACCAACTCTGGGTCCCAAGACATTTGGGAGGCCATCTCTGGTCACCAATAGTTTGCTTGCTCTGTCTTACACAGTTTATTCGCTATGATTGAGAGAACCTCAATCACAGGTAGGTGAGATGCCAGCCCCTTATTTTCAAGATCCCAGGACACCCCAGAAACATTAGGGTTGAAAGTTTCTGACTTTTTATAACATTTGGATGGGTTAAGGGGAGAAATATAATTACACAGAAGCAGGATAGGTTCCACAGGACTTAAAGTATTCATTTTACCCATTAAAAAAATCCACCCACCCCATAAAATCTGTCCAATTCTTCCCCTGGGGTAAAATCTTGCTCCCCTCAGTGGATAAGCCCCCAGAAGCCCCAGGCAGGGCAGGAGGTCATGGTCTTAAGATCACTTAGTCCTGGTTGTTCTAGTGTGTTTCTCAGGCAGAAGGAGTTTTCCTATACTTGTTCTAGAATATGAAGATGATTTCACAATTACCAAAAAGTATTTGCCACAGCCTCCTGTTTTCAATAAGGCCTTTAAAAATATCCTGCAGAAATCTTGCAGGACGGGTCAAGAAATAAATCCTTGCAAATATGTAGCTTATTCACTGAACAACTGCACGAAAAACTCCTACCAGAAAGGCCTGAGCTAGTAGTTGATACCTGTAACATTTCAAGCAATCATGGTCTATAAGCATATTAAATCTGAAATATTATTTTATTACTTTTCAATTAAAACATTCTTGTGATTAAAAATGCTAGTAATGGTTAGTTGCTACACAATGAATTAGCATTGGATTCTCCAGGTGCCAGGAATATTCTAGAAATGAATATTCACTACTACAAATCCATATCTATAATTTACCGTGGATGTTTGGGAAAGCTGGAGATAGCTTTTGGCACTTGATCTTTTCCCTTTTTCGCGTATTCCTTGTAAGGTTTAAAGCATGTGGATAAATTGGTACCATACAATGAATGGGAAGATACAGAATTCTATAGATTCAAGGATGAAATAATTATTTCTGGCGGATGTATTTTAAAGAACTGGCACTGAAGTTCTCAGTAATCAAATCTCGGATTATCTCTCATTTTATTTGACAGTTGAATTTTTTTCACCATAAGCTTACTGAATCTCATCTACTACTGCCATTAAAACATTTGACAAATAGTTTCAATACTTACTGAAGCCTCTACAATATTATATAAAACTCATGTCAACTATAATGATATTTTAGACTTTTTCTTGAAAGTGTAAACAATTCTGGGAAGAGAATTAGGAATTCATAAAAGGGCATAAAATTCATGAAAGCCATGAAAAATCAACCAAAAAGATAATTCCCAGAGTAGTTATTCTTCTATCTATCTATCTATCTATCTATCTATCTATCTATCTATCTATCTATGTGTGCCTTCGTGGCAGTATTGACTCGTGGCGATTGCCTGGCCAAGTCTCTGCAGTTTTCTTGGCAAGATTTCAGAAATAGTTTGCCATTGACTCCTTCCTACGGCTGAGAGAGACTGGCCCAAAGTCACCCAGCTGGCTTTGTGCCCAAAGCAGGATTAGAACTTACAATCTCCCAGTTTCTAGCCTGGTGCCTTAAACACTACATCAAACTAGCTCTCCCCAGAAATCTTCTAAAATTACATTGTACTGTAATAGTCATGTAACCTTTCTAGATTGCATGGAAGCAAATATAATCAAATTGGTAGAGTTTATCATCTCTGGTTGGCATTCACGTATTCACTTTGCCTCAACAAGTTTTAGTCATTAATTTTATTGTTGGAATAACCTTGTGCAATAAACTATCAAATTTAGTATTGAAAACATTGGAAGACCGAAGTACATCTTTCTTGGATCAATCATATTTAAAAGTGTATGAAATTATTTTGGATAAGGAATCAACACAATAGCAAAGAGCTTTGAAAAACTGTACATTGGATATTTTTATTCAAATCTACTTTCTATTTCTTAATTACATTAGCAAAGCTTTTCCCACAATTTACATTGGTCTAGACAAATAGCTTTTTGGATAGAATTACTGAATATGGATGTTTAAATTTCTTATTTCTTCAATTTGTTTATTTATTTTTCTTTCAGTCAATTTATATGGTTGTCCATCTAGCAACAGTCACTCTGGGTGATTAACATGGATTAAAAGCTCAAGTACAACCAAATGATAATAAATATACATATATAATGGCAACCAAGGAAAACAACTGGCATAAATGATATACAAATTGCATGTGTGTATGTGAGTGTGTGTCTATTATCAGCCTGAACCAATCCACTACAAGACGATAGCTTCTTCATTAAAGGTTATGGACCATAATTTACCACTTTGCTCCAATGAATGCAGGTTGAGATCTCTCTCTCTCTCTCTCTCTCTCTCTCTCTTTTCAAATTAATTTCTATTTTTTATCTGATTTATAGAATCATAGAATCATAGAATTTTGGAGTTGGAAGGGACCACATGGATCATCTAGTCCAACCCCCTGCAATATGCAGGAAACCAATTAAACCATCCCCGAGAGGTGACTGTCCAGCCTCTTCTTAAAAACCTCCAGAGATGGAGAACCCACAACCTCCGTAGGTAGACTGTTGTACAGATCTAACCGTCAGGAAGTTTTTCCTTATATTTAAGTGAAATCTAGGTAGCTGCAGTTTGTACCCATTATTTCTGGTCCTAGTTTCTGTGGCCATGGAAAAGAGTTCCTGACCATCTTCCCTATGGCACCCCTTTATGTACCTGAACACTGCTATCATGTCTCCCCTCAGTCTTCTTTTCTCCAGACTGAACAGCCCCAGTTCCTTCAGCCTGTCCTCATAGGACATGTCCTGAAGTCCCTGTATCATCTTTGTTGCCCTCCTCTGAACCTGTTCTAACCTGTCAATATCCTTCTGGAAATATGGTGCCCAGAATTGTACACAGTACTCCAGGTGTGGTCTCACTAGTGCAGAGTAGAGGGGAATAATGACTTCCCGCGTCTTTGATATAATGCTTTTCCTAATGCAGCCCAAAACTGCATTAGCCCTCCTAGCAGCTGTCTCACACTGCTGGCTCATGTTCAGCTTGTTGTCTATGACCACACCCAGGTCTTTCTCCGATGTAGAGCTTCCAAGCCATGAATCCCCCATCCTGTATGTGTGCCCTACATTTTTCCTCCCCAAATGTACTACCTTACATTTCTCCCTGTTGAAGGACATCTTGTTCCTTTCAGCCCAGTCTTCCAACCTGTCCAGGTTAGATTGCAATGTCATTCTTTCATCCTGGGTGTTTGCCAGACCTTCCAATTTCTGGTGATCACTGTGTGCTTTTAACATGCTAACAGACAGAATCTTTCATGTTCTGCTCTAGAATCTCCCCAGATACTGATGTAAGAGGCAGTGGTTGGCAGTTCCCTGCATTCTACTTTTCCTCATCAGAAGACAGGGATAGTATGTCCCTTCAGGCATCTGGCACTTTACCAATTTCTCCACAGCATGTCAAACATAATACCTAGAGTCTGGCCAGCCTGGTTCAGCTATTCCTTCATTGCCTTTGGATGCAATTCATTTGATCTTGGAGATTTAAACTCCTTAAAATAATGGAGTTTCTATCAGTCTCAACCTTAAGTTCTGCACCTTGAACCTGCTCTTTGCATTTTCCTGGTGGAATATACAATACAGAGAATTTTTAGAAAATGTTCGTGAATTATTATGTCAGATTTATATCCAATATTTCTTCTAGGAGCTTAAGAAGCCTTACACAAGGATCCTCCTTCATCTTATGATTTGGCTTTTCTGAACAATGAAACTTCTTACGTAGACTAATTCAGTGAAATTCAGTTAAAAATATCCAAATGCTATTACTTTATTCCTTCAGTTCATCAATGGGATCAAGTTACCTAAACTTTCCTTTGCTGGATCTGTTCAAGTAATGGCTGGATATAGATTTGCTTGGGATGCTCTAATTTGAATTGCTACAATGGGCAGTAGATTAGACTCAGCAGTCTAAGTGGTCCTTCCCAATTCTATGACTCTGAGATTCTATTATGCTGAAGTAAAATCTAGGAAAGCAAGTGAAGCTTTTTTGGGTTTTCTTGGCTGTGTCAGCTGCAATGCTATTGGCTTTGAAAAAATTTAGGGATGGAAGGGCAGTAATGTTCCTTTGTCTAGGTGATGGTTGTCCATAACTGTAATAATGAATATTGGATTAGGGTCTACTGTCAAACCCAGCTTCCCAATATTCTGTCGCAACTTCTACCTTTCTGCTCTATGAAATGTTCTTTGTTTGCCAAGTTCTATCTTACGGTTGTGCAAAAGGCTACTTGGGGCTCTTGAAGCCAATCTGATCATTATCCTACATCAAAAAGCAGTGCTGATGCCTTTAAATGCCATGGCTGATGATGGAACTGGGGGATGGGTTTTTCAGGGGATGCTGCTAGCTACAATTTGGCTCAGCAGTTCATTTCCAAGCTTATGCCTTGCATTCATCATGCTGAGTAATCTGACATAATTTTCCTCTTATGTCAGTGGTGGACTTTTTTTTTTTTCCTGATCACTTGATCATTCTCCAAAAACAGCAGGTGGGATCTGGACAAAACTAAATTAAATTTCATTTTATTTACATTTTATTTACATTTACAGAAATCCAGAGAGCACTTGGTAAAAGTCCCTTCTTTAAGGGAATGCCATCTAGAGAGGCCCCGGAGATAAGCCTTCTTAGAACCTTCAATGGAAGAGCTTCAATGGAAGAGCTTACTCCTGGATATCCAGTCCTCCTCCACTTTATTGCTCAGGCCAGTTCATAAGAATATTTGTCAATTAAGAAGGGCAAAATAACAACTCCTTACCTTACCTGAAAATCTTATCCATGCATTGTATTTTTCCCCAATACCAGTTCCACAAATGAAAGCAAAGAGCAAGAAAGGGAACCAATTGCCTCCCTTTGGTCAAGGCATCAATACGAATTAAGTCTCCTAATCTGATTTATATAGAAAACTGTATGTGTTTTCTTGTTGTTCGTATGATAATAATTTGCCACTTTATAAAAATAAGTAAGATGTTAGATAGAGGAAACATAAACCCCAGACCTCACTGGATGACTTTGGGTCAACCACTGTCTCAGCCCAACTCTGTGTACACTGCCTTCAGCTTCAGAGAAGAAAGGCAATAAACTGACAACTGCATTTCAACAAATATTTTTTTCAACTATCAAATTGTCTTTTGGAAAGAAACTTTTAATTGGTACATTTTCCTTTGAAAAATAGACCCTCCATAAATTCCATACAATGCTCTCATATAAGACAGTCTGCCTTCCCTAACCACCAATTTCATTCAATACAAGACAATAATGGGAATTTTGAAATGAGAACATTTTCTGATATTCTCCCTTCTCACTTGCTAGAGAAAGCAAGACACTGAAAAGCACATGCGTATGAAAAACAAGGTAACTGAATTTACACCTCATGGTTGTAGAATCAAACCACAGTTTGAAATGCAATTCCAGAAGACCTTTTTAGAAAACATCCACACTATCTTATAGTTACAAAATTGTTAATATTCTTTCAGTTTGATTTTCAAAATCTGGCCTGCATGATTTTCCAAAAGATAAATAAGATGGACTACAACTTATAAAATAATTATTCTTTTTACAATGTTATTAAGTTGGCTAAACCAGAATGAGCTGATTTTTGTTCCATTAGGCATACAATGAAGATGGAAAAGACAATGATCCATAACAAAGTCATATTTATTGATGCTTGGGACTATCAACTTACCGGTTTCCCAAACTCCAATTCCGAAAAGAATTTATACCAAGGCTCATTCTTTAAATCTATCTCTTCTGGGCTTATATCCCGAGGCTAAAGGGGTTGGTAATATAAGAATGGAAGAAAGAGAAGGACAATATTATGCAAAGAATGCGTAGGAAAGGACTGTTAAAGGTGCCACATTCTGTCATTCTTTTCAACAGTTTACTAGTTATTCAACTGGCAGGTCTTACCCATAACTTTAATAACACATTTGCAATCTTATGCATACTTCACTGAGAATAGGTTTAATTAAACTCATTTCTAAGTAAACAAAAATGGGATTGCATCGGTTGTCACTAAAGAAAGGTGTTTCCTAAAAAAGTAACCTCTCCACATGTTATATTTCTGTGTTATTTTTCCAAAACAGATAAACTAATAAAGAAGTAGGAGATATCATTCTGGTGTACAATGTATGTCATGTTAGAAGAAAGTAGAGTCCTTTAAATTTTCTATTACTTATAGTGGTGTGTGGTGACTGTCATGTTTCCGTGCCATTTTTATATCAGTTTTTCTCTATCAATTAGAATACCAAGAATATTCAAATAAACTAATTCCTGCATATTTAACTTCATTGTACATTTCAAGATAAATAATCACTTCCTCCAGATATCCAGTGGTACAACTTCATCAGCTAAGCAAAAACAGAAAGTACATGGGGAAATGACTGGAAGATGATAAATTGAATAGTCAACAGTCAATAACAATGGAGGAATGAAAAAGTATGACTGTCCTTCCACTAATAAAACACAAAGTGAGCAAAGTCTAGAATTCCTTCTCTAATCTCCAAAACAATTTACCTGAAATTGTCGAGATCTCTATTTCCCCAACTGCTGGATAATATCGTTCTCTGTATATAATTCACCTTTTACTCCACTTCCACTCCAACATATTGACTTACTTATATAGAGTATGGCATCTTTAACAGCATATGGGTAAGTGAGAAGGCCTCTCTCCCAAATAGCACACTAAATGGTAAAACTACACTAGAGAGGATACATTTAGACAGCAGATACGTTAATGGCAAAGTTGCTAGGGGAAACAGATAATTTCCTAAAAAAGAGAGCTGAAAGCTTCTATTCTAAGAAATCACCAACATTTCATGCATGAATATGTGTTAAGAATTCAAATAAGAATTAAGAATGGTATATCGGAGAACTAGATATACCAGGAAAAATATGACAATTAAGAAGGGATCACATTTTGTCATTGTATTCCATGTTAAGGGAAAAACATAAAATTAATGAGATGCAATTCTTAGAAGTACACAGAATCACTGTACAAGAAATAAAGTATACATGCAAAGTTCTTAAGACATGGAATGGTATACAAGATACAGTATAATCAACCCAGAATATGGAGAGTGGAGCTAATACAACCCCAGGTTTGCAAGCATCTTTTGCGTCCATATCATAGTCATATCGATCTGATTATCAACCACAATTCCAAGATGCTTTTCACAAGTGCTACTTCCAAGCTAGCTACAACCAATTCTACCCCTGGGCATTTTCCTAAGTTTTTTTTTTCCTTAGAAAAAAGCTTCACATTTGTTTCTGTTAAATTTAATTCTGTTAAATCTAAATTCCTAAAAAAACAATTCAAAAGATGATTTTGAACCTGTTTGTGCCTCTTAGCAATCCTGTTCAAGTTTGTTCTACCTGCAAATTTGTTAAGTATTCTCTCCATGTTGTTACTCTGGTAATTAGTAAACACACTGAAAAGAGTCATCCCAAGACTTAATGGCTTGGATATCCCCATATGAAACCTCCTTCCACTTTAATAAACATTTTTTCAAGAAGTATGGACCCACAACTGTCATGCCATCTAGCTCACATTTAACTAGCTTGTTAACCCGAAAATCAATAGGGAACTTTGCCAAATGCTTTGCTGAAATCAGCATGTTATTATGTCCACAGCATTCCTACAATTTATTAAGAAAGTTAGCCAATAAAAAAGAGGAAAAGATACTTGGCAAATTTGTTCGTGACAAATCTATCACTGCATTGTACAGTGACACAGATCTGTATTCAGCGACTGCATTTCATTTAACTCTTCCAAGCCACTCAACTTTTCAAAAAGGGCCCTTGGCCACTGAATTTCAGAATCAACTAAGGAAACTACTCCAGTGGCCCTACTGCAGGTGGGAAGACATGCAAACCAGATTCATTAGTCATGCTTTAAAATATAGTCAAGCTGTCTTACAGAATTAGAATTACTTAAAACCACCAACTTTCCTGCAGAGCTTTTTCACAGAATTGCTATTTGAGATTTGTTTATTGATTGCAGAAACTTCTGAATGATCTTCTGTTACGTTATTGTTCTTTAAAAGTAGTGTACATATAGAAGCTGTAGCATGGAGAAACACCATGTAGGGCTTAAGGGTATATTTTATCTATTGGCCTACCAGCCTGGGAAGGATTTCTCAAATTTTGGATTGGTTTACTAACAGCCAGTCTAACAACCTGAATTGCTCTGTAACTCCTCCTTCTCTTATGTCTTGCTGCATGTACAGAGAGCTCCAGGAAATAGCCCCCGTGCTGATCTTTTCAGGAGGTGCAAACAGTGTACATTCAGTAATGACTGTTAGTATTTACAAAACCCTAACAAAAAAAGAGAGAAAATATTCCTCCATCTTGTATCAAGAGCAGTGAGAGAAAAAAATATGTTTTCTTCCCCAGTAGTTTGGCTACTCTAGCCAAAGGGGGAAAAAAAGAAGAACATTCCTCCTTTCCCTTCCCTCCATTAAGGAAAAACTGGATAGTCTACTTCCTTGTTGACTGGAATCCTGCAGCAAAAAAAGTTGACACAGAGGAGAGAAATCCTCTTCCCTTTCTGCCAATTCACAGGGCAGTGGGGAAACAGCACTATTTTCATCATCTGAACAATAATTACAGATAATTATCTGTAGCACAAGGAGTACTGTTCTTTCTCCCGAAGTTCTTTCCCCCAGTAGAGAACCTGAGAGAGGACAACTGGGGGCTGGTGCCTGCCTGCCTGCCTGCCTGCCAGTGTGAAAATGGGACATCACCTGCCTCTCCCCGTTCTTCCTTCCTTCTCCTGCCAGCTGTGATGTGGTGGTGACTCAATGAGGGATGGAGTGCAGCAGTGCCTTCGTACTCCCCATGCAGAAGAGGAAGTTGTGTGCGGTGGCATGACAAGCTGAGAAAAGCAGTCCCGTCAAGGATTATTCTGCCCCTCAGTGTGCTGCCCCAGTTCTGCCCCAATGTAGGAACAGGGCTTCTCAGGTTGTTCCCAAGGCTTTGGGAAGAGAACCTCACATGTGCCACTAGTTATGCCTCTCTGCATTAAAGCCTCGACTCTTGGCCAGTTTCTCAGCAGGTTTTCAGACAGGAACCAAACCTATGGGGCGCAATAGAAAATATGCACATAAAGTAAAATCAAATTAATACTACCAATGTTTCATTGTCCAGAACTGAGGACATCCCTGGACGATACTCATAAATGCTTTTAGGTTCAGCCCGGTACTTCCTTGTGTCCACTTTTCTGTCTGGAGGCTCCCAATCATTCCTTTAAAAGAAAAAAAGGAAAGAAAAATAAAGCACAACGGTTCATGTTACAGCAATGAACTTTTTCTTTGGAAGCTTAAAAGAAAAAGAGAGGAAGGTCATCCCATTTCATCCGTGTGCGGACTGAATTGTTTTTCACTAATTCTCCGAACCACAGTTTATTACAAGTACAAACCAAACTGCAAACGGTGTCTTAATTTGTAATTTCTTTTCCATTCTCACTTGCATTCTGTGACAAAACCTGCTTCATACAGATGGTTCTGCTGAGGAACCCGGTGGGGCTTAGCGGGTCTCTTCTTATTTGTACTACAGGTCTGTATTGCCTTTTGTAATAAAAAGTAAATGAGTCCCTGTTCAAATAAACGCTCCTGTTGTTCCCCTGGAACTCCCCCCCCCCCCAAAGCAACTGGCAAACTTTGGCAGCTCAGCTGAGCCCATTGCCAATTTTTCGCCAAACTACATTTGAGACACCACTTATTTAAACTGGAGCTGAGCAGATTGCCATCCATCGTCCCCAGGGTCATCCCTGAGGCACCCTAGATTTTCCACATGAAAAGTCTTGGGTCAGGAGAAAAATGGCAACATCATTTCCACAATGGAACAACCAAAGGTGGTTCTAGGCTACTTCAGCAATGGGCTGGGGATGGGATGGAGGCAACAGCATAAGAATAGGTAGAACTGCAAGGTATCTCTGTGCCACAGCAAACAGAACACAAGATGAACCCTAAATAGGCTGACTTGGATAAAAATTCCATTTAAAATTTATGTGCTTACTGCAGATTATTTTGAGAATGATAAATACAGGAAAACTTGGTTTTCAATTTAGTTGTATCACACTGAGCTACTCCAACTGTTCTTATCTAAGATTACCTCTCAGAATTCGATTTAAGAGATGAGGAACGAGCTGGCAGCGGCAAGGTGGCAGATCTCTTCATCATCTTGTCCATGTTAATGGTATCATTCTCACTCTTGGAACGGGGCACTGAACTTTGTGCTCTTACTGCAAATGGACGAAGTCAGATAAGTTTTATAGGAGAACAAAGGTACCAATATTCCCCAAAAATAAGGTTTGTTGTATTCTAAGTACAGTGGAACCTCGGTTCACGAATTTAATTCGTTCCGTGACTCTGGTCGCGACCCGAAATGGTCATGACCAGAATCAAATTTTCCCATAAGGTTCAATGTAAATACAGTTAATCCGTTCCGACCCCAAATTTGGTCGCCAACCGATTTCTGGTCACGACCCAAGTCAAATTTCCCCATAAGGTTCAATGTAAATACGGTTAATCCGTTCTGAACCATGTTTTTTTTTTAAAAAACCGCAAAAATATGACACAAAGTACAGTACGAAGAGAGAGAAAGCTAACCTTGCTCGGGAGGGAAAATGGCCGTGCTTCCTGCTTGGAGGGAGAGTCCCCTCCCTACAAAAAGTCGCAACGTGACACGGGAGGGAAAATGGCTGCGCTTCCTGCTTGGAGGGAGAGTCCCCTCCCTACAGGAAGTCGCGACCACGTGACACGGGAGGGAAAATGGCCACGCTTCCTGCTTGGAGGGAGAGTCCCCTCCCTACAGGAAGTCGCGACCATGTGACACGGGAGGGAAAATGGCCGCGGATCCTGTTCATCACCCGATCCGGCGTTTGCGACCGGAGGTAAATTTTTGCGGCCAGAGCTGGTCGTGACCCGAATTGTTTGTGAACAGATGCGTTCGTGAACCGAGGTTCCACTGTATATAATGCTTTTTCAGCTGGAGGAAGATTCACTCAGTACATCATGTAACTTTCTCTTTCACGCAATCTATAACTTTTAGCACACATTCAACCCATTTCAATGTTCAAATACTTACATTCCTTGCCAAAGGAGTCCTGTGGAAAATATGAATCTGAATCTTCATCTGGAAAAAAAAACATAATTTGCTATCATTTTAGGTATTCCATCACACATATTATGACCATGGCTTTTCCTTCTGCCACTCTATGATTCCAAGTGCAAATTCTGGTATCACTTCCAGCAGCTTCATTAATAACAAACACACTGCTCTCTCTACACAAAAGCAGCCATCAGTACATTGCAAGGAATATATGGGTGGGTTCACAACTCCCAGAATTAGATGCACTCAATATTCATATATTCGTGAATGTCCACACAGATTTCATGGCACCCCCATTACTATCTGTGAACATCACCAAGCTTGGTCCTAGTAAATATGCATCCGAAATTCTTTGGAGTGAACGTGTAAAGGGGAGGCTAGGAGCTGGCTTTTCTCTTTCTGTAAGCAGAGGAGATATATGAAGGCCTCAGTGGGGCAACTGCATGAGATCTCGTTTACATGTAACATTAAATCAAGATTCTGAATAAACTATAGTGATGTGCTTTCTAAATAACAGCAAATCAAACCAGATGTGTTCAGCTACTGCACTAAACTGCATTACAGCATATGAACCAGGCCACCTTATCAGTATTACAATCCAATCCTATGTGCATTTCCTCAAAATTCAGTCCCACTGTGTTTAATAATATATTGAGATATATTGAGAGTCAGTTTGGTCTAGCGGTTAAGGCACCGGGCTTGAAAGCAGGAGACGGTGAGTTCTAGTCCCACCTTAGGCATGAAAGCCAGCTGGATGCCTTTGGGCCAGTCCCTTTCTCTCAGCCTAACTCACCTCACAGGGTTATTGTTGTGGGGAAAATAGGAGGAGGAAGGAGCTCACTGAGTTATTTATAAAAATAAGAAAGACAGGATAAAAAAAGTAATAATACATACACAGGTTTGCAGCTTTATTCATTCAAATCATATTCTAAACTCTTTTAACAGAAATCACACATATCTCTCACATCACCCTTCCCAGCATCACAGCAGTCTTCCTTAATAATAACAAAAAGGGTACCTGGGAATACCTGGGGATGGAAAATGCAAGTTGCTATTCCAATCCCAACTTTTTAAACTGATACTGAACACCAAAAATACAAAGCTAACTCCATATACCTTCGCTTCTTCAAATGAATTATGTCCCATGATCTCATACCCCAGAACTACAACCAAAATCTTCAACTTCCTCTCTTCCCACCTTGCAATGATTCAATTGCTCTAAATATTTACATTTCACTAACCCGATTCCACATCTGTGAAGCATCAAAAAAACCCTAGGGGAGGAGTCTTCACAATCCCGCAGTGTAATGGAGGGAAGCTGACATTGGAAGACGGGGGGGGGGGGGGGGGGGATACTGCCTAGGGATCGATCAGATAAAAGCCCTCAACTGAGTACCAGGTTGGATGGCCAGTATTAGGATCTAAATACAACAGAACTCTAATATCTTTGGAAACAATTATGTCAGTTAGAAAGCTATGGAATGGAATGTCTAATAAAAAAAGACTTGTTCCTTTTTCCCATGTTAAACTGACTCTATGGGGAAACCCAACATTAAAAACTGGGAAAAAGATGGTGATATGGAAAAGTTGGATGGAAGCAGAGATACTGACTCTGGACCCATTGATAGATGATGAAGATGATTTTTTAACATATGCTGTGTTAAGAGATAAATATCATCTATCAGATGTAACCCAATGGCAATATCTACAGCTACAACATTTGTTAACAACATTGTTTGGACCAGCAGCCTTTTCAGCTTCCGAGACACCCAAGATACTAGAACAACTTGTTAAATCCTTTAGAACTAAAAAAAAACCCAAAAACCTACTGTTACTTTTTATAGATATTTGTTACCAATAAATCAGTTTGATATGCAGATATTAAGGGATGAGTGGAATAAAGAATTAGAGGCTTCCATATTGCCAAGACAATGGGAGAGTGTCTTAACTTCTATAGCAAGAGTGTCAATGGACCTTAAACTACAACAAAAAATATTTTTTCCCAATAAAGTAAGGAGAGGCAGACAAGGATTGCACTTGCTTTCTGAATTCAGTGATCATCATGGGATCTTTAAGGAGGAGAGCTTCTTCTCCAGCACTTCTAGGAATAGCCATATAACCACAACTGGTTATATAACTCGACAGTGTTTTTATAATGCAATACTTTTACCTGGGAAGTTTATTACATAAATCTGTCATAAAACCACTGATGCCTAGGTATTTTGAAAACAATGCAGCATGCGTTGTTATCAGATTAATTTCATTTCATTTCTGGATCAAGTAACTTCTTTGTGGAAATGCTATAAAGCACCTGACAAAGTGTGCATGACATTCTGATTAAGTTATTTAAGTCTGGTTGGATGAGATTTCTATATGTTTAATCCATAGCTGGCCTGAAATCTCATCCAGAATGCTCATCAATGGCTCCTCATCACGTTGGAGAGAGGTATAACGTAAGGTGCCATATGACACTTTGGTATAGGGAAAAGCTTATCAGAAAACTGGATAGGGCAGCTAAGAGACTAAGAAGCCAGAAACAAAATTCAAAATGATCTTGATAGATTAAAGAAGTGGGTTGAAAATGACATTTAATATACATTTAATGACAACAAATGCAAACTTCTTCACTTAGGCAAAAACATACAGGCGTATGGAGGATTTTCTGTTTTGAGGTATGAGTGAAAAAGACTCTGGAATTGCAGCTGATCACTTACAAGCTAAATATGAGTCAAGAGAAATATGACTGTTAAAAAAACAAATGTCGTTTTAGGCAATATCAATAGAAGATAAGGACATAGCATTTTTCAAGAATCTGGAAAGGTACATCACACAGAGGGGATGCGACAACTTCCAAGACTTACTAAGTCTGGCAATTTTATCCTGCTCCTAATTCAGCTCCTAAGATCAGCTACATCCATGAACTCTGAAGATCACTGAAAGAAATTCAAGAACTTGTGAGGTGAGGCTCACATTCATCTTTCCAGTCCATGGAAGAAGGCTCAAAGCAAAGGAATCCTACAAGTGAATGGCTATGCCAATGCTGTTGACAGAAGTGAGCTGAGTTCTTGCATTATGATTTGAGTAATTTGGATGATTGACTACTGGCATGTGATTAGTTGCATTTCAGAAGTATTGAGAAAAATATTCTTTGCTGCAGCATGGTGAGTCCAACCCCTATATGGTAGCGGTGGGCCACTGACAGCACATAGGCCAGCACCCAATTTGAGATCCTCCAATACCCCCAAGTAATGCCACCAAAATTTATTAAGCTGAAGTGACAAGATTTTACCCAATTTTTGTAGGTTGGGGGGTTAAGTTCCAGCTATACTCCCCAACTCTTCAGCCCTGCACCCCAGCTCTAGTATTATACACAGTTTTGAACACCACTTTCTAACAAAGAGGAAGACAAACTGCAAGAGGATCAAAGGAGGAATCCAGAACTATGAAAAAAGACTGAACTGAGGGGTGATTTGATAGCACTGAAGAAGATGATGATCTATCACCACTGATTAAATGCCAATGGAATGTCAAGGGAAAAAAATTAACCAAACAAGTTTGTTAGCAGAATTAATTACCCAGGGACATAGTGGGCTCTCCTTCACTGTAGGTATTCAGAAAGAGACTGGCAGCCATCTGTATCTAGCAGGGGGCTTATTTTTTGGAGTCTAGCTCTGAGCAGTGGCTTGGACTGGGTCTTCTAAATGGCACCTTCCAACATTATGATTAAACAATATGGTGGGGGGGAAGGAGAAGTTCCCCTTCATGGATCACTGCCTTGTCGTGGCGAAGGGGCTTGTGTAACTCAGTGAAGCCATGAGCTATACCGTGCAGGGCCACCCAAGACGGACAGGTCATGACAGAGAGTTCTGACAAAATGTGGTCCACTGGAGAAGGAAATGGCAACCCACTCCAGTATCCTTGCCAAGAAAACCCCATGGACAGTGTTAAAAGGCTAAAAGATATGACGCCGGAAGATGAGCCCCTCAGGTCGGAAGGTGTCCAATATGCTACTGGGGAAGAGCGGAGGGCAATTCCAAGTAGCTCCAGAAAGAGTGAAGCGGCTGGGCCAAAGCCGAAAGGACGTTCAGCTGTGGATGTATCTGGAAGCGAAAAGAAGGTCCGATGCTGTAAAGAACAATATTGTATAGGTACGTGGAATGTAAGATCCATGAACCAAGGCAAGCTGGATGTGGTCAAACATGAGATGACAAGACTGAACGTCGACATCTTGGGAGTCAGCGAATTGAAATGGACGGGAATGGGTGAATTTAATTCAGGTGACCACTATATCTACTACTGTGGGCAAGAAACCCTTAGAAGAAATGGAGTTGCACTCATAGTCAATAAGAGAGTGGGAAAGGCAGTAATGGGGTACAACCTCAAAAACGACAGAATGATCTCAGTGCGTATCCAAGGAAAACCATTCAACATCACGGTAATCCAAGTCTATGCCCCAACCACTGATGCCGAAGAAGCTGAAGTTGACTGGTTCTATGAAGACCTACAAGACCTTCTAGAACTAGCACCAAAAAAAGATGTCCTTTTCATCATAGGGGATTGGAATGCTAAAGTAGGAAGTCAAGGAGTAATCGGAATAACAGGCAAGTTTGGCCTTGGAGTACAAAATGAAGCAGGGCAAAGGCTAATAGAGTTCTGTCAAGAGAACAAGCTACTCATAGCAAACACCCTTTTCCAACAACACAAGAGACGACTCTACACATGGACATCACCAGATGGTCAATACCGAAACCAGATTGATTACATACTTTGCAGCCAAAGATGGAGAAGCTCTATACAGATGGCAAAAACAAGACCAGGAGCTGACTGTGGCTCAGATCATGAGCTTCTTACTGCAAAATTTAGGCTTAAATTGAAGAACGTAGGGAAAACCACTAGACCACTCAGGTATGACTTAGATCATATTCCATGTGAGTACACAGTGAAGGTGATGAATAGATTTAGAGGATTAGATTTGGTAGACAGAGTGCCTGAAGAACTATGGACGGAGGTCTGTAACATTGTACAAGAGGCAGCAACTAAAACCATCCCAAAGAAAAAGAAATGCAAGAAAGCAAAATGGCTGTCTGATGAGGCTTTACAAATAGCTGTGGAAAGAAGGAATGCGAAAAGCAAGGGTGAAAGGGAAAGATATAAGCAACTGAATGCAGATTTCCAGAGAATAGCAAGGAGAGATAAGAAGGCCTTCTTAAATGAACAATGCAAAGAAATTGAAGAAAACAATAGAATGGGGAAGACTAGAGATCTCTTCAAGAAAATTGGAGATATCAAAGGAACGTTTAGTGCAAAGATGGGCATGATAAAGGACAAAAAAGGCAGGGACCTAACAGAAGCAGAAGAGATTAAGAAGAGGTGGCAAGAATACACAGAAGAACTATACAAGAAAGATCTTAATGTCCCTGATGTCCATGCTGGTGTGGTCACTGACCCTGAGCCAGACATCCTAGAGAGTGAAGTCAAGTGGGCCTTAGGAAGCCCTGCTAACAACAAAGCTAGTGGAGATGACAGTATTCCAGCTGAGTTATTTAAAATACTAAAAGACGATGCTGTTAAAGTGCTGCACTCAATATGCCAGCAAGTTTGGAAAACGCAACAGTGGCCACGGGATTGGAAAAGGTCAGTTTATGTTCCAATTCCAAAGAAGGGCAATGCCAAAGAATGCTCAAACTATCGCACAATTGCACTCATTTCACATGCTAGCAAGGTTATGCTCAAAATCCTACAAGCTAGGCTTCAGCAGTACGTGAACCGAGAACTACCGGATGTACAAGCTGGGTTTCGAAGAGGCAGAGGAACTAGAGATCAAATTGCCAACATTCGCTGGATCATGGAGAAAGCACGAGAGTTCCAGAAAAGCATCTACTTCTGCTTCATTGACTATGCAAAAGCCTTTGATTGTGTGGATCACAACAAACTGTGGCAAATTCTTAAAGAGATGGGGATACCAGACCACCTTACCTGTCTCCTGAGAAATCTGTATGCAGGCCAAGAAGCAACAGTTAGAACCGGTCATGGAACAACCGATTGGTTCAAAATAGGGAAAGGAGTACGACAAGGCTGTATACTGTCACCCTGCTTATTTAACCTATATGCAGAGTACATCATGAGAAATGCCAGGCTGGAAGAATCACAAGCCGGAATTAAGATTGCAGGGAGAAACATCAATAACCTCAGATATGCAGACGATACCACCCTAATGGCAGAAAGTGAAGAAGAACTAAAGAGCCTCTTGATGAGGGTGAAAGAGGAGAGTGCGAAAGCTGGCTTGAAACTCAACATTAAAAAAACTAAGATCATGGCATCTGAACCCATCAATCCCTGGCAAATAGAAGGGGTAGAAATGGAAGCAGTAACAGACTTCATTTATTTGGGCTCCAAGATCACCGCAGACGGAGACTGCAGCCATGAAATTAAAAGACGCTTGCTCCTTGGGAGGAAAGCTATGGCAAACCTAGATAGCATATTAAAAAGCAGAGACGTCACCTTGCCGACAAAGATCCGCATAGTCAAAGCTATGGTTTTTCCAGTAGTAATGTATGGCTGTGAGAGCTGGACCATAAAGAAGGCTGAACGCCGAAGAATTGATGCCTTTGAACTGTGGTGCTGGAGAAGACTCTTAAGAGTCCCCTGGACTGCTAGGAGGTCAAACCAGTCAATCTTAAAGGAAATCAACTCTGATTGCTCATTGGAAGGATTGATAATGAAGCTCAAGCTCAGATACTTTGGTCACCTAATGCGAAGAGAGGACTCTTTGGAAAAGACCCTGATGCTGGGAAAGATGGAAGGCAAAAGGAGAAGAGGACGGCAGAGGATGAGATGGCTAGATAGCATCACTGAAGCAATGAGCATGAAATTGAGCAAACTCAGGGAGGCAGTGAAAGATAGGAAGGCCTGGCGCAATATGGTTCATGGGGTCACGAAGAGTCGGACACGACTTAACGACTAAACAACAACAACAACAAAGGAGAAGTTTTCTAACTTATCTCAATGATCCAAAATACCCATGAAGGTACATACATTATCTTGCAATAAAGAGAAGAGGCAGCCCTATTTATGTCTAAGGTCATCATTTTGGGGGGAGCATGTCATCTGCATTCTACTCTGCTATTTCCCTATTCAGACCTACTGAAGGGAGGGAGGGAGGAGAATTTATCGCTGAAGCTGAATTTTTCTTAACTCTCTTCTGGAATAATAGTTGTGCAAGATTTTTTTAAATCAAAACAGCTTTAATGTTGAAGCCATTAACTAAACTAATAAGAGGAAATATTAGTACAAGGCTGAAAAAAAAAAATCTTCCTGTGATCCTCTAGGTACATACCTCTATTGCCCACAACCTGGGGTTCTCCTGGACTCAGACTTTGTGCTAGGGCAGCAGGTTGAGCCTATGGCCAGGAGACCCTTCAGCTAACTTTGGCTGGCCTGGCAGCTGTGACCTTTTCCTGAACCAGGCGGTGCTGAAGCAGTAACTCACACCCTTTTAATCTCCCAGTTAGACTACTGCAACAAGTTGCAGCTGGCACAAAATGTGACTGCACACTTGCTGACCAGCATTACCCAACCTGGCAGAATAAGGTCTGTGTTGCAGGAGTGACACTGGTTGCCTGTAGGCTTCCAGGCCCAATTCAAGATGCTGGTGGTTACCTAAAAATACCTTTATATTTTGGGCCTTCTTATCATTGGGACCGTTTGCCTGCTGCATGAAGACTAGCCTGGAGGCAGTGCTGTGAGTGGGATCTCCCAAGAGATCAGGAGGATAGGGGCCTGATGATGGCTTCTGTCAGGTCTGCTATGTTCAAATCCCAATGAAGAAAAATCTCTTGAAACTCGTGTTAAGTTCAAAAAGAAATTCATTTCTTGGAACGTACATGCAACTCTGTACAGCCTCTTCCATAGCTGTCTTCTCATTTTAGCATAGCTTGCTCCCAAAAGCCAGGCTGGCCCCCACCTTCCTGTCTTTTACGAAGGCAATGAAAACTGATTTTCTACCAGGCATTTGGAATGGAAGACCTTCATCAGTAGAGGGATAGCAAGGGTACTAATTGCCTAACATTGTGTTCTTATGCTTTTATAACTGTAAGCCATATAAAGCCTGGTGAGTGGATACCATACAAATAGTTGTAAGCAGCTAAATAAGGAATGAATGAATGAATGGTAGGCAGCAGTTTACAAACCTTACCTAAAGCAAACTCTCTCATGCAACGAAGGACACGTCACTTTCTCTGACCAAAAATAAGTGGTGGTACATGACCCTCTACTAGCTCCCCCCCCCCCCCCGAATCATACCACTCAGTCTTCAGAGGAAGTATCTTTATCATCACATTTGGCCCAATGATTCATCACAGCGCAAAACAACTGTTCCAATACCAAAGCCACTAATATCAAGGTAGGTAGAAAAAGGAGGAACTAATTAGGCTTTTGTACCAAAATATCACCCTTGAACCATCCAGTATCAGGCATCTTAACTGCTGGGCCAGGGACCTCTTCTGCAATACAGCAAAGAAGTATGTCTGACCCAAACCTTCTTTGGATTAAAAATGTGGTCCACCATGACTCACTAGACCAATAATATCCAAAGTAGCTTAAATTTTCTAAGGACTACCCTCTAGTGTAAGATGCCATAGCTTCATCTCCACCCATAGGAATGCCATGGCTGAAAGCTTCCCATTTCTAAATTGGATGCAATGCTATGCCATTTCATAAAGAGTGCTGCCCTGGAGATATGGGTGCACATTTTCCAGTAGGGAACACTGCCCTGGAGATGTGGGGTGACACACAAAACTTGCTGGGCCTTGCACCCATCACTCTGCTGCACTGGCTTCATCCTGGGTAAGAAAGTCCTTCACAAACATGCACTCAAGATTTTTCATTCCACTTAATAAGAGTGGAACATGTCCTTATCGTGTTATGTCCCTGCTTAATGGACTGGTCTCCATGTGCTATGTGATTTCAGATGTCTGGATAATTATCTTGAACTGACAACACAAAGCTAAAAAAATCCAAGCTCCACAGCATTAATTAGGGGATTATTAAAAAAAATCGAAAGAGCAAGGCAAAGCTAAGAAAGAGATTCCACCATCCAGCAACTGAGAGCAAAGGGCAGCTGGCAACTATATTAAGAGACAGCAAAGGAGAATTGGCAACTACAAAAACTCTAGCTGGAAAATTAAGACAGCAGAAGCGTTTGTACAAAAGCAAAAGCTGATTGATCTTAACAAATTACCTTCAGATTTAGGGCTAGGAGTAGATACAGGAAACTGGTAAGTAGGAGAATAAGGATTTTGTTCTGCAGCAGAGAAAAGCAGTGGGGTTGGACAGCAGCCATGCTTAAGTGGAGGAATTATATCGCTTCCCAATTTCCCATCCCAGTATGTTTTTGCATCCCACTTTGCCACTAATGTTATATCCACTGCTCTCAAGAGAGAGTAACAGGTCTCCATAAATGCCATATCAAGAGGCATTTGGAATAGCATTCAATTTCTAATGAGTCATGCTGTAGTATGATAGTTTAAACTATGGTTAGCCAAACACAAAACAAGATATATTCTTGCTAAGCTTATGGTACCTTTGCTTTTGGGCTGAATAGCAGGAAGCTCAGGGAATATGTAGGTAGGGCAATAAGGGTTTTCTCCAGGAGGGTCTGTGCAGGAAGAGCACATTTCAGGGAAAGAACAGACAGGAAAGATATTCTGTAAATGGAGTTGGATATATTAGAGGAAACTCTTAATATACCAATGCTGAAAATGGCTGCCATCCTTCAAAAATGCAGAATCCAGGTCAGCCACAGGCAGTGTATCAGCTCTGTGTGCTTTTCACACATTCCACGATGGCTTGTCTCATATTGACCAGTCCTTAGTGCTAAATGGTGAACAGAGAAATTCTCCTGCAGTTTTGGTATCAATTCTGATTCAAGTTAGTGAAAGAGGATTTGCTTTACAAGTGCTTCCGAAGGAGACGAGAATTCGCTTCGGTGGAGTGTGGTAGGCTAGCACTCGTTTTGCTGCAAGTTGGCCAAGGGTATGCGTGGATGCACGATACGATGCATGCCTGAGGGCAGGAAACGGGGTTAGGACCACAGTGTCCAGTCCGAATCCTGCTTCTCCTTGCCACGTCCTGAGCCTGGGAGAGAACCTCCCAACAGCAGCAGTGGAGAATTCTGTCTCAGGGCTAACAGCTGTACTTTGGGTGGGGTGGGGGGAGGCTTGTCAGGGAGAAGGTTTAAAGCCACATCCTGGAGTCCCAATCCTGATTCATTTCAGCTGCCTCCTCCCCCCACTAAACTAGGATGTTCCATCCCAGAGGAAACAGGTAAGTAGACAGATACAAGGTTTTAAATTAGACATACCTTTTGTTAATCTGTGGATTTGTTTGAACATTATCTTGTACCAGTCCTTGGATCGCTCTGTATTCTAATTGAAAAAAAAAGATAACACAGTATTTGAAAACATTTAAACACCCATTCAAAGTTACAGTAACTTATATCTATTACCTTATGTTAATAATTCCTGTTAATCATATGCTCCCAGGGCAAACTTGTGGAGGTAAAACACCTATTTTTCCAACTCTGGGGTAGACTGTTTTGTACTATTCTAGTGATTAGTTAAATTAAACAAGGAATGTATGGGATACAGGAAGTTTTAGGAAGGAGACTCAGTCCTAGAATTCCAATTTTAATAGTGCTGTTTTGCCAATGCAATTCTAATACAAGCATGGAGACTTTGCAGTCCCCCAGATGTTACTGCAGCGCCTACCATCACACAGCCAGCAGTACCTCAAGAGCCATCCAGAGATTCCTCATCGTTCTAATTCCATTCAAATCCCTTTATTAAATGCCATCCACTTCACTTATTTCTCAAGTTGAACTTTCATAATAATGTTGCATCGTTTGATTTATCTAAATCAAAATCTTCAGCCTTTGTGGTCTTTGGCACTGATTGTGTTCTTTTTAGCTGGACTGCCAAAGTGCATGTTCAATGTCAGATTAGTCCACCAAATTAATACTGTGACAGTAGAAAGGCAAATGTAAAAATAGCCAATAAATACATATTACGTGGTCTGTCACACTGATGCTACAGGCAGTCTTGCTATCACACATTTAGGACCAAAAAGTAGGCAACATTAAGGTAATGTGAATTGGTGCAGCTGTCATAAGAACTGGTTGCTTACCTGTAATTGTAGATCATCAAGTGGTCATCTGTGAATTCACACTTATGGGATTCTAGGCCTGGGCAATAACCCGTCTGGAATCTTCCAGGGCCAGGAATCTTCAGGGAATGTAGCTTAGCAAGGCAGGGATCCACTGAGTTTGGAGGATCACCAAGCATCTGAAAGCAAGGTGGATCATCCTTGAAGGCAAGAGGGGCAAACTCTGTGAATTCACAGATGACCACTCAAAGAGTCTCCAAATTCTTTTTGACCAAATTCTATTTGTTGAGCTACTTTAAATACCGTATACTGTAGCTCTTCTGTCCCCATCAGTTTTAGGCACCAAAATAACAATGACCAATTTCTAGATTGTATTATTGCTTTGGCACTGGCTCTGTCACACTTATCTCCAGTGGATACTTGATGGCCTTGAGAAACTGATGTCTTGACAGCTGTCTTGAGAAAGGCAATGCTATAAATATCATTCTTAGCCTCCAAACAAACTCTAGATAGAGTCTTTGACCACTAACCTCCATACCCACAACCATCCATGGCTGAGGCCAAATGGGGAAAAATTCTACAACTATTCTCTGGTATACTTCTGCCTCACCCTGGCATTATACCAAGAATCACTTCTTATAGCCTTTGGAAGATTTGGAAGCTGATGTTGAAGGATAAGTAGATTTCATGAGGAAAATTGTACAATTTAGACTAGGGGTGCAAAAACTGAGCACTAGGGGTTTCATGTAGCTCACTAGTATACTGTTTGTGGCTTCCAAAACCCTTGAGTGACAGAGGTCCAAAATCTGGTCTCTTTCTTCATATTTGTGGAAGATTTTAGGGAACAAAACCCACCTCTTGAAACTCCTGAAATCCACCTTTCAAAATGGGTTTTGGTACAACTCACTCTTGGAGCATGACCCTCAAAATGTCACACAAGGCTTGGTCTAGCTCTTGAGCTCAGAAAATACATGCCAGCCTGATACAGGCTATCTAAAGCTTGAGGTTCCTTGAAACCATCTAGATGTGTATCAATTTAAATTAAAGGAATGCAGCACCTTAAGTTTACACTTGTGTTTTTTTTCTTTTGTTAGAGGAAGATGCTGTTTCTTTGATTCATCCAAGTCTACATCAAGAGCCTTTTCCCCGCAAATGGAACAGATGCCAAGCACCACATCCCAGCTGCCAGCCAGAACTCTTCCTAAATTCTGACACAATTGCCATGTGTCATCAAGCTGGAGCACATCTAGAGAAGAATCTGCCACAGTAGCAGCTGCACAAGGAATGTTCTTCAGCTTGTCCTTTGCTTGTTTAGGAAGATTTTCTATGCCTTCAGGTCACCTCTAGGTGGCTCTAACAAAGAAATTTCTAGATGAAATTGAAAGATGGCTGCTGAAGCCTTGAACATCTTATGAAGAGCCATCTCTGTCTTCTTATTGCAAGAGTCCTTCGGCCCCCTTCTCCATCTGCTGGAAGGGCAGGGGAGGATGTGAGAGCAGATACAAGCACATCAATCAGGGGAACTTTTAATTATTCCAGAGTCTCATTGGAGGGAGAATACAACCTCTTTGTCAGTTTATATGGCTGTTCAATTCTCACTCGAGTTGCCCAGTCCTTGCTCCATAATTTTGTTACGAGATTGAGCAAAGTGAAGCAAGATTTTGCCTTTCCACAGCATGCTGTCTTCCACATGGTTGTAGTGTCACCTCTGTTTCTACCAGGAGGTGCTCTGGTACTCTAATTCCTCTAGAAGGTGGAGGCAGCAAATTATGAGCATGGCCTTGTGCTGCCTCCCACCTTTGCTACATCTTTTGCACTGGACGCTGGAAACACCAGCAGGCTGACTCTGAGGCCTCTCCCATTTGGTGCTGCTATTTGCTCCCCCCTACCCAGCTGATCTGTAGCTTGGAAAAACCCTAGGAAGAAGCTGCAAGGAGCTCTAAAGGTTTGTGGGTAGTGCTGCTGCCGCCACAGCACTAAACAGCTCAGTCTAAAAAGGAGGTTGCTGCATTTTCTGCACCTTTACCCAACAAATCCCCATACCCTTCCTGTCTCTATTCGGCAAGTAAAGAAAAGGAGGAAGCAAGCCGTAAAGAGGAGGAGAGGGTTGTTGTTGTTGTTTTTTAAAGCAACCTAAGGCTGAGCTTCAGCCAAATCTAGCAGCTCTGCTCACTAATTCAGCTGATTTGCCAGGGAGGATGGATCCTCCCGTCCAGAGGTGTCACTCAAGCTTAGACTCTGCCTAAGAGCTCCAGAAGGAGATGCTGTCCCAGACGGAGAATGGTCGTCCAGAAGACTCAGGAGAATAAGTTCCCTGTGCAAAATCTGGTCAGGGCAAAAGGGTCAGTCATCAGGCAATCTTAATGGGATGGGATCTGGGGCAATAGATTGCAAAGGGCTGTAGTTCCCTGTGCCTGGGGTGGTGCTGCTACATCCCCTCCAAAGAGTGGTGCCACCAACTGCACAGAGTCTGGCAAGGACCTCAAGGGATCATTGACTGATGGCTGAGGGTTTGTGGCTTTCCGGCGTAGAAGGTACACGTTTCTTGCGTACAATCTAAGCACACCATCCGAGAGGGCGGGCCTTACAGCTGCAGCTGACTCAACATCAGCTTAATGGTAAAGCCAATCATGCTGAGAACCTTTTCTCAAAGAGATGCTCTGAAGTGAGAGCAGCAAGTATAGTAACATTTGTTGAGCAAAAACCTGTTTCATTTATGAGACTTATATTCTGCCTTTTGTACAGGAACCCCGGATATTACACCTCCTATTTTGTCCCAATAACAACTCTGAGAGGCAGGTTGTGTTGAGAGGGAAAGAGATCAGACCTTTACCCAAACAAATCAAACCCAAGCACTGGCCATCAGATGGTGGGTATTGTGGCCCCCATTCTGACACTTCCTGATGGAGCTCTACCTCACAGAGGCTAAGCAATCTCACTTGAAAAATGTTGAAGAGGAATATCACAACAAAGAAATGATTAAATTAAAAATGTTATGCGTGCATTGTGTGTGCCTTCAAGTCAGTGTTGACTCCGGGTGACTGCCTGGATTAGTTTCTGCAGTTTTCTTGGCAAGATTTCAGAAGTAGTTTGCCATTGCCTCCTTCCTCAACAACTGGCCTAAAGTCTCCCAGCTGGCTTCATGCCTAAGGCAGGACTAGCATTCTCGGTCTCCTGGGTTCTAGCCTGGGGCCTTAACAACTACACCAAATTGACACTTCAGGTTTAGTTAATATTTGACTGTCAGATTGTGCACTGTAATTATTTTTTTAAAACTGGAGGCTCTTTTGCACCATTTAATGCTGTTGAGAGTGCTAGAACCTCCAGGTTATGGGAAAGCCCTCTTAGAAGCCCTGAAGATACACCAAGCAACATAGTCAATAATGGGCAAATACTCTGACTCATAATTAAAAGCAGGTTGCTATATTTCTGTGTCTTCCTTTTGAAGGCAGCTTGTTGCCCTCAGAGCCTAATAAGAAAGATTTTCAAGAAAAGACTGGACAACCATTTGTCCAAGATGGTATGAGGACTCCTGCCTTGGGCAGAGGGTTCGACTAGAAGACCTCCAAGGTCCCTTCCAACCCTATGATTCTATGAAAGGGGATACTCTCCAAAAGCAACCAAGGGGTGGAGGGGGGGGAACCATCTTTCTTGAATGTAATGGGACACTATCAGAAAATCTATGGATTACAAAAGAACAATTGCATACACATTTCTTCTACCAGAATTAAAAGTGTAAACACATTTTGAGAAACTTACCTTCTTTTATTCCTGTTTGAAACTGCAGGGTAGTTTTTTAAAGACAGAATATTTTACATCATGCAGCTACTTTATTGTTCATAAAAGTATACAAACACTAAATGGATTTACATCATGACTAAATCTAACAAAACAATTTATATGCTGAAATTTGACTGTAATGAAAAAAACAGACCATCAGAAGTGAATTGATGCAACAGGAAAATATTTCACATTTCCTTACTCTCAGTGGAATGCCTATAGGATCCAGAGAATCATCAGCTATATGCTGAGAATGATTAACAACTCTTTTCTGTTCCTTTATTGCATCTTCCTTGCTTGGATTTATTTTTTGTCGAACAGATATATCATCTGCTTTAGCAGTGACTGGTGGATCAGGCAGTGGATCTGTAAACAAAAGTAGCAGGTTTGTCACCTAGACTTTCACCATTGCTATAAAATATTTAACATCAGAACCCTGGTGAGATACAAATGAAGTATCCGACTGTTTTAAAACAGTGTAATTTTCAATATGATTGAATAAAGAAGGAATTTTAGGAGAGAATATATCTCTTCCACATTTCATTTAACAGTGCATTCTAACCACTTTGCAAATTAGATTATTTTTAAGTCTGGGGCCTTATTCATTGATTTTCAGATCAAAAAGCACCACACAGGCCTAGCAATGTATTCAGAGTTAGCTACTGTGACGTAACATGGTATTACAAGGCACGTCCTTTAAGCTTCACTCCCGTCAAATTCTCCTGAAAGATTTCAGAATGGAGAAGGATCGTGAGCTGACTCATCCAAAATGAATCATGCTTCAGCAACTGTGATATTGCAGTGTAGCATGCACTGGAAAAAAGCAAAATACTCATGCTTAAGAACATGCATTGTGAGCTCAAGAACCTACTGTTCTGAATGGAAATTAAACTTGTGCAGTCAAGTTTCATGCGATACAATCTGCATTCATCACAGAATACCGTGAGCAAATCCAGTCTAGAGCTAATTAGCTGAATATTCTAACATACCTCTATAAATTATTCTGGAATAGTTCCCCTCAATGAGAGTTTACATATATTTTAAGTAAACAAAAAGACTGATTCCACCTGTTTTTGAATATGAAATTCTTCATATTCTTAATAAACGAAGATGACTTGAAAATGTTGGATGCTAATATAGAAAGGCAGCAGACAAGTCATTCTGCCAAAACTAGGGCAAGGCTGCCAGAACTGGGCTGCAAAACTCCAGATGATCATTAGATTCAAGCAAAGGGAACACTTTGCTGACACTTCGCAGTCATCTGGCTTTTTGTCCAGCTCCAACAGTCTTAGGAAAAGCAGCCTTCCAAAATCACTTTGATTACCGAGTCATTGGCTTAATAGATGTAACAAAAACAAAAATGATGTGTTTTGAACATGTAAACTAGGATGGTAAAGATCAGAGCTTACACTTGGGAAGTTCTAGCAGCTTTAGGTGCCTTGATATATAGAGAGAGATCATTTTAGATTGAGGATGGTATCAGGCTCCTCCCTGGCAGGGCTAGGCCCTTTGTCTCACCCAGAAGCCCATTAAGTTCTCATGGAACCCAAGGGTTCTACAGAACACAGTTTGAAAAAGCTGGATTTTGTAACAAAATCAGATCCCCTGCTTAGTGCAGGAATCCAAATTTAAGCATCCCAGATGAATAAATCTCAGAGCTGTGGGCTGAATTTGGAAGTTAAAAATAAATAATAAAAAAACAATTTCTTGGAAGATAAAGATAACGATAAACAACTGCCACATTGTTGACAAGAAAGTTATGTGGACATGTCCATGTAGTCACCAAGCCTGAGTCGACAACAGAGCCTAGCCAATACTGGCTGATCTCAAAAAAGCCAAGTAGTCACTTCCAGCTAGTACTTGAATGGGAGACTACTAGGAAATTGCAGGGCTGTAGGCTTAACTGGGAATTCAAAAATATCAGAGAAAAAGGCAATGGTATACCACTTCTATGTGATATGTTAGAAAACAACATGAATGCGGGTGGTCACCAGGAGTTAATCTCAACTCGATGGAATTTTTACCCTTATCTAAAAGTATCTTCAACAAAAATCAGGGTTATGCTTGTAGGAATGGAAATTAGGGCAAACTACTTGTCTCCAGTTTAAAGCTCTTCCCAGAAATTGGCTCAAGTTGGTGTGAGGCCAAAACGGCTGCAGGAAGATGAATAGGGCAACTGATCATGAGTAAGTATGTAGCTCTGATGTATGGAGGATATTTAACGCTCTTTTTAAGTGGGGGGCCCAGTCTTTACTTTTTCCAAGATTGCCTTGTGGAATTCTGGAGAAAAGTAACATGAATGTGTCACCATCACTAAACTAAGTACAACTTCTCTACCCCTGAGTTGCAGCTGTTTCTTTACAGATTCATTAATAATGCTCTACTAGATAAAAAGCAGTATTTCCTTGATTGAATACAGCAGCAGAAACAACGATAACTGGAAACAGAATAACAATATTTGGGACATCATACCTGCAAGGCTACTAAGCCTCTTTTGCTGTTCTGCTGTGAGAAAGAAAGGGGGGGGGGAAAGACAAATAAGTGGTTGGAACCCAGATGCTGAGTACCCTCAACTCTTCATAGACATCCCCAATCTGCTGAACAAAATCTCAAGAGCTCAAACACCCTACCACCATTATCATTCCATCAAAGCCAACATATTTTTTACCCCCTTGCCCTTTAAATAGCAGTGCTGAGCAAGTGTCCCATATTATCATGGATGAGCAACATGTTTAAACAGTTGATTCAGATAATTTAACATGCATAAACATTTCCACCAAATCAGAAAGCTAAAAATCCTCAGATCTTTCCAAGTGCTTCATAGACATTATCCTTGTTTGAAGCTCCAACAATAACTTGCCACTGGCAATGCTGGCTGATTGTCTGATGGGCACTGAAGCCCAAAACATTGGAGAGCACCAGGCAATCTACACTCACAGATAGGGGATCAAGGCTGAGTGAGAATGACTTGCCTTACAGTGCCCCCCCATATACGTGTATTCAAGAGGAAGTACTACTGAATTCCATATAATGCACATTCAGAACAATATATAGCTGTACCTTTACTGAATTAAGAGTCAGATGAAAGACTCAAACTGGAACATTTAACACAAACCATCACAAAGATCTATTCTAGTTTGTTGTGATGGAAGCATCCAAGAACAAGCTGTGCCCACTTACTACCCAGGAAAGGCAGAATCATGTTATTTGTGATTCTTCAGGAAGGAACCTGTGTCTCAAGATTCTTCCCCATTCTACTGATGAACAATCATGTAGAGTCAGGGAAGGATCTGAATCTTAGTAGAAAAGTATAATGAGGAACATGTGTTAGCATGACTCAGAAGAGGCATGAAGGAGGATCAGACATCAGCTGGATATCAATCCTGGCTTATTTACACATTGGTTTATGTCTGGATTCACTAGACCAAAAGGAATGTTAGTAAATGTTTGTTGTATTATTTGATAAGTGTGCAACAATATCACATAAATATTGCATTCACAACAGCACCAAGTAAGTCCTTCTAATCTAAAACCAAACTTTTTAAGATCCAGAACTTCAGCGATGCCAGATCCAGACATACCCAGCACATAAGAGTGGACCTCTTTCATCACCATTCCCCAAATGAAGAAAGGTTACAGTCTGAAGAAGCCTGAGAACTGCCCTCTTCAGACCTTTAAATACGAAGAACAGTTAGGAAAGTCTTTCTCACAGAACTTCATGAAATCACAAGGGACAAGTTCTAACCATCTACGATTTCCTGGTCCTAAGCATGATGTGATATGACCGCAGGCAATCCAGGCAGTCCTGACTGTTGTTGTAACCCAAGACGCAGGGGATGTTAAGTGGGAAGCAGAGGGAGTTGTAGGTAAGGAGCGTGGAGGTGCTGCAGGGGGGCAGGGGAGGCTCTGCGTAGGCCGCACACAAGTTGAGCAGGGAGTGCTGTGGTGTGGTGTGAGCTCAGGAAGGCTGGGGAAAGAGGGCACGGGTGCGTGCAAGCACAGGGAGGCCGGGGAAAGAGGGTGCAGGGTGTATGTGAGTGAAGGGTGGGGGGAGGGGGAAGACTTACCCGAGAGACTTGCAACCTTCCCTGCCACCTTCCTTGCTGGCTTCCCCATTGACTTTGCTTGTGGGAAGCAGCAGGGAAGGTTGCAAATGACAATCATGCGAACGAGAGGGCTCTGCAACGGCCAGAACTTTGAGGACCGATTGTAAGTCCCTTCATTCAGTGCCGTTGTAACTTGAGGACTACCCGTAGATAGACTGGAGCAGAAGTCAGCCTCCATAATCCATTTTGTGAACAAAGTCAAATGGTTTGTCCTTCTTTTTTTTGGTAGAGATAGAAGTCTGCCAAATAATAGTATACATGGATTAAGAGAGGCAGCATAACATTCTTCAGAGGAATGTTAAGGTTTTTAGCCTCCATTTTCCCCTCTATCTAGGGAGTGGTAGATGGAAAGGAGTTAAAGGAAGATTTTCACATTTCGTATGTTTATGATGTCTGTCACATCCTGATCCTGGTCATCACATGATTTTTGGAGAGGAACATAGCCCAGCTGTTTGTTCAAGGTTGCATAGAACAAATGTAAATGAGCAGCCTACTTCTCCCTCTAAAAATAATGCCTTGCTTAATCATAAAAAAAAGGTATCAAGTTATAGACATGGGGCTGAGATTTACCCTAGCTAAGTTCCTACTCATTTTAGCATGCAGATTCCAACTTCTTCTGAGTTCAACAATGGAATTAAGCATTTTGCTATCTTCATGATGGTCACAATCAGTTGAATGGGCTTCACAGAAGATATGGGTGCAAAAGACTTGTAAGATCACAGTGGGTGCTCTTTGCATGCCTTTCAAACATGCACATGCAGATCCCTCCCTCCCTCTCTCCCTCTCTCCCTCCCTCTCTCCCTCCCTCCCTCTTTCTTTCTCTCTCTCTCTCTCTCTCTCCTTCCTTCCTTCCTTCCGTGCAGGATCTTTAGAAGTCAGAATAGTGGCCAGGTAAAAAGGAAGAGGCAAACAACAAGATTAAAGTAAAGTAACTGGAAAAAATTAAGAGGAAAGGAGACTTGCAGGGACTGAGTAAAAACAGTAAAGGTAGAAACCCAAAGTTAATTGTCCTTCCAAAAAGCAGAATGCAGAAGTTGCGTCCTGGGCAGAGACAGGAAAAGACCCAAATTTGCTGTTTAAATTAGCAGAGACAGGGACACCTATCCTGTGACTGCTGGCTTTCCCTGAGGGTAGGTCAGCACAACACGCTCTTGGATGTCTCCTTCTCACTAAACAAACTACATGGATTCCTCTGCAACCACAGCATAATTTCCTACTTTTTATAACTACATCAGGTTTCAGAGTTTTAAATGCAGCTTGGCTTCTAGACATTAAAACGGGAAGGCCTTTTCCAGCTTGTGGACCCAGAAACCCAAAGGCAATCCACCTCTTCAGTCTTCTCTCATGTCTTCTTCCTCTGTTCTATAAATATCCATTTCCCGCCAACTGGTGAGAAATCTTTCACTGTTCAATAAGAAACAGAACAGCTGCTGCATAGTGGCACAAGAACGATTATGTAGCAGAATGTACAATGAAAGTTAATTGGGATGCAAGTTGGTGTAACTGTAGTCCAAACTCAGAAAACAAGTTTCCAATTTCTGATTTTTTTTTCCCTCAATCTTTTTAGGAAGCATTTTTTTTTACAGTTGTATTATAAAAGGCCACTGATGTGAACTGTGTCAAACTTCATTTGGCTTATTACACAATAAAGTTTACTTCAGACCTACACAGATTTTGACTGCCTTTTACATTTCTCTTTTTGTGATTGGCATTATATTGGCTAGATAATTTTGGCATTTTTTTTCTCCTTTACTTTGTTGTTTGGTTTGTCTCTTAGGAAACGGGAAGCTAGGGGTTTCTCCCCCATTCTCCCAGCCCAGATTCATGATGGCAATCCCCTTCCCCCACCATCAAATAATAATCCTAGTGAAATATGAACCAGGAAGAAGAGCTGCTTTCATTCTTACCTCTGTTGTGCTGCAAAAGGACAATTGTAGGGTTGACAATTGTGGTGGAAGGGTATGCACCCAAAGACTTGCTGATTGTCATTGAGGCGGCAGGACCACCACTGGGCTTAGAGGCTTCATTTGGCTGGGGGCAGGTATCCTGAAACACAGAAGTGTGAATGTCATTACTGCATAAGAGGGCTGGGGGATATCTGCAAGCCGTTTTGGCAATGGAAAAAACAACCAGAAAGAAAGAAACAAGTGGAACAGTTTAACAGAACCCACCAGCACAAGATATTGCTTTCACATAGCATCTTTCTTGGTGCAAGTAAAGAAAAAAGAATGAGTGATTATGTTCTGCGCCAGAAAAAGAGAAAGAATAGGATGCAGAGTTGATGGCAGGAGTGAGCTGTTGTTTGTGCACATGCAAGCCTCATGCAATTCCTTGATGAACACTGTCTAGTTTAGAGAGAAGGTCTGGAAAATAGGCTTGGCATTACTATTCACAAGCAATTAGCCAGCAGGTTGTTAGTAAAACCAGGACTATGTGGGGAAGTAGGAATGTAGAGTCAGCCAGGACAAAGACAAGGTAGTGACCCATTCCAGCTTGGGGACTGATAAAAACCTGGTCAACCACAACTATTGACAAAAACTCTTTATTTGTTGTGGTAGAAATACACATAATGCTTCAAGCATGAACCAGTCTGAGCCCATATAGCCATTCTGAACTTCCCCAAGCTTGAAACAAAAACATCTGAAGGTTTTCTTCCAAGCTGAGAACCAAACGCAACTGTTTAAGGGTTCTGCACTCTTCCAGATAATCCACAATTGGAACACTGTCTTGTGTTTTGCTGCTGCTCCAAAGTAAATTATCTATACCTTGACCAGTTCAGCAGCTGCTACTACCTGAGATTCAGTGGGGTGACCTAGGAGGTAGAATGTTGGGGGACCGGAGGAGTTGCCACTGTGAGAGCACAGCCCTGGCTGAGTGAGGAGCCATTCTGGATTGGACTCTGCTGCCAGGAAGAGACCATGAGAGGAGAAGCTGAAGGAACCTGTGACTAGAGGCTGATCCTCTTGCTGGCAAGGGTCTATCTACATTCCTGAGTTTGAGACAACTTCCCACCCCACCCCACATCATTGTAGTTCAAATGTGCTATGTCTGTGTTTCAATCTAGCTTGCCAGCCTCTCTGATCCAAGGATGAAGGGAAGCATCATCTACAATGGCAATAACCTTCCATGGACAGAAAACCCGATTGCAAAAGTGTCCAAGACTGAAGGAAGGGAGATAGGGTTGTACCATTCATTAATAGTTATAGTAGTAGGAGCAGGAGCAGCTTCAGTCCCCATATTGGCATGGTAGACTCTAGGTCAAGCTCAGACAAGCCAAACCCCTCTGGGGTATGTTTAATGCACTGCCGGATGCTATTGACTGGCTCACCTATCATGCCTAAATGAAAGCATGAGACATTCCAGGGGTTAGGTGACCAACCCCAGCATACAAACAGACCTGTAACAGGTACCCATCAACCAGGATCCTCAGTAAGAGTTCTCCAGGTAGTGGCATGGTAACACTTATCACTCATACCTGCATGCTGATTTGATGGATCACCTTGTCTTTTCTAACCTGAACTTCTTCCTGATGGACTTTCCCAATCTAACAGAGCACTGAGTCCTCCAGACCTACCCACCTGCTACTGCCAACATACAGTCAATGGTAAGGTTGCCCCTCCAACACGAATGCATCTGGGTCATACTCATAACTAGACATTGTAAAATGAGAGACATGTTAGCCTAACAAACCTGGAATGTCAGGATTCATGGACTCTATATTCAAAGCTCATGTCACCAGCACTCTCGGCTACACAAGACTCCTGAGTAGACCGATATCCATGGGCAATTTTCTAATAACACAATTTTAGCCACCATGGATGTTTAGGCACTATATATCAACATCCCCCACAAACATGGACTTCAAGCCATCAAGAATATCATTGCTGATATCAGCACACCATGCCTAATCATTAGACTATGTGACTTTGCATTCACCCATAACTACTTCACCTTTGGCAATAATCTATACCTGCAAATGAGTGGCACAGCCATGAGCAAACATATTGCTCCTCAATATACCAACATCCTCATGGCTGTCCTAGAACAATGTTTTCTTAAGTCCCACCCGGAAGCCCCTCCTTTACTTGAAATTCATTGATACAGTTTCATTATTTGGACCCATGAAAAATAATTTCTCATCAAATCCATCATGACCTCAACACCTTTCACCTCACTGTCAACCTCAACCTTGACCTACCTACAGAAAAAGTCTACTTCCTTTATGTCATGGTAAACCTATACAATGGACACATGAACACTAATTATACAAGACACCTACACACTACCTTGCATACCTATATGCTTCCCACTTCCATCCAGAGCTCACCACCAAATCTGTCATCTGTAGTCAGGCTTTACTCTACATTTGTTCTGGCTCACTTGACAGAAAGCTGATGAAATTAAACCAGGCATTCAGGAGACTGAGCTATGACCCAACAAGATCAACAGACAAATCAATAGAGACAGAATAATTCCCAGGAAGGACCTATTAAAAGGACCACAAAACCAGAACAACAGAACTCCACTGGTTATCACCTACAGCTCACACCTCAAGCTACTGAAACACATTATTAATAGACTACAACCAATCTTTGACAATGGCACTGTTCTTTCTCAGCACTGGGTAACAGGGCCAAACTTGCATACAGACAACTACCCAGCCTGAAGCAGATTTTCACTAGGAACAAGAAACAACAGAACAATGATGCTAATATGGGAATCAAACAGTGCAACAAATCTAAATGTCTACACTGACTTACATATACACCAAGAGCATCATCACAGGCTCAACTGATTAGGCTCACATGCAAGATTCACCTTCACACGTTCTACCTCTAATGTGATATATTCTACCATCTGCCCACAGTGCTCCTCTGTATTCTATCTAGGGCAAACAAGACAAGCTTTGTGCAAAAGTGTTTATGCCCACATCTGACATCAGGAGTTAAAACAGGGACAAAGTAATATCAGCACAGTTCAACCCTCAGGACACTCTATTATAGATCTCAAAGTACCCATCTTGGAAAAAGAAACTCACCAGCACTATTGAGTGGGAGATTGTTGAACTCACGTACATCAAAAGGTTTCAGTCTATCTCTGAAGGTCTCAACAAACATAATACATTACAATTGTTAATTGATAAGGTACTTGTTATCTGTCTTACATGTAACCTGCATCTGCATAAACGCTTGTCTTCTTCCTTTCTTCCACCACCCACCTCATTACAATTTAATGGCTGCAGCTCATGAAAGCTTATCCCTTAAAATTTATTAGCTGAAAAAATCCTACCAGACTTCTTACAATCCATAACTAGACAATGATTCATCTGAGTGAATCACACTGAGAAGAATCTTTGCTTATAATGTCTGGGAGGTGAATACATATGGAAGAGACTAATGTGGTTGAATGCATGTCTCTCCCACTCATTATCATCTGATTGATGCTCTTCACATTGCGAGACAGATGTGGCTCACTGGATGTCTCTTTCTCAGGCCTGCAGCAGTACTTCAATGATGCTCACACTTAATGGAGATCCTATGCATTCCCTAGTCCCTACACCATCTCAAATGCAGTGGGATTCAGCCACCGTCCCTCAGTCCCCACCACTTTTGCCCTGCCCCTATGGCCCATCCACTATCATACCACAGCTAATAGTGATGCTCAGACAGGATGAGCTGACAGTGAGGCCACCCACACCAAGCACAGTGTGGGTGGAAGAGAGATTCTGGTCCAGAGAGAAGAGGACTGTTTAAACTTCATATCATTGTCCATCTGCCCAGAGGGTAAGGTGTGGGAAGCTGGACTTTATGAATATGTTTGTATGTATCCTGCAAAAGTAAACAGGCATGGCAGATAAATAAAAATTGTATGAACTGCTATTCTTCACTCACAAAGGGCTGATAATGTTGTGAGGATGCAAATTCAAAGATGATACATGAGGAGGGTTTGCATGTATTAGTTTCATTTGGAATCCATTGATGGGTGGAAACAGATTTCAAAACCAACAGCACAACCCTCCTAAACACCTCTTAAAAGCCTAAATAAAAACATTGGCTTTCAAGCCCACTCAACTTCAAGATCAGTTTGTTCCATGATTAAGCCCCACCATGGATAAAGCAGAATTTAATACTGGTTGTAAATGTAGCAGAAGCTGCCACATCCAATCACCACCCCTTCTACTGCACTCTGGCCATATTTCTGTCCATCGTCAAAGGCTACTCCACAAATAATGCACTGCATGTTTTCTAACAAAGGAAAGGAAAGGAAAGGAAAGGAAAGGAAAGGAAAGGAAAGGAAAGGAAAGGAAAGGAAAGGAAAGGAAAGGAAAGGAAAGGAAAGGAAAGGAAAGGAAAGGAAAGGAAAGGAAAGGAAAGGAAAGGAAAGGAAAGGAAAGGAAAGGAAAGGAAAGGAAAGGAAAGGAAAGGAAAGGAAAGGAAAGGAAAGGAAAGGAAAGGAAAGGAAAGGAAAGGAAAGGAAAGGAAAGGAAAGGAAAGGAAAGGAAAGGAAAAGGAAAGGAAAGGAAAGGAAAGGAAAGGAAAGGAAAGGAAAGGAAAGGAAAGGAAAGGAAAGGAAAGGAAAGGAAAGAAAGGAAAGGAAAGGAAAGGAAAGGAAGAAGGAAAGGAAAGGAAAGGAAAGGAAAGGAAAGGAAAGGAAAGGAAAGGAAAGGAAAGGAAAGGAAAGGAAAGGAAAGGAAAGGAAAAGGAAAGGAAAGGAAAGGAAAGGAAAGGAAAGGAAAGGAAAGGAAAGGAAGGAAAGGAAAGGAAAGGAAAGGAAAGGAAAGGAAAGGAAAGGAAAGGAAAGGAAAGGAAAGGAAAGGAAAAGGAAAGGAAAGGAAAGGAAAGGAAAGGAAAGGAAAGGAAAGGAAAGGAAAGGAAAGGAAAGGAAAGGAAAGGAAAGGAAAGGAAAGGAAAGGAAAGGAAAGGAAAGGAAAGGAAAGGAAAGGAAAGGAAAGGAAAGGAAAGGAAAGGAAAGGAAAGGAAAGGAAAGGAAAGAAAGGAAAGGAAAGGAAAGGAAGGAAAGGAAAGGAAAGGAAAGGAAAGGTGTCCTAAGAACCAGATACTTCCACCTAACTCAAATCCAGATATGCAAGAGAGCAATTTAGGCCTACGTTGCCTTCAGCCAAGTGGGGTGCTTTGTGGCTGGCTATCTCCTCTAGGACAGCCATTTCATGAACAGGCAGGTCTCCTGTGATAATCATTCTGAGTGGTCCCACTTCACACCTGCATTGCAGCCTCCCCAAATTGTGCACTCCTAACCTAAGGCATGAATATTAAAGCCCACCTGGCCCAAGATCTGGATTATTTCCCAGGATATGTCTAGCAAGCCAGATGATATCTGAAGAAGGCTCTTCCTGCTCTTGTGTCATTTAGGATGGCTCTTTTCTCCCTTCAGAGGGAAGGGAAAACTTCTCTGTGCCACTCCCTGGATGAAAAACAGGCTAATTCTTTCCTCTCCTTGCAACAGATTTGATTCAATAATTTTCTCAGTATAGGAGAGACACGGATGGAACACTCTGTGCTTTCCAAGGAGGAAGGTGCTGCCCTGCAGGGAGGGACCTCCTGAGAAGATGGGAAAAACTCATGGACATTTAATAAGCTCCCCATCCCTGATCTGAGGCCACTATCATGTACCTTGGCTGTAACATACTGGTTACAGCTGAAGATACAGAATTTTCAAATCTGAAAAAAAAAAAGAGGAAAGAATAGAATAGAATATCATACAAGGCAAGAGTTTTGAGGCCAGAAGAGACAAATAAATACACATGCCACAGGACAGAAGCAAAATTTCAGTGATCATGCTACTATCAAAGAGTGACAAAGTCCAAGTTTAGTATGCCAGTGAAAGGTGATTTCAACCCAAGTATACTTATTTAGCAGTAGAGTCAGGATGGGTGTAATAAGGCTTACTGTTTGAAAGACCATTCCTGTGCTTTCAGTCTCCAAGATGCTGCTTGAGATTTCTGTGGCTGGAGGGATCAGTAGAGGAGGTGGTGATGAGAGTGAAGGCAGTTTTGCATGAGTGTGTAGCACAGTCTGAGGTGAAAACAATGGGTGCTGGTGGCTGGGAGTTTTCTGAAGGTGAGGGGGAATGAAATCATCTAGCGTTGGAAGGGCCAGAAGGAAACCAGGAGACACGTTGTTTGAAAATTCTAAACCTTGGTCAAAATGGCGGAGAGGCACCGATGGTGTGCTTGGGCTGGATTCTTCTCTGCCTGGCTGAATCTGTTGGAATGGCCCTGTTATGATCTCAGTTTGAACTGAGGTGGTGGGAGAGGAAGTGGCATCCTGTGGGAGACAATACCTTGAGATAGCAACAGTAGAGAGCTGCAGGACATTCAAAGACCCTGCCTCAAGGAAAATGCTGCTCATGAGAGGAACCTTTTTCTGAAGCAGCAAATTTTACACAGATGACAACTTCTCACACAGCTCTCAAATGTCATCAGCAGTCAACAGATCAACTTAAATTTCCCTCTGTCCTCACATAATGACAGCTTTGTGCCAGCTGCTACATTTACCCTTGTCTAAAACAGAAAGAAATATTAGAAAGAATACCATGTTCTCTGTTGTATCTCTTGCCTTGTATGGATGCGGCTGAGAAACTTGTGGCTTTTTAAATCATATTCCCAGTGCCAGCCTAGGGGCTTTGTGTAGTCAATTTGCAAAGGAGTCCTGATTGGATGACTTGCACCAAATAACAATCATGATGATGATGATGATGATGATGATGATGATGATATAATATCTGTGAGAAGCAGGAGGAGGAAGGCACCTCCACCTGTGCCACAGATACCTTTTGAGCTACAAAAGAGATGCCTTCCATTTGGACACTCATCTGCAAAAGAGCTGCTTTTTCAACTACAATGGGCAGGTATTGTTAGATAATAAGCCACTTATCAACTACTGCACTTTTGTAGTACAGGACTGTTGTAGGCTGGAATTTATTTCTGATGTAGATTGGAATTCAAGCCAGCTTTGCTACTGGAATCAGCCTCTACAAGCTTCATGGTACTTTGCTGCTCATTGATATTGCAGGGCGAGGACTCTCTGCTCATCCTCACCTCTTCTCTTGGCTACGTGGCATGCCTAGAGGGGATGGATTCTTGTGTAGGTGCCACCCCTTTTTTTAAGGGCTTCATTCTTCCTTTTCCTGGATAAAACATAACTTTCTGCATCTTTTTATCTCAGGTTCTGAGAGTAAATGGAAACTCTTGATACCCAGACCTTGGATTTAAGAGACTAGCCATCAATCAGCAGTTTGATCAAGGTTCATAAATACTGTTTTAAATTGTAAATCATTAAGATGTTCATTCTAGAGGAAAGTTCAATAAAAATGACAGTATTTGTAATTATGTTGCTATAGAACAAGCAGACGAAAAGGCTGAAAAAGAGACAAGACTCTTTAAGATCCAGAAGGGGAGAAAGAAGTGGTGGGAAGTTTGGGAGGAAGTCACCACACCATCTTGGGGTTCAAAGTATTACAGAAAGAGAAACTGGAGCCTAGTCATACTTGTGCACTAGATTTCAGAACAGTCAATTTCAGCAAGCCATTTTAGGACAGTATTAGGATTCGGGAGAATCTTGACAAGCTGGAAAAATGGGCAGAAACTACCAAGATTCATTTCAACAGGAACAAATACAAAGCCCTACATCTATATAGGAAAAATCAGAGGCATGACTATAGGATAGGGAGGACATACTGGGTAGAAGTACATGCAAAAAGGATGTAGGCATTGTGGAGAATCAGAAGCTAACATAAGCCAATAGGGTGATGTACCTGAAAATGCAACAACAGAAATATGTCAGGATTAAGATAAACCAACATTTTTCTCTATTCTGTGATGATTACAAGTTACCCAGAATATTGTGCCAAGTTCTAGGTACAATTTAGAAAGCCCAGCCTCGAGGACAGCAACCAAGATGATAACAGGCAGGAAGGAAAAACTTAAGAGGAATGGTTGGAAGCACTGGGTATATTTAGACAGCAAGGAAACATGATGCTGGCTTCAAGTATCTGAAGAGCTGTTATGGAGATACAAAATTGTTCCAGAAGCAGACTAAGAAACTATGGACTTAAGGTACAAGGAAAGAGATTTCATAAAAATGTTGTAACAGTAAAAGCTATTCTATAATGAAACCCTCAGGAGAGGGTGGACTTTCCTTCACTGGAGGCATTTAAACAAAGCCTGGAGAGCTTCTGTCCTTTAACTTTTTTATAAATGACTTAGATGAGGGGATAGAAATGATGTTCATCAAATCTGTAGAGGACACAGAGTTGGGGGATTGCTGACACCTTAAAAGACAGACTCATGGTTCCAAGGGATCTAAACAGACTTGAACACTGGGCTCTATCCACACAAATACCGTTCAGTGGAGAGAAATGTGAGGTTCTGCACTTAGGTTGGAAAGACCAGTTGCACAGGTGCAAGCATAGGCAGAACCTGGCTAAGTAGTAGTACTCGTGAGAAACATCTGGGTGTCCTGGTAGACCACAGATTAAGCATTAGCCAGCAGTGTGTTACAACTGCCAAAAAAGCCAATGCAATCTTGGGTTGCATCAACAGAGATATAAACAGTGTGATCATGGGTCATGATAGTTCTGTTCTATGCTGCATTAGTCAAACTGCTCCTGGAATACTGTGTCCAGTTTTTGTGCCACAATACCCGAAAGATGCTGAGGAACTAGAAAGAGTGCAGAGAAGAACAAGAAAGATAGTAAGGGGCTTGGAGGCTAAATCCCATGAACAGTTAAAGGAACTACGTATGTTTTGCCTAAAGAAAAGAAAGCTAAGGAGAGACACTGAAAGGCTATCACAGGAAGAAGTTGTAAATATACTCTCTGTAGTGCCCAAGGGTACAACAAGAAGCTTTAAAGACAGTCATCCAAACATGAAATAAGGAGGAATTTCCTGACCCTGAGATCTATTAAGCAATGGAACAGCCCGCCTCCTGGAGTCATGGGTGCTCCAACCCATGAGTTTCCAAGCAAAGGTTGGACAGCCATTTGTCTAGGGTGGTCTGAGGATTTCTGCTCTTGAAGGGTTGTACCAGGGTTCTTTCCAACCCAAGGATTCTATTATTCTTTGAAAAAATAGAGTGCAAAACACTTTCATAACAACTAGCTGAAAAACCAAGGATGCCTTAACAAAGTTAGATGTATCTGATTAAAAGTGAATCTCAAATCTGAATGTGATAAACTATGGCTCCCCCCAAGGAATCTAAAATAGAATTACATCCAGTTCAAGCTATTTTTCATTACTATCTCATAAATTAATACTTCTATTCCCAAATCTAAACAAGCCAAGAGAAATTTAGATGTCTAAACAAAAAAATACATAAATATGTGAGGGAAAGGATTCAAATAGAATTGGCCACACAATCACTGAATTATCAGCAAGTTCTTATATTACAGTGAAGGAAATTTAGTTGAATTTATTCCTATAATGAACTTTTCTGATATCAAAACTCTCACAGACTCAGATTTAGAAGCTAATTGCCTAAACTTGATCACACTAACAGTGTAATTAGACTAGAAGAAGGTTAGCGATTGGGAGATAGTGAAGGAAAGAAAGAGGATGGGCACAGCCCTCCTATATGTTATTAAGATGATTAAGATTATGACTCCCAGGAGGCATACTTTGGAAAGTTTGCAAATCATAAGTTTATTCTTTTCCTTATTCCAGCTCAACCTAGAATACAGTGGACCAAGTTCCCAGTACAGAAGGGATTCCTGAGTTCATGCCTGATACATTTGATTGACAACTGTTATCAAATCACTTTAGAAACACTAAATAATGAAAACAAACCAAACAAGAAACAACCTCCTGTTCAGTTTTTTAAATGCCAATTTTAAAAAGTAATATTCCTTGGGTGTTGCTCCCACATTTTATATTATTAATGTAAATTACTAAAATTACAAGTCAGAGGCACATCTAAGAAGATAACACATGCACGTCTCATTATTCACACCCACCTAGGCTTTCTATTAGTTACTTACATGTGGCTTGCTCTCAGAGAGGTTTGGTCTCACACTCCAGTAATCCTTCACAGACAGAATCTCCCTATTTGAGTCAAGACCAGAAAGTCTTCTCCAGCCATCTGCAAAATAAAGACTTTCAGATCACTTAAACAATACTTAATGGTGAAGATTTCTGCTTGCATAAACAACAGATACTTTGAGGAAACAGTAAAAACTGAAGCTTTAATAATTACCTGCGTTGGTTCCTCCTTGCTCTTCGACCGAAGGAACTGGTAACAAATATCAGAGAGAATAAGAAAGGGGAAGAGACATCATCTTTTAATACATTATAGAAGAGTAAAGAAGTGGACTAGTTCATTTTGCCCATGGAACACTTTCCAGCAAGGCTGCCTAATTCCCATAGAAACATGACTCCTTTGCAACGCCTGACCTTTACAAGCACAAAGCCATAGTTCAGAGTAGTGAAGAAACAATTGTCCACTGACATTTCATTCTAGCATATAAAAAGGCATCCAGAGTTCTCAGTAAGAATTTCAAATGCCACACATTACTGCAAATGGAAGATTTCAGTAGTTAACCTATGATGCAGGCAGGGAGTGGAAAATATATCTGTCCTTCGTTAGTCTTGCCAGATAAGATGATAGAAGGCTACAAACAAGTGCATTTAGAAGCACCGATATATCACGTGCTATCTTTGTGGGAACCCAGCAAGAACATGAAGCACAGTGTTGACACTTTAAATGCTTGCCTTATTTATACTGCTCTGAAATCATAAGAGTGAAATCCACAAACTCTTCTTTCAGGGCTAGAAATTTTACCACAGCATTGCAGATTTCTTAATTAGATTTCAGGCAAGTTTATGACTCTTATTTACTCCTTCCAACATTTTTCTAAATTTGATTTTGGTGCCCCTTATTTTCCCCATCCCTCCCAATACAAGAGAAAAATCATCTCCCTAGCTCAGCAACACATTTTTCAAAACACGACTAAGAGAATCAGCACAATAAAGCCATTTTTGTAGTAGGAAACATTTCCTTTGGGCTATTGGAAATGTATAGAAACAGCATGGAAAAAAAGGCCAACTAGCAGCAGCATGAAGTGAAGAACCTGAAAATTAAGAGTGATCAACTTTTCTGGACCACTGACCAACAGTTGATTTTATGTCATGCCCTCAAAGAGGGTCAAAGGCAGATAGGATACCCACAGCCACACATGTAGCAGAGTGTGGATATTAATAATTTACAGCTTAAATAAATAGACATTCTTCACCCCCCCCCCCCAACATTAACTAGATTATCCAAAAAGTTTAGAAGGTCATGAAAACTTTAACAGCAAAGGCAGTACCTACCAATATATTTATACAGTACTATTGTTCTGTTGCCCAATAATTGTTTCCTTAAGATAAATTGTTCCAAACCATTAAGGGGGGCATTTGCAAGGATGAAAATGTACATTTTACAAGGTAAACAGATTGGTTCAAAAATACGGCTGAACTTAATGTACAGTAAAATTAGTCTGTAAGACTTAGATTCACACCATCTTCATTTCTATTTCTCTTCACTTTAAACCTTACAGAGACTATTTTAAGTGGTTTGTCAATTAAACTAATCAGTAAACTACACTGTTGCTGCTGGTTTGGGGCAGGAGATGAAGAGAAGGCAAAAACTGGGTTGGGGGGCAGAGAGGAGGCACCTGTCTCTCATCCCTAGGGTGCTGGAAATGGAATTTGAAAGAAGCATAAGGAAGAAGAAGAGAGGAAAGAAAAGAGATGTCTTCAGTGGATTCTTGTGAGGATAATATTAATGTCCTTTGATTACCTGAAACACCATTATGTGTAACAGCATGTGCAGAGTCCACAATCAAGCTCTTAACTAGATTTCAGACAAGTTTATGACCAGTCCTCTTCAGTTTAGCACCTGACTTACAAGGAAGCCCACAAAAAAGATATAATAGCAAGATTTTTTTCTCTACTGTCTGTCCAACTCTGCATACAGTTAACAATTTAACAGAACTGTGTGATAAAGGAGGCAGTAAAGAAAATGTGGCCTACTGATTCAGCTGTGGAGTCACAACAGATGGCTGAAGTTTTAGCAGACTTGGACACAACAGACACAATGTGTCCATACTCTATAAGCTTTTGTACATAAATAAAATTTCATTTGCCTTTTCATGCATGAATAAAATAAAATAAATTACATCTTCACGCATAAAATCCCATTCAGATTTAACAGACGTTCTGCTTTAACAGATTCCCTTTCCTCTATGAGTCAATTAAATCAAGGGTACTGTGTGTATGTATGTATGTATGTATGTATGTATGTATGTATGTATATGTATATATATGTGTATGTATATATATATATATATATGTGTGTGTGTGTGTGTGTAAAAAATTCCCCTCTCACCCCTATGGGTGGTATGTGTCTTCCTCAATCTCGGTTCTCTACCAGAGGCCTGGGAGTTTGAGGGTTCTGCGCAGTATCTTAGCTGTTCCTAGCACTGTACTCTTCTGCACAGAGAGCTCTGATGTTGTTCCTGGGATCTGTTGGAGCCATTCTCCCAACTTAGGAGTCATGGCCCCGAGTGCTCTTACCACCACTGGGACCACTTTGGCCTTTACTTTCCACATCTTCTCGATTTCCTTCTTCAGGCCCTGGTACTTCTCCAGCTTCTCATGCTCCTTCTTCCTGATGTTGCTGTCACTTGGCACTGCTACATCTATCACTACCGACATCTTCTGGTCTTTGTCTACTACCACGATGTCTGGTTGATTAGCCAGTACCTGCCTGTCTGTCTGGATCTGGAAGTCCCACAGGATCTTAGCCCTGTTATTCTCCACGACCTTCTGTGGAATCTCCCATCTGGACTTGGGAGGGGTCTAGCCCATACACTGTGCAGATGTTCCTGTACACAATGCCAGCTACTTGGTTGTGCCGTTCAGTGTATGCTGTTCCTGCCTGCATCTTACACCCTGCCACTATGTGTTGGACTGTCTCTGAGGCCTCTTTGCACAATCTGCACCTTGGATCCTGTCTAGTGTGATAGACCCCTGCTTCTATGGATCTGGTGCTTAGTGCCTGTTCTTGTGCTGCTATGATCAGTGCCTCAATGCTGTCTTTTAGTCCGGCCCTTTCCATCCACTGATAGGATTTCCCAATGTCAGCCACCTCAGCTATCTGTCGATGGTACATCCCATGCAGGGGCTTGTCTTGCCATGGTACTTCCTCTGCTTGAACCTCCTGCCTTGTCTGCTGCTGCCTGAGGCATTCTCTCAGCAGCTCATCTTTGGGTGCCATCTTACTGATGTATTCCTGGATACTTCGGGTTTCGTCCAGGACAGTGAAAGCCTCATCAGACCCCACCCGCCCTCTTTGCACCTGGTGTACAGTCTCTGGGTGTTGGACTTGGGGTGGAAACCTCCATACATTGTGAGGAGCTTCCAGGTCTTCACATCAGCAGCCTCCATATCTTCCTTTGGCCAGCTCACTATACCTGCAGGGTATCTGATGACTGGCAGGGCATACATGTTGATGGCATGGATCTTGTTCTTCCCATTGAGCTGGCTCTTCAGGACCTGTCTTATCCTTTGGTGGTACTTGGATGTTGCTGTCTTTCTTGCCTCCTCCTCATGGTTCCCGTGTGACTGTGGGACACCAAGGTATTTATAACTGGTCTCTATGTCTGCTATGTGGCCCACTGGTAGTTCCATTCCATCGGTCTTAACTACCTTCCCTCTCTTTACTATCATCCTGCCACACTTCTCCAGTCCGAATGACATCCTGATGTCCTCACTGTAGATCCATGTCAGGTGGATCAGCGAGTCGATGTCTTGTTCACTCTTAGTATACACTTGATGTCATCCATGTAGAGGAGGTGGCTGATGGTGATTCCACTCTTGAACTTGTACCCCTATCCAGACCTTGTGATTATCTGGCTGAGGGGGTTTAAGCCTATGCAGAACAGCAGTGGGGACAGTGCATCACCTTGGTATATGCCGCACTTGATGGCCACTTGTGCAAGCTGTCTTGAGTTCACTTCCAGTGTTCTCTTCCACAGTCCCATTCAGTGCTTGAGGAAGGTCCTTAGTGTCCTGTTGACTTTGTATACTGCCAGGCATTCACAGATCCATGTGTGCGGCATTGAGTCATAGGCTTTCCTGTAGTCAATCCAGGCTGTGCTCAGATTAGTCTGCCTAGACCTTGAGTCTTGGGCGACTGCCCTGTCTATGAGTAACTGGTGTTTTGAGCTTCTGGTGTTGTTCCCAATGCCCTTCTGAGCTGTGCTCATGTACTGGCCCATATGGTCTTGTAGCTTGGCAGCTAGGATGCCTGATAGAACTTTCCATGTTGTGGGGAGGCAGGTTATTGGCCGGTAATTGGATGGTGCTGTTCCTTTGTGAGGGTCTTTCATGATCAGCACTGTCCTTCCTTGTGTTAGCCAGTCTGGGTGGGAGCCTGCTGCTAGCAGTTGGTTCATCTGTGCTGCTAGGCGTTCATGCACTGCTGTTAGTTTCTTTAGCCAGTAGGTGTGGATCATGTCCGGGCCAGGTGCTGTCCAGCTTTTCATGATCTTGACCCACTGTTGGATGTCTGCTACTGTGATGGTGACTGGTTCCTGTTCTGGGAGATTGCTGTGGTCTGCTTTCAGGTCCTGCAGCCACTTTGCACTGGTGTTATGCGTCTTCTCTTTCTCCCATATGTTCTTCCAGTACTGTTCAGTTTCTGCTGCTGGTGGCTCAGCTGCTACTCTGTGGTTGCACTGCAGTTGAGAGTACACTTTGGATGGTTCTTTGGAGAACAGGGCATTTATCTTCTTGGCCTCTGCTTCTCTAGTGTTATCTCCTTAGCCTGGTAGCCAGTGCTGTGAGCCTTTGTTTAGCAGTCTCTAGGGCTTCAGATGGAGTCAGGCCCATGTATTTTTTCAGTAGCCGAGTCTTATCCTTAATCTCCGCATGCTTCTGTAGTTCCACCAGCTGACTGACTTCTCTCCGAGTTGCCTTGATCTTAGCCTCCAATCTCATTTTCCAGGGTGGGTATGTACTGCTGTTCTTCTTGATCGTGTAGCCAAGCATTTCCAGGATTACAGCGACTGTAGCATATACCAATTCATTGGTTTCAGTTATGGTGGTAGTAGGGATTGTCTGGAGGGCTCTGTTGGCATCTTCTAGCATACTATCTGATGGTACTTCTCCACTGAGCCTTGGTAATCGGACTCGAGGATTGACTGTAGCTAGTTTATCCATGATCTTATGCCTCATATCAGCTGCTGTGCTCTGTAATGGAAGGGGTGGCAGTGACATTCCAGCTTCAGGTGTTGGCTGCGCATCTGCTTGTTCTTCCAGGTCTGCTTGAGTCCGGGTTGTAATGTGGAGTTGGTCTATCTCAAGTTGTGAGAGCAGCTTCTCTTCACTATGTTGAAGCGCTGGGTAACTAGTTGTTTCTCAGTTAGTGTGGATGTAGGCCTTCTGTCTATCCATAGTTCCCTCATACGTTTCATATATCCCCTCTCATTAGGTCTGCTGTTGTAGTAGCATTCCATCATTTCCAAGTTCTCTTGTGTCGTCCATGTATGGTTTGTTCCAGTAGCCCACTTAACATCAGATTGTCCTGGTTCCCCAACATCTGACGCGGACCTTGTTAATCCGGGCGACATCCGAGCCGGCATGAGTCTCTTAGTTCGTGTCACTCTCATATTTTGAGGTAGGCAGGTGAAGTGTTAGGGGGTCTTTGCCCAAGGACCCCTACTGGTAAGGTAGGTATCAGACGGGATTTGAACCCGGTCTCCTGCATCAAAGGCGGTGTTCTAACCACTACGCTATCCAGCTGCTCATATATATATATATTTCATTTATTTGTACTGGAACTAAGGTACTGTGATTCTGGGAGACAGCAGCTCCTTAGTTGGAATTCAGCTACTTGGTGCTGTCCTAAAGGAGCAGAGTAGAAAACCTCACACTTCTGTTATTCTTTACTATTCTTACTATAACTAAAACAGATGGCTAAATACTTCTAACAGTGCACACTGTGTATGTCAGTGCCATGGTTGAAAAATCCATTTCCTACTTTACGACATGCCTAGGGAGAATTATGATTATGGGATGGGCAGAGGCTGTCATAGCATGTTACTGTCCTCAGCAGCTATGTGGTAGCTGGCAGAGTCAAGAAGACTTGCCAGGGCCACTGCTAACTATGAGAAGGCATCACAACAGTACAGGGAGTAAGACTTTTAACTCTATTAATTATGGCTAGAGACCAAAAAACTGCACAAGGAGAAGACAACAGAAGGAAATTAGTAATAATATTCTAATATTTCTCTATAAATATAGAATAAATGGACATACTGAACTTCAGCGCTCAGAACCTTCTAAGGCCAATGGCAATTTAGCAAAATGCTACCAGTGGAGAAATCAGCAAGCAAAAATCAAATAACTTCAGTTTCCAATCAGTCTACATAATAAGTAAGGAAGTGTTATGGATTCTGCTCCCCCAGTGTGATAGAGGGAGAAGTGAAAAAAATGTGGCCTATTGATTCAGCTGTGGAGTCATAACAGATGCAGAAATGTTATCTATATCTATATCTATATCTATATCTATCTACCCCCTTCATCAGCACTGAAGGTAAGGCAATGAACCCTAATATGAATGCTTTACTGCGTGTAGCAGAAGTAAGTCTGTAGAAATAACAGAGGAATATGAAAGGGCTATGAAAGAGGGCCTTGAGACAGTAAGATGGAAGAAAATTGCAGCAAGAATAGTATTCAGTGGAAGTAAAGTGTGCGTGACAATAAATGGAATGCTTAGCAAATGATTCAGCACTGAGCAGGGAGTAAAACAAGGATGTGTGCTTCCCCTTGGATATTATTTATGGAAAAATGCACACAGAATGGTTGTGGTAATGTTAACAGCATACCGGTTGAGACACCAATGTGTGTACTTCTCTGTGCAGATGATGCTGTGTTCTTGGCCAAGAACCTGAATGATTTGCAGCAAATAGAAAAGGACAGAGGGTACAGTGCAACAAGGAATATGAACTTGTAATTAATGTACTGAAGCCCAAGGCAGTTGCACTTGACAGTAACACAACAGCAAGTTATACATAAATGGTGAAAATGAGAGCAAACAAATTATTACCATGGTACAATGTTTACTGAAGATGGGAAAACTGAGAAATGTTAATTTCTGTTTTTCAAATTCTGTTAGAAAAGGTAGCATGGGTAGTATGAGGTCCCATGCTACCTTTTGCCAAGAAATGCATATTATCCAACATTCACACTTTGGTATATGGAGATGAAAGTTGGGTATGAACATGAAAGATGAATGTGGTGGGTATAGCTTACTTAAGAAAAGTGTGTGGCAAAACAAGAAGCAACAGGCCAAGAATGGATAAAACACAAGTGAGTAACTAATATGAAAGAAGTACAAAAGAAGTACACTGAAGTGCTTGGTCATACAGGGACAACAAATGAAGATCCAATTGCAAAACAAAAGAAATTAATGAAGAGTGAATAGGATGAACAGAGGAAAAGACCAAGAAAATAGTAGTTGGATGGTAGTTGGATTGTCTAAAAAAGAGAGAAAAAGAAACAAAAAGTATGAATATGTGCTAGAAGCCTTATATGGACTTTTTGTTGAAAGAAGAAAAGACTGAATTGATGATTTATGGATTTGGGGATTAAAAAGGATCAAAAAAGAAGGGAAAAAAATAAGATGGCAATTACTTGATAGAAAAAGGTCAGAAGTCATAATTCTATGTTTTCTTTCTTTTTTCACTTCTTTTTTTCTTCTCCTTATTTTCTACATACTAAAAATTATAGTATTTTTTTTAAAGTATGAATATGTGTATAGATGTTGTAGAACAAAGGATGGCTTGCAAGATTACAAAATAAGGAGAAGTGTTGTGTGAATGGAACTGGTGTAAGCTACACTGAGTTAGATTTTCTTCTTCCCTCTCTATCTCCTGCCTCCAATTTCTTTTGCTTATTACTTCTTCTTCCTTCTTTCTGCACTTTGTGTAATGGTACTTACCCAGAAAGGAACAGTGTGATGAGTATGTATCTATGTCATCATGAGAACAAAAATATCCTGGAGAATGGCACGTCCTGCTCAGTACCCATTTAAATATTCTTGCTCAGAGTTTGTTTACTATAATTATATATATCTAACTGAACACAACAAAATGCCATTGTAGTGAGACAGCACAACCACTTTCAAGCAGAAGATATTTCCCCCCACAAAAGAACAGCAGAATGAAAACAGAATCTCTTGAACTCCTATATAAGCTGAATTTTAAAACATTACCTTAAAAATGAGTTGTTTTACTAATCCTGAATGAATGAATTCAAGTATTTACCTAACTTAAACTTGAAATGCACAATTTGAATTTCTGAGGCTTTATTCTCATACTCAATGCCTATTCATTCTTTATTTCACTGAAATTGGCATTGTGTCATTGAAATGTTTGCTCATTTGCAGCCATATTCTCTAAACCTTGAAACTCAGCTAGACATCAAGCAATCCAATCCTAGCATGCAGTTAAAAATGTAAATGTTTGGGATTATACTTTTTAAACCAGGGAATTATCTGTTAACCCAATCAAGAATCAGAGGATCAGTTAGTCATTTTGCTTTTCTGTGACGTGATCTCCCAGACTGGATCTTACTTTCAGTGTGCTGGACATCCTGCGTATACTTTGGATGGCTAACTCTTAGAGTCTTCTCAGAAGCTGGAGATGCCCAAAGGGTCACAGCTCCTTTTCCAGTACAGATTTTGGTAGACTCCTGATCTACAGGGGAAAAAAATGTTGGAATATGTTGGAACATGAAAGAAACTTAAAATCATGATACGTACACTTGCGTACTTCATTATTAACTTCAAGCAAACTGATTTAGTCATGATCCTGCTTAATTTATTTCTGATTCCAAGCTTAAATTTGTGTGCATATAAATACATTACTGTAGTACAGTGTTTCTCAACCTTGGCTGGCTGGGGAATTCTGGGAGTTGAAGTCCACATGTCTTCAAGTTGACAAGGTTGAGAAACACTGCTGTAGTACCTTTGCAGATTCATAGTCTGCTTTTCTTTCAAGATGGCTCTTCTCCCACTATTTCTCCACCCCACTCCATCTTATCCTTACAACAATCCAATGAGGCATGTTGGACTGAGGCCTACTGATCGCGCAACATCAACAAGCATACTCCTTAATTGTGTGAGGATTTGAATATGGGACTCCTCAGTTTTAGTCCAACATTTCAAGAATCAAATTTCCAAATCAAAGCAATGAAACTAAGAAAGTGGGGAGTGGAGCAAGGATGCACGGAAATTAAATACTTTCATTGCATTTTAGAACTTCTAATATAAGCCAGTTTGGATTGTACTTCTTCCCATTCTTCAATCTCTCTGTAATGTTTAACAACTGAACTCCTGAAGTGGATGAATACAACAGTGCTTTCCCCATCAAAGCAGTTAACCTGCATTTTTATTATAGCACCTCAGCACAGAAATGAATTGATCAGATACCTTTTGTGTAAGATTTAGTGTTGTGCAAAACTTTCTGAGTTCAAAATGCCCCATCCTGAATTCAAAAATGCTGTTCTGATCTCATCAAAAGTGTTCTATCAAGTTTGAAGCACTTCCAAAATTGTCAAAACAGGGCTGGGACACTTCCAGAAATACTGGAACAACCCATTTCAAATTTAAACCAATCACAACAAGCTTAAAACAAGGCATTTCAAGCTTGAAAAATTCCAAATTCAAAACGTTTTGCATATTTCTCATGTATAATCAATATCATGCATATTTAGCTTCTTTTTATTTTTCAAGGAAACCTTCTGGGCTTTCGATAATAGAAATCTATTTCTAGTCTCTTTGTCAAATATTTTGGTTATGCTTACTTATTGTCATGTGTCCAACGCATCCTTAACTAATTAACTCTCCAACATTCCTTAGTCTAAAGCAGGGGTTCTCAAGGTATGGCCCACGGGCCGGATACGGCCCACCAGGGTCATTTATCCGGCCCACCCGCCTGATTGGCTGCCGCTGCTGTCTGTCAGAAGCAGAAGTGTCGGGGCTGTGTCGGGAGCTGCAGGCGATGCACAAGGAGGGAGATCACAGAGCTGGACTATTCTACATGACAGGTATGCTGGGTCCGGCGGCTCTCCTCCTCTCCTGTTTTTTCCAAACTATAGTCCAGCCCCCCGACAATCTGAGGGACCGTGAACTGGCCCCCTATTTAAAAAGTTTGAGGACCCCTGGTCTAAAGGAACAATTAACTATGGGGCAAAGTTGAAAATCTATATAGTCCAAGCTAACCCGGAGTTAAGGTAGAGTCTGGATAAAAATTTAATCCATGCAATTCCTTATGGATCTTCAGTTTTATTACTTGAAATCTATCTGAAACCACCATCAAATCATATATCTCCTCCATATGATATGTATTGAACTATTACTCATGATTCCAACAGAATTTTGCACCACCATACTGCAGAACTGTGGAGCTAAGGCATGAATGTTCATGGATTTTCATTATTTTAACATGGGATCCATCTTAAACCACTATCAAGTTAAACATCCTGTATCCCCTTTGATTCCCCACCCTTCTAGGGAGTCACTATTTTAAACTTTGCATAGAGTGAGGGTCAGAAGAAACAGCTGGGTGGAATAGATAAACAGATTAAGTTTAAAGGTCTTTACTGATAAAAGCAGGCCTGTTTCATCCCAAATATCAGAGTTTCCAGTAGAGAGGAACAACTTCTGGAAAGCTGCCAGACCACCCCCAGAAGAGGTGGATCATGGATCAGCATGGTCCAGACAAAAAAAAGAATCCGTAGGTTTTACACATACCTAACTGTTAGAGAATGGGTTTGAAATAAAATAAGGTAATTGTAACAGTTCCAGTATCTATTTTTTCCCCCTACTGGTTGATTTTTCTTCTTCTCACAGTTCCACTGCGACCATTCTGCAGTTCTCCCTCTAGATACCCTTTTAACTGATGAACATTTCTGTTCAGTTTTACTTGAATCTATCTATCTATCTATCTATCTATCTATCTATCTATCTATCTATCTATCTATAAATTTAAATCTCACAGGCAGCTTTATAAATAATTTAAATAAATAAAATAAAATAATAACTCTGGGTGGTTTTATTCTATACAAGCAGGAAAACTGTTCCATCAGGCAATGGCAAACTGTACTTTTACTTTAATGTAACAACTAGTTGACTTTGGCTTATCTTGAAAAACTAAGCAAGGTTGGACCTAGAATGACAGTGGAACTCAGAGCTGGGAAGAAGACTGGGAGGAAGACATGGGTCAATCACTTCTGTATTGTTGCCAAGAAAATACATGGATATGTCAGAAGCCATGTTCAAGTTGAAGGACACTTTGCCTGTACTCATTTTCTTTAATTAACACCCGCTTTAAGGACAACCCATAGTTAAGAGCAGAGCCTACTGTAGCAAAATTCAAGTTAAATACACAATGGTTCAAGTTAATTACCCAGTGCTACTTATACAGTATTATACAATAATACTGTTCTGGCTTACATACAAATTTGACTTAAGGACAGACCTTGGGAACAGAACTCATTCTCAAACTGGGGACTACCTGTATTCAAAGTACTTCCTTGGAGATTAATTGTGCATATATAAATGCTGTGCATATAATGTTATAAAAAAAGCAGCAACTGCCTCATGGCATTAAGTACTAGAAATATCTTTGTTTTGATTCAACACACCTTTCTCATGTTGTTTGGTACTCAGTGCTAGTCCATTCACAACATCAACTTCTTCGTGTTCTGAAAGATTGGCAGATGATCAGTACAATGTTCTCACAACAAGTTTAGTAAAATGACTAAGCAACTGTACCCACTACAGAAAAAAACAGCAAAATGACAAAAGAAAACTGGACAAGAGAATTTTACGTAGTTGCCATTCTAGTTAGAGATGGTGATTCTAAACTAAACTCCATGTTCCTGCTTGATATTTATACGTACCATATAATGAAATCACTTATTGCTTATGTTATTATTCATGAAAAAGATACAGCAAAAGGTTAAAATTTGGTCAAAAAATTGGCAGCAAAAAACTGTCACAGAAAAAGCAAACAAACAACAAATTGTGACCAAATCCATCAAATGCTAAGTCCATTCATCAAGTCCATTATTCAACAGATAACTTTAGTATGATAACATTATTTCTCAAATAATGAAGTCTGGCACATTCTGTGATACAAAAGGCCATCTGCAAGATTTGGTGACAAATTTGTTTGCAAATGTAGCACTTCAATGATGCCTTGGACTAGCTGCTCAAGAATGTGTAACAGCTGTCTCTGAGGAAGAGGAAAGGTTGCTGTCCTCCGGGGATGAGACTTGCTGAGTGGAGAGCTTGCCATTTGTCCACTGGGGTCCCTCTCCAAAACTCTTTTCTCTGGGACAGACCAGCTTTTGGGGTCCTAGTTGCCTGATGCCAGCACCTGGGCTTCCCCACCTGAAATCAGGTTTTCTTTTTCCTACATACCCTGTGATGGCTGACTCAAGACTTCTGGTAGCCCTGGAGATCAGGCTGCCACCTTCTGGAGAGTCCAGAAAGCAGGGGTGTCCACTTTGATGTATGTGTGCATAGAGAGGGTATATGTATCTGCATATGACAGCAGTAAGAGGTTGGTGCTGAAAGTGTGTGCATCTATTTCTAGTGCATCTGATTTTGAGGGATTTATCTCAGAAAGAAAGGAACAGGAAACACTCTGGGAGCAATTCTTGAGGAGATTACTAGTAGGAATAGATGGAGTGGAGTGAACAGAAGCCTCACCTCTTTTCAACTTCCAGTCTGACAAAAGAAATTATGGTGACAGGTAAGATGACTTCTCTATTTTACAATGAATGTCAGCTTGGGTTACTGGTAAAATAGCTTCTCATCCAAGTGTTAATCCTGGATGAAAATGCTAACCTGGCATGTAACATGGAGACCTGAATGGGGGAACAGGAGGGAGTTAATTTCTCTCGTCTCTGTCTGCCAGGTTTCTCTGTGGTTCAACAGGGAAGTGGAGAGATAGTCTCAGTGCTCCATCCAAAATTCTGCCAATGTGGAATCTCAGGGAGACCAGGATAAAACAAAACTCTGTTGCTAATAATCCCCCTTGCTCTCTAGCAATGGCCCTTCTTAAGCTACCTGGAGTGATCTTAAGAGGTGACTGCAGTCTAACCCAGGCCTCTTGTCCTGGAGAAGTTCAATGTCCATGCTAAAAGTGCCCAATGACAAGAAGCTCAGCAGTTTGTATCCACCATGCAACTATGGGCACATCTTAATTAGTATCTGACCCTATGCATGCCATGTGGAAAGGTCAGTAAGGCCTGAACCAAAATACCCTTGGGTTAGCATGAAACAAGATCTGAAGATATTCTCACTTACTTTGTGAGGTCAAACAGAAGATCATCAGGCTGCTTATAGTGAGCTATCAAGTTCATGAAAAGTCACAGGGGGCTGGGAAGATCAGAATGGTGAAAGCCCCACTTCTTTTGTGTCTATGTCATGATACCACATGATCTGAACACAGAACTCTCAAGTATGGGCTAACTAGTGCAAACTACAATGGCTCAATTACTTCTTGTGGTCCTGACACAATGCTTCAATGTTTCTGTTAATGCAGTCCCAAACTGCATTGGCTTTTTTAGCTACTGAATCATATTCCTTGCTCATGTTCAGGTGGCATTCTACTAGCATCCCTCACAAGTCTTCCAATCCTGTGCTTGTGCATTTGAATTCTGTTACACAGCTTCAGGACAGCTCCTAATGCAAGATGTAAAATGCTTCACCTGGGGCATGGGACAAGAGAAAAGGCCTTCTCAATGGCCACACTTATGCTCTGGAAGTGTCTACCTTGGGAAGGGAGATTAGCACCCATTTTGTGAATTCAATTAGCCCTCATTCAGTGACCACTCATTCAGTGACTGTTCAAAGTTATGATGGTGCTGAATGAGGAGACTTATGACCAGTCCTTACAGCTGTGGCCGTTGCAGCATCCCCACAGTCTCATGATTGTGATTCGGACACCTGGCAACTGGCTCACAATTACGATGATCACAATGACCAGCAGACATATGATCACCATTTGCAACCCTCACTGCCAACTTCTGACATGCAAAGTCAATGGGGAAGCCAGCAGGAGGTCGCAAATGGTGATCACATGACTGCGGGACACTGTGACCACACAGGATTCACCTAACGACAACTGGAACTGCCACAACTGCCGTTATAACTCGGCATGGTCATGTGATGCCATGCTTTATGACTGCATTGCTTAGCAACAGAGTTGCCAGCCCCAATTACCATAGTTAAATGAGGACTACCTATATTCTACCAATGGGTCAAGACTTCCAACATTTCTTTTTTAGGAAGATGCTATCTTTTGACTCTCTCTACTTTGTAATTTTTATTTGGTATCTGTGCAAATAGATATTTTTAGCCATTACACACATGACTCATATGAATCATGTTCTATACAAAAATGTTCATCAAGCCAAACAGTTTTTAAAGAATCTTCAGTCCTCATTCTTCCAGTGTTCCTTGTAACAGAACAATGGTTTATCATTCATTATATTCTCAAGACTACACTGCTTAACCGTGCTTCTCAGTTCATCTGCATTAAAAATGCATTAAAAAATGAAACTCCTGCAAGGAGTTCAAACAATAACAATGCTTTCCAGCAAATAAATCATTTAGTCAGAAAAGAATAGCTAAATAAGTACGTTTGAGCCTTCTTAATAATATGGAAAATGGCTAGTGAAGTCACCATACCAGCTCCTGGTCCACTAATGAGCTAAATATTAACCATGCTGAGCAGAACAATTAACAGATCTTTCATCTTCAGCGTTGTTTGGTTGGAAACTAGCAATTTCTAATGCTCTCTTACCTGCTGACAGCTCAATTTCTCTCCCTAATATGCCCTTTTATTAAACCTGCTAATGGAGCACCTAGCTGCAACATTTGTTGAATGTTTTTTAATGCCACCTTTATTTTCAGTTCCATAGCAACGTTAACACACAATAACTGAAAGGAATAAAGGAGCTGAATGACTTTCTATGTTGTTCACATTTCTAAAATGCTTGCTGGGCAAAGCTGTTCTCCTATTGTGCTGGACAAACCCGCCAGGACCTTAATGCCTGCTGGGTCCTCCTGGAAGAGTGGAAAAGAGGGAAAAGAGATGCTGAGTCTCTCTCTTTCCCCAGCACATTTCCTTGTATTCTTTTTAAAATCAGACTTTCCATGACATTGGAAACAGTTGATTTGGGACGCCAGTGGGGCTCCTGGTTTCCATCACTGGATTCCCTGCTCTGAGGTTACAAGCCTGGGCCTGGGGATTGGAGGATCAGCCAGAGGACTCAAATCTGTAATGTGCTTCTGAACTGGTCTGTGGCCTATACCAGTTTCGTATTGAACACTATCCCATTCTGACTGCTGTTTCCCTTTGTTTCATCTGGCCATATGTCAATGAAATACAGACTGCTGTTTCCGCCTTGAGATGCCACTGTAGTAACAGGGACCTCTGGCCAAAACAGCTGTACACTGGAAGCACCTTCCTCCTGCTGTGTTTTCTTACTACTGAAAATAAGAAAAGCTTTATATATTTGTCATGAATCACGTAACATACAACTCAAAGTCTAAGGTGAAGCAGGAGAAATGTGTTCTACTAATTTTGCAAATGAATGTGCTGATCGACATGTTCTTACAGCTGTTTTTCCTAGCGTTTTAGAACCAAAAGGAAGTCATACTTACCTGAAGTCATCGCACCAAAAGGTCCTGGTTTAGACACAGGCAAATTTGGATCCTCTCTGTAAAAGTGTTTTAAAAAAGGAGAATGCCATTAACTTACATTATATTATACTTTTTAAAAACATACACCACACTGCTGGGTTATGAATATTCTCTAAGCTACACTAGGTTATCATTGTTACAGTGATGTAAACAGCTTATTGGTAAATAGGGAATCCTCAAGTTAGGCCTACTAGATAATGAAAGGATCACTCCAAAGTGCATTTGTGCTGGTGAAACCATGTTGGTATCCAAGCTGTCATGTACTATAACTGCAAACAGGTTATTTACAGGCTCCGAATGGATGTGGTGGGAAAGAAGATGTAGGAAGAATGCCATGCTGACATCTCCATCCCACCCCTAGCAATTCTGTAATGTTATATGTGTAAGAGATAATGAGGGAAGTTGAAATACTGAGAGCTACAGAACACCCCTTATTATATTAGTACATTACACACATTACATTTGGCACATTATCAATCAATCAATAAATCACAGGACACCCTTTCTACACAGACACACACAGGCACTCCCACAGTCATGAGGAAGCACAGGATTCCACCAAATTCTGCAAACCAACAACACCAGGGCAGTTCTTACTTAATAAGCACACACATATCCCTTTGATAAGAGATTATGTCATACAGCTACATCCCTCTCTCTTTCTCTCTCTCTCCCTCATTAATCTGCGTTTCCTACAGACATTCTGCTTCAGGATGCAAGAGAAACACCTCACAGGACCACAAGCTCGTAAATAAACCCAGCAGCACATTTAAGAAAATGAGGAAGACACATCAAAGCTTCAAACTGTGACTACTATAAATAGCAAGCCACCTCCTGCAAAGTTCAGGAATTTAACAAGCCTCCCACTCCCAACAGATGTTCGCAGCAGCGTCTCTTCCTCGCCCTCTATAGAAGCAAGCAAGCACACAGTTTACAGGAGGAATGGAAGCTCCTGTAGAAAAGCTGCAAGGAGAGGACATATATTTAAACACCCCATCAGTCCTAGGATACTCCATTTTTAAATTGGGAAGGTAGAGAAGTTGAGCACATGGATAACATGCAGGTTTTATGTTCATTACACTTTGATAAATAACATATACAACTTATCTTTCCATGTGAGTATGCATGTAAGTATGCACATTTGAGGCAGGAGTGAGCAAGGAAAAGGAATAAGCCATCTTGTCGGAAATGCTTCCCATTACCCAGCTCACAAGCAGAGGGATAGGCACGGAACCCACCACCTCAACTTTTTAGGGGGAGCACAAGAGGAGTCAGCAGCATTTTCTCATGGATGGGACCCTTTAATTTTATTATTAACTGATTATGCAACAAGCATACTGAATTACATGATACGCTTTTTCCTGCATTTACCCTGAAATGTTTCCTTTACTATGAACTGTTGCATATGCTAAGCAATGGGACTGCTCACAACAGATGGTTTCTGCTCAGAAGTCCCAGAGGTGAAGGTCTTCAGGTGAGGACTCAGGCACTGAGAAGGAAGTGAGAGAACAGCTACACTGGAGCCCCGTATGTCCTCCACGGAAAAGCAGAAAGAATTCTGGCTCAGGAAGCTCACGGTCCATACACAGATGCTCAGACGACGGGAAATGCTCTCCAGATGAGCTGTGCAGGTATGTGTGAGATGTTACTACTGGTAGCCAGTGTTAAGTGTCAGATTAGGACTGGGGAGACCCAGGTACAGTACTGTCAGCCCAGGCACCTCTGGGTGACTTTGGGGGAGTCAATCTCTCTCAGACCAGCCTACTATATGAACTGCTGCCCGAAAAAAAGCCTGGACACTGCCTTGAGTTCCTGAAGGAAAGGCAGCCTATATATTTAACAAATAATATTGCATATAATTTGTCTAAATCTGAAATGATGCCTTTGGGAGCTGCTGTATGGTCAAAATTAGTTTCTTTTAAAACATTTTGGAAGTTCAGTAAGTCTCAACTTAATGGACCATTTGCAGGGGAAGGTGTACCCATTAAATACACATTTATATCATTTGCTTCAATTTATAACATTTGCAGTAAAACATTAATTAGTGGACAAACCTTCAATTAAAATAAACATAATGAAGGAGAGGTTCCAGGGGAAATTATCCATTGTATTCAAAACCCTTTAAACTGGGGTTTTGCTGTATCCAAAAACTTGCCTTAAGCTGGGGGATATAGAGAGATACATCAGGTGACTCAATAGAATTTAAATATGCCTATATTGAAAATAGCAAAATATTATGACAGAATGGAAGGGCTTCATTTAAACTGAGCAGTTAGGGAAATATTAAATTTAATTTTAATATTAAGAGGAAAGGAATAAATAAGCACAGCTTATTTATAACGTTCATGTTGTTCTTTTATACATTCCTAAAATGTATTCTCAGAGGTTTACTGAATTATTTTGGAAGTTCCTTTGAAGGAACTCTCTCTCCCATCCCATTCCTCCCTATTTTTCATTCAGAGATGGGAGTTTTAATTTCCCAGATTGGAGTTTGCATTACAGGTAGTCCCCAGTTTAAGAACAAGTTCCATTCCCAAGGTCTGTCCTTAAACTGAATTAGTATGTAAGCTGGAACAGTATTATTGTATAGTACCGTATAAATAGTATTGTGTAATGAACTTTAACCATTGTGTATTTAACTTGAATCACTGTGTATTTAACTTGAATTTTGCTACAATAGGCTCTGTTCTTAACTATAGGTCATCCATAAACCGGGCATTCTTAACCCGGGAACTGCCTGTATAAGGCAAATCTTCTTTCTCAGGTTGATGAATAACAAATTCATCAACCAGAAATATACTTTCATGGGTATTCTGTGAGCTAATGGGTATTCTGTGAGCTAATGTATTTGTGTTCATGTGGATTGTTTTCAGTGTGTTGATGTGGGAGTGTGGAGCAGAGGTGTGAAACATGGACTCTCATCCCCAGAGGAGCGGACAAGAGATAAGAGAATGAGTCTGGCCCCTCCCTGAGGAATGCTAAGGATGTTTGTAGTGTGACCCTGGGAACTGCTCTCAGTCTGAGAAGATTCTGTGAATGGATTGAAGCCAATTAAACCTTGCTGGATTGAATCTGTATTGTCTCCTGGAGTTTCCTGGGCTAAACCTGACAGTTGTTGTGAGCATATGGAGAGGCTTTGTAGACAGTTAAGATCCACTATTTGCTTGCTTAAGCCTTTCTTAGCTGATTAAAAACTGACCAGGTTGGGACTGACCCTATGGTTGTGGAAGATGAGTAGTGCCTCTCTGAGTGGGATAGATAGACATTTTATTGATTGATTAGTCTTATGACCATAGCAAAGAAAATAAAAGCAAAATACAAGGTCTATTTCCAGGATCAAATAGGTACAAATACATATATGCTAAATACACAGAATCAATGTTCAGATAAATACATTGCTTTTGCATGATACCCCAATCTGTTTAGTATAACAGATTCTCAGCTGAACTGCTCTGTCTATACACTTAGCAGTTCTGCTCACAATGTATATGTTAGAGCCCAGGAGGAAATAGGACAATCTGCAATTCAGGTCCCAGTGGGCTCTTCTTTCAAGTAGGAATTTAAAATATCTAAGCCCAAAAGGGGCATACAGTTGACAATCAAACAAAACATGAGCAATATCTTCGATGGCTGGAGCATGACATATACACATCCTCCCATGATGTGGCAAGTGATGGAAGTGCCCATATTTGGCCATGGAATCCAACAACTCCAATCTCGCTCTGGAACAGGCCCTTCTTAGGAATTGCATCAAACTCATTGACAGGCATTTTTCGGTTTGAGAAAGTGGTTCTGTTCTTAGCCAACCAATTTAAAGATTTATTTTTTGCCAATAACTCCATGTCTGTGTGGGCACTGATATCTAGGACTTTCTGTTTAAAAATTACCTTTGCCTGGGAGGCAGTGGAGAGTAAATATTGGGTGGAAAAACCTTGATGTAAAATAACTTTGGCAAGTCGGCTTATCCAGGAGATGGGCTGAGCCATACTTATTTGTTCAACAAAACATATTTTAGGTAGCCTATCTTTGATTGCTGAGTGGCTATGTATGGAGTGCATATCTGTTTCTACTCTGACCGCAGGGACTGACACGTTCTTGTCAGTTTATTTATTTATTCATCAAATTTATATGGCTGCCTATCTCACAAGAAGTGACTCTGGGTGGCATACAGCAAAAAAATATAAAATAATAAACATGTCAAACACAGTCATATTAAAAAGTAAAAAAAAAAAAAAGATTCCCAATATACTTCTTAAAAACCAGGTCTGAACTTGTTCAAGTGAGGTAGCTTTTGTAAGTTCCCACAGTTCCACACCAAAGGTCAGCATTGGGACTATTTTTATCATAAATACTTCCAATATGGCAGTCAAGGGACCTGTGTAATTGTAATTTAATACTTTATATAATTTTTTGGTACTTGCTTCAGCCCTCACCAAGCTTCTTTTAAAATGATTTGCCCACAACCCTGTGTTGGTAAGGGCCATTCCTACATAGGTGAAAGAATTCACTTGTTCAACAGGACCCCCATCCAGCTGCCAGTTACATTTCACACTTTTTTTGCTAAATACCATCACTTTAGATTTGGTTTTATTGATGTTTAGAGAATTGAGAATGCAGTAAATATTTAGCTTTCACAACAGGCCTATTTGAGAATGTACCATTAGAACCATATTGCCAGCATATAAAAGAATATTTATTTGTTTGTTTGTTTGTTTGTTTAATTTGTATGCTGCCCATCTCCCTAGAGGGTGACTCTTAATGGATCTTTGGCATATGAGTGTCTGAAACATACAGGAATCCTGGAATGTTGTTGATAAAAAGCACTGGGGCTAGAATACAGCCCTAACACCTTTAGGGGTAGGTATACTCTGAGTTAGAGAACCATTTACACTTTCAAGTGGGTGTTTTGGGTAGAGGGCCTTAACCAGGAGTAAAAGTCTGGGTTCCATTTTTAAGGTGGCCAATTTCTTCCACAGAATGTTTCTGTTTATGGAATTAAAAGCTGCACTAAGAAGGCAGTAAACAGTTTCTTGCCTTTAATTACTTGTTTTGCTATAAGATGGTATAAAATAAAATAATTGTCTACTGTGGAATGCTCTGGTCTAAATCCAGCTTGTTCCTCCACTAAGAGATTTTTTTTCCCACTACCCAGTCTTCTATTTTACTCAAAAGGTGTTTTGTATACATCTTAGCCACAATTCCAATAAGGCTTATAAATCTATAATTTTTTGGGTCACCCTTAACTCCTTTTTTATATATGGGGACTATAATAGTGACTTCCCATCCAACTGGGATGCAATCTATGTTATTTATATGGGAGAACAGCCTGGCCAACAACATTCAGGGCCCACTGAGTGAGGGATATGTTCCCATTTCCTTAAAGGAGGCAGGTATAGGACCTTCACTGAAAAAGCCCTCCTGGACCAAGATCATCTTTGTAATTACAGACCACTAATTTTCCATGCTTTGGTGAGGCGACTGAGAAGGTAGTGTCTTCAAGCTCCAGATGCATCTGCATAAAATTGACTAACTGGATCCATTTCAATCTGAGTTTCATCCAGGATACGGCCCTCAAATTGCACTGGCCAGAAAGTAGTCAGGTGGAATGCAACCTTTGTTAGTTCTTCTGGATCTCTCTACAGCTTTCCTTACCATTAACTATAGTCCTTTGGGGCCATCTGGTGGAATTAGGTCTTGCAGCCAGTTTTGCAGTAGTTCCAATTCTTCATATTTGGACATGGTGATGCTTGGAGACTACTATTTGACATCTAAGGTTACCGACCTATGGTGTTCCATGGGGCTCTATCTTATCCCTTAAACTGCTTAACATCTATATGAAATCAGTATTGTACGCTGATGACAGCAGCTCTATTGCTCCTTACCACTGAATTGCAAAGAAGCCATCAATACGCTTGAATGTTGCTTAAACTTGATAATGTGCTCAATGAGGGACAGCAAACTGAAAATAAACCCAGACAAGACAGAGGTACAGCTGGTAAGAGAAAAGCTGGAGTTGGAGGTTAGGATGAGGCCTGTTTTGGATGGGAATGTACTTCCCCAAAAAGACAAAGTTCACACTCTGGGATTGTTCTTTGACCCACCCACCTCCAGCTATTACTGGATTTGCAGTAGCAGCTATGGGCAAAAAGCATGTTTGTACAACTACACTAGTGTGCCAACCATGGCCTTTACTGATCCAATGGATTTAGTGACTGTCACTCATGCCTTGGTTACATCCCATCTTCACTGCTGCAATGTGCCTTAAGTGAGTCTTCCTTGAAAAGTGTCAAAAATGGCAACTGGTATAAAATGCAACAGCTAGTCTGTATTGGAATCATATGATAACTGTATAGAAAATCTGTACTGGTTACCTGTTATCTTTTGTTGTTGTTGTTTTTTCGAGTAATTGTTGACTCCTTGTGACTGTCTGGACAAGGCCCTGCAGTTTTCTTAGCAAGATTTCAGAAGCTGCCTTCTTCCTAGGGCTGAGAGAGAGTGACTGGCCCAAGGACACCCAGCTGGCTTTGTACCTATGGCAGGACTAGAACTCACTGTCTCCTGGTTTCTAGGCTGGTGCCTTAACCACTACACCAAGCTGGTTGTCTACAGGGCACAATTTAAGGTGCTCATCTTGACCTTTAAAAGCCCCAAATCTAGGAGCAGATTATCTGGGGCTGCTTCTGCAATGAACCTGCCTGTTTATTTTGATCAGAAGGTACTCTTTGGGAGACTCCCTTATAGCCAGAAGATCAGCTACCTGGTAAATGGTAGAAGACCTTTTTCTCTGTGCCCTCCCCCACTCCCAATGGTTATGTAATGCAGTTCCCAAGAAGTCCAATTATTTAGGAAAATTGTGAAATCCTATCCTCTTAATAAGTTGTAATTATTAACTGAACTGATTATAATGATACTGATTTTAATTTTGCCTTGCTTTTAATGTTTTATAGTTTGTAATTTTAATTGCTATAAGGTGCCTTGAGTGTCATATGAACAAAAAGGCAGAATATAAAAGTAATTAACAAATAAATTGAGCACTTGTTGTAAAGTTCAATTATTTCTGTACCAATGGAATTCTCATTCTTGCTAAATTCACTTCTAGGGAATCTTTTGCAAGCCAGATCCTGTTTGATTCTTTTGATCCTCCTAAATTCACATAATCCATTAGCACCTGAAGATTTTCAATCTTCTTTGCAAAATAATATACCCATAATAGCTATTTACAAAAGTTACTAGAAAAAAAAAAGTCAAATTAAATATTCCAAACAAAAAAGAACATCTGGTAGTGTGCCTAGAACAGAAAGCAATGGCTACTGAAACAGGAAGCAATCTATATCATGTGTGAATGAGGCAAGTGACTTTGATATGGAGGGTTCACAAGACAGATTCAGACTTAGTATAACTTGCATGCAATATCTATATTCCATATAGCAAGATTCTTGGAACAGATGTTAGCCTGTTGGCTGCAAAACATTCCATAGTGGTTTTTCTGGCATTTACAACCAAGGTAGACTGCAGGTCATCAGGAATATTCTGTGAAACTACTGCAATGTAGCAAAGCATCAATCACTGTAATTTTATTCTTTCCCACAATTACTTCAGTTTTAGGGAGAACATTTATTTCTAAGTCAGAACACAGATACCCATATGGCTTCACACATCACTAAGAACTTCAAATCTGATCCCCAAGGAAACCCCAAAGTTTCCTTTCTACCAGAAAGATATGGGTGAAATCTTTATCAGGATGCCTGGACAAGTTTTCCTGTCAATGTCCTTCAATAAGGTTGAAGGACAGGTTCCCCTACCAATGTCCTTATTAAGACTTCAACAAGAATCATTCTACAAACCTCTGCATACATGAATCCGTTTAACTGGCTCATTTTGTATTGTCAAACTACATAATAGAGAAATATGCACTCAGTTATACTAGAAATCGACTGACCTCTACACATATTTACATGCTTCCAACCTTCACCCAGAACACATCAGAAACCCATTGTTTGTCTAACTTTCCAACACAACAATATCTGTTCAGACTCAGCAAACAGAGCGATAACTAAAGAATTTAAATCCAACATTTCACTTCAACCAGTGAAGCAAAACAAAACCAAACAAACAGAAAGGCCAGACAGCTCCCCAGGAACAACATACTCCAAAACAGAGCCAAAGAGAAAACAAACCATCCACTTTCAACTCCTGGTTTTGCTAAAATAATTTAATGTATCATCAGAGTTTTCGCCCCACCATGGACAATGGCAATTCCCTTTTGTACACTAGATGGTAGGCCTACACTCCTCCGGTCATCCAAGCTAAAAGAGCTACTTACCAGGCAGTAATGGACCCTTCCAGAGCGCTATTCACTGGTAAGCTGACTCTGCAGAGATTGAGATGCTATTTCAGGACCTAAATCACCTACTAGGAAGGAAGAAGGAAAGATGTCTAAGAATCAGTTCTGTTGATGTTTCTAATTATCCAGTTTGGGATACAACTTCCATAAAGAAATTTAACTTTTTGACTTGGGGGTAAAAAAGCCTGGATTTTAGATTTATCAAACCCACGGCAGAAGAAATGCTTTGTCTCAACCAGAAAGCCTCCCATGCAAAGCTGGTCCAACTACCTCTTTGGCATGGACATACTAAAGTCCCCCTGCACAAACTGCTTCTGAGGAAAACAGCACTGAAAGCTAAGTCCATACATGGAATAAAATGTTGTTCACTGCAGCCTTAAGCCAAGGATTGATATTTAAGGCATGATAAACTTGAAGGAAAACAGAGCAGTCAAATGCAACTAATGAAGCACATGGGACATTTATTCAATGTCAAATTAAAACACGGTTCAAACAAACACAAAAAAAAACCCTGAAGACTTCCTACAGACTTGTCTATCATAAAAAATGCAGTTCTACCATTCCTATAAATATAAGATCTTCATTTGATATTGGATCCTGGATGTTTATCAGAGAAGGTTCCCAAGCAGAAGAGATGCTGTCTGTAGACATGGTTAGAAAAGGAAAAGAACTGAGAGGTCAATTAAAGGGGGATGGAGAGTGTCTGTGCATGCATAGTTGAGACAGGGAAGTATTTTATTTATATTTTATTGTATTTATTTATTCCCCTTGGCAAGACAGCTGAGGAGGTTATTGCACTTTAAGGTCAAATTATTATTATTATTTTATTGCCCTATACTGAGCCATAGGACTTATTCAACAAATCAAGGGCTTGCTGTTCCCACAGCTCTTCCAAACAAGGTAATTTTTGCCTTTTGGAGTTTTAAGGGGAAAAATAGGCCTATTAAGACTCCCATTTTGCCTCCCACGAAAGGCAGGTTACAATTCTGGCTCCAACTATGGTGACCTCATGATGTCACCAGCCACATCCCCTGTGGCCCTCAGAAGACACTAAAAATGGTGGGATTTTTGGTCCCAGGTTATTTGGAGCAGCACTCCATCCAAGCTTTGCTCAGCCCTGCAATCCAAGTGCCCTTTACTAGAGCTGGTGCTGAACTTAGACCTTCCTAGCCACACAGTTTCCTTATTTCCAGACAGAAGCTGAACCTGAATCCTGATATCCCTTTAAGTAAGAAGTGCTAATACCACCTCTCCCACTTTCTGGCACCCAAAATAGGCTTTGGGTGAAACATTATTGAAGTCTCAGACCTAAAGAGGCTAAAAAAAAAGATGGGAAAGAGCTACCACAATATTCCCTTTTTTTACAATGGAAATGAAGGACCATCATCTGTGACCAAGAAAGGAAGTTCCAGTCCTAAATAACTCAGGACCCTTAATTTTAATAATGCTGCAAACAAGTATCTTCTTATACAGTAAAACTCATGGACAAGCTGCAGCATAAAATTATATTTGGAAAATTAACTTAATGGGATATATCCTCAATAAATTCTACCAGCTACATGAAAAGTAGGTACAACAGAGTTATGTTCACAGTAAACTGCTTAATAAACCTAAATTCTGCAAAGATCCAAATCCCTTTTGTTGCTTCCCAAGCAGTCTTCAATAGATTAAATCTGGATGTGTCTTTCTCTGAGCTATACAAGAGTTTAAACACCATTTGTGTATACTAATAGAACTTATATTCTTAGAAGAGTTTTTAACATAGCCTTCCAAAGAGGCTTTAAATATTATTTAATAATATTAATTATTATTATTAAATAATAATAATAATACAGGTAGTCCTTGGTTAACAACAGTAATTGGGGCCGGAATTTCTGTCACTAAGCGATGCAGTAGTAAAGCACAATATCACATGACTGCACTGCTTAGCAATGGCAATCCCAGCACTCCTGGAACTCCCATTGACTTTGCTTGTGGGAAGCCAGCAGGGAAGGTCACAAATGGTGATCACATGACTGCAGGGTACTGCAACTGTCGTAAGTGCAAGCCGGTTGCCCAGCGCCCAGATTGTGATCACATGACCACTGGGGTGCTGCGACAGCTAGAACTTTGAGGACCAGTTGTAAATACCATTCATTCAGCACTGTCGTAACTTCGAATAGTTGCTGAACAAGTGGTCGTTAAATGAGGACTATCTGTAATTTATTAATATATGCTGCCCAACTCCCAGTGACTCTTATCATACATTAGAACAGAGAAAGCAACATTATTGCACCCTAGGAAGCACTTTAAAAAAAAAAAGAAAAGGTGTTTGAGGGCCACAGGGGTGGAGCACTGGCACTGTACAGTAATGTCACCTGAATGGGTGGGACCAAATTGTTCACCCTTTTGGAAGGCCATGTAAAAACCCAAACAAATCATTCTGGAGGGCTCCAAGGTCACAAAAATGGGACTAGGGCCACATGCAGACCCCATCTCATGCATCAGAATGGTCATCCTACATTTTGGCAATGCTTTCCTTATTTCCCCAAAGCACATACACCATCCTTTGAAATGTCAGAGCACTCGAGGCAAGGACAAAGAGGCTTAAACTGGAAAAAGACAATTGAAGAAAATGAAGGCAGTCTATTCCAATGAACTTTTAACTAAGGATTTTGTTGCTAAGCAAGGCTCTAAACCAATATGAAAAAATATGAGGCTTATTTCAGTGTAAGCACCATGGCAATGGATAAGAATGTGACAGTGTCAGACTTTAAATCTTACAGGTAGTCCTCGACTTATGACCACAAATTCATTGTTAAGTGATGTGGTCACTAACCAAATCTCTGTAGTCATTAAATGAATCACAGTTCCCCATTGATTTTGCTGGTGAGAAGTCAGCTGGGGAGGTCGTAAATGGCGATCATGTGACTCCAGGACACTGTAACCATTATAAATACATGCTGGTTGCCCAGCACCTGAATTTTGATCACATGACCATGGAGACATTGCTTTCGTCATAAGTGTGAGGACTGGCTGTAATTCACTTTTTTCAGTGCCATTGTAACTTTGAACGGTTGCTAAATGAATGATCGTAAGTCAAGGACTACCTGTAGTTCTAACACGCATGAATGTTTTCATCTACTTTCTTCTCCAGAATAAAAGGTTATTCTGAAGAATCCACATACTTTATGAAGTCATTAAGTTGGGGCTGCAAAAGCTCACTCTAAGAGAATGTAAATACTCTGCATTACCCCAAGGTTAGTATTATTTTTTGCCTGGATCTTATGGACAGAATGCCTGGCCATGTTTTCAGTAAGATTGCATGAGGATTTAGAAATCACATCCCCATTTGCTACAAAACAGGTTTCCTTACATTTGTGTCCAGTATGATCCTGGGGTTATTCTGATGACTCCAACAAAGTAGAAGAAGCCTATTTATGCCATCCTCTTCCATCAGCAATACTGTACATCTTTTTTATTTCAGAACAGCAGTGAAACAGCCTTTGCTAGTAGTTGGAAAACCATTACATCCCCATGGTTTAACAGTGAATAAATAATAAGGAATAAGGAAAGCATTGCCAAAATGCAGGATGACCACTCTGATGCATGAGATGGAGTCCAGATTCAACTTGGCAAAATACATTTTGTAAAGTTCAAGAGCAATAATCATGTAACATAGAATCCTATTTCTTCAACATTACCATAATTGTCACCTAATAAAGACATGACAACACTTAACATTTTCCTGGAGCTGAAACAGAAATGGCAGAGAAGTAAAAATGATAGAGGAAGTGACTCAGCCCAATGAAGAACATGTCCCAGGCCAGTTCTCCTTAACACCTGCATCAGTGGCACTTTGTTTTATTGTATTGTGTGGGTGAAGAATCTGTGCTCCTCCAGGTATCACTCACAGTCCCATTATCTTTCACCAATAACTACACTGGCTGGAATTGCTGAGATGGTAGTGGACTCACATCTGGAAGACTACAGATCCTGCATCCCTGCTGCATCAGATCACTGCCTTTTGTTTTGATTCCACTGAAATAGCTTTGGGATTTTCAGTGAAAAGAAAAAACAGGAATATGATAAAATAAAACTTCATGGGTCACTGTTGCCATGGAGCACCAAGCAACCAACTAGCCTTTGAGAAGAGGATTTGATAAGGAGATTTGCTGGGCCAATAAACAGCAGTCTCGACAATCAAGAAATCCACTGAAGTTGGATTTAAATAAATAATAACAATAAAAAGAAAATAAACACATGGAAAGCTGCAGGCGGCTTGTATGATGCTCCAGAAGCAACCTGAATATGACAGGGCAGACAATTAAATGTGGCTGCTGACCTACACAGTATCAACACTGATAGGCTTGCACGTTGCTCTTTTAGCTGTGATTAGTGTAGCCAAAACTTGGAAAGAAAACTTGTGTGTGAGAGACCTGCACTTCAGATACAACCTAATGTGTTCTTCATATTTCCTGTTGCTGTTGCTGAAAGGAGCAGGGAATGGCTCTAGGTTACTGCAGCTTCTAGTTCTTCTTGCTTCTAAAAACAAACGTTTCTGGCTGAGATACACAAAAGGGAGGCTGTCCATTATCCCTATCATTCTCCATGGTATGGATTTTCAATTTCCCAACCTTGTGTGTCCAATGGTGCCGCTCCAACAAATGTACACCTCTGGCTCTCCTTGTTGCTCTCCCTTCCTTTCCCTCAACTAGGAAAAGGCTTCTTCTCAGGTTCAAATGAAGTCTGGCTAATCTTTGTTCTCAAGCCTGCCTCTTGGACGATTAATAAAATACTTGTCTGACTATAACTGGTTCCCATCTGTGTTTAAATGGGAGAAGCCAAGAAGTCCCAGTAATCTAAGGATTAATTCCATGGTGTCACAGGACTCAAAGCCCCTGTAATAATCTTGACAGGTTTAACCTGCATGTACCAAGTAAGGAATACCCATAGGTCACCTCTTTTCCTTGCTTCCTCTGTGTACAAGCTAATTGTAGAGCTTAGGACATTGGTCCCTGTTTTTCAGCCCTATCCAGAGTACGACAGGATGTCCAGAAGGGCACCTGAACATAAGCAGGCAGAGCACCCAACTAATTAAGTTTGCAATTGACAACATTCTAGATAGCATCAGCTTCTTATGTGTGTCTTCCATTGATTTTCCTGAAATATGGCAGCTAGACACTGTGGGATTTGCTGGTACATTGAAACTACAGTAGTGTAAAGTGACAGTTCCATTATATCTATGGACTGATTACCTACAACTGACCAACATGGGGCACCAGCAAGTTACCCACAGAGTTGCTGTGGAATTGCTGCTATAGCTGGCAAAGTCACTCTATTCTGAATTCTTGTGTTCTCTCCTTGGGTGCAAGGAATGGGCTAGATCTTTCTCACCTAATAACACTCTTGACGCTTCTGTGGGCATTACTCTTGACTGATCAGCAAAAAAGACTCACAGTTTTCACTGGAAGGTGCCCAACAAGTAGCAGCCCAGCAATACCTACTGTGACTGAAACTGACCAACACTACATAGGCCACTGCGCCCATGAAACAACTTATTGTAAGTTGTTTCAGCCGGGAATAAGATGGTCAGCACCTTCAATTAAATAAATGTCTCAGGCATACAGAATGGTTCACACATTACTCTAAGCTATATTTTCTTAAACCAGAGTTTGCTGAATAAAGCAGAACTGGATGAACTATGAACCAGAATTTACAAGCCATAACAGCCAGGTGTGTGCTTTGGGTTTGACTTAACATATTGCATGAATCCAGTCATAGTTAGGCTGCACACTTGTCATCTGAGAATAAGTATGGCTAAGTAGAACTTACTTCCAAGAAAACAAGCCAATGATTAAACTGTCTTTAGATTTTTTTTTAAAAAAAGGGTATTTGTCTATGCAAGACTTACTGAGAAAAACAATTATTCCTAGGAAATATACACTTAAAGCTGTCATCTTAAAATTACACACTTATATATACACGTGCTGAGTTCTTTTTCTCTTTGCAAAGTCACGCTGAAGTTTTGACAAGTGCAACCCAGTTCCAGCTTCCCAATAAACTTGAGTCCTGGGGAAAAGAGGCAATGCGGCTTTTGCAGCAGAGACCCAAGCCTAAAATCCATACTCCCCTCACCAAAACATTGGATGTGGCTCCCAGAAAGCTCCCAAAAACATGCAACTTTAAAATGGCAAGAGAGAAAAAATGATTAAATACATGCCTGGAGAATAACTGTCCTAAACTTTAAATATAAAACCAAGGCCTACCCTCTCCTCTGCTTGGTCCAGAACCAGATGCACGCTCCTGCCTCACAACTTCTGCTTGTTAGAAAATCTCCCTTGCATGCCCTTGCGGGGTCACCGGCAGGATTCCAGTCAATCCTCCAACTGCCACAAAGGGCTTCTCAGAGCCTGGGAAAGAGGACGGCAGCTTGCAAACTATTACAAGTTTCGTCCACTGGCACATTCCATCAGGAAAATGGGACACCAGCTCCCTGGCAGTTAGCAAAAGAATCAAGAATGAATTTAGAAATAAGCCAAATTTCTGTAATCTAACCCCCCTTTTTTCCTTCCAGTCAATCTGAGAGAATCTAGCTTTCTTAGTTGTGGGCAGCTGCTGGGCACTCAACAACTGCCTTTGAAAAATAATATAATTGTGCTGTTGCCCACTGAAGAACTGCTTAATAATAGAGAATCTAGAGACTTGAAAGCAGAGGAAGGAAGCTTGTTTTCTGATGGGACCATACTTTCTTCTCCCTTTTCCTCAGCCAACTGAGGGCATAGGAAGGTGGCATAACTGTGATGCTGTGACACCATTTAGGAGACAAGATCATGGTGTCTACTACTAACCCTGATGATGCAAAAACGACCAAATGCACACCATGTCTCATGCAAGCCCAACCTTGTATACTTGCGTCCTTATGTCAGAAGCAAGGACATAAGTCATAGGGTCATGATTTGCAGGATTTTTCAACATTTGCCCCTCTTCAGACACTCACGGAAAGAAGTGAGTCTTCAAGTCAATTTTTAAAAAATATTTGGAGTCAAAGCTCCTGGGCTACCTAAGGCCTCTTGCATTAGAATACAACATTTAAGTCAAGAAATATTGGTATGAAGAATTTAATAAAAGAAATAAAAGAAAAAGAAACTGTATGTCCTCAACAAGATCTCTCTTATTTTCTTCTTTTCCCATTTGTAATCTATTTCTCTGCTAATAACACAATAGACTACGTTCTGTTTGTCTAATTCCTGAATACTGAACTGGATGATTTCCAGTTTTTGCTAGCTGCACCTGTACTCACAAAGTTCACAAAGCACACAGTAAGTTGTAACATACTACGGTACTGTTTAGTTTCTTGGACTCTTTTCAAGAGAGCGCATGAGATTTCATAGAGAGTCCTATCTAAAATTGCATTTACATTTCTACCAATCCAAAACTCCCCTGTTGTGAAGGACATATGAGATGATACACAAATTGAATGAAAAAATGCACTGAATCAAGAGCATAAAAGAGTGCTTGTTTTTTTCTGGGACTATTAAGCAATATAAGCCATTCAAGATAATTTCTAAAGACACCTTATTTTATAAAAGCACTTATATTTCCATAAAATTCAGCCCCTCTGAATTTAAAGACTGCACTGTGTCAAAACCCGTTGAACACCTTTTCCATACAGGTGAAACTCGAAAAATTAGAATATCGTGCAAATGCTCATTTATGTCAGTATGGCAACTCAAAAGGTGAAACCAATATATGAGATAGACGCATTACATGCAAAGCGAGATATGTCAAGCCTTACTTTGGTATAATTGTGATGATTATGGCGTACAGCTTATGAAAACCCCAAATTCACAATCTCAGAAAATTAGAATAGTGTGAAAAGGTTCAATATTCTAGGCTCAAAGTGTCCCACTCTAATCAGCTAATGAATCCATAACACCTGCAAAGGGTTCCTGAGCCTTGAAATGGTCTCTCAGGCTGGTTCAGTAGGAATCACAAGCATGGGAAAGACTGCTGACCTGACAGTTGTGCAGAAAACCATCATTGACACCCTCCATAAGGAGGGAAAGCCCCAAAAGGTAATTGCAAAAGAAGTTGGATGTTCCCAAAGTGCCGTATCAAAGCACATCAATAGAAGGTTATGTGGAAGGGAAAAGTGTGGTAGAAAAAGGTGCACAAGCAGCAGGGACGACCGCAGCCTGGAGAGGATTGTCAGAAAAAGGCCATTCAAAAGTGTTGGGGACTTTCACAAGGAGTGGACTCAGGCTGGAGTTAGTGCATCAAGAGCCGCCACACACACACGGATCCTGGACATGGGCTTCAAATGTCGTATTCCTCTTGTCAAGCCGCTCCTGAACAACAAACAACGTCAGAAGCGTCTTACCTGGGCTACAGAAAAAAAGAACTGGTCTGTTGCCCAGTGGTCCAAAGTCCTCTTTTCTGATGAGAGCAACTTTTGCATCTCATTTGGGAACCAAGGACCCAGAGTCCGGAGGAAGAATGGAGAGGCACACAATGCACGATGCTTGAAGTCCAGTGTGAAGTTTCCACAGTCTGTGTTGATTTGGGGAGCCATGTCATCTGCTGGTGTTGGTCCACTGTGCTTCATTAAGTCCAGGGTCAACGCAGTTGTCTACCAGGAGATTTTGGAACACTTCATGCTTCCTTCCGCAGACGAGCTTTATGGGGATGCTGACTTCATTTTCCAGCAGGACTTGGCACCTGCCCACACTGCCAAAAGTACCAAAACCTGGTTCAATGACCACGGGATTACTGTGCTTGATTGGCCAGCAAACTCGCCTGACCTGAACCCCATAGAGAATCTATGGGGCATTGCCAAGAGAAAGATGAGGGACATGAGACCGAACAATGCAGCGGAGCTGAAGGCCGCTATTGAAGCATCCTGGTCTTCCATAACACCTCAGCAGTGCCACAGGCTGATAGCATCCATGCCACGCCGCATTGTGGCAGTCATTGCTGCAAAAGGGGCCCAAAGCAAGTACTGAGTACATATGCATGCTTATACTTTGCAGAGGTCCGATATTGTCCTATTTCCAATCCTTGTGTTATTGATGTCATGTAATATTCTAATTTTCTGAGATTGTGAATTTGGGGTTTTCATAAGCTGTACACCATAATCATCACAATTATACCAAAGTAAGGCTTGACATATCTCGCTTTGCATGTAATGCGTCTATCTCATATATTGGTTTCACCTTTTGAGTTGCCATACTGACATAAATGAACATTTGCACGATATTCTAATTTTTCGAGTTTCACCTGTATGTCTGCTATGAAAACAATACCTCCAGTTCATGATGTAAGATAACATCTGGGATTTAATCCATTCAATGATATAACTATAAGATTGCCTACTGAGGGAGGCTGGCAGAACAAAAAAGCATGAAATACTTGACAGGAACTATTTATAAGTTCAATGAAATTGTTGAATTAAATCTTTTCATCGTCCTGGTAAAGCTGCCAAGGTAGAGTTCCACCCAGAGCGGCTTCATCAAAACAAGGAGGGCTATTTCATTAGAGACCACTATCTCAGAAAGGTATCCTCCATTCTTCTCAGTCTATCTATCTGTAACTTCAGAGAAGTTTGGCACTGCAATATTTTTGGCCTGGAAAGATTAGTATTTTATTACTGTTCTATTTCAAATTGGAGAGATTTATTTCTCTGTTCTCTTCTACTGTAGCTCAAGACCCTGACAATGATATCTAGGGATGATGGACACAAGGGAGATCCACATTTTTGTCATGTCTTCTTTATACATTTGCAAATTGTACTAAATCGTTTAAGCAAAACATAACTTTAGGTCGGCTGATTCTTTTAAGCTTTTTTTTTTTTTTTAACCAAAAATGCCCAGTTGACAACTATACTCCAATGACATCAACATGTTTTAGTTTTGAGAAGAAAAAAGTCACTTTTACAATCAGTGCCCCATCCCACCCTGGAGTTCCATTTGGATCTGTTTAACCAAAGATGTAGTAAAATCAAAATCCTCTTATTCTTCTCTCCTTTTTATAGAGTTTTTGAGTTGAAAGAGGACATTTAGGCTATTGCCTCCAGGCTCCAATTCCACTTTAAAGCCCCCCATCCAATGACTCTCCAACCTCTCCCTGAACACATCCAGCAAAAGGAAGCTACCATCTTCACAGAAATGGGTTGCTCTTACCATCAAATTTTTTTTTAAAAAAATACATGAACAGCAATCTGCCTTATGACCATTACTCTGTGTCCTTCCTATATTTGGGGTCACAAAAAAACAAGTTTTGGCTTTCTATGTGATACCCTTCAGGTACTTGAAAAGTGCCATCATACACCCCTCAGTTGTCTTTTCTTACAACTAAACATCTTCAGTTTGTGCAGGCTCTTCCTGTAAGACTTAACTAAGAACAGTTAGATGGATTCATAACTGGTTGAATGACCACCTTCTGAGGTTACAGGTAGTCCTTGCTTAATGACTACAATTGGGACTGGAATTTAGGTTGCTAAGTGATGCAGTCCTTAAGTGAATCATCGTGTGACTGGATCGAATTTTACCACCTTTTTTGTGGCGGTCATTAATCACGTGGTTGTTAAGCAAATCACATGGTTCCCCATTGATTTTGCTTGCTGGAAGCTGGCTGGGAAGGTCACAAATGGCTATCACAAATGGGGGTCTGTGACAGTTGTAAGTTCAGGCACCTGTTGTAAGTCACTTTTTTAGTGCCACTGTAACTTTGAACGGTTGCTAAATGAATGGTTGTTAAGCAAGGACTACCTGTACTCATAAATTGCTCGACATCAGCTTGGGAAATAAATAGATAGGTAATCTTTATTATAGCACTGACCAGCAAATTAAACAATCAACTTCAGAAGCCACAGCACAGGAAAGAAAATGTAAACTTTTTCTAGAAAGGACAATAAAAGAAGTAAAAATATTTCTAACACATCCACAGAAGGGCATATGACATTTACTACAGTACAGTAAGTATGGATAGCAGGATATTAAAAACAGAACCTAAGTGATAAAACTTAGATGCAAAATATTTTAAGAGTAAAATACTGAAATTCTGCCTATTGAATATTAGACTATTAAGTGAATGCATAGAGACATGAGTTTGCCTGTATGTAAATATAAATGAGAAAAATCATATATAAAATAGAATATAACAGGCAAGATAAGAACCTAGGAGCAGCATAAGAGACTTAGAAGAACAAAATAAAATTGTGCATGGATAACATTTAAAAAACAAAAACAAAGAAAGTATTTTCCTGCTTAGGGCAATAGCAGCTGGGAGAAATGTTACGACTCTCCTGGCGGTGTTGGGGTTCTGCAAGGAACAAATGAAATTGTCCACAGGACAAAAGAGACTTCTATGACAGGCAGAAGTAGGTGGATGTAAAAGGGGCATCGAAGGAGCACATGGGTTAGGATCTCAGATTCCTTCACAGCACAGGGATGAGTTTGATCTGCAAAAGGAATATTGTGTCTTCCTTCTGGTAATGCAGAGGGGGCTAAAGGAAAAGCTCTGTGGCGTGATTGGCAGCTGATGTTGAATAAATAGTTTGCTGGCATGAAGATCTCCTGATTCTATACTGCCAGTTACGGTGGTCTGACATGCCCTGCTCTTCCTGAAGAATTCTGGCAAACACCCGCTGCCGGATTACAGCTCTGAGCCACACTGATGAAACTCACTCTGGATCCCAGCTTTCCAAGAAAAGGGGAAATTATCAAAAAAAATAATGGCAGCCAGAGAATTACAGGAAACGTGAAGCTTCAGCCAGAAATGGAACCAGCATAAATGGGCCCTAAAATCCAAGGAAATCAATGCAGTTTCTAAGCGAAATGCTGCATTTGGAATGCAGTAGGGTATTCTGAATGAGGAGAGTAACTAATACTGAATGGAGTGTCACAGGAGTCTGTTCTGAGCCACGTGCTGTTCAACATTTTTATTAATGATCTGGGTGAAAGGGTTTGAGGGGATGATTACCAAATCTGCATGTGATATAAAATTAGGAGGAGCACCTTATCCCTTTGAAGAAACGTAAAATATTCAGAAAGATCTAGCTAAGGTTGAATGGACAGGATGAAATGTAACAGGGAGAAACGTAAAGTTCTGCACAAGAATAGCATGGAGGAGATCGGCATTGCGGTTGATCACCAGTTTAAGGTGAGCCAACAGTGTCATGTAGCTGCTAAAAAGGCAAACACTATGTCGGTATGTTTTAACAGGAGAACTGAGTCAAGATGACAGGAAGACATTTTCCCACTATATTCTATGACCCAATACTACTGTTTCTCTCAACAAACCTACCCAAAGATCAAGAACAACAGGGTCAGAACTGAATATAATCTACAAAACCAAAATTACCCACCTAACCTGGACTTGCAAAGAACTTGGAATGGTAGCTGATTACAAACTGAATAAGAACCAGCATATGATATGGCGGCAACCCCTCCCCCCCCCAAAAAAAGGCAAACACAATTTTCAACTGCATCAAAAATAGTAGTTTCCAAATCGTGAAAACCAGTCTCCCCCTACAAAATCACGGCAAGCGATCATTCCACCTTATTCTGCTTGATCAGCCCCCACCCTGAGTACCATGTCCAGTTCTGGGCATAGCACCAAGAAGATTTCAGAGAAACTGGCAAAGGCTCAAAAAAGGGCAACAGTAATGATCAGGGAGCTAGAAAGTAAGCCCTGTAGAGATACCAAAGGAAATGGGAAGGTTTAGACCAGACAAGGGGAGAGGGACAGGGGGAAAAGACCTGCTCAAATACCTGAGAGGAGGTCTCCCAGTCTGTTCTCTGTTTATCAGAGGGAAGGCGCAGAAGAATGGCAGATTCCAGCTGAACGTTAGATTGACAAGGAATCACTTATCCAGAGGGGAGCAGGCTCCCTTCCTTAGGTGTGGTCAAGTGGTAGCTGGATAGGCATTTGCTGGAGACACTTTAATCTGGATCCTAAATTGAGCAGAGAGCTGGAGTGGACTCAATGGCCAATATGGCCCCTTCTACCTCTATGATACTATGAAAGTTTTCTAGCAGATGAGAAAGCCTTCCTGATATTTTAGACCAGGGGTTCCCAACCTGGGGTGCCCACACCCCCAGGGGGTGTGAGATGGAATTTCAGGGGGTGCGGCAATTTTATGCACCGAGTTAAAAGCTTTTTTTTTTAAGTTCAAATTTATTCACCCGCATTAGAAATCAGACTTCTTTATCTTCAAATGTGATATTACTTTGGTAGGGGGTGTGAACATTAATCAAACATTTTGTAGAGGTGTGGGGCATAGAAAAGGTTGGGAGCCACTGTTTTTGACAAAAAGTAGAGAGAGAAATACTCCTGCAATTTCTATATGTGGGGCCAGTTAAATATGTGGTAACCCAAGTTTAAGAGCAAGGACAGCTTTAGAGCCAAACTGATTGTGTTTTTTCGAGACAGGAGTGCTCCACTGATTTTGCTTATGCACGCTGACTTGGGAATAAGCAAACAATTGGCAAACAAAGTGGATAAAATGCAATCAAGTTTTCCTACTTTCTGAACTGTGTCTGTCAGTAGAACTAAGTGGGGAAATTCTCATTTCCTCCTGCAAAGGGAAGGGAAGAAGAAAAACTCCCACCATACAAGTAAAATTTAACTTTTCCTGAGAGGGGGACTTACTTCTGAGTAAGCTACATAATGCGGCTCATGGCTTGGTTCCAGGTTATCTTCAGAACCGGCTGTTCCAAGTAAAATTTCCCTGTCTGGTGCTGCCCAATCAGAAGGACCTACTCCGCATTCCCGCCCCACTTCTGCATTCACTTAGCTGAACTGAACTGGGATCACTGTTTTTCAGTAAACACCCCAACCAAGCAGCAGTGACTTATTTTTTTTCCCCAAACGGCAGGGAGGCATCATGAGTTACGGTACAGAGTAGCTATAGGCAAATATGTGGATCAGATCTGAACAGTTTCAAACTGGATTATGTGGATAGCTTTAGGAGATGCCCAAACTATCCACAAGGAGGAGGAGGAGGAGGAGGAGGAGGAAAGGCAGGCAGGCTGCTCTAGCATAAATTAATTCTGGGAAAGAATTGTTTTTTGCAGGCTTGATAATGGACCATTTTGGCATACAAACAAAAAAAGTTAGATAAATAGACACAGATACCTCATAGATTTTGTTTTAATATATTTATTGTTAGAGGAACAATTTTAAATGCATCTACTGATTTTCACATGTATCATCAAAGTTCATGGTTTTGCTCTCTGAACCCAGATGCAGGAGCTCAGGCTGGGCCACTATAATGTTCATGCACAACACAAAAACATATTCACACACACAAATGTTATAAAATTATTAAAACTTCAGGACTATGAAAAGGAAATAGAACTAAGAAAAAAATGGGACAGCTATATAGAAAAGCCAGAATTAAGCAAAGAATATTTTTGCTTATCAAGAACTGCTAATCTTTTAAAGGTAATATGATAAGACAAGAAAGTGAAAAGGGGATGCACTTTCACACATACAAGTACACACACATACACAAAGATGACAAGCTGCAAAGACAAAATCCACCATACACACAGGGGTAGGAAAAGGACTCAACTACACAGAGGAGAATACAAACCCTGAGAGCAGGGGATGGACGGATGGACGGACATGCCCTGAAAAGGAAAGGAAGGAACAGGTGTATGTGGGGGTGGGGGTGGGGGGTTGGGGGGAGAGACAGACAGACACGGAGAGGAATGGAGAGGAGTCTCTATGTGTGCAGAGGCTGTTCCCAGCCCCAAACTGCCCACTTTGCTTGACTTCTGAATGAAAGCAGAATGAAAAAAAGTTATTCTCTACTTCTGCTTGCCAAGTTTTGGATTAAAGCCCTCAGTTAACTGGAGGGATTTCAAGTGGAATCAAAGTGGTCTCAACATGGAGATTCTCTGTACTGCAGAAAAAGTGTTGCTTGAGGTGAGCTCAACTCCTGGGACTCTACGGATAGGTCCAGGAAGATTTCTTGGCATGATGTGGAAGTGGACTTCCACTTGTCTTTTTCCAGGAATTTTTTTCCACTTCCCTGTCTATTCTACAACCATGTAAGACCCTGGTGGTCTTCCATCTCAGAATCAACCAAATCTGGCCCTGCTTAGCTTTTACCAAATCAGCCAAGGTCAGGGAGGGGCTACGTCAAACAAAGGGAGCTTGCTCAAAGGTCCCTGATGCTGCAAGGTAGAAGAGGCAATGGGGACAGAGAAAGAGTCCACCTTCCATTTTCCCCTTGCAGCAGTGAGGAGCTCTATCTTCACTGCCAAGAAGGGGAAGACCGTCCCTCTTCCCTCCATACCAGGGATGATGAAACCCCAATTCAGACATCGGCTCTTAAAGTGACCAAGAACAGCAGCAGCCAACCAGCTTGTAGGATGGCCACCAGCCAAGATTCCAAAGTAGTCACCCCCAACTGAGAGGCCAGAACTGCTTCTCTCCCTCCCTGGGGAAAACAGCTTGGCCTGTCTCTTTGTGCCTGGAAGATATCACTTCTGCTTGTGCCCCAGGGACAGCCATCCACTCTTGGCCATGACTTCTGTTCTAGTCCAAGGCTGTTCCTTCCCTTGCTGTTTCAGCCAGAAAATAATATTCCTCAAAGGGCAGAAGGCAGTAGTAGTCCCCACCCCACTTTCTTCACTGGGGTGGTCCCCTACATCTTCTTGTGGCACAGTGGAGTTATATGTCTGCAAAGAAGTTCCCGTTCACATCTGGATACACAAGGTGGAGGAGATGACTGCAAGAATTCCGAGGAGATAGCAGGACACCACCTCAAAACAGCTGCTTTGAAGGCAGAACAAGTCCCAGAATTGTTCCCAACTGCATTTCCAACAAGAATGCACCTCTCCGCCTTTGAAAAGGTTCAAAAATCAACTCTCTAAATTTGCTTTCCCCCTACCTTTACCATCAGTTTAAAAATTCCACCTCCTCTCACTTTTCAAACATATTTAACAGTGGATTTGCATCATTTCTCTGCTGCAAAGGAAGGGGATGGGAGTTCTGACCCCACCAAGGGCCCCATTAGTCTGGAAGAGCCTTCCCTCCATAAATCAGTAAGGATATCGCTTTATCCCTTGCAGAGGAAAAAAACTAGCTAAGATATACAGACTTACCAGCATTACTTCTGTCTTCCTCCCAAAGAAACCCTTCATGATGGCTCAGAATTTGCAACTCATGCAGAATGCAACTGCCAGGTTAAGGGGATGGCAAAATGGGACCACACAACAGCACAACAGAAAGTGTTGCACTGATTGCTGGTGGACTACTAGGCATTAAGATCCTGACCTCTATCTGTAAAACTCTTAAGCAGGTTTGGAACCAGCCAAACCTGCCTACCAAGGTCTACTGGGGATGTTGCTTCTGTAGCCTGCACTGGACAGGGCAGGGCCTCCTCAGTGGCAGCACCCCAATATGGAGCTCTTCCCCAAGAGGACTCCTGCTGGCTTCCAGGGTGGCTTCTTTTAAACATCTGAAGACAAGCTGCTCATCCTACAACTAGTCCACAACCAAACTATCTCCTATGTTTTAGATAGGAATTCTGCCTTATTCATTATCAGTAGTTGAACGGTTGATTGCTTTAAATGTTCTTTTGCAATAAAGAATGGTACAAAAATACATAATTCTCCTATGAAATATGTTCTGCCAGAGAAAATATAAATGACCAATCATTAGCTTGGGTCTACTTTCAGAATCGGTTTCCTAAAAGTCTTTCATAAAGACCTTCTCAGGACACCAATCCTTATTTACCTTTTAGCAGAACAAGTTATCTCCTGCCAGGCTGTCACTATCCTCCTAAAGGCTAGCTCAGGAAAGAGACTGTCCAAGGCCCATCGGGACAGTATCTGTTTGCCTCTGCAAAAGACTCCAGCGGAGAAGATCCCCTTAGTCTGGCAGCTCTAACAACCACCCATTCTTCTAACCCCTCCCCTCCGGATGTTTAGTTTAATCATGTACCAAGTGCTGAACTGCAGTTAATATCAATACAAGCAGTCCTTGCTTAGCAACCACAACTGGGACTAGCAATTCAAAGTGGTTAAGCGAAGTGGTCGCTGAATGAAACTGCAACAGTGCTTATGATCTCACTTCAGCTTTCCTTTGCTTTACAGACCTGTGAAGGTCATAAATGCAAGGACTGTTCACAAAGTTATTTTTTCATCACCGTCGTAACTGTGAACGGTCAGTGTATGAGGCAGTCACTAAGCTAGGACTACCTGTATAAGAACAGAGAAAGAGATTCAGATTCCTTCTTTGGGAGAAACAGATGCAAATGTCCATCTGTTCTCAGACTGTTTTAATACCTGGCCATATCTTAGGGAAGCCTTTCCTACCTGTGCCCTCTGGGAACTTCAAAACTGTACCCTTACCAACGCCCAGGAAACACGGCCTTGGTAGTGCTGGCTGTACCATCTGAGAGATGCAGTCTTAACTCATGTGTATAAATGCATCTATCTCCAATATCAGGTTTGTAGTTGGCTGGAAACATCATATTTTGCCCTCTCCTTTGTCAGCCAGAAGGCATAATCAGAAAATTAGTGTTTTGAAATTTACTTTGTGGTGGAAAAGTTCTTAATACTTGAGGAATTCCAAGAGGTTATGCTATTTTTTACCATGATTAGCTATGCTATCAAAAATTATTTTATTATCAAATATTTCAAATTATTATCAAATATTTAAAAGTCTACTGAAGATATTTCTAATCAAAGCTGGCAGTTAGATAACAAAGACTTGACTATTTTACTTTATACTGTTGAGTACATCGGTAACAATCTTATTTTCCACTCTTAAAGACCAATTCCAGGAAGAAGAGACATCACCCAGTGCTGTCACAAACTATCTCGTATGCATCGCAGCAGAGGTAGCACAGAGGTAGAAGAAAAGCAATGTGCCAGCAACAGAAATGCACTGTCATGTAGACTGCAATATTGCCAACAACAAAAAGCATTTCTCCTTCTCTCATCAAACACGGCACTTAATCTAGTCATTATTAAGCATGCAGTTTGCTGCTACAGCCATAGTGACAGGGACGCTAGGCCAGAGGTGATTTTCTCCTTGTCCTAGAACTACCGTAACAGCAATTTACTGTTAAATCCGTTTTCCAGACCGCAAGCGTGGGGAGATCCACAGCACCGGAACAGAAACGGGCAGCTTCTCTCTCGTCGGCCACGGGCTTCAATCCGCGCATCATGCTAGGCAACGCTTAGCCACGCCAACCAGTATCTTAGGCCAGGCAATCTGGTCTACGAGTCACACGGGCTCTTTCCACACAACGTGCTAAGCCAAGGCCAAACCAACCACATCACGGCTTCTTGTGATGGAGGAATCCAGCCTTAGGCCCTTCGCCTTGTCCCGGGAATACACTGGATGCTATTTATGTTTCTGCACGAACGCCTCCAGAGCCCGAGCTGCCCCATTTCTTGGCGCGGGCTCCACCGACCTCTCACCCGCCGGTGCCCCCGCAGCCCGCCTTCCCCCTCCCGACTGCCAGCCCGCGTTCCCCGGCAAGGGCTCCACAAAGGGCTCCGTCGGGCGGCCGGGGGCTCTTGCGCGGGAAGACGGGTCGCAGCAACGGCAGGCTGCGCGGGCAAGCCGCCCGGCGACCGGCCGCGGGAGGAGGCGGGCTCCCGCTCGCCCGTCTGCGCCAACGGCCCCGGCTCGCCCCCTCCCCGCCACGGCCCGGCAAGGGCGCATGAGCCGACCTGAAAATGGACTCCATCCGCGTCCGCTCGGGCGGCCGGAGAGGGCTTGGCGGGGCCGGGCGCGGCGAGCCCGGGCGACGCATACGCCTCCGGCAGGAGCGCGGAGAAGCGAGCCGCCCAGCCCGCTGCTGGCGCGCCGCCCTTTGACCGACGCTCCGCTCCGGGGACGAGCGGGTGCCGCAGCAGCCCAGCCCAGCCCAGCCCCGCGCCCGCCCCTCTAGGGGACCGCAGGCCGACTGGCCCCGCTCGGCCCGGATCCCAGCTCCGCCGCGAGCCGCCTTTACCTTGCCCGGCGGCGGCGGCGCCTCCTCCTCCTCCTCCCCGCGCTGGCCGCGCCTTGCAGGCCGAGAGCGCAGCCCGGCGGCGCCGAAACGGGGGCTGCGCGCTCGGGCCCCGGCGCCCAGCGGAGCCGGAATCTGCTGGCCGCCGCGCGAGCGCCAATGAGCGGCCTCGCCCGTGCTCGGGGGAAGAGGCGCCGGCGGAGCCGCGGCCGCGGCGGGAGCGCCGGAAAGGCGGCCCGCTTGCCTTTGTCTCTCGCGCAGCGGCAGGAAGCCGGGCATTGCCGGGGCCGGGGGCCTAAGCGACCCAGCAGCCTTCGGCGCCCGTACCCGGGGAGGCAGCCTCCCGAGTAACGGTGCGGCGGCTGGCAGCCTCCCTCCGCGGAGCGCTGCGGCTTGATCCGAGGCCGGCGCGCCGAACTCAGCGCGGGCCTGCCTGAGGGAGTCTCGCGGAGCCCCCGCGCGCCGGACCCAGAACTAAGCGCGCAGGCTGAGCTCGCACGACGCGGGGCCGAGAAGCGGTTGGCTGGGCGGGTGCCGCGGGAACATGGCCATTGACTGCTAGGGGTGTAGTCCAGGCGCACACGCGCGCACACTCTGGTTTGCACAGTTGAGAATGTGGCCCTTGATTTCCAGGGCAGGTCTCTGAAATTCCCAGGGGTGTGAGATGTTCGTAAGCAACAACAACAACTGCAGTTCGGGGTTAGCGTGTGAAGAAAGAACGTGGAAGAAAAATACCAGCGAAGCCCTCAGGCGATGAGATCTCCTGTAACGGTCCTCCAAATGGTTCTCGGTTGGTGCCCCTGGCCCTGCTGAATCAGACCATGTCTTCTGGCTGCATTGAACAAACATCGCAAGGCCACCTAGTTTTGTTTGTTTATTTTGGGTTGAAAAATAAAAGGGAACGCCTATTTTCCAATTTCCAATTGGCTCAGTTCTTGGACTGAAAAAATAAAGATACCTGGTTGATTTTTAAAGCCACTTTTGTTTTTCAAAGCAGTCCCTAGCCGAGGATTTTATTCGCCCTCGTGATCTTTCTTTCCTCACTGGGCAAACTGCCCTATCATTGCCAGTGGTTGCTGTTAATAACATATGCACAACAATCATGTCTTTCCACTTAATTTCCTTGGGAAAATTAATTCTAGAGTCGAGGCTGAAATGTCTTTACTGGTCTTAACTGTCTCTTTTCTGTTCTTTTTTTTTTTCTTCCCCGCTCCAAAGAGCAAATATCTCCCTTCCTCTCCTCTTCCTCCAACGCTGCTTGTCTGCCTCTGGAGAAGTTGCCGGTGTCTCAGTTGGCGCTAGCGCACGGTCGCCCCTTCCAGAGTTGGCGGGGGGGGGGGGCGCCGGGAGCAGCAGCCGCAGCGGACCCTCTGGGCTCCTCCCACCACCGGCTAACCTCCAGCTGCGCACGGGGGAGAACAAGCGAAGCAGGGGCAGCGGGACAAGGCCGGGGACAGAGCAGGACTCGGCTATGTGGAGCCGCATTTCAGAACTAAGTGGATTTCCCATTCTGACTAGGACAGCGTTGCTCAACCTCGGCCACTTTAAGATGCGTGGGCATCGAATTCCAGAATTCCCCAACTAGTAATCTGGGGATGTGAAGAATTCTGGGAGTTGAGGTCCGCACATCTTAAAGTGGCTGAGGTTGAGCAACGCTGGTCAATCAGGTTTTGGCCAAGTCACATGCACAGCCCTAGTTGAAAGGGGTGGGGGCGGGAGTGGAGTATAACTCTCCTGAAAAAAAATGAAATAAAATATTTCAGCAAATGGCTATTCCTTTCAGAATTGCAAATCTCAGTATGGGTGCAGAAGTTGCAGAGTTTGGATCCTTGAGGGCATCTTAATGCCCAGTAGATTACTTTTCCTGGGCATTTCCTACCACACCCATCGCCCACTGTTGAGTCAAAAGCAATGACACTCCAGATTATTGGCTGGAACTGGAGCAGTCCTGACCAGCCGCTCCTGTCATTAATCCCACTCTCCATTATGCTCTCATGCTGGATCTTTGATCCATTGCCGCCTATGATCCCTCACTTCTGGCAAAGGGGCTGGCTGGTGCTGACAGCTTTCTGGAATCCTATGGCTTTCTACTCCAGTAAGGCAAGGAGGAAGGGACATCCTCAGGAAGGGTCAAAAAAGTCAAGGTGGCTGCAACTGAATTATCAAAGACTCTTTTTTACGGCGCCACAATCACACAGCTGCCATCTGAGATGTGCATAAAAGGCTGAAATACCCACAGCTATTGGCTCACAGAGAGAAATAAATATCAAAAATTCTAATGCAAATTCCATGCTACACCAGTTATCTATTTCTTCAGAGCTAGTACCTGGCGCATCTGAACTGTTTATGCTTAAACTTTCCTGCCCTTCCCTTTTTCCTGGAAATTCTAAACTTTAATCTGAGGCTCTGAGGAACAATGTTAGTTCCTTTTTTGCTCAGCCTGAGCCTAGCAACTTCTGCCTTTAAGGCTTTAAAAGGACAAAACTCTTTTTCATCTCCCAAATAGAGGGAGAAACTGGGAGATATTATACTCAATGGAAAATGAAATGAAACTGCATTGAAATATAGCGTAGTTAGCTATTTATACGTATAATGAAAACTAGGGATCAGAATAAAAAGTTTGGATTCAAATGGGATTGATATATAATGGGAGTGGGCTAAGAGAAGTCTATAGCATACTTCAGTTCTAAATGATTAGAAAATAGCCTATAGAAGTAAATATTCAGAGTTGATAAAAGGCACTAAAAACCATGCTTTAATAACAAGCAGATAGGTATTAATCGGCAGAGCATCTCAGGACCAAATTCCTGAAGATGGGAGGGAAGGAGACAGCTGCCTTAGGAGAAAGAGGAAAACAGCCCACAGTTCCAGAGCTGCTGTAAGGAAAGCAAACGCTCAGGATGAGCAAAGGATGCTCACAAACCAACCACAGGGGCTCCTTCGGCTACACTCTTATTACCTTTGGAAAATCCTGGAGAACGTGTGAAGTGCTTTGGCACTTGAGGAAGGCGTCTCTGTCCTCAGATCGGGATCAAAGGAGGAGCTAGGCAATACAGACTAGTCAAATCCATCTGTAAGGACAGTACTTTGATTATTAGCAATAATTACTAGCAATTAAATTACTAGCAATTTAATTAACTAGGAACTATTAGAGATCAACAAGCTTTGTCAGATTAATCTTAATTCATATTCTGACTGGGTAGCTTTTTTGATAGATTGTGGGAATACCGTGGTCATGTACAGTTTTAGCAAATATTTGAGAAACTACTACATGATAGTTACATTTGGGTTAGAAGACAAAATTGGAAAACCATATTCAAAGAACACTGGAGTTAGGCACTAAAAGACTTGATCCTGGGACTCCACATGTTTATTACTAATTTAGATGAGAAGGTAGACAGGTACCTTCTCACATTTGCAGAAGACACAAAACTGTACAGGAAGCTAATACAGAAAAGAGAAATAAAATTCAGCCCAAAGAACTAGGCTGAAAACAGACCCATTTGATTAATCAATTAATTAATTAATTAATGTATTGTTGTCGCCAGGGGTGGAGTGGGTTTTGTATTGGGAGATTTTTTCTTGTAAGCCACCCGGAGTCACTGTGAGTGAGTTCGGTGGCCATAAAAATTGTTTAAATAAATAAACAAATAAATTCAACAGAAGCAAATGTGAAGTAGGTAAAAGCAATCAATTGCAGATAAGATATACCTTTTTTTTTTTTTTTTTTGGTAATAGCATTTGTGAAGAATCTCTTGAAATGGTGGTTGATTACAAGCTGAACATGAGTCAAGAGGGAATGAAGCTGCAAAAAAAAAAAGAGAGAGAGAGAAAAGGTAAATGCACTTTGAGGCTGCATCACTAGAAATACACACCCAAAGCACAGTCCCGCTTTATTCTGCAGTGCTCAGACCCTGCCTCAAAGAATCACACCGAGGATCACCCATTGAGAAGGATCAGAGAACTTAAAGCAGGCTGATGATGCCGTTTCCTTTCAGCAGAAAAAGATGAAAAGAACAGGATGGAGATTCAGTAAAGGAAAGAACATCCATGTAGGGTCAAAAACAGTCAAGATGGTGGTCACCACCATCTGATCAACCCCCTGCAAACACCTTAAAAAGGACGGGGCTGTGATTGCATGTCTGTGGCTGCCATCTTGACTTTTTTGACCACCTGCAGACACCTTTGCTGGAAGAGAAGAAAGTGGGGGGTGGGAGGAACAAAACTGGAAGGAGATGGAGGAAGGAGAAGAGGATAGGGAAAGAAGGAAAGAAGATGCCTTGTGCATCTTCAGAGGCATCTGATCCAGTAATGTCTGCTGCCTTTTGCACCCCACTCCTGTCTCCTCCCTTAAGAAGGTGCCTTCTGTTTTCAGTTCATGGAAGAGGATCCTTTCCTTCCCATTCACAGGTATTCCTTGATCATTTACTGATGTCTTCCTAAAGGGAAAGATGATATGAAACCAAGGGACTGGTACTTGTTGTGCCAATAATATGTTTGTCTGTAGAGGAATCAGAAGAATCTATTTAACTGGTCGGTTTAATTGAAGCAGTTAAGGAGACCTCTCCTGACCTGTTAAATACAGTAGATCCTTCTGAATGAAAACTCATGAATGACAAGTATTTTCACTGGCAAATTGAAAAAAAATGAGCTCATATGAAACACTTCTTTTTCTAAACAAATGCTTCTCTCATTTAAAATAATGCATGGCCATTCACATAATGTACAATCCATTATTGTAATATAAAACAGAATATTTCATGGCCATATGAAACATCAGTTGCTTGTTACCATTCATTCCTGAAAATATCGCTATAATCTATATGCAAGAATGAAAGAAAGACCAAGTCTTTTCTGGCAGATCTTAAAACAATTTTTTGCAAAAACCTCGTTAACAATAGGCACAATACTCAAAAATCACATTCCATAACCAGAAAGGATCTCTCATTTTAAAAAGCTGAGAAAACTTCTCTTAAAACACATAACATTCTATAACACAATCTCAAGTGTGTGTAGGCCTTACTTATTCAATTGTTTATGACCCTTAAAATAGAGAAGGAACTGGTTTTGATGCCCTTTTCCATTAGGTATACTGAGCAGTAACTTCTCTTGGGGGGTGGGCAACCAAGCATTGTTTGTGACCTCCCCACCCATTTTGATTCTGTACATTCTTGTCTGCTTTTCAGTTGTTTTGCACTCTTTGTACTCCCCTGCTATTAATTAATTAATTTTAAAAAGTACATGTCCACCACTCCCTGAATGTCTCTGGGTGATTTATGAAGTATAGTAAAAGCATCATCAACTTTAATTATTTATGAATCAGTACATGCCCCAAACCACAAGAGCTAAAAAAACTGACATTAAAAGTCCTGTGAAAAGCCTTGTAACCATCACAAGTATCTTGAACTGAGCTCAGAAGATGCCTGACAGCCAGTGAATCAACATGGGATAAGGGGGAGTGGGATCAAGAAGATCCCACTCAACTCTGGCTGCCATTTCCCAGGTCAGCTGCAATTTCTGGACTGTCTTTAAGGCTGTTCCACAAAGCGCAGCTTGCAATAGTTCAGTCTTGAGACTATGAGTGTATGAAGCTGGGTCTCTTTCCTCCAGACAGGGACTCTTCTGTTTTATCAACTAAACTGGATAAAAGCACCTCCCTTCCAGTAATGTTAAGCAGTTGTCCAGTGTTAGCACTGGATCAAGGAAACTCCCAGTCTGCCAAACCGTAAAGGGGAGTCCAACCAGAAGGGACGTAACTCCTGAATCCTGAAATCTAGCTCCCCAGCTAAAAGCTCCCAACTTCACTACTGATCCTTTCAGGACAGTTTCTAAGAAGTGAGCACAAATCTCTCAATATCACTTTCTGGCAGCGTCCAGATAGATAGGATGGAACCACTGTAAAGCACTCCTCTCACCCAGTTCTCTCCCAGCCTAAAAAAAAATGATTGGACTGAACATGCTGAAATCTGTAGATAATTTTATTAACTCTTTCCTATTATAGATTGGGGTGACCAAAGCCCTCTCCATGCCAAATTGGGATGTAAACACAGCTTGAAAGGGACCAAGTCAATCTTTTCCACATACAAGTTACTAGAGCTGCAATACCCCCAACCAACATGGAATACTTTAGCATCATTTTCTTTATTTTTATCTACTTTCTTCAATCCTTCCACAACACTCTCTTCTCTACCTTCTAATCTTGCTCAAATCTATCTGTACCATGCTGTGTTCCTTCAACCATGTCCTTTGTGTTTCTTAGACTTCTTTTGATATTTCTTCTGACATTTTTTAAAATTCAGTAATTATCAAGATTCCACAACAATCCTTTTAACATGGTTGCTGCTCCCGCAAATCAGAATCTAAGGATTTGGCTTCTTTTATTATTAGGAATTAATTTGTCTGGTAGATGAAGTTTATTAAAGAAAATAACTGAAAATTAAAACAACAACAACCATGAAGTGGTTGTTATGGGAGATTTAATTTGCTTTTTTGAAAATTTGAGGCAGGTATTAGGGGATGTGCTAACCTGGATCAGCCAAACACAAACCATGGTTTTGGAAAGGTTGATTATAATAAACCAAATGAAATAGTAAGGAAGGTGCCATGGGAAGCAAACCTTAAATACAAAGCTGTTGCTGCTAGCTGGGATTTCTTGAAAAGGAATCCCTATGTGGACAGTCAGAAGGAACTTAGGAGGTTCAGTCTGGAGAAGACTGAGGGAAGACATGGTGTCAATGTTCATGTACATAAAAGGGTGCCGCAGGGAAGATGGTCAGGAACTAAATTCCATTACCAAGAAACGAGGATCTAGAGTTCATTTAAATATAAGAAAAAACTTCCTATACAACAGTGGAACAGTCTGCTTGTGGAACTTGCAGCTTCTCCTTTTCTTCCATTTTAAGAGGTGGTTGCCAACAGTTTTCAAGGAGGGTTTAATTTTCCTGCAATTTGCAGAGGCTGGATGATCCTTGAGGACCCTTGCAATTCCACAATTCTAGGATTCTTTTATATCTATTTTTTTTAATGAATAGCTATCAACTAAAAATACAAGAACAAAAAATGGTTTCACTGCATACTGTCTACTGAATACAGGATCCTGATACAGGATCTTACTTTCATATCCTGTATCAAAGTTAGAAAATGGGCGTGGTTCTTTTAATTTTGAATGGCTTTGCTGCTTGAAATTGCACTATTATAACACTGCAGCCTCTAAATTTGTCTTTTGCTTCCTTTCCTGTTAATTAAAATCATATTTTAGCTTCCTTTTGAACTTTAATTGTTGTTCTAGGTATTCATCATCACCTTTTTATCTCAGTTGCAATTAAAAATAAAGCTGTAATTTTACATGCATCCACGTCCACCTATATCCTGATTAACAAAACTAAATAAGAATGAAATGGAAGCACTATAGGACAAACAGCAAATGCCTAAACAGACCAACAAATCTATGAGGACAGCAATTATAAAATCTTCAAGGCAGTATTACTTCTATTTACCTCATATTCATAAACTTAATTAATTAAATCATCGTGTGACAATAGGCAGAAAGGTGAAATTAGAATCCTCTTTAAAAATAAAAAATTGCTATTTGGCCCACAAATTATATTGCCAGACAGCAAATCAATCCAAGCTGTGCTTTTAATGCGTTATCATAAATGGTCTCCTTTTTTCCAGGAAAAGCTTACAATGAACCCAACAATTACAGATAAAACAAATAGTTAAAAAATTGTCGCCAAAAGCAACTTTATATCCCCAATCCAGAAAACCCTGAGCTTCAAGAAGTCTCCCTCTCTAGCTATTGACTGTAAGTCAGCTGAACGAAGGTCCTTAGTGGACATTACCTGTACTGGATTGCCAAATTCTTCATGGGAGCAATTCTGCGAGGGTAGCGTTCCCTTGCTGGAGCCCAGCCTGTTGTGGGTATTCTTCAATGGAAAGTTTATTTTTGCAAGGCCTCCTGGCTGCCAGGACTATTCCTCCAGCATTTCCGGTAGCGTGGGATGGTCATCACCTCCTGCTCCTTTCTCCTCCTGTATCCTCAGTCTCTTTCCAAGATGCTAAGCTTTGCTTTCCATTCTCCTGCTTCATTATCCAAATCACACATCCCCTGCCCAGCTCAATACTCCGCTTTTGTGTTGCATAACTGAGTTTTTTCCATCTCTTGCTCCTTCTTTTGTTTAACAGTTTGTGTTTGGAACCAGAGGGCTGCCTTGGTGGAGCATTACTGAGCAGCAGCAACTATTTTCACTGCATTTACTATCTTAGGATTTTGTTTATTGTTCGCATACTTTGCCCACCCAAAATGTCCCATCAGTACCATTGGCAGGAAGCCATGCATATTTCCCCAGTGAATTAAGGCATTCTTTTAACAAGGAATCCTGACAGGATGGAATCAAAGGCAGATCTAAAATACTTTGCCTATCTCAAGCTTCCATTCAGAGCAGTGTGTTCCTAAACAAGCATCTCTCCTTGTTCTTGTTATTCTGTTGATGAGCCAATCACACATCTTAGCCAAAAACAACTTTTGTGGAAAACCTTCCTTCGTACAACAATGCAGTAAAATGGAAAACAGACTGAGCCTACACTTTTGAAGGGCTCGCAAGACAGCGGTTGGCCCCTCATTTTCTAGCAGGGATGGCTGCATTCTCTGCTTCAGTCAGACCCCAAGGCTTGTACTTGAGCTGGCTGAGGTGGGGGAAAATCAGGTCAACTGAGGGAAGATAAGTAGAAATAACTGGGGAGGAAATTATAAGCCTAAAAGACAAATTAAGAACAAAATAAATGTGGGGGGCAACAGTATCAGCCTTCAAAAGTGCATATGTGGAATTGCTAATCCAAAAAACAAAACAAAACATGCAAATCAAATCAAACCTTTATTATGGTCTTTGGACCAGAAAGAATATACAACTTTTCTTTGAAACTATCTGCTTTCCAGGCTTGGGAAATAGATGCCTAGGTCATTCTGATTTTTAACGATGAATTGAGGGGAGATAAAGAGATTCTTGACCAGTTAACCTTACTTCCATTCTGGGAAAAATGGTAGGAGCTTTTATTAAATATAAGCAATCAAAGATAGAATAATCAAGCATACAATCAAACATAGAAGGAGGGTTGTTTAGCTAATGTCAAGCTCTTGGCAGTCAAGTCAGCCAATAGCCAAGTTCTCATAGAGTCTTCTGTGATCAAATTAATTGAAAGAGAATGGGATTCAGCAACATTCACTTTACAACTCAATTTATCTTCCAGTTTTTTAGGGCAGGGACTTTTCTTCATAGATAATTGAGGAATTTGTATGTGGCTGTTGTTTTCCCAACTGTCTTCTGAATCTCTATCAGGCTGTAGAACAGATCATTACAGCTAATTGGATGATGAATTGCATTGTTTTTCTGGCTGAGCATCATGCATGCTTGCTTACCTCCTAAGCATATGATCTGAGGGGCAGAGCAGGACTACTACTGCAGCTGATTACCGATCAAGTGATTAGCTAGTGGGCAGAATGACATTCCTCAGCCAACAGCTTAGTTGTAGCCAGCAGTCTTTGGAAAGAGGAGAGGCAACTGGGATTGTGAGCTGAGTGAGCAAACAGAAGGACAAACTGGAACAGGGAAGATTTGAAAGGGGGCTTCTTCAGACAAACTGAAGAAATGTAATAGTGCTGGAAGAAGTGCAGAAGATAGCAACCAGAATGCGCAGGAGAATGGAAATCTCCCTTTTAAGAAAAGGCTAGAATATTTGGGACTTTTAGCTTGGAAAAAAGGTAACTAAGAGGGAACATGTGTGAGACACATAAAATTATGCATGGTGTGGAGACAATGGACAGGAAGAAGTTTTTCTTCTCTCTCAAAATGTAGGACCAAGTGTCATCCAATGAAACTGATTGGAAGGAGCTTTAAAACAAGCAAAAGGAAATACACAGACCATAATTTACATGTCAGATTTATTACCTCAAGACCAGGTGAGGACCACTGACTTTGGATGGCTTTAAAAGGAGATTGGATCAATTCACGAAGGACAAATCTATCAAGGATAACTCACTGTTACCTCTGGGCTAAATAGCAGTTAAAGGCAAACAATGGTTGGAGAGGGGCATGTTTCTTCTTTCTTGCAAGTTTCTAGAGATATTTGGCTGATCACTGTGGGAAACAAAATTTTAGACTAAGATGGACCTTGACCTGATCTAGCAAGGCTATTCTTACATTCTTAGAAGAACAAGCCTTGCTGAAAAGTCATTAGCATGGCTTTTGTAAAGATAAGTCCTGTCTTAAAAGCTTTCTGGACTTCTTTGTAGATGTTAACATGCCTGCAGACGGGGTGATCTGACTGACTTTGTATACTTGAAATTTCAACAGTCTTTGCCAAAGTCCCTCCCTGAAGGTTCTTGAACAAACTCAGGAGCTATGGAGTAAAAAGACAGGTGATTTTGTGGATTGGTAGATGGTTAAAATAGGTTTTATTTTGTTTCACATTGGAGAAATGTTCAAAATAGGGTCCTTGGGAATCATACTACAGTACCAGCATTTTCACATCTTAACATTTCATGAGCTACTTGGAGCTAGAGTTTCCCAGGGCAGGAATATTCTGTATGTCAATAACCAATTGCCAGGAGAAGCACAAATAAGAGTTTCTGTTAAGTGATAGGAAAGGTGAGAGAAGGAAATGGACATGTGTTTATCGTATTTTTGTCTTAATGTATAGTACGTTTTCATATCGACTATGTACTGTTGAATGCTTCAGTCAAGACCAATCCATTTAAGGGAGGGAGGCTGACAGGGATCTAGCTGAGCATATTGTGTGAACAAAGGTAATATTTGCCCATATTTCTGCACAAAACAATAGGACTGATGCTAACTATCCCACTTACACACTGAATTCTGCACCAGGCCCAAGCCAATCATAGTGGCCAATGGACACTACTAAGAAGCTTCTGGAAATAAATTACCAGTGACAAATAACTTCTTTATATGCATATCTGAAGAAAAACAATTACTTCCTGGAACAAACTAAACATTCCTAGAATATTCTTAGACTGAATTCCAATTTAGTGCTTTCATCTGGGGTAGTTCTTTAAGGTTTCTCCTTATCATTTGGTGCAACACAGTATCCCGAGCTGCATTTTGGATTTTAATTACATTCTGCAGAAGGGGAATAGTGCCTTCATTTGAGGACTGGGAGAGCATGATCCTGCTTTTGATTAATACTATCAAATTATCTTCTTTGAAAACAACATTTTTGGGGAATCTGATCACCTCTGTCAATTTACACAAAATATTGCCAAAGTTTCTGCTGGTATGAAATTTGGGAACTGGGAATATGATTCTTTGCCCAGAAATCCAGATTTCTTGAAGAACAAGCAAGCACCACTGAGTGTAACAGGACTGATAGTTTCCCTTTAAAGGCATTGAGAGTTGTAGATACAAAAAGCTAACTGATTTTCCTTCTTTGGTCATGTCCCTGCTGTGCTCAGTAAGGCTAAGCACTGAAAAACTAGGAAGTGTAGGAATAGTTCTGCATCCACACTTACTAAGCAAGGATAAATAATTCTCAGGAAAATTACACTGTCACGTACAAAATGGATATCTATGTATGTATGTACGTAAAACCAGTATTAGCCTTTTGTTCTAGGCAGCAGAAAAGGCTCACTAGGAGAGAAAGCACAAGTGAAAACACATATTTGTAGTGAGGGTGCTAGCAGGCAAGAAAAGCTTGATTTCTCCCAAAGAGAGTAATGGTTTTCTCATCATATTAAAAAAGACAAAATGATTTTCTCTTTAGTTTGGTAGCTTAAGGCATGAAACTTCGAATAACTACATCAGCTGGGATCACACAATATGTTAAACCAAAACTGAGTGAACTAATTCATAGCTTAGTACTATGAGTACGCCAACACCAATTCTCTTTGAGCACCCCACCTTATTTCACAGTTTAGAATGTTTAAAATTGCAGAAAAAATAGTTTTAAGTAATTGTCTGGCTTTCTCCCCTTTCCTTGGATTATTCCAGTAATGCGTTGCTAGATCTTTGTTCTAAATCTATTATATTTTAGCCTGGAGTTATTTTCCAGGACTTGGAATGTTGATGTGCAAAGCAATTTTATACTCAGCACATTTGAAATGTGGATTTGAAAGCCAGTTGAAGCCCCTCTGCAATCTGTGCAGGGGTACCCCTAGAAGGGGTGAGTAGGGAAAGCTCTCCCCATAGAAAAGCTGCTCATCATGGGCTTAGACCATTTGCTAGCCTACTATGGTTTCTGGTAAGAAAGGTATTAATTTTCTCAAACTCAAAGAGGGTTTGCTGCCAAAAGCTGGCATTCCTGAAAACCATAATGTTCTCCCAGGCCTTGGGCTAAGGTGGCTGGGGCCCCTGCAGGATTGTGTGTAGATGTGGTTAGCCGGATCCACCATCAGTTTTGTTGTTTACTCTTTTATAATTATTGTATTTGGTTTTTATTATGCTTGTTTTACTGTTCCCCGCCCAGCTTTGGTTGGAGTCAGGCAGTGTTTAAACTGAATAGAGGAAATGAAATGAGAAACTTCAATTTGTCCCTGTTAAATTTCATTCTGTTACGTTCAACCCATTTCTCAAGTTATCAAGATAATTTTGAATTTTTGTTTAGGGTATTAGCTATCCCACCTAATTTTGTATCCTGAATTTAATAAACATTCTCTCCAATTCTTCACTCAATTTAATCATGAAGACATTGAAGAGCAGAGAGGCCATGACTGAGCCTTGATGAGGAACCGTTGATAAGTGTTCTGAGTAAGATTTTTGAGACAGCTTGTTCATTTAATTATCATGCATTCAGCCCACACTTAACTAGCTTACTCATTTGCATGTCTGAGGTACTTTGTCAAACACTTTGTTGAAAATATATTTCATGTCTACAGTATTCTCACGGACCATTAAGGAAATTGCTTGATTAAAAAATGAGATTAATCTGACAAGATTTGTTCTTGGCAAATCCATGCTGATTTCTGCTAATTACCATTTTATTTCCAAGGTGCTTACTGATCAGTCTCTTTATAATCTCTGATAGAATCTTCCCAACTATTTGTGTCAGCCTGATTGGTCTGTAGTTTGCTGTATTTATTGTTCTCCTTCTTTTGAAGATAGGGGGAACATGTGGTCTTCTCTACCATCTTCTTTACTAGTTCTCCAAGATTCTCACATGGGTTCGTCCAATCCATTGACTTGTTCTTTCAGTGCCTCAGGATACAGCAATCCATCTATTCCAGGTGATTTAAATTCATTAAAGAAGAGAGGTATTCCCTGACCATGGCTCTGTCCATCTAAACTTTCAATCCTACCTCTTCATCTTGCTCTTCACAATATCCTAGTGCAGTGTTTTCAACCTTGGCAACTGTAAGATGTGTGGACTTTACTCCCAGAATTCCCCAACCAGCATCTTACATCCCAGAATTCCCCAACCAGCAAGTCCACACATCTTAAAGTTGCCAGGATTGAGAAACACTGTCCTAGTGGAACATACAGATTTGTGGTTATGGTTGAAGAAGTTTGAAGCAAAATAGGAGTTCATTTTATTAGTATTTTGCTGCCTTCATTGAGCATCTGTTATTTGCTTTTTCTCTTTTTACTTTGAATATATGAAAAGAAACCTTTTTGGTTATTCTTAAAATCATTAGCATCTTTCCATAATTCTGAGCTTTTGCTTTCTTCTCACCAACTCTCCAATTTCAGGTACCTCTTCATATAAAATATTTCCATTTCCAGATCTTTTATAAGTTTTTTGTGTGGCCATGTTTCTTTTGCTGTGTCAAAATAAAAATAATTATTCCTCTTTACTGTGTTGGTTAAATCCCACCTAAAATATTGCATATTCTGGATGTCACAGTTTTGGAAGAACATTTAAAATCTAGAGCACCTCCAGAGAACAGCAACCAAAATGATAAGGCGTATGGAGGAGGAAATACTTAGGAGGAACAGTTGAAGGCAATGGCTATTTAGCTTGGTAGAGAAAAGACTGTGGAGAAGAAAGATAGCTGTGCCCAAATATCTGAAAGGTGTCAGACAGAACACAGAACGAAAGTGTACAGAGTTGTTTTAGAAGACCCTGAGCCCTTGGAGTCTTGAACATCCTTCTTAGATTTTCAAAGTCCACAGTGGTACAGTTGTAGCTACTCTTTTTAATGTCACTTCTCTCCAAATACATTAGCAAGAAGAAACAATTGTCAGTGGGCTTAGCAAATCTTAGAAATTATTCTAACATCTAGCAGACAGCACACTCATGAACTAGTGGTCAAGATATAGGGCAGAGTGCTTCCACTGCCCATTTCCGCTATAGGGCCTCCTTCATTGAGCTGATAAATCCTCATCCTTTCTTATCAGCTGAAGTACGGCCACTTGCTGCTTTGACTACTTCATGGACAGGTATAAACTTGCATGTTTAAACTCCCAGAAAGATTATTTCTCTTCAGGCAGGAAGAGGAATATATCAGAAGCAGATACAACTAGATTTCTGCTCTTCTTAGAGCACCACTAGCAGAAAGGCTCTTATTTCTTGTAGTTCTTTTCTTGTTCTTCGCAGCCTAGAATATAAATTCTTGGTTTAGCTGGAAAATTTGCCAGGAATACCTGCTAATCTTCATCATTGAATCTTCCAGGCAAACTCCAATGAATTTTCTTCGTCCGCTCATTCAGCAAGTCAGCTATTTTTGCCTGTGCTCCTGGTTTCTACCATACGTCCCTGTAAGTTGTGAGGAAGAGAGAAAGAGAGAGAGAAGCTCCAGCAGTGGAAGAGGTAAGGCTGAGTTTCAGATGATTGTCATTGTTACTACCACATCAGCTCTGCCTTCTATTCGGGGATTCTAAATTTGTTCTTTCTCAGTGTTCATCACCATGGTAATTGCACCATCTCAAAATTATAATCTTAGAATTCTTATACTGTTTGAATTTGCCACCTTTCTTATCTGCTCCTTCCTGATAGCACAGCCAGTATGCTTTGCGTGGCGGGGAGGGGAATGACAGAGGATGAATCATAGAATCATGGAGTTGGAAGGGGCCTTAGAGGCCTTCTGGTTCAACACTCTGTTCAGTGCAGGATCCACCAAAGCATCGACAGGTGACGATCCAGCCTGTTTGAAGACCTCCAGCAGGTCACCACTTCATGTGGCAGTCTGTGCCACTGGCTGATAGCTTAACTTGTATAGTTATGAAGTTCTTCTTGATGTCTAGCCTGAGCCTACTTCCATCTGGTTTTTACCCTTTGGTTCTGGTCCTGCCCACTGGGCAATAGAAAATATTTCTGCCCTCCTTCCTTTATATTTCAAAACAATTGTTATGTCCTCTCGGTTGTCTTTTCTGTAGGCTAAATGTATCCAGATCTTTTAATCATTCCTTGTAGGGCTTGGTTTCCAGGCTCTTGAGCATCTTGGTAGCCATCTTCCAAATGTGCTCCAATTTGTTATTGTCCTTTTTGAATTGTGCTGCCCAGAATTGCACACGGTATTCCAAATAAGGTCTGATTAGGACAGCAGAGAGTGCAACACTAACTTTGCATAGGTTCTGTGCTCTTGTTAATAAACTCCAAAATGGCATTTACCTTTTTTAGCAGCTATATCACATTGCTGGCTCACATTTAACTTGTGATTGACAAGATCATACAGATCCCTCTCCCCTGTACTACTGCTACATCAAGTCTCTCTCATTCTATATTTGTGTCTTTCATTCTCCTACCCAGGTGCAGAAGTTACATTTCTCCTTGCTAAATTCTGTCTTCTCTAAAACTGCATCTCCCAGCTTTGTGCCATCTACAAACTCTCAACTTCCTCATCCAAATAATAGAACAGACCCCTATGGCACTCCATTCAAATACTTCTCTCCAAGCTGGATCCATTAATAAGCATTTGGGGTGTAGTTATTCAGCCAGTTGTGAGACTAACATCAGTATTATCTAGCCCATATTTTACCATTTTATTAAAAACATTGTGAGATGTTCAAAGTTTGCTAAGACCCAGATACAATATGTCTGCAGCATTCCCTCGATCTACAAAGTTAGGAATGCTATCAAGGGAAGAGATAAGTTTAATCTGGCAATTCTTTTTGACAAACCCATGCTGACTCGTTAATTAGAGAATGACTATTCAAGTGCTCACAAAAATGCTGTTTGCTAATCTGTTCAAGGACTTTGCCAAGTACAGTCCAGTTGTTATTCTGTTTCTTAGATCCAGAATCATTAAAAACTATAACAGTTTGAATCAAGAGGCTATAAAAAGTTGTGTCTCTTTAAAGAACTACACTAATAAACTTCCTCCTCTGGGGTTAATTACAGAAGTTTGTTACAAGGGTTTCCAAAATCTCTATTCTGTTTTCTATGTGCTATTTCCCCCCCCTTTTCCTCTTTATCATTATTTCTTCCCTGATTCTTCTTCATGGACAGGAACAATGGTCAAGACGACCACCTCAGGTTCTTGAGTTTCAAGACTCTGGTGATATGGCTGTAGCTGTTCTTTGCAGCATTATCTGTCCCCATATGCATCAGCGGGAAGGGGACTTGATAAGTCTTGGAAATTCTTCTATCTTGCCCTGGTCCTGCTCCTAGCAGATAGCATATTTCACATGCTGATAGATATTATTGACATGTTTGTTGCAGTTCTTCAGAGTAGTAGGATACCAGCTGCCATGACTCACCGTAAGAGCAGTTTAGCAATGGAACCAATTATGCAGGGAGATGGTGGGTTTCCCTTCACTGGATGTGCTAAAACAGAGACTGCCTAAGATGCTTTAATTTGGATTCTTGCACTGAGTTGGGGTCAGTTCCTCTCAACTCTAGGACTCTGAAAATCTGACAAGCAACATTAATCATGAATAATACTATTTTGTTTGAAGAAGACATATTCCATACTGAGAATATGTAATTCCAAACTGGATTACCCTGGATATTGCTGCCTTGTATAGGAATTCATAAATTATAATTCTACATGAGTGAATAAGCAATGTGCCATAAGTGGGCTGTTGATCTAGGACAGAGATCAGTTTGAAGTCCACCCTAAACCATCAAAGCTCCCTGGATGACTTTGGGCCAGTCAGTTACTCTCGCCCTGTCTACCCCATGCGGTTGCTGTTGTCTATCTCTATTTATACATATTGTTAGGCTCACTCATTCTCCTGGCCTTGAATTCAATAAACTTCTCAACCCTATTTTGCCCCTTTTTGCTAATGAGAACTTTAGTGGTTCTGACAACAGTTCTTTTAACTAATCTGCAAATATAAACAGTTTCATGAACTCAAGTAGAACTTTGAATTTTCTGCCTCTTTCAATTTTCTGGCTCTTTCAACTCAGACAAAATATGTACAAAGAGAAACTCATCTTTTAGATGACTTGCATGTCAAACTATTGCCAACAAAGTCTAAAAGATGTTCAAAGAGAATATTAATAAGATTAAAAAAAACCAATATTAACTGATGACTGTAAGATATCTGAAGGAGACAGATAAATCTGCTGTATTGCAACAATTCTACAATAAATCAGTTACACCTGCCAGGAGCAGTGGTTAAACAAAACACTCATATTTCAAGCAAAATAGCGTTTATTTGTAATGACAACAAAAATTGAATTAGTACAATTAAGGATTGTAAACAAATACTCTGAATATCTTTTTCTATTCTGATAAAACATACTAAAAGGAAGAGGTAAAAAATTAGAAGTAAAATTTCTTTAGCAGAACCTCTGCAGTAAAGTGTACAAATTAGTCCGTTATGAACTACTGAAGACTGAAATAGAATCTAAAATCTGTCAGGTATCAACAAGAGGTTCCAAGATGCACTTTAGCAACTTACACTGTAGAGCTTTTGACAATAATGCTTTTTGAAACAACAGGGACCAACAATCAGATAACTGTTATAAGGTTATCCATGTTCAAATTACAAAGGGATAGAAATATCATTTAGCTGCCCAAATTTTGAAGTACAATTTACATGCTAGGATCATCAGTGTTCTCTAATATCATGCACTTGCCCATTTTTTCTTTCAGTCTCTCAGAAGTTTTCATTTGATCTAGAAGAAATGAAAGCACACAGTTCAGAGGACTACAGACAAACAAGTGTTCGTCACAGAGTTCAATTTAAACAAAATCAGGCTTCTTAAATGTCTGAAAATTCACCATTCTTTGTGTGGAATTTAAATTCCAATATTTTATTTTGAGCAGATAATTCTTTAAAAGTCAGATATTTTGTGGTGGGTAGATTACTTTCCGATTAGTCAGAGATAAAGCCCTGTGCTTCTTTTTGAAGGAATGCCTGTACATTTACTGCTATAGGGCAAAATTGTCTGAAGGCAAAGTCATTTCATAGCTGCTTGTTAAAATTACATCCAATGATTTACCATTTCAGGGCTCTGACCCTGTGTCCCCCATTCATCGCCTTTGCTGGGAGGAAGCAGAACCTTCCCTTCCCTTCCCTAACATGCTGCAAATATGTCTGGAATGGAAACCTCATCCAGGGCACATACTTTGGAGCTCTGCAGCCAATTAAGCATTAGGCCAAGTTATGTGGATACAGTAAGCCTCCAATTTAACAGATACTGGTTTGCTTATACAGAATTTTCTTCTGCACATGTGTAAAATCCCACCTGCCATTTTATTTACTTAATACACACTGTATTTATTTACTTAATATTAATTTAATACACACTGTGTATTTACTCAACTTAATTACATATTAATTACATGTAATTAAATACATGTTAATTAAGTTAACTTAATTAACTTAATTATATTTATTTACTTAATACACTGTGTATTTATTTAATACACACTGTGAAATCCCATTTGGATGTAGCAGACCTTCTGCTTTAAAACCTGCCCCCTGATTAGTCTATTAAGTTTTTATGTTTTAAATAGTGAAGCTCTAGGTGGCTATTTGAGTGTGTAAATGGAGAACGAGTGGAGAATTTCAGAATTGCAGAAGTCGGCTTGGGGATATTAGAAAGTATGTGTGATTTGGTCAACCGATGAAAGGACTAGCATGAGATCACCATTACGGTTGGGCAGTGGATGTTACCAGAAAACGGAGTCAGGCTGATATGGGAAAAATAAGAATGAAGACAGACTTCTCATATAAAAGATAGAGGTTTCTCAAACAAAAGCGGAAAGGTGAACATGCCAGGCAAGGTCTGCTGAAACAAACATCAGGTTCCTGAACTTGTACTAACGTGGAATAATCAGCTGGTGCATCAGTAAAGAGAATTAATCAGATGGAAGAGTCTGTCTGACCACAGCATAAGCATTACATGCCCAAAGAAATTCTTTTGAGAAGAGTCCAGAAGAAAGAAAGCTGGAAGCCTATTAAAAAAACAACAACCCTCCTTGCATCATAATAAGGAAAGGGAGAAGTCATCTGCGGCATTCATCCTGACTAAGCTGCCAGCCTCCACTTCCCTAGCCCAACCATACTTACAGATATTCTGTTTTTTCTGGCAACTCTAGAAGTTACATAAACAGCAATTTAACAGAAACCTAGTCTCCAAGAACCTCATTCTGTATGGAACTCACAAAAATAAGGCAACTTAATTGATGCATGCAGTGAGATGTGGAATTGAGACTTGGAGATTAGGTTTGTGGAAAGTTTTCACTTAGAAACCCTGAGATTTGCTGGTGGGGATATTTTGAGTTTTAAGATTTGCGTTAGGATTATTGAAATTCAGAACTTTTTAGAGGTCACAGGAATGTATGAATACTGAGTATCGTAGTTTATGAACTATGCTCCAAGTAGTGAGTTTGTCTAAATTAGCTATTTATTTTGTGGGTGTGTATGAATATCTATGTTAGAAGTATGAGAGAAGCTTGTGAATCCAAGGATGAATTTCAAATATTTGGAGTTGGAAAAATGAAAGAACATACTAAAGAGCAAGAAGGAGGTCCCCAAAGGGAGTGCAAGAGACCTGCCAAAGAAACTGAAACTTTACAACAACACTTCATTGATCTACATGTATCACTAGAGGGTAAGAAGGAAGGGAAGGACTGAAGAGTTAAAGCAAACAGAGGAGAAGCTGATATAGGTCAAAACCAATACTAGATGCCATAAAGAGCATTTTTGCATTTTGTCTGTTTCTCAGGGACATAAGAAACACACATGAATAAATACGTCTTTGGCCAAAATAAATAAGCATCTAACCTTGCTGAAATTTTACGTGTTTCAGTAAGTTAAACAAAGGTTTTGTGTTTTCTAAAATCAGAAGGATATTAAAGAAGTTTCCCTGTTATGAAACATGCCGCTTAAATTTGCCTGAATACTCATGGCCAGTTTTTGCAATTTACTTAGAGGGCTAATTGTAAGACGTGCCGGAAAATAATTAATCTTTTGTTTCTGCTTTTATTTCTAAGTACAGGCTAGCAATAATTTCAGTGAAAAAATATGTAATAATCTAGAAGATAATGCCAGCAATTCTAGAACATGTAATCAAACAGTGGGTTTGCAAGCACTTAGAAAGGATCAAGACGATTACTAGAGGCCAGCGTGGGATTGTTAAAAATAGGTTCTGCCAGACAAATTTTACTTTTTTTTTGACAAGGTGATTAGATTAGTACACCAAGGGAAGGGTGTGGCTTCAGTGTATCCAAACGTCAGTAAGGTATTCGATAAAATTGACCAGAGCCACCTCTTTGGTAAAATGGAATAATATGGAATGGATGGTCTCGCTACCAGATAGATTTGTAGTTAGTTGAACTAATGTGGCCAATGCATGCTCCTTAATGGATCTATGTCTACACAGAGAGAGGTATGCAGTGGGGTACCCCAGGGTTTTATCCTGAACCCAGTGCTCTTCAACTTTTTAATAAATGACTTAGATGAGGGGATAGATGTTCATCAAATCTACAGAGGACACAAAGCTGGGGGGATTGCTAATACCTTAAAAGATAGACTCAACATTCCAAGGGATCTAAATAGACTTGAACATTAGGCTCTATCCACACAAATGCTGTTCAGTGGAGAGAAATGTGAGGTTCTGCACTTAGGCTGGAAAAATCAGTTGCACAGGCACAAGCATGGGCAAAACCTGGCTCAGCAGCTGTACTTGTGAGAAACATCTGGATGTCCTGGTAGACCACAGATTAAGCATTAGCCAGCAGTGAGCTACAGTTGCCAAAAAAGCCAGTGCAATCTTGGGCTGCATCAACAGAGAGATAAATGGTGTGATCATGGGTACTAATAGTTCTGCTCTATGCTGCACTGGTCAGGCTGGACCTGGAATACCATATCCAATTCTGGTTCATTGCCATAGTACAAGAAGAATGCTGAGGAACTGGAAAGAGTGCACAGAAAAGCAACAAAGATGGTGAAGGAGGCTAAATGAACAATAGTTAAAGAAACTGGGTGTGTTCAGCCCAAAGAACGGAGACATGCTACCAGTCTTCCAATACTTGAAGGGTTGTCACAATGAAGAGGGTGTGGATTTCTTCTCCATAGAGCCCAAGGGTAGGACAAGAAGCAATAGGTGGAAGCTTTACAAAGGGAGATCCAAACTCAAAATTTTCTGACTATGAGACCTATTAAGCAGTGGAACAGCCTGCCTCTTGGAGTAATGGGCACTCCATCACTAGAGGTTTTCAAGTAAAGGCTGGGCAGTTATCTGAGATGGGCTAAGGATTCCTACTCTGGGCAGGGGGTTAGACTAGAAGACCTCCAAACTCTCTCCCAACCCTCTGATTCTATGATTCAATCTAAGTTTCTTGGCATGTCCTTGATGTCATGCCTTTGTGTTTTATGTGAGTGGTGTCCCAAGGGCTATTTTAATGAAAAGTTTTAAAAGAGCAGTTCTGTTTTTAAGGTCAAGATGTAAAGCTTCAATCTGCCAGTTGTTGTTGTTCAGTCGTTAAGTCGTGTCCGACTCTTCGTGACCCCATGAACCATATTGTGCCAGGCCTTCCTATCTTTCACTGCCTCCCTGAGTTTGCTCAATTTCATGCTCCCTGCTTCAGTGATGCTATCTAGCCATCTCATCCTCTGCCGTCCTCTTCTCCTTTTGCCTTCCATCTTTCCCAGCATCAGGGTCTTTTCCAAAGAGTCCTCTCTTTGCATTAGGTGACCAAAGTATCTGAGCTTGAGCTTCAGTATCAATCCTTCCAATGAGCAATCAGAGTTGATTTCCTTTAAGATTGACTGGTTTGACCTCCTAGCAGTCCAGGGGACTCTTAGTAAAGGATGCTATTCATTAGTAAGCCTCTCACATGCTCTGTTAGAATTCTTGTCTCTCTCCTTGGTACAAAGCCACTACTAACGCTTTGGATTAGCATGAATTACAGTGTCTGTAATCTAGGGTTTACTCATTACACAACTGGGTTCAACATATGATTTAAATGTAGGGCATTGAGTTGAAGCTGTGAAGAATTAATACAGTATAAAACTATTCCTTTCTATCAACCAAAATGTCCACTTTATGGAAAATGAACCTTTTAGACTTCCCAAATTCTATCACCCGATCTTTCTGATGGATTAAAAAAAAAAATACTAGAGGTGTATAATGATTACTTAACAGAGGTAGAGAAATAATTGGTGGAGATGCCTGGTATTAAATTGAGGGAAAGGTATGGGGTAACCACATGAATATTGATATTTATTAGGAGGCCCAAGAGGGTAAGAAAATACTACTCAACTGACCCAAAAGAGGACCTGCATGGTCTATGTCATAGCATAAGGACTCCACTATAGAAAGGAGTTATTGGAAAAGCTAACAAATCAAATTATAAATGCCCTCAAGGACTGGGAAGGGGCTGTAGCAATTAAAGACAAAGGTCAAAGTTGTTGGTCTACTCAAATATGTACATGCTAAGCTTAATCACAAACTACAGGAGAAATACTTGTTGGGTTGGGGGGAAGAAGAAGGAAAGATTTAAGATGTAACTGGAAACCTGATAGTGAGCAATTAATCTGGTTGCACTGGCTGGGACAGCTGAAGTGAAGATGATGTTCACTTGGAAACAAAGAATTTTATGTTGCTGTAGCTTAACTCAGAGGCTACAATCTTACTTCAGGGATACAGGACTAGACACATGTGGCATGAGCAGGACACACCCTGGAAGGAAGGGACTGTAGTATGTTTATGTGTGGTTGCTGTGAGATATGTCAGAGTTAATGTAAAATAATTAATTACCTGGGGCAGAGCAAGGGAGATACCCATAGGCAGTTCTACCTAGACAGTTGATATTTAGAATGAACTTCTTGAAAGAGTGCAATAAAACAGAAAGTATACCAATATCACCAATACTCACTGATAAGGTCACTTCTGTCCAGCAGTAGTTCTAAATCTTTGTCAGTTATTACTTTTTCTCTTGAACCTTTAATCTCTCTATAAAAAGAAAGGAGGATTTTTTTTTTACTAAGTTTCCTTGTACAGTATTTAAGGGCTTAACCCCTTGGCAACGACTTTAGCTTTAGTTATAAAAATGCTTTCTTCGTGTAAACATTTGTTCCGTGTGGGGAGCCAGCGTGAGGTAGCGATTAAGGGGTTGGACCAGGAGTGGGAAAACCCAGCTACGAGTCTATCCACAGCCATGGAAGCTTGCTGCATAAGACTGGGCCAGTCACTCTGCCTTAACCCAACCTACCTCAGAGTGGATGTTGTGGGAAAACAGGAGGACGAAGTGCTATCTATGCCACCTTGAACTAGAAAATGAAAAATAGGATATAAATCAAATAAATAAGCAAGCAGATCATACCTGTCATAATCCCTGGACTGTAGCAATTCTATTAACTCCTTGGGGTCTAAGCAGCTCTTTGACTGGTTTACTCCAAATTTTCCACCTTTGAACTGATCTTAAAGGTAGACAAGAAAAAAATACCTTTACTAATCAGCACTCTCACTCTGTCAGTGATTTTTTATTAACTATATAAACTGCCCATCATTTTAGCCATAATTCTAAAATAGAAGAATTACAGAATTATAGAAAATAATGCAAACATAAATATTTTCCAAAAAGAGCTCCCCAATATTATGTCCAGTGGAAGAAAATACAGTCATTGGAGATTCACATTTATATGGTGAAAATATTGTTAGTTGTAGATATTAAAGAACTAATGCAAAAAAAAAATAAAAATCGAAGCACTGCATAAGTAGCATCCCGTTCCCAATATCAAAACCAGGTAGGCATCACTGCTGTCAGAGAGAACACACGGCAAGATACGCTGACATCTAGCAGCACAAAACTTAGCTACGGTTAGACAGGCCAGGTTCTCTACTCTTTTACACAGTAAATGTAAACTGTAGACATGTATAATAATGTACCTCAAACAACCTGAACTACCAATGACTACTTATTTTATACTCCATTTAGCAACTTAAGAGTCTCCCTTTGGTCACTAGATTGTTGTGAAAAACATTTAAGAATGAGGGTCGGCCATCCTTTTCTGAATACAGTGGTACCTCGGTTCACGAACTTAATTCGTTCCGCGACTCTGGTCGCGAACCAAATTGGTCGTGAACCGAATCAAATTTTCCCATAAGGTTCAATGTAAATACGGTTAATCCGTTCTGACCCCTACGAATTTGGTCGCCAACCGATTTTTGATCGCGTCCCGAATCAAATTTCCCTATAAGGTTCAATGTAATTACAGTTAATCCATTCTGAACCATATGTTGTTTTTTTTTAAAACCGCAAAAATATGACACAAAGTACAGTACGAAGAGAGAGAAAGCTAACCTTGCTCGACGCGACTTCTGGCGTGGAGGACAAGAAGGCGGGTGGGGAGGCGGTTACTGCTTGGAGGGAGAGTCCCCCTCCCTACAGGAAGCCGCGACCACGTGTCACGGGAGGGAAAATGGCCACGGATCCTGTTCGTAACCCAATGCGGAGTTCACGAACGGAGGCAAAATTTTGCAACTGGAGCGGTTCGTGAACCAAATTGTTCGTGAACAGAAGTGTTCGTGAACCGAGGTACCACTGTACTGTCAACAGCACATATCTACTGTGTTTCATAGTTTGCAAGATTATAACTAAATATTCAAAGCTTTACCTGCTCATTAAAATTCCCATCAGTTTACCACCTCTGAGGGTTAAAAAAAAATTTTTTTTGCAAAGATTATAGCTTTTTTTTAATCATTAACCATCAGCTGTTCAGCTTCACAATGAGCAGCAAGTAGCTGTAGAACTCTTTTTATTCCATCAATGGACACAGATAGAGTAACTACAACATTTACATAAAATAGGAGAGGATAAATGGTGTTTTACTGACCTATTTAGGGGGATGATAATCTAATTTAGAAAGATACAACAAATTAATAAAAACTAGAACAGAAAGGGGGCAATATGTTTCCTTGCCTCACTTTTTTTTAAGCAGGGATGTATCAAAAAATGTCTATCAATGGGGATAACCCCAATTCTTTTAAATAGTCCATCTCTAGGAATGAAGTTGAATACAAATTTGAATTCTACAAAGGTTCACTATAATGCTATAGATTAAAACCTAGACTCAAGTACTATCTAGTGTTTATAGAATCATACAATGTTAAAACTGGAAGGGACCCATTTGCAAACTTCCAATGGGGTGTATTCATCATTGTTGTAGACAGATGGTTCCACTGCTTCACATCTCTTATCACCAGAAAATTCCTCAATTTGTCCTAAAGACTACCTGTTCCTAGAAAATACTCCATATGCAGCCAGTCCAGAAGTTTCCAATAGTCTAGTGTCTAGTAAATCACACTTAAAGAGTGAATTAGTCTGAATTTTATAGTTCTGTAAAACAGAATGACTGCAGGCTGCCACTTGCTAGAATTATTTGTTATGTAATTGATATAACTAAGTAGAGCAGTGGCCCCTGTGCTGTTTAGCAGTTATGGAAGGACACCGTCTCTTCTGTCTCCCCTTCTCAACTGTCTTTTCTCAAGGCTAAACACACCCTGGTCCTCCAATTTCTCTAGGGCTTAGTTTCTAGCCCCTGATTGTCCTTCTTGCTCTGTTTTGAGACTTTGCAGCTTCTATGAATCCATCTTGAAGTTTGGCCTTCACAAAAAGACACAGCTGAGGTCTGATTGAAGCAAAATGAACTGAAATGTTTGTTCCTTGTGATTTGGGAACTGTGCATCTGTTGATGCACCCTAAAACTGCATTCCCCTGTTTTCTTTGTAGTCACATCACACTGCCTCCTCATATTTAGTTTGTATTCAGCTACTATTCCTTTTGTTAAATTACAATTTTGATTATAATAGTAAAATCTAATACAAGCTAAACTTAAAGAAAAGAAAATAGGAGTAAAAAGTGCAAGAGAAAGAAAGAAGAAAGAGAAAAATAGGAATATAATAAGAGAAAAGAAATATATAAAGAAGTTACTTCCAATCTTCATCATAAGTATAAACAACTTGACTGACTCTTCACCTTCTCTATGGTTACAAACATTTACCTCTTCATCCCATATCCCACCTCTTATCTATAAACAAATCCATAAAACGTCTTGTCAGTCCTGGTGTCAGCAGAAAGTCTGTAAATGGTTGCCAGAAGTAACATATCTTGTTTTAACCTGGATCAAGTAAGCCAACTTCATATTTGTTCCTTTTACTTCTAACAGTCTTAATCTTTAGTTCAATCAAATATTGTCGTAGGATTTGATTTCTCTTCACTCCTCTTTGTTCCATTGCACAGAGTTCTTGAAGACTTTAACAAGCCTCTTCTGTAAATCCAGTAGGAAAAGATCATCCAAGCCACTCTCTTGGTTTGTCATTTGTATTTCCCTTTTAAATTTTAAAGCCTCAGCCAGTTTCTTTTGTAGATCCAGTGAAACATCCTTTTCCAAGTCATTCTCTTGGCCTGTCAGTTGTAAATCCACTTTCGATACCATCTCTATCTTGTCAGCTAAAATTTGTTCTACATCTGTCATTTCTACAATAACATCTTTTGGACACAGTCTATCCATAGAAGCAGACATCATTACTGACATTGTTGATATTGTGGCTACCATTTTCTGATTCCATTATTCAACAGTGTCCTTGAGTATTTTCATTGTTACAACGTTTTGCAACGTTTTGCAAGTTTGCAAATCTTTCCTCTACCTATAAACTTTAGTCCCTTCTAGCATACAGTTTTTGAAATCATGAAATTACTTATCTTTGTTTGGCTTGCAAAAATCAAAATAGAATCTATTTCCCACGATAAGCTGTTTGTACTTTATAAATAATTCCAAAATCTTATTGTAAAAGTTTCAATATTCCAATTTTATCTGGAACCTCAGTCCATTTATAACTTTCTAAGATCAAAATCTTATTTAGCTTTTTGTCGTTTATTTCAGATTCTATAAGTTCTTAAGCTTATGATTAAAATTTTCTTTAATTCAGGATTGAAGGCAGACTCACCTGATGTTTTCAGATTTGTTGGTCCAAAGGTCTCTAATAGCTTAGTAGTAGTTAATGAGCAATTTCCAAAAGTGATCAGAAAGTGAAGTTTGCAAACTTAGCATACTTCAAAAGTCTCCACCATGGTTGTGAGCAAAATGGCTAATCCTGTTGTCTCCTGGTGCTCAAATCTGCAGAAAACTGCTGTTCTGTGGTCTCCATGCAAGGACCAGCCATCCAGAGCACATGTGGGCAATCTCCCGTCCTCTCCTCATTCAGAGAGATTCCAAGGAACCAGTCTACTTACCAGTTCCTTGGTCTTTGCTGTGGTCATTGGCTCCGCTTTTGCAGAGCCATCTTCAGTTTGCCATACCTGCCCCAGAAGTTTGTATTCAGCTACTGTTCCACCAAGAGTTTTTGTACAACTATATTTACCACTCCAGCTGCAATTCAGTCTAAGCCTGACAACTCTAGCAGCAGTCATGCCTTGATTACATTGCAAATAGACTTACAACCTACTTGTTCTGAGACTGCCCTTTGAAGAGTACAATCTGGCTTCAACTGATTCAACATGTGGCAAAGTGATATTGTAATCATACCTATATTAAAAGTTCAGCCATGGTGCCATTTGCTTTCCAGAAACAATTTAAATTGTTGCCTTTGATTTTTAAAGCTTGAAACACCACAGAGACTGGCTGCCTAAAGAAGTATTTGTCTCATTATGAGCCTATGGGACATTAAGATATGCAGGAAATGCCTTTCTGAAGATGTCTAAGCTCCTGGGATGTAGAAGGCTATTGCCAGGTATGCTGGAGAGGACCTTCTCCTAGGTTGCTCCCAAGCTGTAGAACATTCCCTACAGGACTGGAATTAGAACCTAGGCGCTTATTTGTTTGAAAAAACTTCATGAGGGCTTTCAGTAATTATTTATATTTTATGTTTCATGCTGTTTTTGACAGATTGCCCTTATAGTCTGTATAGGCTGTGTCAATAAACAAAGAAAGAAACAAATAGCTTTTAAATGGAAGACTATTAAAGGCATAGTACTGTCAGCCAGCAAAACCTCATAGCTGATGGTCCAGCAAAGAAAAAATGTGAACATGATTTCTAAGAATTATAGAGATATTACTAACTTTTGTGGATAATCAGCTTCTCTAACTTCCTTTTCGCAGCAGCCCTCTCCACAATCTTCTGGTCAATGGTATTTGCGGTAACAAAACGATATACAACCACTGGCTTTGTTTGACCAATTCTGTGACATCGGTCTTGTGCTTGAAGGTCAGACTGAGGGTTCTAAGAAAAGAAAAATATATGAATTTAATATTTAGTGGTTACATGATCCCTTTGGGATCAGGACCTCTGTCAATTTAAAGGTGTCAATACAAGCACATACCCAGTCACTGTCATAAATGATGACTGTATCTGCTGCAGTCAGATTAATGCCAAGACCTCCAGCCCGTGTGCTCACCAGAAATATAAAAACTTCAGGGTTTGCATTAAAATTCTTCATCTGTAAAAGGCAGAATATCTCCACATTAACATAAAATAGGAAAGTCAGCATGCTTGTTCTTACAGATAGAAATCTCTTAGCCACCATTCTGCTTCAACCACAAAAAATTATAGGAAGAATTATATTAAGGCACGCTCCTGTATTTCACAATTGTTTTGTGGCTGAGAAGATTCAGAACATATGTTGAAAACAGTGGAAAGTTTAGTAGTTTTTTGGTCCTAATGAATTGTTTGAAAACTGTAGAAAGAACCACCACAGGATACATTTTAGAAATCCACACAAATGAAAACTGATTAAATAAAAGAGGTATGCAATTAAAAACTAATTTAAAAATTAGGCTGTTATACCTGCAGTTATTCATGATAACCTAAATCAGTGTTTTCAACCATGGCAACTTTAAGCTATATGGTCCAAATCCCAGAATTCCCCACCCAGCATGGGGAATTCTGGGAGTTGAGTTCCACATAGCTTAAAGTTGCTAAGATTGAAAAACACTGATCTAAATATTTTCTGATATGTTTCACAACACAAATGTATGTTTCAAGACATGATCTATTAATACACAATAATCTCCAGCAATTCTATAGTACTATACAACCTATATCATCTCAACGTCTCTCTAAAATAGAGCAACTGGATTCCAGAGGCTTCCCAATTATTTTTTGCAGAGGAGAAATTGAAGCCAAATAGCCTACTCCCAACTCACTTCCTAGATAAATCTTAGAAGAATCAAGCAAAATGAATGTTTCCAACAAAAGAGTCACCTACATTTTCTTCTCTGTCTGCATAGGACATGCTTCCATCCAGACGACTAAACTGATAATCTCTCAGATAGCAGTAGTCCATCAAAATATCCAACATCTGGGTCATTTGTGAAAACAGCACAACCTAAATTGAGGAAATATTCCTTAGTAGCTTATCTCAGAGGTTTGGAAATCTTTTACTGAACTCAAAAGCAATACCTTGTGTCCTCGCTTTTTTAGTTCTGGTAACATGCGATCCAAGAGTAACACTTTTCCAGAATTCTTCACTAGATCCTCATCAACCTTGACATGAGAGGGGAAGCAACATAAATCAAAATTATATTATGAATTATTGGGTTAACATTCTGCTTTTCCTGGCCTTTTGAAAGCAACATTTGTGAATACAGCCTCATTTCCTTTATCATCAGAGACTAGCAAAAAAAAGATATGCATAAGATTCCAGAGGTTCTAATTCTGGAAAGTATGTCCTTTAGGTTAATAGACAGAATATTAGATAACTGAGATAACTGAAAGGTAATGTAAGCTAAAAATATAAATTGTCCTGAGCTTAAATATTTATAATTGCCTAGTATTTGCTGAATGGGACTGCTATTCAGTTCAGTTAAGAAATTAAGACTTTCTTAAATATAGGAAAATCCTTCTACTTTGGATGAAGAAAATTGGATGATCTTGAAGGCTAGATTTTATTTTCTTATCAGTGCAGTTATGGCAGTAAATGTGTAGAGAGGAAGCAGTGCAATTCTCAGGCACTTATCAAGCCTTTGGGTGAAGAATGGTCCCAGCCTTAAGGAACATGCCAGAGCTAGGATTTTTAGAAAAAGCCACATCCTTGCCTGTAACACACACTAGGAAGGCATTTCTTAAGACAGTGAGGACCCACCAGGTAAATGAGGCTGATGTTTAGAAATTGATAAATAATAGCATCTCCCTGCTGAAGGAAACATCATGGACAAGACCATAGGTCCAGATATAAATGCTATATGTATCAAAGCAAAAATGGAGCAAACAACAATTGTCATGGCAACTAAATAGTCTGTATATGCAGTTGATGTGAGTTAGGATGGCTCAGATGAGAGTTCAAACAATGAAGTCTTACTTCTTCCCAGCACAAGAGGCATGCTGAAATATGCACAAATATAGTGATTGCATCTTGAATAGTCTCAAATACAAAGTCTATCTGGACAATTGCCCTAGTTATTCCTGGTGATTTACAATTATTTAAGAGTCTGGAATGTTTTGGTGTTTTTTTGTTACCAAACTGTCTATACTAACTGCCTGCACACAAAAGGAAGAAGAATCTGCTTTTCCTTGCCTGCTTTGTACAGGTTTGAAAATGAAGGCAGGAAGCATAAAGAGTGCCAGACCAATGCTAAGAGTTAATAAAATACAGAAATTAAAAAGCAAGGATGAGCAAAGTCAACTGACAGTTTAGATTTTACTATGCAGAGTCCTTCAAAAAGGTTTATTCTGCAGATTCTCACTGCCATGTAAGAGAACCAGGAGAAACATGCTCTGGTACACAGCCATTTTCACTTCTCTTGACATTCATTCCTTGTAACAGACCACATACTACTCACCACCTTTCTACCAGCATTTCTATACATTAAAATGTCTCCATGTTCCTATCCTCCATAAGCATTATAGACAGGCACACAAATTCATCTACTTGCTCTAGTTTTTCACTGTTTTTATATACATACATACAACTTGTAATTGTTCACTCCATTTTCTTGTTATACACAATTGCCTTGGTTTTGGATACATTAATGTTTAGGTCCATATTCCTCATTGTATCATATAATCTAACGTCTCCTGCGAATCTGAGCCAATAATACAGCATCACTGGTGTAATATTCTGAATGAATGCAAAGGAGGGGGGAGAGTATTGTCTTTGAATGACATGGTTTGAATTAGATGAGAGAGTACAGAAAAAATAATCCGCCCTTCTGAAGTGCTAAAAGTGGATCTTGGGAAAAAATGGACATAGAAGAGGAAAAGAAATGAATGAAATGAGTGAAAGTACCACAACTGCAACAACAGTAGGCAAAGAAAGTTATGAGTTCTGTATAGAAAAGAAGTAGAAGATTGATTAATCTCTTCTCATTATTGTTTCAGGTTTGGTTTTTCTGTGTTTTAAATTTTGTACTTGCTTTTTATTTGTTTGGGATTGTAAATAAATAATTTGATCACTAATGGGAAGTTTGTAAAAGAAACACTTAACTAAACCATTTCTACTGCTTCTTTTTTTCTCCAATATACTCTCACTTCTGTATAACAAAGTAGGCAAAAACATTCCTATACACAGTGTTATGATTATTGCAACTTATCACACCTCTTATTTTGACAAATGTCTATTCCTTTTAACATACCGCATACTATCCGCTACCTTTCACTGGTTTGTAAATCACCACAGTTCTCCATTAATTATTAAACAAAGAGACTCCACACACCATTTTATTGCTCCCTGCTCTATGGTGAACCATTCACTAAGCATTCAGTTCTTATACAGTGGTACCACAGGTTACGAACGCCCCTCCTTACAAATTTTTCGGGATACGACCAGCTCCGGCCCCAAAAATTTACCTCGCCATGCGACCTCCGCCTCGAGCTACGAACCGGATCCGCGGCCATTTGCCCTGCTGCCACGTGGTCGCGGCTTCCTGTGGGCGAGATCGCGGTAGCAAGGAGACGTCCGGTGAGGCTTGTGGTGTGTTTTGTGGCGTTTGGAAGGTTTCTGGTGTGCTTGTCAGCATGGCTCCAAAGAAAATGCAGAGCAGGCTTGGCAAGAATAAGGCTTTGAAGAAAAAAGTGGGGAAATTTGCCTCGTGGTGCGACCAAATTCGGAGGGCGGATTAGCCGTATTTACATTGAACCTTATGGGAAAATTTACCTCGGGTTGCGACCAACTCGAGTTGCGATCAGAGTCACGGAACGGATTAAGTTCATAACCCGAGGTACCACTGTATATCCTTTATTTCCAACGTAATTTCTCTTGTTGCAAGAGAAGCTTCAACACATATTCATGCAAAATATTCCACAATTCAAGGCAATTCACTATCATATTATTTCTCTAAAAGAACAAATGTACAATAAACTTATTTTCTCCTAGGTTCTCCAGGACCTGGTAAAGAACAAAAATCTAGTTTGCATACCCTCTGCCCAGTGAAAAGCTGCACTGCATTTCCCAAATTTTGCTGATTGCCACCTCTTTCAATCAAAATTCTGCCAAGCATCTTCCAAGGTGCACATAAGTCCCTGGAGGTTTTGCATACCTTTCTGTTTGTGCAATATAGGGGAGCAACAACGGCATTCTAATCTTCTATTGCATCTGCAGGCACAGATGCAATATTCATATACATGCTAAGTAAGACGCACAGCTCCTCCAAAATCAAACCAGTTCATGTTTTAACATTTCTCCAGTCACACTGCCTACACCTGCAGCTTACCATCTTTCAACATTCTCATAGCATGAGTACCTTTTTATCAATGTTTATTAGACATTAACATTTATAGGATTTGTTTCAATTCCATTTTTCAACACATCACTGCTATTCCCAAGTCAATGTCTAGAATCTTTCCAGCATTCCCTACCTTCCTTTTTTCTCTACACGTATATTATTTTTCTTTCATCCTTATTTTTGCAGTATTCTCTTACATGTATTTTCCCCTCATGCACACCCTCTTTCACCTCATCATTCTGCCAAGCATTCTTTATCATATTTCCTTTTAGCATAACCCCACATACCACTGTAGTGCTTTGAAACATAATTGTTTCCACTCTGTTCCAAGCAGCTTCCACACATTTCTTTCCTTGTTTGCAGATTAATCAATCTTCTACTGCTTTTTCATGTGGGACTTGAATTTTCTCTTCCTGTAGTCACTCTACTTTTTCTTGTTTTTTCTTTTTCTCTCCTTTCCTGTTCTTCCCAAGATCCACTCCTCACACTCCCAGAGAATGATCTATCTCACGCTTACAACCTCTCATCAACCCTCACTAATCAAATCAATCATGCTTTAAGATTTATATTCTTTCCTTTGCCTTCTGTAAGCATGAACTAGCTTATGCTTAAGCTGCATATTTGAAACAAACAGACATTTTTCTACTCACTAGTCCCCATTTTTTTATTCTTGGGTCTCCAAAAGATCTATGACTTTTTTGGCACTCCCCTATCTTGTTCCCACCCATTCATGTTACCTATGCATTTCCCCCCCAGATTGTATTCATTCAGAATATTGCATAATTTCCCAAAACTCATCTCTGGATCTTTCATTATGCCATTCACTAGAGCATAACATACAACTATGATCCAACCTATGAATTCCTGTTTTCATATGAACTCACAAAAACCTAGATGATCCCAATTCATACATTTTAGCCATTCATTCATAATTAAGCCTATATCTGCACTTCCCTGCATGTACTCTTCCACGCCCACTCCACAAGATAAGACTATTTTAATCCATGTCTATTACATCCTTCCTCTTTCTCTTAATTTCACAAACATACAACGTACCTAATTTTTCTATCATTTCATGCCCTTTACACCTCTAAAACAGCAAGTTGCAATTTTCCATATACCATATAGAGATAGGCCCACAGATAGTGATCTCCACCACCTATTGTGGCTTTGATCAATCAAAGCTTTCACACATTTTTTTAAAAAATGTGTTTATTTTGTTATGTTTTAATAAAACAGAGAAATATAGATCAGTATTGGTAGGATTTGACAAATTTTGGCTAGTATGCCACAAACACAACTGAAGTCTCGTTTTACCTCAAAGCATGCTTATGTAGGCTATGCAAGCCAGGATCTTTAACTTATAGACTACCTTCCAAACCAACATAATGTTGCCCATATCATATCACTTAAGAGGTATATACAGTATCTTAGGATACTTTTTAAACCCTACTTCTACTGGCCAACCCACAGCTTTGCTTAGCAGTTGACTAAAGCTGTAGACAAATGGTCTTTCAGCCAACATTGACCGAATAAGTCTAAATAAACAATGCCCACAGTTTTATGTCTACTCAAAAGTATATAATGAAGGGTCTACCTTAAACTGCTTTGTGACAGAGTCCAGGGGATATTCAATAAGATATGGATGGTTACAACACTTCCTTAGCAGCATCATAATGTTCTGCAACTTCAGGTTGACTTCTGAATCCAAAGGCATATTCACCGCAATCACTGGCCTTGCAAATGAAAGCAAGTTGAATTAAAACTAGAAGTACAGATAAAATCTAACAAACACATGTCAGTGTTACATTTCAAGAGCTATTTCATCCTATCTATACCTCTCTCTCTCTCTCCACACACACACACCACACAATGTAACATTTTACCAGTAAGATTAAGAATGATATTTAAGCTTATTATGAATTTATTTCTCAATGTCATCTGGCTGCAAAGACTTTTTGCAAATAATCCAAATAATCTTTAGATTAAGTACCTCTCTTTTTCAGCTTCTTGCGTTTTACTGATTAGCTCTTCCAGTGCATCAGGGAAATCATTTTCACTGAGCTCACGATAACTAACCACTTTCCGACTGCGTCGCTTTGGTCGGCCTGTAGAACCGAGCTCCACAATTTCTTCCTATAGAATGGAAGAACTGGTTATTTACAGGAATGTGTTCCTTGAGTAGTGATCAGTGCATTTACACTGATGGGTCCTGTGCCTGCCTGGTGCATTTTCCTTTGCACTCCTCAGTGCATGCCATCTCTGCTCTAGCTTATTCCTCACAATTCTACTGAGTGACAGAGCAGTGAAGAGCGGGGTGTGAAAATACACAGGTGACCACTCAAAGTATCTTGGTTATAGATAACAAGTTATTCTTCAATGTGTTTCTGGGATTCACATTCATGGGAGAGGAAAAAGCTAAGGACTGGTGAAGGGGAGGAGTTAAAATGACCAAAGACATGGTCTGCTCTAGAATAATCCACTCTATTTGAATGCCCAGTGCTCATGATTGAAGATATTCCATATACCAGATTGCTGCCCTGCAGGACTCTGGCAAAGAAATCCACATGAGAAAGGATGACTATAAAGATATTTTTCTGATCAAGCAACTTGTCTGCATTGGAAACAAAATTTTATAGCTTGTAATTATAACAAAATAGCGGAGACAACCTATACAGAGATAGAAATCTAAGACTGCCTATCCTTTTTGTCTAACAGCATGCAAATAAATATTTATCTGCCCTGAAGAAGACTGATCTTTGTAAACAGGCTAACAAGGTTGCCTATATCTTTGAAGCATAGAGGGAGTTTCTTAAGGGGGCAGGGGGACTGTTGGGGGGTGGGGGAGAAAGAAGAACATTTATCCCAAGGAGATTGATTCTTTTGTAACAATAAATACAGTGGCTCAAAAGGCTTGGGCATTAAGACTGAAACTAAAACTAAAGATAAATAATAAGGTATATATGTTCTGAAAGGGGAATCTGAATTTGCAAAAGTACAACAAAAAATCCATCCCACTGATAATAAAGAATTCCAGGGGTCAAAGAATCACTGAAGCTTTTTTAGTCTGACAAAATATTTTTTCCCTCAACTAAGATTGTAGCATATTCAGATCAAGCGTTTGCAGGATGCATCAACCCTTTCTCTCATTACTTGTAGTCTAAAAACTAGGCTTAAAACATGGGTGCAGAATTGTGGTTGATCAAAAACTATTTTGGTTAACAGAGTGAATGGCTGCAAAAAAAAAAAAAAGGCAAGTACGGTATTAGGCTGTATTAACAGAAGCATAATTTTGAAATCATAGCAAGTCATTGTTCCATTTTATTTGTTTTGGTCAGACCACATCTCAAGTATCACATCCAGTTCTGGGTACTACATTCACCATGCTTTAGGAAACAATCAAGGAAATGGGAACAGACTCAGAAAAGAAATGCAAGATGATCAGAGACTAGACATTAGGAAGCCTGATGGAACTGGGAATTTTAGAGAAAAGAGTGGGGGAAAGTTTAGAGAAAAGAGCACTCCTTAAATACCTAAAGGAAGTCCCACAGGAGATGGTCAAGACCTGTTCTCCATCATTCTAGATTGCAGGTCACAGAATAATTATTCTGAATTACAGGAAGGCAAATTATGAATGAATGTTAGGAAAAACAAGTCCTACCAGTAAGAGCCATTAGACAGTGGCATTGATTACCAAGAGAAATGGTGTTTCCTCTTCCCTGGATGTGTTCAGATGAAATCTGGAAGGCCATCTCTCTGAGACCCTTTAATCTGGATGTGGCAGCACAGGTAGCAAGTAGCTATCCCTCCTTTGAGGAGAAAGCTACACTTAAGGGCTTCAACATGATGAAAACAGCATTGTGCCACCCATTCCATTCCTTTGGGATGCATGTACAATGCTACAATGCATGTACAAAAGGGTTGGGGCTTGCATTGCAATACACACAATGCTGCTTTCATCAGACTGCCCCATTTGCCTGCCCCTGCAGATATCTACAGGCTACCCCACTTGCCAGGTGCTTACCAAGCCCAGCTGAAGGAGCTTTGGGCTTGCTTTGGTGTATCAACATGGCTTAGGCCCAAATAACCTGCAAGATACCTACTTCTCTACAGACCCATTCTTCAAATGAAACCTCTTTTGCTGGTCCCAGCATGAATAAGCTTAACACCAACAGCAAATTCTGCTTTTTTCTGTGACTGGAGTTGATGTTGCTCTCTTCTCTTTTATAATTTAAGAGCGGGTTAAAACCTATCTTTTAAGCATTCTTACTATTCTTAGTATTTTTAAAATTATTTTTAAACCTGAGAGAGTGGAAGTTAAACGCAAGTCTCAGGAGAGTGTCCCATAGCCTGGTGCAATGCAGTAGGAGGCTCTCTCCTAAGTGTCAGAAAAGAAGTTTCTGACAGCAGAGGCATCTTCAAAAGCACCTCTCCTGCAAATCTTAACAGCTAGACAGGTTCATAACAGGAGAGCCAGTCCTTAAATAATTGTGACTTAAGCCATTTACAGCTTTAAAGGTCAATAACACCTTAAATTGTGCAATATTGACAACTAGTATAGATCTTTCACAAATGGAATCACGCAACCTCTGTACTTTGCACCAATTACAGTTTAGCTGCTATCTTTTCAGCAAACTGCAATTTTCAGACACTTTTCAAGGATAGCCCCATGCAAGGTCAGAACATGATGTAACTAAAATAGGGACAAATCTGACAGGCTAGAGAAGAATTGTAGCTATTGTGCAAAGGTACAGAACTACCATCTGTGAGTTCAGTTTTCTATGTACCAACTGCCCTGTCAAATTATATCTAGATATACTTTCAGCTTGTTCTGCCTTAATTATCAAAATTAAATATGGTTAAATATGGATGGTAAGAAGCAAGAGAGCTGGGTATTAGTTTGTTGATGACACCCTATTCCAAAACTCTGGGTGATCCCCTTCAGCAGTTTCATCTAAACACTGAATATCATGGCATCTCATCAGTGCCATAGGGATGAGAGGGAACATACCACCTTCTAGACAGGGCTGAGAGGGGAGAATTAGTACAACTGTAAATAGTGTTAAAAATATCGTTAAAAAACGATACCATAGTCTGATACTGCAAGCTGCCAAGAGGTCCAGAACTAACTGGACCATGCTGTTTAGATCAAGTTTCAGTACAGGTAGCCATGGCAATCAAAGTATAGATAACCAAAGCAATACCAAATCCTGGTTGACAGCATAAATGGATCCAGAAAAATCACTATCATTTAGAAACACTGGGAGCTGCATCACTTCATCACCTTTCCCAAAAATGGTATGTTTGAAACTGGTCTATAATTATACAAATCTCCTAGGTCAAAAGGGTTTCTTCGTTAATGATCTTACTACTGCCTTATTGAAATGGGAGATCACATCCCTTCCATAAGGTGGCACTGATCACCTCCCAATTCCAGACTGGTGGAGAAAGTGTGGAGTAAGCAGGTGGTTGCCCTTGTATCTCAACAACTTCAAAATCTATGAGTGGCAAAGAATTCAAGGTAACACAATTGCTGAAGTTACATCCCTATGGCTTCCCCTAACGTTAGTCTAATTTGCAATGGACCCAAGTGACTTTATTTACAACAACTGAGCATTCCAAGCTTCCTCCTTCCAGTGTTCTGGTGGAAAAGATGTGGCACAAAATGGAAAAGTGATGCTTCAGCTTTTCCAATCTCCCTCTCATTATCCATCTGTTTCACTGCTTTCACTTCCCAGTAAGACAACAGTTTGGCTTTTCAAGAGGGAAAAGGACATGCAGGAGCAACCCTGTTAAGCCTCTGGGCCCTCTCAGAGCCCAGAATAGTAAGGGCAGCAACAATATAATGGACAAACAATGAAAAAATTTCCAAGTGCATTCAGGAAACTATTTGGATCCATCAAAGAGCTGAACAGAAGCATTTTAACCAATCTTTCATTGCTGCAGAAATTTATATCACCCAGTTTAAAACTAACCAAGGGGTGACAATGAAGTCCCGTAAGTGGCAGGGGCTTCATTGTGCACAGAGCCACAAACTTGTATAAGGAATAAGAATGGGACAGAATTTTCTACACTTCCCATATTGCTCAGACCCTATCCAAGAATTTTATACTCTTGAAAACCTTGCCAGTACTATTTTCCTTATGCTCTGTGTTGTTATTTTTATAGATTACAACAAGAAAATATTCTATCTTTACCTGAAGAGGAGACACTGCCCAAAATATAGTTGCTTAGGAAGATCCCTATGCCAAAATACAGCAACAAGTACCTGGTTGTTTCCCAAAAGCTTCTGAATTGTCTTATTTACAATGGCACTGTAAAAGATTTCTTGTTTCTTAACAAGAGGTGCATAGACCACAACTTCACGTTTGGGAGGAACTTCTACAGCTACATCTGATTTCAGTCTTCTCAATAAGAAAGGAGTCAAAATCTAAAATCAAAAAATCAAAAAACATTTCTAATCATTTATGTTTAAAAGGGATAACCTTGCTTATTTGCTCTGAAATAAGGAAAGTGTTGACATTCCAAGACTGCATGGTTTGATGTTCTGTACATAATTGCTTTCAGCTGCATTTTGACAGAAAATATGGCTTTGGCAACCCCTTTCTGTAAACTACCGAGTGCTTGAAACTTTCCTTCTAAGGCAAAGAATTAAGAGTTTTAATCTTTTTTTTTTTTGCAAGAACAGAAGGGAAGATAAGCAGTCTCAATTTCATCAAAGCCAAATACTTCCACATATAACCACTCCCTACTGTAGCATAACACAAAACAGAAGCAACTGCATTCTTTATGTTTGGGCAAAGGGATGACGCTCTCCATCTATACTCACATAGTCTATCCAACCAACCAACCAACCAACCAACCAACCAACCAACCAACCAACCTTACCTACACCACAGAAAGCTTCCTGAATGTTCAGGTATTAACCATAAAAACAATTTCATGGGAAAAAACCCCTTAATTTCTGAGCAAATGTATCTTCATTGGGAGGAATTCATATTGGGAAAGTAAGGATGCCCACAGATACATGTAACAGTGGTATTTGCATGTATATCCATATGCAGTTATCAGTAATATGGTGTGGTATAATATTTAAGGAAAAAGTGGCAATATGGAAGACAAAGACAATATATTTTAAGCAATGAAAACAGACCTGGTGCAGCATGTGCAAGATATTCTGTTCTCTTTCCTTAGCAATAATATCTTCAGCAATTTCAGAAATACTGGTAATATCAAACCAGGATTCAAAGCTAGAGAAAATCAGCAAAGAAAAATGAATTAAGAACTGAGGAGCTACAACTTGGTTCTGTACTGAAGAAAACAAAGTTCTGCAATGTGCACTGATTATCCAAATTGACATGTATTTTACTTGTCCATATTATTATGCCTTTCAAGAAAAGGCACAGACACGCAGGGCATGAAACTTTGTGCAATCATTACAATGAAACTCTACTTACCATTTCCTCCCCCTATTCTTGAAGCATTTGAAATTTATATTTATTATTCACCTTCACTTATAAAATTTAGAAATCAAATGTACAGCTGGTCCCAAAGATTTGCCATCAGTTTATCAAGTAAAGATCCATTGGCAGTATAGGATACAGGTTTCCAGTTATTACCTCCAGCAATTATGAAAATGCCTTTACTAAGCAGAATCCTAACCATAGTATAATCTCGATCTGCGCAACAAAACTCCAGCCTCTGCACGATTTAGCTGGTAGATGGGAATAGTTGGGATTAAGGAATATAAAAGGATTTTCTTTCAATTTAGCGGAAAACAGGGTGCGTTCCTTTGTATGCAAGTGGATCTTCCACTGGCCCAAATCTAAATAATGTTGAGGAACCAGAGTATCAATATTTGATACCGCTAGTACCATCTGGGTAGGTAAAATCAACTGTAGGATCTCCAAAGCTTCAGAAATCATAAATGGTACCATAACCAAGTAAACTGGCTTGGTACCAAAGATGATGAAGACACAGCTATGACAGACCCAGAAACCATTTCCATCAATGCTGCTATTACAGAAAACTTGGGTAGATTTCTCATTCTGAGAGAGACCCTAATACTTGCAGATTGCTCGAGATCCTGCAGTAGTAGAACAGAAGTCAAGGATGGTGCCAGAATTGGCACTGAGAGTCCTGATTTGAACAACAAAAGTACCAGATCCTCACCTGTAGACACACATTTTCTTTTATTAATCACTGTTGAGCATTCACATCCCTTAAAGATCAAGACTTGCAGAGGCCAGGTCTGCAGCAAGGCACTTTGTCAGCAACATGCTGGAAATAGGGAATAATTATCAATGGGCTTGGAATCAGCACAAGACTGGAATAGCACTCAAGTCTGAGTCCAATTGTTGCAATCCAAATTGATGTATTGTTAATGAATTTGTCAGCAAGACCACTTGACACAAAGAAATGCTTGAAATCACAAGAAACTTGAGAAAAGTTGCTCTCATAAGCCCAAAAAAGAAACTAACATCCTGAGGTGCTACAGCAAATGAAACAGTAATACTACGAAAAAGTAACATAAAAAGAAAGGAGGTAGGGGATGAAAACAACAGGAAGCTAAAGGCTCAAGGAAAACATTATCTAGAGGCCAAGAACATTTCTTGCAGTATTACTGCCATTGTGCCGAGAAGATTCTGGGAGAAACATCCCTGAGCAGTTGTACTAGTATGTGCGGGGGCTACCTCCAAAAAACATTTCAGACTGTGCCACACCTGTATTCTGCAGTGGTAAAAACAATGCAATGCAACTTCAAGGAGGAAAACCAATTCTTAGATCTCTAATGCCAATGTTCTGCTTTGCCACTGAAGATATCACCTTTTTACACTTATAACAACTGTTCATTATCAGGTGCCCCCAAAAAGCACAGGGGTAGAGGCTAAGTTAGACTTGACATCTAAGTTGCAGTTCTTGGGTCAAATATTTCTTATGACCTCTATATCAGAAGCCACAAACAGGCCAAGAACTGGATATCATCAAGACTGACTGACTTTAGGGGCAATGGCTTTCATAAGTATAAGGTCCTTCACTAAGACAAAGGGATAACCTATTGAATGATCAACTTTTTATAGGTAGAGTTGGAAAAGGAAGTTTGGAGTTCAATATGAATTTATCCAATTTCACATTTTTGAACCAATGTATGAACGTTTATTCTTTGAAAAGTTCATCTCAAAATTTGTTGATGTTTGTTCTCCAGTTAAAAACGCAAGGAAATTTTTAAAATAGATTTTATGTGTGCATAAAATCTATTTTAAGGAAATTACTGGCAAAAAAGTGCATTCAAAAGGATATTAATTATGTAAATGTATTTAACCTCTTTTAAGAAATCTTAAATAGATGCAGATCTTATTAAATATTTATTAAACTATATGGTGAGGTCTCTCACCATTATTAAATTAACAGAGTCATCCAGCTCTACAGGTAGTCCTTGCTTAACGACCATTTATTCAGTGACCATTCAAAGTTACAATGGAACTTCATGAATGGTACTTATGCCCAGTCCTCAAAGCTACAGCCATTGCAGTGCCCCTGTGATCACGTCATAAAAATTTGGGTGTCTGGCAGCCTGCCTGCAGCTGACCTTCACTGTCTTCTTCCTCCTGCTGCTGCTGAGGCGTGCCCAGCCTGGCCCTTTGTGAGGCAGCTGCTGGCCATGCAAACCCTTCTTTCCAAGTGTGCCCTCCCACCCCCAGCAGCAGCCACCCCTGGCCCAACTGCACTTGCAACGTGGCAGCCACTTACCTACCTACTGCCTGCTTGCAAGCTGCTCAAGACTTGCGATTTCTTGCTGGCTTCCCCAATGACTGTGCTTGTTGGAACCAGTGGAAAGTTTGTGAGGAAGTCCTTGCTTAATGACCCGCGATTCTTGCTTAACAATGGCAATGGCGACTGTCAGGATTGCCATTGCTAAGCAATGTGGTCATGTGACATCGTGCTTTACGACTGCATTGCTTAATGATGGAAATTCCAGTCCCAATTACCATTAAGTGAGGACTACCTGCATTTATACCACTGGCATGGGGTTATCCCCTGTAAAGAACAAGCTAAGAAAAAAGTTGATTCTATTTTCCTGATATAGTATCCTCCAATGCCAAAAACTTCTGGAACAATCAATTCCTAAGCAAAAAACTTCATGGCTTCTTCCATCTTTGTATCTCTCACTGTCTTTTTTGTATGGAAACAAGTCCACAGCCAGGAATGCATTTCTGTTTAGCAGCTTACTGGCATGGAGGAAAATGCCCATGAAACTAGGCTAACCCATTGTTCTGAAAGCAGACTGACTGTCAGAGACAGCAAGCCTAAACCTTTGGCTCTCCGGATGTTGCTCAATGCTGACCCCGTCAGCTCCGTTCAACAGATCTAACAAATAGAGATAGCATGTGGGAGGGAGAAAGTTGGATACAAGACCCTTGCTGGAAAACATCTGGCAACTCATTATTGGAACTGTCAGAGCAGCTTTATGCCTTTATTTTTTCTTCTTGGAAGCATATACAGCCAAAAAATATCTGGATTTATGGATAATTCAATCTGGCACAATTTTAGTTACCGTGGTGTTTGAAAGTTGAAAAGACATCTGCTTAGGTAGATTTTTTTTAATGCATTTTACTAAAGAAACTTTGTCTTGGATCTCCATTGCTTTGGTTCATTTCTCAGTGGGTCACTAAGTCTTCTGTTTCTGTAGAAATGAGGAGATCCTGTACTACCACTCTAAGGATCATTGCTAGAAAGGAACAGGGAATACTACAATCTTTTTGCACTTATCCCTGCCTGGTGATTCATGTAAACATCACATTTGAAGCACAAACCACCAGATAATGTAGCTGCCCTTCAAGACAAATCTCTCCCCATGTCAGAAATAGAATGTTCCAAAGACTGTTCTCTGACATGGATCTGTTCACTGTCGTATCTGGGAGGATTTCGGAATATCAGTTTGATTCCTCATGAGTATTCTTGGCCTTGGAGTGCTCAAGGGATGATGCTTGCCTTCTTTAGAAAGGGCCTGGCCATAACCCAACTTTTCTGTCATCACAGTCTGTCTCTCATTCTCAAGGAACAAGCATTGCCATAAATATCTAGGTTATTTTTTGTGATGATCTGCCACAAGCTGTGGTTGGAAGAATCTTGATTCATGTCCACTGAAAGAGAGAAATGTCAGAGCAAAAACTTTTGGAGAAACCATGAAAGGCTACATCTCTCCTGAAAGATGTTATACATTTATTTTCTGATGTTCAATTTTGTGCACAATGAACACTTATAAGTCAATACTGACTACTTACCTTTTCAAGTCATCAAAGACATCTGGAAGCAGGAAATTAAGGAGGGACCAAAGCTCAGATAAATTGTTTTGTAGTGGTGTTCCAGTTAACAGTAGTTTATTATCAGTACTAAACCTTTTTAATTCACGAATAAGACGACAGTTCATATTCTTAATCCGATGTCCTTCATCTACAATCAAATATTTCCAGTAGAAATTCTAGAGGGAAAAAAGTTTCCAATTATTCCAAAAAGCAAAATCCATCAGTAAAGATTTCATTTCTTTGAAATGTATGTTCAGCTGAAGGAAAAATGAAGTATATTATGCTGGAACACCCCATATATTTTTTTCCCATTATATTATTGCCTCTGGTGTTTCTTTTTTATGCAAAGTAATGACTTCATATCATATTATTCATAATTAGACCCTGGCTGTGCTGGTCCTGTGGAGGTGACTGGGGCTGGGGCTGGGTCTTGTCTGGTTATCTAGGCTGAGTTCGATCCAGGGAAGAGGACAGGATCCTTGGGATGTTAAGTCTTGTCACTATATGTTAATCCATGCCCCTCTTGGTTGGTCAAGGCCTCCTGGGAGGTGATATGTAGCTGGGTCCAGGTGGCAGCAAATGCTTTTCTGAAGGAGGGAAGGGTTCCATGTGCCTTGAAAAAGGTGGTAATCTGCGCCCTCAAGAGGTCATTAGTGGATCTGGCAGTACTGGACAATTTCCACTCAGTCTCCAACTTTCCCTTTTTGGGGAAGGTTGTTGAGAAGGTGGTAGGTCTACAACTTTAAAATGCTCTGGAGGAAGCAAATTGTTTGGATCCATTAGAGTCAGGTTCAGGACTGGATACAGTACTGAGACAGCGCTGACTGCATTTGTGGATGACCTCTAGTGGACCCAGGATGGCAGCAGCATATCCATCTTGGCTTTACCTGACCTTTCAGTGACTTTCAATACCACCAATCATGGTATTTTTCTGGGCCAGCTGAGGAGTTGGGAGCGAGTGGCACAGTTTTTCAATTGTTCTCCTCCTTCCTCCAAGGCCAGTTCCAGTCAGTGTTTGTTAAGGTGGGAGAGGTGTAGCCCTAGGCCTCTTCTTTGTGAGCGCCACAGAACTCAATTCTCTCCCTGCTCCTATTTAACATCCACATGAAACTGCTGGGTGAGGTCATCTGTTGTCAGAGATCCAAGCATATTGATGATAATCAACTGTACATCTTTGCCCTGGGCCATCCAAGTGATGCTGTGGAGCTGCTTTCACAGGGCCTGGAGGCTCTATGGGTCCAGATGTGGAAGAATCAGCTTCAGCTCAACCCTGACAAGACTGAGTGGTTGTGGTTTTAGGGCCTCCCATATCTAGTAGTTTTAACTCTGGCTGAGCTGACACTCCCCCAGTCAGAGCTGGTGTGCAATCTGGGGGTTCTTCTGGAGTCATGGCTCCTGTTCAAAGACCAGGTGGCAACCATGACTAGGAGAGCCTTTGCACAAATACATCTTGTGCACCCATTGCACTCTTTCCTAGATCGGGAGGCGCTGCTCATGGTCACTGATGGCTTAGTCACATCCTGATTGGATTACTGCAATGGGCTGTACATGTGGCTGCCCTTGAAGAGCATTTAGAAGCCGTAGCTGGCCCAGGCAGTAGTGGGAGCATTGCACTACAGCCACGTAACACCACTGCTGTGTGAGTGGCAATGGCTCCCAATTGCACTTCTGGGTGCAATTCAAGGTGCTGGTTGTCACCTTTAAAGCCCTACATGGCATGGGGCCAGGTTACTTGAGGGACCACCAATGCCTGATGATTTCTGCCCATCCCACCAGATCTGGCAGGGTGGGCATGCTCCAGGTCCCCTGGGTGAAACAATGTTCCTTGGTGAGGCTTCAGAAGCGTGCCTTCTTTGTCACAGCATTTGAATGGCCTACCCACAGAGATACAGATGGCCCCTACCCTTCTGGCGTTCAGGAAAGCAGTGAAGACCTGGCTTTTCCCCCTGGTACTGGGGCCAGGATGTTGATGGAGTGGTTGATTGATGGATACAAGTTTTATTGGAGCCTCAATGTTGTTTGAAATGGTTTTTTGGTTTAATTATATGGGGTTTTTGATTCTTGATCACTGCCCAGAGTTTCTTCTGGTAGATGGGTGGGTATTTGTAAATAAATAAATAACAAATAATTTACCAGCGAAGATATGCCTATCATATAAAATATAATCAAAGGATCACTGAATTCCCTTATAACAGACAGAATCTCACTGTCCTGTATGCTATATAATCGTATCATCATGGACTTTGAAGATAAGGAAGAAAACTCAAGAACCTGAGAAGTGAGAAGAATACTGTAATGAAAAACTTGCTATGTTCGTTGATGGACGAACTTGGTTTCTGAGATAATGGTCCAAGGAGGGCTACTAAGATGGTCTAAAACTAAGCCCTTTGAAGAATGGATAAAGGATTGGGGTTGTTTAGCCTACAGAAAAACAACAACAACAACTAAGGGGAGATATAACAACAATGTGCAAATATCTGGAGGGATGTCACATAGAAAATAGAATGGACCTATTCTCTATTGCTCCTAGAAGGCAGGATCAGAACCAATAGATTAAAACTACAGGTAGTTCCTGGGTTAAAAATGCACAGGTTACAGATGACCCACAGTTAAGAATGGAGCTTATTGTAGCAAAATCTGAATTAAATACACAATGGTTTGAGTTAATTACACACTATTACTTATATAGCATTATACAATAATACTGTTCTGGCTTACATACAAATTCAACTTAAGGATAGACCTTGGGAATGGAACTTCTTAAACTGGGAACTACCTGTACCAGAAAGGAGGTTAAGACTGGACATCAAGAGAAACGTCCTGACTACACTTGCTCTCTGCCTGTGAAGCACCTTGCCACATGAAATGGTGAGTTCTCCTCACTGGAGCACAGGTAGTCATTTGTAAGAGATGGTTTACTGGATCCTACACTATGCAGGTGGTTGCACTAGGTACCTGCAAGGACCCTTCCAATTCTGTGACTGTATGATTCAATGAAACAGAAATCCAGGATATGAATCATCTGTGAATGTTATAGAGTTTGATTTGCCTAAGGCTATATATCCAAGCACATAATATGAATTATTAGATGAAGAGCCCAAAGTGCTCAAGAACCCAAGGAGACGTTTAGCTTTCTGGTGGACTGACTTTTTCATCTCTAACTTGGTAAGCAGCTTTGTTATAGTGGTATATCGGTGTATCAGGAACCTGATATTTAGTACATGCTATGCTACATTGCTTTATTGCTCACATATTTTAATATTGGTTCTGACACTGATATGAAACATTTGATTCTGTAATAACTTTATGCTCTTAGTAAAGAGAAAGATACAATTATCTAAAAATAAATGATCTACTCCTCAAAGAAATACACGTTCCAAGAAAGTTTCAGTGTGTTCCGTGAATGTTAAACTCCTGATTTAACCTGAAGAGTCACATTATAAACATTTCTAAATAAAAAACTAACAGCTCACAAATGGGAGTGGTGAGAAAGAATGCATAAGTGCAATGCATAAGTGCAATGAGAAGCCAACAAGTCCTGGTGAAATCTGGTACCAGGTTATGTTAAATAAGCAGACAGCTGTGAATATGTCCAATTTTGGAGTGCTGACTCAGTTACAGTTTAGTACAGTGGAACCTCAGTTCACGAATGCCTCTGTTCACGAACAATTCAGGTCACGACCAGCTCCGGCCGCAAAAATTTACCTCCGGTCGCGAACGCCGGATCGGGTGACGAACAGGATCTGCAGCCATTTTCCCTCCCGTGTCACGTGGTCGCAGCTTCCTGTAGGGAGGGGACTCTCCCTCCAAGCAGGAACCGCGGCCATTTTCCCTCCCGTGTCACGTGGTCGCGACTTCCTGTAGGGAGGGGACTCTCCCTCCAAGCAGGAAGCACGGCCATTTTCCCCCCCGAGCAAGGTTAGCTTTCTCTCTCTTCGTACTGTACTTTGTGTCATATTTTTGCGTTTTTTTAAAAAAAAAAACATGTTTCAGAACGGATTAACCATATTTACATTGAACCTTATGGGGAAATTTGACTTGGGTCGTGACCAGAAATCGGTTGGCGACCAAATTTGGGGTTGGAACGGATTAACTGTATTTACATTGAACCTTGTGGGAAAATTTGATTCTGGTCGCGACCATTTCGGGTCGCGACCAGAGTCGCGGAACGAATTAAATTCGTGAACCGAGGTTCCACTGTATTAGCACTTAAAATAGCTTACTTTACACTGGTTTTGCACAAAATATCAACTAATATTCTGTGAAGGAGTGCTGACTGAACAGCATTTTCTTACGTACCTGAAGAGAATGTCTATCTCTCATTGCAATTTCAAAAGAAGTGATAACAACCGGATGGATATTCACTGAACCTTCTTTCCTTCGTATTTTATGAACGAGTGCACGTCGTTCTTGCTGAGTTCCATGGTACAGCATTGTAGGAATCTAAAGTAATTTTGCAATCATTTTCAAATAATTCATATTTAAATAGTAATCCAAGCTGCTTTAAAAAACATTTATAAAACTTCATGTTTATTTTTATTTACTTCACAGTACTTTTATTCAAAGTCTCTGGTTATGATGCTATTGCTGTCTCTGTAATTTCTTTTTTTTAAATGTCTTGGAAGGATTAACAGAGACTCCTAACCCATATCTTTTTAAGAGACTGAATAAGGTAGATAAAATGGATAAATCAATAGAGTAGGTGATATACAAAGGCACACATAATAAATAAAAATTAAATATAATTATACTAAATCTCCTGTTTTGATCAAGCAGGGTAAAGTAGTTTTACAACCAGTGAAATTACTCTTTTATTTTTAAAATATAGTTAAATGGAACTGCGAATGTTGTTTCAAGTATATTACAGAACAATTTGTTTCAGGGATACCTGAGTGACTGTAGCCGGAAAACGGATGTTGGGGGAACATGGAACCAATGTCCTGTTCTCCCTGCCATAGACCACTTGGCTCTGTTCACCCAGGCTGCAAGAACTTGGCTGCAAAAAATCTGGACAATCACTAGATGGCAGCAAAAAAAGAATAATTTCTTATTGCCATCTAGATTAGTGTTTCTCAACCTTGACAACTTTAAGATGGGTGGACTTCAACTCCCAGAATTCCCCAGCCAGCCATGCTAGCTAGATGCTCTCCAGATTTTGTCAGCCTGGTGTTCTTTACTGTAGAGAAGATAGAAGAGGAAGGAGGACAGCTCAGGGGTCCAAGTCAGAGAATGAATTCCTAGGAAGGCTTTCCCAGTGTTTGTGCTTATTTATGGAAGGGGCTTGGTAGAGGTTTTCTGTTTGGTGATAGTGATTTGTTACCTGCTCCACATAGGAATCCTTGGACTACCCTCTCTTTGAGCTCTTCCAAAAGCTCAGTCCATTTGCTCTGTGGAATTAAGAGAGTTAATGGAAGGATACAATGTCCTGCATTCCCTCCCAAGGAGAGGAACTGAGGTACTATAATGTAAGGTCTCCAGGCATGCTGCTGTGTGTGTGTGTCGGTATAACAGTGCACCAGATCCCAAGATGGCATGCTGGTTTTTGGCAACATGAAGATCCTCCATAATGGGACTGGATTAGGCCTGCCTCTCCCAGACAGGAGAGAAATACAGGTAGTCCTTGGTAGGCAACCACCTGTTCAGTGACTGTTCAAAGTTCTGACGGTGCTGAACGAGGAGACTTACGGCCTTGAAGTTGTGGCTGTTGCAGTGTCCTGAAATCATATGATTGCCATTTGCAACCTTCACTGCTGGCTTTCCACAAGCAAAGTCAATGGGGAAGCTGGCAGGAAGTTGGAAGTCACAATCACGTGAAGTTACGCTTAATGACCAGGTGCAATTTACTTAACAACATCAACCAGAACTGCTGTCATAAGTCAGCGCAGTCACATGATTTTTCGCTTTATAATTGTATCACTTAGCGACAGAGTTCCCGGCCCCAATTACAGTTGTTAACCGAGGACTACCTGTGCATCATTGAGATACACTGAAAGTCATTGAGAGTTCAGTGGCATACAAGATTAATAATAATTGCTTCTAAAAGTAGTCAGTGATTAGCCCTAGCCAAAACAGAGCATTAGGGCAAGGATAAGAGTAGATGGGGACCAAGGTGGTAAAAGGAACAGTTAGAAAGGTCCATTAAAAAAGTAATGAAAGTATTAGGCTCTTACGGAAGACCAACTAATCCTGACTGGCTGTCGCTGTGCTTGCTGGGACCAGGCCAGCATGGAAAGACAAGAACAAGAAACGGACTGTGTCTATTTGCTCCAGGAAGAGAAGCTTCACTGGGCACCGAGGGTCATGCGTGGAGTTCAGCATTATCATTTTTTAAACCATCTCTCACCTCTGGTGTAAATCTTTTGAATTCAGCCATCCAGTTAGGAAGTGTGGATAGGGGCCCACATATCAGAAATGGTCCAGCAACTCCTCTCTCCACCATCAAGGCAATTGTTGCGATACACTGGATGGTCTTCCCTAAGCCCATTTCATCAGCCAAAATACCATTGATGCCATTTTCCCACAGCATCTGCATAGTAAAAGAAATGAATTATACTCCAACTACCCTAATGGATAAAAATTGAAACATGAAACCTTTGATCCAACATTATGCACCCAAATGTTCAATTAATATGCTTTGTAACTAAATGAACACAAGGCACACAAAGCTCAAGAATACTTGATCATTAATATTAATACAAATGTTAATTGCTTGAGCTTTCAAACTTACAGGCAAACCAGGGGATAATTATTTTACCATATTCTATATTATGTTTTAATGAATGTTTTTATTATTTTAATTTGGTGGTTTAAATGTCTGTGTTTTATTGTAAATGAGACTGTTTAAAAAGTGGGAAGCTATAGGGAAACATTTTAAACAAGCAAACGAACAAATAAGTTCCAATTAATTTCACTTTCCCTTTATTACTAAGGAATCTCTGGATGCTGACCTAGAATTCTTTTACTTGTTATCTATGGACTTCCGTGTATGATTTCTTTGACTTCACAAAACATTATTTGGGAAGTCCTGGAGTTTTAAAAATACTCAGAAGAGATCCTCCCTCAGGCCTACTTTCCCCCAGTCCATGTGTTAAGATCACCTGAGGGGGCACTGCTGATGATCTCAATGCAATGGCTAAGGGAGGACCTTCTTGGCTGTAGCACCCCAGCTATGGAATTCTCTTGTAAGGGAAAAGAATTTGGTACTGTCTAGAGCCTGGCACTCTGAGGCTGCTTTTTTAAAAAATCAACTTTGCGTTGAACATTAGTATTTTCATTGTCTACTAGGGCTGAGGACAAATGCTTGTATTATTTGTGAGTGTGCCACAATGGGCTCCAGGAGGAAGCAAAGTATAAAAGTAACTTATTACGAATGCCATGGGGGATGGTTCCAGTCCTTAATGTCAGTATTCGTGAGCTGCTCACACTTCTCGACTTGGAAAATTAGTAAGGTAACTTTTGTAGGTTTGTACAATGAGTCTTTCCCCAATGGGAAAACCAGCTTTCTCTATGACAAAATATGTGGGGAGCAATGGCTCTATGCCCAACAGAGCATTAGTTGTGCATTATTGGGGTGGGGAGTATTAATGGAGGGAATATCACTTCATTAAACCTCAGCTCTGGCATCAACCTCAGGGTACACTGCCCCCCTCCCCCCCATAGAGAATAATGCAATCATCAGCTGAGTTGATTTTAACTAAAGCTAGGTAACAATAGGCCTGAATTTGGGAGTCTATTCTAACTTGAATTATCCAAGGCACAGAAGGATGTTTGTGCCCATGAAAGAGCTTGAAAAGAGCGATTACTATTTGGTACAATGCTGGCAACCTGAGCAGAGTTCAAGGTTTCCTTGCACTAATATGACACAAAGGAGTGTCTAGAGGGGAGAACTTTCCTGCCACCATTTCCAGAAGGCCACCACCATCTCAAGATTTATTTTGAAGCAATAAGCCTGGCATGGTCATCTTCTCTTCAACTACACTAAACCACAGTTAAGCTTTGTTAACTATTTATTTGCTGTATTTTTATACAGTTCTTTTCTGGCAACTAAAACACATTATAAAAGATACAACTCCACAGACAACATAAAACATAAAACCCTACTTTTGTACCAGAAAAATAAAATCAAGAGCAGCAGAAACTGTGGCAATAGCGAAAAAGCTTAATAAAGTGGGTTTGGGGTTTTGTTTTGTTTTTCGGTTTGAGTCAGAGCAGTATGGACATGTCCTTGCAGTTTTCTTGGCAAGATATCTGAAGTGGTTTGCCCTTGCCTTCTTCTTCCTAGGGCTGAGAGGGTGGGACTGGCGCAAAGTCACCCAGCTGGCTTTGTGCCAAGGTGGGACTAGAACTCACAGTCTCCTGGTTTCTAGCCTGGTGCCTTAACCACTACACCAAACTGGCTATCGTTTAATTAATAAAGTTGCTAACATTCAAAAACAAAGAGCCAAAATAGTTCTTTAAATGCCTCAGAAAAAATAAAAGATCTTCATACTGAAAAAAACACAATGTGGGAGTCAGGCAAGTTTCTTTCTGGAAGGCATACTAAAAATGTGACACCATCACACAAAGACCTCTTTCTCTGGTAGCCTCAGGTGAAGATCTGGTAGGTAAATACAGGAGGAGGATTAATGATGTCTTAATTGACTTATTCCAAGAAAGTTGGATCTTTTTAGACAGTCAGGTACTTCTATTTGAAATCAGTATCATGAATAACTGCTAATGACCTTATGCGATTATATAAGATAAAGCATAAATTCATACCCTAAGCCATTCCATGCCTTCAACTTGATACCACCTCATTACTCCTCCAGTGAAAAGTTTTGGCTGTTGAAAAGGTACTGGCTGTCCTTTAAATTTTCGTTTTGGGTCAACAAAATGCTTGGCACTATGTCGCATCACCTGTGCCAATCTATCCTTAATAATGCTATTTGAATCCCCGTTATTCTGGATTTCTTCTGAACACAGTTTTGGAGAACAGCTTTCAATCTATAAAAGAAGACACAAAGGCAATATTATTGTTTTTAATTCTTGCCATTTTTATGCAATCATTTATTTATGTAAGTTATTTCAGGGTTGATGGTTAAGCCAGACAAAGTCAAGATTACTTGTAAAAGAAAATCAACCACTAGTGAAAACTGTTGTAAATTTAAGTAGTGTTGTAAGTTACAATACCATGAATTTCCTATGATTATAAGAATCATTTATATCAGTATTCACATAATGCAGCTTGGCACAATTTGAAAGCTGTAGCTTACAATGCATTGCATTGTTATGTTATTATTATGAAGAAATGCAGCATATGAAAAAAGATATCACAGATTTTTTCTTTTCTAAAACAAATTATCTCTTCTCTTCCCTACACAGTACAATGGCCAAACTGAAACCCAGTTTTCCATCAATATTCACAGCTCTCAGAATTAAGAAAAGGCACTTTTAGCATACTGACATTCCTTCCATGCTCCTGAAAGCCTCCTCAGAGTAGGCAAGTCCCCAAATTTTGCCTTAATTTTTTTTACACGGGGGAAAATGCAGAGGCTCTAGGTACTCATTCAGCCCCTTAAAAAAGCTAACACTACCCATAATGAAAGCTTTTATTAGAAAATGACACTCTGCACCCCTGCTTTAATAGTTAGACTTTAAGATGCCATTTGTATCTATGTATATAAAAAAATGTTCTTAATTATTTTCAGGATTATGATCCGTTTAATGCATGCTGGTGCCTAAGGTTTTATGGACTACAAACAAACCTGCTGACTGAGTCAAGCTTGACTGCTGGTGACTATGTAGACACATCCATACTGCTCTAAAGAAACCACACGCAGCACATGTAGTTGTCTTTGCAGCAATATGGGAAATGTTTGTTCCACTTGCTTTTAGATTAAAAGAGAGAAAGAAACAAGCTTAATGGTTACAATAATTCCAAATGCTCTCTTGAAATTATTTTAAATTCATAGTGCTTCTAAAGTCAATATTTAAAATTCTTAAAGTAGATTTTTAGAAATAGATATCAGAGGATAATATACTATAACAGCAGCATTTCTCAAGTGTTCAAAACTTGAAATATACCTGATCATTTTCAACTTTGCTTTTTTTGGCTGCTAATAAGATTTCCTGTGCGGAAATAAAGAAAATGAAGAAGTAAAATTATTGAACAACATTAAATGAACATTAAATGCTATAGCACTTTTACCAAAAAGGATTAAATATACAAAATCCACAAAGAGGAATAGAATATTTATTTAACGATTCCTATTTCTCACATTGCACAGACTTATGATGCTCATATCTAAATTATATATAGAATATAAGAATTAGAATGCCCAAATTCTACTGGATCAAAAACATAAAGAAAATAGATTTTAAAAAATCATGGAGAAAAGTAGAATAATTAACGATCAGTAAGTGGAGTGCTAAGCAGCAATAGCAAATATATAAACAAAGGGGGGAAAAACCCAAAATAGCTAAACAGCCAGTCCAATCCAGGAGGAACCCCTTACGTTAATCTGCTGAATGGAAACAAGCAAAGCCACATGGAAATCGTATCTTTTATATATTTCTTTTTATTATGTTCTTACTTTTCTCATTCTTCTCTTTTTCTTCTTTTTCCTTGCACTTTTTATTCCTCTCTATTCTCTTTTCTTTTAGTTTGTATTAGATTTTACTATTATAATCAAAATTCTTTACACACACATTCAGCATATTGATAATGAACACCAAACAGGCAGATGACCTCACCCAGCAGTTTTATGTTAAACAAGGGGGGAGAATGTGATGAATCCTGTGGGACCCCAGAGGAGGAGTTGAGGGAGCAACCTCTCCCCTCCACCCATCAACACTGACTGGAGCCATCCATGAAGGAAGAGAACCACCCTAAAACACTGCCCCCCAATTTCCATCACCTGCAGCAGGTCCAAAAGGATACTATGATTGAAGGTATCAAAAGCCACCGAGAGATCAAGAAGCACAAGGATGGAGGACACCTTCTCATCTCCGCCAAAGGTCATCAAAAACCCCAACCAATGCAGTCTCCATACTAAATCCCAACCTGAAACCTGACTGATTATTTCCAAAAATACTTTAATCTGTCTCAAGAATACATCTGGGATAGTTTTATTATTTTTTCTTGTCCATTCTTCCTCCATTCTGCATACTTATCTGAATTACAGTGGTTTCTGTTCAAAACTTGTTGCTACCTGGTGTACCAACAGATCCAAACAAGTTTTTAGTATTTTAACGTCTGGTTGGAAGTTTGTAATGTATGCTATTCTCTTAGATATCCCATTCTTTCCTACTTCAATCTTATAAATACTATGTTGTGATTAATCCTTCAACAACAGGTCCAACAAATGAAGGGGTTCCAATTGTTGTTGGTGTAAGAACTTGTCCCGTTCGTCAAGAGAACCTCCCGTGACACGTGTGGTTCACAAAAGAGGTTTACTCAAGCGTAACACAACAGTTACAAGCAAAGTCAGGACTGGCTTGGTACAATCACATTGGTTACTTTATACCTCTCCCCTTCCCGCATTTTCGCCCCGCGATCGCGGTACAGGCTGCGGATTATCAGCGCCCCAACAATCCCCCTTAATTGTCCAGATGGCAGGTTCAGCCTAAGTCCCATTGTTCTTTGATTGTTGTTAGCCCTTGGCGTGGTTGTTGCCTTCGTTGGGCTTCTGTCGCGCGCACAGCCGGGAGCTATCCCTCGTGCGCTGATTGCTCTTCCTCAATTCCACGGCTTTCTTTTGTCCATAGCGCCCGCGGCCCTCTGGCGTTAACACAACGCATCCGCTCCAGATTAGTGAAGAGGCGCCAGGTGGCCCATTCATTAGTTTGCGGTTAGCACTTCCTCTTTCTGCGCTAGAGCTAGAGTGGTGAAACTGACTAAAGCACGCCTGGGGAATTTCCTAGGCGTGCAGTGCTGGCTGAACCTGACAGTTGGAAAGATTGGATTGTGAAAGCTGATGGGTACCAAATCAAGAAACAAGGAGACAAGCCCTTTTACACAGAAAGCATATTGGAAAGAGAAGAACTTTCCCACCTTAATGATCAATAATTATTACTTTAGTCCTTTCTTAATAAATGTTTCTAATCAGAGGTCAGGGAGAACTGTTCTTTGGATTAATCACTTCTGGTCCAGCTGATACCAGAAGCTTGACAATTACTTATATTGCATAGACTGGATTTCTAACAATGGAAGTCTGAAGTCGAGATAGACTCTGCAAGAATGGAAAGCTGGTACGCAAGGAGATACAACAGGAAAGCCCAAAGTGCATCTAAGTCTATGGAATTTCAAATATGGATGGTACTATGGGTGTACTTGCAGACACCCCTGGTACATCAATGCAACTTTGCTACTCTCTCCTTGGCAAAAGTGTGCCGAGACTTTGACCAGACCCTAGTGGAAAATCTTGGGTAGACAGGACATTTATACACACCCCTTGGCTACCTCTTGGACATGAATAAGCTCTTTTGTTTTATTGACCCCAAAACTTGAGATAAGAAAGTAATCTGATAATTCTTCAGCTCCTCTAATTAGATTTTTTTTCTTTGCAAAATCTGTCTCCAAGAATTTATTAAGAAGAATAGGTTTGGTCACTGACTTTGGGGTTTTCATCCTGAAATGCCTGAGCCTGACAAATGAGGGATAAATCAAGCTAGGACAGTCTTCCAATCTTCACTTTAATTTGGCATGATGAAGACAATGTAGAAACCTCTGGAGACAAATTCTGCCAGCACTAGCTAGTTGTACGCCCTGATCTCCAGGAGATGCTCAATGATATGAAGAACACCTGAATGGTTTTCTAGGTACTTGAAAATTTAATGAGAGAAAATCTGCCCCTGCAAAAACATAACATACAGCTCAGCGGAATGGCTTTCAGCACCTGTGCATCCAAGATGCTGACTCCCGAGTGTGCCAAAAGTCTTTCAAATGCCTGCCTACTGGACATGGAGGGAAACATGATGAAGCTCTTTTCTTACTACTTGCCACTACACTGCAACTTCAAAACTGAGCACTTATGCATGACTAGTGTGATCTCAATAATCAGGAAGGATAAAAAGAGGGCCTCTATTAATCTGTGATGTGAAAGAAGCCTGACAGCTTTTCCACAGCCTTAAAATCTTCCTTTGGGGAGGGTAAATCAAAGTTTTCTTCTTTTCTTTGTTCTCCAGTAGCTCTGCTATTAGGGATATTTTCCCAAATATCTTTTCTCACAAGAAGGGCTTGGCTTAACAATTGGCTTTAGACTGCTGCTCTTCCTCCCAGTGCTTCAGCCACAGGACTCTATTGATAATCACCCCAGATGACAGTGCCCTGGATGAAAACTGTAAGCAATCCTTCTAAAAGTTGGCTAAAAATTTAACCAAATGGGCAAATTTATTGATGCTCTCTCTGAGGTATCTGGATTCTGTTGGAACATCTGGGAAGATATTAGATACCCAAAGTGGAATGTCCCTTACTTGTGGCAGCATGTGCTATGGTTTCTCTAATACCTAGAGCTATCTTACAGGCACCGCAAAAACACCTCAGTTCCCCTCTTCCCAAGGCTAGTGAGGAAGTCAACCTTCCTTCTTCATTCATGCTATTTAACCAGCAATGGGAGCTGCCATGGTCAAGTGGATAACCACATTTTCATCAGGAGAAGCTGGGATTAAATTGCTACCAAATCACAAAATTAATTAAATCATTCTTGGGGTGAAATTTAATCCCAGCTTCTCCTGATGAAAATGTGGTTATCCACTTGACCATGGCAGCTCCCATTGCTGGTTAAATAGCATGAATGAAGAAGGAAGGTTGACTTCCTCACTAGCCTTGGGAAGAGGGGAACTGAGGTGTTTTTGCTCAGCACCTGTGATGTTTCATCTCTGGAACATCATTCCCCCGCAAGGTGAGATTGGTCCCAACCCTATTGGCCTTCCAAAAGGCCCTTAAAACTTGGTTTTGCCACCAGGCCTGGTGATCCCATGGAAGTGTGGAACTTGTTAATGGCAGTACTGTAAGTTTCGAATACACTCTCTCCGTCTTTTTGTTATTATAGCTTTTAACTGTAATTTATTAGTTTTGTTTTAATTATGTTGATTGTTTGGTTTTGCGTTTTTAATTGTATGCACCTCCCAGAATCACAAGCGTGAGATGGGCGGCTATATAAATTTAATAAATAAAATAAAAATACATCTCTTTGAATTGCTCAAAAGTAATAATTGGTGGATAATCAGTTTACCTCTTTTGACATGACATCGGAAATATTATATGTTCTGTCTTCTCGAACTCTCTTCTTTTTAACTATAAGAAAATATTATACTGATTTCAGTACCCAAACTTTCTAGATACACAGCAAAATAGCTTAGGTCTTTGATGAAACTTACCAATTTTTTTATCTTTCTGACCACTTAGTTTTTCATTCTATAAGCCAAAATATTGAGAGCAAAATAATTTTAATGTTATTACTTGTGTACATAGTAACTCATAGCTGTAATTTCGTTCATTTTGCACTATGATTTTAAGAACCCTGGCCAAAAATGATTTTAACAGTATTATTTCTCTAAGCTAGGTTACTGCAAAATAGAAACAAGATAATGTATCTCTACTTGCAACAAAGTTGAATGTACACAACTTTTTGTACATAAATTAAAACCACAACTTTTGAAAGCCTCCCCCACAGATGATTCCCTAGACCCATTCTCAGCTCCCTCTTTTTAAGAGTATCCATACAGTAGTTATCTAACATTAAATGTTGATTTTACCTGTGTAATATTTAATGTTCCTTTTTTTTCAAGTTTCTCTTTCTTTTGTTGCTCCTAAAAAAAAAAAAAAAGGATTTTACAAACCAGTTGTTTCTTTATACAACAGACAAGTTGACTGCACAGCTCTATGTACCTCTACTTTGGTAGTATTTAAGGCTATTTTTGCTTTAATAGAGAATATCTTAAAGATATAGGTAGCATTTGGAATGAAACATTCAATTTAACCAAGAAGTTTTTTCTAGCATGGATGGAGAATACCCTTAGAAGTTGTTCCTGAAAACAATGAATTTTACATTCTCTTGGTGGCAGGAGAGAGCAACTTCCCAGATAGTCGACGGAGTAACTTTGACCTGTCTCACATGTAACCTGCACCTGCATAACCAACTTGTCTTCCCCTCCCTTCCCCCCACCCCTCTCACCCCAATTTAAATCCTACATCAGTCCAGCCACTCTGCATCTGGTGAAGCGAGGTACAGTTCACAAAAAGCTTATGTCTTTTAATAAAATCTGTTAGTTGGAAAAGGCACTACCAGACTCCTGATTTTTGGCCACCACAGACTAACATCTACCACAGAAAAAGGAAGTTTACAATATGTTCAGTTTTCCATTTTCCTACTGTTCCATTTCACAAGGCATCTGGGATGAGGACTTACCAGAGCTGTCCTCTGAATGGTGGGAACTATTCACTGAGCTTACAAACAAAAGAATTGCTTATCGCAGGGCTTGCCTGCTGAAGGAAGCCTCAACTGACACCAGTGGATTATACTTGTAATAACTCACAAAGGGAAAGGCTGAGGTTCACGTGTTGCCCCACACACTCCACCTGATGGAGCATCAGTAGAAAAGGATGCTAAGCCGGCTGTGTTCCTAGAGAAGTGGGCCTCCAGGAATACTCTCCCAGACAGAATGGGAGAGTGATATATCAAAAATTGCAGCCCAAGTATTCAATCCCACAAACTTTTAGTAAAATGTGTGAATAGCATATATAAATAAATATACTGGAAGTCAAGGAAGTGTCTACATTGGAGACAATATAGAATAAAGTTTAGGGTCTCCATAAGAGAATTTGTAATAGTGCACATTTCTACAAACCCACAAAAACTCTACAAAGACTCCAGTGTAAACTATATGTCCCATCAAGAAAGAGCCAACATCATACATAGAAGCAACTACCCGCATTGCAGCCAGCCCTACATAGGGCAGACAGGATGCCAACCACACCAAAGAATCAAAGAGCACAAACAGCCAAGACCAGAAGAACCTAAAAACCACCCACCCTCTCAGAATGAAACACATTTGACCAAGAAAATATGAAAATAATTGACCATACAACCAGAAGAACAGCCAGAGAAATCCTGGAAGCCTGGCACTCAAACAAAGGAGCCATCAACAGATTGATGGAACTACATATGATCTACCACCCAATCAGGTGCCTGGTTCAAATCATACACAATGGACTGATAAGATGGACCAATCAGAATACAGCTAACACCACTCCCAAACAACAATCAACAGATACTTCCTAAGAAACATCCCATCACCAACCTATTCCACAGAATTCAAATTCCACTACAGACTATAAATACTGCAAAGCAATCCCCGCTTCTGAATGGTTGTGTTGAAGATGCCCCGCTGGAATGCAAGGTGAAACATCTGCAAAAAACTTGATCTCTACTTCAGTCCAGATTTTCCTAAGCCCAGAGAAACCCAACTAAAAGTATGAATAATACACGTCAATGGACCCTTCTGAAATCCAGAATAGCTCTCCAGTTCCTATTCTTTTTGAACATCATAACGAAAACTGAATAGCTATGGAATAACTTAACTGCCAGTAGAACTGGCTTCATGGCTTTAAAGCAATGGTAGGTGCTTCTCCCGCTACTACTGGGGGAAGATAGGAAACATCTGCCAGATGTCTTCTCGAAATTCCATGGCACACTCATGAGAAACTGTGAGAAGCACCCAAGCATCTGAGATGATAGACAAACAATCCTGGGCAAGTAAGCAAAACCTACTGGTGGATGTTAGCAATGGAGGCGAATATGTGTAGCTCAGGGTTGAACTGTGGAGTCCTTGGGGTTCTTTGAGCTTGGTTCTTTTCTTGCAAATGTTTCATTACCCGGCTAGGTAACATCTTCCGTGCTAAAATGGGATGAGGTTTGCTCTCTGTTTATCTGCTGTGGCCTACTTTGCCAGTGCTGGTGGGGGTAGGGGTTGTTTTGCTCTTCTGGTAGTTCATTGATTAGCATATGTTGACTGCTTGATTGTGTGCCTGGTGGTGACCTTTGCTTAACTGGGTGATGACTGCTGGTGATTGAATGCTGAATCCTGTTGATTTTGTATAGCACCAGGTATTCACAGATGCATGTGTGTGGCACTGAGTCATAGGCTTTCCTTTGTAGGCTGTGCTCAGATTGGTCTGTAGTAGACATCCAACAGTCTACTACACCTTGAATCTCTGGTAACTGCTCAACCTATGAGCAATTGGTGCTTTGAACCTCTGTTGTTGTTCCCAATGCCCTTCTGAGCTCTGCTCATGTACTGGCCCATACGGTCCTGTAGCATGGTGGCTATGATTCCTGACAGGACTTTCCATGTTGCGGGGAAGCAGGTTATTGGCCGGTAGTTGGATGGTGCTGTTCCCTTGTAGGAGTCTTTCATGATCAGCACTGTCTTTCCTTGTGCTGGCCAGTCTGGGTGGGAGCCCACTGCTAGCAGCTGGTTCATCTGTGCTGCTAGACATTCACGCGCTGCTGTTAAGTTTCTTTAGCCAGTAGGTGCGGATCATGTCCGGGCCAGGTGCTGTCCAGCTCTTCATGCTCTTGCTCCACTGTTGGATGTCTACTACTGTGATGGTGACTGGTTCCTGTTCTGAAAGATTGGTGTGGTCTGCTCACAGGTCCTGCAGCCACTTTGCACTGGTGTTATATGTCTTCTCGTTCTCTCATATGTTCTTCCAATACCTTTCAGTTTCTGCTGTTGGTGGCTCTGCTGTTACTGTGTTGTGGAACTGCAGTTGGGAGTACACCTTGGATGGTTCTTTGGAAAATATGGCATTCATCTTCTTGGCCTCTGCTTCTCTAGTGTATCTCCTTAGCTTGGTAGCCAGTGCTGTGAACCTTTGTTTAGCAGTCTCTAGGGCTTCAGATGGAACCAGGCCCGTGTATTTTTTCAGTAACCAATTCTTATTCTTAATCTTCACACCCTTCTGTAGTTCCACCAGCTGCCTAACTTCTCTCCAAGTTGCCTTGGTCTTAGCCTCCAACCTCATTTTCCAGGGGGGTATGTGCTGCTGTTCTTGATTGTGTAGCCAAGCAGCTCCAGGATTACAGCGGCCAGTTCACTGGTTTGAGTTATGGTGGTGGTAGGGATTGCCATGAGGGCTCTATTAGCATCTTCTAGCATACTATCTGATGGTACTTCTCCACTGAGATAATCGGTCTCAAGGATTGACTGTAGCTAGTTGATCTATGATCTTATGCCTCATATCAGCTACTGTGCTCTGTAATGAGGGGGTGGCTGTGATGTTCCAGCTTCAGGTGTTCAGCCACATCCAGTTGTTCTTCCGGGTCTTTTTGAATCTGGGATGTGATGTGTAGTTGGTCTGTCTCAAGTTGTGAGAGCAGCTTCCTCTTCACTGTGTTGAAGCATTGGGTAACTAGCTAATGCAGACATTTCCAGGTGGCCTCATTTATATTTAGGCTGAGGCTATGTCATGAAATCAAAGAACAAAAGGGAACGATCGGAACTTAATGTGTTTTTCTTAATCACAATGACAAATTATGGTAACATTATGATTCCTTTATCTGAAATGCATTATTAGATACATATATCTAGCTTCTAATTTTAATTGTAAAGCTTGCTAACCTCCAGTTGCTGCTGTTCCATTTTAGTCAGCAAGAACTTTGAGTAGATGTTGCTTTTTTCAAGCAAGTGTTGAAGTCTCTTGTAACGCATTTCATTTGAGTCTCTGTCCCAGGTCATGTAAGCCTACAAGAGAAGTCATCAATTATCAATTTCAACATTAACTGACCATAGTAGTATAAAAGTTGGTATGTTTCATTATAGTTAAAATTATATAAAATTTAAATAATTCAGCCCTATGATTTTCTTCAAGGACCCACTGGAAATGCAGCTGTATTAGTCAACTGAGAGATCCCACAATTGTAATTTCTCCAGTTTCTTGATGGAAAAATGTCATTTTATATTTCCAGTGCTGCCCTACTCTGAACTTCTTAACTTCGTAAAATTAGATACTGAGTTTCATCAAAGTAGGGAACAATTAGGCTTGCAATCAGTTAACTTGAGTTAAAGGAGCTTTAATTAGTTTCATTTGCATACATCTTACAAGAATTTCCCAAACAAAGCATTTTTTAAAAAAGCAGATTTCTGTATCGTGTACAAAAGAAATAGACCAAAATAGACTGGATAAAATTTTAATAATAAATAAAATAAATAAAAATGAAGAGGTTTTAGGAGATGCACAGATCCCACCTGGAGTACCGCAGCCTATCCTGAATTTAAGAAGGAACTGGACTTGTCTGGCCTTGAGGAAAGACAACCTAAGGGGAATAAGGAAGCACCTCCCTGCAGAGAAAGTCAAGACTTGCTCCCTCGTTCCAGAGGGAGGGCTTACGGAAGGCAGATTCTGGCTTAATGTTAAAAAAACCTTCCTAACCAGGAGCGCTGCGAGGGCAGAACCAGCTTCCCAGGGGCGGTGGGTCCCCTTCATCGGAAGGGAGCCGAGACTGCCGTCTCTCCGGGGCGCGCTGACCGGGGCTGGCCGACCCCGAGGGCCCCTCCGGACTCCGGCGGCGGGCTTCCAGACAGGCCGGCGCGCCGCCACCTGCCGCAGACGCCCATCCCCGCGTAGCCCGGGCGCGCCCGCCCGGGCACCTAGCCGCGCGGGAGGGCACGGCGGGCCTCCCGCTCGGGGCCGCGCACCTTCTCCATCCTCTGCCGCTCCTTCTCCCTGCCCTCCGCCTCCAGGCGCTCCTCCTCCGCCCGCATGGCCGCGGTGATCAGCGCCGCTGCAGCCCCCGCTCCGGCTTCGCCCGGCTCGTGCAGCTCGGCCATCGGCGGCTCTGCAAGGAGAACAAAGGTGGGGACCGGCGGGCTTGGCCCCCGGCCTGCCTCCCTCCGCCCGCCCACCCGCCCCCCGAGCGCGCAGCCAGAGGGCGAAGCAGCTCCGCGGTACCTGGACCCGGGTCGCCGCCGCCGCCGCTGCTGCTGCTGCTGCTGCTGGCGCGGCTGCTCTCGGCCGGCATGGCTGCCCGCGCGCCCTTCCGCCGCTCCGGACCCGGGCTCCGATCCGGCCACGCACGAGGAGCGACCGCCCAGTTCCGCCCAAAGGAAACTCGCGCGCTTTTCACTCTTGCGAGAAGTCGCCCTCGCCTCGCGCGAAAGCCGGCCCCGCCCCCGCCCCGCCCCGCCCCGCCCCGCAGGAACTCCGGGAGGGGCTCCGGGCCGCGGGAGGGGGAGTCGGGAAAGCCGGCGTCCGGGGCAGCCCTCGCCGCCGGGTCTGGGGCTCCGCAGCGGCGCGCCACCTGCAGCGCGGGAAAGGGTGGCGGGCAAGGCGGGCTTGGTCAGGCGGGCGCCGGGGCGCTCGGCAGAGGAGCTCAGCGGGTGATCCGGCTCTTGCTGGAAGGAATTCCCCGGGTCTTGAGCGGCCTTGGGAGAGCGGCTGCCTTCTGCTCGGGAGGCGCGCTTAGGGCGCTCCTGGGGTCATCTGCAAAGCAGGCGCTTCCAGGGCGCCGTCCTCCTCCGCGCCCTTCTCCAGGTTGGCCTCTGAGCCCGAGTGCCCGTCCCAGCCCCTGTTTGGGAGCTAACGTTTCTTCTTGCCGCCTTAGCATTACCAGTAGGCTAGGCCGGGCCGGGGCGGGGGGGACAAGCATCAGGGCGCGAACCTGCATTTCTTCTTCCAGAGGGGGCGGGACTTAGCCCCAGCCGTGTTTTTTTTTTTTGATACTACGCTCAGGTTCATGGGCACTTCCCTCGTCCTCTAGATAAATTTTAATATTCAATTTCCCACTTGTGTTTTAAATAAAGAGCTACTTCCATTGCAGAGATACAAAGCAAAACGTGTCACTTTCCTGCCCATTTTGTAAGAAAAGGCTGGGTTTGGATTTTTTTTTTTTTAAATAGTAGGAAGTGATTTTGGCCTACTAAAAAATAATTCAGAACCAATGGCCCCAAACAAGGGTAAGAACAAAGATGGGGATGGTAAAAACGTATCCTTCCAATTGAAGTACATCATCGTTATAGGTGTTCAAGTAGACCAGCAGCTCACATCCAGGCTGTGTTCACACTTGTTAAACCCAGGTATTGCAATAGCCCAATTTCTAGATTCATATCATATAATGAACCATTCACTGGCCAACATGCTGGATGTTAAGTGACAGGAGGTCTAATAAAGGTTAACATTAACTGCATGGGATGTTGTGCAGAAGCAGCCAATAGCTTTGACCTAGCCAAGCATGTTGTGCAAACATCACCTGTGAATTATGACAGCCATACTAGGCTAAGAGTTTTAATGGTGCCCCTTGGAGGTTTGTTTGTTTTTTTAAACTTTGGCAGTATCCTGGAAATACCAGACCAGGAGTTTCTGGTTTATGCAGGTATGGCGGTAAGCCTGGCTGCCAGTTTTTTGGTCTGTTCTCTTCCCTCCTGAAATGGCTTCTCCCTCTCTTATAGCAGGCCTCGGTGCTCAGTCTATCTGGCTGTTTACAAATTACAGTAGTGTCTTCTCATGCATTGTAAAGAACTCTGTTGTGAACCTAGAGAGTTGTGAACCTTTGAACCTAGAGAGCAGAAACTAGAATGGACAACATGGCTGATCATTCCACAGGAAAAGCATTTATTATGGAAATTGAAGTTTTAATCACATCATTCTAGCTATGGTGCTAATATTTGTTATTTAATCACACAAGCCTTTACCATTTCTTTCACGTTCATAGGAAGAGCCTCAACCCGAACCAGCAAGAACCCCTTTCAATATGTTTATGAAGATTTTCAGTCATCCAGGTGGAATTATCTGGAGGTTGAGTCATGGCAACTGGACTTCTTTTCTTTTGGTTTGATATGTTTCACTGCTTGTCCAAGCAGCTTCTTCAGTCTAAAAAGTTGGTTAGGGGGGACTACAACTTTGAAAGTTGTAGCTGCCAAAGCAGTATCCTAAAATTGTAATAGTGGGTGGGAACAACGGAATCAGTATCTCACCAACTTCAGCATTAGGACTGTGCTTGTTTTCATTTTCATTTCAACCACTTTTATTTAGGTGGATGTCTTTTCTTTATATTTCTGAGTTAGTTTTTTTTAATAGCAGCTGACATCCTAGCAACCAATCCATCTGTCCCACTGAAATCAATAAACTGTTTTAGAACGATATATGGAATTGTCACAAGTTGTCTTCAACCCATGCAGATAAGTGCTGATACCATACCAGTCAGTTCTTGTGTACACTCAAGCTAAACTTGGGCTAATAAAGTTAAGACTCACGTGATCCAGGCTCTCTCTGAAGGAAGACCAAAAGCATTTCCCTTCATGAAGACAGACATCTTTCCTGGGGTTTATTCATCAAAAACAAAAGTATAAAGCAAGGCCAGGGAAGATGTTTTTAGCAAAGCCACGCCGTTTTAGTGGCAATTGGGAGGCAGTGAAATCTTGATTTACAAGTGAAGGGATTTATAGAGTGCAGAAGTGGCCCATTTCTTGCTTCATAGGGAAGCAGAGACAAAAGTTACACAAAAAACAACACTGGCAGAATTGAAGTGCTTAAGAGTGGCCTCTATATTCTCTGTAAAATGAGTATCAAAAATAGTAAAAAGGGAATAGATTCTACAATAAAAGAAGTAGTTTATTCTTAGAGATGTGTAGCCACTGCTACTTTTGAAAGTTCTTAGGGCATTCTAGTCCAAATGCATTGCTGAGACATAAATTCTGTTTCAGAAGTTCCGCATCAGAAATCTTTGATCTGGCTTCTTGCAAAAGTCATGTATTCTAGAAGCAGTTTCATTATCTAAGGCCCTTCTTTCATCGCTTCTCCAGTTTTTTGTACTTTGCTTCTGTAGAGGACAAAAGACACAGCCTTAGTGTAAGTAAAACATTTCATTTGCATTTTAGTTGTAAATCTAATAGCACAGTCTGTCGTGTTTAAGAAGATATGAGAAAACATTGATGTCAAGCACATTCAATGTAATTTCTCCTTTTAAATGACAACTTACATCGGATCACAAACTTCTTTTTGAAAATTGATTCGATTTCTTAAAAGAGCTAGGAGTACTGCTATTGAAGGAATGTATCCAAAATCCCCTTGGATATCTAGAATTTTCCTATTCTTTACTGTAATACAAACATCCTAAATAAAATTAAACTTCTTGAGACAGAATGAGGATCAGCTGCTATATATAAATCTTAACATTCTAAATAAATTTGTGGTCTCTTTAAAACTGCCTCTGAAACTTACTAAACAACTTCTGAGTTTTGGAATATGCTGAAAACTTCCTTTCACCTGGTCATTAGTATTGACAGTTACTTATCAGGGTTATGTTAAAAGCAGAAGTGTCCATGGGAGGTGGGGTGTAAAAAAAGTCAAAATAGCAACTGCGATCACTTGGATGCCCCAGTTAAGAGAGAGACATCAGTCACATCCTGTCATTGTAACTAAAAATTGGGAAGTGAAGAAAAACTGGAATAGATGATACAAACACACAAATACATAAGGTCTGAACTGATTAATCAGGAACCTGAAATACCAGAAAATGCACAAATGAAAATAGTATAAAATAGAAAAGCAAAGAAATTGTTTACTGATTGGATCAAATCACTGATCAAATTCTTATCTATTTGATAGGAATTTGTCAGCAATTGTTCCTCCCAGATTTTGCTTTGGTTGGCCTTTTCCTAAACCCTTCATTTATACCCCCTTATTTTTTTGAGGGAAAAAGCATTTGGTATGAGATCAAACAGAATGGCAACGAGGCGTGTTGTCCTAATAATAGTTACTAAAATGCAACTTGGGGCTCATTCTAACATTGTCAGTTAACAGTCTGTTGTGCCAGATACTCAGTACAAAGCTTTGTTTCTTAGCTATTGCTGTATATTGATTTTTGCTTTGAATTTATTTCAGGAGAACCCAATAACTTCCAATACTTAAAATCTGCAGTGGACACTGATGACCACAGGACAGGGTCACCATCCAAGTCAGAAACAGATTAGGCGCGGTAGCTTTGTATCGAATCCCATTGTAAATCTCAGCAATTTGTGTGAACTGAACCCAAAAAAAAATCATAGTTCAATAAACCATGATTAAATAAATCATAGTTTAGTGAAATGTGCAACCCTTTTGGCCATAATTGCAATAGGTGATAACTAGTTTCCAAACAGAGAACAGTAGTAACCCATAACACAGAAGAAGTGCACTAACATTCAGTTATTCTCCACAGATATTACAAGGTGGTAGAAGGCTGAATCAGACATCCAATGCTTTGCTTTAGGGCAGGCATTGCCAACTCTCTTCCTCTGCAATATGAGGTGTGTGGAAGTTGGCATCATAAGATACAACTTATTATAGCGGTGTTAACAAGGATAACATCTCAAGCCCTTGCTTGGGGAAAGAGATAAAACCAAAACTTGCATGTCATGGAACTCCTAACAGCACTGTTCCAGTAATACCACAAATAACTACCAAGTTTCTTAGAATATGCATCCAGCTTGTAGGCAGCCTGTTCCAAAGCTGCAACTTGCTCTTCAATCTGATTGATTTGTTCCAGATATGGTTGAAGTGCAGCATCTTGGGGAAAATGGAGAGGGGACAAAAAAGTAAGAATTCACTGAGGATTAAAAAAATAACTGCTACTTGACAGGAAGGTGCCTTCTACTGGATCAAGCCACTGGCTCATATTGCCCAGTGTTGTCTATTCTTGATGGACAATGGTTCTCCAGGTCTCACCATGGCCTCCCACCTTATTCACGGTGCTGGAGATTAGAAAAGCTGCATGCATGCTAAGCTATGCCTCTTCCCCTATGGGTAATACATACAACTATGACTATTAGATCTTAAGTAACAGAAACAGATCAATGCCCTCCATTTTTTTATTTCAAAATATTTGTTGCCTCTTATGCTGTTGGATTCGCTGGAGCCTTCCTCAGCCATTCTTTTGGCATGTTGTATTAAGAAGCCGATCAACTGCCTGATCGTGGATTAATACATCCAGATGGGAAAGGCTGTGCTAAGGAGGTCTTTCAGACCTTCTTTTTGTTCCCTGTACATTTTTCATATTCAATTCTTTCTTGGAGGTATTTTGACATACCTCCAAAATGCAAACGAGCATAACAACATCCTATGATTGTACATAATTAGAGTTTGTTTCTACTTACATTTCTGGTTTAAGTCTTTCAAATTCCGACTTATGTTTATAGCAATGTCTTTCATTTCCAGGTACTTCAAGCTAGTTAGTTTGTTCATGTTTTCCAGGAGTTTGTAATCTTCACTAGTTGCTAAAAAATGTAAGAGGAGGAGCTGAGTTCACACACTGCATTTTGCCAGAGCTTGTTTTAACTACAATTTATTGAATAAGTAACAAATAGCTGGGTTCACAAATACTAAACCCAAAACCATGGTTTACCAATCATAGTGCCTGATGTCGCATATCACACTGAATGAAAAACCAAACCAACCAAGTTAAAATTTCCTTCTATAAAACGTAACCACAGTTTACTTTCAATGATGTTCGTAATATATCAATAACTCTCTTAGGTTGATCACAGAATCTGAATCTAAAAATAATCAGTGTTGCTTTTGGTTTGTAATTTTATCAGAAACACTCAGAAACATGTTTTTCTCAAGAGAGGGAAGGAGTAGGTTAAGAGGCAACTGCACAGTTTCCTGTCTAGACTGGGCCACAATCAGAAGCCTGTCAAAAGCAGGTGGGGCTATAGCTATTAGCAGACATCACTCTTTTTTGTGATACAATGGGGAAAAAGTGGGTTCGCTGACCAACTGATCAGACATATTCTGACTTCATTTGAAATTTCCTTTTTTAAAAAAAGTAATTTCTCTCAGAAAGTACTTTTTGACACCTATTTAGGATTTCAGGAAAATTTGCAAAGAATCACACTGTATGGTAAATTTAATATTAACTCACCAGTCAGTTCACCTGTTAAGTAAATAGCCATTTTGTTGAACATCTCCTTACAAAGTTCATTAATATCAGCTTCTGCTGGTTCTGTGGCTTCTTCTGCAGTTTCCACAATAGGTTCCTCTATTCAGAAGTATAAAAGAAAACACTTGTATTTTAGAAATGCAAACAACCTTAATGTTTTCAGCTGTAGGAAGTCCTGAAGATTAGAACTCTTAATTGTATATGTAATGTAAGAGCCAAAAAGCATTGGTATGCAAACACCTTCATCTTACTGTTACCAATACTTGAAAAAAAGACCCTGTTTCATTTACAATATTTGTATGCTTCCCAATAAAAATGTTCTCTGGACAGCTTAAAATAATACATTAAAACACTACAAAACATTTCACTGGCAAAAATCAGAGCATCAGAGTAAGAATGCAGCAACAAACACACACAAAATATATTGTAGTTCTAAAATTAGAAGATAAAATGTGCAGGCCTCAATTTCACAGGGTGCAGAAAAGAGGAAGACACCAGCAAACCTCTTGAAGAAAGCATCCTGTTGTTAATACTTTTGCTTATAAGGCTTTTTTCCTCAATACAAATGGAGTCTCACAGAAGAGGCCTACAAAGAACATCTACAAAACTGTATCAAGCAAAATCTTACAGAACTAAACAGGATTTTTTCAGCCCCTAAGGCCCTATTAAGATCATTTCTCATAGTTTCATTTCTATTATTTCAAGTAAATTCTAAAACACTAAAAAATTAAATACAGATCAAAATGCTGGATGAATATGGTGAAATTACTGCTCGATGCAAGAGGGATGCTTATCCAGCCTCTGCTTAGAACTATAAAACTGAGCTTATCATCTCCTGGAATTCTCTTCTACTATTAATTCCCACCAGTAGGATAGACTCGGGCAATTGTGGGAGATGGTACTGTTTGGGCTGTTATGGAACTTTCTGGGGCCTGCTGTTGAGGATAGGGCATGCACTTATGATCCCCCACCCCCGATCATTAGGTAGTAGAGATTTTAATTTGACATCCTTTCAGCAACTTTAAGAAGTTAACAGCTTATTACCATTAGCAATGAGGAAACAGTAATTTTCAACAAAATGATGGGTGGGGTGGCAGGGAAGCTTTAACTTTACCCCTCCAGTAACTTGTTCTACACTACTCAGCCTCACTTCAGGAATGGGTGTACTTTATGTATTGGCCCATACTGATAAAAAACATCCCCCCCCACTACATCAGCAAGCCCAGCAATGTAATGAGGTTGTTCAGCATTAATGATGAATCCATGACGATCATCAAGTTGTAAACTTGATCCGTAAGGGGAGGCACAACCCTATCCAGATTATGCATATCTCCTGAATCCCAAAATCCAGCTCCCAAACCAGCACAAATCGTATGTATTAATTAAGTTCAGCTTCAACTGTCTGCCTCACCCAATTAGCTACAGCCCAGAAACACATTAACTTCTCTCAGAACAGCTATTCCTGATAGGAATTCATCCCACAACCCACACATCATCTTTCCTAGAGCTTCACAGAAATGGTAGATAAGATGCACGACAAAACATTGTGGGGCACTCCCACCAAGACAATTCCCAAGGAGCCCAAAAGAAGTCTCCCAATGCTATTTTCTAGTTGTACTGACAGGAACATAATCCATTGTGGTACTGTCTCCAATCCCTGAAGTGCTTGAAAAGCAAACTATGATCCAATGGTTATCAAAAGCTGCTGAGAGATTCAGCAATATCAACAGAGGTATCTTATTCCTATTTTTTTTTTTCTTGTATAGCCCATCAGAGCGTCTAGGGCCATACTGTACTAAATGTGGGACTGATCTCAGACTGGAAAGGATCATTCCTTGAGTGGCAACGATACCAACTTTTTCACCAATCTGGCTGAATACAGAAAACTCAACATCAGCCAATACATGGACGTCTCAAAAGATGATTTATCAGCAGCTGTCTCAAGATCATCTTTAAGCAGAACTCTTCTGCAGAAGAGAGTGGTGATTAATCTTGGAAATCATTGGAAGGACAAAGTCTTGGAGGCCCTTATAAGCCAAGCTGGGAACAATCTAACAGATAAGTATTGGGGTAAAGAGATATAAAAACCTTATTCACTTCCTGAAGAGACAAGCAACAAGAATGACTCAGAGCCTTTCCCCACTTGCATCTAACCATGGTGCAAACATACCGTATCTCCATAACATTACCTTAATCTTGTCCAACAAGCTGTGGCATTTTTACTGGGAGCACAATCTGATTTGCTTCATTGACCATTTTTTCAATGGTGGATAACTCCTAAGGAATGGGATCAGCCAAACACCTATTGGTTCTTTTAGTTGCTACAGACATCCCCTGTCCCGTCCACATGCATTATCTTCCAGGGCTATTCTGGGAGAGCCCAGTGTCCAACATTACATCTCTGGACTGATATCTAGCTCAAATATATGGATCAGCCGGAATAACACCTGACCAGTGATGGCAGGGGGCGTTCACAGTGATGGTTTCAGTGGTGGTTTTGACAGAAGGTTAGACCTGTAGGTTTAGCCATCTGTCAAGACTTGCGCACACTTCACCTTTCCCAACCAGGGGATGAACTCCCAGGTAAGAGAGATGGCATGAAAATGGGAGGAGGCTCTCCAGGTCTCCAAGTCTGTTATGGGATGAGTTAATGGTCAGACCCTAAAGGGCTAAAAAAAATTATAAGTTGTGCTAGCTGAAAAAGATATCTGGAATGTAAATATAATGACTGTACAAAAGTAAATCCAAACACAAGACATACCAAGATGTTTCAAGCCATGATGTGAAGAGACAGAGAACTGAACATTTTTGTACTCCCTACTATCATAGTACAGTCATGACAAAAGACATCTTGACACCTAACCAGACTACTAGATAAACAACTACTAAATATGAAGCCGTTGGATGAGATCTTCTGTTGCCATGAGGTGAGTATCATCAGTATGCTGATGATACTCAATTATATATATCCGCCCCGACGAACTAAGCAATGCTGTTGATGTCCTGCCTCGGTGCCTGGAGGCTGTGGGGAATTGGATGGGAAACAACAGGCTTCAACTGAACCCTGGCAAGACTGAGTGGCTTTGGGTTTTAGGGTCTTCCAGATTTGGGACTTTACCATTTTTGGTACTGGATGGGGTCCTTCTGGACTTACAACTCAAGAAGGAAATGGCAGTCATTTCTAGGAGGGTCTTTGTGCAGCTTCGTATTGTGCACCAGTTGCATCTGTTACTGGATCAAGAGGCTCTACTCACAGTTACTCATGCCCTGATCAGCTTCCAAATGGACTGCTGTAACACGCTCTACATGAGGCTGCCCTTGAAGAGTATCTGGAAGCTTCAACTGGTGCAAAATGCGGTGGTGCAGGCAGTTATGTGTGCCCCTAAGACAGCATGTCACACCTCTGCTCCGTGAGCTGCATTAGTTGCCAGTTTGCTTCTGGGTTCAATTCAAGGTGCTATTTTTGACCTTTAAAGCCCTACATGGCACAGGGCTTAATTATCTGAGGGACTGCCTCTCCCTGATTACATCTGCCCTTCCCATCAGGTCCAGCAGAAGAGGCATGTTACAGGTTCTGTCTGCTGAAGACTTCCATTTGATGGGACCCAGGAGACGAGCCTTTTTTTGCTGAAACACCCGCCCTTTGGAACATCATCCCCGACCCCGAGGTGAGATTAGTCCCGACCCTATTGTCCTTTTCAAAATCTCTTAAGACATATTTTTTTCAGCAGGGGGGATCCCATGATAACAGGGAGCCCACGAGATGATTGTATTGTATGTGAGATTTTGGTGCATTCTTCCATTATCTTATTTATATTTTATGTAAATTGTTTTTAACAGTTATTTAAGATTTAATTATTTGTTTTATTGTATGCCGCCCAAAGTCATATCAGTGATAGATGGGTGGCTATATAAATTTGATAAGTAAATATGAATGATGCTAAGGATACCCAGTGATCCAGCATGGCCTCTCAAAAGAGAGCTAGAGAAGAAAAGTTTCAAGTCCCATCTTCCATTCCACTGAAGATCATCTCTTATCATTCCGCATGCCAGCCTCTAAGGGTTTCTTGGCATCAAATGCCACACTACATACCGGGAGGTGGATCACGAATTGTGGAGTATGGTCTCTTTAAAAACGAAAAGAACCCCAAAGACATCCTTGAATCCTAGCTCATGATCAACTCGGTTTGCTAAATTGCTACAAAATTTAGATGAAGCGCTCCTTACCCATCCCTGAGCCAGCAAACTATACCAGCAAAACATTTGTTTACGTCCACTGTCGGTCCCATTCCTGCATCTATACCTTGGCCCGGGCTTGCCCACCTGCATCCTGATTTGGGTGTGCAGGGCATGGTAAGCAAAGCTATCGGGTGTCCCGACCTAGTCCATAGTCAGCCACGAAGCACACTAGCTGTTCTTGCTCTCCTGGCTAATCTGCAGCCTCTAGAAGCAGGTGGGTCCAACAGAGAGCCTAATTTGAGAGAGCCAAGCTTCCTAGCTACCCAAGCAGAATGTCCTGGTGGAGACAGCCCAGGGTCCCCGGGAGGGGGTCTACCCAACCAGCCTAAAGTGGCCACCAGATGGAAGCGGATCCCCCTCCCCCCGCTGTGAACTGGCCACCCCACAGGCAACAAGGGCGGCCAGGGTGCTGTTGGCTCAGGGGAAGAAAGGAAGCCTGGGGACTTCCGCAGGGGTGGGCTGGAGAGGGTAAAAGGCAACGTCACCGGCCGGGCAGGGGTCCCCTGGGTAGGGGAACGCGGGGAAAGGCTCAAGGGAAGCCGGGGTTGGCCTTGCCGGGGCCTACCCAGCCTTTCCTGCGGGGAAGAGGCGCGCCCGACTCCTGGCTTCGGCGGGAAGGGAGTGCCGAGGCGCCGGCTCCTCCGCAGAGCCGGGCGGCGGGGGAGGCCCGGCTCACGCTCGCGGAGGAGCTCTCCGGGGCAGTGCCGAGGGCCGCGCCGAGCAGGCAGTCCTGCCACCACTCCGGGGACCCGGCGAGGCGCTTACGTTTGGAGGCTTGGTGGCGGGCCTCCAAGCTGTCCTCCAGCGAGGCGGCGGCCGCGGCCATGGCGGCCTTCCCGGGAACGGAGAGCGAGGGGCGGCGGCGGCGGCGGCTCCCGAGCGCGCTCGGCTTCCCCGGGCGCTGCTGCGCGCTCGCGGCCAGCTTAGGCACCCGGCATCCCGCTCTGCGCGCCCCTCGGTCTCGCCCTCTCGGAGGCTGCGCTCCCGGCCCGGAGCTTCCCGCTGACTGCGCCGCCCGAGCCACGCAAGGGGCAGGGCCCTGGGAGGCCCCTTCCGGGGCGCGACGGCGAGGAGGGCGCCGCCTCGGGAGTCTCGCGGCGCTGCGGGTGAATCCCCCGCCGGCCGGAGGGTCTGGGTCGGGAAACGAAGGGCGGGTGGGAGGCGCGCTTGAGACGGGCCTCCCCCGGGTGCCTTTGGGCGCTTTGGAAGGGGGGACGGCGTCGCCAAGGAGGAGCCCGGCTGCGACGCCCCTTCTCCCTTGAGGCCCAGGGACAGGGAGGGCGCGGGGTTGACGCACAAGGGCTAGAAGAAGAGCCTGGAGCCCGGGGAGAAAGGTCGCAATGACGGCTGGGCTTAGTTGGAGACCGGGCCGTAATTGCTCAGTACTGCCCTTCAGCCTGCTGCTTATTTGGGAGTCTGTTATGTACTGTATTCTGGTTCAGCGTTTCTCAACCTTGGCCGCTTTAAGGGGTGTGGACTTCAGCTCCCAGAATTCCCAAGCCAGCATTCTGGGAATTGAAGTCCACACCCCTTAAAGCGGCCAAGGTTGAGATACACTGCTCTAGCTATTACTGGATTAGAGCGCACAGGGCACAGAGTCAGGTTTATGATACAAAACCTGACAAATAAAAATGGACCTGCATATGCCTGTCTGGTTTAGACAAGGGACGTAAAAGCAAGCATGTTAGTAATGCATTCTGGAGAGGCATAAACCAAAGCCAACTCTGGCGTATTCTACCACGCAGATTCAACAGATCATGACAATTGGATATGTGAATGCAGCCAATATGACTTCCTTTAAAAAAAATATGGATACTGTATATCTTATCCTTATTTATCCTACCATCCTACCATTTACTCAGGAACTCAAGGTGGGGTACTTAGCCCTCCTTTTCATTGTCCTCCACACAACCCTGTGAAGTAGGTTAGATCGAGAGGGAAGAGATGGCCTAAAGTCCCCCATGGAGCTTCTGTGGCTAAGGTGGCCTAGAACCTGGGCCTCCCTGCTCTTAGCCCAACATCTTAACTTCTGCTCAACTCGAGTGTTTTTCAGAGGCCTTGTTTGTTGGCTTTCAGGAAAGTGGCTGAGTAATTTTTCAGTGGATTTCCTATCAATTAACAATTGGGGGTAAGGGGGAAATGATGAAATGGGTGTGGCAGCATCATCATGCAAATGCTGTGCTAATGTGCTGCACAACTGCCTAAAGGTGAAATTTGTACAATTACATCATTGCATGAGGGATATAATTTTGGTGTCATTGCAGTTTGCTGTGGGTGACACTGACAACCATGAAACCTAGTGAGCTATTCTTCATGACAATTCAATTTTCAAGTCTTATAAGAATCTGGTGATCAGTATTATTTCTCTCGCCAACTTCCAGCCTCACCAAGATCCTTTTTTTGATCTGAATTTCTAATACAGGTATTTATAATTACTTTTATGGCAGTTTCCCTTATACAATAGAATGTTAAAGAGTTGGGGACTCCTTCTATGTGAAGGCAGGCATTGACTGTGCTTTAAAAAGTGAGAATGAATGGGCCACTTCCGGTGAGCACCATGGTGAGCTGACATCCTGCTGGTAGCTGGACCACGTTTACAAGGAAAATCATGGCTGGATGCTGGATCTGGACCAGCAAAATCTCTCTGGAGAAGGAGAGATTGTTGAGGTAACCCATGTGACTCTAGACAGCTGCTCCTCATGAGTAGACTGCAGGAACTGTTCTTTTGTAGTCAAGGTTGAGTGGCTGGGAATCAGGATACCGTGCTTGTAACACAGACTCTGAAGAACATAAAGTTTGCCTGTGCCTCATTTCTTAATCACTTTTTGAATTATATTTTCACTGTGCTGGAAATATTAAGACCCTTCAGATTGGCAAGATTTTACTGTTTTCATTGGGTGAATTGCCTTCTCCTTGGAAAAAGATGTTTTAAATGTGATTTTAAAAGCTTTGGAAAAATACTATTTTTTGATTTAAACAACAAAAGGGTGCTTAGAATATGGATTTTGGAAAGTTAACAATAGATTAAGAGTTCAGATGGACTTGGAATTACAGTTTTGAATTAATTAGAAGAATTCGGGTGGGAAATGGTGATTGTTTGGGTTATTTTAAGAGAAAACATGATAACTGGAATTTGAAGGTTTGTCACTAGAGGGAGCAAGAGGATAATAATTTATTGTGAGCCGCCCAGAGTCACCCGTTGGGGGAGATGGGCGGCATACAAGTCGAATGAATGAATGAATGAATGAATGAATGAATAAATAAATAAATAAATAAATTCGTTTCATTAAAGAAATAAAGAATGGAGCAAACAACTTTAATGGACATTCTTGAATATTGGTCTATAAAGTTACTTGATATGATAGATTGTGTGGCAATGAAGTCACAGAAGAAGAACAAGCTACAATGGATAAGTTTGAAATTAATTTGAATGTGGATTTAATTGTGTCAAGCAGTGAGAAGGTTATGGAGAAAGATGCTCTGGATAAAAGAAACAGATGGATGTTTCATTGTTTAAAGGAGATGTTCAGTTACTAAACCGGAAAAGCTATTTGAATAACTTTTTCTTACTGGATTTACAAAAGAGGTCTGTAAAAGTCTTGAAGGACTTCGTGAGAAGTGATAAAAAAAGGACAAATTTTACTTACTGGATGTACAAAAGAGTTCTGTTAAAGTTTTGAAAGTTTTTTGGATTAAAGACAAGAGGAATAGAAAACAAGTTCTGGGACTATTTTTGAAGGGGTTACAAATTAAGATTGTTAAACATTCAGGGAAGGAATACAGGGTTGGCTTATTCGATCAAGGTTAAAATGGAAAATTAATTACCTTTAGTTTCCCTTACTGGACTTTTGCTAATAAAGAATGAATGGTGAGGTTTTGGAATATGTTTTTTAGTTAAGAGATGAATTATAGGGTGAAAAGGGTATATGTTATATTAAGAGATGGTGATAAGCTATTAAAATTGTTTTTACTTGCTAGGATGAAGCAGGAAGTTACTTTATTTCTTTTTCTTTTTTTCTTTTCTACACTTTTCCTTCTTTTGTATTTTTCTTTTCGTATTCCTGTTTTTGCAGTTTGTATTAGTTTTCATTCTATTTGTAATTCTTAATAAAATTATTTGAAAAAAGTGGCAATCAACATACAAGTTTTTTTGACTGGCGATCCACTCCCCATACCCCCCCAAAGTTATAGAGCTCTTATGGAAAGCTACTGTAATGGAACTTGCAATTTTAAACATACAAGAATTGTTGTCATTTCAGTTAGTAAAGCCTGTCATTTGATATGAGGTGAAGAAACACATTTTAATAGATTAAAGCCTTTAATGGATTTAATTGTAGATTTAACAATGATTTTATTTGGCCAACACTGGACTTTCCTTAACAAATACTGTAGGCAGTTATTTCCATACCAGTGAGCAGTATAGTAAATAAGATTTTAATCATATTTTGGATCTCCCCAAATTCTAGTCTCCACTATATAATAATTTTCAAGATTAAATTACATTTAATTAGTGGATAATGGGCTTTATTTGAATTCTTCTCAACTTAAGTAGAACTTCCTTCTGCATACAGAAGTTGTTTTGTCTTGACTATTTCTTACAATGTCATTGCTTGGTGTCTAAAGTTAAAACATGCAAAGACTTGTCCACAAGTCCCCCTAGCCAGCTTGAAGATGCCTCGCTAACCATTCTTTTAGGACATGTCCTCATTACATTGCCTTTGTTTCATCCCTCTGCCTGTAGCTGAGGCCCCCTCACTTGGAATTCAGTTGATTGGATGTTAAAGTGATTTTTTTCATCTCTTGATACAAACTTTTCTCTGCACATGATTTGTTACAAGTTCTGGCAGAAACTGGTGGTAAAGTTGTGGTAGTACTAGTAATTTTGGTATGGTGTGTGCTTATAAGCAGCGTGTGGCAGAAACAAGTTCTGGCAGAAACTGGTGGTAAAGTTGTGGTAGTACTAGTAATTCTGGTATAGTGTGTGCTTATAAGCACACACCATACCAAAATTACTGTGCCCATTTCCTTTTGGCTGCTTTTAAATGCCCAACCCTGTTGAGAACATTAATTTGATGTTTTTTCTGCTACCACTTGGGAGTGGGAATGCTTGGAAGGAGGGAAAACACAACCACCAACAACTGTCTTTTGACTGCCCTGCTCAAAACTGTAAAACTGTCCTCACTGGCCTTGTTATGAGGTAGGATAGATATTAACTGTTGGGATACAGCAAATAATGCTGACATACTTTTGTGTTGCCTCATAGACTGAAGGAAAGCACCTTTCAAAGGCTATTTGGATAAGCTCATAAGATCATGCTCCACTGAAGCTGAAGCTTTATCTGATACTGAGTTAGACGTTGCCTCAATGTATCTCTATCGAAGAATGAAGAATTTATTCTATAAAAGGAGAAGGAGATGCCCATTTTTTCCCCTTCTCGTAACTGTTTGCATTTGTGCTCATATATCTCATCCCATCTATCTTGAGCATCTTTTCCCATCAGCTTCTTTCTGCCTTCTTACCTATATTACACTGAATTTATTAAAGTGCAAATAAACATTTGCCTATTCAGCTTTAGTTTTCCTTAAATCAGCAATTCCTTCCAAAGTTCTTATTACTTTTGTTTCTTTGACTACGTTTTCCATAATACTTAGCATCAAGTCAAGGGTAATTGATTTCTTGTCTCTTCTTGCGTCTGAAGGAGAAATTTGTTAGGAAGACAAGTTTAGATTTTCCTGGAAAGGTGATGCTTGGCAGAATCTGTCTCCCAGCTGATGGCAGAGTAATTAAAGCCCTTCATTAGTACTATTTCATACATCTTTGAAAATACAATTTGTTTTCAGAAACTGCTACCCATATCTCATAGCATAAGAAAATGTTTTGTGTATACTGGATATCTCAGAATGTCAATAAAAACTTACAGTATTTGTTTCTTTTGCTTTGCTGCAGATTATTCAATTCAGGAAATAAAAACATTAACTCACATAGTCTGACCTTTTACTATGACCATATTTTGGCCAAAATATATAGAATTGTCAGCATGACTGTACAGCTATTGTCAAGTACTTGTATACATATGTTGTACTTCGCTGTATCATCAAGTACTGTACTTCCAATTTGTCAAAGAATCAAGAATTCATACTTCACAAGGATACCATGGTGCTAATTGTTAATTCAGATCATGTGGTTTGCTAACATTTCTGTAACACTGAAAGATGACTGACATTTGTTATATTTGCATCATTGTTACCTTATTTATTTAACAAAGCAAAAAGTATGTACAGTAAATGGATTCTGCAGTGGTCTCTTTCACCTATGAACAAGAAAGGTTCTCACACTTCTGAGGAGATGGAAGCTATGGAAGAGTGTTTGCCCTCAGAACTACAGCGCATCCGTCTTCCCACCCACTTGGTGATCTTTAGTAAAACACACAGGCTCCCTGACCTTTGCGTCTTCTTTCTTTGTGTGAGAAGAGAAAGTACAGAACAACCTTCTTCCCTGAAAAATACTTCATTTTTTCAAGTTGCGTGATACATTATCAGTAGAAGCGCAATATTGCTGCACTAATACAAGAAGTCACAATGAAAATGCAGATGATTGTACCAACCAACAATGGTCATACGGGAAAAGGTTCTTAAGTATTACTGCTGCACTGGCTTGGAGAGATTGTCTTGATGCATCACACAAGAACAACTATAGCAGAGATGGAAGAATATGACATTGTTGAATCTAATTCCTTCACCAAATGCCTTTGGGTTGCACATACCAGTTTACATAAATGACAAAAAATATATCCAAGCAGGACTAAATGGGGCTGTATTGGGCAAGAACAAATAGCAAATCTATGCAGTGCATGAGAGTGCGTTATATTCCTGACATTCACAAGCAAAACATCCACAGGTGATCTAGACAAGTGGATTTTGTGTGAGAGATCACAAGGGGGCAAGGGAGGCATCAGAGGGACACAGGGAAATTATGTGGCGGCTGATTACATAGTAGAACCACTTTTATTGCTAAGCCTCCAGTATATAGTTCTGCATGTGGCTTTGGGCTCTAACGGGGCAGACGTTAAAAACAATGTACAAAATTCTAGGTTAAAAGCAATCTCCATGGCGTAATGTACTTCTGTTAAGGGTAAAGACATTCTCAGATCAAACTTGATTCATGGTGACAACATCCATGCAGTTTTGTTGGCAGTGTGATGGAAGTAATTTGCCATTGCCCCCCGCCCCCCAGGCTGTTTTTTCAACTTCCCAGTCTAGCCAACATACTGGAATTCCCAGACCTAATGAGCTTCTAACCTAAGAAGCCTTACGTTGCTTCTGAAATCTGCCATTCATTGAGATTTCACACACACACACACACAAAATCTCAATGTATTAATAGTAACTACAGTTAATAGCAACTACAATTATGATATTCAAGTGCTGAAAGCTAGCTAAAGATTAACAGTGGCTGGCATATAATGGATGGATACATTGCCTGGACATTAAAAAAAATACTGTGCCTGCGCTTCTGTTTCAGGACATTTACAAGATAACTAGACATGGAGAACATATCCAATAGTCAAAGTTGCATCTGAGGCAGCGGATTGGAATCCTATGTACATGTGTGAAAATAACAGCTGCATAGAGTTTGCCATCTGAGCATCTGGTAAGAATCTCCAGCCTCAGAAGGAAACATTATATGCTTTGCCAATGGTTGTGCATATTATCCATACCTATTGACTGAAAAAGATAGGCATTTCTTTTATTTTTAGTGTCAGTCCTAGTTCTTTACAGTCGTCAAAATAATCTACTGAAATTGACAACTACATTGTCAGAAGATAGCATACAGTATGCTATTTTCTTGTGTATAAATCAGACCATTTAAATATGCTAACCATCGTGCAGATCTTTAGCCAGGTTTCAGAACTGTCGCTTGAGTATTTGAATCCCAGCACCCGGAATAACAATACCATACCAGCTCATTACAATCTCCAGTAGGTACTTGGTTTTCCTACGAGAAGTGAAGCCTGTGCAGAAAAATGCTTTCTGTGAATACTGGCAATGCCAAGTTCCTAATTTAAACTTGGGCTTATATCTGGCCAGGATAAGATCAGGGATTACTTTGAAAGATTGAAAATCCAGCACAAAATTTGGATCCAGGTTGGTGATCCCTTTAAAACCCAGAGAATGTTTCCTTTTTCATTACATCAGATCATATATGGCCAAATACATAAATCTGCCAAGGTACTTACGATTTATCTCTTCTGCATGAAGAAAACAATCACCCAACAGTAGACTGGTAGTGTTTAGAAAGAGGTTACAAGAATTATTTGCCCACCCAGTTCTGACTTGAATGGTGTCCCCTACCCCATAGCTCCTTTTTGTAAAGAAGCTAGATTAAAAACATAATTAAATGCCTTACTAGCCTAAGCATAATGAAACAGCAAGAAGAGTAATTAATACCACATGTAGTCAGCAATAAGCTAGAAGTTCCTGTTAGATTTGAACTGGATGTTCTTGGGAGTTTGGGAGCCTAATAGGTCTAATCTGGACAGAATGGGGTAGACGCCCTGACTCCTGTTCAGAGAGTTCACACTGATATAATTCTCTTGCACATGGGCTGCTTCCAGTCCACCCTCTTCTGTAACAACACGTCCAGCGTTCTGCGGAGCCAGATTTTCTTGAATCAACTGTTCTCCCTGCCAGCAAGGAAAGGGAAAAGACATTCAGAAACGTGGTGAAGGACAGACGAAGGCATTCTTCCAGAAGCGAGGATTTTTCCTTCTTTGTAGGGTGGCAATCAGCTATTTGTATTGCTGTGTTCGTTTCTTGGGTATATTGACTATAATATCTTGAATTTCAGGAGGAAAGTAAATGGCACAAATGAACTGGATGCCAACAAAGAGCGAAAGAAGGAACAATGCTCACTAGCTGCAGATATCTGAATTCAGTATGTGAGTGACCTGTAGTTGGTCTGGGAACTGTAGATGTTAGATGAAATATTCACATCCAGTCATCAAAAATGCATTCATACAAAGGCAAACCATGAAAACACAGAGGTAACTATTTCTTGCATGCCTTTTGCTAGACATTTGAGCCTGGTTTTGTGGAGTTCCCTTTTGGTTTTTAATTATACAAGCCTGAAAAATAAATAAATAAATAAATAAAATTTATATATTACTGTTTTTTTTTAATTTATTATGGTTATTTTTTTGACAGTGTTACTTCTGTTGCACATTACCCAGAGTCATATTGGTTGAGCTGAGTGGCGCTATAAAGGGCTAAATTAATTAATTAATAATTTTCCCTACTTGCAGGATTAGTGTGATAGAAAATAAGATGCACCATGCACCATCATTGAAACATCTAATAATTATATAATTCTTGATCTTTTAATCTGCTAGACACTTGGAGTGAATGACAAAGCAAAAAAAAAGATAAGAGAATTTATAGAGGCAACAGGTTGCATCTCCTTTACTACACTGCTGAATCATTTCACTGCCATGAGACTGTCAGGTCTGGCCTTGCAAGTTCTGTAAATGTTAGTTAAATGTACATGATCTTCTGAAAGTTTAATAGGGTTTCTCCAATCTTGGTTGAACTCATGTAGGTTATTATACCACTATTCACTTCATGTAAGATGGGTGGCTATATAAATTTGACAGATAGATAGATAGATAGATAGATAGATAGATAGATAGATAGATAGATAGATAGATAGGCCAAAAAAGCCATGATGAAAACCATGAGCTCACAGTGTCCTTTTTTTATGTGCAATACATGTAGAAAAGGGGTTGAATTGTCTTTTTAAAATAAATTTACATATACTGTTTGATTTTAGGGACTTTTATTAGAATATGCATTTTTGTACAATTTTTCTTTCTTTTGTTCTTGGATTTCCTTTGTAAAGCAAAGTTATAATCATAAACAATTAATTTTTTTATCCTTATGAACCTCTTTCAGGTTTGCCCCTTTTTCATGTTTGTTCTTTATTTTTTCTAAGAAAATAATGCTCACCATATTTATAGCATTTCTAGCATCTTCCAACCACCAATGTGCTGTTTTAATAGTGATGGGGGTAGGTTTTATATTGCCTCAATGAGGGCTGTATGATGCTAAAAGATGCTCTAAAGCTGTGTTTCTCAACCTTGGCAACTTTAAGATATGTAGACCAACACCTAGAATTCCCTACCAACACAGGGAATTTTGGTAGCGGAAGTCCACACATCTTGAAGTTGCCAAGGTTGAAAAACATGGCTCTAAAGCCCTGGTGAGGAAATAGCTCTCTGTCATGCTATAGACCCTTTCCAAGCCATTCCTGATAGTCTGCTTACATACCTCAGGTGCTGAGTCTTTTTTCTTCAGTTTGCTTCTCTCGAGGTCTTCCAATTTAACTACCAAGGCTTCTGTCTTGGATATGATGCCACCAACAGAATTCTCCAACTGTAGCACTCGTCGCAGGAGTCTGTTGAGAGGGAGGGAGGCTTTGAAAACCCACTTTTAAGATAGTACATAGGATAGTACATAGCGACTGGTCAAGGCCGCTCCCTGCAAGTTCATTTTCCTCTGGTTCTGATACATGCACAGCATGGGTTGGGACATGAAGGGTTTCTGCATGGTTATGGGTGTTCCTGAGAGCAGAAATGTAACCTCAGCAAGAATTAATGAAGCAGGTTTATAACTTTAACAAAAAAAGGTCCATTTTAGGGAATACAAAGCAATTTAAATACATTGAATCAGGGAGAGAACCAGAGAGGAAGAGCTATGTCCTTGCATGCCTGGGAATAAAGGCAAAGGAAGATCCTGAAATCAGCAGTCTTCTAGACAAAGACCAGGCAGAGTGGAAGAGTACTGTAAATCCCTAACTTCCTATTTATACTCCAGTGCTCCTTGTAGTCAGTAGGTTGGGAGGGGTAGAACATTGGGGGTTTGAAAAATTGAATTCTCAGTTTTGGTGCTTTCACCTACTTTATCATCTCCTGGCCAAAATCACAGCTACAAATCAAAATTATACTCAAATTCAAAACCTAATATTTTAAAGTATGGATTGAATATGGATTGATTAACAATACAGTTTTTGCATAGGTATGTCTTTCTCTTCTGTATCACTGAAATATTATTCCTTGAGATTTGCTGGATTTAGGTGGTGAATCTCCCACTGATGGTTCTAAATGTTCTTTGGCAATGAATATTACAAAATGCATCAATATATATATCAAAATGCCCGTCTTGAACTTTTACATGAATAATGAAGTCTTAAAATTTTTTTGGAGGGTGGGTGCCTTCGAGTCAGTTTTTGACTCCTGATGACTGCCTGGACAAGTCCCTGCAGTTTTGTTGGTGAGACTTTTCAGGAGTGGCTTGCCCTGGCCTCCTCCTCCTTCCTAGGGCTGAGAGAGAGGGACTGACCCAAAGTCACCCAGCTGGCTTCCTGCCTAAGGCGGGGCCAGAACTCATGGTCTCCTGGGTTCTAGCTTGGTGCCTTAACCACTACACCACACTGGCTCTCTGAAATCTTACATAACTATACAAAAATCATTAAATCAGTTGTAAATAATCCCACAAAGAGAGCATGTGCTGAGGTTAATTCCACATCCCTCTGCTCCTCCAAATTCTTCCCAAGTAATCTGCCTAAGTGTGGGTTTAAAGGGGAGAAAAACCCTTGTGCTAATTCGAAGTGGGATGTTAATATATTGAAAAGGAAATGCTAACTGATGCCAGGCACACAGATGTCATAGATCAGGTCCTCCCCTGCATCACACATGATGATATGTATTTATGGGCAGATGCCCTCCCAAAGCACACCATCATATATGGGATTGGGATTGCAAAGGGGACATGGAATAGCACCTACAGACTATAATTGAGGAATTAAAGCAGGAACTAGGAAAATCAGCATTATTATTATCCTCTAACAACAGTTACCAGATCTGATGTTTTAGGCTTCAAGCCCATTTCTTCTCAAGACCTCAGGATGGGGCAGGCTATTTTCTGCTTGCCTTAGAGCCTGTGTGATAGAATTTACTTTTCCACTCCCACGTACATCAGAATTTATCCCTTAAAGCCTCTACAGACGTCTTCCTCTGAACATCAAGGTAGTGTATTCTGCTCCTTTTCCTTGCCATTGGACTCTAAGCTTCCTGTAGCAGATTCCAGCTTGGATTTGCCAAGCTTCTGGTTCCCAGACTCTGTCCCTGCATCTCATGGACTCTGGTTCTGAAAACTTGGCAATCTTATTGATTGGACTGAACTTTCATTTGGTGTAGCCCCTGGTGGTTGAGGCTAAAAAGCCACTTAATAAAATGGGAAACTGTGTGCCCTAACTGGGTGCTTTGGAAAATGCTGAATAGAGACACAAACTAGTATTAGATGTCTCAATTTCAGTGGTGAACTAGCAAGTGCAGCCACAGGTTTGTTCCAAAATGCAGATTTCTCCTCCCTTACTACTGAATATCTTGCATTGTTTTAAAAATATTAAGACTGCAATCATATGCCCAGGATATATTTGTGCAGTTGTAGAATATAGCAGTTGTACCGCTATTGCACTGCCATGTTACCTAATAGGTGTCTGCCATGGAAATCACCAAATATGCTGGTCCATATCCAAATAGAGTAGGGAAAGGGAGATTGAATGAACCAGAAAGATGCCAGGGAAATGCAGATAAATGTCAAATCCTATGTCCCTCCAGATCCTAATCTCACACCTAACCTTCATAAACAGCTTATCCGCTCAACTGGAAAGCTATTGTTTCACAATAAAGCTATCATCTTGCTTTATTGTGAAACAGGTTTCAGGTTTGTTTGCTCTCTGCATGCACACATTGGTGTGTTTTCGTCAGTATATTTTCTTTCACTTTTGGGTCCATGTGTATCACATGTATATTTTGATATCTATGTGATTATTGATGAAATCAAATGAAATATTACACACATTTGGAATTCTTCCTCAGAAACACGGTTGGTTTTGTTTGCTTGATTATTCTTTGCCTCTGCAAAGCCAAGAGTATTGTCCAAAGTGTTGTCCCTGAAGGATTTCCCCAAATTCTCAATTTCTTCATTCAGAGCAACCTGAGGAACAAAATCAATCAGTTATTTAGCCTTACTCAGATTTCACTGTAATAATTTAAAACCTTGCAGTCATGGATTTGTGTGTTTTCTTCCATTAGATTTATCACAGGCCCAGGGGCTCATTTTAATTCTCTGTGCAGCTAACAAATTTATGTCATAGCAACTTTCTACTACATCCTGAAATTCCTCACTATAGTGGGGCCTTCTCAATAACTGCTCCAGACCCTATAACTTCTCATGCAATGGAGCTGTCCAAAGTTGTCATAAGTCCATATACATTTTCACCCACATTTATCTGAATATGAATATTATATATATTTTTCTAATATGACCATCAAAAAACCCCACAGTAAAATGCAGTTTATTATTTATTTATTTATTTATCAAATTTGTATAGCCACCCATCTCACAAGAGAGCGACTCTGGGTGGCATACAACACTTAATTAAGTATAAACCAATAAATGCATATAAAACAGTCATAATGAAAATCTATAAACTATAAAAAGCACACAAAACAAGAGAGAATGATATTATCCGCAATAAGGGAGCCATCGCAAAATCTCCCCGGGACCCCCAGGCCTGATGACATAGCCAGGTCTTGAGGGACCTGGGGAATGTTAAGAGGGAAGGGGCTAACCTCACTTCTGGGGCAGAAGATTCCATAAGGCGGGTACCACAGCAGAGAAGGCCCTCCTCTTGGTACCCACAGCATGCCTTCTCTGCCAGGCCTGATGGGACAGGCAGATGTAATCAGGGAGAGGCAGTCCCTCAGGTTACCCAGCCCGATGCCATGAAGGTCAAAACCAGCACCCTGAATTGGACCCGGAATCAAACTGGCAACCAATGCAGCTTGCAGAGCAGAAGTGTGACATGTACCATTCTAGGGACACACACAACTGCCCGTGCTGCTGCATTTTGCACCAGCTGAAGCTGGATACTCTTTAAGGGCAGCCCCATGTAGAGCGCATCACAGAAGTCCAAACAGGAGGTGACTAGGGCATAAGTGACAGTGAACAAAGCCCCCCTGAGCCAAGAACGGGTGCAACTGATGCACAATATGAAGATGTACAAAGGCCCTCCTAGGCACGACTGCCACCTGCTCTTCAAACAGGAGTTGTGAATCCAGGAGGACCCCCAGATTGCACACAGGGTCTATCTGGGGCAGTGCCACTACATCCAGCACCAAAGATGGCATAGTCCTAGAACTGGAAGGCCCCAAAACCCAAAGCCACTCAGTCTTGCCAGGATTCAGCTGAAGCCTGTTGTTCCTCATCCAGACCCTCACAGCTTCCGGGCACTGGGTAAGACGTTCACAGCATTGCTTAATTTGCCAGGGGCAGAGATGTATAATTGGGTATCATCAGCATACTGATGATACCTCACCCCATGGCGATGGATGAGCTCACCCAGCGGCCTTGGGTAGATGTTAAATAGGAGAAGGGAGAGTACTGAACCCTGCGGCATCCCACATAGCAGGGGCTGAGGGCAGGATCTCTCCTTCCCAACCACCAGTGACTGGAATTCACCCTGTAGAAAGGAGACAAACCAGCACAACACCATGCCACCCACCCCCAATCCTCTGAGCTGATCCAGAAGGATATCATGGTTTATGGTATTGAAAGCCAAAGAGAGGTCAAGTAGGGCTAGGATAGATGCACAACTTCCATCCTGCCCTCGCCAGAGATCATCCAAAAGTGTGACCGATACTATTTCCATCCCATACCTGGGTCTGAATCCTGAGTGAAGGGAATCCAGATAATCCACTTCTTCCAAAGTCCTCTGAAGCTGCTTGCACAACTACCTTCTTAACTACCTTCCCCCAAAAGGGGAGGTTAGATACTGGATGAAATTTGTCCAGTATCATGGGGTCCAGCGATGGATTCTTGAGGGGGGGGGGTAAATCAAAGCCTCCTTAAGAGGTGAAGGAATTCTCACTCAAGAATTAACCATCATCAGAACCCACCCACACAATCCCCCCTGGGCCGCTTTAACCAGCCAGGAGGGGCATGGATGAAGCAGGTGGCTGAGCTCACAGCCCTAAGGGTTATAGCCCTGTCCACTTCCTCAGGTCCAACAGGTTCAAACCATTCCCAGATAACCAGGCAAGACTCCTCCCTAGGCATCTCCACCAGACCTGCAGCAAAGCTAGCATCTATCTGAGAATGAATCCAAGTGACTTTGTCCAATAGATGCTGAGAAAATTCCTCCACACACCCCTGCAAGAGGTTCTCCAAACCCTCCTTACCCTGGAACAGGGCCACGGGGTGGCTATCTGTGGACGCAATAAGAGCGGAGAAGTAATGATGCTTCGCCGCCCCTCACCACCACTAGGTAGGCCCTAATAGCAGCTCTAACCTGTGTTTGGTCGAGTTTGTCCCTTGTTGAGTACCAGCAGTGCTCTAGACATCTCTTCTCTTGCTTCATCTCTGTAGTTGTAGTGCCAGGATCCCCGAGAGGGGAGTGGTTGCATGGGTGCAATCTGATTCAAAGCCTCAGCCACCCCCTTATTTATGTAATACTCACCAATATGTGCATTTTCATACACAGTTTTTCTATGTATTTCTTTTTTTGTTGTCAGGGAGAAAAGTGTAGTAGTGGTGTAAATACTGAAGAATAATTGCATATTGGTTTGCATATTGCTTCAGGAAGCATTAATTAGTTAACTTAAAAATGAACTACACTGAGTTTTCTCCCCTTTTCTTACCAAATGCATAAAGTCCATGGCAGAGAAATCATTATATGGGCACAAGTTCCACCTATAAATTTTTTCCTAATTCAGAGCATGGAATATCAGGTCAGTACATCAAAGTTTAAGCAGTGCATATAAACCAGATCTTCTTTCCCCTTACTTTCTTCTCCTCCAAATCATTCCGCATTCTCTTCTGCTCCTCCTCATCAAGGATCTGGTTACCATCTTTATCAAATTTTGCAAAGGCTGCTGTGATTTCATGTTCAGCATGACCTAGCCTGAGGAAGTTGGGGATAAGGGTGGGGGACAGAGAGAAGGATGAACACAAAATCTGAAAATGTAAAATGTAATGCATAAATAACAAGGTTGGTACTGAAGCACACTGCTTGATTGATACGATGGTCTAATGATGGATACTTGTGAAATTCACTGGAAGCTCTTAAGCTGCTTACTCTCTCAAACTGTTCTTAAAGTCTTCGTATTCCAACTCTTTGGTTCCTTTCTGTAAAGCTTTCTGCACATCAGAGATCCGGTCTTTTTTCAGCTTCAGCTTCATCAGTGTCCTGTTATAGCCCTAGAGTTAAAAATAATGCAAAAGAAAGTCACCCTTTGTTGTTTCATGCTGTGTTCATCATGAGATATAAGAATGGCACCTGCAGGAACAGACTGCACAATGACAGGAGCCCCCGATACAGTTGGGGAATTAATTCACAAGTTCCTTTCCATGGCTTTCAGCTGCCTCTACAACTTTTCTGAAATTACTTGAATAAGGCCCAGTCACAAATAATGGAAAGAAACTGACTTCCAGTGAAGCATGGCAAACTGAAGATGTCCCTGGAAAATGGGGACAACATTACAGTTGAATCTCACGGCTGAATGCAGAATCTGGGCTGGCGAAATCTCTCCAGAGAAAGAAGAGACCTTGAGATTGCCCACATGCACTCTGAACAGTTACACCTCATGAGTAAACTGCAGGAACAGATATAGTTGCAGTTGGCTGGTTGAGTGGAGTGTCTGGGAGTTGAGGGAAAATTCCATCTAAGCTCATAGTCATAATGTAGCCTTTTTGGACTCAAAGTTCAGCTGATCCTCATTTCTTAATCGCTTTGGAATTAATTTTTTTATTGTTGTTTAAATATTGAGAACCTACAGAATGGCAAGTTTTATGGTTTTCACTGAGTGAATTTCCTCCAATCCTTTACGAAAGAAGTTTTAAGTATGAGTTTAAGGATTTATAAAAATTTGTTTTTTGGAATTAACAGCAAAAGGGTGATTGGAGTATTGTTTTTAGAAAGTTATAAATGGGCTAACGGTCCAGATGGATTTAATATAAATGGATTTAAATTAAAGATAAGAATCCTTCCCTTGGGAAACTAGACATGTTTTTGCATTTGGAATAAAAATAGTAAGATAAGATGGGACTTTGAAGGGTGGACACTAGAGGGCACCAGAAGCAACTAAAACAATGGATGTATTGAGAGAGATGTGTGAACAAATAACTCAGAAGTTACTTTTAAAGATTTCTGCCATTATTGATGAAATAGATGATGCTATGGAAGAGGAACAAGTTGTACTGGACAAAAATAAAATTGACTCAAATTTGGACTTAAAAATGATAGACTACAAGAAGGATATGGATCAGGATGAAATCCTGAATTTACAGATGAAACAGGCTGATCTTTTAATAACTAAAAAGGACATACAAATAATAGACCAGAATAGTGACTTGGATGTCCTTTTTATATTGGATCTATAAAAGGGATTTGTTAATGTTGTCAGTGACTTTGTGAGAAGAGACAAAGAGAAAATGAAAAGAAATCATGTGCTGGGATATTATTTGAAGAGATCTGAGATCAAGAATGCTGGGAGTAGGGGGAAGGAATATAAAGTGGGTTTATTTGGCCAAGGTTAAAATAGATAGGTTGCTATTTCTGGCAATTTTCAATGGATTTTTTTCTAACTAGGACTGGAAGATGATGTTCTAAGGTTTTGCTTTATGGGAAAGGTTGAATTATATGGGAAAGAGGTTATTTGTTACATTTTACATGTATTCGATTAAGGTTAAAATAGTTATGCTGTTATCTCTGGTAAGTTTTATTGGATTTTTACTGATTGTATTTGAGTGATGAGGTTTGGGGGATTTGTTTAAAAAATAGAAAATGAGATATAAATGTAAAAGAAGGGATTAGTGGGTTTATTAGATTAAGTTTATAACAGGTGGTTATTTTTGGTAACTCGTAATGAACTTTTGCTGATTAGTATGGATGATGAGACATTAAAGATTTGTTTATAGAGAAAGAGGTGAGATGCGGGGTGAAGAGATTGTGGCATTGAGATGGTGATAAGTTGTTAAAGCTGCTTATACTTGCTGGGTTGGAAGGGGAAATTACTTCTTTTTTACTCTTTTTAAAAAAAATCTTTATTTTTCTTTTTTTCGTGCACTTTTTGCCTTTTTTCTCTTTTATAGTTTGTGTTAGTTTTATCTGTATAATGTAAACTCTAATAAAATTATTATAAAACAAAACAAAATGTGGAAAGAAACTGATATTATGGCCACTTTTGCATAACTACTTTTGTATAAGGTAGTTCACTTCTCCCCAGCAGTCTTTATTGATAGGGGCGGCTGGAATAACTGGTCTGCCTTGCTGTGGGAATGTGTGGTGGAATCGTATGAAATCTGCCATCAAGAAGATGCAGGCAAAACAGAACAGAGGAGCTTTTATCACAAGTTGGGGACACCCTGAGGGTTGCACCATACAGTGGCCGTGCAGTTGGAGATTTCCAAAACATTCTTGGGGTGCAGGAAAACATGGCTGCCAGACTGTTCCATGGCAAGCATTCACTCCAAAGCAGCTTCATTCACAGTAGAGGAAATAAAGGTATAAATGAATGAACTACCTGTTTCAGGATGTCTGACAGCTGCAGTTCATTCTTCTGGTTTGAAAGTTCCTCTTTTACTTCTGAGTAGGTGTCATTTATAATAGCCAGAAACATGTTCTGTAGAAAGGAAAAGGAAAACATGCAGTGCAGATTATCTTGAAATTACAAACCCACTCTTTTTAATGGTGCTTTATGTATGTGCAGATGGGGGGGGGGGGGCAGGTAGATTTGCTCTGTACCCAGAAGATACTCATGGCTTCTATGTGATTTGAAGAATTGAAACTGATACTTCAAGGAATTGTGGGAATTCCAGAAGAAGGCCACCCTTCTTCTCTGTTCTGATGTTTCATGTTTTAAAAACCATGGAAAAGATTTTATATGAAAAACTGCACACTTTCGATACGTAAAATCTTTGCTTGATTCTAATACAATTCACAATTTTGTGGCTGCTCTCAAATTTCCAAGCTGAAACTTCAGACTCAAGAAAAGGCATCTCTTTTCATTCTTTCATTCTTTTCGTTTGTTAGATTTATATGCTATGGAGGGAGAGAGATTTATCAAAGTGTCATAAAGTTGGAAAGGGGCATTAAAACACTTGAGTGCTCATTGCCTTTGCCTGAACACATCAAGTACTCCATAAGCATCATCAAACACATCAAGAGCTCCATATCTCCCTTAGTAGCTGGTTCACCGTAAAAGTGTTTTTACCATTAGGTTTTTCCGTACTATTCTTCCAAAATCTATCCTTCTTTAAACCCATTAAAACAAAATCAACTTACCAATAGCACAAAGAAGACAAAGAAGACATAAGTGACAAAATATATGGGTCCTAAGATTCTGTTGGCATTGTCAATTGCATTGTAGTCAAAGTCACCAAGAATGATGCGAAACTGTGTGAAGCTATACAGTGGAAAAGGGAATGAGGTCAGCAATATGGTTTTCAAGGAAAGAGCTTTGCTGAGATAGAAGGATTTGGATAAGCAAAAATATTTTCCCCTTCTCCTTTCTGAAATATAGCACTAAGTAGTCCAGAGTTAGATCTCTATCAATCTCTATGAACCCATAAGCAAGACAAGGGAAACATGCAGAAGGTGGTGTCTCTAGAATTCTTGCTGAGACCTTTATGAAGGACCCTCTAGGTCAGTGTTGTTCAAACCTGGCCACTTGAAGATGAGTGGACTTCAACTCCCAGAATTCCCCAGCCAGCATGGCCAAGTTTGGACAACACTGCTCTAGGTCATGTGACTGGGAGGAGGAGAATGGAGGTGTTAGCCCCTCTCCAAACCATTGTCCAATGGCTTCTCCCACAGGGATGCTTTGGGGCAGTGTTTCTCAGCCTTGGCAACTCTAAGATGTGTGGACTTCAACTCCCAGAATTCCCCAGCCAGCCATGCTTTGAAGTTGAGTTGAAGTCCACACGTCTTAGAGTTGCCAAGGTTGAGAAACACTGCTTTGGGGTGACTTTTTATAGATCTTTTGGTCCTCCCCACCATAATCTGATCCAGCCCATTTTTTAAAATTCAATCTGTCTTTGGCCAGTTTAAATTTATTTCCAACATTCTGTTTGCCTGTAAAGAATAAACAAGGGAGAGAAAGCATACCGAGAATGGGTTCTGGAATTCTTTCCAGGTTCTAGAATTCTAAGAGTCATCTCTTTTTCCTTCTATGTCACAAATGTACACGCTGTGTCTGTGTGTATTTTTATGTGTGTGTGTTTCTGCTTTCACTCTGTGTCTGGGTGTGTTTGTGTGTATGTGTGCACCAAGGGGCATAGGGAGGGGCAGGCAGCAGAAAGGAGGAGTTGGCAGTACTGTGAGCTGCGGACCAAGGGCCTCTCTCATAAGGCTGCATTGGGAGAATATTTTGGGGAATGCTTTTCTCTGCTGCAGCCTTCAGCTGACCCTAACTTTTGAACTCAGTTTCTCTTTGGTTGGTCCTATTTTGTCCAGGTTTTGGAGAGCTATGATGCTGATGAACAGACAGAAAGAGGGATAGCCAGCCACTCAGGAACCTGAGCCCTTCTGCATAATTTCTTTCCAATATTCCATTAAAAAAACCCCAACACTTCATATACAGTAAAATATGCACACACCAATAAGGTATATATTATTATTAGCAGCCCAAATCAACCCACTGAAGGTTTGGACTGTATTCATTGAAAATTATGCACTGTAATCAACCCTGCTGGTTGGTAGTCAGATGCTTTTCAATTCCCCAGGCAAGGGCTGAGAGCGAGTGCCTGGCCAGAGTCACCCAGCTGGTTTCTGTGCCTAAGAGGGGAGGAGAACCTGGGTCTCCTCAATCCTCACCCAGCACCTTAACCATTACACCATACTGGCTTTCTCTCAATATTATAGAATTGAATTTGAACATTATTACTGTAATAAAACATGGAAACACAGTACATGCACTTTTTTTTTTTTAATCTGCGCTCAGTCGTTACCGACTCTGCAGTGACTGCTTGGACGAGTCCCTGCAGTTTTCAAGGCAAGTGTTTCGGAAGTGGTTTGCCAGAGCCTCCTTCCTAGAGCAGAGCCCAGCTGGTGAGCGCAGGAGGCAGGGTTTCCGTTGCTTCGTGCCCTTTTCGGGCGAGCGCGGTTTCGCGTTTACCGGCAACTGCTCCGGACTCCTTTTGCAAGGCGCCGCCAGCATTTTTCCTCCCACCGGAGTGAGAGTACCCATTTATCTACTCACGTGAGTTTTTGAACTGTTGGGTTGACAGGAACTGGGGAGGAAACAGGAGCTCAACCTGTTAACGCGAAGGCTGGACTCGAACCACTGAAGCGTCAACCATTTCTGGCCGGCAACTTTCAGCGTCATTAAGCCGCTGTGCCACTGCGTCCCCTTAGTACATGCACTATGTAACTATAAAATTTGGTGGAGTATAACTTGTAAAAATGTCTCAGGGAAGCACCTTCAGCCTTGCCAGACTCTGTACTATAGCTCAATGTTTCTCAACCTTGGCCACCTTAAGAGGTATGGACTTCAACTCCTAGAATTCCCCAGCCAGCAGTTCTGGGAGTTGATGTCCATGCATCTTAAAGTGGCCAAGGCTGAGAAACACTGCTTATAGCGGTTGCAATAAGAGTACACTAGTCCTGACCTATATGGCACTGGCTTCTTAGTCTGGTCTACCTTATAGGGTAGGGTGATGGCGCAATATAATCATTTTAGAAAACTTGGAGTAATCTGACATCTGCTCAGAAAATCCATTCTCATGAGCCTTTGTGGAACAACCAATGACTTAAATGCTAGAAGAATTCTTTTATTACTAATATTTATTAAGCCATCGGGAAAACCTAGTTGCGTCTTCCAAGTCCACATGGAAGACAGTGCAATGTATAAGCGGCATTAAAGAGGTTAAGGTGGACATCTTCCTCTTTTTATATTACTCATTATTATCTGAAGCATCACAAGGAGATCTGTGAGTTGTTATTATTATAATGGACTTCTATTTCCTTATTATCCTGCCTTAAATAAAGAGTCTCTGTTATTTACATTTAAGCTCAGGCACTCTTGTAAAAACGATTCTGCGAGGCTGACCAGTGCCTGCATTTCTTTACTAGGGAAACTAGTCTCTTCCTGCCACTCCTTCCAAGAAAGTGCTGGTGCCTCCTGGGCCACCAGGCTCAGGAGATAAGGACCCTGCGGCTTCCCCTTTTCAGAGTTAACAGCCTTTCCATTCCTGCTATCAATGTACCCTTTTGTTCCCCCAGTCACGTAACTACCTTCCGTTTCCATCAATAGATTTACTGCATGCAGCTCGGGGAGCAGGAAGTACCCCTCGTTCCCACTCACAGGCTTTTATCGACAGGAATGCCCAAATATCTGTTTCAGGATTGATCGCCCTGGCACAATTTCCTGGTGCCGGATAGGAGCGGGGAGCCCAGGACTATAAACCTGAGCCATAGTGACAGGCATCATGACAAAACACCTCTCCTGCCACTGTTGCCACGGCCGGGCGGGATGGGAGCTCCCCTGGGCATGTATGATGCTTCTGCTGCTCAATAGAGCCTTGTCTGTTGCTGTAATCCTGGCTTCCATTGTTCATTAAATCTTCAGGATCTCTTTACCTTACCTTGCTTCTTTCAGTGATCATATACATTGTATTTTTTTTACTATTGATGGGCAAACTAAGTCTTTCCACAGCTCTTTTTTTAGCAATGTTTGTATCTGAGAGAGACCCTTCAATTTGTCTGTTTGTTCCATAAGTCTGTGTAGGTGACTCAAGCAAGGATGTTCACTTTCACTCTTTTTTGGGTGCCTTTGAGTCAGATTTTTGACTCCTGGCCAGTGCCTGGACTAGTCCCTGTAGTTTTCTTGGCAAGATATTTTTTTTCCTGGAAGTGGTTTGCCACTGCCTTCTGTGTAGGGCTGAGAGAGAGCGACTGGCCCAAGGTCACCCAGTTGGATTCGTGCCTAAGGCGGGACTAGAACTCATGGTCTCTGCAGTAAAAAGAGGGTGATGGGTTAGCAAAGCTAAATCAGAGATTATGTGGAAGGCAGCAGTCCTTCCTGCAAGAATTCTTGTAGCAAATACAAGAAGGAGCAGAAATGCTAACTACAATTTCCATCTGCTGTTCATTATCATTCCTATCTTCATCAGTTATCAATTCTTCATTATCCCCAATGACTCATTTAACACAGCAAATTTATTATGCGTCTGAAGGAGATTCAAGGCATTTACTTTAGAATGTGAATCTTGAAGAGGCATCAAATATTCTCATTTCTGCTGTTTTGAGCTCTTAGCAGCTATTTGGTATCCGGAGTGCTTCCTGTGATACTTTTAAACTGTTCTTTTAGCTGTTTGTTTGTTTTTTTAATTTATAGGCCAACGAGCTCCCATATGACTTTGGTTAGCTTACAACTAGGAACCAAAATATTTATAAAAACCTATAACACCTATTACATTTGTTTTATTACTGATTTTACCCATTAGTGCTAAGGGGAAAGAAGAGTCTTATAAAAGAGCTTGGGAGCCTAAACAAAGCTTAAGAGAATCTTAGGATGAGGTTGTCAGTCCATCAACAATCTTTCATCCCCATGTAGACTCTGCTATGGAAAAAAATACATATGGATGGGGATGAATGTATTTGTAGATTAACTTCTAAAATCTAAGGCTAACCAGTTGCCATAGCTCCTTTTGTAGGAAGAGGTGGAAGGGCAGGTGAGCTATGAGTTGAACCATCATGGCTGCCAGTTCCATGATATCTTCTCCTCAGAAAGACCAAATGGTATGGCAGGGGGTGGAGGAAGGAGTAAGAAAATGGAAATGGGCTAGTCAGTGGGAATGGGGGTGAGGAGAGGGAATTAGATCCCTCTGAATTGTCTAACAGAGACTTGACATCTCACCTGAATGAGCAGCTCTTCCATTCCCACAAATCTTGCAACTAGATTTCTAACTGGGCAGACAGAATACAGTATATCTTACCAATCTTACAACATCTAAACTGAAGTGGATGTGGATCCATTGGAGAATCAGTTCAAGAAGAAGTGTCTTTAGACCAGGAAACATTAAGGATCGTGTCTTTCACATGACCAGATCATTATTATAACTTTTACTGATACCTTTGGTCAAGGTGGGCAATCATTTTCTTTCTGTCTTTTTATCCTGTCTGAGCCCAGAGGAATAGGGCTGAAGGTTTTGTGGTGGCATTGGAGCAGGTGAGGCCAACATTTCTTACTATCTGTGGGTTTGGGGTTTGGGGGGATTCAAGGGAAGGTATGGCTGCATTAAACCTCTCTAAGGTTTAAGGCATCCATTATTTCAGTTTCAAGGCTGCCCACCTCCACAGCTATTCTGGGTGGCCAACAATTAAAAAGCAAAAAAGAAAACAACATATTTCAAAGAAAAAGAATACAGCTGACCAGGGTAACTTAACCCTCATAGGGAACAATCAGTCCAAATGACGGATATTCAGGTCTTTTAAAAGGTTGCAATAGTGCCCAAATGACCCCCCCCCCCGCCCAAAAAAAAGCTCTCAAAATTTTGATCCTGTTCATGCATGGCAGCTTGGGGGCTGCAAATGGGGTGACATTGGTTGTCCACCCAGTTTTAGTGTTGGCAGCCTTTCTGACAAATCTAGGAGAGATTAACATTTACGTTTGTGTATTTGCTGCTTTTTTAATTATCAGCATTAATCCACAAAACTGGCAACCAGGGCTCAACGTAATAAGATGTTGGATTATTTTTTAATGAAAAGCAATAAAAGTAAAGCCTTGGGTTAGGATGGTGGTTGAGGCCATGATCAGCTGTATTCTTTTTCTTTGATATATGCTGTTTTCTTCTTCGCTCTTAATTGTAAGGAGCCCAGAGCAGCTGTGGAGTCAGGCAGCCTCAAAATCGAAATAATCAAGAAATAAATAAGGATTCATACACAGAGTCAAAGTGAATATAATGATAAGGACATCAAGTCTAGCTTCCTGTTCACTTAGTAACCTTACTTTCATTTACTGTCTCACAACATATCCTAGAGGCGTAATCTTAATCCTGTACTTGTCCACCCTTCTGGATGACAGACACTGACTAAGAACCTTGCCATGAAGGAGACATAGAAAAAGAAAGGATAGAATGGGAGACACTCACATGCATTTAACAAAGGTGCTGAAGTTTTCCACTTGGGTTCCAAAAAGGAGATATCCCAGTTGTGCATAGGCAAAAAAGACAATGAAGAACATGATGGCAAAGCCCAGGATGTCCTTGGCACATCGGGCAAGGGTGGAGGACAGCTGGGTCATTGTTTTGTTAAAGCTAATGTATTTGAATATCTGGATGGGAGAGGAAGAGATAAATGCAAATGAAGGACCACAACTCACCATATGTTCTGGCAACGCAAAATTCTCAGTTTTGGGTTGGAGAAGATGATGAGAACCAAAGTATGACAATCTCTACCTGAGCTTTAAAAATCCTTCCAGGAAGCTAATTTTAGGGGTTAACTATACCCTATTAATTCACTATTCTACATGGCAATAGGGTTAGAGATATACATAAAGTGCATTGGCATTCTCAAATTATTTCACATTTACTATTGTTTTGCAATCCAAAAAAGATTATGGGGGAAAAGAGTGGAAAGCTTTCCCAAGGCCATCTCTTGAATTGCTCCCCAGCTATGAAATATCTTCCTCCAGGAACTGCATTTGGCCCTGGCTCTGTCAGGGAAGAGATTAAACTCTTTCTCTTCAGACAGAATATGTGAATAACAATGTTAACTGTTTTCATTTGGTTTTAATTGACTGGTTATTTTTCTTTTAGACTGTTGGCCACCCTGAGTGCCCTATGGACAAAATAACAGGATATAAATCAAAACAGTAAACAAATACCCCCCCCCCCCCGCCTTATCACCTCTTCGTCACCCCGTTGGGCAGAAAGTTCTTTCTTTCTGAAATTGGGATGAAAGACAAAGGGCAAAAAGTACCTTGATCCAAGCAAAGAATAAGTTCACAGCATTCATGTTGTTGTACTGGGTCTGCCAAAAAGCCAGAAATTCAAAGTCTGCATAGATGCTGGGGTTTCTTAGCAGCTGCCCCATCAACCTGTTGACTTCAATGGTACGAAAGATGTGGAATCCAATGGCTAAAACAGAAAGCTGAGAAAAATGTGAGATTCAGTGGAAATTGTGCAGGGGGTGGAAAAGCTTTCCCCTCCCCTCCCTTGCCAACTCTCTGCCTTGGGAAGAAAGTGCACGGGAGCAAGGGCGGAAAAAGCTTAATTTCACACCCGTTTTCTGCTGTGATTTCCTTACTTTGTGCTTGTAAACATGTCATTATAATTATAATACACATGAAGTAAATACTTCATTAACTAATTAATTTAACCTATAAATACTTTCAGATCTAACCTCTGTGGTTCACTTTCTTTCTTCTCTCCTTTTAATTATAATATTAATTATTACATTGCTATAATAACTTCATTATTATAATCCTATTAATTAGAGATAATCTCACCAAAATGACCACTATATCCAGAATGTTCCAGATGCTGGTGAAGTACTGAAGCTTGTGAATGTGCAGTTCCAAGATTTCTTCCACAATGTAGTAGAAGATAAAGATGCAGAAGACAATTTCACAAGAGACAATGAAGAAATCCCACGGGCTGACATACCGGAGGAGTTTCACCGTCCGGATCTGCCACGAGGGAATGGCGCCCCCAGTGGCGGGAAATTCTACCACCAACCTAGCCAGCGGGGAAGATGGGGTATAAATAAGGGTTAATATTCTCTTCCTGTGCATCTTCACATTGGATGGTCAGCCACTAGATACATAAAAATATTTAAGATAGAAAGATCAATCTATTTGGAAACTGAATTTTTATTTCTTCTGCAGGCCCTGCGGCAGTGCGGTATCAAGTTGGAACTTGTGATTCACTTTTGCAAAATATATTCAGCAGGCTATAATTTAGTCTTTATTTCTGTAAAGTTATCTAATGTCCAATTCCTTGTACTGAAGAAATGTATATTCATGCTTAAAAAAGAGGAATGAGAGTCAAGAACTGTTAACATTTGTTTGAAACTTCTGCGCTAAGTTTTAAATATGGTTTTGAAATGGAAGACATTAATATCTTAGTCTCAGGCAAGAACAGATTTAGCCTAACTGCAAGGGGGTTTCAATATTAACTCAGTTTATACTCATTCTACATTATTTGAATTCCTAATGATATGAATTAGTAGTCTTAGTGGAAATGCATCAAAGTAATGTTTAAAACTGCTATGCCTAAACCTGCATCATGCTTTTGTATATACCATTTGGTTTGCCTAATCCTGGATTTTTACTGATTCAAGGAGACTGAGGAAAACATTATTTGCCATATATGACAATGGTAATGAAAATGGAATTTGAGCTTATGTGATACAAAAGCAGAATTTTAGAAAGTGATTATTTTAAATGTAGCCATCCTAGCCAATTACTGATAACAAAAGCTGTTTATTTCTAATCTGCCATTCTGCCTTTGTAATCTTGGGCAGAAGAACAACATACTTGGTTTCTTTAATTAATACCAAGATGGAGTGGCTCTAGTTGTTGGGCCTGACGAGGTCCAGGGATTTTCTATCTTTACTCCTGAGTGGGGTTGCACTTCCCACTCAGGAGCTGTGTGCTACTTGATGTCCTCTTGGACTCACAGCTCCTGCTGGAAGAGCAGATGGCAGCTGTGCCCAAGAGGGCCTTTGCAGAGCTACATCTGGTGGGCCCATTGTGCCCCTTCCTGGTTGGGAGCCCTCCAAACAATCACTCATGCCCTTGTCACCTCACAGTTGGACTCTGCAAGGTGCTCTACATGGGGGTCTGTTGGATGGCTTGCAGCAGAAGTAAATGAAACAGCAGTCAAATGGTCAGGTTCCCTAGCGTAAGCGTGGGAGAAGCAACCCAGGTATTGGACACGACACATCTCGGTAAGAATCTTTTTTGCATGAAGCCACTTAAAACTGTTGACAGCCCTCTGTCAACCTGAAGTGGAAACTCTTCTTATATTCATGATGGTTCATTATTTCTTTTCCTGCCTTTATCTCTGTTCAGTGGGTTTTATCTTTGTCCTGTTCAATCTCAATACTTTCAGAGATTTGGGGAGGAGGAGACTCAATAAAGAACAGGTGTATCCTCCTGTCTAACTCATCAGTTTTTTTTTTAAAAAATGCCATTTTTGAAATGTACAGTGGTACCTCGCGTTACGAACTTAATCCGTTCCGTGACTCTGATCGCAACTCGATTTGGTCGCACCGCAAGGCAAATTTCCCCATAAGGTTCAATGTAAATACGGCTAATCCGCCCTCCGAATTTGGTCACACCACGAGGCAAATTTCCCCACTTTTTTCTTCAAAGCCTTATTCTTGCCAAGCCTGCTCTGCATTTTCTTTGGAGCCATGCTGACAAGCACACCAAAAACCTTCCAAACGCCACAAAACACACCACAAGCCTCACCGGACGTCTCCTTGCTACCGCGATCTCGCCCACAGGAAGCCGCGACCACGTGGCAGCGGGGCAAATGGCCACGGATTCGGTTGTAGCTTGAGGCGGAGGTCGCACAGCGAGGTAAATTTTTGGGGCCGGAGCTGATCATATCGCGAAAAATTTGTAAGGAGGGGCGTTCGTAACCCGAGGTACCACTGTACTACTTTCTTGGCATTCCTGTTGTGTTACATTCAGCTGTACTTCTGCTGTCCATGGAATCCACTCACTAGCTTCCTCCCCTCGCCCCCCATCTTTACAGTGCTTAGTTTCACCATTCCCTTTCCATGCAAAACTAGGGCCGGCATGCCAGCTGCACTCTGCTTCCAATGCTCAGGTATTTGTGTAGGTTTAGGACCATGTTTTCTCCATTCCTCTGCCTCCATCACCACTACAGGTTTAGGACCACATTCTGAACAGCATTTCAGGTATGAGTGGGGTATGAGGAAGGAGAAGGAGAGAGCATTTGACTGGGGCTGTTTCTCCTGAGTTGGTTTGGCCTCCATACTGAAATAAGTTCTCCATCTTTCTTGATCAAAAGAATGGCATATTCAGTCAGGCTTGTTTCCATGTAAATATGTTTATTACTGTAGCACTAATCTTACTCTTGCTTCTCCAGGAGAAATGGTATGGACCATAGAGGAGTCTTTCAAAGTGGATTTTCTGAATGAAGCATTGAATTCCACGATTTAATAAAAATGATTATAAAAAATGAAAGACAAGGAAAAGTTCAAAGGAAGATTTCACAAGAATTAGCTAGAACCACCATATTCCAATGCCCCTTACCTGAGCACACAGAAGAGGTTGATGTTGGCATTATACACGGAGAAGTCCATAAAAACCACACGGGTTCCCCGATCCAGCCATAAGTTTTCTTTCAACACTTGCAGGGTTTCAGCACTTTCCTCCCGGGTTATTTTGAGATCCACATAATAGCCTCCTCCACTGTAGCTTGTTAATCTGCCCCAGTGGGAGGAGCCATCAAGCTCTTGCTCTGTGTAATATTGCCACCTATGCCACAGAAATATTATGGAGAAAAAAGAGGGTGAGAATAGGTGAAAGGAACATGCAAGCTTCCTGGTGGTCCAGGTTGAGCTGCACAATTTATCTATGACTTCTTCTCCAAGAACAAAAATCTTATCCATGAGAGGGTATAGAGAATGATATGGTTCTTGAGGAAATTAACCGGCAATCTACTGTCAGTATTCTTGAAATACTATATGAAGTACAGGGTTTACTTTTCTCCCTTGCCTATTTATTTTGATTACATGAATGTTAGGACCCAAAAGGAAGGAGATCTGTGAAGTGGAAGGAATTAAGGGGAAGAGTAAGAATCCTAGATCTGCAAGCAGCATTGAAGTCATTGAATCCAACCCCCTTTTCAAGGCAGGAATCCAAATTCACAGATCCACTTGATTCACTGGCAGCCTTGTGAGGTAGTCCAGACAGGAAGCACACCCAGAAGTACTAGCTCTAACTTTATTGTAAGGTTACATTAACAGAATCTTGCAAGATTGAAAGTTTTTCTCCCCTCCTTTCCTTTTACTCTCTGGAAAACTAACAAGGGTCTCTTCTGAAACGCTGCCCACATCCTTTTTCCTTCTGTGGGCTGAGATACCTTTTGCGTGATGGTTGTCTAGTCTGCGTCCTGTCTCCACAGACCATTGCAGCACCAGAGGATTTTAAGTGGCCGTGATGTGGATCATTCACAGACATACTGTATGTGGGGAAATCTATGCTACTAGGTGGGATAGATTAAAGGGTCTGAATGGCATGTGGGCTAAGACAGAGCAATTTAAGAGGTAGGAGGTTCACAACAAAAATAGTTCTAAAATAAATACACACAGAAACTATATAGCCAATTATTAAATGGACTATTCCTATTTAACTTTTGGCTGATACAACCATTGAAACATGTTCATTCATTTGATAGATTTATACCCTACCTTTTCTCCAAACATTTTTCAAAGATAGTACACAAAGATCTGGCTAGCCCATCAATAAGTTCCTTTAGCACCCTAGGTTACGATTCAACTTGTCCTGGAGATTTAAACTCATTCAAAGTAAGTGTGCTCCTATCAATTCCAAGCTTCAGTCCTGCCACTTCATTAGGCTCTTGTGGAAGTCTGATGGCATCCATGCCCACTTTTTGATGAAGATTGAACCAAAATAGGAGTTGAGTTACTCCTCCTTTTGTCTATAATCTTTCCAGATATCCGTGTCAGACTGACTGGTCTGTAGTTTCTTTTTTCATCTTTTTTTGGATATTTGTCCTCCTCCAGCCCCCCTTTCTCAAAAATAATACACAGTATTGTAGCATGCAGATTATTTGACCCTTGATAAATAGGTAGATAGACATTATTCCTTGAACATGTTTCTATCAGCCTGTCAGGCCCAGTCCAAGAACAACGGTGAAACAGTCTGGTTGAGTGAAGTTCCTTTATTTGCTTATACCATATAGACTGAATCTTGCCAGAGTAAATCTATACTACTGCAACCAATGGATATATCCTGGGAGATTCTAGGGAGTGGCTGTCCTGAATCTCTTTCGCTTCTCATGCTCCCCCTGCGGACTGTGTTGTCTCTTGTCTCCTTTCCCTTCCTGGAATGCGCCTCTTCCTTCCTGATAGCCCTGCTCTCTGTTGCTATTCCCCACATCACCCTCCTTTTTATAGATACTTTCCATCACATAGCCTCAAGCTATAATTCTGCTCCTTTGACCTATTCTTCACTATTTCCTTATGAAAAACGTAGCCTCTTTTTTTGAGAATAATTAAACAAAATAGGAATTTAATAGTTCTGCTCTTTCTTGGTACCTATTAGCATTTTTCCAATTTCACAGAATCTCTGAGATGCTGCTCCTTTTCCTTTCCTTTAATTCTGAACATATCTGAAATAGCCCTTTTTGTTCTTAGTCATATTTTATCAACCTTCTGAGTTTAGTCTTTCATGACACTGTCTCTACAATTCCAGTCTATCTGTATCTACTTTTCCTTGAATTCCTGCTCCTTTTTTCATTTCCTAGATGTGGCCTTTTTAATTTTCTTTCCAAGGAGGATTTTTGAAAATATTTTCTTAAACAAAAATTTCTTTGGCTAACATTTTTGCTGGTTGGATGACATATAGCAGTCACTATGGACTGCCACCCTGCTATGTTTGTGGCATTGGAGTGAAAAGGAAGGGAGCAAGGGCTTTTTCTACATGTCCATTGCTTTCTATGGTTTTATTTTGAGTTTTGTTCCACTGGAACATAGAATACTCGAGCCATTTTGAGTTTTAAATGTCCTGATGAAATGTTTTGAGCAGGGTTATTTTGTGACAAGCTCAAAACAGAACACATTTCTCACTTCTGACAGTCATATTAATTTAATGTTGCCTTATAGTTAGGATTTATTATTTCTAACAGATGTTTGCATTCTGATGGATTTTATGTTTTCTGTAATTTGATGGTTTTGTTATTAGGTTTTTTGAAAGCTTCCAAGCTCTTTTAATGAATATATGCCATATGCTTTTTAAATAAATGAGACAAAAAATGAGACAAAATGATATTGTGCCTCTGAATCTATACAAGAAATTGATTGCCATCTTGTTTTCTGAAACTGAAGGATATCTTCAGACCTGTACTTTACGAAGCTCAGAAAGGTTATGATCCACTTACGCTGTCCCATTGTAGAGTCCAAAGGGTGATGTGTTCTCTTTCTCTTCACTGTATACATCATAACAACCAGCAATATCTTCTTTGAAGTCATCATGCACCACACATGAATTGTTTTGGACCTTGAGTTGGCGTAGCCGTGGGACACCAAGCAGTAAGTTCTCATAATAGATATATGATTGTGCATTGTGGCCTAAAGATTTGTTGTTGTACCATTTAGTCCAATACAAACTATCCAAGAAAGGTCCTTGTGTATACTATGGAGATAGAGAAAAAGAGGAATGTTATTTGAAACAGCCACATGACACAGAATGACATTAATGTCATTTGCTTTTTGCATATGTCAGAATCGAAGAAGTCGTATTAATGCAGGGATGAGCAATCTTGGCTATTTTTTGGATTTTTAAAAAAGCTAGCTTAAGTCTCTTTTAGAGGTTACAATATAGTTTTATTGTGTTTCCTGTTTAGAAAGTCAGAAAACAGTTCTGGAAATTTTTGCCACTTGGGATCAAAGGGGCTTCTGAAACCACAAAAAAAGGATTTGGGGCTGCTGCGGCCTCCAGTTACCCACCTCTGTATGATTGAATTCAACTGCATAGGAAGAGAGTTTCTGTTTGCAAATTGGAACTGGTTAGTGGTATTTCTTTGCATAATAGGCAACTCAGGGTAGAGGAAGAAAGGGTGTACTGTCTGAATCCTCGATATATAGCCAACAGGGGAGAGAACAAGACACTGAAAGCAATATGTCCCCCATGTATGTTGGAGGAAGGGGTGAACTGATTATAACCTATAATGTTCACAGATCGTTACTACACAATATCATGAATTGTGTACATTTATCTTCATAGTCACTGTACATAAGCTATCTTGTAGTGAAATACACATCTGTTTCCACATGTATACATTCAGTTAGGCAGATTAAAGTCAGTACAAAAGAATCATATCAATTTTCAGTTTCTGAGCCATATTTAAAATTGCTCCATCATTTGACACAGAAAACTCAGCATCCAAAACTTATTGGTACTCACTCGCCAAAAGTCAGCCATACTTCCAATAGTCTGGAAGGAGACACCACTGTCTGAAGGAGTTTGCAAAAAGAGTTCAGACATCACTTTGGTGTAGTAATAGGCATTTGAACTTGTCATCCCATAGGTCACTAGAGGAAGTTAAGAAAAGGAAAAACTATTTATCAGTAAGATTTTAAATTTGTTTTAATTAAATAGTGCCTTGAAATATGCAGTGTTGATTAGGGATGATCTTGATTTCTACAGAAGCATCAGCTGGCCCAGAATGCAGTGGCATGTGTAGTATTGGGTACACCATGTATATCCGCACAACACTGCAGCCATGTGTGCTGCGCTAATCCCCAGTAGGCCTTTGGGTGCGATTCAATGTGCTGGTCGTCACCTTTAAAGCTGTCTGCGGCATAGGGCCAGGTTATTTGTGGGGCCATCCTTCCCTACCCATCACAGCTGGCAGACATTGGCATGCTCCAAGTCCCATCAGTTGAAACAATGTCACTTGGTGGGTCCTAGGAAGTGGCCTTCTCTGTCATGGCACCAGTCTTGTGGAACAGCCTACCTGCTGAGCTATGAACAGTCCCAACCCTGCTGGCCTTCCAGAAACAAATGAGGACCTGGCTTTTCCGTCAGGCACTGGGGCCAGGATATTGATGGAGGTCTGGCATGAGTGTGGGTGTGTTTGATAAGTTAAGTTTTTAACTTTCTGTAATTGGAGTTTTAAAAAATCTTTGTTCAATGCCCAGAATTCCTTGGATAGAGGGGCAGCTATATAAAGGTATTAAATAAATGTTTAAATGAATGAATGAATGATGAATGAATGAGTTAATTAATGTAGAATTATACAAATCTTTGTTAAGCTTTTATGTGTTCCAAATGAAATTCTTGATTATATGCATAATATAAATAATACAAATCTGACTTCTCTTTTTTTGGAACATGTTCTTGTAGAATATAGCAATTTTTTGTCTGGAACAAATGAACAAGCAAAACAAGGCAACTTCTGGCACATCTTCCACAACCCGAGTGCCTTCCAGATGCATGAACTTCTGCTTGCAGTAATTTCCAGCCTGGGTGGACCTTGCTGAGAAGCTCAGTCAACCAGAAGGCAGATCTGTTTGGAGAAGTATGATATGGATGTTTTATGACCCACCGAGTTCTCTGAATACTTTAACCACTTCCTAGGATGGATCCATACATCTGCCAAAATTGTAATAGAATATTGACTCTCTTCATTTACCACATAAGGAATTTATTTTTTTAAGAGAACCCAGCATATTAAAAGTCTAAAACTCTTAATAGAAAAATGATGAATTAAGAATATATCTTGGCATATCTAGACCTGAAATAATTATGAAGAAAAAGAAAGTGGTCCTCCCAACCACAGATGCAGGAAAGCTGGTTGTAATAGTAAGAGAAAGAGGTTTGCAATATTCATAAACTTGTGCAGAAAGAAATAGTTCCAGCTGGTACCCGGAAATAACTGAGAAGTTGGCATTCCAGTCACCAGCCTTGGTACTCCAGAACTCAGACATGCCAACAGCTCAACTCAAATAGCATATATCTATCTACAACTTGTAAATATTAACTGTTAAACCTTAATTTAGGATTAATCATTTCACTTGGCAAGTTCAGTTACTCACAAAAGGATGTCTCTTCAGAAAAATCTGGCTGATGGCACCTGAAGAGAAATTCTTGGGTTGCAGATGACATTTAAGAATGCCATCAATGAATACTTCTTGACAAACAAAATGACTGTTCCCCCACGGGTATCAGAGGTTGGAGAACAGACTCCATGCTGTCTGCTCTTGATAGAATAGGCTGATGGAGGCTCTAGTGTTGAAAAAGAAGCCAGCACAAGATAGACTTTCAATTGTTTCTGTTTAATCACTAGAGAATAGGACTAACTTAGGAGATGCATGTATGAGCAACATGGCTCCTCTTGACTTCCACTGAAATATCAATTTTTGAATTTTAGAGTTCTAATCTATGTGGTTTCTGTCAAATACTTTCTGAATCATCATCATCATCATCATCATCACTCCTGGATCCATAGCAAAGGGATTCACCAAATATCTGAATGTTTTAAATTTATTGAACTTAACACCACCGACTTACAAATCTTGTTTGAAACTTACCATATACTACAGGAATAACTCCATGAGTCCTAGGATGTTGGTTAGAATCCAAATAATTGGAAAATGCCAATAACAACAACAACAACAATAACAACACATTTGGAGTTCTATCACTGGAAATCAGGATCCAACAATCCTTCTAATATTTGTCTCCGGCTTAAATTATGACATTACTTTCCCAGTATTCAAAGCTATGATTATGATCTGGCCCTCCAGTAGAAGAGAATATATATTGCTCAGGGCTGAACTCCCTTGGTGCTCTCTGAGCTTGGTTGTTTGCTTGCAGACGTTTCATCACCCAACTAGGTACATCATCAGTGCTAGTGAGTGTGGGGTTTGCTCCCTGTTTGTATACAGTAGCTTGCCCTACCAGATCTGGTCCTAAATACAACTAGAGAATATATGCCACAGGCATTCGTAGTGTATTTTCCTGGGATGAGGATGGGGTAGGGCAGGTGGAATATAAAATATGTGATTCTTGATTGACTATGTGATTCTAATCTGTGCATGTGCCTGTATAACATAACTACTTATTTTCGTAGCATCCTATTAAATTATAAAAAACATAGTACAACAATTTTAGGAAGAGCACTTGGAGATCACTTTACTTTCATATGGTTTCATCAGCCACTTTTTCATCAGCTAACATAGTACAATATTTGCATATCTCAGTGTTGCATCTGCACAAATATGCTTGTCTGAGCATGCTTTTTCTTAGAATTGCAGATCTTGTGCCTTTTTATGCTATTAATAAAAAAAGTAATTGCTAGTATCAAAGAATAGGTTTAACACTTTTGGTTGTTCTTATGCCTAGGCAGTAAATCTACCAAACTGATACCCCTGTCCTTTAAAAATCTGTATATTACATCTATCCATTCTTTTTTAGTAGGTGAACCTGGAGACCAGGCAATCGTGCTGGTCTATTGAGCCTACTTTCCTCAGTTTCTACCTGTTAGGGCTACGTAATACTGCAGATTTGAAGGCCAAAAGGTGCTTTGGAGCACCCAGGGCTCAAACACAGCACTCAACAGCAGCTCCTTAAAGCAGACATAGCTTTCATGAGATTATGCAACAGCTTTGGAAGCAGAGGATGGCAGCCATGAGAAAACGTGCAGCTGCATTATAGTGCTGGACACAGATGCTAACTTCATTCCCCCACATGTGCTCTGAAGCACCTTTTGCCTTTGAATCCAAGATGCTGCGCAGACCTACCAGACCACATGTTTCTATTTGTTGCAAAAATCAGGAGCTGAAAACTGAAGAAATCAGATATTTTTTGCTGACTACAGTATCCACAAATTTAAACTAAAAGGAAATATTCCAGTGAGGCAAACCAATCAATATTCCTTTCCCTTGCCCCAGTTGTGCAATGTCGATAGAGAAGAAGAATATGGTAAAAAACATAATATTTTTTCCTCTGGCCATGCAATTGCATATGACTGTAGCTGGATTTTGGCATAGCTCCTGCCCGATAGCAGTGGAAGTGTGACCATAACACAGCCAAGACAGAAGGTTCACTTTGGTTGCTTGGGCAATAGGAATGCACACACTGTGTGCCCCATCATTCATAGTAAGGGCGATGAGAGGGCTTTGTTCATTTCAGTGATATCAGGATTGATGGTTGTGACATCACATTCAACACGTGACTCTTGATAGGGTGAAGAAATGCCATTTAGAAATAAATGGTGCAGTAGGACAAAAGAGGCAACAATGATTCTTTCAATAAGTCAATGGCCCATACAAACCTGGCTTCTGGGATAAATGTCTAATCCATTCAGTAAATGGGCCATCTTTTGCTTACTCCCCAAGGTGTGATCAGTTGTGATTGGGATCAAAACTTATCACGTTCATGCATATATACCGAGAGACTCAAGCATTTACTAAGCTAAAATCAATAGCTGAGTTATCAGAAAAAGCCGATGAGCCTCTTACTCAAACAAATGTTCAAAGCTCCTGCTTTGCACAGAGCAGAACATCACTTCTCTATGAGAAGAATGATTTGCACTTTCCCCTGTTGCTCATATTCAAGCTCCACTGCCCCAGGCATGAAATACAACCTTCTGTGCAGAGAGATCACAGGTGCTCAGTTGAGATAATGATGAATTTACCGAAAGCAAATAGCCATTGTTGTTGCCACACAACAAAACTGGGTAAAGAGCTGCATTAAATCTCTCTGGAAAGTACAATAGGAGCAACCCTCTATGCTATCTCCTTTCCCACTCTTCCTATACTGAGATTTAAAGAGGAACATTCAGAGCACTGTGAAAAGTTTAACTTAGGAGGCATGAAAGAGACAGTCTGAGGTTCCTACAAATGCAAATAGGGCCTTCTTTCCATAACAAGAGCCATCTGTCTATGAGGCAAAGGGGCACAGTTGGGCTTAGGCCTGTCTCCCCACCAAGAGGCCTCTACATGTTCCAGGCCAATGAGGGCCAAAAAGCCCACCACTGTCTCATCACCGAAAGGTCTTGCCATCTTCTACCTCATGTTTGTTGCTCCTGAAAAGGGCTGATTACCCATATCCCCAAAGTTTTGAATACCATGACTGCTTATGCTTCATTTTGGGGCATCTTTCATGAACTATGAGAAAATCCTTGGCCCATGAGCTTAAGTAGCTCATGAAGAGAAGGAAAAGCTGTCAGGAAAAGTTGGTTGGAACAGCAGAGCTACAGTCTCCAGCTGCTTCTATATTCTTGAGGGAACTGAGTTATTAACATCATAAATAACTGAAGTTGGCAGGGTAGACAAAGATGTCCAAGTAGGTCAGGGATGGAGAAGACCTGATTGCCTCCTCCTGGCAGGAAAGAAGAAAAGAAAACAAATACAACAAGCTGTGCAAAGAGAAGCAGCAGAAAAGGAAGTCAGCCCAACCCAGCCCAAGAGAGGACTCTAGGTGTTATGGGAAGTGACAAGAAGGAAAGACACAGCCCCAGGTCACTGATCTTGAAAAGGTGGCTATTGAAAATCAGACTAAGCTGAAAATCAGAGAAAAGGAGACTGAGAAGCATGACAATCTTAAGAGGCCAAGGAATCTGTAAAGGGAGGAGGACTGGGGTGGCTAAAACAGACTTTCTTTTGTTCCACCCATGTAAAGACTGTGTTGACTTTTGCTCCAAAATTACCTGAAATTCAGCCTCATCCCTATCCTACATGGGGCAGATTTTGATTTGGCACCTGGGTATTACAAGCTAAACAAACAAACAAACAAACAAATAAAGTGGGTTGAGAAAGAAGAAAGGAGGGGCAGCCAAGTGGTTTGCCAACATAGTGATGAAGCATACGCACACAAACACACACACATGGAAAGTGGGATGAAGAATCACTTCTTAACCTTCTCAGCTCCATTTGGGAACTGTAACAGCTTCCCAAGTTTTTACAGAGGATCTAGAAACAGAAGGCAGAAACAATCCTCATAAACCTTTGGCTGTACAAGAGGACGTGGCCCCAACTTTGCCAGTCTCTCAATAGCTCAACCAGTTTGCCTACCCTTTAGGAAGAACTTGCTGAATTAAGGCTCCATCATATATCAGATACCAGAATTCCTGAAAATAATCACTTGGGGACTGGGCAGAAATTAATATCAGGACAGGGATGTACACACAGGACAATCTGAGACCCTCTGGCTTTAGAAAGGCAGCTACGAGTACAATGGAGGAATATAAGAAGCGTGATTCCTAGAATCTGTTTTGGAATTGGTGTTTTTCACTTATGGATTAATAATCTGGAGTTAGGATAGAGTTAGTAAAGGGAAAAGGAGGATGTGAAGAGTTTTAAGGAACTGGGCAAGTGGGCATTAAAATAGCAAACATAGGTTGGTGTAATAAATGTGACTGACCAGCAGAGGATCTTGAAGTCAATGTGAGGAACTCAGTGAAAAGGCCAACTCAATCCATTGATGCAAATCCCATGTTAGGGATTATTAGGAAAGGGATCAGAAATGCAGGTTCAATATAGTAATTCCTTTATATGAATTGAATCCAACCATAGTTAGAATAAAATCTGTAAATTCTGCATTTTCACATAGGATATGGTAGAGCTGGGAAAAGTACTGAAAAACAGGGTAGAAGTATCCACAAATGACAAAATAATAACAACAACAACAACAACAACAACAACAACAAAATGTGTACAATGTTTGGGAGATCGTTTGCTCAGGGAAAGCTGGATAAGGAAAGGGACATGATAGTTCTATATACAGTTCTACTTGTTGTGGGGAAAGTGAATGGGGAGATATTTTTCTCCCTTTGATCATAAAACTTGGGGGCATCTAATAAAATTGAACAGCAGAAGATTCAATATAGATGAAATGAAATCCTTCACACTGTGTATAGAGGAACTATAGAAGTCACTGCCACAAGGAGTAGCAACAACTATCAATTTACACTGTTTTATATGTGAGTTAGGTAGATTATGGAGGATAAGGCTGTTAATGGCTACTAGGATAAATCCATTTCATTTAAGTGGATATGAGGATACACTTGCTCCATTTAACTTCTTTAAGGCACAGTTAAAAAGTTATCTGGCAAATTTTCCTCCTGATTTTTTAAAATAAAAAATCCTTCAACAAACTGGAAAGTTCAAACATGGAGGCCGATGAAGTCTGCATTTACTTTTCAAAAATGAATGTGGTGGTCAAGGAGTATATTTCATACTTGTTCGTTGAAAAATTCCAGGACAAAGTAAGCTCCTTGCTTTCTTTCTCTTGGTGATCATGAAAATGTGTGCTAAAGGACAACAGGAAAAGAAGATCCTTTTTCCTTCATGCTTTCCACCCTGTGGCACCTGCTTAGTCAATTCATCTGAAAAGGCATGTTAGGCAAAGTGGACTTTGCCTGTTGCCACAAGGTTCTTTGGATATTTCCTGGGCTTCCAAGACATCTAAAAAAGGGACCGCTACTAAAATAGTTTGCACAGCAATAGATGTGTGAAAGATGTTCAAAACCTTTGAGTCCAGATAAATACAAGCACCCATAGATTGACTGGGTTCCTCTCAAAGACACCAAACGCTCCTATAACTTACTTGGCTAGGCCTCCTCTGACTGATTTTACAAATGGAGCGGGCAAGGCTGTGGTGTACAGTGTATCAGCCTCACACTCTAGATATCATTTAATACTTGATTTCTGGGTGAAAGACATACACTAAGAGGCTCACAATATAAGACAACCCACACAGAAAAAAATACCAAGAACAAAATAAAAAAATTAAAACGAGTAAATTCAAGTTCTAACAATAAGATCATTGGCCATGAAAGGTCTGGCAAAAGAGACGCATTTTTACAGATTTTCTGAGAAGGTGGGGTCCAACTGCAACTCCTAAGAGAAGGTGTTCAATGGCCTGAGAGCAACAAATGTCCGATGAACCTCTCAGACTCCTTTATAAAGCCAACTCAAGTCAAGTATCTCTGCGAGGAAAAGGTAGGCAGGTTTATGATCGGACAAAATCCCAGGATGGTGATTCCTTAGTTACTCCCAAGGGAGGAAATTCTGTAAAAATCACAGCTTTTGAGCCCATGATCTAGGTATGTAGACAGGCAACAGGTATAACCAAATTTATCCAAAATGTAGAATTCTGGAGTGTATTTAGATCAAGGCACTTTAAAAAAGAAAAAAGCATGCAGATTAACAGAATTTTCTAGTCTGCTCATAAAAGGAACAGTATAAGTTTGATTCTCAGAGCCTCCTACAGGACAACCTAACAAACAGGTTCCAGTAAAGCCCAGCCTTAGACTTTAGTTTTGCAAAGCCCGGTCTTGTTTTTTTTATTTCAATCAAAAAAAGCAAGAAACTAGAGAATAGCTTTAGGGAAGGCTATACTGAGAAGCCTGAGAGAGATAGAGCTTGCATCTTGGAGGGACTCAGCAAACCCATGCCTTTCCTGAGATTGCCTCCAAACTCCTATTACCACTCAGAACAGTGTCTCCATTTAGAGGTGGTGTTACTAACATCCCCCCCTTAACCCATATATCTTCCCAATATCATTAGTTTCAGCCAGGAGGTTGGGCAAAGCCAGCCAGAGCTATAAAAAGGGTCCATCTTTCAAGGGAATCTAGTTCTCCAAGCACAAGTGAGCCCCAAAGGATGACATATCACAGTGTCATTGACCAATGTCAACACTTCTTTATAAATTGCAGTGAAGCAGGTTTGTCAGTCAGTTAAGCATCCACGTATCAGAGCAAACTTAGTCCAGTTTATAGTCAAAAGCATCCATCTGGACTTGGCAGTAGCTATATCATATCTGGTTTTCAAAAATCTGGAAGGCCACTAGATGGCAGTGAAGAATTAAGGTTTTCAGGATGGCTCTGTGGTCACCTGGAGGCATCTATATTTTTGCAGCCCAGGTATTAGTCTGCTTGGTAAGGAGGGTAGGACATCCAAACCTCTCTTCTCCTGATACATTAAGAAGCTTGGTGGTCCATTTAAATATATCCTAACAATTAATTACATATATGTAGTGAGATAGCTGGAAAAGATATGGGAGGTATCCAGTACCTTAGACCAGTGTTCCTCAGCGTTAGCAACTCTAAGATGTGTGGACTTCAACTCCCAGAATTCCCCAGCCAGCATGGAATTCTGGGAGTTGACATCCACACATCTTAGAGTTGCCAAGGTTGAGAAACACTGCCTTAGATCAACTACCATATATGGGACTAATGGATAGAAGTCCTGAGGTTGAGCGAGACTTTTGCTCTCGGAGTAAGTTTGACTCCTTTAAGGCCATGTTGGCTAAACTAGAGATGGTGGGAAAAATAGAGGTTGCTGATAGATGACTTTGGGAATGAGATAGTGCCCCGCCCCCCGACTGTGTTGCCTCAACAGGCCTGCAAAAGGAAGGCCTCAGGGTAGGAAGACATAATGCCAAGGAAGAGAGGAAAGGTCTCTTCAAAGGGACCCATCCCTGGCGGCCAAAGACCTCCCGGCAGTGAGAGTATTCTTAAGGGTAGAGGGGACTTCCAGTAGTGAGGAAGTAGGCACAGAGAGATAGGTGTATGATCAGCATGCTAACTACAAGAACTTCAAAATAGCTATTAGGATCCCAATTTTAAAAAGGGACCAAGATGTGACAAAGGAAATTGCTCACCACTTAACCTAACTTCTGTTCTAGGGAAGAGCTGAAAGAATGATTAAAGAGAAACCAAGTGTAGGCACAGAATAGTTAGCTTTCTAAATGTTGAAAAGGGAAAAAAAAGACATGCACAGGAAATGGAAGGAGAGATGTATAGCTAAAGGAGGATACAAGCCAGTTGCCAGAAACTGTGGGAATTGTGCCAGAAAGGCGCAGAATGCACTGAGGCTTACAAGAAATGCCCCAAACAGCAAAAAAGGCTTTTTTGGGGATATGTCAGAAACTAAAACAAAGGCAACAAGGCTCTAGTTTAATATGAGAAGAAAGAATGAATTGATAATGGATGATGGTGAGAAGGCAGAGAGTCATTTGTATTTTACATCTGTCTTCTTTCAAAAGGGAAATTAAGCCCCTTCTGCCCATCATTGCTCTACTAGCAGAATAAAGGAGGTGAAGATCAGGATAGCCAAAAAGGAGGTTAAAAAAAAAAACTTAGCTAATTTAAAAGAATTCAAGTCTCAGTGGATTATAACCTAGAGTACTGAAGGAACTAGCAGAGGTGATTGCAGAATCTGAGAGCCCCTGGAAGACTGGAGAAGTCCCAAAAGACTGGAAGAGAGGAAATGTTGTTCTGATCTTCAAAAAAGGGAAGGAGGAGGATCTGGGAAACTACAAACCTGTCAGCTTGATATTTATCCTTGGCAAGACAGATATATAACATATTTGTGAGCACTTGGATAAGAATGCAACCAACAGCAAAATCCAGCATGGTTTGTCACAAGCAAATAAGGTCTTATTAATCTTACCTCCTTCTTCAATAGAGCTATGAGTTTAGAAGATTGAGGAAATGCTGGGGAGATACTGTGCATGGGCCTTGGCAAAGTTTTCGACATAATGTCTCATGATATCCTCATCAATAAAATTGTGAAATATGGGCTAGTTGATACAACTGTTAGATGGATTCATAACTGACTGAATGAGTACTCAGCAAATACTCCTCATGGTTCCACATCAAATTGAAGAATAGTGTCAAATGGAGTGCCTCGGAGCTCTGTACTTTTATTAATGACCTGGATGAAGAACTTTAGGGGATGATTATCAGATTTTCAGATGACACAAGACTAGGAGAAGTGGCTAACAGTTTGGAAGAGAAAGAGAAGATTTCAGAAGATCTAAACAGGCGTGAACAGTAGGCCAAAATGCTGGAAAAAGAAATACAGAAAAACATCTGGGGAGAAAAAACTGAAAGGCACAAGAATAGAATGAGGAAACCTAGAATAGCAGTAGTACATGTGAACAGGTGATCTTGGCAACCATCAAACATGAGCCAGCAGTGTGCTACAGCTGCTAAAAAGGCAAATATTATATTGGGATGTATTGATAAAAGCATAGAGTCCAGAACACAGGAAGAATTTTCCCATTCTCTTCTGCTTTGGTAAGGTCCCACTTGGAACTCTGTGTCTAGTTCTGGGAATTACAGTCTCAAAAAAAGGAGCAAATTCAGAAGAGGGCCATCATAATGGTGAGAGGACTGGAAAGTAAGTCCTATGAGAAATGGTTAAAGGAACTCAGTATATTTAGCCTACAGAAGAGAAAACTGAGAAGAGATATGATAGCAGTGTTCAGATATATAAAGGTTTGTCATATCGAGAAGGGAGTGGGCTTATTCTGTGTTATCCTAAAAGAAAGGACTAGAAGCAATGGGTTGAAATTTCCGGAAAGTCAGTTCAGGTTAGATATTAGGACAAAGAGCTGGGAACCAGTGGAGTAGGTTATCTTTCGAAGTGATCTGAGCATTATATTCTGTATTATTGTTGATTGTACATTTAATGTGCTATTATATACTTTAACAACAACATTACTTCATTATGCTGTGCACCTAAAATTTAATATTAATAAAGCTTCACAGAATTTCTTACCGAAAGCTTCTGCGCAAACTCAGTTGCTAAGGGACAAGAGAATCAGTGCTCACAGGTTTTCTTCCACCATCCCTCTTGTTGTCATCTCTAATGTGTCATTGCCTCCAATGTCCTACACAATCAGGGAACTCAGAGGTTGTGTTCACACAACATACTTCACCAGGTCACTTACAAAACTAGTAACTGCATTTCACAACATGCTAAGTTCAGTTAGTTTTAACCTTATTTCCATGTTGTTTTCTTGACACCATTATGGAAGTGGTCTATCACTGACTTCTTTTGAGGGTGTAAAGTGCTGGGACAAATTATAAATTTGCAGTTTCCATTAGCTATGATGCTAACAAGCACTAAAAGAACTGTTATCAAAGAATGTGTCTAATTTTTTAAAAATGATCCCTGTGAGCTCAGAAAGAGGTGAAAATCAGGGTTTTAAAAAGGACAACCAGGAGAACAATAGAAAGTAGGAAAAAAATGGTGTCAGCGTTCAAGAGCAGCAACCACACTACTCACACAAACAGATGTCCACCAAGAATACAATATAGACCAGAAGTTCACGCAGTGTAGTCTTTACATAAAGCTCTCGGTTCTCAGTGGTATTTTCAGTCAAGGTTGTGCCCCAAAGCCCTGCAAAAGAAAGATAAGGAAAAAATGAACAACGTGGATTTATTCCAACCTTAGTTGTTCAGCATCTTTCTTGCTGACATGAATGTGTCTGCCCCACAGAAAATGGAGCTATGGGTGGCAGGTTTGAATCCTATGGCTTAGGTTATGGGAATGTTGGAATTCTAAAGATGGAAGGTTTTTTTTTTTTTTGAGTTCATACTTCAAAGTACTTTTAAGGAGGATTAACTTCAATGTTTAAGACCAATATCAAAAAGAAATTCAACTGTACTTCAAAAGTATAGTTCTCTGGATTTGCAATGTCATTCTCCAAACAAAAATTATGTTCATAATGTATATATTTTTAAAAAGATGTGTACAAAAATATATAATTAAATATTAATAATAAAATATTTTAATATTAAAATATTATATGACTGTTTTTTTTCTTGCCAAATGCACATATATCGGGGTAAATGCATATGGAAATGTAGATTATGATTATTTAATTTTCAAACTGATGCAAACATGAGATGGACTACCTCGAGAACAGGAAAAATAAGCAATTGAGAGATACTGAAACTGACAGATTTGTCAGTTTTCCTAGCTATATCTCCTCAAAGTCCTGTTACCGTGGAAATATATGTAGGATTAATATGTAGGATTAAATAAACAGCTTGACAGAGGGGATCACATTTGCATGAGAAAACGAAGGGCTTCAAACTCAGCTTTTTGGAAACTTATCTGTGCTTGAAATTACAATTATCATTGTTGGGGAGAATTTCTGTGATAAAAATGAATGTTTTGCCTAGAATGATGTTTTTGTTCCAGACAATACTGGTTTTGACAACTGATGCACCATTTAAACAGTGGCAAAAGGATATATCTAAGTTTGTATGGCAATGGAAAAAACTATGAGTTAAATATAAGGTGTTACAAGATGCAAAGGAAAGAGGACGATTGGGTTTACTTTATTTGAAATTGTATTTTGCAGCTTGCTGTTTGGTTTGGATGAAAGAGTGGGTGTTGCTAAGAAACAGAAGACATTTAGAGTTAGAAGGACATGACGTGAGATTTGGGTGGCGTGGATATTTGTGGTATGATAAAGACAAGGTTAACATAGATCTTAAAAATCACTACGTTAGATGTGCCCTGTTGAGAATATGAAATAGATACAAATCCAGGTTGTGTCCAAAAACACCTTTGTGGCTCTCAGCTCAAGAAGCATTTTATAGATGAAAAATAATAGGCAAACACAAATGGTTAACATACCATGAGATTCTAGAATTCTGTCAAGGGGAATACAAAATAAAATCAAGAGAACAACTGATGGCAGAGGGACATAGTTGTCAATGGTTTTCAGTTACAGTTATCAGAAAGATTCGAAGTAGACAAAAGAATTTATGGTACTGAACATTCTAAGACTGATTTTGAAACAGAATTGTACAAATGATGAGCATGTGATTGCTAAAATGTATAAACTTTTATTGAAATTTGAAACAGAAGAACAAGTGACAGAATGTATGATAAAGTGGACTAAAATTTTTGGTTATAATATACAGATGAAACAATGGGATGTGGCTGAATTGATTGAAATTTACACTATGTTATAATCTTAAAGAGAACCTTTACAAAATGATGTAAGGTTGGTATATAACACCAGAAAAATTATCTAAAATGTATAAAGGTACTTTGAATGTATGTTGGAAATGTGAACAGCATGAAGGGACATTTCATCATCTTTGGTGGACTTGTAAAAATGTAAAAAAAATTTGGACTGAGATACATATTTGAATACAGAGGATTCTAAAGATTAACATACAATCAAAACCAGAGACTTTTCTTTTAGGTTTGATGGACAAACAGTTGGAAAAAAACTATGGAACTTTGTTCTTATATATATGATAACAGCAGCAAGACTTTTATATACACAGAGTTGGAAGGACAGGACACTACCTACAGTGGAAAAATGGATGGAGTTAACTGAGATGGTGAAATTGACGGCTTTGATTCGAGATACGACATTGTGTAATTTTAATAATACTTGGAAATCTTTTTTAGACTTTTTGCAAAATATGGAAAAAAATGAAATTTTGTTGTATGGATTTGATGACTAGAAATAATATGGATTAATAGAAATAATGGAAGTTATGTTTTAACCTTAGAGTAAGAGTTGGATGTATAATGTTACTTATATTTGTGGTGAGGGGGGTCAGAAGTCAATTTTTTTTTCTGATTCTTTTTTCCTCTTTTTTTCTCTTTCATACTTTTTAATCTTTTATATCTCTTATTTCTAAATTTTCTTTCTTTCTATATTCTTTTCTCAACATTAGTTTTTGTTAGTTTTTTATTGTTCTTTTTAAAAATTCTAATAAAGTTATATATATATATATTTATCATGCTTGGTGGACGTGCAAAAAAGCTAGAAGATTTTGGGTTCAAATGCATACACTGATTCAGAGGATTTTAAAAATTAATATTCAGTTGAGACCAGAGGTCTTTCTTTTGGGACTGATGCATAAATAGTTGGAAAAAAAGTCACGGAACCTTGTTTTTATATATGATAACTGCAGCAAGACTATCATATGCACAAAGATGGAAAGATTTGGAAATACCTACAATGGAGGAATGGTTGGTGAAGATGATAGAACTTCCTGAGATGGTCAAATTGACCTATTTGATTAGAAAAAAGACAATCTTTATGTTTATTGATGACTGGAAACCCCTTATGGACTTTCTGCATAAAACAGAAAAAAATGAACTTATGATCTATGGTTTTGACAATTAGATAGGATAGATTTCAGAAAGAAAAGAGTCACAAGGTAACTTTAGAGAAAGAGGTAAATCTACAATTGTACTTATAACTGCTGTAAAGAAGATTGGAAGCCACTTCTTTATATCTTTTTTTTCTTTCTTTTTTATTTTTCTTCTACCTTTTTTCTTTCTTTTTGCACTTTAGCTTTCTCTTTTATTTCTTCTTTTTTTCTTTTTTCCTTCTTACTCTATTTTGATTTGTATTTATTTTTACTCTTGTTTTAACAACTTCTAATAAAATTATATTAAAAAAAAACTTATTGTGCTCCAGACAGGGTATGTCAAGGTCTGCACTCCCCAAAGTTGACAGAAGCAAGTCAGGAACTAAAATTTGATTTCAGCTCACTTGTGCTAAATTAAATTCAAATTAAACACAGTGGTTATCATTTCCTAGTCATGTATTTAATAATTTTCCTCTTTGGTCACATCCAAAAGTAGGAGTTGGGTGACAATTCCTGGAGACTTTCAGGAACTGGCCACGTCTCTGGAGCTTAAAAGTCTACCTCTGAATGCTATGGATTTTAGTAAATAAATTTTTAACCTACTTGGTCAGATATTTTAAAAACTCTGCCAATTATCTCCCTCATTTGCTCAAGATATATCCTTGTTCCTTCCAATCGTGTTTCTTCATCCACACCCCCAATTACCATTTCCTTATGCATGCATTTATAGTGAATATTATTAACTTCAAGAAAAACTTGGGAGATTGGCTGGAAAAAACAAGGTTGTAAAACTGGGAAATGTATGCAAACTGATTCCAACACTTGATTGTAAACATAGAGTTTCAGTAGTTTAAATATGTTTGTTCAGAAACAATGCCACCCCACCATCCTCCAGGAGTGGCTGCTGCATAGGATAAATTAGGAATCGGCCCTGGCTGTTTTCTGCAGCCATGGATATGTAAGGAATGTACTGTAAATGTAACACAGCCTCAAAAGGATATTTAGGGAAGGAGTGGAAAAGCATAAATATTAAAGAGAATGGTGAAGAACCGTGTCCCATTTCAGTTGTTTGATCCTTTACCTTCAGCTTAGATCCAAATCAATGTCTCTCTTTTATTTTAGTGATGTAGCGTGAATTTTCTTTTGAGCTCAAGAAAAGTTGGTTCCTTTGAAACATTATTCACTTCACTTTTCTTTCATTGCTCACTGCTAATGAACACCATTAAAGCTTAATAGCTTGCCTCACTAATGGCTTGATGTTATTGCTCTTCTCGCCTAAACCTTCATCCAATGTCGGTGTGAATTCCCACTTGAAAGTGGAGTAAATGTTCTCACGTCAATATCCAAAGGGGTTTCTGTTCCTTTCACTGTAAGGACACTCAGAATTACAGCTCTGTGATAGATGTTCCTCCACACCCTCGATCGAAAGCTCTTGAGATGGAAGAACACAGGCAGTTGGTGCCAGGAACAACTAAAAGCTCTTTGGGGTTCCTGCTCCTGGTTCAAAAGTTACTCTTTTTTTTTTTTTTTCTTAAGTGCTAGCACTGCTCCCAAACTCAACTTTTAATGGAAAATGTGCACAGTTGATTGTAGCAAGTACCAATTTGACGGGGGTAGTGGGGGTGGTCTAATATGGGAATCATCCTTTAGACATCAGTCTGTGTTTTGTCTCCTTGTGGTCCCTTCAGAGAGGGGGTCAGTTTTGGGGTGAGGGGGTGAGATGCCTTTCAGATGTAGCAGTGGCAGTCCTCATAGCCTCTTCTCTGCTTCCTCCGTCCTGCCTCTCCCTCTCCTCAACACACTGGTTAGCGTGAGCATGGGTAGAATGTTTTCTATGTTTGTGGGCAACTTGTTTAAAAATAATACTTGATTTTTGCCATTTTGTGATTGGTTCCATGCTTCTTTTTGCCACTTTTTTGATCTGTACGAACATACAGAATCATAGAATGTAAGAGTTGGAAGGGAGTTGAAGTCCACATATCTTAAAGTTGTCAAGGCTGAGAAACTACATAGGATTGCAGTCTCAACATCCAGATTCCATTTTTGAAAGAGTTGTCCTTCCTGGCTGTAGAAATGTGCCAAGTCTTAGTCAAGAGGATGTATATGTGTGAATTTCAATCAGGGGTTCCATGGGGGAATAAAAAAAGTCAAGATGGTGGCTGCACCCCCATGACCAAGCCCCTCCCATTTTTACATGCATCATCCATGATTTCAATGTTCAGACTAGAGAAAACATGTTCAACGCAAGTTAAGTCCTGCTGCCAGGCTGCTGTTGTAATGGTATGTGGGAATGATCTTGGGAGGCAGGAGGGAGAGCCACATGCTGGACAATCGGCATGTAAAAGGTATCTCAGCCTACAGAAGGAGGGAGGGCATGGGAAGTGTTTCAGAAGGGACCCTCCCTAGTTTTCCAGAGAGTAAAAGGAAAGGAGGGGAGAAATACTTTCAATCTTGCACAATTCTCTTAATGTAACATTACAATAAAGAGAGAGCTAGTATTCCTGGGTGTGCTTCTTATCTGGACTACCTTGCAGGCCCAACAGTCGTGAACTCACTGTCACAAGACATTCGTGCCTGCCAGCATGGCCACCTCCAGAGAGAGATGTTCGTTTTGCAAAATTCTGGATTTCTCTATTTTTTCCTGCAGAGGTAGTAATCATTGTTCCAGAGGGAAAGGCTCACAACTGATTTTGGCACGAGCGAGGCAGTTCTATAGACCACTGAGGAGTTGTTATCTGTACGGTGAGCAAAACTCACAAACTGTCAGTCATGAAGGTTAAATGTCATGAAGGAGGCCAGCAGGCTTCTTTTCCTCACCAGATGGTTCAAGCAAAGCGCAGAGTCCACAAGGGCTGGACACATAGCACAGAAGTCTCAGAGAGGACCTATAGCACAGTCATTAATCTGGGACTGGACATGTCATTGGAAATCTTGTCTGGTTGTTATTTTAAGAATTTGGAGCTGGGGAAGACAACATGCAGGGAGGGAAGATTTCGCTTCACTCTCAGGGGTAGAGTGGAGGAATGATTGGGGAGGGGGATTGAAATAAAAGTTAAACCTGCACACCTGATAAAAGTTCCCCCTCCCCACACTAGCTATTGCTGATGTGATTACTTCACCGGGTGGTTGTTGTGGGGATATAGGCAGACGGAGCACCATGGACTTGGCCTTCTGCCCCTGAAAGAACATCAGGATAGAAAGCTAATCAACAAACTAATTCCAGACCACATGGATGTCCAGTTGGCCCAGGCCACCCAGCATAAATCATATGGGCTCCTGCTTTTACGTATGGTGAGAAAGATATGATTTATTAGCCAAGGTTGGCTCAAAATATTACAGAAGAGGAGAGGAGAGGAGAGGAGAGGAGAGGAGAGGAGAGGAGAGGAGAGGAGAGGAGAGAAGAGAAGAGAAGAGAAGAGAAGAGAAGAGAAGAGAAGAGAAGAGAAGAGAAGAGAAGAGAAGAGAAGAGAAGAGAAGAGAGTGTCTTCAAAATACCTGAAAAGATGTCATACAAAAAAAGATCTAGATCTGTTCTCCCTCATTCTGAAGTGCAGAACATGGAGTAAAGGGTTCAAGTTACAGGAAGACATAAAGCCCCCTAACAATCAGAACAGTGTTCATCAGGATAACCAATCACCAGCAAAGTGGTGGGCTCCCCTCCATTGCAGCCCCTGAACAGCCCCTTCTGGGCGATGCTTTAATTTGGATTCCTGTGCTAAGCAGTGGGTTGACTTCAAGGGTCCTTTCCAGATCTAGGATTCTAAAAGAGATGGCACAGCTGCTGTTGCTCTTGTTATTCTGGCCCTTGAAGAAGAAGAAAATTGCAACTTTCTGTCCTTTCTGCCCCACCATCCAAAAGCTGCTTGAGAAGTCTTTCTAACTCTGCCCAATTGTAAAATCATTGGGTGATTTGGGATTTAGGTGGATGGACTGTCTGCTGTGTTCAGAAAGAATATAAAACTATTCTTTACATCTCTAAACTGTAACTCTCTTCACCTTCCTTCTTGCACTTGCTGAAAGCTGGTCTCCTAAGTCCTCTTTGTAGAACCGTGTTCAGACCTTCTATGACAAGAACCATCTCAATTCTGAGTTTTTTTTCATGGGAATAAAGAAATTAGCTATCCTGGACTCCCAAATGATCTCTGTAGCAACTCTTGTATGTCAAAATGTATTTGTACTCATGATACTGTTAAAATTGCATTTATTACTTCATTTGACAATATTTAATTGCACTTTGTTCCGTGACACAGGATAACTCACAGCTAAACATGTTTACTATTCCCAGAATATTGTAACCCCGGAAGAAATCTTAAGTGGCTGCTGCAGAGTTTGTTTTTGGCCAGCATTTTCATTAAGGACTTTGGAGAGAGAGGGTGGAAGGAACACTTATCAAATTTTCAGATCACACAAAATTGGGTGTAATTAAGATAGTTAATATCCCCAAAACCAGAAACAAAATTCAAAATAATCTTGAGAGATTAGGGAAAAGGGCTGGAAACAGCAGAATGAAATTTAACTGAGAATTGCAAAATTCTTCACTTAGGAAAAATAAATCAGTGTGCAATCGTTTGCCATAATACTCATTAAAAAGTGATTGGAGTTATGGTAAAAAAAAAGGTAAGGCATTTTTTAAATATAAACAAGCAGGATATAAATTTTATAACTAAATGCAAATACATTGATAAACTCAGGCTGTAAAAAACCATTTTTGGCTGCACTGATCTGGTATAATTTCCGAATAGTTCCATTCTATTCTGTATTGGTCAGACTCTACCTTGAGTATAGGACACTCCAAAAGAATTCAGAGCAAGTGGAACGGGCTCAGAGAAAGGGAATGGAAACAGCTCCAGCCTAGTTAGCTTCCTCTGGCTGACTCATTTGGCCCAGGAGGATATTTTGAGATGGTCTACCAACCATAAAGCATCTTGATAGCTTGTTGCTGGCAGTGAATGCAACCATGAGTGAAAATAGTGGCACCCTCAAGAGCTCTAGCGATTTCATTGTCTTTCTTTCAAGGAGCTCAAAGGTGGCAGCAGCATACAATTGAATATACACCACCAGGCAACAAGCAAGGTGTAGGTTCTTTGAAAAAAAAAGCAGGCCAGAGAAAAGTCGTATCACTAAACAGAAGCAAAGATGCAAATCAGATCATTCATTCCCAGAAACAATGATCTTGGCTTCAAATATGTCAGCTCCAGAAAAGGACTGACATTCTTCATGGATTTCGTAAAAATAAATCCAAACAATCTGACTCCCTTCTCATGTTTTCAAAGCAACCACATCTGAACATTCACTTCCTTAAGTTATCACAACATTTTACAAAGATTGCTTTATTAACTAAGCTACGTCAAACATGCTTGATAACATCTCCAATTTTTCTGCGCACGATACTCACATTTGGAACTAAGCTGATTTACAGCCAGGCATATTTACCTACAGTTAGCCCACTGAACTCAAGGGGCATATCCCTAAATCAGTGTGCACAGGAATACCCCTGTCCATCTTCTGAAGCCCAGGCAAACAATGTTGCCATTGATGTCCCTAACTAATTTCAAGGCAATGGTCTCTGAGGCTTAGCCTTTCCAACTATAAAAGCAGGACAGTAAATTCTGTGAGTCCCACCGAGGCTTGCCAATAATTCATTTTCCTTCCTGTCATTGTTGTGATTTTTTAAATCTGTGGATAACACAACATGGTTGACCCACACAGAGAAGGACTAGCAAAGCCAAGTTTACTGCACAATATTCCCTCAATAGTCCCTGCACAGAAGTTGTATCCTTTCCCATGCCTGTTGATGGAGCTATCACACATGGCCAGTCTCCTCTGTGCTTAATCCCACCCACCCACCTACCCAGTTACCTCGGATGCCTTTGAAGACATAGTAGCAGCATCCTGGGAAGGGTGTTTCCTTCTTCTTTGCTTCCTTGGTAGCCTTCTTGTCCTTTGGATAGGACAGGGAACCAGTCAATTTTTCAATATTCTCATAGGGATTTTCCAAAATGGATTTTGGATTGTAGATTGCCCTGATTTTCAGGGAGGAGGAAGGGGATCCGTTGTAAACAGGGTTGTCCCATGCTTTCTTTCCCAGAGTTTCTAGTTCATGTTCTTCTTGTGCCTGGAAATGGCTCTCAGCTCTGTTGCTTAGGTGGGAAGAGCTCATGATGCTGTATCAAGCAAAGGTTTCTTTTAGAGGACCCCAGTGTATCAAGCAGTCAGAAGCATTCATCTGCTTGGCACTTTGCTCAGAGGCCTCTTTTATACTCGGTCACTGGGTGACAAATAGAGAGTGGAGGCCATTGTTGGGAGCAGCTGTTAACTTCTATTCTTTGATGAGTCCAGCTACACCCAGGGGTGGATCTTTTTCTCTCTGCAGATAACAGTCATGAAAACCTGCACAGAGAGAGAATCTGGCTGACAAAATATTGGTTCTTGTGGCTAAATTCTCAGGGAAATTAGAGGCAGGATGCTCATTGGACACTTTGGGTTGAGACAGTGCTGAGTGACACCTGGCACATCCCCAAACATTACAGGCGCTCAGTTTTAAATAGAGCTGCACCAAGAGAGCATTTGGGATCCATACATCAAACTTTACGCTTGCTTCTTGCAACCAGATTTAGCTGGGCTCCTAAGAACTCCTAGATCCAAAATAGCCATTTTTTCTCTATGAACAGGCAACATTTGCTTATTCTGTAGTCAAAGCTTTATTACTGCACTCATGATGATTATTCAAAAGGCAACATACAGGATTATGAACTAGCCAGTGTCAAACCAAAATGATTGATGGGGGGATGGACTTTGTGGTTGGCTCAATGCAAAGGGTATAGTTGAATAATCACTGATCAGCCCTGTCTGTCCATCTACCTATCTATCCATGGTTTTCATAAAGGCCAAAAGGGGAGAAGGGAGGATGAGGAGATGCTGATTTTCTGGATGACCCAGAATTCTAGACTTGGAAGGCCATCCAGTCCAACCCCCTGTTCTGAGCAGGAATCTAAATTAAATTTACCCTAGACAGACAGTTGTTTAGCCTTTGCTTTACCTCATCCTGTGAAGAGGAGCCCATCATATGCTGAGTGATCCCACGGTCAAATTGCTGTTACTGTTAGGCAATTCTTCTTAATATTAATACCCAGAATCTGCCTTCGTGTAACTGAAATCCATTATTCCAGTGTTTCTTTGACTTTTTTTTCTCTCAGGACCCTTTCCCACTTTTAAAAATTTGGAGGACCCCAAAAGAGCTTTTGTTTGTATGGGTTATATTTATCAATATTTACCGTATTAAAAATTAAAATTGACGCATTTGCTGCCGCTACTGTTTCTCTTAATTGTTTGATGGGATTTCAATATTGTATTATTTTTCAACATAGGCTGGCAAATAATTTTGATTTTGAGGACCCCTGAGAGAGTCTCAGGGGTCGCTTTGTCATCCAATGCATCAAACAGAGAAAGAGAACCCTAGTTTTCAGGGGAGGAAAGGAAGAAAAGCTTAGCATGACAATATACAATTTGCTGCAGAAAAAAATTTAATCAGTCTCATTTTCTGAATCTGATCCTTTATTTTTATTGTTTTTCATGGACTTCTAAAATCAAATATTTGCTTGTGTTAAGACAAGCTGTTAATTTATTCATAGGGCAATTTTAGATCCCAACCATTTTATGTATGATTAGGAAATATTTTATCTTTTTTCCCCTCAATTTCCATGTTTAAAAAAAAAAAAGAAGAAAGAAAAAAAAAGGGAAAGAAAAATGCTTTAGGGTGAAATTGGGAAAATTCTGGATTTTTTCCCTCCTTCCCCCCCCCCCCCAATTTTTTCCAGACTTCCATATCTCTATTCCTAAGGGGCAATTCAAGTTTGTTCTGTATGCTATTGGTGGTGCCATTTTCCCTCCATCATAATGTACTTGGGCTTTACTTCAGACTATAGAACAAAGGAAATCATATTCTATTGGAGAAGATGGATGTATGCTGAGTGAGTGTGTAAGACAGACCTGGGATATTGTATTTATTTATTTAATTTATTTATGCAATTTCTATAGCCACCCATCTCAATCTCTGTGACTCCATTTCCGGTGTCCTTCACAGCAAGAACCAAACAATAAATGCTATGCATGACTGATGGATGATGTTCATGTTCATGGATATGGGTAGATTGGAAGTCTAGAAAGCTGGCCTCAAAACATATCAGGACTGGCTTGTGGGCACCTGAGAAAGCCAATCAAAGCTAAAAGGGCTGGTATGACTCCAACATGATACTTCTTGGGGAATACGGAGAAGGAAGCAAACCAAATGCACCCCTCCCCAGCCTTATAGAAGATTGGAGAAAAATCCATGTGCCACGTCCATCCAGGGTAAGCTGCCAGAACTCTTCCACTTCAGCACCCTTTAGCAAGTTTCAATGCCAAGACAAATGACAGGGAAAGATAAGCAATTCTGCATGTAATGCTTATGTGCATATATTCTTTTTCCTTTTTCCCTTGAATGTAGCCCTAGAGCTTTTACTGAAGACTGAGGTTGGGTTAGGGGAACCCGTCTGAGAGGCTTGCTTGGGGCCCTGAGAGTGCTGCTTATGCCTCTGGCTGGCTAAGAATGATTGTTACATAAATAGCCAGCTGCAGCCTTAATAAATCTTCACAAATCTTGCTAAAGAGAATTCTGAATTTGTCCTTGGGAAGAAATTACTTCCACTTCAGGCACCTGCCGAAGTCCTGACTGCAAGGCCGAGCAGAGATCTTCTGAGAATGCTTTCATCTGGATTCCTGTACTGAGCAGAGGGTTGAACTCAATGATCACATGCAATCTTACTTTAGATTTTTTTATCCTACCTTTATTATTTTTATAAATAACTTAAGGCAGCGAACATAGCTAATACTCCTTGCTTCTCCTATTTTCCCCACAACAACAACCCTGTGAAGTGAGTTGGGCTGAGAGAGAGGGACTGGCCCAAAGTCACCCAGCCGGCTTTCATGCCTAAGGCAGGACTAGAACTCACAGTCTCCTGGTTTCTAGCCTGATGCCTTAATATTTAATATATTTAAATATATTTAAATGCATTTAATGTTAATATATTTAAATATATTTAATGTTGATATATTTAATATATAATACCATATTTAATATATATTAATATGTTAACATATTTAATATATATTAATATATTTGGTGGAATACTTCCCTTGGCCCAAGACTTAACATCTGTCACAGATTTTAGATTCCTAAAAATCTGTTTTTAACCATTCAGGAATCCAATCTAATCAGATTCAGAGGCTTCTAAGATTGTTATTTTCAATTAACTTTGGTATTTGGCTTTTCTGTTTCAATTAATCCTTCTTTGTATTTGCTTTATTTTTATACTGCTGTTCTTCTCTAAGGGGCTTTCCTTCCATTTGCTGTCAGGTGGTGTTGGCCATGGTATTACCTCTTATTGTATAATTATATTGTACAATTACCCCTTATTGTATTACATAAAAAAATACCTGAAACGGAGGTGTAACTTTGGCCACATCCCCACTTGTATTTAATCCCTGACATTTGGGGTCTGATTTATGATTTGCCTAAGGCCAAGCACAGCTGAGTTCATTTGCCTGCCTTGACTTTGCCTCCCCATGCTCTGTTTCCAGGTGATCCTGTTGTTGGGGTTGATTTAGCTCTGACACCTGGCTCTGTGAGATCCTTGGCCAGACTTAAAGACGCCTATCTTTTCTAGAGGGTGGGGTTCCTCTTATTCACTACTCTCAGTTCCTCGTTCTCCTCTTTTTGTACCTTGTGATTTGACTGATGGCAGTTTTTTCTGTAAAAGTTTTGTTTTCCTTTATCTATTGTGGTTGGGAGCCCATAGCTTTGTGAATGACACCTCATGTTCTTGTGGTGAAGGCTCATATCCTCAGCACATCCTGGCTGGGCTTGGGGGCCCAACTCTGATACATCATTCCTTTCAATCTCATTCCAATCTTTAATGGTCAAGTAGGCTTGAGGGTAGCTTACATGGAATTTATCAACTATACATGCTATTCTATATATACATTTAAAGGTCATTCTTACCTTTTATCCAATTATATCTGTTTATTCTTTGTTAATGCTTTCTATCAAGACCTTTAGAATACACCTGTGTTTTTAGGTGGGAAGTTGTAGGAGGAGAGTCAGGTTAGTGAACTGCTATGGTTCACAAACAATTATGCCTTTTAATAAAATGTGTTAGAAAAGTTGCTACCAACTTTCTAGATGGGAACTGAAGCCTTCCAGGGTCCTCTTTTCCTCCATATGTTCTGGGTTAATAATTTCCGTTATTATTATCACAAACACTGCTATATCTTATTTATTTGTTTATTTATGTATTCATTCATTCATTTATTCATTCATTCAGTTTCTCCCCATCACAGTCACAAACTCTCAGTGTTTCAATGCTTCCCCTTTACAGTTTATGGATATTTTCTAATTGAATCTCAAACCAGCTCAGATTGAACTGGTTTGCTCTCAAATCTCAAATTGCAGAGTGAGATCAACTCACACTCTCTCTGCATCTCAGACCTCCATTTCTATCAGGGCTGATTTGCACAGGCCTACTCTTAGCTACACAGTAAGAGTCTCCTTTGGTATCTGGGACTTATTATGAAATGGCCCTGTTCTCAGTCTGTTAAGGTACACAACTGAAAATCTGAATACACACTATTATATCCCATATTTTAAAATGGGGGAGGGGGCATCCTAAAATCTAAAAAAAAAACAAAACAGAAAGAGAAATCTGATAGCCTCCATGTGCTCATCAGGATGTCAATATTCTCTGCTCTGTTCTTTGAATTATACTGAAGAAATATGATCTTTCCATGTTTCAGATGAAGGAAATACAAGACGTAGGTATATAAATAGTTTTGCACAGTCTAATATACTTTAGCATGGCAATTAATGGATTACGTCTGCTCTAAATGTGTGCTTGTTTCATTTGGGACAGTTAACTTCTAAGTAGCTTTTTTTACAAATGTTTAGTGCTTCAGGCATCCTTTTAAACCAACTAAGCAACTAAGAAGGGGCGTGGGGTTGCAAAATTTTTTAAAAACTTGACACAATAGTAAGTTTAGACTTTGTAGTATAACTAAGTTTTGAAGCTATTTCCACCTGCTTTCTTTTCTTATGAACTGCTGACAGTATTGTGTTCCTTAAAATGTTATGTATGTTATAGAATGTTATTCCAAAATGAACTTTTTAATGTGCACATATTTATTTTACATGTTAAAAAAAAATCTGTCCATTAAAATCCATCAATGCATCAAAAATGTCAATACATTTTTAAACATATTCTTTGATTCAAGTGTAATCTATTGTACAAATTGGGGATTTTTAATCTAATTGAAATGGACAAAACTGTTATTTCTGCCGAGTATGACAAATGACCCCAACTGATGATTTGACAAACTATGAATACAAATACTTTCATTATTCTGTGATATTAAACTATGATAGTGATGATCTATTGATACAGAACAGTGAGAGTTGGGTTTGATTTCTCTTGGAAAACATAAGTGGGTTTCTGGCATCTCTGCCATGGTGGCCCATGATAAAATAGCTGCAGTTTTTGGAGCATCTGTAAAAGTATATGTGTAAGTTAAGTTCATTTTCCTCCATTTTATTTTCTAAAATTGCAAAGTGCCATCATTGTCTTATCTGATATGTGGATTAAAATTTAATTATGAAAAGTGAGCAGTATGTTTATTTCCAGCCCTGCTCCAGCCGTGACGACATAATTTGGTGGGGCAGTCACAGCAGTTCCTTCATCATCGTAGTGGACTTGCAGGATGGTAACCAATCCGTGGATTGAAGCCTGGGTGGGGTGAAAGTGCCGGATTTGGAGCAAGAGCCCGAGGTCCGAATCCCCCCTCAGCCACGGAAGCTCATAGAATGACTTTGAGCCAATCCTCTCTCAGCCTGACCTGCTGCACAGGACTATCGCAGCAGAATGCTTGAGTCCCGGATGAAAGGCAAATTGAAGTCTAATCAGTCAAGCTCATTGTATCATTCTACTTCAGATTGCCAGGACACATGACTACCAGCCAGGTTCATAACTTTCAGTCTTCTTTGCTGAGATGGAATTCAGCATACGAAGCAGCTTTAGTTTTACAAACTTCTGCAAACTTCTTCAAAGGGTACCTAGCTGCCTGTGAATACGCAAAACTTCAGGGCTTCTTTCTGGGGAGACCGTGTTCTGTTTACCCAACAGGAATATCCCTTCTGTAACAATATAAAAAAGAATTTTGCCCAGGAGGTGGCAGCAAAGTATTTTGCTTCATTAACACTGACTTCTGGGCTTGGGGTGAAACAGTCCCTGCTAAATTCAACTCTGACTGTTCCAGCCAACATGTCAGGAATATCTGAAGGGTGCAGTCCGGTCAAACTGCAAAGAAGAGTGCTTGGTACTGCTGGTTCTGCCATGACATAGACAGACACCACCATCACCGCCCTCCTCCCCTCCCATTGAACAGGGTCAGTGCCTCCAGTTCTACAATGTAAAAATATATTTAATTCCAGTTTTGTGCCATTTAAATACCCTTGCAGAGTTTTGCCACCTCCCATTACACATTCTAAAGAACAGCCAAGGAAGCCATAGACAAACAGGGAGGCTCCCATGATTAATGTTCCTTCACGTAATCCATAATAAGAACTTGGCATATAACAGAGTAGTTGCCAAATGCCTGATATGCTAGATTTCTATGGTCTGCGATTTCTGGATTGTTACTGTTATTATACCGAAGTGCAGTGAAGTCATGCACGCCACTATCATTTTCATCACATTGCCTGCAGCTTGTAAGCTTCTGATTAAGAGAGAGATGAATGTAAGTGAAATTGTAACATAAGTGAAGTTGTTAAAGATAACAATATCTATATCTCTATCTATCCATACACACATACACACAATCTTATATATAGGAAATGTATAACCCTCTCTGCTGCTGTTTGAGGTGCTCTGATAGCACCTTTAAAGAAGCTTTAAGATCTGTGGACTTGCAGCTGCTGGCTGGGGAATTTTGGGAGCTGAAGTTCACACACTTTAAAGTTGCTGAGGTCAGAAAACAAACAAGGAACTGAAGCAGAACTCTGCCCTTTTCTGTTATAGGTAATTTGCATGGACACCAATGTGCATACATGTGGGCATGAATGTTTTTATTACGTGCTGCACATGTGGAGGGCAGTACTGAACACCTCATACCAGGGCTGCAGAGCTGCTTGGTATAATCCCGTTCGTATTGTTAGGCATTACCATGTTTTGTTTTAACATTTCAGGTGAGTTACATTTCAAAAAGCAACACTCAAAATGTTTGAGGTGTTCAAATTAGCTTTTGCTCAAACAAGCCCTTGTTCTTTTGTTTTCTGTCCCAGGACCACAAGTATAGGTTGGACAATAGTGCTACCTATCATCCAATTTACAGAATAATTGCTCAAGGAAATTATTTTTAAAAAATTAAAATAAAAAAAAAATCCCAGTGGCAAACAATTGCAGCAACAGTTCATCATGCTTGCATGCACAGTCAGAGAACTGAGCCTAGGGAGTTAAAACAATATTCATGAACAACATAATAGCAAAAATACATTTCTCCAATTATTGTCCTGAGATTTCTTCTTAATATCCCTGCCTAATGCACATTTTTGTATTTGGTAAACTGCCTGCAACATTAACCAACATTCATTGAAGGAATAAATTATGTTAGCCAGCCTTAAAGTGACTACTGTGAAACATCTAGAGAAGAAGTTATCCATTCTGGATAATTTACAACCGATCTCCAATTTGCCATCCTTCAACAAGGTGCTTAAGCATGTGATGGTCCTCAGCTCCAAGGGTTCTTGGGTGAGATAGATTATTTGGCCCAGACTAGAATACAGACCGCTTTGGTTACCTTGTTATTGAAGAACAAGCCAGGAAAATGCATCCCTGCAGCATCTGCTGGATCTCTCAGTGGTGTATGATCCATCAACAATAATATAGTTCTAGGCAGCTGGGTTAAAAAGGGGCACCATTTTACAATGTTTCTGGCCTTTCTTCACAAATTAGTTTCAGTAGGTGATATTGAGGAACTTATGTTCAGCCCCAGGACACCACCATATGGGATCCCTCAATGTTTGGTCTTGGTTCCCGTACTACTAAATATTTACACTAGTACTGCTGGGATTTAGGATATTTTGTCATCTGTATGTGGCTGACATGCTTTTCTATTTCTTTGATGCTTAACTCCTGCCAGGGAAGCTGTTGATGTCCCAAATCAGAATGGTGACAGAATCTGGAAACTGTTGGTGTTCTGAACTAGTGTCTGATAGCAACAATTAAGGAGTTAACAGATTGATTCCTACTCAAGACAAGACAGAGGTGCTGTTGGTGAACTGAATAGGGATTCAACCTACTTTGGACAGGATAGTTCTTTCCCTGAAGAATTCAGTCTGCAGTTGAGGTGTGGGGATGGGAGCTTTCTGGATCCAATTTTTGTACTTGAAGCTCAGGTGGTAACTGAGCTAGGAATCCCCTTGGCCAACTGAACGGGTGTGGTCAGAGGTGCTCTAAGCCAATCTATCTTTAAAGAGTCTTTAAATTAGAGTTGGCCCAAAATATAGCAGTAAGAATGTTAGTGGGTACAACAATTATCATAATAAGATCTGATCTCTTTTTGAAGGATTGGTATTATTTCAACATATGTCAGGGTTTGTCTAATGAAAAAAAGAAATGTAGTCACAGGATGTCTCTTCCCTGTAATTATCTAGCATTATTGTTTGGTGGGAAAAGTTTGGAGCATACCTGATTGTTAGCATTGCTGATGCACTTTCTTAGCTATTTTATTATACCTTTTCATCAGAATTTGCTTAGCTATTTTATTATACCTTTTCATCCAGAGTTGCTTTTCTGTGAGATGGGCGGCTATACGAATTTGATGAATAAATAAATAAATGAATAAATAAATTTGTACAAGAGAACTTTGTAGCAAATTGTGCAATTGGTATGTGATGTGGATAGAAAGATGCTTGCAAAACACAGTGATGAAAGAACTTTGCTAACACAATGTATGCACTGTTCCTCTGAAGAGCTTTGCTCAAGTCAAAGGAATCATGACAGTTCCGAAAGAGCTACTGAAACAAGCCAAGGGGGTGGCTTGTGAGATCATCTGGGATGAAGGCACATTGCCAGAACCAACAACACCAACTATTGTGCAGCTCTGTTTACACAACATCACCTGGTTGTTTCCAGTTCTCTCAGAGAACAGGATGTTGGAAGCAAGGCTTTCCAGGACTGGGGTGATGGGGATGAGAGGGTGGTAGTGTGTGTCACTTAGGTCACTTTGAAATATCTGAGAATTATATCTTAGACTTTGTTATCATACAAAGTTCAATTGGTGAGGAGTATGTGGAATCTCCTCTCCTGATCCTAGGAAGCTATCTCTGTGAAATAGTTGGCTTCAGGTAAGGGAATTCATGATAAGGGTATTATCTACATCAAAAAGTGTAAAAGTTCACTTCTTACAAATAGATCACATTTCCCAGTATATCCAACCTTTACAAATAAATACCATACATCTGAAGATTTAAAGTGAACTCTCAAAGCAACCTGGGTCATAGACAAGGGTTGCAGCTGATGGAGGAGAAAGACTCTTGTAATTTTATTTGCCATGTTTTATCTCCTCCTCTACAATTTGGTTTCTGTTTTCATCCCTGATTTTCCTGATGACACGAGGATCAAAAGCTAACAGAGATACAGAAAACTTGACTTGAGCATGTTGGACATTTCTTTCCTGTGAAAACTTCAACATACACAGAAAACTTTTTTTTCTTCCTAGAGTTTTTCCCACAGGCGCAGGGTCTGCTTTTCTCAGATCAACCGAATATTAATTGTTGGTTGTGACAGGAATTGACCAACCGGTTTGTCACCCGAGCCTGACATCGGGGGCTGAGAGAGTGACTGGCCCAAAGCCACCCAGCTGCCTTTCATGCCTAAGGCGGGACTAGAACTCACAGTCTCCTGATTTCTAGCCTGGTGCCTTAACCACTAGACCAACTGGCTCTCATACAGAAAGCTAATTTGCCAAAAAGAAAATAAGCTAAAAGGTTGTTGACTTTCTCTCAATAACCAACTTTCTCTGCAGAGAGGCTGACTATAAGTAGTATGAACATTAAGTCATATGAATCCTCAAATAACACAATCCAGACAGAAAGAGAACTAGGTCAAGACTGTAAAGTTAACAAAAGCAGCACAAAAGGTTCAAGCAGATCTTTGCTTTATTTTAATATTTATAACCTGCTTTACAGCTTGTAATATGGAGTATTTACAAAAAATTAAAATCAAGCAGTAAAATAGAAACCACTCCAATACTCAAAATCTCACCCGTTGGGGGAGATGGGCAGCATACAAGTTGAATGAATGAATGAATGAATAAATAAATAAATAAATAAAATCTAGAATTCAAAGTCTAATGACATAAATTCATCAACAATAGCAGACAAGTATCCACAATTTTTCAGAAAGCGAGTTGTCTTCCTGCAACCCGTGGGACCCTCTCAGGGTCTGCAGGGAGGCCAGTTATCTTTCTGACTCCAACCCCCACATTACTTGGGGTCTTAAAGGTTAAAAGGGAGGCTCTGAATGTTCCAGAACAATGGCCCTCTTGAGAGTATTCCATGAGCTCTTTCCAGGCACTTCTGGTTGGCAGCCTGATCACCTAAAGTCCTCTGGCCCTCAAACACTTTTTTCTCTTTGCTTCCATTGTTGTTAATTTTTTATTTATTTTGCAATTAAACCAGAGAATAAAGAGACAGGCACACAAATATGGGATAAGCAGACACTACAACCTCTTGGTTTTTATGCCAGTAAGACCTGCAGCAGAAGAATGGCTGGGGCTCTAGTGCTATCTGTCTGATGAGAACTGCCAGGCCACAAGGCCAGAGATGGTGCCACCTCTGTCTCCAGCAACACTTGAGGCTGCTTTCTCTGCCCCTCTATGGCAGATTCTAGCAAGTTTCTGTCACCTGACAGTGTCTTCTCATCCCTGGGAGGACTCACATACTCCTTGACAAGAGAAGCACACACCTAGCATTTTATACCATATGTGCCCCACATAAAGCAATGAGATCTCACTGGAAGATGATGCCATTCCTGACAAATGAATGCCAATTTTCAGTTGTAGTATGAAGGACAGAAAAAGAGGATTTGTAGTGACATTCTGGCTAGTCCTGCCCTAGACTTTTTTCATGCAAACATAATTAATTAGCAGGCATATAGCAAATTAGTGCCCAATCCTTAAACCTTGGTAGTTTTTAATTCTCTATTTATACCCCCTCCAACACTATCAGACAAAGTGTCCCAACCCTTTCCAGGTTCCTCTTGACAGATCTGTCTTCACCCTACAGTACAAGCTGAGTACATTGCTTTTGATGTGCACAGCCAAAAGGTCTGGAAACATTTCCTCCCACTTCCTCTGAAGAGAAGGGGCAGGAAGCAGCCCCACTCCACGCCTTGTCTGCCCAACCTCTTTCAATGCCATTTCTTCAAAGCATACTGGAACCCTGTGCCCACAACACTGTACTGTGACCACCGAGGAAGATTGAAAGCATTCAGAGTCCACTATTCTACCAAAAGAAGATTATCAATGAAAAAGAATAATTAGGAACAAATGTTTGCATACTTCCCTCACCCTACTTAACCTTCACATAGCCTTTAAAAACATCTGGATGCTACCTTTCCACTGGGTGAAGCTTTGAATTCTTGAAGCCCAGAGCAGCTACCAGAGTTTTAGCACAAATTTGGAGTGATTCTGAGTTCAGTCCTGCACAAAAACTGTGCAGTCAAATATTTCAGCATATTTATGGATTCCAGGACCCTGGACTCTATTCAGGACCCAGGACCCTTGAGTGAATGTCAAGCCTTCTACAGTATAAAAATCAGGATTTAGCTCTGTCATCTGCAGGAAGGTACCCTCAGTCTTGGAAACTTCCTCCCTTGCAAACTTCTCCAGTTCCTGTGTTTGAACTTCAGTATACAAAATAAGGAGTGACTTTGCTTTGCTGAAGCTCCTTCACCATTCCTTTTCTTGGAAAAGGAATGGCTGCTATATTATCTAGGTTTGGACAGTGATGCCAGGGTTAAGATAGCTCAATTTAAAAAAGACCAGAGATTGTGGTTAACACTCTCATCCTGAATTGCAAATTAACTCATGAACTGAATTCAGAGGAGACAGTACTGTAATTCAAATCACAATACAGTTTATTTAGTCATAAGAACCAGGTCTGTATATATCCAATTGCTATTTTATGTCTGAGGTCTGATATTTCTACACATTTATAGAAAGATTTGCTCCTTTTTGGCTGTTTAGCTGATGGACCTCCCCATAACTGTTCTCCATGTACAGACCAGCCCCATTTCCTTCTCTTCCCTGTGAATCTAAGGGTGGCCACATCTGATTCCCTCTATATCACCAGATTTGCATATTTGTGCAAATCCAAACTTCTACCTTGGAGCAACGTGGCTGAATGTGCGGTATGAAATGCCCTCAGTGCCAAGTTCACCCATTCCGGTGCCAGGCCCTTGCATTTATTTCCTTTATGGAAGTCTTCAAAACAGTTGAGTCACAGCACAGCACAGCACAGCGAAAGGAGATCCCATGATTATTTAGTTTATGACAGCTCTTCTGTTTTAGGTGTGGTCCTATACAAGATCACTTTCTTGTGGACAGTGTATATATTTTCACTATACTTTGAAACTCAAAGAATTCTGTAGATTAGAAGGCTTGGATGCAATTCTGTTGTGGAAATCTACCTAATCAAGTGCCCATTCTTCTTTTATGCAGGTAAAACCACTAAAATATTTAAAAAAGGATTGGTGAACATTTGTGCAAAATCAGACATAAGGATCCTAAAGCTCGCCTTAATTAAGCATTGGTTACAGAGACAACATACCATCAAGTTTTTCCTTTTAAGTTGTTAGACCACATAGCAGCTTGTGCAGACAAAGGTTCTTCTTTACACAGAGGCTAAATGGCTATTAAGATTAAAATGTTTGGCTTGACTTCCTTATCAGAGGCATCTGCCTGGGGGCGTTCAATCACACCCTTATGCCTGCTATCTTGATTTTTTTTATCTTCCCCCCTCCCCCCAACACCCACCCCTTACTCTGATCATCTGGTCATTCAATGTTTTGATGATTAGATTTTTGTAATTATTTAATCTTCAACATATTATTTTTTACCTTTAGAGATTGGCATGCAAACTTGCATTTTTCAAACTATTCAAACTTGCATTTTTCGTTTACAGGTCTTGAACACTTTTTTTTACTCATACAGTTTCTAGTAATTGCACAGATTCCCCTCTCCTCAATATAACTGAGTGGTGGTGTTTTTTGAAAAACAGAGCTAACACTTTGAGCGCACTCATGCTTTGAATTCTGTTTTTATGGGTCTGTGGGAGTTACATTCCTATTTTTTAAACTAACCTTATTTTGGGCAATTTTATACGTGTTTTATCTTTAATACAGAGCTCAGTAGCTACCTACTTTATGCAACAGGGAGGGGGTTGACATTATTGCTGAAAGTTCCGTTGCAACATGCAGTTGCTTTTTATTGTTAATCTGTACCTAGTTTATTTGAAATTTCCTAACTGATATATTTTTAAAGTCTTTTTTCCCCCTAAGTTTTGCACCAGTTCCAAAATTCCACATTTTCCTGTTTTATTCCTTTGGCATTATACTTATTTATGCATAGCCCTCATGGTTTCCTATTGGCTAATGTGTTGTTCATGCATTCAATTTGTGATTACATTGTTGCTAGATGTAAAGATGCTATTTCTGTTATTACAGCCTCCTGACAAAGAGGTCTTTCCTTGAACCCACTGGGACTTGGTTGGGAATAAAGGCTGTCTACAACATCTGTCCATTTCTGGCACTTCCCAGCCTGAAGTCTTGTTGCCCTACAGCTAGAAGGGAACACCTTCAGTGCCAGCCAACATCGTCCTCTGCTATTGGCTGAAATACAAGCCATGTTCTTGCACTGAGCCTCAGAGTAATGGCCAGTCTTTGCCTATCTTCCAGACGAAGAGCAGGATACTCATAGCTTGTCACACATGATCCAGTGGCTGCCTATATCTAGAATGTCACTTACAATTATTCTCTCTGCCTGCCATGCCTTTGGCCTGGCAGTTTCCCACACTGGCCTAGGCACGTCGATATAGCCTGTTTCACCTTTAGTCAAAGCATGGTTTGGTTTTAGCTTAATGTGTTGTGTGAACCCAGCCACTTGTGGCTTTTTCTATAAACTATAGGCAAATCATGGATGATGAAGGATAACACAGATGTCCTGTCACATTTTAAACAAAATAATAGTACCGCTTTTGTTAAAACAAACAAAAGTTCTTTAGACAGAATTCTTCTCATACTCCTATGTTGAAACTCAAGGTTGGATTCAGGAAGGTTAGATACAATCATGTGAAAAAAGTAAGAACACCCCAGTGAAATATTTGACTTTTTCAACATATTTCAAAATACTGATGTTTGATCTTCATTTCAACAATATTGATAAAGGGGTATAATATAACAAATACCGTGCGCCATTCACATTTTGTAGTCCATGGTGTAATTTAAATAAACATAAATGCAAATTTCACATGTGGAACAAGAAAGTACACTCCTACATTCATTACTACCTCAAAAACCTAAAATTAGAATCAGGTGCAGATGTCTAGAATATCCTTAGAGAGACCTGGGAGGAACCCGTCTCATTGGCATCACCATGCCTGAATCAAAGAACTCTCTGAGGCCATCAGGAAAAAGGTTATAGATGCCTCTGAGCATGGTAAGGGATTTAAAAAGATTGCCAAACAATTGGACACCAATAATTTAATTGTCCAGAAGATTATCTACAAGTGGAGAAGGTTTCAAACAACTGCCAGCTTGCTCAGGCTAGGCTGTCCCAGCAAGTTCAGCCTGACAGCAGAATGCAAAATGCTGAAAGATATCTCTAAGCACCCCAGAATTTCATCATGTGACCTACAGATAGTTCTTGCCACTACTGATGTCAAAGTGCATAAATCTACCATTAGAAAGAAGCTGCACAAATTAGATCTACATGGTGCCAGTATGAAAGAACATCAGGTAATACTCAAGTTTGCTCATAAACACTTAAGCAAAGACCAGGGCTTCTGGAACAATGTGCTCTGGATGAACAAGGCAGAGAGAGTGTTTTTCAACCACAGTACCAGAAGACATGTTTGGTGAAAACCACAGATAGCATTTTACCAGAAAACCTGATACCAACTTTAAAGTATGATGGTGGAAATGTTAGGGTTTGGGGCTGCTTTGCTGCATCTGGGACTGATCCGCTCACCATCATAGACTCCACTATGAATTCTCCATTGTACCAGAGGGTGCTTGAGGATAATGTGATGCCATCTGTCAGAAGATTGAAGCTCAACCAAAAGTGGGCATTGCAATATGACAATGACCCCAAACATTCCAGTAACCAAGGAACAGCTGGGAAAAAAAAGAAAAGAAAAGAAAAAGAAATGGAGATTTCTGGAATGGCCAAGTCAAAGCCTGGATCTGAATTCCATCGAGATGCTGTGGGGCGATTTGAAACAGCTGTGCACACAAGAAAGCCCTCAAACATCGCACAGCTGAAAAAAATCCTCCCAGTTGACGTCAGAAATTGGTAGACAGTTTGAGGTTGTTTCTGCCAAAGGGGGCCATACCAGGTATTAGAGCCAAAGGTGTACTTACCTTTTTCACAGAAAGAAATGATATATCTGTTAATTTTTCATTGAAAAAATGATTGCAAAGTCCATTTTTCATAGTTGGGTGATTCAGTTACATCATATTTATATTTATTTAAATATATTTTATATTTATTTGCGTCGCTCCACAAGTGCCCGGTTGTGAGGCCCTTTTTCTTAGGTTGGGATCTAGGGACCAGCTGAGATTGCTGCTACTGTACCAGCTTCCCTGCCATGTAGTAGTCTCCCTGCCCGAGCTTCTAGACCTCACTGTGGGGTTGGTGGTGGAGTTTCCCAGGTTTATGGTTCTGGGGAACTTCAACCTGCCTTCCCTGAGAGTGGGGTCAGAGGCAGCTCGGGAGTTCATGGAAACCAGGACTTCCATGGGCCTGTCCCAAGTCATCCAGGGCCTGACTAAGAATAGTGGTCACACACCTGATTTGGTGTTCTTGTTGGAGCGATGCCTATGTGATTTGGAATTGGTGGACCTATCTTTGGTTCTCTTGTCATGGTCAGATCATGCCTTGGTGGCTATGAGCTTCTCTACGGCCGTACCTCTCCACAGGAAGGCAGGACCTATTACACTGGTCTGCCCATGGTGACTGATGGGTTTCAGAAGGAGCTAGGGGTTATAACTGAGGATCTGCTATGTAGTCCTGCTGAGCCCCTAGTCACTGCCTGGAATAGAAGGTGACTGAGGCTTTAGACAGGATTGCGTCCATACGACCTCTTCTGACCCATGGACCTCATTGTGCCCTGTAGTATACAGAGGAACTGAGAGGGATGAAACGTATTAAGAGACATCTAGAGAGTCACTGGTGGAAGATGAAGAACAAGCTCAACTGAACACAGGTAAAAGCTGCTATTAAAGCCCACCTTGTGATTTGTGTGGCGAAACAGAAATACTTCTCCACACTAATTGCTTCTGCAGACAATCACCCAGCAGCCCTCTTCAAAGTGACCCAATTCCTTCTGGGAAAGGAGGACTTGGAGGTTTACCTGCAGGGGCATGCTGAGGAATTTGCTGATTTTCTGGAAGATAAATTCACTTGGATTTGTTTCCAGTTGGATGTCAGAGTGGATGCTGGTCTGGTGGAGATGCCTGGGGTAGGTTCTTGCTGTGTTATCTGTGAACAGTTTGACCCTGTTGCTCCTGAGGAAGTGGCAAGGTCCTAGGGAGTGTGAGCGCAGCCACCTGTGTTTTAGATTTGTGTCCCTCTTGGTTGGTGAAAGCCTTCAGGAAGGTGGCATGTGGGTAGATACTGGTGGTGGTTAATGCATCTCTGGAGGAGGGGGTGGTGCCCCAGCCTATTTAAGAGACTGTGGTTCGCCCCCTTTTTAAGAAGCCATCGCTAGATCCCACCCTGATGGGCAATTTTCATCCTGTCTCCAACCCTCCCTTTTTGGAGAAGTTTGTTGAGAAGGTGGTCACACTGCAGCTCCAGAGGATCCTGGATGAAACGGATTATTTGGATCACTTTCAGTCGGGATTCAGACTTGGATATGGGATGGAAATGGCATTGGTCATGCTTTTCGATCTCTGGCAGGAGTGGGATGGGGGTAGTGCATCCATTCTTGCTCTACCCGACCTCTCTGTGGCTTTCAATACCATCGGCCATGGTATCCTTCTGGACTGGCTTTGGGGGTTGGGAGCTGGGGGCACTATGTTGTCCTGGTTCACTTCCTTCCTCCGAGGCCATTCTCAGTCAGTGTTGATTGGGGGTGAGAGGTCCGGCCAGGGCCCATGCTTTGAGGGGTTCTGCAAGAGTCAGTACTTTCTCCACTCCTGTTTAACATCTACAGTACATGAGGCTGCTGGGTGAGATCATCTGCCACCATGGGGTGGGATGATACTCAGTTGTATGTCTCTGCCCATGGTGAGTTAAATGATGCTGTGACTGCCCTTTCTCAGTGCCTGAAGGCTGTTGGGGTCTGGATGGGGAACAACAGGTTGAAGCTGAACCCTGGCAAGACGGAGTGGCTTTGGGTTCAGGGCTCTTTGGCCTCAAGAGAATTACCATCTTTGGTCTTGGATGGGGTTGCACTGCCTCAGATGGACCTGGTACATAATCTGGGGTTTCTCCTGGACTCGCAACTCCTGCTTGAGGAGCAGGTGGCAGTCATGGCCAGGAGGGCCTTTGTGCAACTGTGAGTTGTGTGCCAGTTACGCCCATTCCTGGACCAACATGCCCTTCTCACAGTCACCCAGACCCTAATCACCTCCCATTTGGACTATTGTAACACACTCTACATGGGGCTACCCTTGAGGGGTATCCAGAAGCTTCAGTTAGTTCAAAATGCGGTGGCCCACAGTTTTGCACAAGCCACATACCCCTCAAAGATATGCGCATATGCCATCTCTTTCGCAGGAGCTGCATTGGTTGCCATTTTGCTTCTGGGTCCAATTCAAGGTGCTGGTTATCACCTTTAAAGCCCTGCATGGCTTGGGCCAGGTTATTTGAAGGACTGCTTTTCCAGAGTTACATCTACCTGGCCCACCAGAGCGGGCAGGCAGGGTATCTTGCAGGTCCCTTCAATGAGGGAGGTCCATCTATTGGGGCCAAGAAAAAGGGCCTTCTCTGTGGTGGCTCCCTCCTTATGGAATATCTTTCCCCTGGAGATAAGGCTAGCCCCCACTTTGATACTATTCCAGAAGGCCCTGAAAACATGTTTGTGTAGGAAGCCGACCAAATGGTTAGTCTGTGTTTGTTGCTGCCAGGGGGGTGGGGGCTTTATTGGTTTTTGTATCATGGATTTTAATTCTGTAAGCTGCCTGGAGTCATGGTGTGTGAGTGGGGCAGCCATATAAATTTGTTTAATAAATAAATAAATAAATAAATACTGTTTGAATGAAGATAGAATATTGATATGTCCACATATGTTAAAAAAGAAAAAAAACTTTACATGGGGTATACTTACTTTTTCACATGACTATAGTTGCTTGGCACAACAAATAAGGAAGGACTCGTATCCAGTGTTAGAAGTGGGGAAAAAATTCCTCTGGAAGGGAAATGTCAATACTCTATTTTTAAGAAGCTGCAGGAGAGGAACCACTGGGAATCCACTATGTGAGGATGATGAATGCCAGTTAAAGACTATTTGGTGACCTAGCTCAAGGTCTATTGAAATCTGCTCTGGCTGTGCCCATATGATGGAAATCAAAATAGGGCCTTAGCTTAATGAAGTCTTGAAAAACTTGTTCTGATGTAATCCAGGAAGGAAGCAACAGTGGGGAAAAAAGATGAAAAACGGGCAGAAGTAGAGACGACAAGAATAGGAGGAAGGAAAGGAACAGCAGGCTCAGAGATCTGGAAGTACTGAACATAGGAGGTAGAGGTGTGTTCTTTCTATATATTTGCCTACACTTGAGCACAGTGGGTGCTCCTGATGTTTTGGCTTCCTAGGGGTAAAGCTTCTCTAGTAAGTGATAAGCTGAGTTTATAATGAAATGCTTGCAACCTCTGGCCAGGCTGAATGTGTCACAAATGTTCTTATGCAAACACCACACACACACCGAGTGACACTGCCACCTCCCTCCCAGCTTTTGATGGGAAAATCAGGAATCCCCAGATCTGGCGCTGCATGCATGTCTCAGGAGGTCAAACGTAGCGGTGATTTTGCAGGCTTAGCAAAACCCACTCCCTGGCCATTCCCCACTTCCAGTGTCCCCCAACCATTGCGGGGTGACAAAAAGCAACCTCCTTAATGTTATAATGGCACAGCAATGGTCGGAGGACCCCGGAATCAGCAAGAGGTGGCCAGGGGATCCGCCAGGCTGTGCTGAGCCCTGGGCAATGAGGGCCCGGCTTACTCAGTTCATCCAATTTTCGGGGGGCCGAGGACGTGCTGACAGCGCGGCTGCGTTGGTTCCCTAAGCCAGGCTAACTGGCGGTGGCCTGCCCCCACGGGAGCTTGCGCAAGGGGCCCCTGCTCCGGGAAAGGGGAGTTCGGACGCTTCGCCCTGTGAAGCGCTGCTCCGGGGCTAAAAGCCTCCCAGGACCCGGGGGAGCGTCCGCCTGCTTCGGGGCACCTGGCGCGGGCGCCGCCCCACCCCTCCCCCTTGGCGCTGGACTCCGGGAGGGCCTGGGTGGCTGCAACAAACGCGGCCCGGCGGAAGGGCTCGGGGGATGCCAGAGCGCGGCTCTTCGGCCGCGGCCCCGCGCCGGGCGCCCAGCGGAGGCTTCGACCTCCTTCCATTCGGCGCGCGAAGCAGCATCTCCGTGCCGGCCTCCCTCGCCCGGACCGGCCCGGCCCAGCCCAGCCCGAGGCGCTCCAGGGAACTGCCTTCCCGGCTGCGGGAGAGGCGTGGCCAGCCCGCCGGCCGGCGGCTGAGCCAGCAGGACAGAAGCGCGGGGAAGAGCCGGGGCACCGCACCGCCGTCCAACAGCAGATTGCCGACAGCCAATGCCGAGGAGGCTCCGCGGTGGCACCAAAGTTCCGCCAGCCAATCGCGGCCCGCCGCCTCGCCCTCCGCCCCGTTGCAGCGTCACCGGCTACCTGTTTCGGCAGCCGCTCGTCTGGCGCGCGCGGCTTCAGCTCGGCCGCCCCTTCTGCCAAGGTCGTGGGAGAGCAGCCAGCCAGCCAGCGGCGGGTTACTGCAGGTCGCGGCTGGCAGTTTAAATTCCTGGGGAAGAGCTCGATGGACGAAGAGTCCTAAGCGCACGCTGCAGACGACGCTAGAGCTCTGCCGGCAGCGCAGCATCCGAGAAGGACCGAAAGCTCAGGCGAGAGCCAAGGAAGCCGCGCCTCTCGCCGCCGTTCCGGGTGAGGGAGCTTCAGCCGATCGAGGGTCCGTCGATGCCATCACAGTTTTTGCAGGAGGAGGTACGCCTTCCCCGCGGAGCCTGGCCGGCGGGGAGCCCCGCTCTCTCCGCGCCCAGCCGGAGGAGGGGGGCTGCGGCACGAGGCGCCCTCGCGCCGTCCTGGAGCCTTCCAGAAGCGCAGCGCCCCCGGCCCCCGCCTCCGCCCGCGGCCGACTCGGGGCCTCCCTTTCAGAGCCCCCTCCCCAGCGAATGGCCTCTGCCGGCGGAAAGATGCCCCGTTGGCTTTGCCTTCGTGGTGGCCGGGAAGAGGCGCCTGGCTCCCCGGAGGCGAATCCCCGCCGCGCGGGGAGGGGGCTCCCCGGGCAGATCAGACGCTGTTGCTGGGGGAGGGGTGCGCGCGCGGCCGGGGGGGGGGCAGATTCTTTTGGGGAAGCTGCAGGCACGGCCATCGCTGGCATTGAGCCCCTTTGAGGGGAGGGCTGCCGCCTAAGGATGCTTCTGCGGCGGGGCTTCCTGGCGCATCGCCCGGCGCTCTTCGCAGCCTTTTATTCTCTCCCCTTTACCGGTTATTCTCCCTTTTTTTCCCACCTGCGTCCAGAATGTTTGCAAAGAAATCTCGGAAAGGAAACCAGGGGACGGCTGCCTTGGATTTCTGAAATGATAGAGCTGGGAGGCTGCAGTTGGGAAGCCCTCTGGGATAGCCAGCCCCACACCCCACACTTCAGCGACAATGGCGGGGAGATTTCCGCACTGCGGTGCTCCCAGGGAGACTTGCATTGTGCAGCCTGCCTGCCTCAGCTACAAAGCTGTTGGGGGGTTCGGATGTCACTCATTTAAATCTCTCTGAGTTTCCCCACGAATTCTTCCCTCGTCACTGGAGAAGCCTCCATTGCGCTTTCAGTTGATAGGCTGGGAGTCCACTCCCCGTGCGCTTTAGCAGTCTCCCTGCGGTCTTTGATGGCAGAGGAAAAAACCCACTTAGAATTAGACCAGAGTCTTCCTCATATTTAAATAATGAAATAAGGCCCTCTGAATTAACCATCACTTAAATCTGAGTCAAGCTTGGGAAGCTAAGTTCCCTCTGAATGAGAAGCTCACAATCTCTGTGCCAAAGAGAAGCGGGCAAGAGTGTAACTGTGCCAGTGTTGCCCATTTGCACAACCTAACAATGGCATCCCCTGACATGAAGCAGCATCTAACTGTCCTCTCTGGCCCTTGAGACTTCGGCCCAGCCCCGATGCCTTTGCCAAGAAGGGAGAACCGCCTGTTTGCCTGCCGTGCCTGGAGATGGTGTTTCCCGGCTTCAGCTTGGCTATGCCCATCCCTGGTACCAGCTTTCCTGAGCTGAAGGACCACTCAGGGCAAAAAGGATCCAGTCTTCAGTTTGAACTGCACTGTTGGTTACATAGCGTTACTCACTCACATTTTCTGAATAAGAGTACTATACTGTCTCTTAAAAATCAGTGCTGTTTCCAAAAGCACTGGGCATAATTCAGTGTACAGTACAATCTTATATAAGTCTACACAAAAGTGAGACTCACTGAGTTCCATGGGGCTTCCTTCCAGATACTGGCTGGGGAATTCTGGGAGTTGAAGTCCACACATCTTAAAGTTGCCATATCTGAAACGCTGGTGTAAAGGATTGCAGCCCTGATTAATTCAAATTTAAATTCCTTCACATATAATATCTTAAATTATCCCCAGTGTTGTAAAAACAAAGTCAGCCTAAAGAAAACATTTCTGATTTTCCATCTGTAAATAATTCTGTCTCTTGCTTTGGATGGAAATACTTTTAGCTATAGTTTTAACTATAGTTGAGGGATTAATACCTGTTTTAACTATAGTTGAGGGATTAATGCTTGTTTTCTTCCTCTTCCGAGCCAGCCTGATGAGAGTCCTTGATGCCATCTAACATCTTTTTTTTGCTTGATAGGACCAATAGTAATTTCTGCAACTCTTGTCAATGCTTAGCATTAAGGGATTATGTGAGAAGAGGCATTCTTCTTTCTCATATGACAGGATTCTTCTAGTGTCAGCTGTTCATAAGCAAGTCAATTTAATTTTTAAACAAATCACTCTTCTCAGTGGTTTTTAGAGTGGCATATCAATGATAATAAAAATAATAAAGAAATACAGTAGACTGAGATTTCTCTAGCCGGGTGATAAAAGGTGAAATCTTCTTTGGCTGGAGCTCAACTCCTGGTAACTTCATGGGCACATCTGTGGCGTTTTCTTGGCAATAATAAGATGGCAGTTTGTCACTGCTTTCTTTGGGTTGCTTTTCTTCTTCCTTGTCTGGCTTGATTGATTCTAATTATGTGCCATCAGGTCGGTATAAGCTCTTAGCAGACACATAGCTAGACCTTCTCCAGGACGATCTGTTTGCATCCTGGCCCTTCAGATCTTCCAGCTGTACAACCATCACTGCTATATATGAATCCATCCACCTTGGTGCTGGCAATCCTCAGTCCTGGAAGTCGTGGCTGTTCCCAGCCAAGCATTTATCAGGTCTGACCCAGACCCAGCTTAACTTGTGGAGACTGACTAAGCCTAGTAGATACTATTACATAGCTGGGCAGCCAGTAATTGTCCTAGTTAAATTAGGAGAAGGCTGATGTGTATTGCTGAGGATATACCATTCGGATTACTGTTTTCTTTGCTGCAACATGCATGCAGTCTTAATGAACAAAACAGTCTGGCCCAGAGAAAATTGTATTGATTTCAGTGGGATTTGCTTCTGGATTTCTAAGTTAGTCTACATAATATTCAGCCTCAGTTTCTTTATACCTCAGATTTGATTTGTGCTATGCCTTTTAAGGAGCAAACCTGTAATTAAAATATCGTATTTGGGGCTTGTGGAGTATTAGTTGCTACAGATTTATGCTGTATACAGACATTCTCCATACATATCCTGAAGACCTGCATTGTCCAGAACTCTTGGTACAAGAGTACAATAATTATTCATTTAAAAACCTGCATCATACCTTCTAGTGCATATACACACCAAATTAATGAATTGATGGGGAAGATAAGTGGAATCTGTTGCTGACTCCATTCATGACATAACTTCAATACTGAGCTGAGGAACATAGGCATCTCTGCCTGCATGCTCAAATTCTTATCCTATGGAGCATTAGTTGCAATTAGCAAACTGTATAAATTATAATTACAAATAGTGGCTTCCAGACATGTATTTAATGGGTTGCTATCACTGTCTATAATCATACCATATGAGATGCAAGCATTCCATTGCCTCCTACGGATGAATGGACCAACTTTCAAGAATTTAAATGAAGAACCTAGAAAAGAGGAAGATGTTATTGGTTTTTCGTCAAGACAGCACTTTGTGTGTAATTTTGGTTGTTTTTTTTATTTGCCAGATTACTCCAGAGTTTTCTACCATGCCTGCCTTTGCTCACATTACCCAGAATGGGGTAGCTCATTCAGAAAAAGTCCATCCCGCTTATGAGCATGTGGGGTCAGGAAGAGAGACGATAGATGACATGTTTGACGACACTTATCATGAGAAAGAGGGTCCCAAGCCTGCAACAAGATACGTCTGGAGGAACATTATCCTCATGTTTCTTCTCCATTCAGCTGCACTGTATGCCATCGCGTTCATACCTTCTGCAAATCCACTCACTTTGGTGTGGGGTAAGCCAAAACTGTCCTCATTTACCTTGGAAGGGAGGGTCTGCTTATTTGCCTTTGCAGCAAGGGCTTCTGCTGTTTTCAGTTAGTTTCTTTCCTCCCCTCCAAGTTCTCAACATCTTCCTGATAGCCACAGGGAGGGTCATAGCCATTTGAACTCAGAAACAGGCTGTTCTGGGCAGCCACATGAATGCTTTATGAGTTCAAAAAACATACCCAGCACTGTAAGAAATATTCAGTGCTTCAAAAGGTCATTGGATTTTGCTACCTGCAGGAGAACTAGGGCTACCACGCAGTTTTTAAGGTTGAGACCTTGAAGAAAGGCTGCTGGTCAATATGGACCACAGCATAGACTGCTGTTTCCCATACTCCTTGGAGATAATATAGTTCATCAACATCTGGAGGCCCTAAGCATAGTCAACAAGCAATCAGATGAATCCAGTGACTTGATTGAGCATAAAGCATTTCCTTCAGGATTCACTGCAGAAAGCAGACACTTCAGAATACAGTACTCAGGGATAGTGCTGGAAAATATCCAGCATCCTTCCTAGGGTAGCAAAGGTAGTTAAATGATGAATGAGGTAATGTTTCCCAGATATAAACCATTTCTAAGTTCTTCAGAAGGCAATCAGTAAAATAAAGGTACATGTATTTGAGATTACGCCTTCTAAGAATCATTTCTGACAATCTGCTCCCTAAAATGTCTTAATAGGTAAGTGTTTCTTCCAAGTTTTATAAAGTTGCATTGGTTGAGGAAAGTGTAATAAGACTGAAGACTTGCTGTCCATGATCTTGCTCATCTCCACTTAGAGCAGTGTTTCTCAACCTTAGCATCTTTAAGATATCTGGACTTCAACTCCCATGGCTGGCTGGGGAATTCTGGGAGTTGAAGTCCAGATATCTTAAAGTTGCTAAGGTTGAGAAACATTCTCTTAGAGCTTTGTGCTCCATGTTTTCAGAGGGAAGCTTTTAAATAGCTTGATGTTGCATGGAGGTTGTCTAAAATGCAACTATGGTATTTCCCACTAGTGAGATGTGCAGTCTCCTAAGAGTCTGGAGAGTGGGTGGCACACAAATATTTGTATAAATAAATACATAACTAAATACATAGATAGTTATAATGTATACATTTTTCATTATGTATATAGCATTTTAACACACTGTGTAACATGCTCTAGGAAATTAACAAAAACAAACAGGCAAACAGTAAACATTGCTAGTAATGCAAATTAATTAATTCAGATTAATTAATTAATTAATCCACTGAAGATCAAAGTATACGGAGGGTGGCGTGGGTGCGCTAGAGAGGAGGAGTGAACAGCACATGAACAAACGCCAGAAATTCCCTCTAGATAAGTGTTTGAACAATGCACAAAACCTGCTCAAACTGAGAAGTGAATTTATTTGAGAAGCAGAAATTAAAACAGTCATAATGGTATAGAATATCTTAATTACAGCCCTCTTTGACTCTAATTAGCATTCTAAATACTGGGCTAGATAGCCAAAGCTGCATTTCAGCCTATCTATTTTCACCTTTATAATTTTATTTTATCACTGGCAAGAACAATTGAGCTATCAATTAAGGTTGGTTCTTTTTTTTTTTTGGCTGTTCCAAGTCTGAGCTGTGTTGACATGCACTAGAAACAGGCAGCAGAGACCCATAGACATAACTGCATCCAAATGGCTCTGTGCTTAGAACATTTGAACACTAAACATTTTTGATCAAGAGGTGATCCAGATGGCCAGCAGCTTGGCACTGTTATTTCTTTGCCTGAGATCCACGTGGATCAAGAAATATCCTTAAGAAGTAAAAATAAGTGGTCAAAGCTGGCATATTCCATGACCTGGTAAAGGTAAAGTTTAGGAGAAGGCAGCTACTTTGAGGAAATAGGCAGAGAAATGGAAGAGCTGAAAGAGGAAGAGGCTACATTTTGGGGGTGTCTTAACGAGGAGCAGGGGGAAAGCGGGGGAATGGCAGAACCAGAGGGCATCAAACTTACCTGGCAGAGAAAGAAGACAACAACAGAGTGGAATGCAGAGACTGGCAGCCACTGCAAGGATGGGGGGGGGGGGGCAAAGCATGCTGTGTTTTCAGTGTGTGCACGGAATAGTCAGGCAGGCACATCAGGATGAACATTGAAGAGAAAGGATGGATTGGAGGGAATGGCCCTTGCCTGCTGGAGGAAGAGGGAGATCCTGAACAAGAGAGAAACCAGGTTCTACAAGTGTATCTTTGCTTTAGGTTTTAGACCTCAACTCAGCCTTCTAAACAGGTTCCTGGGCAGCTGGCTTGTCCTTTACTCTCATTTTCCTCAAAAACAGGAGTATTGCTATTGGCTGTGCCCACCATAGCAAGCATGCCATCTGTGGACCCCCTGAGACTTATTTAAATTTGCAAAACATCTGTGCCCCCAAAAGATGGGTGATCCTCTGTTCCACTCCCCCTGATATCTTCATCAGGGTCTAGTACTACAGTGACCATATTTTCTTGGAAAAAATAAAGGACAAACCTGAAAAAGGGGCAAATCTGAAAGAGGTGTATAAGGATATCAAAAATTAATTGTTTATGTTTCTAACTTCACTTTACAGGACAAATCAAGAGCAAAACCAAGAAAATAAATAATTAAATAAATCTAAACAGCCTTCTGAAATAGAGGACTGTCCTTTATAATAAAGGATGTATGGTCACTGTAGCTAGTACTTGCAACTATGAATGAACATCCATTCTCTCTTCCCCCACTACAACAGCTGACCATTTCACCACTTGATACAAAGTACAAAATAGGGTTTGACTATGAAAACATACCACAAGATCTGGGGAACATTTGAAAATTCAGTACAAATTGCTGGGAGGGAATTATGGCCAGTATGTTCAGAATGGAATTTAAGGCAACAATTTTCTACTTAAAGGTTGCCTTCTAAGATACAGGCAGGCAATCAGCTGCAGAGAGATAATTCAAGGTTTGGGAATGATAGCCCAATCACATGTTCCTCTTTTTATTTCCCATTAATTAATTTATTTATGTGGCTTAGCACTGGTTTTCCCCTAATGGAAGCAGAAGTTGAGTCCTTGCAAAGGCCTTTTGTTCCAAATAAGATCCCAGTTCTAAGTCAATTTGGTCATTTCCCTGAGAAGATGTACTGCAAGAGTGACTTCTGGTTCATGTTCATGGTGCCATTCTTATATAGATTGTTTTGTCAAATGTTCCTTCTGGGAAGATATATAGCATCCCAGTGGTATTATTTCCATTTCTCAGGAATAAATCTGAGAACACTGTGGGAGGCTAGCTCTGGGAATATCCTGTGTAGTCATTGCTGGAAATAATAGAAAGCAAAACGTCTTCTCCTGGAAGAGCTTTGAAAGGCAACCAAAAATTGGCCATCATCAGTTTAGGTGTGTTTCCATATTATTCACATCTATATGCAGTCTGCTTCTGCTTTTGAGAATAATGAGGTGATGGAAGGGTAATCTAGTCAGGGAACCTTTGTTTTGAAATTGGAGATCTGGCCACGCACTATTTTGCTTTTGAGTATCTCTCATGTAGTTATTCAGCTACTTTCTTGATGGCGATCCCAAAGGAACAATTGGGCGTGAATATAGCCCAGATTTCTACTCTTCCTCTCAGCCCCAGGTGTATAAATGGCACATTTGTTATAGTGATTTCAGCACTATGATAGTTGACAGATGTTCTCAGACTATAGTGTTTCTCAACATAACTAAAGCGTAATTTGGAGAAGTATCAAAATCTGTATGAAGAAATATCTGGGTTCAGAATATTCTCCATTCATGAAAGCTCCACCGCATGATTTGTAAAAACACATGTTTGTGGAACACTTCCCCAGCCCACACTGAATGCTTTTAAACAGTCATGGGAAATTACATGTTGTTGGCCATATCACCATCTTAGTTTTGTTCTTTATTTTTCTTGTTCTTTATTTTGTTTTTTATTATTCATATTGTATTTTATTTTTTGTTATATTGTGAGCTGCCCAGAGTTGTTTAATAAATTAAAAATACGTTATTCTGGCAGTTGTTCATGGTTTATTTTCTTCAGAATGCTTTTTCTTCTGCTGCTGTTGTTAGTTTAATACTTTGGTTATAATTTCTTACCATTTAAGGTACTGTAAATCATTTTCAATGTTTATTTTCCTGACAAAAATTGAATATGCATTTTCTTATAAATAAAAAAGTGAATGAACTGGACAACTACCTTAGCTAGACAAAGTTTATAAACCACTAGCCTTAGGGTTATTTCTTTCCTAGGACTTGCAAAACTAGAGCAGTCTGTGCTTGTTTATACAGTATATATGGACATATCTTAGAACTGCTGATGACCCCCCCTCCTTTTCCAAATCTATTTGTTCTTCACAACAGTTTTTTTGTGGGGGTGGGTTGGGATAAAATCTTGCAAAAACTTCCAAACAATACGTGTTTTCAGTTTGTAGACGATAGGTATTGCTGGGTCAATAGCTTCTTTTGGCAACAGGAAGCTTTGGAATTTGGCTTTTAAAATTACTTAATTCAGTATTCAGATGTTGTACTTGGAGCAGACTGCTAATTAAGCATCTCTTAAAAAATTACCTAATTTGTGCTTCAACATTACTCAATGAATATTGTGATTGAAGGTGTTGGTGAGAGGCTGGAAAAAGGTGTAACCTTGGGAGGTTGTGCTGGAAAGGAATACCAATAGTAATGGTGTTTATTCTTGATTATAGTATTGCCTGTTTCTCTTTTTTTCTTGACTGAACCTTTTTGCTTGTTTTCAAACCAATGGAATTAATGGAATGTTCAGGGTCATAATAAATAGATGCAGCTGAAATCCAGTGCTCAAATTTGCGTGTACTTTTGCTCAGTGCTTCCCAAAAGTAGTAATGTCAGATGAAGCCTTTCTTGACTGGCATCTGCCCTTTGTTTGGGTAGCAATATGAGGATTGTCCTGAATTCTGTTCCCAGCTCTTCCTATTAATGAATCACTGGCACTCAGTTCTCCTCCAGGATATTAAAAATCATCTACCCAAGCCTTGAGTGGTTTTCCCCTTTCTAAGTGGTCATGAGCAGAGGAGAGCTGTAATGTGTGAAAGAAGGATGTGTTCCTCACCAAACTCCAGTTCCTACAGAAGTTAAAATAATGTAGCATCCATTTAAGTATGCAGTATTCATCTGCCTGAAAGGATTCTCCAGATGGTGCGCTCAGATCCTAGCTTGTCTGCATCTTAGCTTCTGCAGGACTACTCCACAAGTCTTGGACTGAAGGCCTCACATGGTTTCCAGGCCAAACTTAGTGAGTAAGGAGATGCAGTAAACTTGTCGGGATCCAGATACTTCCACCCCTCTTTTTGCTGAGTTGGATAGATAAGATGCCTTATTAGACAATCCCCCCCCCCCCCACCTGACTGGATTGAAGTGATATATGCAAGAGCAGAATCTGAATCCTATTAAGGAGTTACTGGGGATAATGTTTTATAATTTTGTTTTTGGCATGAGCCCTTACTTTTCAGGAGTTAGCATGATGATCAGGATGTTTGAAATGTGGTTTGGAATTAGATAATTAATCACTTGTGATATCAACAGCAACACTAAGTCATATAGCCCATGATAGTCATACAGTTAAGGTTCTAGAGTTCCATAGATAATGGAATTATTTTTGGACATCTGTGATGCTTCATAATAGAAGACATCTGATTCCTGCACAAGGAATATGCAAACCTTATGTATTAGTTGTGCAATTTAGTAGTGAAAGTGAATCTGGAAAAAACTAGTCAACCATGAACCAGAGTAGATAGTTTCCAAGTCACATTGTTAGCTGAACAGAAAGCCGTCTTCCATCTGAAGTTTATCTTTTCTAAATCTTAAAGAGTATTTTTTTTTAACTGGGCCTTTTTGGGATGAAAGGGGCTATACCTGGGTGATGCTGTCCGTTCTATCCTCTTGACAGTTTCTTTTCCTCCCCTTTCTCATCTACAGCTGTTTTGTGTTTCATCCTGGGTGGTCTTGGAGTTACAGCTGGAGCACATCGGCTTTGGAGTCACCGGTCTTACAAAGCTACCTTGCCTCTCCGAATATTCTTGGCCCTAGTCAACTCCATGGCTTTCCAGGTAGGAAGGGGTTTCAAAAATAATAGGAAATAGGGCAGTTTGGCCTGGGAATTCCATACAGAACTTGGCATCTCATGCAGAATGTGAAAACTTCCCCTGTCATTTTTATCAAAAAGTTTTCAGTTTGCATTTTGTTTTGCTTACCCAGTTAGTTTTTAATTAATTTAGGCTAGGGAAAAACATTCTGTCTGAACAAGATGTGTGAACAAAAAATGGCTGCCAAAGACTTCTAGCCATTGTTGTCTCAAATGTGACCAACTCTCAGGTTGGTCTAAAAATACTCCCTTCCACTGCTTGCAGAGAAAGGGAATGTTTCCTCCTGGAAAAGAACAGGAGCCAGGGCAGGGGTTAGGGACGCCTTACCTGACATAATTTTTCAATTCTTCATCTTAGGCAGTGTTTCCCAATATCAGCTACTTTAAGATGTGTGGACATGCTGGCTGGGGAATTCTAGGAGTTGAAGTCCACACATCTTAAAGTAGTCAACATTGGGAAACACCAATCAAAGCCTTCTGGACATCATATTGCCATTTTAGTAGTATGTCCTGGCATAATTTAGTCAAGACCTCCTGTCAAATAACATAAGTGAAATAAAATAGTTTTAAATGGCTGAATATTACTTTTGTTTGTAACAGGATTCTCTGCTCACAAGCAGATGTGACTGTGTGAAAGGCTGGCTTTGTGTTTTGGAAGGGATCCAAGCTGAAAGTCCCCCTGCTCAAGGCAGCCTTCCTTCCCCCCCCCCGCCTATTGGATCTTGTCATATTGTTAGACCACAATCTTCATAATCCATCACCAGAATTAATAATGGCTAGGAATAGGTAGGTAGCCACATCATCCAGTGATTTGGTCAAATGGGAATACTTTTTGCTTACCCCAGAATAGAGTAAAGGATTAATAAAGTATTTCTTTCCTTCCTCCCTGTTCCATAGGCAGGGAGTAAATTGAAAGAGTGTTCCACTTTCGAACATTGTTCAAGTAATTCTCTTTGTGCTCCATCTAGAATGATATTTATGAGTGGGCCAGAGACCACCGTGTGCACCACAAATTCTCTGAGACGGATGCTGATCCCCACAATGCAAGTCGGGGCTTTTTCTTTGCTCATATTGGCTGGCTGTTGGTGCGCAAACACCCTGATGTCATTGAAAAAGGGCAGAAGCTGGACTTGTCTGACCTGAAAGCTGACCAAGTTGTGATGTTCCAGAGGAGGTGAGCAAGGGGTTATTGCAGGCATGGGAAATGAAAAGGATCTGGGAAAAGCGTTTGGCATGGCTAAATGACAACGTCAGCTGAATTCTTTTCATCATCTGCTGCAATTGCTGTCTGCCATGAAATTGGTATTTCAGCTCAAATTTTTATTACTTGGCTAGAGACTAAAGGCCAGGCCTTGTGGCTAAGCCCTTATAATTCTTCCGTTGAATTCTTCTTTTTATTTGCTGCATGTTATCTTCCATTTCCTACAGTATATCAGAATTATATATACATCAAGATAATTTATCAGTTCAGAAAATAATCAATAAAAATTGAACCTATGGTGAAATAAAGATTTCCAGAATGTTCAACAACTATAACGACAGTGTTCAACTCTATGAGTCAAGGGCAGCAGTTCAGATTTTTAACAGTCAAAATTTGGAACTTGAGCATTCATTGCTTTTGAATGAAACATACCACCCTTGAGCAGTGTAGGAGGAGAGCCGTGTTGATCTGTGGTGGCAAAAAATCAGGAGTCTGCTAGCATGAAAGCTTGTGCCTTTTAATAACATTTGTTAGTCAGAAAAGGTATCACAAATAGTTTCCTTACTGAAAATGTAGAAATTTTAGAAATGCCACCCTATAGTTTGGTATATTAATGCATCATTTTTTCTTCTCAGGCATTACAAGACCTCAGTGGTGCTCCTGTGCTTCTTGTTTCCTTCCTTGGTTCCTTGGTACTACTGGGGAGAAACCTTTCTCAACAGCTTCCTGTTGAATATTCTCCGTTATGTTGTAGTCCTCAATGCCAGCTGGCTGGTGAACAGTCTGGCGCATATGTATGGCAATCGGCCATATGATCGCCACATCAACCCCAGAGAAAATCACTTTGTGGTCTTTGGAGCCTTGGGTACGTAAGGCGTAGGGAGCCGCCAGCTGCCATGGAGTTGGGGGTAGATTGTGGTGCTTCAGTTCTGGTTTTCATTTATTCTATTTCATCAGGGGCCCAGTGCAGATCAAGATCACTCTAGAAAGGATAGAGAAGACCTAATCCTTCCCTCCCCTGCTTTGTTGGATAGTTCAGACTCCCCTCACACAGTGACAGGTTTTTAAAAGACCCTGTTATGGCCAATGGAGTTTTTCACTGCAGATCCTGCAATTTTGTCTTATTTTTCCAAAGGAATGAAGAGAAGGATTATGTTTTCCCCTAGCTTGGAAATCCAGATCTGAATCCTACCAGTGGAGGATATGTTAAAGTCATGTTTTAGTGTGAAGGCCCTTGGAATAGGCAGAGGCAAGTAGGTTGGCTTCGATGGTGAAATGAGTGGCTTAAGCAGCTTAAGCCTGTTCCACCAAAAAACAAGAAAAATGGGTCCAGTTCAAAGTGGGGAAAGTGTAGGGTTGTTTTAAAAGATAAAAGGAGAGGCTTAAAGCTTTGCAAGGATTAAGACATTGGTTCTGCACCACCCAAAATAAAATATTGGACAGAAAAATTTGTCTCAGCATTGGAGGCGCAGCGGTGGTAACACAGCAACTGATCTTTCCCTCCCTCTTCGCCACCTTTGAAAATTCCTTTCTGGTGTGCAGCAACCGGCGTTAAAGCAGTCTTCAGTGCCACCATGACTCTCGGTTGTTGTGAGATGCTTTTCAAAGAAGGTAGATACAGACCCTTTTTCCTCAACATCATCCAGTCCGAGAGGGCCTTCAGGGCAATTAGGTTGTGAAAGAGCCTCCACTGACAGAAATAGAGGCTCTTGGAAAGCTTTGCAGATAACAGCATTTCCCTGCCCCACCATCAGCTACTCATCTGGGAGTGGGGGGGGGGGAGCTTTTTCCTGGAAACAGGGAAGGAAGATTTCTGGGCTAGAGGTTTCCTAAGGTTGGATTAAAAAAAAAGAAAGAAATCTAGACTTCATATCAAAATCTTGTGAACATGTAAATCTTGCAAGGGAAGACTCGCTTTCAATGATAATTCCAATAGTAAATCAGCACTTAAAAGTGACTGAAAAGGAACCAGGTTTAACCCAGTTAGTGTCATGGTAGTATGCATAAAAGATGAGTTATTTCATCCTGTGTTTTTAACAACAAGTTAAAGGTGGTAAGTACAGTCAACAATATATGCAACAATATAGGTATATCTACTGCTAAACAATGAAGAATGGGGAATTTAAACATGCTATCAAGCCAAGCACAAGGTTCTTGAACTGATCTGCAAAACCCGATTAGTGCTGCAAACCTTGAGGAGACCACTAGAGGGCAACAAGGAGCTCAGAAAGCTCTTTGCTACCCTCTCAACACTGCCCTCTTTGTGGTGCTGCCTTGGGTTCACTTCCTTGTAGAGAAATGCAAGAGAAGCCTTTCCCAATTGCAGTACTCCCTCCCTGCTCAGAGATGCTGATGCTTGGAAGCTTTCTACATGCACCAATATCCTCCTTGTTTGGACAAGGTTGTGATGGTGGTGGTTGTCTTTTGTTTTGCTTTTCTATTATGTGGCTTGTGATTCTGTTCCCTGGCTTTAGGAGTATTTTATAAGGAACAGGGGCTAGTAAATGTTATGAATAAATAATAAAAAGTGAAGGACCATGATGCCAAGAAGCCATAATATATTCCAGTTTCAGACAAATGCATTTCCTGTGTCACGAGAGTGGGAACACTGAGTAGAGCTGGCTACTTCCCAAAGGCTACTCCTAGGGTAAGGAGGGGAAGATGGGCGCTGCTTCTTACCATTTTCTTCTTGTTTCTCTCTCTCCTTAGGGGAAGGCTTCCATAATTACCATCATACTTTCCCCTTTGATTACTCAACGAGTGAATATGGCTGGCGGTGGAATTTCACTACTGGTTTCATTGACCTTATGTGCTATCTTGGCTTGGCCAGTGACTGCAAGAGAGCGCCCAAGGAGACCATCTTGGCTCGAAAAATTCGGAATGGTGATGGAAGCCACAAGACTGGCTAAAAATCTGTTTCTCTGACTTTCTTTTCTCCTTGTCTTTCCAACAACTTAGTCATATATTTGATCTGTTTACTAGCTATTAGGACTGTGCAAAGCATTGAACAGGGGAGGGGGCTTTTCAAAGTGCATTGGCACAAGTGAAGCATTAAAGCAGCTGTGTCCTCTGAAAGGCCAGGAGCTGCTGTTTTGAAGGCGTTTCCTGGTTCTCTGCTCAGGTGTGTGCATACACAGCTGCTTTGCTTGGCTGACAGTCGAATCAGATGGGTTTTTTGTGCATGCATGCATATGCAGATGTGAACAGTCAGGGTTGCCCCTCAAAGCAGCCAAGCCAAACTGTCTGGACATTGCAGCTGCGTCATGCTTTGAGGGTGGATAATTCATTTTGCAAAGCCCCCCTTTCAAATGCTTTGCACAGCCACATAACTACCAAGCAATGTGTTCAAGATGCTTAAATGGGTGACTAACTCATTCCAGTATTGTCTTTTGAAACAATATATTCAAGGCATATAGCAAAACCTTTTTTTCCCCCAACTGGTCTTGGAGGCTGCTTTTTTATGTCTTTTCCACTCCTCTGCAAAAGTTTCCTTCTCTCTTCTCTATTCTTTTCTCTGTCTCTCTCATTAGCAACTGATAAAACATCCCAATCAGTGTGTTCTGTGTTGGAAGAGGATTTAGTAGGATTGAAAGGACAGACTGGTACCAAAGTAGAAACTTCCTTTCTTAGAATGAGCAACAACTCATGATTGGCTTATGGTCACTCTTCTCTTTAGCTCTGGTGCTGTTGAAGCTCTCTTCTTTTTCTGGTAGAAAAATAGGAATTGGACTTCTAGGTAGCAGTTCTGAAAACTATTAGAAATTGAGGAAGGGATGTGTATACTGAATGGAAAGGCAGGAGATAAGATTGTTTTGTATGGGAAGCACGTAATTTTACAGATCAGTCCCAGAAGTAGTGGTTGATTTTTTAGTTGGCGCTAGGCAATTGGAGCTCCCCCCTTCCATATTCTCCTGTCATTGCTGCTTGTACTTGTAAAAGATCAAGACTTCTCTGCAGGATTCTGAGATGGCAAGATGGGGAAGTTATGCAAAGATGCTGATTGCTTGATAGCAGTGAAGTGAATCTGATTAAGAACATGCTCTGAGATGAAAAATGTATGCACTAAAGGGGTATTTTTTTTTGTAGCTGGAGCTGTTTTATGTGCTGAAAGAACGAATTATATGTTGCATGCTTGGTGATATATGTAATAGTAGATATTTCTATTTAGCATAATATGAAAGCTAAAACTCATAGGCTTTTTCCAAAAGCAACTATGGGCTGAAGCTAAAAGGCTTAGGAAAAAGTTGTACTGTCTCTTGGAGGAGTGTCATGTTGTTCCTTAGTGATAAAGGCAGGATCTGTTTAGACTTTTATCTTGCTCAATCTCTCTTTTTAAGCAGTTTTCCCCATCATCTTCCTTGCAAATTGTGGGGCAGAACATTTGGCTGCTCTCAGCTTCATTTAGTGGATGTCTCCCTTAGGCACAACTCTCACTCCCCTTGAGTGTTCAGCCTAAATCACTGCTTCCAAATAGGGAAGATATTGAGGCAGAGGCTGCACTATACCCTTATTTGATTTGGTTATCTCAGTATTTACTATGAATTAATGATGGGAACCCTTGTGGTAGTCATTGTGGAGACCTGACATTGTGAGTGGCAGAGTTTTTATACCAGAAAGAGAGTTTATTAAGAGCATGTGGTTTATTTTTTCATGTAGCCCATTAGGTCTCATCTTTAGGGCACTCATTTGCTAGCCAGTGGAGGACAAGATGTCCTTGCCACACCTACTTCTAGCAGTCTTATTGGTCTCTCCATGGCTCTTATATTAGCCATGAGAGTAAATGTACTACACAGAGGTCAAACAGAAGAGCAAGAATGGAGATCTCCAGTCCCTGTTGCTCAGTTTCCCAAAAACATCTGGCTGGGCCCTGGAAGACAGGATTGGATGGATGACTGCTCTGACCCATCAGAGCTCCTCTAAATATTTAGGCTGATCTGAAAACTCTTGTTGCATCAGCAAAGACAAAGAGACTTGGCACAAAGATAAATATTTTGCCCCAGTTGAAAGCAAAGGTGTAATAACCAGTTAGCTAAAGCTTGGTTGTACTTCCTTAATCACTTCAGCAACACAAGGAAATAATGAAAAACCTCACTGACTTCATTCTTCTGGTATTTGGAAAGCTAGGATCTCAGACACCCTTGACTGAACATATTTTTTTTCCTTTTGAGTGCACCTTTAAAGAACAGCATGTACTGAAGGTGTAAAGAACAATAGTTTTGCTGATAGACAGTTGTGAGTCCTACAGGTATTTACTGAACTTGTCATTATTGTATACTTACAGAAGTGAATACAACTATTAAGGATTTCAGAGGGTGGGAAGTTATTACCAGGCTGGCAGGACTTCCTGAAAAATCTTAGCTGTTAGTTCTCTTAGCTAGAGAAGTCCTAGGACCTTCTCTTCAATTGAGGAAAAAGGAAGAATGTACTTGGGAAGTTTTTGCCCAGAAGTAAAGAGTTCAACGAAAACCTTATAAAAGCTCTGAGTTATGCAGCCTGCAGGTTTGAATTTGAGGAAGATTTAGTGAGAAATTCCCTTTTTTCAACAGCAGAGCAAAAGGAAAAGAGGAAAACGGACAAAGGAAAGCAGTGATTACACAGAGCAGTGCTTCTCAACCTTGGCCATTTTAGGATGCTTGCTGGGAATTCTGGGAGTTGAAGTTCACACATCTTAAAATGGCTAAGGTTGAGAAACGCTGACACACAGCAAAGATTCTAAATGAAATCAATAAAGCCTCTGACTTAGCTAATTAGATGCGATGACTTTTATGAATTTTGGTTTAGAGGCTTATACTGAATTTGAAGGTGATGGTTTGGTTAGATGCTGTTAGCAAAGCGCAGGTGCAGAGCCTCTGTCTCTGACATTGGTGGGAACCTGGTATCAGTAAAAGTCAGCTTCTAAGTGGGGGATTTTCTTTTGTCCAAGAATGTAGCCCCTTCATTTTTTATGTCAGTGGCATAATGGGCAAAGAGATCACAAAAATATCATATGATGGCACACACGGATTCTGCCATAAGATGTTTGGAATTAAACAGGCCTGGTAAGAATCCTCTTTGTCTTCCTCCTAACTCTGGTAACATCAAGCTGTAAACTGGTCTATTTAGTCATGTGACAGAGGCAACAAAAAGAGGCAGACAGGCCTTTACGCTAACATGCCTTTTCATCCTCAGGATGGGGTTTTAAAACAAAGGCGTCACCCCCACAGAGACCAATGCAATTGGATACTTGAGTGGAGCTGTGTGAACTTATGAACGGGATGTTAGTGAAAGCACAGGGAAGGAAACTTAGTTCTTGCTAATTGGACAACTATTTGGATGTGCCCTGTAGGTTCGGGTTGGTGTTTGTTTTTTTAAACATACATAGGAGTATCGAGTTATTTATAGTCTTATATTTTCATCTATGTAAATTATTTCTGCAGTGTCTTTCAAGAAATATGTTTACATTAATTATTCACCTGCATTCAATTGTGGATACAGGGACTTTTTCCCCTGAATTTAATTCACTTTTTGTTAAGTTAAAGGCTTTCATCACTTGCAAAAACTAGCCTTATTTGCTGAGGTTTGTGCTTAGTGCAGAATGTTTTAGCGTGTGTCCTTTCTCTCTCAGCCTCTCTGTCTCTTGCTGGGTGCTTCTGGAAGAGGCTGCTAACATAAGATTCCCTTGCTCCTTCCTCAAAGAATCAGGGGGTGTCAACATTTTCTTCCATGTTTTCCTACTGCTTCTTTGGTTGTTGTTTTTTTTAACCATGGAAAATCCATTATGGAAGGAATGAAGGAATTGCTGTTCAATGCCTTTTGACTGATAATACTGGAATCATGTTGTTTGGCTTGGAATGATGTGTGGGTATTAAGAGAGCAAGGTCTTGCAGTCAGAGCAGAGTCTTCACGTTTGGCAAGGCTGCAGCCTCTTCTACCTGCCCTAACCTGGAAAAGGGACGTGACTTAACTCTTCCATGGCTTCAGGTCTGATATCTACATTACTGTATTTCGGTTTACTATTTGGGACAACGTTGGCTTGCATATCTGCTTTCTAGATTAATTAATATGTTTGTAGTAGTAATTTAATATTACTTTGTTTTGTAACACTTGCTGGCAATATTCTAATAAAGATAATATTATCAAACCATCAGAATGTGATAGGCAAGCAAGTTTATTGCTCCCTTCCTTTTAAGCTGAAAAGCAGAATATCTAAACAGTTGGTGTGAAAGTTAATGTGTATTGTCTAAGCTCCAAAGCTCTTGAAGTTTGGGTAGGATCTTTCTTTTTCCATTTCTGATGTTTTCATATTTTATGTGCTGAAAAATAATTTCTTCTAATATGAGACTTGAAGTTATGTTTTTGTTTATAATAAAATAGTTGATTTTCAAGTTCTTCAGACTTTCTTTGAATCCACCTTACAATCCCCTTGTTTGATTCCTACTCCCTAGGCCTCCATAGAGGTACATTTTTCCTTGAAGGAGAGACTTCTATGGATATCTGATTTTAAGAGTATAGCTACAAGAGCACCCCATACAGTCAGAGACGCCTTTGCCTCTTTGAATCCAAAATACTGCACAGTCCTACAAACGTATAGGCTGAGAAAGACTAGAGAACAGAAGTGAACTACATAACAATTGTTCCCAAATCTCCTGGGCTGCTTCTGCCAGCCAGTCTCCTTTTTCTAGTTCAGCCAGTTCAAAAACAAATTCCCCAGAATTAAATGCCCATTTCAATGCTTGAAGGTCTTTTGTCTTGTTAGCTAACTAACTAGGCCAAATGAGTCTACCTTTTTTAATCAGAGTTGTTGATTTACTTGGGAACCTTCCTCATTCAAATTACTGGAGGCTTCAGGGGAAAGTGAGTGAGCTATTTTGAATGCTCTTATTTTGCATTGTTTAATCCCTGCCTGGAACACAAGAAACTAGTCCAGGCTGAAATATATTTCATTTTTTTAACATATAAATGTTACTAAAAATTTTAAAAAGAAGACAAAAACTAACAAAAACTAATACAAAGTGAAGAAAGAAAAGAAAGGAAAAAGAGAGCAAGAAAAGGACAAAGGTGCAAAAAGAAAAAAAGAAATAGAAGCTTCCAATTTCCTCTGCAGCAAATAAAAGTATGATTACAAAATTATCTCTTACTCTATGGTTATAGAAGTCTCTGGTTTGAATTGTACATTAGTCTTTAAAATCTTCTGAATTACAGCTAAAATTGTTGTAAACAACTTGTCCTTATTCAATAATGGTTATATTATATATTATATTATGTTACATGGTAATATGTTATATTAGCCTCTTTCTAGGTCACCAGGCTGATTTCAGTTCAGGTCCTATGCCAGGGGTGTGGTGACAACCTCAAAGCCTGCAACTCAATACATGACATTGTCAGCTCAGAGTTGGGCAACTGACAGTCCCAAGTTCATGTGTTACTCAAGTTCATTTGCCTAAAACTGCAGAGTAAATGAGAGTAAATGAGAACCTGGAAGAAGATTTATTCTGCAACACCACAGCTTTGGAGTGCAACCCTGATTACTCAACCAACCATACAATTACTGGGGTAAATCAAGGACATTCTTGTCCACTCATACCTACTGTGTGTGATAGATACTTACAAATGCTTTAAATTAGACTTCATCTGGGAATGTTCCCTCTGTTTTATTTTCCATCTTGACTGAAATTTGGATGTTGAGACCAGAGACCTTAGGCCACCTTTTGTTGGCCCCAAATTCCCAGAATCCTCTAACAGGCATGTTAGTCACAAAGAATGCTTTGATATCTGTGTGAAGCCCAGGCTGGAAAAGGCAGCCCTAAACTTTGAAATCACTCTAGCAACTCATAGCAATCAGATTAAAAGTGACAGCTCTAAAAGAGTTGTATTTTACTTTGAAATTGTATTTTTACAATACTCTAGATAATTACAGATACTGTGTACATGGAAGGTATGATGCAATTGTGCTATTTATTTATTTATTTATCAAATTTAGACACCACCCATCTCATGAGGGAGTGACTCTGGGCAGTTTATAATAAAAACGACAAATAAATATTAGTTAAAATATAATAAAAACACAATAAAACCAAATACATACATAAATAATAATACCTTCCAAGATGCTGGTGATCGAAAAGATTCTAACATATGGGAGCATCTTCAAGGTCCTGGCCACCCCCCCAGGGTTGGTTGCCCTCTTTCTCGCCCCATGCAGGTTGACAGACTCAGGTCTTGACTGCTTTCCGGGAGGTCAAGAGAGTAGGGGCCTGCCTCACCTCTGAGGGAAGGGTATTCCATAGGGCGAGGGTCACGGCAGAGAAGGCTCTCTTTCTGGGCCCTGCCAGTCAACATTCTTTCATTGACGGGGTCCACAGCATACCTTCTCTGCTTGACCAAGTAGGATGGGTTGATATAATGGGGGTGAGACGGTCCCTCAGGTAACCTGGTCCCATGCCATGTAGGGCTTTAAAGGTGATAATCAACACTTTGAACTGGACCCAGAAGCAAACTGGGACCCAATGCAGCTCACGCAGCAAAGGTGTAACGTGTCATCTTCGGGGCACCCAAAATTGCCTGTGTGGCTGCATTTTGAACCAGCTGTAGCTTCCAGATACTTTTCAAGGGTAGCCCCATGTACAGCGCATTGCAATAGTCTATATGGGAGATGACTAGGGCATGAGTGACTGACTGGAGGGACTCCTGATCCAGGAAAGGGCGTAATTGGTGCACAACATGTAGTTGAACAAAGGCACTCCTGGCCATGACTGCCACCTGCTCTTGGAGCAGGAGTTGTGAGTCCAGGAGGGCCCCCAGATTATGCACTGGGTCTGTCTGGGGTAGTGCCACCCCATCCAGAACCAAAGATGGTAAAGTTCCGGATCCAGAGGAGCCCCCAATCCATGGCCACTCCGTCTAACCAGGGTTCAGCTGAAGCCTGTTGTTCCCCATCCAGACCCCCACAGCCTCCAGGCACTACAAAAGGGTAGTCGCAGCATCACTCAAATCATCTGGTATGGAGATGTGTAACTGGGTATCATCTGCATATTGATGATACTTCATCCCATGGTGGCAGATGATCTCACCCAGTAGTTTCATGTAGATGTTAAAAAGGAGTGGGGAAAGTACCGAACCTGCGGTACCCCACAAAGGAGGGGCCGTGGGCTGGATCTCTTGCTCCCTATCAACACCGACTAGGACTGGTCCTGGAGGAAGGAGGTGAACCAGCACAAAACTGTGCCACCCACCCCCAACTCCCTGAGCTGACCCAAAAGGATACCATGGTCGATGGCATCAAAAGCCATTGAGAGGTCAAGAAGAGCAAGGATGGATGTGCTACTCCCATCCTGCTCCCACCAGAGATCATCCAAAAGTGCAACCAATGCTGTTCCAGTCCCAAATTCGGGCCTGAAACCCAACTGAAGCCCGACTATTGCTTGTTGGAATAGAGACTAGTTGTGGAAAATCTTGTTTGGAATACTGAAATAAGAGAGTTGAGAGAGAAGGAGAGAGACATTTGAAGTTTTTAAAGGGAGAGATTGAGGCTGTCTTTGGATCATTAAAGTCATCTAAAGAGCTAGCACGTGCATTTATGTAACATACTAAGCTTGATTAGATTTTCTTAGGCTGAGCATGTTGTGTGAGCCAGGCCCATTTGGGAAGTTTATGGTTTAATGTATAGCCCCAATCCAGAAAGTGGATATATTTAGTAACTATAGTAGTTACTATACTTTACTTTAGTAAAGCCCTTTATGGCACGGGACCAGGTTATCTGAGGAACCGCCTCGCCCTGGTCACTTCAGCCCGTCCCACTCGGTCCAGCAGAAGGGGCAGGTTGCAGACCCCACCAGTCAGGGAATTTCGATTGGTGGGGTCAAGGCAGAGAGCCTTTTCTGCTGTAGCGCCTGCCCTATGGAACATCCTGCCTCCTGAGGTCCAGTGTGCCCCCTCCCTCAAGGTCTTCAGGAAAGGTATTAAATCCTGGCTCTGCCTGGGGGCCAGAGGGGGGCCCGCACCTGTGGATATGGCTGGTGGGATGATGGATTGTCTCCCCCGCCAGCATCTTACAGGTTTTTTAGGGCCTTAAATTAGAGGAGGTTTTTTAGGGCATTTTAATATGATTTAATTATTTATAGTTTTTAGCCATCTGGGAGAGAACTGTGTTTTTTATTGTGAGCCGCCCAGAGTCACCTGTTGGGGGAGATGGGCGGCATACAAGCCGAATAAATAAACAAACAAACAAACAAACAAACTAATGTGAATGCAGGAAAAGGATACATAGGTTAAGTTAGCCAAAAAGGAATAGATTAAGACAATGTTTCACTCTTGTTAGAAAGTTTTGAACCTTGAATTATTTTGAATGGAGACAGTTGCTCAATTCAAGATTCTAAAGAAGAGGAATTCTCCCAGGTATTCACACACAGCATGTAGGTAGGTGTCAGCCTTGTGAGATAATCCAGACAAGAAATGCCCCAGATGAACGAATTCTACTTTACTGTAAGGTTATGTTAACAGAATCCTGCAAGACAAAGTATTTCTCCCTTTCTCTCTTTTAAGTCTCTGGAAAACTATGGAGGGTCCCTTCTGAAATGCTTCCCATGCTTTTCCCCCACTCGCAGACTGAGCTGCCTTTTACCTGGCTGTGGGTCTTCCTCCTGTCTCCCAAGGTCATTCCCATGTACCATTACAGTAGATCGTGGCTGATGTCACTGAAATAATGTCACCCCCAAAATGTTCACACATATAAGTGCAGCTGTTTGCAGAAGGAGTCTTTGTACCCCCCCCCCCCCAATAATTCATTCTAGTGGGGAAGACCTCTGGCCTCCCCTTTCAGGATATGCACCATTTTTAATCACCTCTGAGACTAGATGCAATTGGCCCTCCTGCTCTTGAGTTCCCATATTAATGCTAACATCTTTCTGTAGGAATCCTGTTCATATCTATTAGCTTCCCTTTTACCACATAGACACCCACTTTTCAATAAAATTGTACAAGACCCCACCCAGGATCCTCTGGAAGTGTTTTGTTAATTTGACCTCTGTCTTATATAACGTCATGCTGTTGATCTCAGCAAGTATTAAGGTTAGGGTAGAATTAAAAGCTTTTCAGAACACTGAGTAGGCCTCTCTTTTACCATGCCAAGAATTTCTAAGAAACTATTTAGAACAGCTTGGCAAACTAGTTAAGTCTGAGTTAGATAGCATAGTAATTAAGTGGACTCATAACTGGCTCAAAAATTGTACTCTGAGAACTCTCCTCAATGGTTCCTTATCATACCAGAAGGAGGTATTGAGTACAGTTCAGTCCTATGGCTCTTCTACACTGCATTTGCTCGACCCCACTTTGAATAATATCCCTAGTTCTGGACACCACATTTTAAGATCAATTTAAAGAAATTAGAATAGGTACAGAGAAGAGGAATAATTATGAACAGGAACTAGAAATTAAATCCTATGAACAGGAGTGGAAGGAAATGGGAATGTTATTCCTTGAGAAGAAAAGAGTTGGGGGGGCGGGTGTTAGGTAGCACTTTCATGTACAGGTACCTAAAGAAATAATCTCATTTCCTATTGGTAAGTGGTTAGACAGTGGATGCAGTGGCTAGCAATATGGTGGGCTCCTCTCACTGGAGGTATTTAAGCAGAGCTTGGACGCCATCGGTCTTCTATGCCTTAATTTGGATTCCTGATCTAAGCAAGACTTGGACTTTGAGGGCCTTCATGACTCCTTCCCACCCTTGCACTACTGCATTGGAGAAGCTCTGGTGAAGGGAGGGTGCTCAGTGTAAGAGTTACCACATTCAGCTCCAATGAAACTCTTGCAAAACACAGGTTCAGCAAAAGAAGTTTGCTTGGGTGTAATGCAGGTAGATACAAACAAAGCCAGGGTTGGCTTGGCACAGATTACATAGCGTTTTATAGGTTCCCCATTCCCGCGCTTCCCCCCCCCCGTTGCCTTGGTTACTGATTACCCGCGGTAATCTCCCCCTCACCCAAATGGCAGATTCAGCCCAGTTCTTTGTCCCCTTTGATTGCTGTCCATTGCCTATGGGGTTGTTGCACTCATTGGGCTTTTCTTCTGCAGGCTAAGCAGGGGGTTCTTGGCTTCAGGGAAGCCGGCTGTGATACAAAGTATCCACTCCAACCAGAGTTAATAGCCACCACTTGTTGGCAATTAACTCCAGGTTCAGCTGACTTCCCCTTGGAATTGACTAGGGGCAGTGAAACTGAGCATCAGCGTTGTGCTGGCTGAATCTGACACTCAGCGCACTCCTGTTGCAAAGGAGGTTTCCTTGTAGATGAGGCGGCCAAAGGCCACTGGAGCTTTGTTAGGAAACCTCTTTTGAACATTCAATATTTATTATGTTTTTCATCTGCTGATAAACAGGAGTAAATGGAATAAATATTATGATCCTTGGCCAAACCAACAAGATATCGGTTACAGATAAATGAGCAGAAAACCAACCCATACACTGTGAACTACTTCATAGTATCCAGTCACATGGAATTGGCCAACCATATGGAAGAAGCAAGTCTCTGACATTCTGGTTGCCTGTGCAATGTGATTTCACAATGGTCAGGGCCCTGAGTCAATCTCTGCCTAATACTGGCAGGCAGCAGCCCCAAATTCTGCTACACCAAGAGTAACTGATGGCTTCAGACCTGCCTAAAGTCAGTGAGTACAAAATTCATCAGGAGTATCTGGCTGATTCAATGAAGAGTGGACAAGGAGAGCAGAGTGGGGGTCAGGATAGAATGACAGGGCAGGGGGAGGCCACCACTGTTCCCAGGGCAATGTTGCTCCCCAGGGGATCTTGTGATGCTGAGGGGAGTCATAGGGAAGGGTTGATGTTGTTTCAACATTACAAGGTTACCCTGAGCAGGGAGCTTGAAAAGATTGAGAAAATTTTCCCAAAAGCTGATGTCTGATGATACCTGCTATTAACACTCAAATTTTTCAGTCTGAGAATTTGTTTACACATGTGCATGCACACACACACTTTTATTATACTCTATTAAGGACTAGCAGGCCCAAAGGAGAATAGGGTTTGGAATGCTAGAGGTGAAGGAAGAAACAAGGGAGTATTTACTTATTTGATTTTTATCCCACTGTCTTTTTTGATTAACTTAAGGTAGTATACATGTTCCCTCTCCCTATTTCCCCACAACAACAATGCTGTGAGGTGCATTGGGCTGAGAGAGAATGATTAACCCAATGTCACCCAGATGGTTTCCATGCCTAAGAGACACCAAGAACTCATGGTCTCCCTGTGTTTCAAGTTTATGTTGCAACAGATTTGTGGAAATTAGCCAAAAAGAAGAAACAGGTATTGACATACGCAGCATGTCAAGATTCAGAGAGGCATTTATTATGATAGGTCTTGATCACCTGAATTGATTAGAAAAGGAAAGACAGTAATATCCTGGTACACCAAGGAAGAATATGCACAGTACATTGCTGTAATCAACCAAGGAGGCTAGAATGTATATGAGCAATGCAGAATGAGCAAAAGCAGCCAGCAGTTCCAATTGGTGAAGAAATGATGGCAGGAAAATATAATGATGAATAACAGTAATGCAAAACTGAGATCTACAGTACCTCTCCTCCCTCAAAAAAGAAAGAGCTTGTCCTTCTAGATCTCCCAACTTTTTTGCTTGGCTGGCCAACAGCAAGAGAGGTTGGGTGTGTGCCTGTTCTCTGTATGCACTGAATGTACTCTAATAAAGTAGTTAGAAAACAACTGTTTGTTCTCCTGGCTGGTTTAAGTGGAATTCCACCTGTGGAACAGTACTGGTCTGCTTTGACATTGCATAAGATCTCTAAATCTTTTTTTCAAATGAATTTAAAAACACTGTGACACTCTTAATCTTGATTAAGGCTGTTTCAGACAAAGGGCTGCATTGGGCATGTGCCTTGCATCACAGAAAGGCTGTTTGAAGAAACTTAGGTTGTGCAAAGAATTTAAGCAGATCTGAGAGCCACACAATAATTGAGCTAAAGCCTGACCTTCAAACACCTCAAGAGTTGCCTCTATGGGATTTTCACCTCTAGAAAGAAAGAAGTTGAAGACAGGTGTGGCACTTCTTCAAGTCTTAGATATGACAAACTCAGCTTAAGACTCCCAGGCTAGTGTAGCCTGAAAAGCACTTGTTCAACTTCATTTCCACAAGCTGCCATTTGCAAGATACAAACCTTTTGGCAAACACAGTATCTTAGGTCTTGCTAAACTCAAATGATCTTGGTTACAGCTGGAAGGGCTCTCTTTGTCTCTGAGGGAGCTCATCCACCCAGAGACAAAGGAGGGACCCCTGTTGCTTTAAATCTTGCACCCCCCCCCCCCCCCCCAAGTCTGCTCTTGCTTTGCAACTGAAACAGGACTGTGCTGTGCTACTGTCCTTCATATAGCTGCACCACATGGTGTGGTAAGGATAGTGATTGGTGGTTTCCCTTGGTTGAAGTTTGAAAGTCACCCACTGCAGGAAAAGCCACTATCAATCACCATAGAGAATATGTGCTGGGGTGTTGTTATATGCTCCAGGAACATCATCCAATTTTTTTTTTCCAATAAAGGGCCCCAAATTTGTGTATTTTATTCTATTTATTTATTTTCCATATTTATATGTTGCTCATTCCCAAAGCTATGCACCGTAAGTGTTCCTGAAGTGTATCAGACATGTTAACTTAGAGGATGCCCTTGAGTACATTGTTCTTCCAAAACCATTATCAACCTGTTCATATTAATCACTTGATGGGGGCAAATAGTTACAGTTTTTTTCTCTTTTGGCTGACATCTGGTGGTCATCCAGATATGGGCAGCCAAGATGCAGCTCTAGAAATGCGATGTTGAAAAGCTGGAATTTGAGAAAGGTGTTTTGCTGGATATGTAGAGGTGGATAGGTTAATGTACCCTTCAAAATACAGCAAATAAAGCATCTGGTGAGTTCTTGCAGATGGGGTTCCAGACTCTCTTATAGCCACAGCAATGGTAAATGCAGAGGAAGGCCCTCTCCACCTTTTACCCCCAGTGTTTTGGGTTGCACAGAGCCTTGGTCAAGGCAGTGACCATTTTTATGTCAACTGGTCAAACTAACTTAAAAAAAAAAAGCAAAACATAACATAAAGAAAGTAGAGTCCTTGGGGTTCTCTGAGCTTGGTTGTTTCCTTGCAAACATTTTGTTACCCAGCTAGGTAACATCTTCAGTGCTAGAAGGGAGAGCAAACCCCCACCTAGCCGGGTAATGAAACATCTGCAAGAAAACCACCAAGTTCAGAGAACCCCAAGAACTCCACAGTTCAACCCTGAGCTACATATATTCTCTTCTATTGGTACCACAAAGAAAGAAGTTATAGAAGCTGGAATTCCAGTCTCCCTTGCAACCAAAATGAAAAAGATTTCTGGAACCCAGATAGAAGGGGGTGATCCCACAGCAGACTTGCTGGACCAGTTGGAGCTGAGCAGATCCCTGACCCCGATGGCATCATCTCAAGCTGCCTCCTCCATGCACCCCAGATTATCTGCGTAGAATGTCCTGGCGTAGCACGGCAAACACCACTTCCACACCAGATCCCGTAAAGCCACGGGCGGGCTGCCTTACCAGCAGACTGACAATGAGACCGAGATGAAGTCATGAAGACATGCCGTTGGTAAAGGGTAAGTGGGGTGCCTTTGGCTGGATGAGGAGGTGGTATGGATGACCTCTGAGTGTATAGCAATGCTGCTGTTAGTTTTCCAGCTAGAATAGCAGCCTTTTACCAATGAGGATGCAATCAAGTTTCTTTGCTTCACACCTGCATTAGAACTAATCAGCCAAACTGTCCTGTGAATTGCACTGTATCTCAAGAGAAATTGCACTTTATCTCAAGAGAAATATTATCAGAGTGTATATGGATTAGCAGGAGCCAACAGTTATAAATAGAGGAAACTTCCCAAGATTAAGTCCAGACTCTTTTATAGATTAAGTCTCAGTTCCCAGAGACTTTATGGACACATCCATGCATTTTTTTTTTTCTAGCACTAGTAGGAGAATAACAGCCATTGGCTGCTTCTGGAATGCTTTTTTCAAGTTCTCACTCCAGCCTACAGCTGTGATATTTTCTGATGGTTTTCCATCCAAGCACTAAACAAGGCCAATCCTGCTTAGCTTCCAAGCCTAGACAAAATCAGCTGGTGCTCTTATCTATTGACTTCTAGCTTTATGCTTCCAAATATGGAGTCACTAGCTAATTTGAAATTGCATAAAATCTTGATTTAGAAAGATTGATCCCACACTACTCTTATCTTATTATTGAGTGCTGTTCTATCCAATCTAAGAGCTTCCAATAGAGGTGCCTGTCATAAAGCTTGCTATTCAGAATAGTCTGGTTGGTTTATAATTAGGAAGATCAGAGCATGGATCTTTTTATGGATTAGGATGATGGTGATTTGACCCAATCTGGGTCTGTCTGGGATATCTGATCCATACAAGTTTTCAAAAATGCCATTATCATGGGCATGTGGGATTTTACTAGGAACAGTGCTTTGAGATTACCCCCAGGAGATTTTCCAAATTTAAGTTGGATCAACCAAGGCTTGGTTATCTCCTTTAGGGAATGATGGAGCACACTGGAAGGGAGTCAGAAACAGATTAAGTGGAAAGTCTTTGGATAAGGTACAAAGCTATTAAAAGATAATTGAATCTGTAAAATCAATTAACAGCACCAGGAAAATAAATTTTACAGAGGCCACTCTTAACATTTCAAATAAAACAGCTCAAGGCGAACCAGAATTATCCTTCCTTCCCTCCCCCTTCTGGGGCAGGGCAGTAGAAGACCTCCCCCCACAAGCTGCAGGTGGCTCAGGAGTTCGGAACCGGGGCAGGCCCGGAGACCTCGCTTCACGGCTGCCTGGCCTGGGGAAACAGATCGAGCAGCAGCCACCGTTCACACGCTCTACCGGCTCACAAGCGGTCGAGCTGCGGAGATTTGGAGACAACGCCCCGAGCTATTTCTGTGGTGTCCATGCCGGTATATGTCATGGGCCCATTTTCTCTCACATGCACACGTATCCACCCACCGACACGCATACTTAATTAAGCTGTCATTCGATTGTCATTACCTTTCCCTTTATGACTCTGAAAAAACCCCGGAGCTGTGAGTAATTCGCCAGCGGGAGCGAGCCAGAGAGCTCGTCCCCCATTGGCGGAGCCAGGGTCAGCCAAGAAAGGCGGCCTGCCGATTGGCTCCGCTGAGGTCAGCAGTTGCGGGCTGCGCCGAACGAGAGCAGTCAGCTGTGACCGGCAGTAACCTCCGGGTGGAGGGGCGGCTCTGCCCACTTAATTTGTAGGCCTTCGGTCGGTTACAAAGGCGGCTGCGGTTGCCATGGCAGGCGGAGGTGGGGGGGGGGTGTTTCAAGCTCGAACATGTTGCGCTGCGAACTGTCGGAGATGTTTGTCAGCAGCGAGCGGTTATCCGGAGAGAAGGAAAGCTCCTCGGTTTAGCTTCAGAGGCTTGTGACCGAGCCTGCCTGGCAGCTCACCTTAAATCCTGCAGAGACTTGTTACGGGGTTCCCCTCCCCCTCCCGTGAAAAATTGCCTCTCATTGCAGCTCCCCGTGTGGGGTGATATCCTTGCTTTGGATCTCACAGCCCTCTTGGAGATCTTAAAGCGGGAAAGGAATTAAGCCCGCCAAAGTGCACGGACAGTGGAAGACCAGGTTAGGGACAGATGGCCAGGGAGAAAACCTGTCTGTGTGGTCGTGAGAGTCAAACAACTTGAAACACGTAATCAAAAGTGAATATTAAATTGGAGACTTGATAGTCTGAGAAGCCCTCTGTGTGCTCACACAGCTGCAGGTGGGGCCCACCCTCCTGAAGAGACCTCTTGTAATGGCTGAACAGGCAGCTAGACAGTCCCTTGATTCAGACTTCACTTTGTTTAACAACGTTGGGCCCCAAGTACAGATTGCATAGGTAAAAGAAAATCCAAATACAGGTAGTCCCTGGGTTAAGATTGCCCAGTTTATGGGCGGCCCATAGTTAAGAACGGAGCCTATTGCAGCAAAATTTGAGTTAAAAACACAATGATTCAAGTTCATTACACAACTGTTCATACAGTATTATACAATAATACTGTTCTGGCTTTCATACTAATTCAACTTAAGGACAGACCATGAGAACAGAACTTGTTCTTAAACTGGGGACTGCCTGTAAAACAAAACAGTAATGGAGAGGGGAAGGAAAAAAATCTCAAGATGGTGGTCGCAACCACATGATAGAGGTCACCCACCTCTTTTATGTGCATGGGGTGAGGCTCCAATCTCACAGTTATGGCTGCCATCTTGACTTTTGAACCCTCCCAAGGGGTGACACCTGAAATGACACCTTTTTAGGAATTGCAAAAGAATATCTCTATTTAGTTCAAGGTACTGTTAGATGTAAAATTCCTGTATGGTTTTGTTTTTATCATGTGATTAAATTACTCAAAAATGTTCTTTGCTGTTGAATAAGCACAGGATATTTTAATGGCTATAGCTTTCTCTAGAAACTTCAGCACCTGAAAAAATGATTACAGGTAAGCTCTCTGCAACAGATTCCTTTTTATACTTTCCAGCCCACCAGAATATTGGAAAGGAATTATGGGAAGGGGTCTGGCCTCTGTCTGTCAGCAAGGTAATTTTCCCAAACCGAACAGAATGGGACCAAATCTGCTATGCCTAAAGAAGATGACAAAAGACAGCCTAAGCTTTAAAAAGGGCTGGATGCGCCTGGAGATTTGGGCAAAAAGGCATTTCGGAATAAATTCCCTTAAATCTCCCTTTGGGAGGTGCGTTCAGGAAGCAACCTGGAACGCTGCAGACTGCTCCATTCGAAGTCCCAGTATCTCCTGGCCATTGACCTGGAGCTGAGCTACTTTCCAGGGGATGGAAATTCCAGAAGCCACACTCTGCTGCTGGCTCTCCCTACCTTGTTTCTTACCTTCACCACACTTTCTCATTTCCTGGGCTTATCTATCTATCTATCTATCTATCTATCTATCTATCTATCTATCTATCATCTCTATCAAAATTATATAGCTGCCCATCTTACAAGCATGACTCTGGGCAGCATACAATAAAACAAACAATTAAAACAAGTTTAAAATAACAAACACAATTCAACATAAATAGAAATAAGACTGTGGGAGAATGGACCAACATCCTACACATAATACAACCCACTCGCAGGGTGCCTATTTCCATGGGATTCTCAAGCCTGCTGAAAAAGGCACATCTTAAGAGATTTCTAAAAGGGCAATTAGGGTTGGGGCTTATCTCACCTGGGGGTGGTGGAAATGATGTTCCAGAGAGTGGGAGCCACAGCAGAAAAGGCTCATCTCCTGAGTCACATCAGATGGAACTCTTTAGCAGATGGGACCCGTAACGCATCCCTCCTGCCAGACCTGATGAGACAGGTAAATGTAACTGGGGAGAGGCAGACCCTCAAATAACCTGGCCCTGTGCCATGTATGGCTTTAAAGGTCGAAACCAGCACCCTGAACACGGAAGCAAACTGGCAACTGTTATGTGGAGCAGAGGCATAAGTGTGCCACCCTAGGGGCACCCATAACTGCCCGGGCTGCTGCATTTTGCACCAGTTGAAGCTTCTGGATGCTCTTCAAGGGCAGACCCATGTACAGCCTGTTATAGTAATCCATTCCAATGTTCATTCCTATGGTGGGAGAGTTTATGCTTTTCAGCAAGAAAACTAAGGAAAGAACCAAGGAAAACTAAGGAAAAAACTTGGAAAGAACCAAGATATTGGATAAATGTTGGTTACCTCAAGCCTTTCTGGCAAGCTGACAGTCAGCCTATAGCTGGCTCTCTTCTGATTAGCTGAAAGCCCAGTTCAGGCTCATCCAAGCTGGCCTTGAAAGGGGAGGAGAGTGTCGATGGGAGAACTGCTGCCCCCCACCATCCTCAGGAACAAGGCGAGTGGAGTCTGCCCTTACACAGGGTTGGCGGTTGGCCTTCCCTGCTCCTCTCCCCCTTGGGCCCGCTTCCCTCCCATCCCCACTTTCTGAGGAGCACCACTGCCACCTCTGAGGGCAGCAGCTCAGCTCAGGATCATGCTTGGCCCGGCTGGGCATGAGCTGCTGCTATCGGGGAGGCAGTGGTGCTCTCCAGCAAACACAGAAGAGAGCGAGCAGCGGAGGGGAGAGGAGCAGGGGAGGCTTACACTTGGCCCAGGAGGGAGACGAGGGGGAGGCAGAGAAGGCGAGTGGAGAGAGATTGGGGTGGCGGCTGGGAGGTGGCGTGGGCTGCGCTGAGGTCACCATGGGATTAGCAACCCCTTGCAAGGCACTGCATGAGGTTGATATCCTCTCAGCAAAACCAACTTTTTGGTTGCTGCCGGGGTGTGTGTGTGTGTGTGTGTGTGTGTCTGTGGGGCCAAGGTCAACCCTAAGCCAGATGATGACCCGTATGTGATTGAAGCCCTGCCTGCCCCTTTTTAAATCAGTTGCCCCTGACTTAAAGTTTCTTTCCTCTATTACAGCCCCACCAGAAATGGCCACAGAGGCCCGGAGCAGGAAGTCCCACAGCTGCTGTCCTCCCGGTGACACAGAAGGTTTCTCTATGAGGTTTTCATCTGTTTTCTGGCTGGATCGCCATGAACTGGCTGCAGGATGGAGCCTCTGCTCTGAGGAGATGCCCTCTCTCACAAGGGCTGCTGCCTGGTCTGAGCATTTTAACCCTCCCTCTGTTGGGTTCAGGAGAGCAGGGGAATTGACTGGAAACACACCTGGAAAAGATGCCTCGGCTCCAACTTTGAAGGGTGTCCACAGGATATGGTGAAAAAGGTCAAGATGAGGCCATGATGTTGAGACCCAAGCTCTGCTTTTTCTGTGCGTCGCCTGCAACACCACTGGCTCCAAGCGTCATTGAGTTTTTAAAAACTAAGAATTTGTGGTAGAAAGACAAGTTCATAGAAGAATCACATCACTCCATGTGGGACAACAGTGAATGGGTTGGAAAAATCTCATCCCCCAGGCAGTGAAGGTTTTACAAGCTGCAGACTTTTCTGTGGACTGTTGGTTATTGGGCTGACTTAGTTATTGTGTTGACTGAAAATGTTTATTTTTGGGGAAAACTGAAAACTATAAACTGTTTTGGGGGAAAAAATGGTATACAAATGTCCATACTTAAAGGCTTATTTATAAAAAAAAACCTTCCCAAGTTTTTCTTCTATTCTTAACAGCAAATAGGAGTGTAGTATAATCTTCTTAATTGTGTCTATAGAGGTATTGTGTTCATTGTTCTATATGGGCAAAATCCGTAATGATTTTTTAAGGTTTGAGTGTCAGAACCCAAGTCGTCGAGTAAAAATTAAGTGGCAAAAGGTCTGCTCAGAGATTTATTTCTTTACATTAATTATCATTATATCCAAATCTCAGAAACAGCAGACTATTGCCCCAGGTGGTGAATATGTGAACTGTTTATGGCAACCTAATGACAACAGGTAAAACAAACAGCCTTAGAATTGACAATGAAGATAGTGAAGTGATGGATAGTTTCTGCCTTTTGGGGGTTGACTATCAATGGTAAAGGAATCAGCAGTCAAGAAATATTCCTCAGACTAAAACACACTTGATAGGACAGAAATATGGACTTGGTAGGAGAGCAATGAAGGCCTTAGAAAAAATATTCAGATGCCAGGATGTGTTTATATCTATAGGAAGTCCTCAGTTAATGAGCATTCATTCAGTGACTGTTCAAAGTTACAGTGGTGCTGAACAAGGAGACTTACAGCCGGTCCTTGAAGTTGCAGCCATTGCAGTGTCCCCAAGGTCAGGTGATAGCGGTTCAGGCAACTGGCTCGCAATTACAATGGTTGCAGTGTCCTGTGGTCATGTGATCACCTTTTGCGACCTTCTTTGCCAGCTTCCGATAAGCAAATCAATGGGGAAGCTGGCAGGAGGTTGCAAATGGTGATCATGGGATGTCACGCCTAACAACCACATGGGATTCGCCTAACGACCGCAACTGGATCTGGTTACAGTTGTGCACCATCAGAGTAGATCTGCATTTCTGCAGCAGAAGATTGCTGAGTTGTTGGATCTGTGGTTCTAGGCTTGCATGGACAAATCACAGTTAAATTATACTTGTTCCAAACAAAGACATTTTGTTGTCCTACCCCCTTGCAATTTCCTTCATGCATTATAAAACAAGAGTTCTCCTGTGGCATACAGACACTTCTACTTGCAAGCGCCGCCCCCTGGTGGCCCAAACTATTATTGTAATTAGTGTGCCAAAATCTGATTTGATATTTGGAAGAAGCAACTATTTTCTTTCTATATTATCTAAGGTTTAAGTACTGTTTTGATTTCTTTGGGTGATGTTTTTGACCTCAAGGTGATGAAAGGATATGAATCTTTCAGAATGTAGGAGAAGAGCTTATTGGTCTAGGGTGGCAAAAAATCAGGAGTCTGCATCTGATGCATCTGATGACATGCATCTGATGAAGTGAGCTGCAGTTCATGAAAGCTTACACTGTTTAATAAAACTTGTTGGAAAAAGTGCTGCCAGACTCCTTCTGATCTTCTGCATCTTTCATAAGTGTCTATGTTTCTTGGTATGAAGGAGCCCATTGGAGGATCCAGTTTACATAGTCTTTCCTTAGGATTTAGTTGAGGCACAGAAATCGAGACAGCAACCATGATATCACCAAGTTAAGTACAATAATTTCATATCCCCCCATGAGACTTTGCAGAAATTTTCTTTTCCTTTGGCAATTTTTTTGTTTTGTTTTTGTTTCAAAGCATTCACTTTCCTATAAATTCAAGGAAAATTATAGGACAACCAACAGAAGAAAATGCTAGCAGAACATTAAGGACAATCAACATGTTGTGCCTGTCATAGAGGATTCCTCATTCCAAGAACAGCAGTGGGCGGGAGGAATCTGTAGGCCCCAACCTCTAGACAATGGAGAAGCCATTCCAAGGTCCCCACTCTCTCAGATCCTAAGAAAAGAAAGTATAGGTTATAGGATGGAATGCCTATGTGGGACAAATTCTGTAGGGCTACAGGATACCCTGCAGTGTTATCTGTTACTAACAGATCTGTTATGAAGATGACATTCAAGTTCCACATTTAAGTAGATCTCTACAGATGTCAAGCACTGGAAACCATAGACACCATTGTTCTGTTGCCTAGCCCTTCTTTATTGTATACTCAAACTTTTGGGAATTTCCTGGCTTAACTTTGCAGACGGCTCCTATGTCATTTGGGAAACCTCTTAACTGAAGACTGGACCTCTAGGAGCTTTTTGACCCCCAACTTTAGAGTTGGCTTTTTCTCTTCTTACCTGTAAGACTCTGGATGCACATTAACTTTAAATAATTGGTTTGGACATATAAAATAGGACAGATGTTGAAAAATGTGTGAATTTCAGTGCATTCCCACACAATGGAAAACATCTTGGAGTGCAACTAAACCGTGTCCTGTCCTGTATGCCACAATGCTTGTTTTTGCATAACCCTTCCTCACTATTAGTAGAATGATGGTCCAAAACAGTTTCTTATCATTGACAAATATGATTTGGTCTCTTTGGCTATCATGAATCTATATAGCTATAATACCGTTAAGCTGCATATATGACTTGATTCATTACCATTGGTTCTTCTCCTACACTGGTCTGTATGCTTATATAGCTGAAACAGAGCTAATGACACCCTTTTCAATCTAGAGGAGTCCAGATGTGGCAGCAAATAATGCAAACCTCTTGTTCTACAAGCTGTTAAACTCTTCACATAAATTACAGCATCGTAAGTGAAAATGTATGTCCCAAAGGCTGCTTGTGGTTTGTCAGGGGTCAGTTGTGGCCCCTGAACCCTTCTCTGATTTGCCACCAAATTGTGACAACTTCTGGCCCAACTTGCCACAGATTCTTGTTCCTTTTTCCCACCAGCAGCAGCACTCCATTGTCTTCATCCCCCAAAGTGCTGCCTCCTCTTGTCCTCCTCCTCTGTCCACAAAGATCCATCCTGCCATCTCCTCTCTCCATCTTTTCTATCCTTACTTTCTGGCATCAAATGAAGGCTCAAACTGTTAAGAAGCTCTCCTATTCACACAGAGAATAATTTCTTGGCCTTTCTAGTCTAGAATGCTTGTTATGGGATTCCCATAATGACTGGGAAACCTTCAGTATTGTCCTCCAAATGCAGATCTCTTTGCACCATGCAAGGCTGAATATATTGTGCAAATATTGTCAGGAAGTCAGAATGCTTGTTTATGGTTTATTTCGATCATAGACCAGCATAAGACATATAACAGCAAACATAAAATAGAAATAAGAATAAAATATCATATTGATAGAATAAAATCTAGTAAAAATAAAAATTATTAGCATAGCATTACAAAGTATAAGGGTTAAAACCAGGAAGAAACCTATAACATTACAATCTGTACTCTAAATGCTGTAGGTAGATAACTTTAGATAGATACGTAAGAAGTACTAGGGTCTATAAGACACTATAAGAATGTAAAGCTTTCTTAACTTGTATTGAGGCTAATACTTGCTGAAGCCCTACTAGGATTTGATTAGGGTTATGACAGTTATAATCCAACCAACTACAGCAAGAAAACAGCAAATGAGACATGGAATGGTATGCATATATTTAAAGAAAAGGAAAAAAAAGGAAAAGAAGGAAAAGATTATGAAACATATTATGAGTTATGGCAAGGCCATAAGTTATCACCTCAGTTGGAGGAGTTTGTGTACAGAGCTAGGCTACATGTTTGGAATCCCTGCCTCCTGGTCAGCTAGCAAGAGACTAAGGTAATCAGTCTCCAACCAAGCTTGGTATTGTAATGTACAGTAAATGAGAAATATACATATCTTGTAGGTTTCTATATAAAAAAAGGCAACACAGCAACACATGAGCCACCATTTCAAGTCAGACTGCTGCATAGGAGCCAATTCTAGCTTGAGTTCTTCCAAAATAAGGAATATTCATGATGAGAAATCTAAGAATGAATTGGCAATTTCCCTAAAGGTGAAAACTAATCAATGCCAAAAACTAATTTGCCTGGAAAAAAAATAGAAACTGCTCTTAGCAAATTACCAATGCTCGGCTGGAAGAGTAGAATGAAACAGTATCTCTTTTTAAGCCTAGAAATCAGCAATATTTGTAAGAGCAGAATTATCCCAGGCATCATTTAATTGTATGGATGTAAAATAGGTTTCCAGGTAAGATTTGTATCACTACTGGAAGTTTCAGAGAAAAGACTATGAGGCTGTTGCAATGGAGCTGTCAGTCTGGACGTGTGTGGCTAATTGATAGGAACCTATCTCTTGAATCTCCTTTTTAACATCAGGAATGCCATTTTCTTCCACGTATATACAAAGAACAAAATTGTCTGATGAATTAACTCCATCCCTAAATAATAAAAAGTATATTCCTGTTCCTCAATACACATATCACATAGATTGCCAAAATTAATTTTCATGCTATTTTGTAATTCCATGTGAAATTGGTTGTGTTCTAAATATAGCATTTCTTAAACATCTAAGCATTTTGAGTACTTTTGAAGCTGCAGGTTCTGACAGCACCTGTGTCTTACTGTTTTGTCAGTACAAATCTATACTCAAAACATAGCCCCTCAAAATCCTTAAAACAACAGTTATGAATCAACTGATATATTGATCCATAGTTCAGCCCAGGACTTCCAATAAAACACTTTCCCTGCTACCTTCAAATTAGGATTATTTGAGAACATCAATTTTTTGGGTGGTTTCTTTTCAGATGACATAAATCTTTTATCTTTCAGTTTCTGCCTTGATAAAAACTTAAGTATTAGAGGTTGCCTTTGGAGACAGAAAAGTAGCTTGGTTTATGATCCTAACCAGTTTTCAGCTCAGCTTGTGCTACTTTCTACCCAGACATCTCTTTTTATTGTGGTGAATCAAGTAAATCATAAAGTTTGACCAAAGTCACATATTCTGGAATAAAAGGCAGGTGAAATTTAGGATACCAAGCAAGGTTTAAGAGGTTCTGGTTTCTTGAGGCATATTTTTTTCTTATCTATGTTTCTAACATCAAGGAAATCTACTACCTGTCTGGCAATCTGCAATTTTTTCAAGTTAAAAATATAACTTCCTCACCTAGTATTTTAAGTATCCAAATGTTCTGCTGTGTTCCATTAGGAAGTGACAAAAATAATTTAAAATAAAATGCAGTATTTATCTTCTGAAAGTCCAGTCCTTGCAGAACTTTTCTGTTTCTTTACTAATTCTGTATTCTTAAAAAAACCCAGGATATCAGTTGTCCCTGAAACATGAGTCGTCCTTGGAATTTTTAGAGGAAAGACTATCAAATCTCTGTGGTTGATTTATCACTGAAAAATTTCTTGACCTTGGTCCTACATTGAGAGTTTGCAAAAGTGAAGAAATTTTAAGGGCCACATCACTGCCTGTTATCATGACGGATATTTATTTGGATATGCCCCAGGAATTGCCATCATGATGGGCTCAAAGACTTCAGTGACCTTGAGAGTGATGCTAACATGAATTCCAAAATCAAATCTAGGAGAAGGCAGTAGCAGGTGACTTCTCTGTAGTCAGGAATCTTTATGGTCATGTCCAACTACATGAACATGCTCAAACATTAGATTAAGTGTGGGTGCAAGGTGATATGATTCCCGGGTCAGGAGGCATTCCTCTTGTTACTAAGGAAAATGGACAACACTGGAATCAAACCAACTTCATAATAGGAAATAGAAGAAGGTGAAGTAGAATGCAGTAAATCCAGGACTCTTCCAGGTGAAGACTATAAAATTATTAATGCCAAAGATGCAGGTTAAGGTTAAACTTAGAGAATTAGAGAGTAAGTGTACCAGAACTGTCAGGGAGTTGGACTGTCTCTAAATCAGAGAGAAAAGAAAGAAAGAAAGAAAGAAAGAAAGAAAGAAAGAAAGAAAGAAAGAAAGAAAGAAAGAAAGAAAGACAGACAGACAGACAGACAGACAGACAGACAGACAGACCTGGAGGATATAAAACCAGATTATAAAATAGAACAGATTCAATACATTTAACTTAAGCAAAAGAAAATCTGAAGCACTATTGGAATAGATAAGACACCATGGAAACTAAAGCAGAAAAAATATTCTCAAAACTTGAAAGAGGAAAAGATCCAAGTGGCTTTCAGAACAAGCTATCAGAATAGCCAGAGATAGGTGAAATATGGTAGCCTTGGGCAACGAGATGCAGAGGTTAACTTGCGCTGTAGCAAATATGTAAACTCATGATGAAGCCATCATATAGTGTTATCAACACCCCACCCCCACATACAAATGCCCATTAATGTTGATTAGGAAGTGTCCAAACAGCTGATTATGTAGAAGTCAAATGATTCAGAATATAGAAGGGAGACAAGGTGTCAAGTCCTCCCCGTCTGACTCCCAATTCCGAAGTATTCTCATGCAACCAGGCTTGGTTCAGAAAAATACTCTTTATTGAGTGGTACAGGTAGCTTGTAAACAGAACATTGCTAAAACTAAAGCCTTGGTTAAACTTCCCTCTATTTATCCCCCCTCCCTTGATTGCCTGGCGTCTTGAGTCTTCTCCACCGGGTGGTGACCTTTTTCCTTCCTCCCCCCTCCTCCCCGAGCCTCTTCCTGGCTCTTTGGGGCCCCAGCTGCCTTGCCGGCAATCAAGCCAGGCAAAATTGCCCATATATGGTTAAGCTGCTTCCCAGCTCCCATTACAACCATTAACAGAACCCCCCCCCCCTTTAGTTACTAATGGCAGAACCAATTCACTCTAACTCCCAACGACTGCAATACAATGGCAAACAACAACAGATGGGTGATGCAGGTTCTGACACAAGGATGCATATTTTCCCCATATCTGTTTAATTTATGCAATGAATACATTAGAAGTATGGCAGGATTGGAAAAGATGACAATTCAAATCAAACCCATAAAGCTGGGCTCTTTACTTTCTCAGTGACAGTGTTCTAATTCTTCTTCAACTAGCTTGTGGATGTGGAATGGAGTGTATTGATGTGACAAAACTGCTGGCTTTATTGGCAGTACCTTTGCGGAATTTAACAAGCCTTGTTCTTCTCAGTAATACAAAGCATGATCTTGGAAAATTTGATCTGGGTGACTGTGCTGGGTATTGCAGGTTGTATGAAATAAATATGACTTTTAAGATCATCACTTCATCACATTTGAGAAGAGTACCACATCTATGTATGGTGACTAGGAAAGTAGTGGCCATCTGGGCATTCCAAAATCACAGCTGTGTCATAAATCATCCAGAAGCCATAGCAGTGGTTGTAATGTACACCATATGCATCAATGTTCTTCTGGGTATCTTGAAGAAGTGGTGTTTGATTAGCATGTCATGTGTCTATTTGTCCATAATATTATATTGTATGTAGCTCTAATATAGCCTCTACTGTTTGTCCCTGCCCACAAATGGTCCTACTTATGAGACCCTTATGACGAGTCACTTCCTTGGTGGTAAAAACACTGAAATGCTCATTCTTCAAATTTGCTGTAGTGGGAGGCTGACCTTGGTTTGAGCCATCCTCTGGATCAAATTTCAATCCTGCTGACATTGATGGGCCAGTATTGTGTTATTCTATGCTGGTGTAACAGCTTTATGGATTAAGGTGCACTGAGAACAACAGATTGTTGCAAAATGGTTCAGCTTGCCACATTTCTCACAAATCGTTCCTGTGACTGGGCAGGTAGTGTGCTCATGAACAAATAGCCCTCCCCACTGGCATCAGCTATTTTTACTTTCTTTCAGCATAGTGCTAAAAGTTGAAATAGATTTTTGTTTCTTGCAGGTGGAAAGGGATTCTTTCAGCTGACATATAGTTTTGCAGTTTCACTGACTGTGTCTTGTCCAAAATCTTTTGCCCTGAGAGGGTGGACCTCTCAGTATCTACCTCTGACGATAAGAGCAGAGACAACCCTGCAGCATTTTCACATGTTCTTCTTCCTCAGTGCTCTTGAACTCACACAGTGCTTCAGGCTTTCTCAAGTGCACATGAAACTCATCCATGCATTCATGGCTGGTGGAATTTATATATTTCAAATCAATATCTAAAACATTTTTTTTTAGGGAAAAATACTTGGTCAGTGCTCCTTGGCTTGTCGGTAATAATTTTCATCTCTCTATTCTCCATAACAAAGAATAGCATTTCTAGCCTCTGGATCCACTTGTTCCAGGGGGTCCTAATGCTGTCTGGCCTCATGAAGATTAGAATGGAGGAAGCAGGAAAAGTAGCCTTGCTGTTTGTCTGGTACTAATTTATTTGCTTCAGATGATAGCAAAGTAAACAGTTCTGTCTTCTAGATACCTTGCTAGGATCCCATCTTCATTGCCATTGAGAGATTTCTTCAAGGATTTACATTCAGTAAATCTTTCAGTCAAACTTTTATGGCTGAGGCCTAGCTTTTTTATTTGCAATCCACATGTGTGTGCGCGTGCGTGTGTGTGCCTTCAAGTTAGTCTTGACTCCTGGCGACTGCCTGGACTAGTCCCTGCAGTTTTCTTGGCAAGATTTCAGAAGTGGTTTGCCATTGCCTCCTTCCTAGGGCTGAGAGAGAGTGACTGGCCCAAGGTCACCCAGCTTTGTGCCCAAGGCAGGACTAGAACTCACAGTCTCCCAGTTTATAGACTGATGCTTTAATCACTACACCAAACTTGCTCTCTGCAATCCTATTATTACTGATAACATTTAGACCGATTGTTTCCGAATCCTATCCAAAGGCCAACACAATTGAAGAAACTCATGTGGTTGGGTGCTTTACTTTTTCAATGATACCTAGGCTTTCCAGCTGTCCATTCTTCTGCTGGCTTGGTGATATGGAATGCTGTTTGTTGATGTGGTAGGACTGATCTACTGCTGATCTGTTTATGATGAGTTTAACATAATAATCCTTGTACTTCCCAATATCATGACATGTGGAAGCAGTGTACAGAGAATTTGATCCAGGTGACTACACTAGATATTGTAAGCTGGATAAATGACTTTAAATGCTAGTGTTGCATTACAAATGAGAAGAGTATTTTCTCCATCCATGACAATTAGAAAAGTGGCAATCATTTGGGCATTCTAAAATTACAGCTCTATTTTGAATTGTCCAGAAAACTGCAAGTGTAGTTGTGAAATGTATGTACAACCTTTCTTCTGGATACGCTGAAAAGTGGGGTTAGATTAGCATGCCATGCTTCCATCCATTATATTATATTATATTCCGGGTAGCTCTGATATCTATGATAGCCCCTATATCTTGATCCTGCCCAAGAAGGGTCCCAGTTATGGGACCATTATGACAAGCCTTCTTGAGTGGTGAAAGCACTGAAACAGATGCTGAACTGTCTTCATTGCTTAGATCAGTGTTGTCCAAACTTGGCCACTTTAAGATGAGTGGACTTCATGGCTGGCTGGGGAATTCTGGGAGTTGAAGTCCACTCATCTTAAAGTGGCCAAGTTTGGACAGCACTGGCTTAGACCATTCATCCAGTGGGCTGCAGTGCAAGCCTGCTGAGCTTTGTGTTGTTCTATGCCGAAGTAACAGCTTTGTGGATTAAAGTGCACCGTGTTCTGTTTTGTTGCAAAATAGTTCAGCTTGCCACATTTCTGACAAATTGATGCTAGGCTGGGCAGGCATTATGCTCATGAAAGAATAGCCCTCCCCACTAATAGCAAGTATTTTGTCTTTGTTTCATTATAATGCCAAAAATGTGAAGAGGATTGTTGTTCTTCACAGTCAGAATGGCCATTGCTTCCCCTCTTATTAAAAGGCCACTAAGGGATTCCTTCAGCTGGTGTATAGATTTGCAGTTTCACTGACTGTGCCTTGTCCCAAATCTTTTTTCCTGGAAGAGATCTGGATCTCTCAGTATCTGCCTCCGATGATAATGGCAGAAACAGCCCTGCAGTATTTTCACGTGCATTTCTTCCTCAGTGTTCTTGCTTCAGGGTTTCTCAAATGCAACTCATCCATGTCTTCTCCTTGCCTTTCCTGGGCCTGGCCTTGTGGAATTTACATATTTCAAATCAGTATATAAAGCATTTTTCCTTTGGAGGAAAATACTTCCTTAGTGCTCCTTGGCCTGGTGGTAATCATCCTCATCTGTTGTAGTATGCAGAGTTGTAGAAATGTCATGTTCTGTACTTGTTCCTCTGTGTAGTACAGGAGGATAGCACATTCCACATTTTACTCTATATCCACAGCAAGGAATAATGTTTCTAGCCTCTGGATCCCTTTGAGGTCCTAATGCTGTCTCGGCCTCAGGAATATCCAAGGGGAGGGAGCAGGAAAATTAGCATGTTATCTGGCCTAAATTTACTTGCTTTGAAAGATTGCACAATAAACAGTTCTCTCCTCTAGATGTTTTGTTTGGATCTCGCTTCCATTGCCACTGAGAGGTTTGCTGATAAATCTCTTAGTTTCACTGAAGGGGTTGTCCTAATAATAGATGCACATAGAGCAAGAAAAGTACAACGTCAACCACCATGTCCTCCTCCTCTTTCCAAGCTTTGGTTGTTGAGATCTAAGTTTTTAATCTTGAAAGGTACTACTACCAGGAGAGGAACACAGACTCGCTAATTTCCCAGCCCTGCCTGGTGGCAAACACCCAAAACACCTGGACTTCCAAACACCACGTGTGGTGGAACGTGGCAGGGAGCTGGATGCCCTGGTGGGCTGCTTCTGCCTTGGCTTCCTTTGGGGCAGTCCTGCCATGGGTGAAGAGTGGCCCTAGAGAGCTCCCAGGCAGGACGCAATGGAATGAGTAAGGGTGACAGCGGTGAATATACTAACAGAGACATATTCCTGTTAGCGGGACAGATATGGAACTGTGGGGGAGACAGAGTGTATGAGAACAGAAAATAAAAAGAAGACAGAGACGTACAACAATGTGTAATACAATATTATCAATTATTTTACAGTGCAAGACAAGAAAAGTCATTGAACAAGGGAAGAAGACTAAATAAGTAAACAATCTGAAATTAAATGTAGTATCTTTAAAAACAAAATATGTTGTGAGAGGAAGAAAGGAAGGGAAAAGATGGGAAAGCTGAAGAATAAAAAGCTGGGATAAACAGACTAATAGGAGGAGGGTCGAGGAAGAGAAAGTGCCAAGTAAAAATGAAAATGAAGGTGATGAATATTTTGTATTTGGGGTAAAGAATGTCCCTGCACACAGTGATACTTCAGAGTGGCTGGGAGACTGTGAAGTGTGATTGCAACCACTGTAATTAGACACTCACATGTGTACATGTACCCATTGTTTTTCTCTTTCTCCACCCTCTCAAGGACTGATTACCTGATTTACTCCAGTTTGAGGGTGGATCTGTCAACTCTTCTATTTTATAGGCTCTGTCCTGTCCCTCCCCACCAAGGCATTATGCAAGCAAGTACCAAAGGTTTTATTTTAATCTCTTGCTCCTTTTTTATGTGTGACACCATGCACCCTTTCCAACATGCTGATTTCCTGAATTAAGTTGGAAGAAAAAGTCTGGGGAGGATTTTGAATTGGAGGCAAAGTGAATTAAGAACACCTGATCTGGGTAAATGAAACAACATCTTGAATCACTCAAGTCCACTCTGGGATAGTACTTTGCACCAAAAGAGAAAGTATGTCCTGCTCCTCATGGTGGGGCTGCTCGGTCCATTTAGCCTTGGCAGAAAGGCACCAGCTGGGCAGCTCCAAAGCACAGGTGGCCAGTTTCTGCCTTGGGGTGAAGTCCACCTCTTCTGGTCTTGTGTACTTGGTTTTATCTCCAGGGTCATCTAGCCTCCCAGGCAGGGCTGGTCTTTGCACAGGCAGTTCCAGAACAACCCAGCAAGCAAACTAGAAGATAGGGCATTGTTAGAATCAAACAAGTCTCTGTGGAAGAAGAAATGCTACATTCTGGATAAAAATGTCAAGACTGCATCAGAGTTCTGTGTGCAAGGAAGAGTTCCCCCAAGCTTCCTTTAGCTAAACAGCAATATAATCGCAGAGGGTTCAGGCTGTACTCCCAAGATTGCTAAGCAATCTTCCCCCCTAATGAAGCTCATCTTTATCCTTTTAAATCAACTAAAAGATAAAGCTTCATTAAATCTGGCCACTGCACTATTTTCTCATAGTTTCTGGTAAATGCAAACTCAGTGAAACTTAATGCAAATAGCCATATAATGTTAACCCATACTAATGAAGAGGACCATTTGTTTTAGTCAGCCTCTTAATTCTTTGCCTCCTTGAAATACAAATGCCTTTTGTGGACTGCTTGCCCTACAGAGTGAGAATACAGGGAGAGGAACATTACTATCCAGCTGGGACAGAACGGGAGTCGTTCTAGAGGACGCAGGGTCGGTGTTTGATCCTGATGTGACAAAGGGTGTTGGGAGGCACTAGGAGATGGCAGAGCAGGGAAGCTGAAGGCTATTGCCCCCGATGCTTCCAAAAGCTTTGGACAGCTGGTAGGCTAAGGGTGGTAGGAGGCTGGGGAAAATTCTCTACAATAACAGGCTGAGCAAGGTATGATGGGAGGCACCAAGCAGTCCATTAGAGGGACAAAGAGATCAGTAATTTCTGCAAGTTCTCACTTCCAGCCCAGCAGCCTCCTTCTGCCATCCTGGATGCTGGATCACTGGGAGCTTTGGCTCCAGGCTGCTGTTCCTGAAGGCCAGGACTGTTTGAAGTAAGGTCCTACTCCCCCCATGATTGGACAGAGGAGAAGTGAATGGACTTGACATAATGTTAACCCATAGTAATGAAGAGGACCATTTGGTAAGGTTACCCCCTCCACTCATGTTTTGACTCCACGTGCGGGAATGGAGTTGGCAATGATCACTGGGAGAACTTGATGGTGACCAGATTCCATATTCTTCATGCAACTGGATATGAAGCTGGGCTCCAGGGACAGTCTAGGGATTCTGCTAATGAGCTACCTGCCCTGGTTCCTGACTGGATCCCTACCTGAGCTACTTGATGCCCTTGCCAGGCAGGTGGTGGATTCTCCTCAGCTACCAGAGCTGGAGGATTTCAACTTCCATGCTGGGGGTGGTTGGGGGCAAGCTTGGCTTGGGACCTCATCACCGCTGTGCCCCCCCATGATATGAGAGCAAGTTCTCAAACAGTCTCAGGCAAACAACCTGATGCCAGAGCAGTCTGTTGCTAAACAAGAGACAGATGGAAACAATCCCTCTTGCACCAAAGAAATATGCAGTGCTGGCAGTGGCAAATATGACAGAACTTGGGTATGAGACACTGTGGCAGGAAGGGCAGTGAAGTGTTAATACTTAACCCATTCCATTTATCGCAACTGTGGAATGTCATCCAGCAGCACCTTTGAAGTTACTGGCACCCTGCTGGGGAATGATGGATTAGAAGAAGTAGCTTCAGGTTGATGATTTGAAGGAAAGCATCTTGAGGAGGCATCATATGACAGCCTTGCTCAAGGCTGCAGCCATAACCCTCTCCTGAAGACCAAGGCTTCTTCAAGAGACTACCCCTCAGTCAGGCTACTTGGACAACTTTTGTTCATTTCCAACCTTCCCTTTATGGTGAAGATTGCAGAAAAGGTGGTGGGGCAACAGAAGACTCTTGACAATGTGGGTATCATCCCTTCTGGTCTGAGTTAAGACCCGACCTGGGCCTGGAACAGAAATTGCTTTGGTCTCTCCTCTGGACGATCTGAGGTGGGACCGGGATGGATGGAGGTGCACACAAAGAAAGGCCCTACGTATAGACTTCAGAATCATAGTTCAAACTTCAGACACATGGGCAAAAAGATTTTGGACTTCTGATCATTTTACAGTTAATATTATAGCTATATAACATCTCCAAATTTAAATCTGTGGAAGCTGTTATGAGCCCATTGTTAGAAATGCACAGATTGGGTTTCAGTTTCCATTTGTGGAAGGCCGTAGAGAAAATTGAAGAGCTTTTTTAAGATTCAGAGTGTGCTGCTGGTAATAGACCAAGTGAAAAATGGCATTGGTGCATGTTCGGAAGACACCAACTGGTGAAGAGTCTGCCAGGAACTTGTTCCTGTGTCCATGCAACACTTCTTGTCCAAGAATCACTATCTGCAGGTGGCCCCACTAAACCAATAATCTTAACTGTCAAAGGAGTGTTTAAGAGACCACAGGGAGTTATGCCATGCTATGACCAGGGACTGGGTGACATCCATACACCTAAAGTATGAGATACACTGGGGGACATGTGAAATAGGTGTGGGTGAGTGAGGCTGAGCTTCATCCAGAGCCAGTCTGGTGTGGTGGTTCAGGTGCTGGGCTAGAAAGCAGGAGGCCATGAGTTCTAGTCCTGCCATGGGCATGAAAGCCGGCTGGGTGACTTTGGGCCAGTCACTCTCCCTCAGCCAAGCTCACCTCACAGGGTTGTTGTTGTGGTCGGGGGGGGGGCACCCCGAGTTATATATATAAAAAGGTGGGATAAATATATCCTCATCATCAGCATCCTGGCTTTTAGCGCTGACCAGCAGATAAAATTCTCACCAGGCAGCTGCTATCCTTCAGTTTTAGTTTTTATTGCTTGTGGGTGGGGTTTTGATGTCTCCAGGGATCTAGATAATTATCTCTTTGACACTTACATGTATCAACTTTAAATTTTTATGAAGTTCTTAAACTTAATTTACCTCGTTTTAGCTTTAATAGAACTCACAAGCACCTTATAGTTTTACTTTACTGGAAATCATGGAATATTCTCCTTGGTTGCTGCTATTACAGAGTGGCCACCAGAGGGCGCTCCTGGTTAGTTTTATTGTGCGGTCCAGAAATGAATATGTTTTTAATAATTTTAATAATTTTTGTTTGGGGTATATTAATAAAAATAAAACACCAGAAAGGGGTATATTTTAAAACTGAAATCTATTTAATTCCTATTAAAACACATAGCAGTCTCAGACGTAATCGTTGAACATTTTAAGAATGCTATTACACTTACTAAGCAAATTTAAGAGTTACAAAGGTTTCCACATTAAGTTTCCCAGTTTTCAGGAACCCTTCATTAGGAGAGATCTTGAAAAAAGGAAGAGGGGAAAGAAAAAAAATGCTGATATTTTAAACTAGGTTACGGTTTTTAATGCTATGTGAAAGTAATCTGCTGATGTACCAATTAATTCCTACCAAGTGTGTAGGAATTACAGAATCACAGACTCACATCATAGAATCAGAGTTGGAGGGACCCTTGAGGCCATCAAATCTGACCCCCTGTTCAATGCAGGGATCCAAATGAAAGCATCCCAGACTGTTAGCTGTTTAGCCTCCACCTGAGCACATCCCACGAAGGGAAGCCCCAACCACTCTGGGTCTGTTAATGCTCTAGGAAGTTTTTTTCTAGCATTTAATCAGAATCTGCAATCCTGTAACTTAAGGAATAGAAGACAGGCTTCAACCTTTATATGTCATCCTATCAAATTTCCTTGCAGCAGCAGCAGCAGCAGCAGCTGTGGGAGGTGTGTGTGTGTGTGGGGGGGGGGGGGGTTGGCCAAAAAAGTAAGATGGTGGTCATGGCAATGTGATTGAAGACCTCCCCCTTCTACATACGTTGAGCTTGCATGCATGTACAAAAAGGCAGAGCTTCGATCCTGCTGCCTTGACCACCATTTTTATTTTTTTGACCCTTCTTCCAGATGCCTCAGTCATGTTTTTTCTCCTTCAGTCTCTCTCCAGAGAACTTCATTTATTGCTCCCTGATTGTCTTTGTGGCCATCTCTGAACTTCTTCCTGTTTCTCTTCTTGCGATGAGGAGCTCAGGGGTACTTGGGGTGGGGCCTGATCAAACAGAATTGAGTGGAATTATTATTTCACTGATTTGGGAAATTTTACTTCTGTTGATGAAGCTAAAATTGCATTGGCTGCCTTTCCAACCACATCACACTGTGGGCTTACATGCCATTTGTTATCAACTATTATTCGTAGACCTTTTTGCAATATTGTTATCAAGCAAGGTGTTTCCATCCCTCCATCAGATTGTTGTTTCCTCGGTAGAGAATTTTCAGGCTCCCTGGCTCAGACTTGGCAGGAGGTGCAGAAAGGCTAGATAACATCTCTTTTGCCTAGTGGGATAAATCACCTTAAATATTGGTTACCCTTGGTCAACATGACAGTGAAGTCCCCTCTGATACTCACAACAGTTCAATCCAAGATGTACATATCCTGTTTTCCCATGGTTTACAGGCTTTGTTGGCTTGTGCTTTTCAGCCTGGGACCTAGGTTGTTCACATCACTGACACCTTGGTGCTGAGAAATTCTGCCTCTTAACATAACTCCCATAAGAATTGTGAATCTGTCTCTATTAAATTGCATTCTGTTTCTTCCCATTTCTTCAGCTTAACAAGTTGGTTTTAAATTTTATTTTTATATTCTATTGTATTAGCTGTCCCACAGAATGTTGTATTTTCTGCACATCTGATGTGCATTTCAACTATCTCTTCATTCAGATCATTCATAAGAATAATGAAGAATAGAGAACCCAGAACTGATCTTTGTGGCACCTTGCTCAATACTTCTTTCAAATTGGTGAGCAACCATTGATAAGTATTCTTTGAGTGCAATTTGAACCAGCTTTGTATCTTCTTAATTATCATGTCATCCAGCACACACATAGCCAGCTTGCTAATCAGCATGTGATGAGGTATTCTGTTAAATAAAGTGAAGGTATATTATGTCTTCAGCATACCCACAATCTATTAGCTGATCAAAAATGAGATAAAATTATCCAGAAAGATTTATTCTTGACAAAGCTATGTTAATGTTTGATAATAACTACGTTTTCAAGATGATCACAGACTAAACTCTTTATGATCTGCTCCAGACTCTTCCCCTGAATCTGTGACAGGTTGTGAGGGATGCTGGGAAGGAAATGGAAGGGTACTTAAACTTAAATGTGACTTAAACAATCACATTTCTGTCAGTTCCCAGCTTATTTCATAAATGGCAGCTTAGCCCAGCTAGAAGGGAACCTGGGAAAAAGAGTTTCAAATTATTCAAAGAGACTCTGAGTTAATTAACTCACTATAAATGAGTTAATGTGGGAAATTCCTGGTTTAGCTTCCAAGATTTCCTACTTGCCCCAAACTATGATTATGTCTTACTGAAGTTGGTGTAGTTTTTGCTTCCTTGATCTAAGCTTGCTGTTTGGAGCTTGACAGAATTAATGCCACACTGATTGGTTTGTAGTTCACTATAGTTCTTTTATCCCTTTCTGAAGATAGGGGCAACATTTGTTCTCCATTCCTCTGCCTTTTTACCAGTTCTTCAGGATTTCTCCAAGATAATATATAAAGGTTTGGTCAGATCACTGGCTAGTTCATTTTGTACTCTAATATGCAATTCAGCTGGTTCTGAAGATTTAAGCCCATGCGAAGGAAAAAAGTATTTGCTGACTGTGTATCTGTCAGTCTCAAGCTTCCATCCTGTCCCTTCATTCTGTCTTTCCCAATATCCTTGTGGAACACACTCCTCAAACAGAAATTGAGTACCTTTCTTGGTTCCCTAGTTGTATTTGGTTTTTTCACTGCTCTCCTGCTTCTTTCCTTTCCCTTGTATTTTGAATATAACTAAGCCTTTTTTTGTTGTTGTTGTTCTTAACATCCTTTGCTAACCTCTTCTCATTCTGAACATTTGCTTTCCTAATATCAATTCTACAGTTCTGGGCTAATATCTGTACATTTCCTCTGTGACCAAGCCCACATTCCACTTGTCGTATGTCTCCTTTTTAGATCTTCACTAAGCTTTTTGTGTAGTCACACTGGCTTCTTCTGCTGTCCTCCATTTTTCCTCCTCACTGGAATTGTTAACATTTGTGTTATTAATACCTCCTATTTTAGAAACTCCCACCCATCGTGAGCTCTTTTTCCCATTAGCATCCCTTGCCATGGTTTTTATCATTACTCTGAATTTACTAAAATGTTTGAAGCTCAGGTTATTAGTTTGATATCATCAATTTTAGGTTCTCTTACAATTAAGAATGCCAGCAATACTCTATCACTTCCCTTCAGTGTTCCTGCTGCTTTCATTTTTAACTTAGGTCTTCCCTATTCATTAGTATCAAGTCAAGAAGAGCTGATCCAATTGTACCTTCTTTTACCCTCTGAATGAGAAAGTTGTCAGCAAGACAAGTCAGGAATTTCCTGGAAGGACCATGCTTGGCAGCACTTATCTCTGAAGAGAAGTTGGGATAATTAAAGTCTCCAATCACTGTGGCTTCATACCTCTTCAAGAGATTTCAATTTGCTTTTGAAAAGCATCACCCACATCTTCCTCAAGGCTGGGCAGGGTGTAATTTACACCAACAACACTACAGCTTTTATTTGTTCCTCTATTTTAACTCAGATACTCTCTGTTGCACTGCTATGTTAATTCATTTGGATTTCTGAGCAGGAATGGGTATTGTTAGCATTCAGTGCCACTACTTATTCCCACCCCCACCTACCCCCTTTCTGTATCTTTGAACAAATGGCATCCCTCAATTGTTATATTCAGTCCTGGGAGTCATCCCAGCATGTTACAAATTATATTTTCCCTTCTGTACTAAGAGCATAAACTCTTGTTTTTTATTTCTCATGTTCTGAGCAATAATGCATAGACACTGAAGGCAATGAACATTATGAGTCAATATTTTGTTTTATTTTTCTTTGAGTGGTTTAAGAGACCCCATTGCAACAACACTCCTAATTTCTACAGTCTTTATCTGAGGTCCTTATTTCCCTCAGTGTTCCTACTATTTTCTCTCCCATATGGACATCTTCCCTATCAGTAAGTATGAAGTCACCGATAACTGTTCTTGTGCCTGCCTCCATGCCCTGAAGGAGAAAGCTATCAGCAAGATAAGTCAATGGAAATTCTTGCTTGGCAGAGTTTGTCTCCTCAAATCTTGTCTCCAACCCTTTCACCAGGATTTAGTTTACAGCCCCCCATAACCTATCTTGTCAGGCCATTTTGTTATTATTATTAGTCCTTGTGAAGTATAACCATCTCAGTTGATCTTTTAGATTAGGGTTTTTCAAATGGCGGTTGTAGTACTCTAGGGTCCCACAATAACTTAATGGGGTTCCATAAGAGACAAATGGCAAAACAAGGCAAAACCTTCATTTGAACCCATCAGGGCCTCCATAGCAATTTTTCTAAGGTACAGCAGGAAGGGTGGAGCTTGTTCTCCCATGATAAAATGCCATGGCCACCATTTTGTGGACTGGGGTTATCTTTTTTAATTAACAGGTTCTGTGGCCTGAAAAGGTTTGAAAATCTAAATAGTGTAGATGTAGTCACAGTATCCACATGTCTCCTGTTGACATTACTTGCATAGCCAATCACTGTCCTGCAGTATTATTTCTTTTTCTGATCTTCCATGGACTGGAATGATTGATGAGAATACCACATAAAAAGCAGCAGGAGCTTTGATCACACCATTGCAGCTTCCATCCTGACTTTCTTGACCACACCCTGCAGACACCTTTGACCTCCATCAAGTGTTGGCCCCACCAACATTTGATTCCATCCCTTTCTATCCCACAGGCTGGTGTGTGTAGCCACCAAAGAATTCTTCTTTGATGTACTCAGACAGGTTGCACTTCAGCAGCAGGCATGTGAGAGGCAAAGATTTTTCTGAGCTTCAGAAAAGGACTTAAAAAACATGAATGCAGAGCTTTCTGGTCTGATCACAAATGTCTTTTAATTGCAGCAGCCTCTCTTCTTCATATGGATCCCAGCATATTTTTAAGAAAAGAAATAAGAAGTAGATTTCCACTGAGCTGCATGATACCTGATCTGGAATATATTCGTTTAGCTCTTTTTCTACATGCTGCCCCAAGCTCTGAATGCCTAAATTGTGGGAGCTGGGCAAAATATGGTTTCCTCCCATGCTAATATTATCCTTTTCCACTGTTGCTTCTCCCCAAACGCAGGGCTGAACAAACCAGAAAGAATATCCTAAATCACCTCCCTTCTGGTGCCTGCTCTTTTTCTGTCCACCATTCTAAGGGAGATCTGTAAAGCCACCATTTCTCTCTTTTACAATCTTTCTTTGCAGCCTTATGTTGCCCCTTTCCAAGTCTATCTCACTTGCTCATACAAAAGTGCTCACATAAACACAGTAGCTGCCTTAAAGGCAAAATATTAAAGATATGTACAAGTATTTCCAAGATGCCTTTGGGATGTTGTGATAGTGGAGGTTGCAGCCATGGAACTATTGGAGATATTTGCTTTCTTTCTTTCTCTGTCTCTTTCTCTACTCCCCCCCATCCTTTTGTTGGCCCATTTGTCTTTGAGGGACCTGGGGTGTTCTTTTGATCAGTTCAGTCTCTCTCTTGGCACTTGAGTTCTGATTGGCTGAAACACTTAGAAGGGGGGGAAATCTTTAATTAAGAAGATAATCTCTTCTTACAACTTTCGGTGGCTCCATTTCACCAATCCCTTTTGCTTGCACTTCAGGATTGATTGTCCTCCAGCATAGTTTAGGTCTTTTAACTTCTCCACACTCGAGGAGCAGAAGCTAGAATCTCATTTTACATTTCTTCTAGTTTGTTTCTCTTTCCATCAATCATATAACATCCCAAATTTTATGTTTTGCTTTCACAAACTTTATTTTTCTTTCTTTCTTTTTGGAAGACAGATTATGTTTCGGATTGGCTGTTATCCAGGCACCTTGTTCCTTGTGTCCCTCTTCCATCTCAGCCACCATTGGTGAGTAATCAGAGTTTCTTGCTTTACTCTATAGACAGGCTGACAGGAAACAATTGTGCAGAATCAAGTGCTTTTGTTCTTTGCTACTACTCATCATCAGCCCTTTATTGAGGTCAGTATTTTGATAAATTGGGGAAACTCAAGAAAATTACCTACAACAGTTCTGGAACATGACTTCTCACTTTCAAGATGAATGGTTCACTAACCTAACCATCTTGGGAAGGTTCTCAAGCTGTAGCACTCACCCATAATCTCTTTTCCAGGTATCACATTACCCAATTTGGACAAAAACTTCGGTGCCACTGATTTTTGTAAGAACCTGTTGAGGTCACAGCTTCTTAGACTAATAATTGAATTGTAAGGGAAAGATCAGGCATCATAAGAGATACATTTCTCAAATTTCATTGCATTTCTTAATCTCAAAATGTCTGGCTTATTTTTCATAAGTTTCCACTTATCATTCTTAGATTAATGATCTGGATAAACTTGATCATTCTAGATAAGCGGAGAGTCAATTCAGTTGATCTTTTCTGATATTTTCTCCTTAACTTTGTAATGTAATATGAAACTGTTAACAAGGAATGAATAAATAAAATGGGGTTTTGAAACATTTTTCTGGAAAGGATGTCCAAAAATAAAGAACCACAATAAAAAATAATAAGCAACATATTACCTTTTATTGGACAATTGTTCGCTGGTGTAAGTTCTTATAAATATGTAACACTGAACTTATCATAAGGGAAATAAATTTGCTGACAGAAGTCCTTGATTTTCCCTTCCCATTACTTGATATTGTTTGCTACCCTTCCATCCTTTTGAGATTTAACTGTCTCTCCAATGGGAGAGATCTGTTCATTACCGATTCTGTTTGCCATTCTGTCAGTTATTTTGATTAATTGATTGATTATTGCCATCAAGTTGGTGATGGCTGTTAGTAGTTTGTTAAATAGGAGAATAAGTCTATTCCAGTTAGTTACATACTGAACCTTTTTGACAGCTTAATTTAACAGTGATCTCACTACATACTAAATGCAAAGACATGTAAAACAATCTTTTTATTTTTAATAAGGACTCCAGAAATTATTATAACAAAAAAAATAAGCCCTGCTATAGTAGTAATTGTAAATTTTAAGCGCAATCCACAATTCCAGAGAATTGCATGTAAGTACAGGAGGATCTACCCTAGCAGGGGTACACAACTTCTATCAGCTTAAGGGCCACCCCAGCAATAGTGACTTGTGTTCTTATTATCTCACAGAAGGAGTGCTGTAATTCATTCTGTACAGGGATGCCCTTGAAGAAAACTTGGAAGTTACAGCTGGTGCAAAATGCAGCAGCCCACCAGAAGATCCATGCAGCGGGGAGGGTGGGTCCTGCATTGGCTGCCAGTTGGTTTCTGGTCTAGTTCAAGGCGCTGGTCATTCCTATGAAGTCTTTCATGGCTCAAGTCTTTCTTTGTAGGATCAGCTCTTCCATGTGGAAGCTGCCTATCTGGTATGTGTGAGCTGAAAAGGCATGCTGAAGATTCCCTTCCCCACTCGTCCAAGGAGAGTAGAAGGGTAAATTCAACCCTTTTCTGTGGTTGCTCCAGCTTGCCCCATCCAAGTTAGGCAGACCCCCTCTCTTTTCATCTTTCTGAACTTGGTTAAGATGCTGTTCTTCCAGTAAGCCTTAGATATAGGGAAAGGCAATATATGGGGCCATTGTCTCTCATGCCAGTTTTTGAGTGGCATAACAAATAATTCATTTGTTATTCATTATTTTTATGGATTGTGTACTTGGAATTTAAATAATTGTGTGCCACCCAGAGTCTTTGATTAGGATCATGTATAAATTTTAATAAATGAATAAATAAATGTTGAGGGCTACACTCTGGAAGGGAGGGAAAGGAGCTTTTTAAGGGGAGAAATTAGGGTGTTAAATCTTTCCAAGGCTAAAGACATCCATTTACTCCTTAACTCCCCACTGCCAACAATGCTAAAGAGAGATGACATTCTGGACCTCATCTGATTGTTGGGACCAGGGCCTCCTGTTTTGTACTCCTGAGCTACAGTATCAAAAGGAATCCCTATATAAAACCTTATGTTTGTACCTGCAACTTATGCTTTGGAGCCATAATAAGAAGGCAAACACTAATATTGGAGGAAATGCAACAGTAAAGGATAGTTGAGTTGATCATGTTTTTCTGGTGTGGAAAAATTACAGGGCTATTCCCCAGTCTTTGTTCCTGAGATCCAAATCAGGCTGTTCCTCCAGAAGTGTCTCCAAGAGTGTGAAAATTAGTTTCACACTCTTGAAACTAATGCCTTGTGCTTAATGCAACTTCATAAGGCAGTTTAAACTGCAAGCAGATGACATCTCCAGATGACATTTGACTTGTTGCATTGTTCCACTGGCCAGGCAGTTCCCCCCACTCCAAAGTCCAATTCTTCCAGAATATACAAGCTTGTTGAAAGATCAGATTTGCTTGGTGCCTTACACTCACACCAGCTGGACAATGGTATCCCTGTTAGTGGCCAGATTTTTCAGGAACAGGTTGCAATCTGTGAAGAAAAATGGACTCTGTCTGCCACTCCAAATTGATGAATTTATCCATTTGTGACCCTTAGTTGACTGAGTTTCCATCCTGCTAACAGGATGAGTTTTAGTAGTACCTCTGTTAGCAGTCCTGTGTGCCTTGTTCATAGTTGATAGTTCCCTCTTTCTGGCCATTTCTATGGAAGAATAATAGGTTTCTCAGCAGTAGTTAAATGACCTAGCATTTTGTGGTGATGGTGGTGATGGTGTGTGTGAGTGTGTGTGTGTGAGTGAAGGCTGGCAAATCCAACCAACTAGAGCAATACCATCTGACCTCTCCCATTCATTAGTACTGGGGATCCATCCTGATAAATCCCATTTAGATTAGGGATTAATTCTCCAAACCTTGTTACCTCAACAAAGGCAAATAGAAAACTCACATGGAATGACTCTAATTTGAGTTCCTGCATGGACTGTGGCTAGGTTGCCACACCAGAAAGGAACTACCATGTAATTTAATTCCTTCCTTATTATGTGGATACCTGCCAAATGGAAAGTGTTAAAAAAATAAAAAGTCAGATCATGGGTAAACCCAGTCTCTACCCACTCAGTACCCCAATGCTTGTGATAAAGGAGCCCCCCTCCCCACCTGCATTCAAACAGCCCCAGCTCTCCTCTCTTTCCCTAGGCATTGGGCCAAGGTGTGGGTTCACTGAAGTTGTTACAGTGTTGGCTCTTTCCCTGTTTGGACATTTTTTCTTTTTTATGGTTTGATCATTGCTTCATTTTTTATGCATTTAATCTGTATGCTGTCCAGGGTTGTTTGAATGGGCAGCCTGAAAAGGTGATTAATAAACAAATACAACAGATATGACCCAGAACCGATCCATTTCTATCCACTGGAATTTGCAACTCAGTTTGTAGCTTAGCAAGCTTCCTAGATAGATAGATAGATAGATAGATAGATAGATAGATAGATAGCAAAATGTTTAATGCTATGGCCCTCTAAGCACAGTTGAAGCTGTGGAGGGATCCCTTCATGGGAAAGGGATCTTAATTACCCCTTTAGAATGATAATATTGCCTTTTAAAAGAAAACGATTCCATTATTTGGTCAATGTTCCTCTGCAGTTGAAGTTTTATTATTTGTTAACTGATTTGATTTTGTTTGGTTGATGGGTGTAATCTTTCCCCTCCCTTCCCCATTACCCTCTATGAATGCTTCTCAAATAAATTCTTGAGCTTATGAAAGATATGAAAGAATTTGTGTCCATTTGTGTCAGTGCCAAGGTTAATTCGTGACAGAAACCTACTCTTCAACTCTTTACTAAACTTAAGTTTATTCTGGGGGGGGGGGGGTGGGCACAGAAAAGGAAGAGGATTTGAATTAGTGTAGCTTAGCTGATAGGAAAACAGTGCACTTCCCTGTGTTCTGAAGGGATGTGAACAGCAAGAAATCAGAAGAATACATCATAGGTTTTCTCCAAAAAAGACGGCCTGCCAAAAGTTGAAGGCTTTTTAGCATTACTTTTCTGTAGTTTTTCCATGTCTTGAAATCTTACATCTTCTTTGTGGATGGTGGTATAATACAACTTTGAAGTAGTTACATCAAAACAGTTATAAAGATATGTTCAACAAAGCCAGCACTAGGAAAAGTATCAACAAAATGCAAATGTTATCAGTTTCAGAAATGCATCATTAATCAAGACCTTTATGAAAGAGGTAGACCTTATACGAACTCCTCAAGCACTTCCCTAACATAATCTTAGGGACTGAATCCCTAAGTCAGAGAATGCATTCTTTGTCATACCAGATCATTAAAGTCATCATAATTTACAAGGTGAATAAATTAAAATCTTACCAGTAGTCTTAAAGATTAATATGTACTGACATAGATATGTATTTTGGAACTGTACCTCATCAAGACAGGGGGCAAATTAATCAGTGGACAAATTTTGTGCTGTTTTTTTTTTTTAAAAAAAAAACATGTTGGTTAGCAAATCAGTGAAATTTCTAGACTTTTGGTAGAGTGGGAAAGAATGAGGCTTTTCCTATTTTTAAAATAGAAATATCTGGTGTAGCTAAATGAAATCAGTAACTCCTGAGAAGCATTTAAAAATCGGATGATAACTATATAGGAATTTATAAAATAGTCTTGGTATAATGTTCTTCAAGCATAGGATAATTCCAGCAGTGATTCTTGTGATTTTGCCTGTGTTATTGGGATAAATTATATGTACCATGTACCACAGCTGCAGTGTTGCTTAAGAAATTAAAGCTTGTCCCTTAAAAACTGTTTAACATGAATGGGCATCTTAGTCAAATAATTATCTGGTACTGTCAACAAAAAGTACCCCCTGCTCCAAGAATCTGGAATATTCTCCCCCATCATTTCCTAAATCTGAAATACATGTAAATGAGATTTGTCTAGTGTCACTCTCTCAATATAAATTGAAAAGAATAAATATCTCTCACCAAACTGAGAAGCAAAACAAAACAAAACAAAACAAAAATTATTTAAAGGAACATTCAGTGAAAAGCCATAGCTAGCTCCTCAGCATAAATGAGAACAATGGTTAGACTTAATTTGGGACTCACTAAAACATTATTTAATACTATTAAAATATCCTAATGATAATTAAAGTGCATTTTTGCACCAAATAATCAAAAGTTATAGCAATTACCTTGTAGGATCGAGCCAGTGAGGATATAAGGATTTATGTAAACACTACATTAATTATATAACCATCAAACTCGAACATTGCAAGGGGCCACATTGGCCATGGAGTCCAACCCCCCCCCCCCCCCCCCCCAGTGCAGGAATTTAAATTAAAGCATCTGAGACAGAGGGCTGTCTAGCCTCCACTTGAACACATCCAGTGAAGGGGTGGCCACTACTTCTCTGGGTAATTGGTTCCTCTGTTGAACTGCTCTTACAGTAAGGCAACTTTAAATCAGAATCTGCTTTATTATACTTTAAATGCAGTCTGCAACAAGACAGCAGGTCCTGACCTTCTTCTATGGGACATTGTTCCAGTAATTTAAAGAATGTTCAGTGATCCTTTCTCAAGACTAAACATACCCAAGGGTTCCCCCATAGGGCTTAGTTTCTAGTTCCCAGATCATCTTCATTATCCTTCCCTGAGACTTTTTCATTTTCTCTGAACCCCTCTTAAAGTAGGATGCCCAGATCTGGATAAAGTACTTGAAGAATGCAATGATTACTTCTCAGAATTTGGAATTACATTTCTGTCGATGAAGCCTAAAACTGCATTTGCCTCTTTGGTAGCCACTCAGCTGGCTCATATTCAGTTTTCAACTGACTACAATTTCCATTCCAAAATGAAGTGTTTAATTTATTTTTTAAATGCCATTACCAAACCTGGTTCCCCCACCCCATCCTATATGTCTTTATCTTTTGTTTCTTAAGTGAATCATTTCTGTCAAGTTTCATTCTATTACTTTCATCCCTTTTTCCAACCTATCAAAATTGTTTTTAATTTTATTCCTGACTCTTGGGGTGTTAGCTAGGCCACCAATTTTGTATAATTGCAGTTTTCATGAGCATTCCCTCCAGCTTTTTCATCTAAAACACTAATGAAAATATTGAAGAGTAGAGGACCTAGGACTGATCATTGTGGCATCTCTTCAATCTTCAGTGAGGAACCACTGATAGCTCTCTTGGGGTACAATTTTTGACCCAGTTTGTATCTACTTAATTGCTATTATCAAGCCCACGCTTAACTAGCTTGCTAATCAACTGTCATGGGGTCCTTTGTCAAATGCTTTGCTGAAATCAGGGTATATAATACTTATATAATTCCCATAGTTTTTAAAAAATGAGATAAAATTACCCTGGCAAGACTTATTCATGACAATCCATGCATATTTTTGGTAATTGCCACCTGTCTTACAGATCAGTTTCTTGATGATCTCCTCTACAATAGGTGAGTACTGAGGCTGGATTAACTGATCTGTTTGCTGCTGGATCTTCCTTTTTTCCCTATTCTGAATATAGGAAAACATTTACTCTCCTCCAGGACTTCACCAGTTCTCCAGGATTTTTCAAAGATAATAGAAATTAAGCTAGACCATCAGCTAATTCCTGTAGTCCCCTAGGGTGCAATTAATCTGTTCCTGACAGTTAAGCTCATTTTTTAAAAAAGAAATATTCCTTGACCATGATTCTGTCAGTCTCAAGCTTCAATTCTGCCTCTTCATTCAACTTTTACAATTTCATGGTGGAACGCATCATTTTTTGTTGGTGAAGACTAATGGGAGCACCATCAGTGTTTTTCCAAGGCTTTTTGTGTGACTCCCCCAATCAATTCCTCAGCTGCTGCCAATTTTTGGAAAGTTAAAATTGAAATTAATGGACTAATGGGAGTCAGCAAAAGAAAGCAATGTGATTGCACTAAAAGATTAGAGAAGGCCTAAAAATAAAAAATACATAAGATGTGGAAAAAGAGCTCATCGTATTCGTAGAGAAAGTATCTGGAAAGCTAAAACCAAGTGCAGATGATCTTAGCAAATGAGTTGTCATCATGATAACTAACTTTCTATTTGACTATTAGGTAGATGGCTTGCATGTTAGGTGAGTTCACAGTTGGCATGAAAACCATACTCAAAGATTGTTTATCAACAGATCCTTATCAAGGTGGAGTAAACCAGGGATTAGTCTGGGGCCTTGTATTCTTTAGTCATTTTATTAAGGGTTGGAATATTTATCATATATGCAGATGACACAAAATTGGGTGGCATAGCTAACACAAGAATACGGACACAAAATTTAGAATGATCTTGATAGGGTAGAGAAATGGGTTGAACATGCTAGAATATGTTTTAATAGAATGTAATATATTTCAGTTATGAAAAAGAAATCAAATGCAGAGGATGTATAAGGTTTGGGGCAAGTGAAAAGAATCTTGGAGTTATAGCTGATTATACGGTAAACAGGAATCTGGCTTTTGGCGTGGCTCTAAGAACGGCAGATGCCACCCATCTTAGGAGCGTAACTCTGGGCAGCTCACAACTTCCCATCTTATTCTGCATTTGTCAGACATATCTTGGGAACAGCATCCATTTCTGGGCAAAATCCTTTGTGAAGATTCAGGCAAACTGCAGCAGGCACAAAAAAAAGAGGCAATGCAGATGATCAAAGGACTACAATTTAAAGAGGTGGAAAGAAGTGGATATATTTAGAGAAAAGATGAAAGGCTCTACAAGTGCCTGAAAGGATGTCACACAGAAGTACTGTCTCTCATTCCAAAATGTAGAAAAGGGAATAATATTTTTAAGTTACAGAAAGCAGATTCTGACTAAATATTTAAGGGAAAAAGTCCTATTTGAACAATTTGACAGCATTTGCATGTATCGGTTCTGGATTTTTATTAAGGAAACAGCCAGGATACCATGTTAAAATACAATCCACCAGTCCTTGAGCCACCAGAAAAGTAGACCAGTATAAAATTTGCTGTCCTGATGGCCAAGCTTTATTTTGCCTCAGTAATGGGGCCAGGAAGTGGGGCAGTCCATACAGATTTAATGTGGAATAAATTAAGGAAAGTGACTGCTGGATAACGCTGGCTTCATTTTCCTCAAATCAGGAGAAGCAACCACCAGTTGTTCTGTTTAATGTGTGACGGGGTGAGATAGGGCAAGTTCGGTGGGTGCTTTGAATGGTGGGGTTAGACATCTGTCAAGCGGCGCAACTAATGGGTCCCAGGCCTGGAGGATGGACTGGGCCAAAGAAGAGCATTGGGAGAACTTTCTCTTGTAGGGGTGTCCACATATATGGTAACAAAAAGCCAAGATGATGATTGGTGTGATTGAAGCTCTATCTGTTTTTATGGGCACCGCAGCTTCAAGGAGAGATTTCACTTGTACTGTTGTGGCTGCCATCCTGATTTTTTGGCCATACCCTGCAGAAACTCTTGCTCTCCCGGTTCCCCCTGTGCTCCTCCTGTATGCCTCTGGCTTTGACCTGTCAGCTGGGCTACGTCTGAACCCAGGCCCAGTGCCTTTTTGAAGGGCACTAAATCTGTGTCCAAAAATTGATCAGCTGGGAGGTCATGCAAACACTGGATGATCTGGGGCTGGAGAAAGAATAGAGAGGGCTAAGGAGTGCATTGCAAAATGATGACCATGGGGGGATAGAAGGAGGAATAGAAGAAGTGGCAAATATTTATTGGGACAGCATCCATGGAAATTGTGGCAAGCCCAGCCCCCAGGAGACAACTGCAAGTTGTGGAAGAAAGTGGGAGGGAGACAGCTGTAAAGATTGCATGTGGAAGCCAGGAAAGGTGCCATGGAAGCTGATGAGAAGTCATGACCAAAAAGGGTGGGGGGCAAAATAAGAAAAGAGAATAATTCTGGTACATAGACTTTACTGAGTTGCTCCCATAAAGTTTGCCATGGTGTTTTTGTTCATTGGGCATTCCACAGGAATTTGAACAGGCAGAGGGGGAAGGAGAGACTCAGCCTGTAAAAACACATACCACTCAGTGGGTCCCAAACAATGCCTTCCTCCCTTCAGTGTCTGCTTTGGATTCCTGTCCTGGGATCCCAAACACATGGGAAGAGCAGGACTGTTTCCACTGCCTCCCCATGCCCCAAGTAAACCAAGGAAAGTTCTTATGTCTCCTTCTCATTCTCCTTTTCTTTCTCCTTCTCCTTCTCTTTAGCTTCAGCTGGGTTCATGCTACCTCCTAAAGCAGCAGGTCTAGATCTGCAGAGGAGCTGGATAGGGGGAAGCTTCCCCCCCCCCCCCCTTCCCATGTGGAGACCATGGTGATGTAGAAGTGATGAAAAACTGGCAAATAAATCAGCTTTCTGTGCAGCACAGATCTCTCTCTCTCTCTCTCTCTCTCTCTCTCTCTCTCTCTCTCTCTCTCTCTCTCTCTCTCTCACACACACACACACACACACACAATAGCTTCAGGTCCACCTTATCAACTACACTATTAACAAAGCATACTGAACTACATCTAGGGCAAAAATTATGTCAGGAGGTGAGAAATACTAGTTGAAAACAGCAACAACTGAAGGCAACTTTACGCTGTGTTAGCTGTGGGCAGGAATGAGATGAAGACACAGGCTGGAAGACATGTTATATCAGAACAATTTCTGGGGCATGGTCATGGGGTCATGAGGATGACTCCTAAGTGTGTAGGCAGAGGCATCCTATGATATACACAGAGTAAATTTCATTTATGATACAGTTATCCATTAATACAGCCACACTTCCTAGTCTTAAGGACCAATGCCGAACCATTTGCTAAACATTTCATTTATTCTTAGGCATGCTCTACTTCCATCAAATTCTTACCACATTCCTGAACATTCAACATATTCATGCAAATTATTTCATAAAATCCAACTTATTCATTTAATGATATGCTTTTTTGAAATCATCTAACATATCTATAAATATTTTTTTCTTGCTTTCATACATTTTGGAATGACCTGCTGAAGAACAAACATCTGGGCCACACCTCCCTGATTGTCTGTTGCATTCTTCAAATTTTACTCATCCACTTTTTCATTCAAAATTCTGCCAAACACCATCCCAGGTGACCTAATAAACTAATCCCCCTGCAGTTTTTGCATTCAGTCTTCACTCCATCTGTTAAAGAAGGAGAACAGTAAGAGCATTCTTCCAATAATCAGACCCAGATGGAGTCTTCACGTGCTTGTTAAACAAGTTGGTCAGCCACAGTGGCAGCCGCAGGGGAGCTGCAAGGGGGGGTGGGGGGTGTCAGTGCAATGCAGGCAGTGTTGTAGTGGAAGCCCTGCCTCTCTTCTACATGCATCATGCATGTGCTCCAAAGGGTGGGATAAATTGCCCCCATGACACTGCTTTCATCATTTTGAGCCTATGAATGCCGTTGGACAGTCACTCCCTAAGCAAAGCCTTCCATATGCTAACATTTCTCTGCTTACACCATATCAACCAGTGTTTCTCACCCTCAGCAACTTTAAGATATGTGGACTTCAGCTCCCAGAATTCCCCAGCCATCATTCATTCTTCCCATTACAGTATAATTCTCTGCATTTCTGTGGCACTTTGTAACTTTATTTTTAGTTGCCTCTTAGGATCGTAAACCATCTATTTATTGTATATCAATACTGTATTACTCTGTGATCAACATTTTAAAATATTTACATCTACAAAGTTTAGACTGTTTTCCTGGGACAATTATTCCAAGATCTTTAAAAAAATTCACACACCAAGTAATTCTCCATACAGAATTTTCCATAGATAAATTAAAACTGAGAAATACAGAAAATATATGCAACTTACTCCAAATAACTGATAATTATATAGTATAATTATTATATAGTACAATAATTATATATATAGTATATTATTGTACTATATCAATAAATGTTGTTATAGAGGTTAACATACCCATGGTTAACATGGTTAACATACCATGGTTAACATAATTAACCATGACATATTATCAGCACACAATCATTCATGTTTCTCTATGACATAACATCAGCGTATAATAATAATTTAACTCTAGCCACTCTTATGCCAAGAGTATTTTGTTTGCCTGATGGCAATGGTTCGATATCAAATTAAATGCAAGAAGAGATAAACAACATCAACTGATCTTCAGGTATTGGAGGGTTCTCACACAGAAGAGAGAATGGACTTATTCTCTATTCTCCAGAAGCAGAACTATAGCCAGTAGGTTAAAAGTATAAGGAAAAAAGTTCAGGCTGGACAACAAGAGGTATTTCCTGATTATATGAGCTGTCAGCCAGCAGAACAGGTTTCCACATGGTATGGGGAGTTCTCCTTTGTACAGGTCTTCAGACAGAAGAAGAGACTGTGGGGAAGAGACTCGGTTAGAAGAGGCTGTAGGTCATCTTAAGTCTGATCATCCTTCAGAGATGTTGAGCAGCTGAATGACCTACAGTCTCTTCCAACTCTATGGTTCTGCAAAAAGTTCCATGAGAAATCTTGACAGGTGAGGAAATTACTGTAGCGCATTTGAGAGCCACTGTGGTGTCATGGTGAAGGCGCTGGCCTAGAAAGCAGGAGGCTCTGAGTTCTAGTCTTGCCTTAGGCATGAAAGCCAGCTGGGTGACTTTAGGCCAGTTACTCTCTCTCAGCCCAGCCCACCTTACAGGGCTGTCGTTGTGGGGAAAATAGGAGGCAGGAGAATTAGATATGTTTGCTGCTTTGATATATATATAAATAAAAAGGTGGGATAAAAATATCATCATCATCATTTGTAATAACCATGTCCAAAGAATTAGAATGCCAAATCTTAATCCAATAAAAAAGAAGGAAATCCATCTTTGCCCCAAACTTGCTCCATATCAAAAGCCTTTTGAGGGTTCATTGACATCACTACTGCCAATTCTATTTTTTCTTGAATACCTAAAATATTAATCAGTAATCTAATCTTAGGCAAGGCTTGCCACCCTTTTATGAAATCAGACTGTACAGCATGGATAATCAAAGGTAATATTATTGTATTGACTGTAATCTACCTGTATCACTGTCAAAAATTCAGGTGATAGCTTGCACAACAAGAAGATATGTCTTGTGCCATTCAATAGGATAGGGATCAGAACTGGGAACTTTTCCTACTTTCACGAATTTAATAGCATCTGTTATTTTCTGAAGTGATAAAGGTGTAGTCATGTCTTATCTCTGAGCAGTATTATTTAAAAATGATTTATTCCTCAGTAGCCATTTGTTCAATATTATAAAATTGATTATGAAAACTAAAAACAATCTGATTTATTAGATCAGAAGCATTACACCCTTTGCCCTGAGCATCCCCAATAAGAGAGTGATATTACTATGTTATTGCTGGCTCAGTCGAGAGGCCAATATTTGGGCTCACTCCCAACATATTTGCTTTGCTTCAATGACTGTTTAGTACCTAGAGGGAATTGTCCCAATTGAGCTGTCATAAAAAATTATATAGTTCCAGTGTTTTGCATATGTATTCAAAAGTTCCTTAACTTTATTTTCCAAATTTTCTAGTTTAGATTTTGTAATTTTCCATTAAGCATTCATTTATGAGAACAAAGTACATTTCAGCGCAACCGAAGAGGTTATAGTCATTAGTGTATCTTGTATGATTTCTATCTCTAGAATCCTAGCGTTTAGGCCAACAAGACCAGCCCCTGGCCCCGGGCATCCCAGTTACAGCATCTCTGACATCTCTTACCTTCACTTAAGTGTTCAGTGAAGAGAAGCCCCCACCTCTGTGAGCAACTGGTTCCACTGCTGCATGACGTTTATGGTCAGGAGGTTTTCTCTAAAATTCATTTACTTCTCTTAAATTCAAAGCTGCAATACTTGAGGGACCGTGGCTGTCCACAGATGGGCTCATCTGTTGGCCTCTGCCCATCCAGCTTTGGCTAATTGAGGCTTTCACAAAGCCCTTTTGAGTTCAAGGGGGGAAGAGTTGACTCAGCCACCAGCCCTAGTCATCCCATGCCTCATGCAGCACTCTTTGCTGACGGGAAGAACAGCACCGGTCAGGCCAGTCTGCTGCCAGGACAGCCTGAAGTATGTACACCTCTTCTATACTAGCTAGGATCTCTGGGCTAGCAATGCTAAGTTGCAGTTATTTTTTAGATTTTGCAGCTTAGATCGCTTCTACGGAGCAGTTTTCTTTTCTTTTTCTTTTAGATGTTTATTAATATTTACAACCTTGTTTTATATTTTATGTTGCATCTTCTTTCTTCTACATAGTCTCAGTATTTAATAACAGTAGACATCTGTGATAGTAATGCTATTTTAGTCATTTTTTACCATTTATAGATTGAGAAAGGTACTGGTTGTAAATTTTACAGGAAGGCCTCTATTCACTTAGGGATTCAACGAAATGCACAGTTTTATTAAAGTGGCCAAAAATTCTTCATGCCACTGTATAGGCTTGTTCCTTGTGTATGAATTTGATTTCTTTGGTCCTGGAGATGTAAATGTTTGAAGTACAGAACTATTCCCTGGTGATATTTCTGTGAATCACAAGGTGCCAATCAGCCCTTCCATCTGGCTTTTCTCAATTTCCTGGTCAAACACTTTTGTTGTTGTTGTTGTTGTTGTTGTTGTTGTTGTTGAAGAAGACAGAATCAAAATAGTAGTTGAATTGCTGTGGCGTTTCTGTATTAGGCATTGTGTCTTTTTCATTGAAGAGTGGGCATCCTCATTTTTTCCCCTTTTTGTTTTATTTGAACATATCAGAAGAGATCCTTCCTGCTATTCTTGCCATCTTCTATTTATTCTATTTAATTTTCTTGACACTTTTGTCTACATTTTGGCCTGGATGTGATGTGGGGGAAGATTATTTCTATACTGTATGTCATTTTAGAAGTTTAGAGGAAATGAACTGTGAGAAAATATGAAGTATCTCCACATGGAACATTCCTGATGCTGAGTGGGACATTCGGCTGTCTCCATTTGATTACAACAAAGATGAAAGTTCTTAAAGAAAATATGAAAATAAGGGGAAGACCTGTTGCAACAACTTTCTAGATGACAGTAAAATCTTTGTGAAAAGTGAAAAGCAGGAGGTGTCTGAATATGTTTATGTTGAACGTTTTCTTGGTAATTGTCAGGAGTTATTTGTTTCTAGTTCTTGAGTTATAAAGGAATATGTGTTTGATTATTGTTTGACTAATTATGGTTTTCTTAATGAGAAATGGATATTTTCTCACTTCTTTTAGCATATTAGAAAGGCAAAGTTTTATTGTATGGGTAAAACTCTATTCTGATTTAAAACAGATGGCTTTGGGAACAGAAGGTGCAATCTGTGACTTTAAAAAGTATATTTATTTTGCTTAATTGTCAATTGTTTTATGTATAAGTACATCCAGCCACTCTGGAGTGGGTGGCAGTACTCAGCAAGCAGAAAGGGAAGACTGTCTGGAGCAGGGGTGTCCACAGTGTTGGTAAAAAAAGAAGAAGTCAAGATGGCATTGTGGTGGTGTGATTGTAGCTTTGCCTGCTTTTAATGTGCATCACATATAAAAAAACAGACTGAGCTTCAATCACACCATCATGGCACCATCTTGACTTTTTGACTATATTCCTATAGAACCCCCCTGATCTGGAGATTCTGATTTGTGCATTACCACCAGGATTACCATCAGCCAGATTGTAGTATAATAGGCTCAGATATGAATGAAATGTTGTTCCTACCTACAGAAGCAATCAGTCGAAACCTCTTTACTTAACCATAATTTTTAATTTCATCCAAACTCTGATACTATGCTAGCTGGTTTGGCAGCAAGCCAGGTTATTAAACAACAGTTTGAAAGTTGTTCAATATTTGGGCTAGGACTAAAGTTGATGATTAGTTTCATAAATTAAAAAAAAGCCAAGTAACTTTATATTAGAAGAAACAGTTCTAATGAATTGCCATGAAGAATGTAAGCAAAACCCTTGTTAGATCAGTTTATTAAACTGAGACATAATAATCTAAGTCAGGCCATAGGAGAGTGGTAATAATGCATAAGAAAATATGAAAGTTTGACTCAGAGAAAAATAAAGAGTTGGGATTTTTATTATGTTCTTGGGCTTTATTTCAATGCTGTGGTTCAGTCTCAAAGATTTCTATTTCTATACAGAGAGCTTTAAATTTTATATCACCTTTGAAGAATGATGACTTCTTCCGCTGTAAACTTACCATAATTTACAATCTCATTTTTAAAATGCATAACTGAATGTCATTCAAACAGAATAATTCATGGAGAAATTATTCTCTTGCAGTTTCATATACTAATTCTATCATTCTCATTCCAAAGGGTTATTAATTCCTGAAGTAGAGTCAGCAAGTCAGCTTTCTGTCAGTTCTTTTTGCAAATCTAAGCTGTTTTTCTAAAATAAATAAATAAATAAATAACCAGACATTCATTTCTCAATATTTGATCAGGCTCTGGACCAGGATAGAGAGATTAGTCCCTATGAGCCTTAGCTAATGGGAAGCAATTGTCATGTGTGATCAGGTGCAGGAGAGAGATCTCTGCAGGTTGGCCAAGTGGGGTGAAGGGGGGATGAGCTGCAACAGTGCAGAGGAATTCCAGACATTCCCTTTGCTGCTCTCCATTGATGAAGCCTTTTCTCCCTTCCAGGTCAGTGAATAATTTCCTGATGACTGGTCCCAAGGTAAGTGCATTCACTTTGATCTCCATTTCTAATTCCAAGAAGCATAGATCATCTGGACCCTGTTTGTTTCCTTCTTCCCAGATTTGATAAAGGTCAGGACTGTGGTTTGATATTTGTGAGCCAAACATGATTTGCAAAGAGCAAGGAAACTTTTCCTACTTGTTTAATTCTTGCTCTAAAGAAGAGAACTGTGTTCAATTATTTAATTTAATTAAATTGTGGACAGGTCTCTGCCATTAATATTTTAATGTCAGCAGGAAAATTGGCTTGTAAACAGTAATACTGAGATTTACTTTCAACTGACACTTATTACACCCCCCACTCCCCAGAATCTGGCTGCAGTTTACCAAGATGTTAACTTGTTTATAGTTTTCATCAAATTCTAAGCATCAGCCGCACCATTTACAAAGCATTTTCTACAGGCAGTATCAAGTGTTCATACTAATTTCCAAACTGTGAAAAAAACAGGCTTACTTGAGCAGGAATAGGCCAAACTATGGACAATTGACAGACATAATTACTTATTATTTATTTAACTAATTAATTCACTGTCAAGGTTGCCCAACTTCTGGACAACTCTGGGCAGCTTACAATTAAAAAAGAAAACAGTACAGTACTGTATATATAAAAAGAAAAACCCAGCTGATGTGTAAACTACACTCTACCAAAACCTTAGGGACTCCACAACCACCTTATTCCTAAGGCCTGGCTGAACGTCCTCAGGGCTATTAACAGTTACTAAATGATGAGGGATCCTGGAAGCGTAAGGTTTAAAAGGAAACTATACTCCCAGCATCTAACAAATGCAGGGTTAGTTCCTGAGGATAACAGTTCTTATATCAGTTCAGCTACCGTTGTGTATACATATCCTTCTGAAACCAGAGCATAGGGATCTATCGTGTTTCAGATCTGATTGGGGACAGGCTGAAGCACAGACACTGCAGTCTGTGATTATGTGGTTTGCTGTAACTGCTCTCCTCTTTTGCCTTATTCCATCTGTCACCTCATCTACTCTTGACCATTGGTGGTGGGGTTGGAACTGGTTTTATTGGCGAGAGCTGGAACACTGGGAACACACACACCCTGCCACAATTTAGGAGACAGGAAGCTAATTACCACACTCTAGAGACAGTCCAGAGAATGTCTATGCCCAAATTAAGTCTTCATCCTCAGGCTACTCAACATCTACAAAAACAACGACATTCTTAGTAAAACTGTTCCTGTGAAAGATACCCCTTGCCACAATAATTAATGTTTCAGATAATTCAGTGTAAATTACTGTGATTAATCTACATGGGGCCAGTCCTGAAAATAGCCCTGAATTTGTTCAAAATCAGTTGTTACTGTAGGTTGCTGGTGGGAGCCCAATATTTCAACTATATTATACTTACTGGCTGAATTACACTGGGCTGCCAGATGGTTTTCAGTCTCATTTCAAGGCCCTTTAAATCCCTAAATGGCCAAGAGATCTCCTTCACTGATAAGCTCCTCATAATATGCTTTGGTCAGTATCTGCACCCCATTTCGGATCTCCAGCTTCATAAAGTCCCAGGTTCCAGCTTCGTCCTTGATTGCATCTACCTAGCAGCAGTTTTGCCAGGAAACTCCACAGAGCCAACACTCTATTGGTAAGGAGAGTGCAAAATGGTGGCTCTTCAGTAAGATATTTGGTTAAAAATTGATAGCTTTTGAATATATTTTGACCAGTTGTGTTATTTTTATGAATGCATTCCTATTAATTTTCTTAGAGCGGATCAGCACTCTGTGCTTGGCCCATCACCCATATGAGCTACTTCGTGCTTCCTGAGTGCAGGAAGAAAGGGGGTCATCCTCCTCCCACTCCCAGCCCATTGCAAATGCACCCCACACCTGCGTTTTCCAGCTTTATTCTAAACTGCTGTTTTCTGACTAAAGTCCTCTGGAGTGGCTGGCCTCCAGCCTTCATCCACTCTAGTAACAGCCCCAGCTCCTATCGGCTGCAGTGCCTGGCACCACTCTTCCCTGTGCAGTGGTTGGTCAATGCCCTGTGAAGCCATTTTGTCCTAGGCTGCCAGGCTGCTCGATTCTCTGTGGGTTAGCAGCTGCCATTTTTAAAAATAATTTTGAAATTGATCCAATAATGACCCATTAAGTCAATGAATTATCCTCAGCCCTAGAAGCTCATGCTCCATTCAACCCTTCTATCTCCAGGGGATGCCCTTCCTGTTTCTGCCCAGGCTGGGTGAGGCTTGCTCCCTTGTTTCCCCAGTCCCTGTCCACAGTACTACGAAGCTTCCCCTCCCTTTATTATTTTTTTAACAAGTTGCAAGGTAAGGTTGTGACTATTCTGTTTCTGTGAAACTGAACTACCAGTATTTTTCTGCAAAGTTTCCTTCACTTACATTGTAATGAAACAACAATCTGTTCCCCATTGCTTTGATCTTTGCAGCATCTGAGCTACAATGGTACCGTAACAGCAGAGCTGGGGCAGGGGAGTAGAAAGGATCTGCATTAGATAATGTGGTAAAGGTGGGGTGAATGCATCCACATGTGAAAACATCTGGGACAGCAAAGGAAAGACATGAGCGCAGCCCCATTGCCAAGCCACTATAATATAGGCTGAAATTTCTGAAGCTGGTTTAAGAAACAGAGGGCCAAGCAGCTTAGGTTGTAGTCTGGAATTGCCCTTAGAGTGATTGACTGTATATTGATGGTTGTTTTGATGTTTGATATTATTGACTGTGCCTCTCTGAGTTCCTTTTTTGGGAAATAAGCATAAACTAGGTTTTTAAAAGATTAAATTAATACATTAATAAAGCAGTATAGTATAAGCCAGATAGGAACCCTAGAAAGGGGTATGGTATAGACCACAACTATGTTTCAACCTCGACTGATGGTGCAAGAAGAATCCAGGTGGGCAAATCTGAGGAAGATCAAGACCTTTCAGCTAGCCCATCCTAGTGATAACAGCCATTTTTGCACGCTCTTGATACAAATTTGAGTTCATACCAGCAAAGGATAAATGCCTAAAATTGTTTTGGAAAAATAGGAATGTTGATGACTTTTACCTTGTCTGTTGATGAAGCTCCTTGTCTGTTTTGACCATCTTCCCCTTGCAGGCGTACCTCATCTACTCTAGCAGTGTTGCAGCTGGTGCACAGAGTGGTATTGAGGAATGCAAGTTCCAGTTTGCTTGGGACCGTTGGAACTGTCCAGAGAGAGCTTTGCAACTCTCTAGCCATGGAGGCCTTCGCAGTGGTAAGAAAAATGATAGGGGAGACTTGGTTTCCATTAGCCATGAGCCAATTATGTTGCAATTATGTGATAAGCATGATATTTTTGTGCTGGAGCCTGATAAATAAGAGTTCCTTAAGGGAATAAGACGTTGCCTGCTAGTTCTTCGGTACTGTTATTTCCAGCAAGTTTTTGTTTGTTTTAAATTGCAGGTAATCCTACCCTGAGAAGATATTTCTATGGTCCATAGCCATAATCAAGTACTTTGCAATTTGTCCACAAGTTAAAGAACAGGAAACATAAGGCAGAAACAAGTGGACAATTTTCAGATTGGAGAGAAGCTTAGAGTGGGGCCCTTCAGGGAATGGGATCAGTTTTTTTCACATTTATTTATGAGCAGTCTGGGAATAAGGGAAAACAAGGGAGGTTGCTGATGGTAGCAAACTGCTCTGGGTAGGAAAATCAAAATGGGATTGCCAAGAGCTTCAAAAGCTCCTATCCAAACAGGGTGACTTGGCCTCCAAATGGCAAATACAGTTCAGTGTAAGTAAGCGAAGCATGTTGAGCTGGTAGACTTAGCAGGTAACAGGACAGAGGTATACACAGCCATGCATCATATGGTCAGACAGACATTTTTATTCCTTTCTCACAATATTAAACTGGGGTAACTCCATTAAAAGTACATATTGGGCTGATAAAAGGAAGTACTTGTTCTTTTTTACACAAATGTCACCTTGTGGAATTCGCTGCCAGTAAATGTGTTGCTGGGCATCAGTTTAGGCAGTTTTCAAGGTAACTGGACAAAATCACAGGCTATGGATGACTACTAGATATGATGGCTATGTGTTCCCTCCTTAGCTGCTAGGATACAGCAGTGGAAGAATGCAGTCACTCTCCAGTCCATGCCTGTGAGCTTCTTGGATACATTTGATTGGCCACTGTATGACACAAACTGATGGACTTGATGGGCCTACAGCCTGATCCCGCAGGACACTTCCTAGGTCCTTACACAACTAGGGTGAGGGAATCATGGGAAAAAAGGGAGCATCAGCAAGTTAACTCAAGAGAACATTGTAGCCAAAAAGCCTACTAAACAGGACATTTAACCTGTTTTGGGTAATGTGGCAATTAAAAGGGCATTCATATATGTTCCTCCATTCTCACTTCCACCCTGGTGAAGGTAATAAGCAAATGTTACGTTCTGCATAATGTTGTCTGCCACTCGAGAGGGCTTGAGGGTAAAGCCTGTTGAGAACTTCCTTGTCCTCTCCTAGCAGCTTTCCTTCAGCTGTTGCCACTTGTCAGGGAAAGGGCCAGCCAGCATTGTCTTGTGATCTAAAGCTTTCATGCTTTCTTTTAACTAACTGGGAAAAGTAATCATAAAGCTGTATGGGGCACTTAATTTGGCCACTGATAATTTAGGAATGGCAAGCTCATATTTCTTCTTTCAAGACAAAATTGTGTATGATAAGACAAAATGTCAAAAATATGCAACATATTTTCTTCAGTGGCTTTTTACTGAGAAGCATGAAAACAGTTTGTATGCATTAATGGGAGTTAGTTCTTTTTAAAAATTACTATAAATAACTATTAATATGCTGGTTCCCTCACAGTTTAATAAATAATTTAACTCTTAGTATATTTCACTGAAAATTACTAACTTTCCTCTCTGTCAGATGAATCCTGGAGTGGACTTTCAATGGAAAACAAAATCATTTGGTGACTTACAAAGCTCAAAAATAATAGAATCTGCTGTTTTGTCCTAACTTGCAGTTTCTTTAGGTATTTTGTTGTGCCATTGTTTCACAGCTAACCGAGAAACAGCTTTTGTCCATGCAATCAGCTCAGCTGGAGTTATGTACACGTTGACACGGAACTGCAGCCTTGGGGACTTTGACAATTGTGGATGCGATGATTCTCGCAATGGACAGTTTGGTAAGAAGTAACCTCAGCAGCACATTTCCTCTCTGTTTAGGGCCTTTCTCCATTGGCATCTTACCATACTAAACCTCTTCATTCTGCCTGTCCCTGTGACATTGTCTTCATCTGATCCTCAGCTCATGTGCGAGTCAGTTTTAAGTTATGGTTAATTGAACGAGTGTTGAAGCTGATACCAGCCAGGAGCAGTTGAGCTCCTTTGTCTGAGAGGTAAGAAGATGACCTGTCCCAGAAGAATTGTATTGCTCCAGAAGGTGTAGGTTCATGACAGGCAGGCAGGCAGGCAGATCCTTGAATGAATGTATTCAGAATTTCTGAAAAGAACAAAGGTCTTTGAACATCAAATCTACATGGGAACTAATCCTAGTAAGCATGCTTTGTAAAAGTTTCATTGCCTTTGTGATATGCCCTAACCCTAATTGTTGGAAAACTTGTTTTCCAAGATTACATATTATAGGGAATAATTTAATATGTACTCCTGCAATGATTATTTTTAATGTAAGACAACTAAAGTTCACCAGTTAAAATCTGTCTGAAACATCCAGCGTTGCTTGACCTAGAAAGTAGAAAAAGATGTTGGCATCATCTGTACATGAATAATCAAATGGTTGGAAATTTCTGAAACAGATAAAACTTATAAAATGTATTCATTTTAAGAATCAATAATAAGCAAACAGCTCATATAACAAATTGTGTAGATTTCTTTCTATTGTACTAATAATAATTTGAATTCTATAGGTGTGAATTAGAGTTAGTTTTGAATGTAAAACATGTCTTTCTAAAAATAGAGGAAAGAGAATAGTGATGCATTTTAACCACTGATTACACACTCAAAAGCCTAGTGTTATTTAAAAGAATATGTGTGGGCAAAATGCCTCCTGTTTGAATGGACCTACTTAGAACCTTTCTGTGATCAGGAACCCTGAAAGCACAAGGAGGTTCATATTGGGGTAAGGATGCTAAGCCTGCAGTGCATCTTAATCCATCCTCCCAGACCTTTCTGTTCAGTGAAGTAAAATTGGAGTAAAATTAATTAAGGCTGCTACTCACAATATAGCTTAAGATTTACATTCTAAATGACCCTGGAGTTAATTTGAAGTTGATAGGCATACTCTCAATAATTTCTTCTTTAACTTTTAAAACTGCAAATGATAGAATCTACAGGTGGCATTTTAAAAATTTACCAGATCCTAAACCTGAGTTATTTTTATTCCAATAAAACCTCTTTATTGAAAGCCAGCTCTTTTCCCACACTTCCAGTAGGGTAATCTCTTTTATGTTTCCAGCTTCTTCATGAACTAGAAGGCTGGTAGCAATTATTAGTGACATCACCAATTTGCTTCTAGGGCCGAGTCCTTCAGAAACAGCCATCCTAGATGTGGAGGGAGCTTGTTAATAAAGAGAAAAATATGAAGCAAGCAAATTACTTAGACAGAAGTAGGCACTAGATAGCCTTGAAGAAATCTCCAAAAGTAAACTCTAAGAACCTTATGAGTTGGCACAACCACTTTAGTCCAAAGCTGGTTAGAATTGACCCTTAATTGCAAATAAAGAGAGGAGGGCTTTGCAGAATGCAGTTGGTATGAATCTTCCAAAAGAGCAATGTGCACATGACGTGATGTAACCTTGCTTGGTTGTTTATAATTAATTATATGAATATTAGTTAAATACAGGTGATATCTATTTCTATCTAGTTGTCTTATCCAAGTTTTTTTTTTTTTCCATTTCTGGGCTAATGCCCAATAAACATCATTCTTTTTTATGAAATAAAGTTGCACCTTTCTTCTCCTACTTGATGGTTTGATAACTTAGGATATTTCCCCAGTGTAGGGCAATAAAGGTGATCAGATTGTTGACCAGATCTGGAGATATTATTAAAACAGGACACTGTTTTTCCCATTGATTGGCATGGAAAAAGCATAAATGGCTGCATCATTTTTCAGCAAAATGGGTTGAAATATGCAGAGGAGGAGGAAGAGACCAAATGGGCCAAATTTCACTGAAAAACATTTTGGAGTACCTTTCTTGATTTTCATGCAGAATTAAATTGACAGTTCTGGGGTAAAATTTCAGACACTGAGAAATGACAAGTGAGCAGGGAGGCGTAAATAGTGAAATTCAATACTTGGTAGACAGGAATAGTGAGGAAGGAAATGATAAAAAGACACTCTTTAATGCTTCTCCTTGATGAGAAATGAGAAGAAAAGTCAAGGGAAACACTGTTTCATAAAGGGGTAGGAAACTGAAGATCTGATCATTCCAGACAATTTTTTAAAAATCCCTGGAATAATACCATTAGCCTGGCTATAATGAGAATCTGCTCTGGCTAAAACAAATTAATACAACTGTTTTGTGGATTTATCCCATTAAAATTAAAATCTTCTGTCTCCCAAGAAAGCTTAATTTCAGCATTGCATTGCATTTTTTTTAGTTGTTTAGACTAGAGCATCTGGCTAAGAAGAAAAAGGAAGCGAACTAGAATGGAGAAGCTTGAGTGCTATGAAGGGGGCTGCCACCTCGTTGCTGGACACAACTAAAACCTAAAATAATATCCCACACTTCGGAAAAAAAGGGGTGGCCTCTTTGCCAGGATAATTCCCCTCCCTCCTGGGGCATTTTGCTAAATGGAAGATGAAGGCTACTCCTGTTCCTAGCAGGTCTTTAGAAGCAGTAATTCAGGATAAACCACAACTGGGAATGGATGGGGTTTGGGTCCCAGAGGGATGAAAATGTGTTCTGAGTCCCCTTGCCTTGAACTCTGGGCTTCAGCCAAATCGGATGTAGTTCTTAGCACACCCACTGGTGGATTCCATCTAACGGTCTGGTGACATATTTGTCTCCTCAGGAGGCCAAGGATGGCTGTGGGGAGGCTGCAGTGACAATGTGGGCTTTGGGGAAGCCATTTCCAAGCAATTTGTGGATGCCCTTGAAACAGGGCAGGATGCCAGAGCAGCAATGAATCTGCATAACAATGAAGCTGGCAGAAAGGTAATCCCATTTCCATATACTGCAAGGGAAAAAGTCAGGAAAAGCAAGGTGGTGTCAGAGTCTTCAGATGTTTACTATGTGTGAGTTTTTAATGAAGCATTTAGCAGCTGAAATCAACATCAAGTTCTGTGTTAATGGGGAATTTCAGTTACTAGAATCAAGCACATGGCTAAAGAGGTGGGATTGCTCCAATGCTGTCCATCTTACATTAAGCAGAAGAGAGATGGCTATTTAGATTCAAGCAGTGGTAAGAACCTCCCTGCCCAAAGCGGTGATGGGTTGAAAATACTTTTCTCCTCAAACATACACAAGAATACTCATTTCTCTTTCTCCTCCCTACAGCTCCCTGTTTCTCTCTCTCTCCTTGCCACAGGGCTGATCCTGTCATTAAGTACCAGGAAATGGTTCTCCCTTCCAACCTACAGCCTGACCCTCTTATTTGATTGTGCTTACAACACACAATGCTCCAGAGCAGCTTGCTTCCTTGCCCATCTACTTGCATGCATTGTTGTCTGGGGGTCCTGTGAGTGATGACTGTGGTGTCTCTTACACAAGCAGCTTCCTTGGCCAGCTCATGCTATGCCATTCTCAGGGCACTTAACCTGGTGCCATTGGACGGGTTGCTGCCTGGCTAACCAGTTACAGCAGTTGCCCTGTGCTTTGGAAAGGGTGCTGGAGGAAGGAGTGGCAGTGGTGGGCCCTCTTGACCTCTTGTTTCCCCCTACTCCACCCATCAACGACAGCCCCAGTGGTATATGCAGGTGCTGCTGAGGACAGCAGCTAGCTCCCCTCCCGCTTTACCCCTTGCTCAGTTAATGCTCAAATCTGTTTGTCTGATCAGTGAAGTTGGGAAGTGGAGGTCAAGCCAATGGAGCTTCTTAAAGTACTGTGTTTGAATAGCTAGTATAGGATGCCATTGCAAGAAGAGAAGATTCTGCCAGTTCTTTCATTTAGTGGGAAGTATTTGGGTTCTCCCAGAGTTCTGGGGAACCTTAGGTCAGATCCTATCATCTTTCTTTTTCACTACAGGCTTGCTTTATGCAAAACAAAAACAAAAAACTTATGATGATGGCTACCCCGTTTCCATTTGACAAATGCCCATCTTTTTGCCCATCTTACTATCAATGTATGTTTTGTAAATATCTTCAAATATGTGAGAAATGGGCATTAAAGTAGAGAATATAAAATAGAAGTTCAGAAATAATCAGGTTTTTTAGAAATAAAATAAAATGAAACATAAAATTGTCCAGCAAAATATACTTCTTAATCACACAGCTTGTAGATGGGAGGAGGACTGCTGGGAGCCCATAGCATGGAATGGCTGAATCCTGATTCCATTCAGAAGGAAAGAAGACTTCACAAACGAAAAAAATATTTGATATGGCTGATGGACTACATGTAGATCTCAAGCCGTTATTTGTTATTTACGGTATTATTGGAATGGCTAGGCAATTTCAGGATGACTCTGGTCCCTATTTTGCTAGCCTTAATTTCTCCATGGTTATGATTTATACTACATTCATCATGCAGTTTTCATACTACACACCACCAGTCAGCTGTAAACCACAGGAAAGGTCCAAAATGTCTGAGCGATTCATCGTAATTTGCTTTTGGACATGGAATAATTGTGTTCAATGCATATAGCAAAATGCCATTTGCAGTAACTGTATTCTTTACTACCACTTCCTACCACCAAACTGTTTTTTTTCTAGAGTTACCCCTGACAGGAAAGATAAATACTGAGGCTAATCCAAATGATAGCTTTGAGAACTAACCACAGCATGCTAGCCCTTCATAATTTTAACCTGGAAAAAGAAAACAAGTTGTTGGATAAGACTGTACATAATTCTGAAAAAACTGTCTGGAAACAATTCCAAAGCATTTCCATTTAGCTAGATATTAAGACAGATTTTAGGTAAGGTCTCAATTGGTTCTGTGCGTTGAGCCGAAACAGGACATTCTTGTTCCTTAGTTTTGTTGCATAACCTCTACTCTGTTGTTGCCTTAATCTCTAGGCTGTGAAAGGGACAATGAAGAGGACCTGCAAATGTCATGGGGTTTCAGGCAGCTGTACCACCCAGACCTGCTGGCTGCAACTTCCTGAGTTTCGGGAAGTGGGGACATACCTGAAGGAGAAGTACCATAAAGGACTGAAAGTGGACATACTGAAAGGGGCTGCCAACAGTGCTGCAAGTCGAGGGGCCATAATAGAAACCTTCAGTTCCATCTCCAAAAAGGAGCTTGTCCACTTGGAAGACTCTCCTGACTACTGCCTGGAGAACAAGACTTTGGGTCTTTTGGGAACTGAGGGCCGGGAGTGCCTGAAGAGAGGCAAGGCCCTGAGTAAGTGGGAGAAACGGAGCTGCCAGCGCTTGTGTGGGGACTGTGGGTTGGCTGTGGAGGAACAGCGAGCAGAAATGGTATCAAGCTGCAACTGCAAATTCCACTGGTGTTGCGCAGTTCGTTGTGAGCAGTGCCGCAAGCGTGTTACCAAGTATCACTGTGTCCGCAAGGAGAAGGGAGAGCAGCATGGGGGCAATGTGCCCCCACGCAAGCTGAGGAGGAAGCAGCCTTAGTGCCTGCGACAATCATTTGCTGTTTCATAACATCTCATATTTTTACTCACTTCTACTTTATTTTCCATATATAGATCTATCTATGAAAAGGAAGCCTTCACCTGTCTAGTCTTTAACCCCACTTTGGAGAACCCTCTTGGAAGATGCTTGCAGATGTTCCAGTAAAGATGAACATAGCCCTAGGCTGATAGGCTGTTATGGAATGAATTGGGCTTCAAAGCCCAAAGTGAGGATCTGAAAGGATTCTGCCTCAGATTCTGTTGGGAGTGAATTCGACATTCTACTCCTACCAGACTCCATGGCAGCTTGAAGGCAAGTATCAGATGAAGACCACGAGCGTTGACTTTCCCTGATTAAAATACGCAAACTGACTGAACAAAAATAAAACAAACCAACTCACCTTGTCTGAAAAGAAAGTACACTCCTAAAAGTTGTCTGGATCAGCTAGATTAAAAAATATATATATTTTACCATATCAAAGAAAGAAAGCAGGGTATTTTGAATTGTTGGCAAGGATTCTTGAGCAGTTATGTTTACAGCTACATAAACTAGAGAAAGATGCTTTTAAAGGCTTTCTATGTTATCAAAAATATGAAATTTCCATCTGTTTCAGGTTTGTTGACCAAGTCTGAAAAGGCCAAGGTGCAAGGTAGTGATTCCCAACTACAGCCCTTGTTTACAGAAAGAGGGAATCCAGCTATGTATCCTGGTTTAACCTCTCAAAAACAGCCTGTTTTGATGTGCTTCCTATTGGACTTGAATGTCACATGTGATGCTTAAAATCAGGAACATTCTCAGATTTGCAGAACCAAATCTGACAAGAGATTTCACTTTAAAATAGTTTCCCCTCTTCCGTAGACCTTTGTTTTGGCATCTGCCTTACCCCTATTATTGAGTGAGCAAATTAAGGCTAGAGTGAATTAAATAATTTTTGTTCAGGATACCTAACTGTATTAAGAGACTCCTTAGGAGAGGAAGTGTTGCTGAACTATGAAATTATCCTTGAGGATTAGCATTTATAAATACAGTAATATGACTAGCATATTATAGGAGGGAAGGGGAAGCAGAAAGCTGCCAGAATGGAATATAATTTTAAGGAAAATTTGCTATATTTTTTTAGAAGAAAAAGTATTTGTGAAAGGAGACACACAAAATCTACTCAGTGCCTTTCCATGTGATGGGTTGAAATTTGTCACACATTTGTTGATCATTTGATGCTTCCAGAAGTTACTGAATTTAAGAAGACAGACTACAGTGTCTTCTATTTTTAATCCTTCCTTCCTTCCTTCCTTCCTTCCTTCCTTCCTTCCTTCCTTCCTTCCTTCCTTCCTTCCTTCCTTCCTTCCTTCCTTCCTTCCTTCCTTCTCTTTACAGAGAATATCTGTGAAAGAGGAACAAGCATCATACTCAGATTCACTCTGGCTGAGTTCACACAATGCGCTTAAATCAGATTTAGTAAAGACCTAGCATATGATTCACATAGCTGCTAACTTGGCCAATATTATCCTTGGTGAAATTGTTTTGTGGCTTAGCTTCAATGAATCCACCCCATTTGGTCAATTTATCTTTCAAATTTTGTGTCAACTTAATAATTCGAGAACCAGATTGCATGAAGGTAGTTTCTCTAAATGAAAGATAGAAGTTGACTTCATACAAGCAGAAACTGTACTTGATCCTCTGAGTCTTGATTACTACCATTGGCATCTGTGGTGGAGGATGGATGGAGTTAACATCTGCAAGGCAGATGCAGTATCATGATCCAAACCCTGCCCTTTTTGTATACCTGTACAAAAGAGGCTGAGCTTGGAATGTGACAATGCACCCATCTTCTTGCAGGTTTTGGTTTCCCATTTGCCACTAATTAGATGCACACTCACCACATTATTCATTCAGATCCATCTGCAAAGAGACATGGCACACTCATGTAACGAGGGCTGCCCCAAATGATGTCACAATAGGGAGAAGATACTACATTACTGAGGCTGCACTGGGACTAAAGAAAATCACTTTAAGTTACTGGAAAGTGTCTCTGATGGCAGAAAGGTAATGAGAAAAAACTAGCAGGACATTTGCAAAATAGACAAATTAATGGAGGGGAGATTGGCTGAGCAGAATCCTGCCCAAGTCAATGGCAAAATATGCCATTTTCAATGTTTAGCTAATATTTGGAGTATATTATTATGATAAGAGCTCAAAGAATTTTACTTGAAACGATTCTTCCTTCTTGGCTGAGATTCTAGGCTTTGGGGGGCTTCTCTTTGATCATCAACAGTGCAGTGCAGTGTAAATAAGGGTTTTAAAGACTCTAGCTGGAGAATGTCAAGATGCCATTTGACCTTCTTAATCAGCTGCTGTCTCAGATATTCTGGTTTAGAGATCCCATGACTCATTCTCTCATGTTTCCTCAGGATACCTTGAACATGAGCTAGTGGTTTGCTTGGATTTTTCTTAAGCTTCTCAGCTAATTCTCAGCTTCTGCACAGGGACTGCTCATAGGAACAACATTCATAGTGTCATGTTGTAAACATAAATATTAAGAATACACCTTGCAGTCATGGATCTTAGAGCTTGTGACCAAGTGTTGTAAGCAATAATGTGATGTTGATTAAAAAGAAGAGTGTGAACCATGACTGGCCATACTTGAGTTGAACCATGTGGGTACCTATCTCATTTAAAGTGCTGTATACAGAGCATTACCTCCATCTATACTGGCTTGTAATCAGCACTGGGTCTCACTCTCCAAGTTGAATCCCTGTGTTACATCAGACATTATATTGGGAAGCTGAGCATCCAGATTGATGTTCTATGTCCAATCTTACTGTTTCAGGATGAAATCCTCACTAAAATGAAAGCTCCTTTCTTAATCACTTCATGCTACTTACAAAATCCACCCCCTTCCATGGCATTGGAAATTAAGCTATAAAAAGGAGGGCTAAGCACTTTGAAGTTTTATTTTATTGCACAGTTAATTGTGGGGAAATACAAAATTATTTGCTCTTCTAATTTGTATTATCTTTGCTAGACTTAGAAAACAACTGTATAACCATGGATGAAAACCCTTTACATCCCACCCTTACTGGGCATCGGATATGCAAATTTGTTGTGGCACATTGGGAATTTTCCATAGGTTCAGATATAGAGTGTCCAAAACAGTATTTATCTTTTACTTCCATTTTTCCTGTTAATTTGCCCAAGAAAATTAGGCAGAGCGGTTTACATGCCTATTACAAGAAACAGGACTTAGGACTTAACCAGTAAATACATTGAAAGTTAAGTGTGTGCTTGTTTTACAAATATTAAGGTGTCTGATCAATTTGCTTTATTTTCATGTTCAGCTTCCACCTCTGGAGGTCTCAGGAATAAAAGGCCCCCAGCGGGAGGGGCATAGAGGAACATATAAGGAATATATTAGGATTCCTCGTTATCTTATATGCTGCAGATGTCTGCACTTCTGCGTTCTTCACCCACCCTGTGCACCAGGGGTGGCAGGGAAGGAAAATCAGGGGTTGGGAGGCTGGAGACTGATGACAAAGCCAGCTGAAGAGGGATCTGCAAACTCAATCAAAAGGAGCTGAATAAGTTGCTGATGACTGTGTCATGCCAGAAAGGAAGAGAGATTTCTGCCTCAAGTACAGCATAACATGACCAGTTTTGGGTCCTCTATGCAGTTTTGGCTTGGGACAGAGTATTTGCAATGGTTGCTGCTGGGTGACAGTTGAGGAATGGTCAAATTCAGCTGCTTTGTCAGGAGAGGTGGGGGAATCAGCTTTCTCCTTCCTCTCTCTCTGCTATGCTTGTTGGATTGGCTGTCAATAGGGAAGAGTGGAAGAAAGGCTCTGCTTGATGGCCCATTGACTCTTCTGGAAGGGGCATTCCACTTCAACCCATCTGAAGAAAACCAGGTCAGGAAAGGCTGTTTTAAGGGAAGGGCCCTTGTGTATTGTGGAGCAACAGAAGTTATGCTCTGGTTGCAGGGAATGGGGAACTGCTGAAGTCAGTTCTAAACTGGAACAAAACACATACATCTGTGAGTAGTTTGTACAATACAGTTCCAGTTTTGAGCCTGAGATCAAAGATGCATTACGTTATATTTGTTATCTCCATGATCCATGCACTTTTTAAAAAACAAGCCAGTGTAATAGATGGTAGAATGTAGAAATAGGCCTAGAATAACAATGTTCAAACTCTTTTTTGCTATAAAACTCACTGGAAGAATCTTTAATGAGAAAAAAATATGGTGGAAGAACCCCACAGGCCTTATCTTGATCTTCTGGGATGATAATAATCATAATCATAATCATAATCATCAAAATCACCATCAGTCAATTGCAAAAGGCAGCTTTACCTGGAACAGCTTATATCCTGCAACAATACCTTTAACATCATCAAACCATCAAACGACAACATCTGCTTATCCCAGGTCCTTGGGAAGGACTCGATAGGTGGAAAAAAATGCCAAATCCAGACTAAACACCTGGCTGACTGCATGATCAGTAATAATAATAATAATAATAATAATAATAATAATAATAATAATAATTTAAAATGTGAGACCGACAGTAAATTGTTTTAGAACAAAGCATTTCTGCTGCTCTACCTCATTTTCTCTTCTTGTCTGGTTTTTTATTTTCTCTTTTAAAATTGGTCCGCATCCCATGGCCAAAGAATGCATCTTCATGCTCACTTCTGGTAGCGCTTTCTTATTTTTCTTACTTCTGCAAATCTTATGATTCTCTTGCACACCCTGCATCAAGACTCTTTTGCCAGAATGGTACTGCTATAGCCACAAAGGCCTGGGATCGTGGATATGGAAATCAACATTAGAATAGATCAGGGGATAGGCAGGATGAAGGGTTGGGAATCTCTGCCGATGGGACTAATCCAGCCTAGAGCCCTCTCTGTGTTCTAGCCATGCCTCCTCATTCTCCTTGAGGGAGGGAGGCAGGCATAGGCTGTCAATGAATCCACCTTGCTTTGGGCTTCATTTTTGCTCCTCAAGAGAGAAGGGGAAAGTGGGCAGGAAGGGGAAGGAAGCCCCCCGCCCACCTTCCTTCTGCACAGAGAAGTGAATAATGTCAGAGGATTAATCTCCATGCATATTTCTACATGGCCTGCCAAGGTAGTAAAAGTCTGGAACTGGCCCCTGGATCGCATTCTATTCCCCAGATTTGATATTCATAATAATGTCCTGAAATTCAGCCAAACTAGAGTGGATTAAGGTGGTATAAGCCAGCAGTGGGCATCCTTTGGCAGATGGGAGTCACCATTTTTAATTTTTTTGAGATGGTGAAGTGTTATTCTGAGCCCAATATTAATGAAGTAACATCACCAAAATGGGTATGGCTGGGATTTCTGCAAGGCAAGTTGGGTGTGTATGAAGCCTAAATAAAGCTATTTACTTCATATACTTTATATACTTTAGTAAGGAATAGTTACCATGATTTCCTGGAGATGTAATTTAGGAGCATGAACAGCATCTCATATAGTACCTGGGCTGGTATCATTGTTATTCTGTTTTGGTCGGAGTCAAGAAGATCATTCACCTAACTGTGCATACCAAGCGTTAGGGATGCTTCATGCAGACAGAGTAACTATGAAGTGTATCATACAACGTTGGAAGGATACGTTTGCCTGATTTCAGGGCTGTACCCAGGATACGGTAAAAAAAAGTCAAGATGGCAACAGTGATGGTCCAATCAAATCCCTGCTATTTTTTAATATGTGTTGCATGCGTAATGCACATAAAAAGTAGACGAAGCTTTGACAGCACCGTCACAGCTGTCACCTTGGCCTGTGGACAACCCAGCCTGATTTATAGCAGTAGATCATTGGGAAGTATTCCTCAATAATTTGAATGGATTGTTTTTTGATACGGTATATCCAAGCACATCGGTCACATTTTTCTTGGGTTAAATGTTATATGTTTGCAAGCTGCCTTTTTCTCCCCTCTTTCTTATATATTATGTGCTTTCTAGCTATCATTTTATTATGTTAGCGTCTGCTGTTCTGTAGCAGTTTTAATGTATTGTTACTGATATTTGTACTCTTCTCTTTTCTTCCATAAGTTTAATAAAGTAAATTTACCAAAAGAAAAAAGAAAAAAAGAAAGAGAAAGAGAGGAGTGTGTGATAGATCTTGTCATCTGCCCCCCATTACAAAATGGCTGTCCAAGAATCTGGTTTGAGAGCAATGAACAATACATATTTGCCGTTGCATATTTGCCTTTGAATGAAGACAGAGGGTGATTATGAGGTTGAATCCTTGAGTAGCAGGCAATTTGGAGGATTCCTTTTCCAAATCATGTGCTGAATCTATGGAACATAAGAAAAATATTGCAATTAGACCCTGAGGAATTGACCTTCAATTTCTGCAGCATGCACAGAGGCCCTTACAAACATTTTCCAGTTTGTGTTTAACAATTTCAAAATCTCTATCCTAGGAAAAGCCAATGACTGCATTTAAAATGGTGAATTTCTAAACTTTATAGAGTTTTTCCTGTCTTTTCTAAGTTGTTATTTCAATGGCTAGTTTTACAGTATAGAAATTTATCTTTGCACTTTGAAAATATTGTGTTCAAGTATTGAAGCAGTACTTGTCTCAGATGCTTCCTTTTCATTACCTTAATACATTTTTGTGCATCTTCTATACTTACAGCATATTCCAGGTATTGTTTGAATTTATATTTATTGGAAGAAGTAAACTTGAGTTGATTTAGATACCTCCCTGATTTTATCTTGAGACATTCTTTGAGATACTTGATTTGTTCACCCATTTCTTCTGTGATTGTTATACTTGATTTAAATATGATTCCTCCATTTTTGTAAATACAGTTTGGTTAATTGTGTGACAGTGTTGTTTGAAACCAAGATTATGTTTGTTGACTGTACAAGAATAGATTGTCTTAAGAAGTTTGACTTTGCTTCCTCTGTTGTGCATCCTTTTCTTACCTGAGTCTTGCATCAGTTTGTAATCCAAAGCTCTAATCATATTAAAATAATGTCATGCGTTTCTAGCATGATATTCCCATAACGAAGCAGAAAATATAGTTGTAGTTGATTATTGAATAAAACCAAATGATAAATCATGATTCATAGAGATGGAAGGGACCCCAGAGATCATCTAGTCCAAACCCCTCTGGTTCAGGATCTGATACAGCCTCTGGAGACCTCCATTGAAGGGGAGAAGGCCACTTGGTGAGAAAACTCATTCCACTGGTTGACACATCTTACCATCAGAAAATCTGAAGTTGAAGATACTCATTTGACTACACTCAGTTGGGACTATAGCTTCCTCCTCAACTTCCTGCTACATTCTTGACTGAGGTCATTTCTGTATTAGAGAATTAAAACATCTTCTACAGTCATCCAAGCATTGTTGTGCCAAAAGGACAGGCTTTATATCACTTCAGTGATGGCTGGATGATGCTATGAAGATGCTATTCAGTCTAGTGGGGAAAGGGCCCAGTCTTCCATATTGGTTAGGTCTGGGATAGCTGATCTTCTTGGGCCTTCTTTAACTTTCTAAGTTTCCTGTAAGGGCCAACCTTGGTAGACTTTGCCTTCCAACAGATGACAAGGTAATTACAGTCCCCATTACTATTATACAGTCTATTGTTCATTTATTTCTCATATTTATATCCTGTTCTCACATTTAGATCCTGCTGCAATCATAAGCAGACATGTGGTGCCTCACAACATATGGCAAAACAATGCATACATACATACATACATACTTGCAATCAAAAATACATAAAGTAACATCTCAGCATCTGGTGCCTTCTGGAAACACTCTGTTTTCAGCACCTTCCAGAATGTGACTAAAGTGGGAGCCAAATGTACTTCCCATGGGTGGTATTCCAGAGGACTGGCCCAAAGATGCCTCCTTCACATGCCTCCCTGACCTCTCAGAAATGAGGGACAACGAGCTGCTTCTCCCAGCATGAACATGACTGGGCAGGTTTTGAAAATGACTTGGAGGAAATTCTTTGGAACTCATGTCAGTGTGAGCACAGCACCTTTCAGCTACTCATTAAAGCAGCCTGTTGTTTTTCAGACTTCTGCAGTGCTCTGAGGTGAAGGTGTGGAGATGGGGCTGCTTTAAGAGTTGCATTCAATATAATGAGTCAATGCTTAAAATCAGTGGCAGAGTTCTTCAGGCCTGAAAATTAACAGGCTGCTTTAGTGGGTAGCCAAGGGGTGTTGTACTCAAGGATGGACCAAAATACTTCTAAATCATCTTCAAAGTGTGGATACAGGATTGTCATTATATAAAATAAGAGTGAGGCTGACACTTTTCAACCCTCAATGCAAAACCTAGTGGACCAACACACATGGCTATAGCTGGCATCAGAGATTCCTGGGAATGTGACCAGTTCCCATTGGTAATATTCACCCACGTTTCATCCTTTCTGCTTCTCAGACCTAAAATTCCTCAGACCAAGATGCCTCCTTCACATGAGACCATAATGTACATTTCAGATCATTACTGATGTTGATACTGACAAGCTAATCACATAGAAGGATGCAGATGGGAAATCTAGCACATAATAAGGCTACCTGTCAGGCCCAGCCCAAGAACAATGGTGAAACAGTCTGGTTGGGTAAAGTTCCTTTATTTGCTTACACCATATAGACAGAATCTTGCCAGACTAAATCTATACTACTACAACCAGTGGATACACCCTGGGAGATTCCAGGAAGTGGCTGTCCTGAACCTCTTATGCTTCCCACGCTCCCCTTGCGGACTGTGTTGTCTGTTTTCTCCTTTCCCTTCCTGGAATGCGCCCCCTCCTCCCTCACAGTCTTGCTCTCTGATCACATCACCCTCTCCTCCATCACACTACCAGATCTAAGCTGCAAAAATCTGCACAACCACTAGATGACAGCATAAAGATGTCTCTAGTAGTTGCTCAGATGTTTGCAGCTCTGATCTGTTAGCCCGAGCAAGTGCAGAGATAAACCTTTTGCACCCATTCTTTCTGAATACTGGGACTGAGAATCCCAGAACACAACATAATAGAACAGTTATGGGATGCTGATGGATTAATTATAATATGATTGATTAATAACAATAAAACCCTTCCTAATGGCAAGAGCAGTTCGATAGTAAATCAGTGTCTCATACACGGGATGTCTGCAGGATGTGGCCAAAAATGTCAAGCTGGCGGCTGGGATGATGTGACCCAAGCTCCGCCTTTTTTTTTTTTTTTTAATGTGCTACATGCAGAGAGAGCCCTGCGGGGAGTTAGTAGGTTCCTCTTCGCTGGACATGTTTAAGTGGAGGCTGGTGGAGGATCCACCTTAAGTGGAGGCTAAAACATCTCTCTGGAATGCTTTAATTTGGATTCTTGCATGGAGCAGAAAGTTGAACTTGATGGCTTAAGTAACAGTAAACTCTAACAGTTTCTGTGGTTCCAACAGAAAACTGATATGAAAAAATACTGGCTTTGGGCTGAACCTTTTCACCAATTTTGAAAGCCCATTTTCCCTTGAAGTTGATTGGGGAGCTCCAGCAGAGAGCAGGCAAAGTCAGACGCAAGAGTGAATGACGCCTGGGTGCAAAACTGCAGAGACCACAGCATTGCCTTGGTGTTTCTGGGTGCTGCACTAAAGATCTTATCTGGGCTGCTGGTGACTTGCTCCAACTATCCTCATATATCTCAGTGAATGTAACAATAGAGGTCTGAACATTGCCCTGAGGCCAAGCATCCTAAATTTGTATGAAGGGAAAGCCAGTAGGGGTCTGATTCCACTGCATCCAGGGACCCTTCCAACTTGAGGATCTTTTGACCAGGAAACCATGAGAGTAAACGCAGCGTTTCTTCCACGTGAGCTCTTTTCAGCTAGAAACCTCTCCTATTTGGTGTTACGGCCTGAGAAATCCATATACTAGGTTCTGGTCAGCAGAAAACAATGGGCACATAATACTCTAGTTAACCCATCCGTGATTTGGCTCTACTTCAATGCACAAAGGGGTGGTTGCCGCCTGTGTGTTTTGTCTAGAAGAGACCTGGCTTAGCAGTGCTTCACCTTGGCCAGTTAACAGGTCTTAAGTAGCAAGTCCAAAGGAAAAAAAAGGAAAATGGCAATACACTTAGAAAGGCTCCAAAAATCAGACACAACCATGGCCTACTTTTTACCTTTGTGCCATGTACTACCCATTCCAAGCCAACACTTCCTTTTTTCTCCATTACAGAGTTCTCAAAAGCCCAACTGTGTCCTGAACAGAAGATCAGTTTTCTTGCATGCTCTTTCCCTGAAATCGTGTTTTTCCCTTTCCCTTTCTTGAGGCCAGTTGCTAGCTGGGCAAAGGAAGGCAAGGAGAACCTGAGGGCGTCTCCCCCTTTAGAAAGCAGGAGGGCTGAGCCCCTGACCAGTGCGGCCTCTCCTTTCTTCTCCACAGCTTGGTGGCCTCAGGCCCATTCACACAGTGCCATCTGCTGGTAAGGGGCAACCCTGTCCCTTCCAGGCTGATGCCAGAGAGATGAGATGCTAGCGCCAGCCTTTCCTTTCCACCCCCTCTCCCCTCTTGCACAAACTGGAGCAGAATAGCTGCACCCCAGGTTGACCCTCACAGCAGGCCGAGGCCAGCCTAGGGTCGCCTGGAGCAACAAGTTTCCCAGTGGCCAAGGCAGTGGGCCATTGTGCTCCCATATTGGTTGTTTCCACGTATTCATCTCTTAATGAAGGTGGATTCCTCTCAGGAGAAATATTTACGTTGGGCTCCCCAGGTGGCCACGCTCATACCCAGCAACACAGACCCAGCTGCTCCCAATCAAAACCTCTTTAACTGGCTTTGAGGGGGGAGAGGGGGACAACCCTGAGCCTTTCCCCTCCCCTCGGTGGAGTTGATGGAAAGTCCATTTCTCATGCTAATCCCCCGGCCTTTCTTCACAACACCTTTTCCAAAAGTGTTTGGGAAAAGTCCTTGTGGCAAGTACACAGCATCCTGCTGTTTGGATTCTTCCTTGTTTAGTCCTGTGGGTCTCTCACTCCAGCAGGGCCATTTATAAAGGGGAAGGAATTAAACAAAGCCTTGGGAGTTCATCAACCTCCCACTGAAATTCACAGCTGCTGAATAAACTAATCCCCTCTTCAGGGCTTTCTTTCTTTCAATGGGCTCTTGCTTCAAAGACACTTTGGGAAAGGACTTTGCAGGAACTCACACTGTTCCCTCAATAGAAGTTAGTGCAAGTATTATGCCCAGAGCAAGTGCCTTTACAAACCCAAACGGTTGAACAATTCAGCCCCCTCTGCCTTTATCAAGCTGAAAAGCCTCAATCTACTCTTAAGACACCATCTTATCTTCAGACATTGTGCCCTCTAGAGTGCGAGGCTATACTCACATCCCCAGCTGGCTTGATGTAGGTAGAGACACCCACACCAACCTTGGGCTACACATGGAAAGCCCACTATTCCAAATCTCATGGGCTTCTAGCTGGTTAGTTGGCAGCATTACTTCAATGTGCGAGTAGGGTAAAGAGTCCCTCCAGGTCATGGCTGGGCATTGTATGGCCCTTGTTTACCCTTCCCCTCTTTCCCTGTTGGGGGAATTGATTTCTGGGGTCCTACTGATCATAGGGAAGTATGTCTGTGTGAGGGCTTGGAGGTGTTGGTTTGCAGAGGAACAGAGAGACATGGGTGTATGCATATGTGTGGAAGGAGCTTGGAAAGGCGTGAACATGCACCTGCATATATTAGGTATATGAAGAATGCAAATCTCTGCATAGGGGAGATTGGGACCCCTGAGCAGGGGCAGGAAAATTGAGAGCAGGGGTGGACAGCATCAAGCCCTTCCGGCAGCCTGCAATGCCTTTGTTGCCCAAACTGCTGTGCCCATGATCTCAGAAGACAGCCAAGAGTTATACCAGTGCCCTAGTCAAGCCCCTCACAAAATCTCTGCTTCTCAGGGGGCCCCTTTCCTCCTCCTCCTCCTCCTCCTCCTCCTCCTCCTCCTCCTCCTCCTCTCCCACTGGCAGATCAGTCCTATAGCCATGGAGAGTCAGTGACCAACACACAATAAGCAAAGAAACAACCAAATAGAAATACAAAGCTACAACTCTGACCCCAAAACTGGGAGAAGGGAGAAGATTATTATGACACAGACACTCCAAGACCAGAGTTACTCTCACAAACATAATATTTTTTAATATTAAAACTATAATCTATAAGACTAGAACACAGCATTCCTAAAACCATTACAAAAGAGTTCCTAAAACCAAAAAGATAGCATTTTAACAGTATAACTACAATCCATAATACTGCCACATGATGAAACTGAAGGGAAAAAAAGATCAATACTGTAAAGTTTTCCTTGTACTGCTGCAGCACAAACCAAGCACAGGCATCAGCTGACATAGGAACAACTTGTAAGCCATCTGGGAACACTAATCCTTCTATCTGGATGCAGAGGACAAACACAGGACTCATTTGAGACAAGTCCTCGACTTGTAGTGGGCTCACATTCCTCCACAGAGACCACTTTCTCTAACCAAGGCTTCTTATTAACAGCCACCCCAAAGGACGCAATTGACTCTTTTCAAATGCCTATTCAATCTCCTTCCTATCATGGAATATTGCAGACTGGTAGGATACTCAAAAGACCAATCCTTTTTGGAGTACATTTCAAAATGTGATATCCTTTTGTAACAGGAGACTGGGACCACATCTGATATAGAATTGGATGGATTTGGGGTTAATTCAAATCTGGCAATTCCAAGCAAGGGAGGAGGGAGGCTCAAGGGAGGATTAGCAATTCTACATTTGAAATGTGCTCCTTTGCCAACTTTACAGCCACTGATATTAGCCTCTCAGTTCAGTTCTATCTCTATCTATCTATCTATCTATCTATCTATCTATCTATCTATCTATCAATACACACACAAACCCTCTTAGGACACATGCCCAGATTAAACAGTGCTGGGAGCTCATTAAAAAATGTATTGTTACATATGTTGTTATCTACCTAGCAGCATCAATCATCAAAGGAGGGGACTTATATGCTACATGGGGCCAAATGATCACTCTCTATTTCAGCAATTTGAGAATTATTATGAGGAATTGTTAGAGGGATCCTTATGTATAAGGGAAACAAAGGACCTAAGAAGCAACCTGGCAGGATTTTTGTTAAACAGATGGTTATGAGCTTGGATTTATAGCTATGGAGAGCACTGTCACTTGGATTCAATCTTGTCCTTATACCATTGGTGCCCTGACGTAGCCTAGCCTTTGGCTCCCTCTGAAAAATTGCTGGGAAGGTCTCCTCAGTGTCCTTACAAGAGTTCCCGACTGTCATGCCAATCCAAATAGACATGACATAATGGGAAGTCAGGACTAGAACATCTTCAAAGCTAGCAGTTGTGTTAGCAAAGCAATGGGTGTTTCAGAAAGCAAAACTGCTGCTTTGGGAATATTCTGCTCTTCCCAGAAGATGCATTTAAACTCTGCTGCCTGTAACCCTGGAGATGGGAAAGGACAATCAAAACCAGCATCCAGAGCCTGATTCAGAGAAGTCCAGGAGAATGAGTAGTGTAGCCAGAACCATCCCATCCCAACCAATTCCTAGCACAGGTCCTCTCCTAAGGTGATTGAAGCAATCGCAGTCCCATATCCTGGCTCAGATAATCCCAACTGAAATGGGCTCAGATAACCAGTATTCTTTAGATGTGTTTGGAGTTTCAAGGGCACAACTTTCCTAACTGCTGTAGCAGGAAATAGTACATCTGAGATTTAATCTCACAACAGATGGACAGACTCAACCACAGTTTCAACTGGGATATTATTAGCATCTTAGACCAAGCCAAATCCAAAAATGCTAGGGAATTCCTGGAAGCTTGGCATTCAGACAAATCAGCCATCAATAGACCCATAGAGATAAATCACATTTACATACCATTCAAAAGAGACCAAAAAACAACAACAACAACCCTAGAAAGGAAACAAAAAGATTAGAACACATCCCCCCCAGCAGCCAACACTCAGATGAGCCGGGAGCAACACCAGACAAACAATAAGCAGAAACTAATACTCTAATCAAGAAGCCACCAAGGAAGAAACTTTATCCCTACCAAAACTGACAGAGCAAGCAACCATGTATAAACAGGCAGCAAACCCCCCACACACTCCCACTGATGATGTTACCTAGTTGGGTAATGAAATATATGCACACAAACAACCAAGCTCAGAGAACACCAAGAACTCCACAGTTCAACCCTGAGCTACAGATATTCTCTTCTATTGAAACGTTTGAGATTGGCTGATAATTTCTGCCCTGTCACCAGGGATAAGCAATTTCATGCTCTTTGGATTTATCCAGCCACCAAAAGAATGGTAGTTGTCTGCCCTCTAAATGTGGACTCCCTCATGGATTACTTCTGACTCTCTCTCTCTCTCCCTCTCTCTCTCTCTCACACACACGCACACACACATTCTATCATCATGGCCATGTCACTTGCATACATCCAGATTACACTCCCCTTAGTTCTTTTTCAATAGTTTTTGTGAAGAGATACAAGAACCAGACAAGGATTAATCTTTTGTTTCTGTGCTAAAAGCTCAAAAAGGTTTGCTTATGTAAAGTCAGCCACTACTGCATCTACTTGAAGCTCAGCAAATGGTCACAACTTATTATACCCTAGCCTATAGAAAAGAAAAGGCAAGGAAGGGAAGACAGCATAGGGAAGGATGAAGAGGGAGGGAAATAAAGAAAAAGAAGAGGTCTCTTAAGATCTTCCTTAGTCAATGCAGTGGGAAATACATGCCTCTCACCATCCATGGCTGATCTATTCAGAGGTGGAGCTAGATGGGGCAGGAAGAGATGGGTAGGAGAAAACCAGAGACACAGGGGTGAGCAACTGGGCCTTCTTCCTGTGCTTGCAGTGTCTTCTCTCTCTTTTTCAAGCTCAAAACTTTTTACAGTGTCATACCATCTCTTCTAAACTGTTCTTCCCATATATGGGAAACCATATTTTCCATATATGGGAAAGAACCTGTTAATCTTGTTTTTCCAAATTTCCATCTATCTGAATCCATGTCAGATTAAGGTTTTTGCCCCTCAACAAACCATGTCAGTCTGTCTGAGTCTCTGTAGTTAACTAAGAACTTTTGGAGTCTGGGGTTCCCGGTGCACTGGTTACCTGCAAGATCTGATAAGGAATGGAAGGGGAGGAAAGGAATGAGCTAGTTAAAGGGGAGGGGGTCTAACCTACACTGAGATGAAGTCAAAATTAGGCTTTAAGCACAGCTGCAATGCTTTTCAGTCATAGTGTTTCAGGCAAAAGCAGGTTTCTTGACCTGTCAGAGGCCTTCCTGCATTATGACTTCCAGTTCTCCATATTTGTTCTTCATACTCTGTGAATTTGTAGAGACCCAGAAACCTTGGTTCTATTTGGTCTTTTCCTTTGTTTTCATTTAGATGCTTGCTACTGGATATCCCCACATCCAGGGTATCACTCCCTGTCCTGTTCTCTGTCCCTGACACTACTGCACACTATTTTCTGGGATCTTTTCTGCCTCCCAATATGATTCAGTTTAAATCCCAGTGGGTCATTTCTTGGCTTTTTGGACAATTGTAGTGTCTGGTTCAGTGCCCTCCAAACAGATTCCTCTCAGCTCTTGTGAGGTGTAGCCTGTCTCTTGGCAGAGTCCCTCATGGTAACGCAACTAATGATTGAGGAATCCAAACTGTTCCAATTGGCACCACCTATGGAGTCCCTTGTTTGCTTCCAGCATTGTTCTCTCTCTTCCAGGGTCACAGTCTTCAGCAGAAAAGAATGAAGAGAACACCATCTGCACTCCCATAGCTTCGTGATATTCCCTTGCAGTGATTTCAAGGCTATGTGTCTGCATGTGTCATTTGTTCCCACACGGATCAGTATGGAAGAAAAATTGTCAGTGGGCTTAAAGGGTGTTTGGAGCCATTCTGTAACACCTCAAATGTGAACCCCTGGAAGGTAATTTGACAAACTATACAGGGTGAGAGGTTGCCACTTCAGCCCCTTTCAGTAGGGAGTCCCTGATCACCATTATCCACTGCTTCTTCCTCTTCAAAGTAGAGGCAGGAATCCTTCCCACTGCAGAGCCTGTAGAGTTTCTTCTGCAGTCCCTTATGGCAGCAGCTCTTCATCCAGGGGCTCAGATCAGTGGTGGGGTCCTGGAATATACTCTGAAGATCCAGAGAACAACAGCTCTTCTTGACAGGTCGGGCCCCTTGTGTCATGTTCCTCCATCACTGTGCCCCCTCTGCCTAGGTGGCTTCTAGAAGTTTCTTGGTACTATTGTCCCTCTGCAAAGGCTTATTGTGTCCAATCCAATAATTTGTCACCTTCCCTGATAATCTGGAGGGTGGACAGGTTTACTTCTAGTACCTTTACCTTCTCTTCCAGGAGGACACCCAACCTGCATTTGTAGTACATGTAGCTCTTGTCATCTTCAGGGAGGAAAACAAACATGGCACATCCCCTACAGGTCACAAGAGCAGTTCTTCCTGCCTGAATGTTCTTCAGCTGAATAGAAGTAGAAGAAAACAGCCTTGCTTTTGTGGAAACTCCTGAAAGCTCCTCTGCAAAATGATTGTGCAAAGCATCTGATTAGCTCTGCCTGGCTCCTGACTTCCAGGAGAAAATGAGAGGGTAGTGTTTTTATTAGGTGCCTCTCCCTGTTACCTCCCCTGCTAAACTCTTATTTGCTCTCCCTGTTTGCTACTTAACCAATGTCCCTGACTGAGCTCTTAGCTGAATCTATTCCCTTTTTCTTTCAGTAATCTCATCAATCTCTTTTCCAAATCCAACCACCAATTCCCTACTCTCACCTTCTTTTACCCAAAAATGGTCCTGTTCCCTTCCTTGTGGGAACAGAGAATGGTAGTCCTTTAGGATTGATTTGTCACAATAGAGGCCAAAATGAGGCCAGCAGAGGACACATTTAGTTTGAATAGCTTGCACGGGTTCTGGACTTCCATTGTTAATAAGCAAGCACTCCTTCAGTCATCTGGCAAAAGTGGTGCTCCATCATCTTTGCCCTGAAGAACAGGTAAAAGGAAAGAACTAGAGAAGCTGGTCCTGAGATTTGCTTGGCATTGGATACAGATTTCAGGCTTTATGAAAATGTCCAGCTTCTGCTATGCCTCTTCAGGAAGTGTCCCAGATTGGGGCAGATAAAAAATAAAAGCAACTTCAGAGGATCCTGGATGAAGCGAATTATCTGGACCCTTTTTAGTCTGGATTTAGGCCTTGGTATGGGATCAAAACAGCATTGATCACACTCTGGCAGGAGTGGGATGGGGGAACTGCATCCATCCTTGCTCTTCTTGACCTCTCAGCTGCTTCCGATACCACTGACCATGGTATCCTTCGGGACTGGCTTTGGGGATTGGGGATGAGTGGCACTGTATTGTTCTCTTCCTTCCTCTGGGGCCAGTTCCAGTCAGTGTTGATAGGAGGGGGAAAGGTCCTGCCCTCGGTCTCTCCTTTATGGGGTGCCACAAGATTCTATACTTTCTCCTCTCCTGTTTAAAATCTACACGAAGTGGCTGGGTGAGGTAATCCAACAGCATGGGGTGAGGTATCATCAGTATTATATCTTTATATCTTCAACTTGGGCCAACTAAGTGCTGCTTTGAAGGTCCTGTCTTGGTGCCTGGAGGCTGTGGGGGTTTGGATGGGGAACAACCGGCTTCTGTTCGACCCAAGCAAGACTGAGTGGCTTTGGGTATTGGGCCCCCCGGTTCTAGGGATTTTTATAAAGTCCCTTGATCTATGCACAATCTGGGGGTCCTTCTGGAGGGAGCTGTAATCAGGGGGGCCCTTTCACAACTACATGTTGTGTGCCAGTTGCACCTGTTCCTGGATCAGGAGGCCCTGCTCACGGTCACTCATGCTTTGGTCACCTCTCATATCGATTACTGCAACGCACTCTACATGGGGCTACCCTTGAAGAGTATTTGGAAGTTTCAACTGGTTTAAAACCTTACATGGCATGGGACTGGGTTATTTGAGGGACTGCCTCTCCCTGGTGACATCTGCCCATCCCATCAGGTCCCATCAGGTCTGGCAGGAGGGGCATGCTCTGAGTCCTGTCAACTAAGGAGTGTCGTCTGGCGGAGCTGCTACGAGGCCTGGGAGTTTGAGGGTTCTGCGCAGTATCTTAGCTGTTCCTAGCGCTGCACTCTTCTGGACAGAGAGCTCTGATGTTGTTCCTGGGATCTGTTGGAGCCACTCTCCCAGCCTAGGAGTCACAGCCCCGAGTGCTCCTACCTCCACTGGGACCACTTTGGCCTTTACTTTCCACATCCTCTCTAGTTCCTCCTTCAGGCCCTGGTACTTCTCCAGCTGTGTGTGTGTGTGTGTGTGTTGTTTTTTTAAATATTTGTTTTAATTATTTATAAGCTGCCCAGAGTCATATATATGAGATGCGCAGCTACATAAATTTGACATCATTGCAACTGAAATAAAGAGGGCTTAGATGATGTCATGTCCGTGTGGAACTGCTCTGTGAGGCTGTTCTGAGGAAATGTTGAAAGTTGGATCAGATGCTAGAGGGTACCAGGGTTAGACCTAATGATGACAATATTGGGCTTCTCTGAATCTCCTTGGTCTAAACCTGAATGGAAGAGTCAAATATGCTGTCTGCTTGTTTGTGATTCTGTTTCCTATATTGGGAAAGTTCTCCTGCTTGTTTATTAGATACAGTATATAAAATATGGTTTCATGTGACTCTCCTGAAATCAACAATTTCAGCAGCAGTTCCTTTCAGCAACCAGCTCAATTAGCCTGTTTTCTTGGTGAAGTGTGACCTTTGCAAAAAGGGGCTGGCCGTGCCTTCCAAGGATCTTCAACATCTGTATGTAATGTGGTCAAGAGAAGGCAGCTAATGTGACCATTTGTTTTTATGTGCTGAAGAATCCTGGTTATCTTGAATGGCAGGGGAAAGGACAGAGACGCCCCTTTGGCTATGAAACATGGAACGGCTTCTGCGCAGCGGCTTAATGACGCTGAAAGTGCCGGCCAGAAATGGCTGAAAGCTTCAGCGGTTCGAGTCCAGCCTCGCGTTAACAAGGTGAGCTCTTGTTTCTATACCCGCAGCTTCTGCCAACTCAGCAGATCGAAAACATACGTGAGTAGATAAATGAGGACTCTCACTCCGGTGGAGGAAAAATGCTGGCAGCGGCTCAACAGAGAGAGACGGGACAAGTTGCCGGTAAAAGCGCGAAAACCGCGCTCGTCCGAAAAAGGGGCGCGAAGCAACGGAAATCCCGCCTCCTGTGCTGCCAGCTGGGCTGACGCTCTAGGAATTAGGCTCTGGCAAAGTCTAATTCCGAAACTAGAAAGATGCAATTGCCTTGAAAACCGCTAGGGGGCGGTCACTGCAGGGTCAGTAATGACTGTTAAGCAGATAAAATAAAAAAAAAAAAAAAAAAAAAAAAGGCCTAATTTAATTTTTATGAGATGTCAAATGTAGGTAGAGAACATGAAAGACTGACTAGTGATGGTCTAGAGCTCAAAATGTTGCCAACTGAAGGAATCTGTTTGTTTACAGTCTTGGCCGAGCTAAGCCTGAAAGAAGGCTCTTGTCAGCCCCAGTAGTTAGACCAGACCAGGAAATCAACCCCACATGAAGGCTAAAACTATTTTGAGGTTTCAGATACACTTCCCATTCTTACTTCAATGTGTTTATTTTTTTTTTGGCTTGGAACAGTTGTCTTCAATTAAAATTTGCTGTGCTTCCCGCCCCTTCTGTCTTCAGCATCCCCGTCTTCCACCCTAACCCTGCCTGACTCTTCCTCATCTGTTGGATCTCCTCAGTCTAACAATCTAACCTCTTAGATCTGTTAGATCTTCCTCCCTTGTGCTGTCTTCTCAGTCCATGGCTAGCCATTCACCTGCTTAAAGACTGCAGTTTTTCCCATTTCAAAACAAAACAAATCTTTTAATTAAACATTAACTATATTAACATTAATGTAATAATATATTCTCTCATTAGTAATAGGAGGCATGACGCTGAGTCTGCTTCACTGCTATATTATCCTCTGTATGGCTGTTCCAAAAGAACAAAAACTTCCCAACCCACATAGTAGCACTTTTTGTCACCCAAGGAGACTCCAATACTAAAAGAATGATACTGCCCTCTACTGAATAAAAAATGTGCAGCTGCGAGGAATTTTGATATGACAAGGCCTATGATATTTAAAAACAGCAAAATGAAACAGCACAATAAAAATAGAACAAAAAGTGCTCCCACCCACTTTGGCCCTGGCCTTGCTCACTTTTAGGGTGTGGCCCTCGACACACTGCTCAGAAGCTGTACACTCTAGGCTTGGAGAGTTATGAGACCAGTGGATTGTTTTATGGTCTTTTGGTGGTAGTGTGATGTGTGGAACTTGTCAGTCTTGGATAGGTTCAGGCGGGTCAGCTGTAGAAACACAGACTGGAGTACCCACTCTCTAGCTATGGATGGCAACTACCAGCAGCATTCTGTGGGGAAGTCCTCTGGGGATGGGAAGAGCCTGCACTGACTGCTATTGGCAAGTAGGGATGATCCCTGTGATGCTGGCCAATGGCTACATGGCATTACATGGAAGATGCCAGAAGGATAATTCAATTATTGAGCTGCCCAGAGTCACCCATTGGGGGAGATGGGCAGCATACAAGTTTGATAATAAATAAATAAATAAATAAAATAAAAATTCCAGCCCTTTTTAAAATGCAAGAAAGATTCCTTTAAGAATCATGTTTTCATTTATTATTTTTTCTAATACAAAGATCTTTTATAAGTACTTTCCTTAATAACGTTTTTAATGTTAACTTTCCAAGAATCTTCTTAAGTGGACTTACCTGGCTTTGTTCTTTTTAAAATCAGTTTCCCTGATACAAACTATCCTTTAAAATAAACAAAAGACAACTTCTGTCATGTAGCTGCAGATAATTTAGAGGCCTGTTTTGGGCATTTATTTTACCCACACACCAGAACTGCTTTCCTAAGTGGCAAACATGGATGCTGCAAATAATTATTCCTTTCATGTTTGCCCTATAGATAATCTGTCTCATTCATTAGACAAGTTCATATAAATGTTCATTATGATAAAAAAATTGTGCTCCTAGAATTTCATTTTGGATCTTCTGCCATAAAGGCAGAAGACTATTGATTTCTAATCCAAACCTACTGCGGCACTTCCAATGCCAAGTAGCACATAACCTATCTGCTTATTGGCTATATCAAGCATTAAGCAATCTAAACAAACTCATTCAATTTAGTCCTTTGATTACAACTCTATATTGTATTAACAAATTTAATAGCATACAGTATTTTTAATTTTCAGGCTGTACTCTTGGATAATTTTAGTCTATTTTTTAAAATCACCTTATTAACCCCTTAATTATTTCAGTTAGAACTCTAGGGAATCTACGTGAACTGTTGCACCTGTTGGAAGCCGACAAGTGAGATCAAATCAATGACCAATACTGAGAGAAATTATCCAGCCTTTCAATACAGGATCATGGTAATTTTGAGCTTAGAAGAGCATTTTGAACAGCTGTGATCTCAAAATTTTTAGGTTTTCTCATCAAGGTAAGACATGGCTATTCAATTATTTATTCAGTTATTTATAATTTATAAAAGACGCTCACTCAACATGCAATTCAGACATAAAGGGGATACAACTGGCGTATAATAATGATCTTGGATGGGATCAGGATCTGACTCTTCTGATTCAGAAACTCTATGGTCTCAGGTGTGACATTTGAATGTGCCTACACAATGCTTTGTCTTGTGTGCCTGGATCCCTGCTCTTTGTGGTGCTGGAATTTGGGAAGGCAAGCAGAGCTTATATAGAGCAAGCTTTCTGAAAAATTTAATGTTTTTTCTAAAGAGTGATTTACGTTGTACTGCAACCTAAAACTGTGGTCTCTGGCCAAAGTGCACAAATAATCAATAACCAATAGTAGTTGGATTTTTAAAAAGTACCCAAAATAAGAATTAATCTATTTTACATTTACCCAACAGATAGTTGTTACTGCTATTGATTATTCTGTCAAGTAGACAGAGTCTTAAATCTGAAGCAACAGATACAGTGGTGCTTAAAAAATACGTAGCTTTGGATCGTTTTCCTCAGGCATACCTTGTTTTATTGCACTTCACTTTATTTCACCTTGCAGATATTGTGTTTTTTTTACAAGACCCTCCACTAGCAAATAGATTATGACTCACTGAAGGCTCAGATGATTATTAGCATTTTTTAGCAATAAAGTATTTTTAATTAAGGTATATACATTGTTTTTTTTAGACATAATGCTACTGCACACTTAATAGACTACAGTATAGTCTCTTTTTATATACACTGGGAAACCAAAAATTTGTGTGACTTGCTTTATTGCAATATTCACTTTATTCCAGTCTAGAACTGAATCCACAATATCACTGAGGTATAATGTTTCTCACTCATTTAATTGGGTTCTCCTTATCTTCTTTTAGGACTTGTGTGGAGAACAGATCACATTTTAGGTCATATTTATGCAGAAGTACTGAAAGTTCAGAAGGGTTCACAAACACTTAAGCATCACTGTACATTTGATTCAGCTTATTTAGTGAAGCCCAAGGGAATTTTGCCAATACCACTGCTAAGAAAAACTAGCAGGCCCAAACTGAGTAAGTCATACATTTGTATGCCTAATTATGTTTATTCTCCTTTTCCTTATACCATTCAATCTTCTTATGTCCAACACATAATGACCCAAACATTCTGTAATTTCTCCCCCTTTCTTTATGAATAAAGTGATAGGGTACAGGTTACACTTCAAAAGACCCATTCATCATTGTCTTTCCATGAGAATCTTTAAAACAACAAGAATTAGGCAAAATACAGGTCTACCAAAGGTCAAAAAAGAAACTGCAACTCCAGATACTTTTAAATCTCATAGTGCTTAATTTTCACTGGTTCTGTATCGGGATCCCCTTTGTTCTCCAAATTTAGGTAACCATAAGGATACTGTTTTGGTGCCTGAAATGAAAGGAGACAGCAAGAATAAATTAATAACATGGTATGCTTAAAATATAGAATCTCACACCAGAAGGTGCAAATAATCTATTCTATTAAGTAAACAAACAAGGAGCAGAATTTGATCTGGTGCTACTTATCTAGTCAGTGTTCCCTTAGGCATATCACGGCAGCCAACTATATTCTTTCTCCTTTAATAAACAATTATTGCCTGCTCAGAGACTTATGTGGAAGAGGAGGATCCCTTCTTCACAGAGCACAGCCTTGCCCACATATCCCTGATCAACAGGAAGGAGATCCTACAAACAACCCCAGGGCACAGACTTCACTGAGAATGCTGGAGAGTGAAGAAGGCTCTGACCTCAAGTCCCCAGTAGCAACCCTGATACATTCAACATTAGGTTAGGTGTCCTGGATGTACAAACAAAATTCCTTGGAGAGAAAGTCTGTTTACACAAGAGACAGTTGGGTAAGAATGGTGAACATAAACTGTTGCTCTGAGTAAGAGAAATCCTGAGGCAAGTTTCGAGCAAGTCGGATGTGTATGAACTTTCTATGTGGGGCAGAAGTGCCTGGGCTACTTTGGGCTGTAGCACTGCATCAAAAGATAATGACAACTTTAAAATCATGCAGAGATTATAATTTTTAAAAGAGCAGTAAATAAAGTAAGTATGAAGTAGTACACATTATCTCCAAGGTTCAAGATCTAAAAAATCCAAGAAACTACCCATTATTCCTCCTGGCAGTAAAAGTTTTTCATCCAAAGAGGCAGGATACTTTCCATCTACTACAGAAAGAAACTTATACTGGTAATTCCAATGTTCTATTTCCCCATCAGTAAAGAAAACATGCTTGGATTGAATGTCAAGAAAAGGTTTCAAATTAAAAAATGAGTTCTTTTCAAACCAAAGTCACTTATCTCTTACGCGCAAATTAAAAAAAAAAAAGGCAAAGGACAACTAGCATCTGATCTCAAAGAGAACAAAAATTCAGCTGGTAAATAATTTGCTCTGGAAATGGTATTCACATGAGAGATTTGGTTTCTGGGACCACACTCTGAGTTGTCTGGATGGACTTGCTATGCTCAAACTTAGTGTCATATGTCAGAATCTTTTAAGAATCAATCAGGTGACCAACAGTGAGGTGAACATTGCCCACAATGGGCATACTAGGTTAACTGCTTTAGCTCCACTTGGAAAGGAGCTCCTCCCTTTTTTTAAAACTGGGAAGGGATCTGTGTTGAATAATGTCTGCCTGTCTCTCTCTCTTTTAACAACAGTAGCTCTTCTTGAATGGATTAAATCTTATGCACACATATAAAACAAAAAACAAACACCCCCCACAACTGAAGAAATAAGTAATGCTAGCTTCTACCACTGTCCTGGCCCTTGGAGCTACACATGATTCAAACTAGGAGGGATTCTGAGATTCTGGTTAAAAAATGCTTTTAATAGGTGAGCATTTCCCTTTCCTGAATTGTATGAGGCACTAGAATTTTGGCAGGAACTTTTGCAAATCACCCCAACAACAGAGATTCAAGATCTCTTGACAGAATGTAGATTCAGAACTTACCGCAGGTTGGTATACTGGAAATATTTCACCAAGATAAGACATTACTAATATGATTCCAATAAACCCCCAGAAATAAATCTTCATGATGTGCCAGGAAACAGGGGTGGGGGACGTATCAACGCGTGTCCGTACAAACAAATCGAAGTTCCGGTGCACCTGATTAAAAGAAGACAGGAAGAACCAGAATTAAATATTGCAGTAACAGCCTATCATTACACTGATTTCTCTTGTAGCAATTGTTAAAATAAAAGAGTACTTCCATACAATTACTGCTGATATTATTATTAATTGGTAGTTCTCAGTAGAAAAACCCAGTCAGCCCATTTCACTTATTATAAAACCTCTCCCTGAATTCTGAAGAAAACTGATCGATAAGCAAAGTTTCTACAGTTGGTCCCAATAAATGAAATAGAACAGGTAAGCTGAAATTTAGTTTGGCAAAATATTTGTCAAATATAAAGACTATTCAATTTTTCAAAATATACTAGAACAGCATATTGAAGGTATCTCTTTTCTGTGTTTTTTCTGAGGCAAAATATAGTGGCCTGATAGCTGGCCAATAAAGAACTGTTAGTCAAGTTTAACAAGGGTACAGTATTATTTATTCATTTCCAGGACACAAAAATACCATCAATGCCAGAAAAAGTGAGGATTTCAGTGCTGATGTATACTTACAGTATACTGGAGAAACAAGGACAGAGAATGTGCTTGAGTGTTAGGCTCACAGAAGGATTTTTTTTGTACTTGCAACCAAACATACTATAGTACTCAGATATTCCATTATTAATTGCTTTTGTAATACGTGATTCTGGACTACAAACTGAATTGAAAGATAGGTAGCCACAAAATTAATTATTCTTCTTACTGGTTCTCCAAAATTGCGCCTCAGGTCAGGTTGATCCCACTCATACCAAGGATTTTTTTCATGTAAGGATTGGTCTGGGAGTTTGGGATAGTCACCATAACTGTGGAAAATATGAGAACAGATGCTCTAGACCAAGGGCAAGCAATCCATGGACCCATGTTGCTCCTAAATCTTTTCAGTGCTTAAATAAAAAAAAAAAATTACACTTTCTTACTGGTTTAAAATAACAAGAAAAATAAACTTCTCTTTGCTAAACTTGAAAAACTGAAGAAGAGGGCTGAAAATGATGGCGAATCCTCCTGGTGATGTATCACATTACCACGTTCCTTTATCTCGTGGAGGCTCGACTACTTATTTTTTTTAAGCATGGAGACCTGGTCATAAACATGTTGCCTATCCCTACTCTAGACAAAGTAACTGCCAGATGAATTCAGTCCAGAAGAACAATAGAGGAGAAACTAAGGGATGTCTCTACCACCAAACCAGTATACATTTTTTTCACCTTGTTCCTCCGTAGATTGCAAATGAAGCATGATATAGTCTTGCTCCAACATTACAAGAAATACAATTGTTCATCAATGAAGTACAGGACATTTTATCACTTGATGGAAACAGAAGAAATTTAACATTTTTATTTTTGAAATCACAAGGCTAGAATGGACCCTATCTTACTTCTAAGGCAAAGGTAAGCAAGCCATACTGATTAACACACTATTGTTGCAAATGCTTGGTGAGGTGAACAGGACCTTCCACGATTTAGATCAGCATACCTGGAATTTGTACCACTGGAAATATTACACAAACTGTTAAGTACAGATTTATATTTTTGATTTAAATATTTTTGTAGATGGGATTCCTGTCTCCCTTTCAAACTTAAATCTGCCTATAATCTAGAGATGTATTTTTTAAAAGATTTTATTCATCTCCCAATGAATGTCCACTATGAAAGTCATTTATTATTATGAGGTTATGAATAAGAAGCACATAGATGCAAACACTCCACAATCCCTGGTATCAAAACATCTGATCCCTATCTTTGCATAACATTTGGTTTCTCAGATGTACAAATACAGCTCACCCTACGCCATCGTCTGCATACGTCTTGTAGTCCTCCAATGTCAGGTTGTATTTCTTTGCAGCAGCTGCCCGCTCTCCTGGAGTCTTGGGGTAAGACCCTGGAAGCAGATGTCTGGGCAGATCCGAAGCTAAAAGCAGAAACACCAATAAACTCAAAGATGGTGTAGGGAAAACTGCAGATGATAAAGTCTGGATTACTGACTACACTAACAAGATAGTGTGGAATAAAAACCTATAAAGTCATTTAATCTGTATTAATAGAAGATATGAATCCACTATTTAACATCATCTCAGAGCAAAACCAGATGGGACATTTAAGACTGGTCTGAAAATGATAGTGTCACATCAAGGTTACTTTTTATATAATTTTTATTTAAAAAACTACAGAAACTTAAAGAAAAAAGTAGAAAAAAAGATATAAAAAGATAAAAGATAAAGTGAGAAACAGTTAGGAAAAAAAAAGTCTAAAGAAGCAACTTCCGATCTTCTTTGAAGCAGTTACTAGCATGATTATTACCGTTTCCACCCTCCCAAATTACATACCTTGGTTCCCTTCTTCCCATAAACCACCTTTTTTAATCAATAAATCCTGAAATCACCAATTCACTTTTGTCCATTTTCAGCAAAATTCCATAAAATATTTCCAGTCTTTTATAAAAGTTGTTGTTCCTTCCCTAATCAAACAAGTCAATTTAGCCATTTCAGCAACTTCTGCCATCTCCACAGTCTTTGTTCTGACTACCTGTCTCTGCGCCTCCTGCTGAACTAACTGCGTTTTGTGCCAGTGCGGGGCTTTACAGCAACCCCTACTTCTATTACACGCCAACGCCATTCAAAACCGATTCCTCCTACGTTTGTCAAGCACACAATTTGTTCCGGTCCCGCGTCTTGACGCCTTTGCAGTGGCAAACCAGTGGCCTCGTCCTCCCGGCACGCGAGGCGCTTCGGCAGCATACAGAGCCCCGCAAGGCAGGCTGCCCACCGCCCGAGAGCCGCATCCAGGGGAAGGGCGGCCTCCCCAAGTGGGGTGGTCTGTCCCGCCCAGAGCCAAGCTGCAGGGCCCCCTCCCTTCACCGCCCGAGACGCAGAGCCACTCACGGACCGAGACGACGACAGCCGTCCACCGGCGGCCACGACCAGGCGAGCGGACGGAGGAAGGCGCGGAGGCGGCCGCGGGCGGCGGCAGCAGCCATCGCGTCTTTCAAGGGCGGGCGCCGGGTCGAGGCTGAAGCCTGGAGGACTTCCGGTCGGCCATAGAGTTTCCCAGAAGAGCGCCGCTGCCTTCAGGGCTGCCCCGGAAGCGGCCTGCGCCTCAAGGGGGCGCCAGAGGTCAGGCGTGCTTCGGAGCCGCGGCGCTGCGAACCCTTCCTGCGCTTCTCGGGCCTGAAGGAGAGCGTCGCGGGGCCTGACGAGTCCTCGGGGAATCTTCCTCGGCCACGGATTCACGCCTCCCTCCTCCTAGGGGGCTGCTGGGGGACCTCTCTATCTAGTCCTGGCCAGCAGGAGAGCCCAGACATTTATTTATTTTTACTGTATGTATTCAACTTGGATCCCACCCCCTCACTGCATCCAGCTCTGGGCGGCTCACAACCTAAAACAAACAATAAATGTACGAAAAGCAGTAACGAGAGTTGATGGTATTGAAAGCAGCTGACAGGATTCTGGGAGTTGAAGCCCACACATCTTACAGTTGCCAAGGTTGAGAAACACTGATCTAATTGTTCTAGGGGGTTGTGTAACTGATTCTCCATGGCTCCCTAGCGCCTTTCTCAAAGAAAAGACTTGAGTGATAGTTGGTGGATCCAAGGAGGGCCTCTTGAGGAAGAGCTTTTTTCCAAGGCCCCAGGCATCATTCTCTCCCAAAATGAGGCATTGACAACTCCAGTAGCTCCAGCCACTCATGCTTCTCTGCCCCAGGACCAACTAGCATGGGTCTGGCATGGAGGCCATGCTAGAGAGTACCTTATTTACTTTATTGGAGCCAGCCAGCCAAAAGGAATCTCAGCTGACATGGAAGGACATCACCTCAACCTCTGCGTTGGATGCTGCTGATAAGGATCAAGATTCTTGCAAAACTGCCCAACTTTGATGGTGAAATGCTGTGCAAAATAGTCAGAATGCTAGGCAGACTTACCCAAAAGGGAGTTGGTCACCCTAAGCAACAGCACTGACTAATATCTTGCTAATTAGAGAAGGGAGAATAGCACAATATATTGTCCAATAATGTTCTATAGGTTCTTTCCCCAAAATGTTTAGCTTTAGGGGGCTGAGAAGAAGACCACTACTTGGCCTAGATAGAGAAAGGAAATGGTGGAATCTTAGAGCTAGAAAGGACTGATCAAAGTGATCAAGTCCAGTCGCCTGCTAAGTGCAGTTACCCTAATTAAAGCATCCCACAAGGCTGGGTATCTAGTCTTCATTTCAACTCATCTGGCAAAAGGGAGCCCATTATCTCTTAATCAATTGATTCCAATGTTGAATAGGTTTCACTGTCAGGAGTTTTTTCCTTACACAATTCAATTGGGATCAGTTCCTGTAACTTAAATCCTTTAGTCTGTGTCCTCCACTCTGGAACCAAGGTTTTGAGGGATGGAATTAATAGAGTCTTAGAGTTGGAGGGCCATACAGATCATGGAGTCCAACTCTTTGCTCAATGCAGGAATCCAGACTAAAGCAACCTGGATAGATGGCTGTCTAGCCCCCATCTGAATTCCTTCAGTGAAGGTGAGCTTACTACCATGCCACTGTTGAATAGTTGTTTCTGTTAAGAAGCTTTTTCTAACATTCAGTCAGAATCTCCTTCCTGTAACTTGAATCTATTATTCTGTGTCCCACACTCTGGGACAAGAAAGAAGAGGTGACAACCTATGTGACATCTTTTCAGATAAAACAGCTAGCCATCATACCCAATCTCAGCTATTTTTTTTCCCTCAGCGCTGAACATACACTACTTATCTCTCTTCATATAACTTGAATGAATGAATATTTTTATTACAGTCACTGACCAGAATTGCAAACAAAAACACATTAAAAATAAAAATTAAAGTGTTTATGAAGATTCTGTCATTCAGGTGGAATTGTCTGGAGGTTGAGTCAAGGCAACTGGACTTCTTTTCTTTTTTTTTAAAGTAAAAGTAAAAGTAAATTAAAAGTAAAAGTAAAGTAAAATAAAGTAAAAATAAAACAAGATAAAATAATGCAATTGGTAGTGGGCTCAACAGTGGATAATCAAAGTCTGCCTAATTTTTTTTTTTTTTTTTGTCTGCGCTCAGTCATTACTGACCCTGCAGTGACTGCCTGGACGAATCCTTGCAGTTTTCAAGGCAATTGTTTTTCGGAAGTGGTTTGCCAGAGCCTCCTTCCTAGAGCATAGCCCAGCTGGCGAGCGCAGGAGGCGGGGTTTCCGTTGCTTCGCGCCCTTTTCGGGCGAGCGCGGTTTCGCGCTTACCGGCAACTGGTCTCGTCTCTCTGTGCAAGGCGCTGCCAGCATTTTTCCTCCCACCGGAGTGAGAGTACCCATTTATCTACTCACGTGAGTTTTCGACCTGTTGGGTTGACAGGAGCTGGGGAGGAACAGGAGCTCATCCTGTTAACGTGAAGGCTGGACTTGAACCGCCGAAGCGTCAGCCATTTCTGGCCGGCAACTTTCAGCGTCATTAAGCCGCTGTGCCACCGCGTCCCTCTGCCTAATTTTACAGGCGGTATAATGGTATTTAGCTATGTTCAAGGAGACTGAATCATATTGATCTGATAACAACAACTGTACATAAAAAGGTTCAGTTATAAGGCAGGTCCTTGAGTCCTTATGGGGGTACAGTACAGCAGGACATGAGCTATAGTTTCAACAGCCCCTTGTCCACAGGGGCAGTCTCAGCTCATAGGGGACTTTTTTGAGTGGCTGACATGGCGCAGGTCCCGAGGGGCTAATGGAGGGTGCTCGGGTAGGGGAGACTTACCCTGCGACTTGCAACCTTCCCTGCTGGCTTCCCCATTGACTTTCTGGGTAAGCTGGCATGGAAGGTTGCAAATACATGATCACAGGGCACTGCAACCGATTGTAAGTGTGAACTGGTTGCCAAGTGCCCAAATCATGATCATGTGACCGTGGGGGTGCTGGGATGGCCAGAACTCCAAGGACCTCTTGTAACCACCATTTGTTCAGTGCTGTCGTAACATTGAATGGTCGGTGAACGAATGGTTGTAGGTCTACCTGCAAGGGAAGCAAAAACTGGGGGTCCACCATTCCAAATTATTGTATAATATTTTGGGAGTTATAAAGTCATTGCCTGGAGCTTTACCAGGCTTTAGCTGACTTATAAATGTCTTTATTTTACCACTTAAACTGGGGCCCAGTTAGGAAGCAGGTTAGCATTAAGATTTAAGTCAAATTTAGGAGACTCTTTTTGTGAATATAATGCTGTAAAGTGGTCCTCCCACACAGATGCAGGTAAGAGGTGGGGAAGTGAAAGGGGCCTGTCAGTTGGGTGGGAAGCCATCAGGTGCCAGAATAGAATGGGATTTTTGGCTTGAGATGCTGTTATCAATGGCTGCCAGGAAGCCCTAGTGAATTTTCCTTTCTTGTTTTGTATTGCTTCTCCAGGAACATAAAGTCCTGGATGGAGTGCTCAGCTGATTTCTCTTTATATAATTTGAATTTTCTAATGTATACCCTGGAGCAAGATAGCCCATATTTAACCTTTTAGTATAAAAATAGTAGGCTTTTAGTATAAAAAACAGTAGATGCCTACCACGGCCTGGGCAATGCCAGGTGCAGAGACCCTGAGAGTTCATAGGGAAGGCATTTTACAGGCTGATAAGTTAGTTTCTCACACATTTTTAATGGATGGTCTGTTTTGCACTCATAATTAATGAATGCTCAGTGTGTTGGGTATAAAAGCTTTACAAACCTGCCTCCTGGTACAGACATGCCATGGAAGAACATTGCATACATACCTGGTGTCTGTCTCGGGGGGTGTTACCTGTTTACTCCTGAAAGTATTTACCTTTAATAAAGCTTGCAGTTATCACACTAGCTTTCAGCTCCTCTTTCTTGGAAATCCCTCATGGATATTGGCCCCTGGAGGGCATGTACATTTGCATTTACATCTGGGGAAACACCTAATCTGTTTACTCTTGGCCTCAAAAGATTCCATGTCAGGCCAGGGCTGAGAGGGATAAGCTTGCTCCCATGTTTTTCTCCCTTCCTCAATTTCTTGTGGGAAGGGCACTGGCTGGAGTAACTGAATCATCACATGACCGCATTGCTTAGCGACTGCAATCCTGGCAGTCCTAATTGCCGTTGTTAAGTGAACGCCCCAGTTATTAGGCGAAGCAACTTTCTGCCAGCTTCCGACAATCAAGTGAGTGGGAAGCTGGCAGGAAGTTGCAAGCCCCCGGCACTGCTGGGTGGAGGATGGATCAAGGGGATGCATGGGCGTGCGTGGGAGGATTGGGTCGGGTGCATGGGAATGCAGTGTGGCTCGGGTGCATGAGGGCCTCAGCACCACTTGGATTTTCAGCCCCAGAGGGGAGAGGCTTCTGAAGCCTCTCCACTCTGCGGCTGAAAATCCTGTGGTTGAAAATCCTGCTTGGATTTCGGATGGGGCGTTTAGCGCACAGAGCTTTGGGGACTGCCTGAATCCAGGTCCAAAAGGGGTGGTCATAACAAAGTCAGGGCTAGCAACAGTTACATCCTTAGGAGCCACAGCTTTTTCAGCTTTTCTAATTGGTCTTTAACAGCTGTAGACTTCAGCACGGATGTTGGAACATTCACTTCTGTCATAGCATTCATAAATTTGTCCCATCCTTTAGGTTACTGCCTCTCAGTAAATGTTTGGTGCTGTGAGGCCCCTTTCACCAAGTCCAAAATATTAGTACTGGGAATAGGTACACCCTTGTATAAAAAGGTACTGCGATCGTCCCATGTTGAAATGTCCTGATGCTGTTTCATTTTGTTCAGCAAAAGTTCTGCATTTCCCTGTAAGGCATGCTCACACCCCTTAGAACCTCCTGCGCCATTGTGTCCTGTGGGGACGGCAGTGACAGCTGTTCCGGCAACGTCAGAAGTGGCCGAGGCTCTTCGGGGGGCTAAATGAGATTCAGTCTGTCCTTTTCAGACTCATTTGTCTGGTCAGTCTTAGAAACCTCTGCAGCACAGAATTGTAAAGCTTAATACAGTTGTCTTCACACAAATCGGCTCTCTGATGAATGGCACACATCCCCATAGTAGCCCAACTGCCCTGTAGTTGCTTCATCTGATGATGCAGCACCAGATAGATTTTCTCAGCGTGGTCCATGGTTTATCTGGCTAATAGGCTAGTCAACAGTGGAATAGCTGCCCCTAGTAAGGGTCCAATAAATCCTCCTGACTGACAAATGATCTGCTTCTTCTTTTTGAGCGAGACCTTTCTGTCACTCAACTTTTTAATGACTTCTTTCTTTCTCTTTAAAGTCTGGAATTGTGACGGTTTCAGAGGAAGATTTCCTCCTAATGTGTCCAGGGCTGTTTTGCTATTGTCACCACTAGATCATTATTAGCACTGCATAAGATGGGCTTTCTCTGTTTTGGTCCGGCCTTTACTAAGATTTTTAAAATCCCCCAATTTCTGTGCACCCTCTCTGACATCCTGAATGAACTTGTATTAAGGTGCCAAAGCTACTGCTTTGACTCTTCTTTTTCATAGTGTAAACAACAGGCCAAACAGGTAGAGAGTCCCATTCTCAATCTCTAGATTTCTGGAGTAGTGGTAGCCAAATCTGCCAAAAGGTAACCATGGGGATCGTGGCATCTTGGAAAACTTCTAAAAAGTACTGTGTGTTAGTGGGGTACATCGGTCACAGCAGTGTGACAATTTGCATCTGATCATGGGGCAGCGCAGTAAACTAGAGATTTGGAATTCAGAGCTATTGTTCTCATTTTCTTACCTTGGAAAAACAGCTCTTGAAGTATAGGAATAACACTCAGGTTTCTATGATGAACATACTGTGTAAATGCCTTTTCTTTTTGATCACTGTTATTGGCTGAGGACATGAGATCATCTACCACTGCTACATTGATTTGATTTGATGGAAACAAACCATCACCTTCAAAAGAAAATGGAAGACTCTCCATAAACTTAATAACCTTAACTGTACAATTTTTCCATCACACTTAATAACTGTAAGGTAGTGTACAGTAATCTTCACCCCTTAGTGCCCTTTTATTATATACCTGTACCACCTTTAGAGTTTTTCTGAGTGTCCATGTTTCTAGTGCCCACTGTTTCTTAACCCTAACAATCCCCAGTTGTTCTACCTTTATCTCTTTCTTTCCTTCCTCCCCAGACAGATTCAGAGCTGCTCATCCATCGCCATCGTGAGCCTACCCCCTCATATGACTAGTTTTTAATATCCTGATTGTACTTGTTACCATTCTCTGAATCTTTCTTAAAATGTAGTGCCTGAACTGGCTCTGACCAAAGCAGAATAAAATGGAGCAATTATCTCCTGTGTTTTGGAAATTAAATTTCTGTTCATGCCGCATAAAATTGCATTTGCATTTTCTATAGCTACATCACACTGTTGGCTCATATTCACATTATCTTTTAATACTACTCTAAAATCATTATCACAAATACCATGACCAAGCCAGGTATATTCTGTTCTGTTCTGTCCTTGTGCATCTGATGTTTGTTTCCCAAAGTAAGACTTTTCCACTTCACTCATTTCTCTAACTTAGCAAGACCATTTTAAATTTTATTTCTGTTTTCCAGGATATTAGCTATCCCATTCAATTTTGTGTGATCTGAAATGTTAATAGACGTTTACTCTACCTCTTCATCTACGTCATTAAAAATATCGGAGAGCACAGAATGTAGGACAAGACTGTAGCACTCCACTTGACAGCTCTCTAATTTGATGACAAATCATCATTGGGCTTTTTTGAATACTATTTCTGAAGCAACTTTGAATTCATCTGATAGACATACCAAAACCATATTCATCAGCTAATCAAAATGTCACTGGAATACTTTGTCAAATGCTCTGTTGAAGTCAATACATGTCCACACCATTTGTTCAATCTAAAGTTATCTGATCAAAAAATGAGATAAAGTTAGTCTGGCTATATTTGTTCTTGAGAAATACATATCAAATTCTGGTAATTGCCGCAATGTTTTCAAGATGCTTACAAATTTTATTTTGTTTTGTTATTATTATTGAACTTGTGTGCTGCCCAACTCCCAACAGATGTCTTTAGTGTAAGAACCTGCCCCGTTCGTCAAGAGAAACTCCCGTGACATGTGTGGTTCACAAAAGAGGTTTACTCAAGCGTAACGCAACAGTTACAAGCAAAGCCAGGACTGGCTTGGTACAATACATTGGTTCCTTTATACCTCCCCTTCCCGCGGTTTTTCGCCCCGCGATCGCATTGCCAGCGGCGGGCTATTCGCACCCCGATAAGTCCAGATGTCAGGTTCAGCCCGGATCCCATTGTTCATTGATTGATCTCCCCTCCGGCGTGGGTTGGTTCCCTCTAAGTCCTTTTCTTATACATGCAGAGCCGGGGTCACTGGAGGCGCGGTATCTTGGCTTCTCGGCTCGCTGTTCCGCTTATTGATAGCTCGCGCCGCTTATCGATGTATATTAATTGGTTCCGCTCTGCGGTTTCCCCGCTGCCTAGGCGCAGGTGGCCGCTATCAGCCGCGTGGCTCCCACTTCCCCTTTTCCTCCCGGCTCGTAGCAAATTGGCTTAGCCCGGTGGTGGCTTCTATGGGCTTCTACGGGGCGCCGTGCCGGCTGAACCTGACATTCCGCCCCCCTGAAAACAGACCCCCCCCCCACCTCGGTTTCCCGGGGTATCTGATGTAAAAGTCTCGTACTAGGTCCGGTGCTTTGACGTGGGCTCAGCTTACCCATTCGCTGTGGGACTTGGGGAAATGTTTCCACTGCACCAGCAGCTGGGTCTGTCCCTTGTGCCTCCTCGCGTCCAGTATCTGCTTCACCTCGAAGTGCTGTTCCCCGCCAATCATGATGGGTGCCGGTATTGCTTCTGCTTTGTGCCAGTCGTTTCCCAGTTGGTGCGGCTTTAATAAGCTGCAGTGAAACACCGGGTGGATCCTCCCCAAACTTTTGGGGAGCGTCAGCCAAACCATCACGGGGTTGATTATCTCCGCGATGGGGAACGGTCCCACAAACCTCGGGCTGAGTTTCTTCAAAGCCTGGTGGGTTTTTAAGTTCTTGGTCGATAGGTACACCTGGTCCCCCACTTTCCACTGCCACTCAGGGAGCCTCTTGTGGTCGGCGTACTTCTTGTACTCCGCCTTGGCGTCGTGCAGTGCCGCACGTGCCGCTTGTCTCATGGCATCAATTTGGGAAAACCAGGAGTCCAGGGAGTCGATGTGGGATGCCGGTTGGGGCAGTTCCGGCATGGGTACAAAGTCCCGTCCCGTGGCCACTTTGAATGGGGAGAACCCGGTGCTCTTGTGGACGGCGTTGTTGTATGCTACTTCCGTGAACGGCAGTAGCTTCGCCCAGTCATCCTGCTGATGCCCCACATAGCACCTCAGGTACTTCTCCAGCCCCCCATTCAGGCATTCGGTTGATCCGTCCGTTTGTGGATGCGCCGCGGACAAGAGGGCTTGCTGGGTCCCTGCCCGCTTCAGGAACTCTCTCCAGAAGCGGGCGATGAAGTTCCCCCCCCGGTCGCTGATGATCCGTCGAGGCGCGCCGTGTAGTCGGTAGATATGCTGCACGAAGAGTCTCGCCAGCCTCTCTGCCGTGGGGACTTGCCGGCAAGCCACGAAATGCGCTTGTTTTGAGAACAAGTCCGTGACCACCCAAATGGCAGTCTTGCCCTTGCTCTCCGGTAGTTCCACTATAAAATCCATGGCGACCTCTTGCCATGGACCATCGGGGTTCGCCATGGGTTGGAGCACCCCCGGGGCTTTCCCCGACTCCCCTTCGCCGTCGCGCACACCGGGCACCCCCCCACGTAGGCTTCTACGTCTTTTCGGAGCATCGGCCACCAGAACTGCTGCCTGATTAAGTGGAGCGTCTTCACGAAACCGTAGTGCCCTGCGCTCCGGTTGTTGTGGGCTCTCTCCATTACCCGCCGCCGACATTCCTCCGGGACATACACTCTCCCCTCGTGCCACCACAAGTCTCCTTGGCAGGTCAGACCGTTGCCGTTCGCCTTGAGCCAGGGGTCTCGCTTCGCCGCTTCCGCGAACTCCTGCTGCATCTCAGGCGTTGCGTGCCTCCCCTGCCCGCTTGCTTGGCTCCGGGTTACCGCCTTTGCGGCCAACCTACCGGCAGGGATGATGGAGTCCACAATGTCCTCTCGCAGGCTGCATGTTGGGGCATGCGCGACAACCTGTCCGCCAGGAAATTCCTCCTCCCGGGGATGTGCTTCAATGTGAAGTTGAACCGCCCAAAGTACTGGGACCATCGTGCCTGCTTCGGGGATAGCCTCCGCGGGGACTTTAGGGCTTCGAGGTTCTTATGGTCCGTCCATACCTCGAACGGCTTGGACGCCCCCTCCAGCAAGTGCCTCCAGGTGGCTAGAGCCCACTTTACAGCGTACGCCTCCTTCTCCCACACCATCCACCGTCTTTCAGTCTCAGTGAACTTACGGGAAGTGTAGGCGCATGGGTGGAGGGGCCCTTCCGGACTGGGTTGCAGTAGGACCGCCCCCGTTGCCACGTCCGAGGCACCCACCTGAATGATGAATTGCCGGTCCGGGTCGGGGTGTCGCAGGATCGGTTCCGCCGTGAACCGCCGCTTCAAGTCCTCAAAAGCTCCTTGGCATTCCGGGGTTCACTTGAGTGCCATGCTGGGTCTCGGGGGTTTCTCGCTGCCTTTGGTCTTCAGTAGATCCATTAGGGGGAGGGCAACTTGGGTGAAGTTCGGGATGAACTGTCGGTAGAAGTTTGCGAAGCTCAGGAAGCTTTGTAGCTGCCTCCGGGTCTGCGGCGCTTCCCAACCTAGCACATCCCTCACCTTCGCCGGATCCATCTCGATCCCCGGCTAGATCCCCGGTAGCCGAGGTAGTCTAGCTGCTCCCGGTGAAACTCGCATTTTGAGAGCTTCGCATACAGCTGGGCCTTCAGCAGTCTACAGAGCACCGTGTGCACCAATTCCACGTGCTCCGCCAGCGTTTCCGTGTAGATCAGGATGTCGTCCAGGTAGACCAGGACGCCCCGGTAAAGTAGGTCATGCAGCACCTCGTTTATTAGCTGCATAAATACCCCCGGGGCCCCTTTTAACCCGAATGGCATTACGCAAAGTTCGTAACTTCCGAGGGCCGTGTTGAATGCGGTTTTCCACGTACCTTCTGCGCAGATCCTGACCCTGAAGTACGCTTCGCGCAAGTCCAATTTGATGAATATCTTCCCCTTGGATAGATGTGAAAACAAGTCCTTTATCAAGGGGAGAGGGTATTTGTACTCGGTGCTAATTGCATTTAGCCCCCGATAGTCCACGCACATTCGGAGCGAGCCGTCCTTCTTCTCCCAGAATAACACCGGGGCCGCTAACGGTGACTTCGTGGGCCGGATGAAACCTTGAGCCAGATTCTTGTTGATGAACTCCCTTAGGGCACCCATCTCCTTCATCGACAAGGAGTACATCTTTGGCTTGGGCAGTTTGGCTCCCGGTTCCAGCTCAATGGCGCAGTCGCTGGGTCTGTGGGGTGGAAGCTGGTCAGACTCCTTCTCCCCAAACACTGCCACCAAGCTCCGGTACTGCCACGGTACGCCTTCGGTTTCTGGGGCTCCCCCCAGCCCCGACCCGCTCTCCGCCTTGGGTCCGCTCGCTGTCGCCGCCTGGTCTCATCTGGGCCTGGCCGCCGCTCCTCGGTGCTCCGGGACCCGCTCCGGGACCCGCTCCAGACCCCTTGGATCCTTTCTTGGTCCCGTCGTGGCCCCTGCCGGCTGCCGATGTTCCCCGCTCTCTCGCCTCCCCGGCTCCTCGCTCTCGAAGCTCAGGACTTCCCTCGTCCAGTCGATCCGCGGGTTCCGACGTTGCAGCCACGCCAATCCAAGCACCACCGCATAGTCGGCGATCGGGACCACCACGAATCTCAGCTCCTCTCGGTGGTCCCCGACTGTCATCTGGACCGGCTCGGTGTAATACTGAGCCGGTCCCCCCCCCGCTACTGAACCGTCCAGCTGACTGAACGCGATGGGCTCCTTGAGGCGCCGCAGCTCCAGCCTGAGCCCGGACACTATGGCTGGGTGCATTAGGCAGTGCGTTCAGCCCAAATCCAGCAGCGCCTGTAACTGTGCTTCCCCCCCGGATCTCATTCCCCGGACGTGTACTCTCACCCATGGGGGGGGGCAGTCCTCGTCAGCTATCGGGTCCATGCATCTCAGCTCCCCTGCTCACACTGGGACGCCATTCAGTGCGAGCGCGCCTCGTTTCCCGCCAGCTCGGATTCCTCCCCGGAGGACGCCATCTCGGGGGTCGACCACCCCATTTGGCCTCGCTCGGTCACCGCGGCCGCTGCGCTCTTCCGAGGCCGGTTGCCAACCCTACTCCCAGTTGGACGCGGGGTCTTGACCTCGGCGCGGGACGGGGTTCCTTCCTGTTCCGTCGGACACTGCGCCGCCCAATGGCCTCGCCCTCCGCACCAGAAGCATAGGTTTGATGTCTTGGGCACCTCTCGCCCCGGCATGGGCTGTCAGCCGCTGCCCCGCTTCTCCTCGGCGGTCCGCTCCCTTGGTCTGTCTCTCGCCCGGTCCCGTCTCCAGGTGCTCTGCTGGATCTGCCGCCAGGCTGACTCCGCTGTCCCAGCCAACCAGATCCAATCCTTGACAGTAGTCAGGTCATCTCGGCCCAACGCCCGTTCCAGGATCTCTGGGTTGAGACCCCTCTTGAAATATTTCACGCGGAGCGACTCCGGCCAGTCCATGAGCTTCTCCACTAGCCTCCGGAATTCCAAGGCGTACTCGGACACGGACTTGTCCCTCTGTCTGAAGTGCAGGATGTCGTCCTCGGCTCTCCTTGTGCTCAGGGTGTCTTCGAACCTATCTCGGAGCGCCTGCATGAAGTCTGGGAAACTCCTCAACTCCGCCACGTTGGCGTCATACAGCCCGGTCACCCAGCTCGCTGCTTGGCCGTCTAGCAGCTCGGCTACGTAGGAGACCCTGTCTTCGTCCCTGGTAAACAAGTGATGTCCCCCCCGCTGCATGAAACTGCGTACGTGGGTGAGGAATTGGGTAGCTGTTCGGGGTCCCCCAAGAATTTTCCAGTCACGCCCCGGAGTCTCAATGCGTCTGCTGCCCGGCGGTGTACCAACGGTGGGGTTGATGCCGCCGTCGGTTGGGGTCCCGGTACCCCGGCTCTGCCCCTCGCGTTGCCGCCCGCCGCCAGCTGATCCAGCCTCAGTAGGATAGTTTGGAGCATTGCCTCCACGGAGTCTAGGCGCTGTCCGACCCTCGCCTCCAGCTGGGCGAACTCGTCCTCCCATCTTCGGGTCCGTGACCCCGAGCCTCGGGTCATCGTAACCCCCGACTGGTCGGGTCCCTGGTTCACCCCGATCGACCATCTCGCCGGTTGAGGGTGCCCGATCCTGGCCGTCGTCTCATTGCATCGGGTTGGCTCCACCATCGCCTCCGCGATCCCGAACTCCTCCTGCTCCAGCTGACCAACGGATTCCTCGTTGCTGGCCATCACCTATGATAGAGTACGGGGAAAAAGCGCTCCTCGGTGGTACCGGGTAGCGTTAGAGGGGAGTCCTGGCTTTATGTAAGAACCTGCCCCGTTTGTCAAGAGAAACTCCCGTGACATGTGTGGTTCACAAAAGAGGTTTACTCAAGCGTAACGTAACAGTTACAAGCAAAGCCAGGACTGGCTTGGTACAATACATTGGTTCCTTTATACCTCCCCTTCCCGCGGTTTTTCACCCCGCGATCGCATTGCCGGCGGCGGGCTATTCGCACCCCGATAAGTCCAGATGTCAGGTTCAGCCCGGATCCCATTGTTCATTGATTGATCTCCCCTCCGGCGTGGGTTGGTTCCCTCTAAGTCCTTTTCTTATACATGCAGAGCCGGGGTCACTGGAGGCGCGGTATCTTGGCTTCTCGGCTCGCTGTTCCGCTTATTGATAGCTCGCACCGCTTATCGGTGTATATTAATTGGTTCCGCTCTGCGGTTTCCCCGCCGGCTAGGTGCAGGTGGCCGCTATCAGCCGCGTGGCTCCCACTTCCCCTTTTCCTCCCGGCTCGTAGCAAATTGGCTCAGCCCGGTGGTGGCTTCTATGGGCTTCTACGGGGCGCCGTGCCAGCTGAATCTGACATTTAGGATCTGCTGTAGAGCAGAGTTGGCTGGGGAATTCTGGGAGTTGAAATTCTGGGAGATAAGTGAAGACACATCTTAAAGTGGCCAAGGCCGAGAAACACGGCTCTAGAGCCTTTCCAATATTGATGCCAGACTGACTAAGCCTTAGTTTGCTGGATCCGCCCCCCTTTCTGTAGACAGGGAGATTTGATATCCTCCAGTTATCTGGAGTTCCTTTATCAGTTCTCCAGGATTTCTCAACAGAACTATTAAGGGTTCAGTGTGACCATCAGGTAGTTCCTTCAATAAGATAGAAGTAATCTCATCCTGAAATTTACTCAGTATAGAGGGATTCCCTGATCACATTTGTATTTTAAATGCCAGTCCTGCCCCTTCATCCTGCTCTTCACAATTTTCTGGTAAACACAAAGGTATTTGTCTGAAAGGAATGAATTGAAAATAGGAGTTGAGTAGCTCTGCCTCTTCTTCAATACCTGTTAATATTTTGTTGTTTCTGCTGAACAGCTGATGTCCTGGTTCTTTTCTTTTTGTTTTGCAAATATCTTTAAAAAGTATTTTTAGCGTGTTTTGCTAAACTCATCTTATTTAAAACATTTGTTTTCCTGACACCCACTCTAATTCTGAGCTACTTGTCTATATTAATTTTTTATGACCTGTCCCTATTTGCATTTTGTACATGTCTCTTTTTTAGTTTTCAGGTCTTCATTAAGTTATTTGTGAGGCCACTTTGCTCACTAGAATTTGTAACTCTGCTTTTCCCATGAAGATTTTTTCACCTATCTGAGTTCCTCTTCCCATTAGCCTTTCCAGCATGGGGTCCTCATAAGTGTGCTTTTATTGAAACCTTTTATTTAAATGATACAGAAATAAAAAAGGAGAAAGGGGTGCGCTTCTATTAAGGATATCCATCCCTGCTCAGAAATCCAAACGAACAAACTTGGCAATGCTGCAACTTGGTTAAATAAGCGGAGGAACCAATAAACACCACACTCTGCTTGGTGTCCGTTATTTCCTCTGCATCAAAGGAGAAGCATGGATGATGCTTCCAAGTAACAGCAGTTTGACAGTGAACCGATCATCCAGAAGCAGTGTTTCTCAACCTCAGCAACTTTAAGATGTGTGGACTCCAACTCCCAGAATTCCCCAGCTAGCCATGGAAGTTGAACGTTGGCTATGGAATTCTGGAAGTTGGAGTCCACACGTCTTATAGTTGCTGAGGTTGAGCAACACTGAACCAGAGAGATAATGGTTTCCCCTTCATTGGGTGGGTTCAAGTGAAGTTCAGGGAGTTATCTGTCTGGGATGCTTTAATCGGGATTCCTGCACTCATCGTTGGCTTGGACTTGACCTAAACGGCCCTTTCCGCTCTGTGATTTTAAGGTGGAAAGGAAAGGCAGTCATGGATGCAAAGCAATTAAGTTCTAAACTAGTGCAGTAGAATGGAATGGATTTCAATATACATGGGATAGGTCTTCGGGTTGCGTCCCATCTTGAATAAATCTTTAGGTGATTTTACTCCTTTAAAAGTGATTTTTTAAAAACTTTAAAGTAAACATTTTGCAAACCCATTTTCAAATTCTGTATGTATAGTGGATCACAAAAGTAAAAAGAATGGAAGGATTTCCCCCCTCCTTTCATAGCCCTTTTGTGTTCGCTGTTTACGGCTGCTTGCAAGTTTTTGGACGTTGATTGCTTATAGCCACGTACGTTTCTAAACGCAGTTAAGTTGCCATTTTTTTTAAAAAAAAGGAATAATGCTATGCATTTTTTAAAAAATTTAAAAGAAAGATCACAATGGCAGGGAAAGCTTCGGGCGCCTGGACGGATTTCTGAAGAAAGAGGCTTAACATTCTGGGACTGGACGGCGGGCGCAAGGGCTGCAGCTTCCCCGCTCTGACTCCGCAGGGCCAGCGCTCCTGGCAGCTATTTCCATTCCGAAAGGCCCTTTTCCAGCAGCCGCCCATCAGGGCACCGGAACCGCCGGGCAACCCGAGGCTCGCAGGGCAGGAAGAGCATCGCGAGAGGGCGCCGAACATCCCCGGCTCCCGTTTCCTAGAGCGGCCAACTCAGGAGGAGGCCGCGCCAGCGCTTCCGTCCCGCCGCGCCTGGGCCGGATGCACGTCTCGTCGGATTCCGCGCGCGGAAGCATCGGAGGCGGCGCTACTTCCGGTAGTGATGGAAGAGGCCTCCGCGTCTCGCTCCGCGGCCGTGGAGGCTCCCTCGTCTCCGCCGGCGGCGGCGGGGACGGAGGAGCCGCGCGGGTGGAGCGAGGCGCAGTTCCGGCACTATAGCTTCGCGACGCGGCCCATCGCCCGGCTGCGTCACGGGGACCCTCGCGCCGAGGAGCTGCTGGAGAACGAGGTGACGGGGGACGCTCCTCGGGGCTGGGGGGCTCGAGCCGCCTCCCCGTCGCGCGAGGCTGGTGCCGGGGGCCGCGTTGCTTCGGCGTGCCCTCCCTCCGCTCCCTCCGCGCCTTTCCGCGGGCTCTTGCGTGACCTCCGCTCTGTGTTTGCTTCCAGGAGCCGGTCGTGCTCACCGACACCAATTTGGTCTATCCCGCCCTGAAGTGGGACCTGGATTACCTGCAGGAGAACATCGGGAGCGGGGACTTTTCGGTGTACCGAGCCAGCACCCACAAGTTTCTGTACTACGATGAGAAGAAGATGGCAAACGTGAAGAACTTCAAACCGAAGTCCAGCAGAGAGGAGATGAAGTTCAGGGATTTTGTGGCGCAGCTCCAGGAAATCGAGCAGCAGGGAAGCGGAGAAAGGTAACACTAAGGCCTGCTGGTCACCTGGCGATCGGGGACAAGAAGCTAAGGTGGTGCGCTTCTGGCTTTATTAGGGTTGGTGCATGGCGCAATGCAGTAGCATTCCTGAGTACTCTTAGGGACTAGCTTTCCAGCGAGGAAAGCAACCCGCCCAACACACTGCTCCTGATGCAGCCTCAAATAACTGAAGCAGAAGGACCTTATGGTCAGCGCTACCAGTTTCGAACCTTGTGGGTACTGTGCCTGAATCATTGGGGAGTAAAGCAAGCTGAAGTTCCCAAATCTCTTATAAAGAAAACAAATGTAGCTTGGAATTTAAAAAGGCAAGAAGTTCTAAATGAAATGAGATAAGGGAGTGAACGTGATAGTATTTTTCAGGCTCAACTGAAATACTGGAGAAGAGAACAATTTGAATTACTAAAATTTAATTTTTGAGGAAGTCCTTCACAAAATGAACCTTGAATGTGGGCATTTCATAAGGAACGTTTATTTCATTGAAGGAAATAACATTCACATACAGTGAAAAGGAGCACTTTGTGCTATTTATATATAGCTTATTTCATTGAAGAAAGAGCTTGTTTAACAGAGAAAAAGAAAATTTGTAATGGCATCATACTATTTTTCTTTCCATGCTTTGTGATGCATGGCTGTTTTGCCATTGTTTACATTCTAATCTGTCTATCCTATAAGAAGGTTATTCCATGTGCAGTGAGTCAAATTGAAGTAGTTTGTTTACTCACTGGATGTTATATCTACGAGTGTATTCCTATTACTATTCATTTTGTGATTGACTTTTTATTGCATTATGTTTCATACAGATGTTGGTAACTAATGTGGTCCGAGACTTTTTCACCCTCTCATGAACATTTCTCCAAAAAAGGACAGTGGTGTGTTCACACAACAATCTGATGTAGTGCATAATACACTAGGCCATAAATTAACCAAATAGTCCGAGTTCATGCAACATGCTAAGTCATCACCCATACACACACACACACAAAAACCCTCCCAACTCTAACACAAATTAACACTAATCAGGCTTAGTGCACCTGCTATATCTTTATGTAATCTGACTGGGTTGTATGAGCACAGTGAAATGTACACTCACATAAACACATCCTTCTAATAATACATCACACTCTGTTTTCCCAGTGCTGTTTACTATCCTGGTAGTTGCTTTCTACCATGTACTGATCCTTGATATTCCAAGTGCAGATAAATTTTCTGTAGCCTTTTTATCTGTCAGGTGTCTCTGCACTGCCAGTCCAAACCCTGCAAAATTACCCAGCTGTAAAAGCATACTTGTTTCCTTTCTTATGTTTCAGTTTTGACAGATTGGAAGGCAGCAGACCTCTGGTTGTATGCTGTTCCTTCCTGTCCTCTATCTTTTCTTTCTGAGGAATATTCTGCACTCATGTGGTGGCAGAGGAGGAGGCAGTGACACTGCTCTGTAGGCCCAGAACTCTGTTGCTTTCCTGCTGCTGAAGGTAAACGTTATTTAGTTTTTTTTTTTTTTTTAAAAATCAGAGCAATTTTTTTCAGTTGGGAGATGGGCTTAGCAGATAAAAAATCCTGTTATCTCCTGGCACTGCTTTGCCCAGTATAGATTAGTGATACTGAAAACTGGGAGAAGTCCAGAAGAGTTACCAGGTTGAATTCCCTGGACTTCTGATCAGCATAATTTCTGCATCCTAGCGACCAAAGCCATTTCAGTGAAGTCCAGAAAATTAGGGTCATCTAAGAATGATCAGTTAAGCAGGAACCTAGTAACATAAGGTTTTGTTCTTTTTCAAAGGACCACTAGTCATTTTTTTGGTAATGTAATGCTCATGACAGTTCTTTTTCCAGATCTGTAAGTTACGTTGTTTGATTTTATGGAATCAGAATGCAGGACCCAGAAGCAAAAAATCAAGGCTTCACTGCAGTGTTTATTAAACAGTATGTACTGGAGGGGACTTCACCAAGGGATAGTGAGACACACCCCTTCAGACAAAAGAGATGCACTGATATTTTATACATTTCAGGAAAGGGAAAAATGATGCATACATACATATTCATATGATGATGCAGGCATACATGAGTAAGTAATAGATCTCGAGTTACTTTCTGCCCCTCTTGCTATCTACAAAGAAAACAGTCTTACTGAGGAGAAGAAGAAACATATCAATTCAGGGTGCAAATGCCAGGAAGAACACATCCTCCTTCAAGACAGATGCCTTGGTTGCTATGGGGATGTTTTGATAAGGTCTTTACAACCAGCCCATTCACACCAGCTCCAAGTCTGCTACACATTCTTTTATGTTTCAGTTTTGTTTAAATGCTCCCATTCATCTGAAGACTCTGAAAACTTACTTTCTTCACCTAAAAATGTATTTTCCTCACAGTTTCTATAAGAAGTATGAAATTGATACAGACTTTGAAAGAGCTAGTTGGTTATAGCTTTGCACGCACATTTGCATTTCTTTTTTCCTTACTTTCTGGTGCATACAGGTTGTATCTCCAGCAGACCTTAAATGACACAGTTGGGAGGAAAATTGTGGTAGATTTCCTGGGCTTTAATTGGAATTGGATTAACAGACAGCAGGCAAAGCGAGGCTGGGGTCAGCTGACATCCAACTTGCTACTGATTGGCATGGAAGGTAACAAAACTGCCTCTTTGGACAAGTAACTGTGTTTTATTTTAATATTCTTTAGAGCTACCTGTTGAGGAATTCCTGTGGACAAAATGTCAGTGTCAAGGAACTGAATTCTTCCCAGTTTTAATCTTACCAACTACAATTGCCTCAACATGTTGCAGTTAAGCTAAGGGGAAGATCCTCCTGTTAACTCCAGAAGTGTTTTGTCAAAACTAATTGCTGCAGTCAAGTTGGGAGCTGACAAAGGACAAGAGGCAAATTTTGATGAAAATTAAGTGATGATGAACAGATATGATCCCAGGCTGTTTGGATGTACATGCTTTTGAAGAAAAAAAATTAAAAGAAGTCCAAAAAAAGGAAAATTATGAATGTTTTCCAAAGTATGAAATATGTTATGTGCACGTTATATAAAAAGCATTTAAATGAAAGAAAATTATGCTTGTTAATTTCAGAAAGAAGAAATACATAGACATATTAACAAAATCTGGGGACAGAGGCACCTTTGAACATGCTGTTCCTTTTTAAAATTATTATTTTTGAAAATGAAGGTCAGGTGGTCTAGTGGTTTGTGAGCATAAGCATATTGCTAATGTCAGGTTTATAGTTTAAATTTCTGCATAATAAATAGCCTAGGTAGATGGCAGCACTGAGACAATTTTGATCTGAAAAAGCCAAACAGCGCCAGGTGTGGGTAGGAGGCACGAAGAAATACTACAGGTTGCAGTCGACTGGAAATTCAAAAACAAAAAGTCCTGGAAGAAGGCAGGGACATTTTGTTCCCATAAAAGTCACATAAAGTTACTAGGAGTGGAGCTTGATTTCAAGACATTTTACTGTATTGTTATACAGGTAGTCCTCGCTTACCAATTGCCTCGTTTAGTGACTGTTTAAAGTTACAGTGGTGTAAAAAAACAGCTTTGAGACCATTCCTCTCATTTATGACCATCGCAGCATCTCACAGTCACATGATCACCATTTACACGCTTCCCAAATGGCTTCCAGCAAGTAGAATTAGGGAGAACACAGAAGTAAAATCTCAAGTCACGGTCAGGTGATGTCTCGCTTAACGACTGCGGTTATGTGATTTTTGGCTTACTGACCACAGTGCTTAACAATGGAGTTGTTGGTCCCAATCGTGGATGCTAAGCGAGGATTACCTGTGTGGGAAAAAATGATAACTGAAGGGGATGTCTTTTCTTTGGGAAGAGACTCTTTCAAAAAGTGTGTCTGTAAAATATATCTGAAGTCCTCCCCACATCTGGAAACAAGGTGATTGGGAGGAAGCTCCTGCTGAAGGCCACCTGACCTCCTATGGTGTGGAAACAGATGCCCTCTGAGGAGCAGGCACAGTTTTCTGTCCCATAGCTGGGTCTGGGAGCTGCATATTTCGCCCTGGGTGGCAGCAGCTCCTGGCAGTGGTGACAGAAGCACCCGAACAAACACACAGTTTTTCTAGGAGCTATCCCAAGTGGTGAGTTTGATGCTGATCTCTCTTCCCAGCTCCATAAAGGAACTTCTCCTTCCTTTTGAGAGGCTTAAAGGTAGGAATAGGAGTAAGAGGTCTTCACCCACAAAACCCCCCATAATTAAAAAATAGCCTGCAGTGATGCGTTTAGCACCCTGATTGCAGTATTTTGTAGCAGAATGGCCCAGTTTCAAAAGTGCAGCCAGGGTGCTGGAAACTTGGGGATAAGATAAGATGCAATGCTGGGGAGCCACAACTGGGGTGAAGTTTGTGCATAATTTGTAGCATAGACCTGCTGGAAATAAAAGCTTACATTTTGCAAAATAATTTCAAAAGTTTACCCTGGTCTTTCTTTATGCAGGGAATGTGACACCAGCTCACTATGATGAACAGCAGAATTTCTTTGCTCAGATTAAAGGTTACAAACGATGTATTCTGTTTTCACCTGATCAGTTTGAATGCCTTTATCCCTATCCCGTGCACCATCCATGTGACCGGCAGAGCCAGGTAAGATGACAATTAGGCCAAATAACTTTTTTTGCCTAAGACCATGAAGTATAATTTTGAATGCTAGTTTATTACAGAATTCCTATATACCTTTGCATTTCCTCTAACCATCTGCCTGAGGAAGAGTCTAAAGGCATGATGTCTGTTTTAAAATTCTTAGATATGTATAGTCTTCAAATGACCTTGTTTACACAATGCACTTAACTCAGTCATGGAAAGTTAATGTATCACAAGAATATCCTAATCCAAGCAACTAAAGCTGTCAGCTAAATCTTTGTCGGGATGGGGACAGGGAAGCATTAGTCTGTTTGGGGATAAAATAACTCCTTCCAATTGTAAGGGTAATCCAAACTGTTTACTGGAGATTAACAGTTAATTACTTTGAGACAGCATTGTAGATAATTCCTGCAAAAAAAAAAAGTTCTCTCTTGCTATTGTCTGTAGATTCCTACAGATTCACGGGGAGGGTCCTAGAAAGAGTGAGCGCTGGATAAGCTCCCCCCATTCTGTCTGCAGTAGTTCCAAATTGGACCTTCCAACAGGGGTTTCTTTGTAAAGTTGCTTGTTCGGGGACCAGGAAGTGACAACATCCCAATTTCCAGCAACTGAAGGGGCTACGAAAAAGAACTGCTTCCCAGCTGATCTGGTCATACTGAATTGTACACTTGTAGTGCCCAGAAGTTAAATGAATTAACTCTGGGAGGAGATGACTGGGTCAGCTGTGTTGGAGCAACAGGGCTGTTATTTTTACCAGTCATTAGGTATATTCTGTAAAAGAATCTCTGAATATATATGCAGCTTGCTTTTTCCTTTTTCATCATGTAAGTGGCAACCTGTCCCTCGTACAGAATTGAAGGGTTACTTGTTCCCCTAAATTTGATTCTGCTAGATATATTTTCTCCAGAGAAGTAAAAATGGGCCCTTTAATAGTTCCACAGATACTGTTTTTTGAAACTGAAAGTAGAAGCTAGAATTTTCAACAGAAATCCACTCCGTTTATTTCCTTTCCCTGCAGCAGGTTCCCTTTGCTTTCTCTCTTCCAGTTGGAGCTGATAATAGACACTCATGGATACCTTTGAATATAGGTAGTCCTCATTTAGCGACCACAGTTGGGACTGGCAACTTTGTCATTAAGCGAAACAGTCGCTAAGTGAAACTGACGATGCTTATGATCTTACTTCAGCTTTGCTTTACAGACCTGTGAAGGTTGTAAATGTGAGGATTGGTCGTAAAGTTACTTTTTCATCACTGTCATAATTGTGAATGGTTGCTAAACGAGGCAGGTGCTAAATGAGGACTACCTGTATATACAGCTTGCTTGAAAGGGGCAGTTTAGGCCATTGAGTCCTAGCCCCCTCATGGAATGCAAATTAAAGCTGGAGTAGAACTAGATCAGGAGCGTGAAATCTGTCCCCATCATATGTATATTTCATCATTATATTATTGATTTAAAATCAACACCTTATACATTTCATCATCCTTAACTGTTGGCTATATTGGTTTTGGCTGATGCAATTTGGCCCAGTTGCTGATAATTTGCTTCATCCAAAAGTGTTTGGAGATAAATTATCTCCACCTTCTCCAAGAACCTGTCTCCAACAGGATATTAATGATACCAGTTCCTGTTGTAGAGGAGTCAACCATCTTCAGATTCACCTGCAGGTATTCATTGAAGTAAAAGTTACTCATTGAGGCAAGCAGTTGCAGCTTCCAAGCAATTTGTCCATAGTCTTGGTCTGGATCACTTGAAATTGAGCACATACAGATGAACTAATAAAATTAGGGGAGACACCATGTATGCACCAGTGTTTCCATCTCTTTTATTGGAACTGTAATAATGAGAGTGTTAAGAGCCTTCTTGAAGTGCCAAGCAAGGTTGACACACCAGGCTTGCATCTAAGGATTCCAACAACCACTCAAAAAGTTTGTGCAATGGATGTGGATGCTGTGCTTCTGTGTTCTAGTTGTAGCTGTGTTTGTTTCAGCATCCAGGTTCCTCAGTAATCAGGGTACTCTCCAATAGCAACTGTATAGATTATCTCTTCCATTACAGCATATTGCTGGTGAGATCATTGTTAATCACCACTTAAGCTCTCCAGTTCATTGTATCCTTTCGGCGGTCTTTCTGAGTTGGTTCTCCAACCTGTGGAGTTTAACAAGCTCCAGCAAATGTACACTTTACCAGGAAATAATATTAGCTGTCAGCAGTGCTGATTTATAGTCCTTTCTTGCTACTGTCATAGGCTTAATGTTTGAATTTGTTTCAGACATCTCAAGAATGATTTACTTTGCTTATTAGATTACTTAAATAAGACAGAATTTAATCTTGATTTTAATCTGTATAGCAGAATCCTCCCAGTTAGTGCCTTATAGATATCTGGGATTTTATTATATGTGCTCTGTGCTTTTCTTTGCTTAAAGGCATTGATTGATTATGTCTTAAATAGTAAATATGTGCACAATCAACATAATCAGTAACTAGTGGAAAATGGAGTGCAGTGCTTTTGAAATGGGTGATTTTTGTCTCTAGTCCCCACCTGCCAGTTAAAGTTTGTATAGATGTTCATTTTCCTCGAAGTAACTGGGGTGGGAATCAGCAGGGAGAATCATTATATTGTCTCCAGTGACTTCCTTCTTCTTTCCTGCTAGGTTGACTTCGACAATCCTGACTATGAGAAGTTTCCTAATTTCCAGAACATAGTTGGCTATGAGACCGTAGTTGGCCCAGGCGATGTGCTTTATATTCCCATGTATTGGTAATACACATAGGATGAGAATGGGGTAGAATGGGCTAGTATGATTGGTGACTGTGGCAGAATCAATTTGGGCAACGCAGGGGGTTCTGTCAGAGGCTGTGAGCCTGACCTCTTTTTCACTGGCTAGGATAGATAAATATTTTTCTGTGTAAGGCGCCTCGTAGAAGAATAGCAATAATCCTTGATACTTGCTCATAAGCAGAAAATATTGGTCCCTTTTTTCCTGTCATGAGATTTAAATTTGGGCATGTCCTTATATGTTCTTATAAACCTTCACTGTGACAGTTTTGGAAAGCAACTGAATGAAGCAATTGTCTAGGCCATTATCAAGGTTATACTTACAGGTACAGGTGGTCCTTGTTTAATGCCTGCTCTGTTTAGCGACCATTTGAAGTTACGACACTGCTGAAAAAAGTAATATTATGACCGGTCCTTGCACTTATGAGTGTGACAGCATCCCCACACCACAGTTACGTGATGGAGTTTTGGCCACTTCACAACCAGTGGGCATTTACGATTGTTGTAGTGTACCATGGTCACATGATCACCATCTGCGCACTTCACAACTGGCTTCTGATAAGCAGATTCAGTGGAGAAGCCGGCAGTAAAATTGCAAGGTGTGGTCATGTGATGTCTCACTTAACGACCATGGCGGAAGTGAGGTCGTAAGTCCATCACAGTTATGTGATATCTTGCTTAATGACCGCATTGCTTAGCGACAGAGATGCTGGTTCCAATTGTGGTTGTTAAGTGAGGACTGTATAGTGTGGTAATTTAATTCTGAAATTTTTGCAGGAATATGGATATTGCTCTTTAGTCATCAGGGAACGTTGCTACTTAGGGACCATTGTACAAGCAATGACATGATTCTAAGACAATTTTGTCTACTGGTCTGTCCCAAATGGTTCACAAAACACAATCATGTAGTAAAGGACTCTCTTTAACTGGGAGAAGCCTTAGTTTCAATATTCCTTCAGTCTGCTGTTGATCTTTGTCTACCTGCTTTCTCTGCAAGATTTAAGAAGAAATTAGCTGGCAGGAATCCAGTAGGCCACTGGAAGAAATGGAGTTTTCTTTTAGCTCTGTGTAAAAATTCTAACTCAGACTAATGCTATCTGAAGAGATCTTAGTCTGTTCCCTACTTATGGAGGGATGCATTCCCTAATTTTATTTTCTAATTAATATATGCTTACAAGTTGATATTTATTCATTGGGTAACTCAGAACTGAAAAAAATATTATAAACTATCGTTTTCTTCCCCAACATGATGAGAAATAAAAGAAATAACTAAATCACAATTTAATTATTGTACAAGATGCTTACTACTATAAAACTTATGCTGAAAATGCTGAAATCTACTGTTTAAAATTAGGAATTGTAAAGAATTATCTCCTGTGGCTTGATACAGGTGGCATCACATTGAGTCATTGCTGAATGGAGGAATTACTATCACTGTAAATTTTTGGTACAAGGTAAGCATGTCTGAATTTAACTGAATAGCAGCATAAAGTTTTATAAATGAACTATTGTGTTTTAATTGCCAAATATTATACAGTGCAATATGATACTGATAATATTGCATCATAAAGTCTATATATACATTATTCTCCCAGGATTATTTAAATGGTCAGAATTGCATCAACTGCTAAAATTGACTTGAATTCTTAACTTGGTTTCTTAAGTATCACCTTAGAGATTACCTTGGTGAAGCTTGCAATATTTAGGTTGAAATAGTGAACTCTTAGTCCTAGGTTTTCTAGAGAGTGGTGTGTGTGTGCCTTTGAGTCAGTGTTGACTCCTGGCGACTGCCTGGACAAGTCCCTGCAGTTTTCTTGGGAACGTTGCCCTTGCCTGCTTCTTCCTAGGGCTGAGAGAGAGTGATTGGCCCAAGGTCATCCAGCTGACTTTGTGTCTAAGGCAGGATGAGAACTCACAGTTTCCTGATGTCTAGTCTGATGCCTCTTCACCAAATTGGCACCCTTTAGAGAGAGATGCTCTTGTTTAAAAAAATGATAAGTGATAGTATTAGAAATAGTATTTTTGACCAGTCAGTTGCCTAAACATCTCTTCTTTTCATATCATGAATGCTATTTGGCAGATAAGAAAATATCACCTCACCTTTTCTCATTCCTGACTTTTATTAGTTTCTTGCTTATTAGTGCTAGATGTATGTGAGTTTTTCAGGCAGTATGAATTGTTGTAAACATGTTGATCTCGTCGGTTTCCTTTTTATCTTCCTGATGCCCCAAAACCAGGGATATGAATAACAGTGTCCAGATACTGGGAGTCCCTGTAGGAATCTTTTCAATTTCATCTTTTTTTGTAATAACTTCATTAAATTTTTTAACAAGAAAGATAAAAACTAACAAGCCCTAATATTTAAAATAAAGGAAAAAAAGAAAATAAAAAAGAGAACAAAGCCAAAAGTGCAGAAAGAAAGAAAGAAAGAAAGAAAGAAAGAAAGAAAGAAAGAAAGAAAGAAAGAAAGAAAGAATAATTGTCTATAACTATATAAAACTATAACTTTATAAAATTATATTGTCTATAACTGTTGTTAAAGAAAATTGGAAGTCATTTCCTTATACTTCTCAATTTCACTTTTGTAAATGTTGCAACTTAATGAACCCTTGTTTGAAGAAGGTATTTTCCCCTCCCCACAGGGTGCCCCAACCCCTAAAAGAATTGAATACCCCCTAAAGGCTCATCAGAAAGTGGCTGTAATGAGGAACATAGAGAAAATGTTGGGGGAGGCCCTTGGAAATCCACAAGAGGTAAAGAGTGAATCTCAAACTGGTTGTAGTAACAAGTGGTTGAGCTTGTTCAGCTTTTGATCTCATGAAATTAAAATGTAAAGTAATAGCTTAACAAATAATTGAAGACGTTACAGATTTAAAACTTCAAAACATACAACACTTAGGAAGGGAAACTGGGTGGTGGTGGGGAGGTGATGGAGTGAGGTGGGATAGAGCAGGGTTTCTCAACCTCAACAACTTTAAGGTATGTGGACTTCAACTCCCAGAATTTCACAGCCAGCATGCTGGCTAGAGAATTCTGGGAGTTGAAGTCCACACATCTAGTTGCCAAGGTTGAGAAACACGAGGATAGAGCATTCAAAACGTTAGATGCTACTATAGCAAATACTTTAGGTAATTTTCAGATTATACCAGCAGCAATTCTCCTGAAGTTTGTAGTATTACATGTGTCTTTAAGAGGGATTTTGGTGTTCAAGACAGTCCATGCTCAGCATTTTCTGTGTCGAGCAAAAGCTTGGACTTGGCTCAAGGAATCATAAATTGAAGCAGATGCCTCATTCAACATCCAGATAATTTGTGTTCTGGCCCAGCTACAACTTTCAAGCTAAGTATAAGGGTAGCTAAAATGAAATTAAATCCCACCTTAATTTTTATGTTCCCAATTTTCCTTGCTTGTAAGGTGATTGTTCAAACATTGAGAGAATTATGATATCTAGCATTTACATTAGCATACCTTTCTGCACTGTGTTTGGAATATATAGGTAGTCCTCGCTTACCAACCATTCATTCAGCAACTGTTCAAAGTTATGACAGCTTTGAAAAAAGGGACTGGTCCTTGAACTTGTGGCTGTCACAGCATCCTTGCAGTCATGTGATTGCGATTCAGTTGCTTGACAACTGATGCGCATTTATGATGGTTGCAGTGTCCTATGGTCACGTGATTGCCTTTTGAGACCTTCACAGCTGGCTTCTGACAAGCAAAGTCAATGGAGAAGCTGACAGGAAGTTACAAGTCATGGTCACATGGTGTCACACTTAATGACCACAGTGATTTGCTTAACAACTGCAGCTGGAACTGATGTCACGTGTTGTTTCACTTTATGATGCATCGCTTAGTGATGGAGTTTCCAGTCCCAATTGTGGTCGGTAAGTGAGAACTACCTGTATGCTGACCAGTTTTACAAAAGATGAATATTCTAAATATTAAATATTTAGAAGTTTCTAGGCATTCAGCAAATGTTATCATTGAGGACTACTTAAAAAAAAAATACTGTTATTTGAGGAGAGGAGAATTGGCAGGAATTTTAATGAGTGAGCCCCTAAAATAGTTTAGTTACGTTGTGCTGACATTAAATATGTTCATTCTTTTCTGGCTGAGCATACCATTTTGCAACTTAATATGTCTTTTAGCCTGGTAATAAATCTGTGGATAATAGAGCATGTGTTTTGTTGTTTTCCTTTGAGCAGGTGGGTCCCTTGTTGAATATGATGATCAAAGGGCGGTATGACTAATCTTGGGCTTCTGCAGGATGTCAGAGCTGTTTCACATACATGTGGAAGATATCAAGCGCTAATATTGCACACAGCACTTAAAAACAAACAGATTCCTAGTCCAGCTCTGATCCACTCTTCCCCAGTCTAGGGGAATGACTAGAACTCCAAAATGTTCCATTCATCCCTTTTTCAGCTTCACCAGACCTTACAGAATAATTCATCCTTGCTAAAGAAGAACTCGGCACCAGTAACTCTGTGTTCCCTGCCTGCCTAGATACAACAGTTGGCACCTGGTACTTGATGATATTTATTCGTGATAACATCTTTGTAATCACCTACATGAGAACTAGAGGAGCAATTTTGATTTTCTCTCTATAATTCAGTGTTAGGAATCAACCTGGATAACTCCCAACTTTAAATCAACTCATCTCTATAATTAGCATATTTTCTTAAAGGCAACCTTTTCTTTGATATTGCAATTTCTTAAATTAAAGCCCATTGAGGGATACAGATAAATGAAGGACATAAGTGATGGAGACCTTAAGAGCTTTTAAATCCAGTGTGTCATTTTGTCATAAACAATATATTAATTTCTAATTCTATAAAACTAGGCCAATACGCCTATGTATACAAATTGACTTTTTTCCACTCAGGACGTTCATAGAATTGGACAAGCCATAGCGAGTGCCCTTTGTCAATAAAACTTGTGTGTCATATTTTTCACTTAACCATGCATGGTTATACTAATTCATTGCACTTTGCCTTCTGTATGCCAGATTAAGTGACAGATCAGTTGGTGAAGAAAGGAGAGCAGTAAAGCTATAACATCAAGCTTTTTTCGCCATTTTGCTCTTTCATATGTTTGGAAAGAAATGTGAGTGTGGGCTTTGTAATTGTATTTCATTAAGATAGGAGTGCAGATTTTAGAGTTTAACTCCCAGATAACCAAGGAACAATTGCTTCATTTGCCGTGAAATCACTGTTCTATGAAATGGAGAGTTCTGAAGACCCACCCTTAGGGATTGTTTTTTTCCAGCAAGATACGTTATAGCTAGATTCTGGGAGAACATCTAGATGTAACAACCTGAGTTTCTGGGATTCCCTCCACTCCGGCCTACTGTGAATTCTATAAACAGCTGAAGAAGTGTCAAAAGCTAGGATTTCTCACCTTCCACACGGTGTGTGTCTTGAATGGAACCTGAAAATGCCATGGAGCTTTGTTATGAGTGAAGCCTTTGATTTGATGTAGCTACAAGCCACAGGGAGGCAGCAGAAGACCAGCGTTCCTGATGCTATCTCATACAGACCAGGAAGAAGGTGGCTTTTAGAGAACAAAATTGGACTTGATAAATAGTAATATCAATAAAATCATTGTTCCTGTGGCTGAAACAAAGCAATTCCTGTGTTTAGTCCTTGATGTGAAATGGCACCCAAGACCAGAGCGGTGGAATTTTGCTGTTGTATAGAGCTTATATAGAAAAGGCCTGGTGTCTCATTAGAAGGAAGAAGATGGATTGAAATGCAGCCTTCGGATACGTTTTTCTTTTTGCCAAAGGGGTAACTTTTGAAAATGTCTACATAGTTGGTTTGGAAAAAGAAAATATTGCACTTGAGTAGTGCAAAAGCTTAGTTTACAATGCACTGATAGACAATTTTAGATACTGTTTTTTTTTTAATCTTGTGTTTTTGATGTCTTGCTATTGGGGAAAATTGTGTCTGTGATGTGTGAGAATATGTGAGAAATACATAATATCTTCTGAAGTGTAGTTCTTAAAATACAACTATTGTTGAATGACAGAAATACTGACTCCCCTTTGTTCTGCATGATATGTATTCCTCTACTTGTGGGAAAGGCAATCATTTGAAATCTGGAACTCATTTTGAAAACCCAGTTGTGATTGTGTTTCCATCATCTAGTGATTTATATGTAGGCTAAAAGATAATCATTGCTACTAGTGAGATCCCTCCCCCCCAACTAGGGTCTATAGTTAGATACTCTCATATTTTTGCATCAGCTTATCTAATCAAGTCAAGTGTACATTGAATCAAACATGAAATTGTCTATTGCAAAACAAAGCAGTGTCTCCTCTGGACAGTTATAAGATCTTGCCCTAGTGTTTGGCTTGATGCTTCCTTCATATCCCCCTTTCTGACCCAGCTATCTGTTCACTTTTGTTTGGGAGGGGTGAGGGACAGATCCCCACAACTTGTCCTGCTCCATTTCATAGAAGGATTTCCAACAAACATTTCTTTCATTTTGCAAAACAAATGTAAGATGCAATTAACAGATTCCCTAGGAACATTTAATGATAGAACTTGGATATTTTAATATATAGTTTTAAAAATGAGATAATAAATGCATAGGAGTACAACAATACTTTTTCATATAAGATGTGACAAGAATTGGTAATATTCAGCCAAAGTATTGGTTAGCTTTGCCAAAATCAGTATATGAAGCTAACTTTCCTTATTGTCTCCTTGTGATTATTGTGTCAAAAGAGCATTTCCATTGCATCAGGCTTTTAAATTGTGCTAGAAACCAACACATAGGTTATAGGGTCTCCATCTCAGAAAATTACCCACTTTGTTGCTTTTTATATCTGGAATCATGTCTATTCATTACATATGTGTATGGGAAGCTTTAAATCTTGACAATAGTGACTCTGTCTCAGCACACACTAAAAAATGAGAAATAGATTCATTCTAGTGAACAGACTTGGATTTGTAAGTGATGGGAAATAATTGGCTCAGATCAATGACTTTCAAACAGAATAATACATTTATTTTATATTCGTAACAAGTAAGCGAAGGGAAGCAATGACTCAGTGTGAGGAAACAAAAACAGTTTGATTAGCATATGGATCAGTACCCTAAATATCCTAACCTAAGAAAGAAAAGACGGAGAAAAGGAAAGTGGTATTTGCAGGGAAAGTGATGCTGGGGATGGGATCCACAGTGAGGTGTCTGGGGTGCTGATGAGGCCACCAAAGTTAACAATCTTCAGTTTTTCCAACATTCAGTCAGAATTTGCTTTCCTGTGATTAAACCCCATTATTCTGGGACCTGCACTCTCTATGAAAGAGGATAGATTTGACTGTCTCCTTTGTGACTTCCTTTCAGATTATTGAAGAGTGCTGTATACTTGCCTCACTTGTCTCTTCCTCAGGGCTAAGCATTTCTGATTCCTTCACTCTTTCTTCATAAGTCTTAGTTTCTCGTCACCCAATTGTTCTTTGACCTTATCTGAGTCCATTAAAAAAATTAAGAAAAAAGGAATGTGGAAGCTGTGATGGTGCAGAAGGTCAGTGATATTCCTAATAATGTCTTTGGTCTCCAAATAGGCTGCACAGACTTTGTGGGGCATAAAACTAACGGGAGGTTGCTGCTTTGTGCAGTAGTTCCTAGCATCACTTTCTGAAATTTACCATCCAAAAAGAAGCCCCATGAAGTAACCTTACCCAAACCCAGCTTGTACAGCCTATCCCAAGTAATGGATGGTATCAAAGCCCACTGAGAGCTCAAGAAAACATACAGGATTGCATTCGCCCATCTCATCAAAACTCTGAGTGGTCAGAGCAGTATACTTAGGTACATACGTGCCAGATGGAAATGCATGTAGAAGATAATTTCATCCAAGGGTACCTGAAATTCCCTAGCAATCACTTGTTCAATCACTTCTCCAAGAAAGGAATGTTAATCACCAGCAGGTAATAGCTGATATTTTCCTGACCTTCAGGAAGAATCAGATGGCTGCTTTAAAGAAAGAATGGTGTGTGTAGGGAGATGGGAACGCCTTTCTTTCTGAACTCCCAGCATCCTTGCCCAGCTGGAGCTGCGTATTATATCTGACAGGCCACAGACTGCTCATCTCTTTCTTAGATCCAGCCAGGAAATCTCTCCCTGTTATATTTAATAAACAATAAGCTGCAATAATAATATTTATTTATTAATTAGATTTATGCCTGCTCCTGTTCAGAAACTCTTGGCAATTACAATGCAATAAAGTGTTGAGGGATAAGAATTTGTATGTATTGCAAGATTTCATTATTAATAAGACAGATTAAATCTATAAAGGTTGCCATCACCTCGTTGAGGGAGTATATATAAGCAATATAGTTCTAAAGGCACTATTGACAGTGGGAATATCAATGGAAGAAAAGTCAAATTTATGGATAATGTTACACTAAGAGAAAATTGATAAAAGATGTTCTATTGATGGTATATTATTCAACCATTGATTGCCAAAGCAGACAATCTGTTTTCTAAAAATTGTTGGAAATGCAGTAATCAGATTGGAATCATTTATTTCATATATGGTGGCAATGTTATATAGCCCAACAGTTCTGGAAAATTATTTACAATAGAATGAAACAAATTTTAAATATAGATTTTTTCTCTTCAACTTATTTTAGTTTTAACTAAAGATTACTAAACCTTATATTCTCACAAATTATACTGAACTGGCTTTGGACATGATAGCAGCTGCTAGGATTTTCTACTTCTCATTGGAAATGACAAACAGTTCCTTCCATAGAAGGATGGCAAATTAAGTCACGGGAGTTTGCATCAATATCAAACTAACTTCATATTTGAGAAACAAATCTGATACAGAATTTAATTCAGTGTGAAAACAATTTTTGGACTATATGTTATAAATGAATTTGTACCACATTCAAAGTTTGGGATTTTTCTAATATAAGGCTATAATATTTAATTTGTTTATGATCTGTTAAATTTGCCAAATTTCTTAAGTAAAAAATATTCCAATTTTTTATTTTGGTTTACAACTTAAAATTTTAGTTAATTTTTGTACAATACTAATGTTAAAGCTTCCAATTAATATATACTAATACGTAGATTTATATCAATGTCATTTTGAAATCCTTTTAGTTGATTTTACAATGCTTTTAAATCTGTTTTTCCTAATTTTTCCTTTGATGCTACCTGTAAATTTAACAAAAAATACAATAAAATTACAGTAAAACATCCATAATTAGAATTAAAAATGGGGAAAAATATAAAATCAAGCAACAAAGTAGCATCATTTCATCCTCCATAGGTTCGCCAAAACAATTCAGTTTTTAAAAGCCTTTGGAAAGAGTTGAATATATGTGATTGGCTGGACTTGACTAATTACATGCAGATTTTAAGAATTTGAAAGCATCCTCCAATAACAGGATTATGCAATGTTCTGGATCCTCACCACCTAACATTGCATTTGTTGAGAAATCTGTCATAAGTGACATGATCCACTTTAGGCTTGATGTAACTGGGTCACACCATACTGCTGAGGATCCCACTTTGTTTATTTATTAATTGTGAAAATTATAGGCTGTCCCAATCTATTACAACTCTGGGTAGCTTATAGAATGCAACAATTTAAAAAAAACAGTAAAAAAATGACTATCACCAAAAGAGAAAGTCTGGAAAAAATGGATGCTCATTTGAAACACAAATGTGGTCCATCACCTGCCCTGACCCAGGGTCTGGGAATAGAGCCAGGTTTTAAGGCCTTGTTTGAATCTCCAAGAATCTTGGGAGAAATGGTGTTCCCTCGAAGAACTAGAGCCTATGAAGGGCTTTGTAGGTGATAACTATCTCCTCGAATTGCACTTAGAAGGCTACTGGCACCAGGGCAGCTCATGGAGCAGAGGTGTTACATGGGCATGCCATGGCCTGTCATAACTGCCCATGGTGCTACATTCCGGACCAGCTGCAGCTTCCAAAAGCAGCCCCATGTAGAACACATTGCAGTAGTCCAATTGCAAGGTGAGCAAAGCATGAGTGACTGTCTTAAGTGCCTCCTGGTCTAGGTATGGGTGCAGCTGGCACATTAGATGAATTTGTGCAATGGTCTTTTCAGCCACAGCTGCCACTGGCTGCAAGATGACCTAAAAATTGTGCACCAGTCCTGAGGGGGGATGTACTATCCTATTTGGGATCAAAGATGGAATTACTCCAGACTCAGAAGATCCTACCATCCAAAACCACTCTGGATAGGGTTGAACCTAAACCTGTTCTTCCCCATCCAGAACTAGATTGCAGAATGCCCAGGACTATTTGTAAAAGATGTATAAGCTAGAGGATACAATCGTGGAAAAGAAAAAAATATTTCTTTGACTCTAGTACTGCTGTTCAATGATGAACTTTAACCTCTCTTGGGCTTTATGATATGATATAGCCATAGGCGGTGCTACCCCAGGTAACCATGTATCCTGATGAGCTGGTAGCAGATGATTGGCAAAGAGCAGATACGTCTGGTCCAGCAGAGATCAGCTATCTGGATAAGAAATCCAGCCCCTACAAAAGTGGTTGGGGGGGATGTTGCTTTTTCAATTTTAATTCTGGAAAAAAAAAGTTTTGAAACTCCACTGATAGCTTCAAGGCCACTGTAGACAGGACGGGGGAGACTTATCTAGGCCGTTGCCTTTTTTCCTAATGATTATCCGGCTGCACCGTTGGAGGTGAAAAGAGAAAATAAAACAGATTGCCTCGATTGCTCTGTTTCTGCAGATCTGCTGTGGACTCAAATCTTTTGCCTGCTTAACATTTCTTTTGTGTTCTCATGGTGTGATTGATTAGGGGAGGTTAATCTACTTTGGCTATAACCTATAGAAATATTCTGTTTTCTTTTACTTATATGAACTTGAAACAGTTTCAAGCCACCTCTTTTGAGGTCAGGCCATATTAAGTCTGCTTTGGAAACAGAGGGACCTACCAAATCTGAAAGTGATGTTACTCAGTGTTCTTTTCTGTAAGCTGCTACAATAAGACTTTCAATATTCATCTATACAATTTTCTTCTTAAACAGAAAAAAATCAGTTGCATCAGGAGTGTGATTTTCATCAGCTAAGAAGTATTTGGGAAAAGATTAATCTAGTCTCCCCATTTCTATGACCTTAGTCCTAATTTAAAATATTTTGTGTTTGCTAATTGATAAACCTAAAATGGAACCTGTTATTCACTTAAGTGAGTGATCTTAATAAATGCCAGTTCATACTGATTATGTGCCATCAAGTCGGTGTCACCTCTTAGCAACCACATAGATTTTTCTGTATGCATATTATGTTACATTATGTTATGTTATGTTATGTTATGTTATGTTATGTTTATGTCCTATAATATAACATGTTATACAGATTATGAAAGCAAAATTATAATCATGAAAAAATGAAAGCAAGGATCCTTAGGTAAAGAATCTATATTAATTGTTCTAAAGTATCATACAAGTGGATGATTTAGAAAAGGAAAAAAAAAACCCACTTGTTGATTTGGCTATCTTAAAATCCCATCTGTACATGAACAAAATTGGCTTGGCTATCCTAAACCAACTACAGTTTGTATAGTTGAGAGTTGTGCCCTCGTTTTTCCTATGCTGTATGCAATGACCATGGAGCTTCGTGCTGTAGTTCCTCTCATTGACAGTGTTGCTGCAGAATGCTGCAAGAGGAGACCAAGGGATCCCTAAAATGTGGGTGCTAGTGAGCACGTTTGGAATTTTGAGAGCATGTTGTGGGTACAGTACATGGGTACAGTACATTCATAAATGGGCTGCCATTGAAGCATGGTCTGTCAAGAGGCCAATGGTGCTCTGCCACCCACTGGAACTCTTGGACAACTATAATTTCCCACCTTCTTGTGTCTTTTTTTTCTGCACAGATAGTACATTTTCATAAACCACACCACCTCTTGGGTTGAAAACTAGTGATTACTGGGCATTAAAATATTAAGAAGCAGCCGGGTCAGATCGATTTCCATGTAATCTAGACATAGCATCCGCTGTATTAGAATAGCTTGGGATATGATCATCAGTGTGTCCTGCTTTGTTTCCAGGGTAGATTAATGGTTATTTAATCATATGTTAGCCATTCATCCAAGTTCAGGTGTCAGGAAAAGACCTGATAAAACCAGAAACAATCCTTGGCTTAGAATAAGGTGAAAACCGCAACTCAGCCACAATCCAGACCATTGTCCCTGTGAGCAGGGCACACGAAGCTTACACTCAATACGGCTTTGAACACTTTTGCCATTGGGGATGCATAGTTGTCCTCAGGATGCCATTCATTGCTCCAATTTGCTGAACGGTCTGCTTGAAAAATGGAAGGACATGCGCTGGAGTCTCACCACTCCATGAGCAAGTCTATGAGCTCTAATTATTGCCTCACAAAGTCAAATATTTGTTGCAAGAAGAGGATGAAGTGACAGGGGAGGGAGCAGCTATGGATGCTCTTGCAGAATAACATGAACAGATGCCCGTATGCCTTAGGGAAACACAGTTTTCTTCTGCAAATCAGAGCTTTAAATTACAAGGCTTTTACTGATGCCAACAATTGTGGGAAGTCATTTACGTAATGATTTCTGTCACTGCTGATTAGACAGTAGATGAAAGAAAGAAGTTTGACAATTAGGAATGAATGGTCATTAATCAGAAACTTGGTTAGGAAAAGAGCCCCTTTTATGTTTTATGTTCCAGAGCAGCCTACATCTGCACCTGGCAGTCCACTGATGTAGGCAATCCAGTCTTTTTGTGCTGAGAGATACATTCCCAACCTGGTAGAAGTTGATCAGAATTTTGCTGTTGAGATGATTTCAGGGGATTATCTACTAATAACAGATAAAATCACCCAAACAGGATAAATGGAGGCCACAACTTTATACAAACAGAATTGGATGAGGGGGCTTAAAGGCCAACTAATCTGATTCTTAATCAATCCAGGAAGTCCACTGTTAAAGCATGCCCAGGAAAAGGCTGCTCAGCAACAGAGACCACCTCCCATCCCCCAATCTCTCCTTTGATAATTGGTTCCATTGTCAAAATGTGTTTCAGTGTTCAACAGATACTAGGGCTGCCAGATGTAATCTGCACAAATCTGGATGACCACTAGATGTCAGAAAAGAGGTACTTTTCTGTATATCCTTCTGCCATCTAGTGGTCATCTTGGGTTTTGCAGACCACATCTGGTAGCTCTAAAGAAATTGAAGTGAAGATGAATTGACATAACTCTGCAAAAAGGATGTACAATGCGTCTGGAATGTGTGTATCCCTGTCAGAAAACAACTAGGCATATATTTGCAGTGCTTGAAGGCAACATATGAGGCTTGGTGGAATGAGTAGCCTCAGCTGATGAGAGATGGTGAAGAGTTATTAGTTGTAACTAAGGAGGCACTAAATAGGAATTTAACTCCCATAAAGAAAAGAGTTAAATAAAAGAGCAAACCTAGTGGGTGAAAGTGATAATCATAAACAAGGTATAGAAGATATATTATACTATAGAGATCCAAGCCCTTTCTTGGCTTGGCACAGTTTCCTGGGAGTTGCCCATGTTGTAGGACAAGCTTCCTTGAAGGGAGGGGTATTACATCCCCTCCTCAAGAAGCCATTGCTAGAACCAACTGTTCTAGATGATTTCTATCCAGTCTTCAACCTTCCCTTTTTAGGGAAGGCTGTTGAGAAAGTAGTTGGGCTCCAGCATCAGAAGGTCCTGGAGGGAACAGATTATCCAGATCCCTTTCAGACCTAGACACAGACAATATTGGTTGCCCTAATCTGTTCACAACTGGGACAGGGTGGTGTGACCATCCTGGTTATTTTTGTTCTCCTGAGTCTTCCTGAAGGCTCTCAGCAACCATTATAACCTTCTGGGCTGCCTGTGGGTACTAGGTTTGGAGGGGGTTGCACTTTAGTGGTTCTCCTTCTCTGGAGTCAGTTCAAGTTGGTATTGGCAGGGGAGGAGAGGCTGAGTCTAACACCTCTGATAGGTGGAATGCCACAGGCCTTGAAGTTCCTTCTGTTTCACATCCATATGAAGCCTCTGGATGTTGGTTTGGGGTTAATTGTTACCAATATGCTAATGATACCCAGCTATATATCTTGACCCCAAGCTAATCAAGCAGTCCTGTCAATGAGCTATCCCTGTGGGAGGCTGTGAGGGTTTGGATGGGGAGGAACAGGCTCAGACTCAACCATGGTAAGACCCATGTGCCTGTGGGGGTATTTGGACCCCCGGATCCAGAGATTATCCATTTTTAGCCCTGTGTGGTGTGGCATTACACCACTTGGGGCTGTGCATAATTTGGGGATCTTTATAGACTCAAAGCTCCTGTTTGAGGAGCAGATGACAGCTGTGGTTAAGAAGGCCTTTGCACAGGTTCATCTTTGTGCCATTCATACCCTTTTCTGGACCAGGAGGCCCTCCAGACAGTTATTTATGCTTTGGACACTTTGTGGACTATAATAACCCATTCTACATGGGACTTTCCTTTAAGACCACTAAGTAGCTGCAGCTGGTCCAGAATCTGGTGTCCCAGGCAGTTATGGGGCATACCACTTCTGGTCTGGGAGCTGCACTGGTTGCCAGCAAGCTTCCTGGTGCAATTCAAGGTGCTGGATATCATCTTTAAAGCCCTTCTTGGCACAGTGCCTTAGCTATTTGAGGGACTGCCTATTTCCCATAGTGTCTGCCTCTCCTATTCAATTTGACAGAGTTGGCGTGCTCCAGGTCACATCACTAAAACCATGAGACCTAGGAAACATGCCTTTTCTGTCTGTGCTCCTGCACAATAGAACAGCACTTCCCCTAAGATTTGCATGCTCTTCCCACCTTATTTTAAAAAGTTCTTAAATATGTTTTTCTCCCAATATTGGGCTAACCGATGGTGGGGTCCTCAACAATACTCTTGTTGTGTGAGGTATGTTAAATCTTCTGTGTCTTTTATCTTTTGATAATTGTGTTTTTTTAATCTGTATGCTGCCCACAATCTTTTTAATTTACAAATTCAATAAACAAACAATTAATTAAAATAAATAAAATTAAAAAAGAGTTCGAGTTCTGAAGCTTGAAGAAGCAGGGGAAAAGAAAAAAACTACTGAACAGGAAATAGAAAGTGAATCTCTGTAGGACAAAAGGGTGCAGTTGTGCCCTCTAAGAAGACAAAGAACAAAATGATGGTAGTTGGTGACTTAGAAATTTGAGGAACAGAAGTAAGTGCATGTTGATAGCACCCATCAGCCTATGATGTGTGCTATCTGCAAGAAGTGTGGATCAGGGATATGACAGAACCCCCCCTCCCATGTTTTTATTAAGTCCATTCACAATTATCCCTTCCTGCTAATGCACGTGTACATAAATGATGCTGCAAAGAGCAGATAGACATGTATTTCTATGGATTTTAATCTTTTTATAGAAGATTTTTAAAAAATTAGGCTCTCTTCTCATCCATCTTTCAAGTGAGAATAGAAATGAAAAACTGGTTTTGGAAGTGGTGTTCACAGAAATGATTTGGTTTCTGCAATCACAATCTGAGTTATTTATATGAAGGGCTGCTAATTGAAATGGGTTGTATCTCACAAAAACTGCTAAATGTGCTGTTGGCTGCAACATAGCGAGCTTGATCAGGAGGGCTTCAAAGTGTAGTCCTTTGGGGACTGGAGATGAAACTATGCATGGAAAAAGACAATTGTAATATAGAAGAATGGGAAAAGGGTGCTGGAATGGGGCCTATTAAACCACTTTAAAACTTTCACTCATAAAGTTCATGCCTTATTTGTGTGCACGCTATTGCTTTGAGTACTGGATATTAGCAATCTGAGTGTGAACCTTTAGAATATAGTAACTCAAAGAGACAGTTTGTTCAAAAGGAGCAGAAGCAACACAAGGGGTAACATTAGAAGTATTCATACCTAGTCAGGAATCCAAGCAAATGAACTTAACAATGCTAAATAAAGTATTGGAGAATGAGTGAAGTCTATTGTTGAGGTCCACTATTACCCACCCAATCAAGGAGAAGATGTGGATGCATCCAAGAGCCAAATTGCAGATCTTTCAAAGAGGCATGAAGAGATGAAAGAGATTTTAATTACCCCAACATCTGTTAAGAAGTAAACTCTGCCAAACATGGTCCTTCAAAGAAATTCCTGACTTTTATTAATGACAGCTTTCTTTTTCAGATGGTACAGAAAGACACGAGAGGATCAATTCTTGACTTCATAACCAATGGAGAAGTCTTAGTTAATGAAGGAGATTTAGCAGGAATACTGAAGAGAAAGTGAACATGTAATGTGTGTAAAATCTTGTCCCGTTCATCAAGAGAAACTCCCGTGACACGTGTGGTTCACAAAAGAGGTTTACTCAAGCGTAACGCAACAGTTACAAGCAAAGCCAGGACTGGCTTGGTACAATACATTGGTTCCTTTATACCTCCCCCCTTCCTGTGGTTTCACCCCGCAATCGTGTTACAGGCTGTGGATTATCAGCGCCCCAATAATCCCCCTTAATTGTCCAGATGGCAGGTTCAGCCTGAGTCCCATTGTTCTTTGATTGTTGTTAGCCCTTGGCGTGGTCGTTGCCTTCGTTGGGCTTCTGTCGCGCACACAGCCGGGAGCACACAGCCGGGAGCGTTCCCTCACGCGCTGATTGCTCTTCCTCAATTCCGCGGCTCTTTCCTTTGTCCATAGTGCCCGCGGCCCTCTGGCGTTGACAGAACGCATCCACTCCAGATTAGTGAAGAGGCGCCAGGTGGCCCATTCATTAGTTTGAGGTTAGCACTTCCTCTTTCTGCGCTAGTGCTTGAGCGGTGAAACTGACTAAAGTGCGCCTGGGGAATTTCCTAGCCATGCAATGCCGGCTGAACCTGACATACCGCCCCCCTGAAGACAAGCCCCCACTTAATTGGGCTACTAGGGTGCTGCCCCCCATCTGCCATAACGGTGTGCCTTTCCTCGGTCTTGGGGCTTTGGCCTTACCCTGGCCGAGTCACTTATTGGACGGGTCCCCGAAGGTTCTCCTTCCCTTCCTTCATCACTGCGCACGTTGAGCAACTGGTCACGTACTTCCTCGTATCCCTCCGGAGAGACGGCCACCAGAACTGTTCACGCAGGAGGTGGAAAGTCCTAACGAACCCACAATGTCCTGTAGCCTTGTCGGAGTGCCCTCTCCTGAGCACATCCACCCGGCAAGCTTCTGGAACATAGAGCCTCCCCTTGTGCTCTCAGCAGGTCCCTTGTTTCTTCAGGGAGTCCTTGTTGTTTGCCAACCAGGGGTCTCCCTCGCTCGCCTCCACACAGCGCTGCCTCAACTCCGGCTTGGCTCCCTTCCCCTGTTTCTCCGTTGGGGGTTGGGCTCTGCCTTTCGCCTCCAGCTGGGTCATCGTTGGGTCCATCGATTCGAGCGGCAGCTTCCTTAGGGTCCTACAACCCTCCAGATTCCCCTGGGCATGGCAGGGTCCCGGTCTACCGCCGATTTCTCCACTTGCACTTGGCGTGGACTTCTCGGCTCCCGTCACCACTACTGCCCCCGCTCTTGGTGCCAGGGTGGTCGCTGTCTGCTTTGCTGCGGAGCCCTCAGGTCCCGCTGCTGCTGTCTCTGCTGCAGCCACCCTCTGCGTTGCTGTGGGGCCCTTCGCCGTTGATGCCACCATCGCCTCGGCTGTCAGCCCCTCCCGTTTGTCGGTCACCCTTGGCGCCGTCCTCATATTCGCCTCATATGCGGTTGGTCGCCTGGGCCCCACTGCCATCGCCGCTGCAGCTTCCCAACCCTTGGCTCCCCTTCCTGCGGCCGCCACCTCCTCGAGCTTCATTGGGTTCTCTGCTCCCGCGCCTTCCCCGCGGCTCGACCCAGTCTGCCCAGTGGCGCTGTTGAATCGCACTGTCTCAGCTGCTGCACCGTCTCGTGCGCTTGCTGCCCCGGCTCCTCTGCCAGTCTCCCTCGGCGCCATCCTCGCCTCACATGTGGTTGGTTGCCTGGGCCCCACTGCCGTCGCTGCTGCAGCTTGCTGGCCCTCGGCTCTCCGTCGCGCAGCCGTCACCTCACAGAGCTCCGTGGGGTCCTCTGCTCTCGTGCCACCTCCGTGACTCGACCCTGTGGTGCTGCCGAACCGCACCGTCTTGGCCGCCCAATCGATGTGCGGGTTCTGGCGCGTAAGCCATGCCAGCCCCAGCACTAGGGCGTGGTCAGCCACCGGGTCAACTACCAAGCCTAGCTCCTCCCAGCTTGTCCCCACTGTCAAAACGACCGGCTCAGTGTGATACTGCGCCGGCCCCCCTCCTGCCGTCGATCCATCCAACTGGCTGAGTGTGAGGGGCTCCCTGAGTCTCCTCACTCTGAGCCCCAGCGCGGATGCCAGTACTGGGTGGATCAGGCAGTGGGTGCATCCTGAATCCAGCAAGGCATCGACTTTCGCCTCTGCTTCCGATCTCACCCCCTTGAGGTGGACCCTGATCTTCATGGGCGAGCAGTTTCTGCTGTCCCGCTCTTCCTCATGCTGCCACTCCGTTGGCTGCTCCGGGGTGCGCCTCAGCGTTGCCGGCTGTTGCCTTCTGCTGGCTTGCTCTCCCCTCCTCGTGGAGCCGGGCTTCCTTGTGAGCCAGCCGGCTCCGCTGCACGCCGCTCCATGAGCTGCTGCCTCCTCCCAGGATTGGTCGGGGTTTCTTGTAGCCGGGAATCGCCGGCCCCCGTCCTCTGTGCAGCTCGCCAAGACCCCCTGCCTCGAGGGGCACTGCACCATCCGATGCCCCTTGCCTCCACACCGGTAGCAAGTCCCTGCAGTCTGCCGGGCATCTCCGACCTCGATCCTCCATCGTTGGTTCTTGCACCTCGCCTCTGGTGCTGCCTCGTAGCGGTCCACTGTGGCTGGTATCGGGGCTCGCGTCTCTTGCTTTCCCCGGTCTCCGGGATCTCCCGCCGTCTCTGCCAGCCAGCTCCACTTCACTAGAGCCTCTGGGTCGTCCCTACTGGGTGCTTTCCCCTGGATCTCCAAGTGGAGCCTGTTCTGCATACGGGGATAGGTTAGTGGCTTGGGGCTCCCCGAGAGCTCGCTCCTCGAGCTCCTGAACCGGGGCGCCTCTGCTGGCCGCCGACTCTCCTTCACGCTCCTGGTCAGGCTGACCACTTCTGCCAGCCTGGTCTCCACGCCACCCTCTGCAGCTGCCCAAGCCGGGGCTCTGGGTCCGCCACGCCATGCCTGCCGCATGCCTGGTATGGCTGTCGTCCACTGCTAGAGGTCGTTCTCCAGCCGGTCCAGCCTCTCCTCCGGTTCCTGGCTCCTGGACCCTGCGCCGCTGCTCCCAGGAACCGCACGTCCCCTCGAGCCCTCTGGCTCCATCCCGCCGCTAAGTGCCCGCTTGGCGCCCTGCGAACTGGCCGTGGTTGCGGGTCCCCTCTTCCTCACGCTAGGGACTGGAGCCATCTGCGCAACCTCTTGTCTGGGCTCCGCGCAGCTTCTTGAGTTTGTGCCCTCACTGCTGCCAGCATTGCCCGATTCCTTCTTTGCCTGCGACTCAGGCCTTGGGGCTTTGCCCCCCCCAGAGCATGGTCTGCAACATCACCTGGAATGCATCCATCCGCTGCTCGATCTTGGCCCCCAGTCGGGTGAGTTGTTCCTCCAGCTCCCGGGCCTCGGGTTCCGAGTCACGACTCGTCGCAACCCCCCATGCTGGTGACCCGTTGGGGCTCCTGCCCCCGCCGAATGACCACCTGTCCTCTGGCGCCCTCTCAGCTGTGTCTGTGCGCCATTCGCCCTGGACTGTTCCCGCCATCGCGCCTTCGGATCTGGGCTCCTGTTTGCCCAGCTGGCGAGTGGTTTCCCCATCGCTGGCCATCTCCTGGTGCCGTCAATCGATTCCTCTCCGGTCCTGGCTGCAGGGAAAGGTGGTGAGCGCTCCTCGGTGTGTACCGGGTAGCACTCAATGAGGAGTCCTGGCTTTATGTAAGATCTTGTCCCGTTTGTCAAGAGAACACTCCCGTGACACGTGTGGTTCACAAAAGAGGTTTACTCAAGCGTAACGCAACAGTTACAAGCAAAGCCAGGACTGGCTTGGTACAATACATTGGTTCCTTTATACCTCCCCCCTTCCCGCAGTTTCGCCCCGCGATTGCGTTACAGGCTGCGGATTATCAGCGCCCCAATAATTCCCCTTAATTGTCCAGGTGGCAGGTTTAGCCTGAGTCCCATTGTTCTTTGATTGTTGTTAGCCCTTGGCGTGGTCGTTGCCTTCGTTGGGCTTCTGTCGCGCACACAGCCGTGAGCACACAGCCGTGAGCGTTCCCTTGCGCGCTGATTGCTCTTCCTCAATTTCGTGGCTCTTTCCTTTGTCCATAGCGCCCGCGGCCCTCTGGCGTTGACAGAACGCATCCACTCCAGATTAGTGAAGAGGCGCCAGGTGGCCCATTCATTAGTTTGAGGTTAGCACTTCCTCTTTCTGCGCTAGCGCTCGAGCGGTGAAACTGACTAAAGCGCGCCTGGGGAATTTCCTAGCCGTGCAACGCCGGCTGAACCTGACAATGTGAGAGTTCTTGATTTTAAGAGAGAATAAAATTGATTGAAACTGAACCTAGGACTTGGAAAAATGGACTTTAATGTAATGGTAGGTTGAATTCTAATGGGAAAAAGAATTCAAAATGGGTGGGAGATTCAAAAAGGAAGTCAGAAAGGCTCAAATGACCTGTAATTAACATAAGGATGCTAGGAAGAATAAAAAAAGTTTCTCCAGACATGTTGAAATTAAAAGAAGAGAAATGTATCAGTGTACTAGATGCTCAGAAAAAACAGAGGTACTTAGTTTATATTTGGGGTCAATCTTCTATGAAAAGAGATGTTTTGCTAGGCAACTAAAGAACAGTAAGAAGGATCAGGATTTCAGCTAGCAGCTTAACAGAAACATGGTCAGGAGATAGTGACAAACTCACTAGTTTTGATATGGCACCACTAAAGCATCACTAGAGAGCCAATAGAAATTTCTTCTGTACAAACAGCAACTTTGTCTTATTTGGGTTCAATTTTGTAACCTTACAGGGGGCGAAGAGCTATCAAACTTGTTTATGCTTCTTGATGAAGATTGGAAGTCGCTTCTTTACATATTTCTTTTCTTTTTCTTATTTCACTCTTTCCTTTTTTCTTCTTTTTTTCTTTTTCTTTCTTTGCACTTTTTATTCTGTCTTTTTACTTTCCTATCTTTCTCTGAGTTTAGTTTAGATTAGTTTTTATTACTGCAATTAAAATCTCTCTCTCTCTCTCTCTCTCATCTACACATACTCACTCTGTAGCTGTCAGCACAAAACTTTCTCAATAATCTTACCAAGAAAGTGAAGGTTGGCAACTGGATGATAGTTGTCTAATATTGTTGAGTCCAGGGATGAATGGTTTCTTGAGAAGGGGTGCACCACCACCTCCTTCAAGGCTGATGGGAATGTCTCCTCTTCCAAAAAAGCATTGATTATTCCCTGGACCCAAATTGTCACATTCCCCTGACTCCTGAAGAGAGCCAAGAGGGACATTGATTGAGCCCATGGGTGGGATAAGTCACACTAGAGGGCACCCTTTCCACTTCCTCAGAGTATACAGGCTAAAATGTATCCCAGATAACATTGCCAGACTTTGCTTTAAATACTTCATTGGTTTCTGTCCATGAAGAGTCAAAATCATAGGGAAGTTTATCAGCAAGATACGTGAAAGCAGTTGTGTCCCAGAATATACAACAAATAAAAAAAAAAAAGTGTGTGTGACAGAAAAGTAGATTAACAGTAGCAACAATGACCTATAAGGGATTCATGAACTTCATTTCCCTCTGGAAAGGTTTATAGATCAATACATTCCTGTTCCTGAAGAGATTATTAGTATATTTGGAGGTGCAAATGCTCAAGAGAAACATTTCAGCTTGGAGATTCTAAGGCGTCCCCCTTCATTTCTGAGCAATCTTTTGACATATTGATGCTTGGCAGGTGCACAACAAATGTGCAGAAAACTTCTTATTTTTAAGAAATGTCATCTCAATGATTCCACTGTGATAGCTGGAGAAGCTGTTATTATCCATGCTGTCAAAAACAAACCTATTACATTTATATCTACTGCTGGGATTCTATTCAAAAGGACTCAGCACATGAAGAAGGGAAGACTGAATAGAACATTTACACCAATAATACTCTTCAGTCCCTGTCCAGGGAGGATGAAAATGTGCTTCTAGAACTACTGGGGAAACTGAAGGAAAAGGGGAGAGCAGAGGTTCTTGACTATTTTGGTCAGAAGTTGAGAAAAAATATTGTGTCTAACTATGTCAAATAGTTCTGTGAGTGGGGGCAATACCGTATGGCCTTACCACAAAGGCATCAGGCAGTATGAATGCGATGTCCAAGACTCTGTGCAGAAGAAGGAAGCAAACTTAGATAAAATCATCCTTGTTTTTTAATTTTCTTTGCACATTCTATCCCCCAAAATTAAGGGGACCTGGGAATTATAATCTCTCATCAAAGTATTATAGCATAAAGTTAAACCTTGATTCTCATTTTATACAACAGGGAAAATGCAGACAGAACATGTAACCAAACTTCAAATAGAGCTGAAAATCAAAGACTGTGGAAATTCTAGCAAAACAAAACTGTCCATTTTTATAAACATAATCAAGCTGTTTCCTCAGCAGATGTTATGAAAAGAGAAATGTACTAAAATTATTCCCAGAAGAAACCTATTATCACATAATGAGAATATAAAAATTTGTAGGAAAATGTCTTCCTGAGTTAAAGGAACCCTAACCTTAACATCTGGGGAAAAACCTCTGGACATTCAGATGAAAAGGAACATTTAGACAAAAGAACCCTTTCATTGACTATAATGAATGCAATCATGAAGGGGCCTGAGTATTCTAACGAGCTATGCTGTTGGGAATATTTGGTCTCAGACGGGTCACCCATGATGGTCAGATCATAGATAAGGGATCAGACTAAACTTGATCCACTGGAGAAGGCAATGACAACCCACTCCAACATTTTGCCAAGAAAAAGCAAATGGACATGCACCACCAGGACAATATCAACACGATACATGACACCCTCACCCCCAGGCTGGAAGACATCCAGGAACGACAGGGAAAGAGTTGAGGACACGTATAAGTAGCACTGCAGCTAATGATGTGGCCAGAGGCAAATGCAAAGTTCAGTGCTACAAAAATATGTTTACATTGGTATGTAGAATATCAGAACCATGAACCAAGGTAAAACTGGTGTTGTCAGAGCAGAAATGTCAAGACATTCTGGGAATCAGTGAACTGAAATGGACTGGAATGATCACTTCACAGTGGAGGAGTATCAGATCTACAATGGACAAGAAAATCATAGAAGAAATGGAGTATCCATCATTATTAATAAAAAAAGCTGTCAAAGTTAAATACTCAGATACCACCCCTAAAATAACAAAGTGATCTTGAATCCAATGCAAGCCAATCAATATTACACTGATCCTAGTCAATGCAACCAAAATAGATGTCAAGGTAGAAATAAAATAGCACCTAGAATAACAGGAACATTTAGCATTGATGTGCAAAACAAAGCAAAAGACTAATAGCGTTTGGCCAAGTTGATTACATGCTTATATCAAATACCTTATTTCAACCACCCAGAAGAAAATTCTACATATAGACCTCAACAGATGGAAAACACCATCTGGACAACTCTCCCCGATCACATCAGCCCGTCCCACTAGATCAGGCAGGGAAGGTATGCTACGCGTTCCAATGTCCAGGGACTTGCATTTGGTGGGTCTCCGGAGGTGGCCTTCTCTGCCGTAGCTCCCTCCTTGTGGAACATTCTTGACCCTGAAGTTAGGCTTGCCCCTTCTCTGCTGTTGTTTAGGAAGTCCCTCAAGACCTGGTTGTGACATCAGGCCTGGGGGTCTTTGGGAACTGGAGACATTCTTAGATGGCTCCACTGTGATTGATATTCTGCCCTCTCCGTGGGGTCTGTATATTTTAAAATTGTTGATAATATTTTCATTTTAATAATTACTTTTTACCTTTTTATAATGATTGTTTTTTTATCTATTTGCTGTGTTATGTAATTGTTGTACACCGCCCAGAGTTGCTTTGTGTGAGATGGGATCATATAAATGTGATATATAAATAAATAAATAAACACCAAAATCAAGTTAACTATATACCCTGCAAGCAAAGATGGAAAAGTTCTATTTAGGCTACAAAAACAAGAGTTGGTGCTGATTAGGGCTCCTTCTTGCAAAATTATAACTTAAACTACAGAAAATGAATAAAATCATCAGACCAACAAGATATGATCAATAAAATATCTCCTATGATTATGCAGTGAAGATAAAGAACAGATTTCGTGGATTAGCTGTGATAAATGGAGTTTCCAAAGAACTCTGGTTTGAACTCTTGATATAATTAAAAATGAAGCAAACAAAAATATCCTGAAATGAAAAACAAAAACAAAAACAAAAAAATGGCTGCCAATATGGTGGAAATAGCTGAAGAAAGGTGGAAATTAAAAAGTAAGGGAGATCGTATTGCAGCCTTTTGTTTTATAGGTCTTCCATCTATTCTTCCACTCACAGTAAACTTCCTTTATGTCTTCACTATTTTCCCTCCTACATTCCTTAAAATATTAATAATTTTAATAGGTTGGAGAATAGCTTTTTTTTTTTTTTTGTGGAAGGCAGAGTTGTCCACAGGGTATGGTCCAAAATGTCAAGAAAGAGGCCACGATGGTGTGATCAAAGTACCCATTTTTGATGTGCATGGAAGGCAAGACGTCTAGGCTGCTCTGCTGCCAGCATTCATGTTTGTCCCCCAGTCAGTCAAGATGTTTATGCCAGACTGTTGGGAACTGCAACTCTTTCCCATTACGAGTTGAGAACTTGACAGTATAATGGAATCTGGACTGGTTGCCATGAAGACAGATTATTCCTAGCTGTGAATTTCAAACATAGTACTTCATGCTTTTCTTGTGCTTTTTTGTTTGGAAGAAACTGGGGGCTCAGAGCTGTGCTTACAGAGGAATCAGGTGCAATTTGGACATGTGATAAACATCCAAACCAGACAGCATGCTGAGGAGTGGAAAACTTGTAAGTCAGTGGATATTTTAGATGTTGTAAATGCTATCCATATTTTTCCCCTCAGAATAGGAAATATTTAATATAGAAACCTGGAAAATCTTTAGTTGGCCTAATTCTAGTTGTTTAAAACAATGATTGAGTTCTAATTCCTCACATATAGCCACATTTTTCCTATGGTGCTATCTTTTGCAGGTTGAAAAGCACTTATGAGGGTCAGAGAACTCTCAGAAGGGTCAGAGGTTGTAGGGTTCAGGACTGACTCTAGGAAGTGAATGAGTGAAAAATCAAAGACCATCTGCTTACACAAGTAGTGATACTTTTTGTTCCTGCTATGGTTCTGGTGAATCCAACTGAGAGTTCTTCATGGGAAGGACATCTCCATCAACTGATTTCCAAAAGCGTCATTCTAAGAATGTTTCTAAGTTGCAAGGATGTCATGTTTAGATTGGGGATGGTGTAGATCATACAGTAAACATTTGGCACCTACCTGTATACTGATACCAAGTATATTTAATTCTGATATCTTTTTTGAACCATGTAGGTTCCTGGAGCAGTGAAAGAGAAACATTGGTTTTCAATAATTTGCTGTCTTTATTAATCTGAATATTTTTTTTCTTCTGGACCCAAAGACATTCTTAAAAGCTAAAAAGCATCTTAAAGAGTATGGGTAGCTGGTAGTCAACATTTCTCTGGAATGCATTCAATTGTCAAGACAAAATGAATTTAGGAAAGGATTCCATCTGCCTTCCTGTTAGTTAACCCCATTATTCCATATGTTGTAGTTTACAACATTAGAGAATAGGTCCTGAACTTCTTACACATAATATATTTTCCATTACTCGAAGAGTGATATCATACTTGCTCCCAATCTTTGAGGAAGGACAAACATTCCCAGTTCCTTCAGACTATCTTCATCTAAGTTTCTAATTCTCTGACCATCCTTCTCTGCTTCAGTTACTCAGAATATATTTATTGTTCAATGTAAACCATTTTTCTGTTTATATAAACACTATAATATTTCTTAGGTCTGGTGCTCAGAAATGAATATAGTACTTAGGGGATCATACTTCTATGAACTTCCCTGTCAACACCAGGAGGGGAAAGGAGAATCCCTCTTGTCCTTCTATGCTTCGCTTTGCTTTGCTCTGCTCTTGAAACAAAGAACAAATCACCTTTTGGCTACTGCAGTTCTGAGTAGCCAAAGAAACCTCCCATGCGTGAGAAAAAAAATATCAGGAATTAATCCTTATTTTAATTCTGTTCCATTTGGGTCTGGAAGCATTTCTCCTCCACTCATGTTCATTTAGATCATGAACCAGAGCATCAGATATCACTCAGAGATCACAAGGTAAGATTTGTGTAGTGCAGTAGAATTTATTCTGAAAACAACTGGCGAATATCTATCATCTCTAACATAAATGCAGATGACCATCAGTCAAGATGGAATATTACTGAGAACTGATTAGTTAATTCCATTGATCATAATCTGGTGAATAGGTTCATGCATAGATATCTAATATTGCCATCTGGGAATCATACATTTCCATGGCATTGCTTGGGAGTATAGCAAGAGTGATGCAATATTTATATGGTTAAACCCACTTCTTGTCACCTGAATCCAAGCAATGCCCATAAATACCTTTATGCAAAAATACTGCTTGCTGTCATTTAGCTGATAATGGTTTCTTGAGAAGGCCCTGTATCAGAATATCACAGTTTGCTTATTTTCCACAATGTGGCATCCTTGGAACTAATTTCTGTGCCAGGATTCCCAGTTCTGTGTTCCCTATAGATTAGGAGGTATAGTCCTGGGCAGGATAAGGTCATCTGACCTCCACAACAGATGCGAGGTCTATGAGTTAGGTTTTCCTTTTCGCTTGCTGACTGCCCTTCAGCTTTTCTGTTCTGGGCTGCAAATGTGAGGCGGTTAACCCCAGTTGTGGTGGTGAGGAGAATGGCTGACACTGAGGGCACCATTACTTTGTTCCACATTGTTGGGGATATTGATTTCGTGTCTTTTTGTCTCTAAACAGCAGCATTTAAAGAGTAGGTTGTGAATGTTTGGCCTCGTTGCTGTTGTTGTGCTGCAGAAGTAATCTTTCTCAGCCGGGCAGTAAGTAGAGGGCAAAGACCTTTCCACGTGGTGTGTCTGAAAGGGCAGCAGCAGCAGCAGCAGCTCTGCTGGGCTGTGATCTTTTCCCGGCTAGCAGATATTGAGGATCTGCCTGTTCACACAAGCACAGTGGGTGGAAGGAAAGGCACTCCTACCGTGGTAACCTTTTCTCGGCTGTAAAAAAGAAAAAAAACCCCTCTAGATAATTTTCAAGTCTTAAAAATTTCTGATGCCGGAGACAGGAGTAAGGTTTCCTGCTTCTCTGTATTCCTGAGTGCCTCATGCTTTTTCTGTACTAAAGACTTGAAAAATAACATAGATTTCCTCTTTTTGATTGTGAGGTTAGACATGGAGAGGAAGGTCATGGACAGCGGCCACCCATTGGCTTCGGTTTTACTGAGCAAGTAAAGACTGGCATTTCTATGCTTCTCAACAGGAACGGCATCCAGAAGATGGGACATGGCTTCTTTCTAATGTCAAGGCCCAGGATTCTTTCTGTTTTTTTCCCCCAGCAATTTAATTTCCAGCTAAGAGAAAAAAGCTGAATATGAGTGACTCTCAAAGAACTAAGTTGTTGTCAGATGGAGTGCTCAAACAACACGTGCGCAGAAACTCAGAAACTGGTCCTGAGGGATACCTGGTGTTTCCTCTGCACTCTTCACTTGCAACTAGCACACATTCCCAGCAGCCAGCCAGCCAGCTACTTCTGAGATTACAGGGGTGTCTGCAGGCCATAGTCATTAGAAGCAAGATGGTGGCTGTGATGCTGTGATCAAAGCTCTGCACATTTTTGATATGTGTCGCACCATCTTCACTTTTTTGACTACACTTTGTGGAATTCAAGGTCACCAAGCAGAGAGTAAAGTATGGTAGGCCTTCCAGCATGTAACACTCCCCAGATGCTTACAATCAATGGATTGCAATGAAGCATTTCAGAGGTGAAGCAAAGTTCTCAGCATCTCAACTTGCCTGTCCTGCAGCCTTCCAGCCAACACAGCACATTCTAAGGAAGGAGATCTCTTTTGCTAGTGATAGCATTTACCATCCCCTGTACTTAAGCTCTTCTAGAAGAGGATTTATATGTGGGCTTATTCTCTACTCTTTCCTTAATTTAGGGAAGGGAAGATGCTGGATCTCCTCCTGCTTTCTGATAATTGAACAATCTGTGGCTTTTAAAGCGAAAGTTAGACTCTTCAGAAGCTGGAATGCAACTTGTATCAGTCCTCCACACTGGCCATGCTGGGTGGGCCTTAACATAAAGAGATCCATGTGTTACTCACTCTTGCTTTAAATCTGTATCATTTCAAAAATGAACATGAATGTTGAAAGTGCTCCTGTAGTCGCCATACTCATTTCATGAATAGACATTTATTCTGTTTGTTTTATTATTCATTTATACAATACCCTTAATATGCAAAACACTTTATTTTTATTGTCTTTGGAATAAACTCATAAAGTAGATAAAAATTTTCCCCATTTTACAGATGAGAGAGAATGACTTGGGATAAAGTGAGATGTACACCCAATTTTGCAATGCCTTCAAGGCTTTTGCATTAAATTAAATCCTGTGGGAATTGAAGACAAAACCCCTGAAGTAACAAGTTCAGATAAGGACTTGTGCACTGCAGGAGTGAGAGAGTAACTAAATAGGGGCCTATTAAACCACTCAATGAAAAATCAGGAAGAACATTGACTCATAAAGTTCATGGCCTTTGTTGTCTATATACTAATGCTCAGATTATGGAAAATGAATATGATTGAACTATTAGTACAAGAAAGCAAATGCAATTTTAGAGGTATAATTGAGAGCTGGTGAGATGACTTCCATGACTGGAATACAACAACTGAAAGATGCAGTATGTTCAAGAGAATTTCAAATTCTTGGAATTTTGAGTTTCTAATGAGAAGCATAAGCTAGGAGGTCACTGTCTCAGGAGGAAGAGGTCACCTGGTGGAGACTGGAGGAAGCGGTAGGGCGATAGCACAGAAAGGGAGTGAGCAAGGGATGGTGAGAAACAGTGAGTAGGTGCTCTACTAGGAAGGGACCATGGCAACACGGAGAAGGAGCCACAGTACTTGTATGCACAACATAGAACTCATGCGACCGTTAGCAAATTGTGACAGAGAGGAAGGACACAGTGACAGCAAAAGCCAGCGTACACATTAGTGGCTATGATGGTGGCTGATAATCTTAATTCCTTCAATGCCCATTTCCGCTCCTTGATTTCATCACTTCATCTGCCACACGGATATTCATGTGCTTAAGATTCCCACAGCTGTAAGCACTGGGGCTTCATGCAAATTCCCCATCGCTTTTCTCTATTAATTGGTATCTATGGAAGCTCACAATTTTTAGCCAGTTTTAGAAAGTTTGTCTCCACTGGTGTATTAACTTATGTGGCTTATGTTAATCCTAGACATGCCAGAATATCTTTTACTTTCTGCTTCTGGTTGAGAAGAAAGACAGAAAGAGAAAGGGATGGAAACGAAAGCTATCTGAACACCATGTACAATGACAGATGCTGTCACCTAGTTCTTTCACTTCTTTCTCCTTGTTTTGGTGCTTCATGATCCTGTCTCCTGATCTTTTTTCTCTTCATAACATAAAAGTATGGTAGCTGTGTAAATCAGAATGAGGTCCATACATCATTCCTGCATCTTGAGTACAGGCAGGGGTTGGACAGTCTTCTCATGTGGGATCCCTTCCTCAAGTAGCATTCAGTTCAGCTTCTCATTCCAAGCTCTTGCTGTTTCTTTCAGGCGATCAGTACTCCTTTCAGTCTTGTGAGGACACCATTCTGTTGCAGATTCTTCAACCCCTAGAGCAATGTTTCTTAACCTTGGCAGTTTGAAGATGAGTGGACTTCAACTCCCAGAATTCCCCAGCCAGCATGCTGGCTGGGGAATTCTGGAAGTTGAAGTCCACCCATCTTCAAGTTGCCAAGGTTGAGAAACACTGCCCTAGAAGCTGCTACGTATCAATCTCATCCTTGATTTCTCATGTTAGGAAAACAGTCTTCCATCTATGTGATCTATATGCATCTTTTTTTTTTAAAAGAAATAATTTATTTTAAAACATTTAAGGGACAAAATAAAAGACCACAAAAAAGAAGAAAGTGAAAAAAGACATAGTGGATGGAATATAAAATATCAGTGAATAAACAAAGAATATACAATTGTGATAAAATTTAGAATTCATTGTTTCATTGATTAAATAATGAATTGAATATATAAAGCTATACGTTATATAAAAATAATTGAAAACCACTATAAAATTATAAACCTTAACATTTATATTGATGTCACCACTATTTATCGTTATTCCTAAAATAAATGCACATGATCTTATAAAAAAAAAAAGAAAAGAAAAAAAATAATAAAAAATGAGTAACAATTATAGTGAGTTCTAAGTTCCCTTCCATTGTACCTGACTGGTGATTACATCAAAATATTTGTAAACATTAAAATTGCTTCTGGTTACTATCTTTACTTCAAATATTTCCCCCTTAAAGACCATAGTCTAAGTATCTGAGTTTGTCTTACTGTGTGACATGTAAAATATATTCTTGCTTAAATTTAGTCAAACTTCTGTTCTGGATCTGTACGATTAATTTGCCATTGCTGCTATTCCCCAGGTTTGGTTTCCCAGTCTGATATTGGTAGCAAAGTATCTCTTTTCTAAAGTATGTCTCTCCTTTGTTGCTGCAAAACCGAGAAACATCCTTATGGAATTGTGTTTCATACATAGAACCTGTATCGTTATCTTCACCTTACTCTGGGGAACATCCATTGACCACTTGGCCCTGTAGCTTTGCATGTCCACTTCTGCATCATGATTGATTTTAAAGGCCAGTTTGCATTTGACAGACTTCCTTCCTGCAGTGTTTCACCACGCGTGCACTTCGTTAACCCATTTCTTTAATCCTATACCATATGGGAGACTCTTATGCCTTTCCTGCTTTGGCAGTGCAGAAAAATGTTTTGGGTAGAATTCTCTTGTTGTGCCTTGCTAACTTTCCATTGAGATTCAGTTTCTTTATCTCCTTCTCATAGAGGTTTGCTGGCTGGTTCTAGGTTTACAATGACTTTCTCTCTTGGCTGCAGCTATGTTGATTCTCCCTCTAGCTAGACGCTTGGCCTGAGACCTGGTGCCTTTATTTGTGTTTGGCTTTTCATCAGAGTTTGCCATACTGCATGTCTTGATTATTTCTGTGACAACATCTGGGATTCTCTATCTCAAAACATGGAGCTTGTGCTGGCCAGGGGTAGATCTGGTGAAAATCAGAGGGCAGGCCATAGTTGGGGCTGCTGTTCTTGCTATCCAGACCTCCATATTTACTTCCCAAACCAGGTGACTGGATCCTCGGTGACCCTGGGCTGTAGCTGTTGCTTCTGAATGCCAGGTCAATCTGTAATATATCTGTCCTCATCCATAACTTAATTGTGGATGAAGTGGCTGACCTGATATGTGTAATCAAGACCTGGGTAGGCCCAGAACTGAAAGTTCCCATCTCGGTGATATGCCCACCTGGGCAGCATTGATTGCACTTGTTGATGACTCTGTATCTATGATACTTTTAAAAGGCTTGGTCCTTAGTCATACATGTTAATTATGTAGTTGACATCAAGATGGGTTTGATTTCTGATGGCTGGATGGACAAATGCTTATCCTCTTTTTATGCTGATCAATAAATAACGTTAACTTTTCATATTCCTATTTTATTTCTATGAAGTTTTGTGAATGGAGGCAACTGTGAGTACAGTATATGCACGTTGAGGAGGGATATGTAGAGGGGGTGCATTAGCAGAAATGAATGTTTTTAAAAAAATACTTGCAAGATAAGCTTGCATTTAATTTCAAAGATTTTTTTTTAAAAGCTTTGTTGTAGTTTCATGACAAGCTTCTACTTCTCTTTGTCCTTTTCTCCATGCCAACCCTGTCAAGGGGGAAAATAATGGCTGTCAGGAGCAGACTGTGGGATGGTTAGGTGCAGGTGGAGACATGGCCTAGGCCAGAAATTCACAACTGATTATGGAAAAAACCTTCCCCAACTGGCCATGCCACCCATTCCGTGACACTGGCATCCTTGCTAAGGAATTAACAGAGCTTATCTAGCCAACCAGTTATATAGGCAGAATGCCAGATAGACTGGTTCATTTTTAGTTTGTTCCAGGACAAAGCTAGGTCTGAGGTGAGCACTCCAGACTATTGCCTAATGGAGCATTATAGCTAAGGTGGGGATCAGCTTTCAAAAAATGAAAGTCTTGGTCTCTGCACAAAGGCCTATAGAACATCATTGGTCCATTAAAGGAGCAGAGATTTCACAGATTCAAAGCTTCAGCTAACTGGGGATTACTTCCCATTGTGCTAGGTCCCATAAGAAACACACTAACTTCCTAGCCTGAAGTCCAACATTGTGTTGCTATAATCTTGAACCGTTTTTGCTCTCTAGGTGCCCATTTTATTGCAGCAGCTTAAAGCTTTTTGAAGCAAGAGCGCTAGCAGAATTCCTTCATGGAGCTCCTCTTGCAGCTGTTCTTGGCAGCCACAATGGTTTGATCAAAGCTCTCCGCTGAAATTAATTTGGTTGGAATTAATTCAAGCATACTTCTTAAGGGCAATCTTTCCCAATGTGGTTTCACAACTTGAGGCTGGATGCACAGAGGTAGCACCAAGCAACATCTGGATCACCATGTCTTAACTATTGTTGTTCAGTCGTTAAGTCGTGTCCGACTCTTCGTGACCCCATGAACCATATTGCGCCAGGCCTTCCTATCTTTCACTGCCTCCCTGAGTTTGCTCAATTTCATGCTCATTGCTTCAGTGATGCTATCTAGCCATCTCATCCTCTGCCGTCCTCTTCTCCTTTTGCCTTCCATCTTTCCCAGCATCAGGGTCTTTTCCAAAGAGTCCTCTCTTCGCATTAGGTAACCAAAGTATCTGAGCTTGAGCTTCATTATCAATCCTTCCAATGAGCAATCAGAGTTGATTTCCTTTAAGATTGACTGGTTTGACCTCCTAGCAGTCCAGGGGGCTCTTAAGAGTCTTCTCCAGCACCACAGTTCAAAAGCATCAATTCTTCGGCGTTCAGCCTTCTTTATGGTCCAGCTCTCACAGCCATACATTACTACTGGAAAAACCATAGCTTTGACTATGCGGATCTTTGTCAGCAAGGTGACGTCTCTGCTTTTTAATATGCTATCTAGGTTTGCCATAGCTTTCCTCCCAAGGAGCAAGCGTCTTTTAATTTCATGGCTGCAGTCTCCGTCTGCAGTGATCTTGGAGCCCAAATAAATGAAGTCTGTTACTGCTTCCATTTCTACCCCTTCTATTTGCCAGGGATTGATGGGTCCAGATGCCATGATCTTAGTTTTTTTAATGTTGAGTTTCAAGCCAGCTTTCGCACTCTCCTCTTTCACCCTCATCAAGAGGCTCTTTAGTTCTTTTTCACTTTCTGCCATTAGGGTGGTATCGTCTGCATATCTGAGGTTATTGATGTTTCTCCCTGCAATCTTAATTCTGGCTTGTGATTCTTCCAGCCTGGCATTTCTCATGATGTACTCTGCATATAGGTTAAATAAGCAGGGTGACAGTATACAGCCTTGTCGTACTCCTTTCCCTATTTGAACCAATCGGATGTTCCATGACCGGTTCTAACTGTTGCTTCTTGGCCCGCATACAGATTTCTCAGGAGACTTAACTATTAGTCAAAAGCAAATTTAGCTCCCTGGGCTTTGAGCCCACTCCTTATTATATTAACAGGTTTTTATTAGCCACCTTGCTGTGGTATCTGCAGGAGTGGTAAAAAAAGTCAAGATGGTGGCCAGCACCTGTTTTTTATGTGCACCGCACACTCAGAGCTTCAATTGCCCCATTGCAGCTGCCATCTTGTCTTCTTTTTACCATACCCTGCTTACACACCCATTCCTTGCTATTACTGATTTTTGAAGGCTTCACTAGTATTGGCTTTCTCCAGGGACAAACTTGGCATTAGAGATCAACAGGGACTTTATATTATGCAAAGAATAAGAGATAAGAAACACCAGCTGGCTTTGCCACTGCTCCCAGGTGACTTTAACCTGGACAGAATGAACTTTCTCTGAAGCCAGCTAATTTACTTTCTAATATAACAATCCCCAATTATGGAAGAGCTTTTATGCTTACAAAGTGTGATGCCTTAACTTTTGCAAAACACAGGCAAGTTCTGTATTATAAGAGGCTTTGCCTTTTCAGCTCTGGGGAAGTTGAATCAACAGCACCTGTCCTCCTACATGATGTGTTTTACCAGGAAATGCGGCTTTCTCTTGCTGGGGATTACCCCAATGTCATGGTCCTTTCAGTATTACCATGATGCGTCACAATCTTTTGTGTGCCAACTAAGATTCAAAGAGAGACATATAAAAGTGACTAAATTTTGTTCAGTAGCCTCTAGGATTGAGAAGATAAAAAAATAACCCCATCTCTAGATTGGTGTAGGACAGTTTCTCTAATTTCTTTTTATTGTCAGGAATAAATTTGTTTTGTGATTCTTGTTTCAGATTATTTTATACTAATATGTATTTTCTTGAGTATGTAAGCACATGATTGTGTCACTGGCTGAACTAAAGTAATTTGATTTAATTTGTGTCTGGTGGGTGGCACACAATTATTGCCTATTAAATTCTCAGGCATTTAAAAGTCAGGAGGTTGGCAGAAATTTGCAACATGGCTGCATTCATTTTTGTTTCAAAATTTCGTTGTTTTTGCATCAGTAATGGTAAGGAACACTCTTGTCAAATTTCAAAAATATAATGTTGAGGAGGTTTAATTCAGAGAAAAGAGCACTAATAGAGAATGGGGATATCTCATCTTCTATGGGGCTGATTGGGAAGATTAATTTTAAGGGACTAATTCACTTTAAATTAATTGGTCACTAGGGCAAACATCTAGTTAATGCTGCTTTCAGAGCGCCATTATACGGTCCCTCAAGATGAGCAAGAGGATGCCAATGAACCAAATGAAGGTTAAAAATAACAATCTCTCATACTCCAAGTTTTCTCTAACCCCTACCCCAAGATGCTATGACTGGAATGACCAATGGAGTGCTAGCTGTAAGGATCCACCTTATTTCATTGAACCCAGTAGCTTCCCCCTCTCCTCTCCATCATCTTGTTTTACATAAACAGAGTTTCCTCCTTGATGATGTGGTTGCTGCTTGCTGCCCTTCACAGAGAAACTGATTTCAGAAGAAAGTTTTATGGAGGTCCAGAATCCATCTAGAACTCATTCAGATGTTCATTTATTATGCTCAAGCAAATAAACAATTTCCCTGAAGGAATCTGGTTAGTTTGCACACTCTTACCCATTTATATATTTATTGGACCAATTTTATATTGGTTCCTGTGTTGATAATATCTCAAAAATAAATGTCATCCCTGGAATTATCAGCAGGTGGTCCACTAGGATCTTGTGTTTAGACATTGCATGGTCTCCCCACTCCTTTTTCACAGCTGGAGTCAAGGATCGATGGCTCTTCTTACATCAGGCTTGTGCAAATCAGGGAAAATCTTAATTGAACTGTTGGTCTCCTTTGGAACACCAATCTGATTCAATGATTTGAATCAATCTGGAACATTTTCCCAATCTTACTTAGACAAATCATCAAAATGGTTTTGGATTTCTCTGTACTGGTAATCAAACTGTTCAGATTAATTTGGAGGTTTTAGAATGGATGATTCAGTTTGATTTTCTGATTCAGGAAGTCATTCCAAGTTAGATCCAAATGCCTTTGAAAAACCCCAAGATTTCACCTTGCAATAGCACCCCATATTCCAATCCAGCTATTGCTGTCTAGCATTGTATTACATAGAAGACAGTATCTGAAAAAAATATTTCCTACTTACAAAATAACAACTATGCCTTTGTGAATAAGAATTACTTTCTTTAAAAAAATCCAGAAGACCACTGACACAGAAGCCCCTTCATGGCAATAGGACCTTCCAGGGGAAAATGTCCCGATGGCCCCTGTCTGCGGTCTTTTTTATCTGGTGATGAAGTGTTTCTCCCTGGCCACAAGGTGATGCTTTTGCTCTATGGGATAACATTTGTGTGCCACAAAATCTGATGGAAAGTTGCTAGTTTTCTCTTCCTCTTTTGATGCCTCACATTTCATCTGAAATTTGATACAATTTGCCATTTAATGAAAAGTACTAGCACAATAAATAGACCAAAAAACAGGATAAATGGGAGATACTGGTAGAAACTTGCTCACTTTGCTTCTGGGTCAGAAATAGCTTGTTCCAGGAAAACCTGAAATCTTTTTTTTTTTTGCTGCTAGGAAGATTTCTGCTATGGCATTAACAAGTCTGAAGAAATCATCCCTTTCACCGATTTGCAAGTTTACTTTTTCTGTTCTTTAACTGAGAAGGCAGTTGGATCCCATTTGATGCCATGCATCCAGACACCTTGTCCTCCTGTTAGGGGTGTCCGCATGGTGTGGTCAAAAAAGTCAGGGTGGCAGCCATGACAATGCAGTCAAAACTCTGCCTGTTATTTATGAGCCCCACACCATGCTGAAGACAGCCCTGCTCCTGAGGAGCCAACCATTGGCAACTTCTTTAGAGGAACCCAGTGCCAACAAGGTCATTGTCCACCACTTGACCATGCGTTGCTCCTACTTCCGAATCTCTGCACTGAGGGGGAACTTATGATCTTGCCACCCACCTGTAGGCTGCAATCAAGTAGACAAAGAGTAACCTTGAAGTAGCATTTACTTTGATATGAGGACAGGTCTGTCAATCTCTTACCCCAATTCTTCTCTCCAAGGCACTTCACGCAAACCCTTTTGTAAAATGGGGCTAAAGCCCTATATACAATATGTTGTATCAGAATAATCTTTTTTTTTTTTTTTTGATGATAGAATGACCAGTTTGGCAGACCAAGAGAGGGTTGTAGATGTGGTGAACCTGAATGCAGTAAAGAGCCAGTCTGGTGTGGTGGTTCAGGTGCTGTCCTAGAAAGCAGGAGGCTTTGAGTTCTAGTTCTCTCTTAGGTGTGAAAACCGGCTGGGTGACTTTGGGCCAGTCATTCTCTTTCAGCCCAGCCTGGTTCACAGGGTTGTTGTTGTGTGGAAAACAAGAGGCAGGAGTATCAGGTATGTTCACCGCCTAATGGGATAAAATGATGATGATGATGATGTCAAGAAGAAGGTTAGTAGTGAATACATCAGAAGAGTGAAGAAGATCTTGAAGTCCAAACTCAATGGCAGAATTACTATCAAGGTGATTAACACCTGGGCAACTCCAGTCACTAGATATACAGCTGGAATAGTGGACTGGACTCAAGTTGAACTAAAATCCCTGGATAGGAAGACCAGAAAAATAATGACAATGAATCATGCCCTTAGTCCATGCAGTGATGTTGACAGACTCTACTTACCAAGGAGCATAGGTGGGCATGGAATGTTACAAGTATACCAGACAGTTGAAGAAGAAAAAAGGGCATTGGAAGAATATCTGAAAGACAGCGAGGAAGATGCACTGAAACTAGTACACCATGAAGGCTTCCTGAACACTAAAGAAACCAAACTGTCCTCCAAGAAAGACCAAATGAAGAACAGAAGAGAGATATGGCAAGGCAAAGTATTGCATGGCCAGTGCACAAAAAAACTAGCAGGCAAAGCAGATAACAACAAGACCTGGCAATGGCTAAGAGCAGGAAAGTTGAAGAAAGAGACAGAGGGTCTAATTCTAGCTGCACAAGACCAAGCCTTAAGAACAAATGCATAAAAAGCCAGAACTGAACAGACAGCAAATGCCGCCTCTGCAAAGAAGCTGAAGAAACAGTGGACCACCTAGTTAGCTGCTGCAAGAAGATTGCACAGACTGACTACAAACAACAGCATGACAACAAAGTAGCAACAATGGCGCATTAGAATATCTGCAAAAATACCATTTGCCTGCAAGCAAGAACTGGTGGGACCACAAAACAGATGAAGTAATAGAAAATGAAGAAGTTAAAGTGCTCTGGGACTTTAGAACACCTGCCATAACACCCCAGACTTAACAGTTGTTAAGAAATACAAAAAAGTCTGGATAGTGGACATTGCAATACCCAGAGACAGCAGAACAGAAGAGAAAGAACTGAAGAAAATCACAAAATATAAAGACCTCCAAATAGAAATAGAACAACTATGGCAAAAGAAAGCAAAGATAGTACCAATAGTAATAGGTGCCTTGGGTGCAATTCCAAAACATCTGGAGCACCACTTGAAGACCATCGGCATTGACAAAATCACCATCAGTCAATTGCAAAAGGCAGCTTTACTTGGAACAGCTTATATCCAGTGACGATACCTCGGCTGACTGTGCGACCAACAGTAACAATAATGTATTTAGTAAGGTCTGTTGTGATGTCTTTGTAGATAAAATGGATAAATCTGGGCCAGATGGCATTGCAGGTTGGTGGATTTGAAACCATCTGAAGAACCACATCCAAAGGGTGCTCATCAACCTGGATCAAGCAGGTTCCCCTGAAGAAGTCGGATGATCTTCTGTCAGAGATGCTCTAGCGCACCGAGCAGGGTGTGGAATTAAAAAGTTCATGAGCCATGCCTTCCGACTATGATTCTATGATTCTATGAGTGAAATGCGTAGGTTAGGGAAGGCAGCTGGGCAGGAATGTGTACGACAAGGATCTAGGAGTACTAGTGGACCACCAGCTGAACACGAGCAACCAGTGTGATGCAGCAGTTAAAAAGCAGCTAAAAAGTAGCAATGAAATCTTGGGCTACATTAACAGAAGCATTGCATTCAGATCCTGAGAGATAATAGGTCCAATATACTTTGCTTTTGCTAGATCACACTTTGTAAGTACTGCATGCAGTTCTGGGTACTATACTTTGAAAGGGACATGGAGAAACTGGAATGGGTTCAGAAGCTACCAGGATGATAAGCATCTGGAACATAAACCCTATGAGGAGCTGCAATGGGCTGTGAGAATAATCTTGAGAGCCAGGGCCTAGACAGTGGTCTGATAAATAAAATCTGAGTCCAAAGCAGGAGTGTAATTTGAGTAAGGGTCTCAGAACTGACCCTCCCTAGTTCTCTGGGACATAAAGGTGGGGAGGGGGAAAGCACTTTCAGTCTTGCAAGATTCATTCCAGAGAACTAGGGAGGATCAGTTCTGAGACACTCAGATTTCATTTATCAGAATGTTGTTAAAGTAGGTATCTTAGCTTGCCAAAAAGAAGGTTGAGAAGGTATATGATAGCAGTCTACAAATACCTAAAACGTTGCCATGTGCAAATGGGCATGGGTGACTGGTTCTCTACTGAAACTGAGGGGAGGATAAGGACATTGAAAGAAAGGAGATTCAGGCTGAATTGCAGGAAGAATTCCCTGATCGTAAGAGCTGTCCAGAAGTGGAACAGTCTGCTTGGAACAGTGGTAAACTCCCCATCACTGGTGGTTTTCAGATGGGGGCTGAATTCAAACTATTTCTGTACTGAGCAACTAGATGGCTCTGATGATCCTTTACAACTCATGCAGTCCATGATTCTCATTCGTTTTAGCCTGGCGAAGACTGCATCTCAACCACACAATGAGCTGAACTGATCTATTAAAAGCCAGCTTGTCCTTCCTCAGCCTTTGCACAACAGCCCCAGACTGCTGCATAATTAACAGTTGCTTTGGTTATTTACTATTTAGAGCAGTGTTTCTCAACCTTTTCAACTTTAAGATGTGCGGACTTCAACCCCTCCCCCAGCCAGAGAATTCTGAGAGTTGAAGTCCACACATCTTAAAGCTGACAAGGTTGAGAAACATGGCTCTAGAGTTTTCAGATGCTGAAGACTCCAGATTTGGGGTTGCATAGTAATACTGCATCCAGGTGTCTGACTTTTCATGAGGAGACCACTAGAATCTTAATTCCTATGTGTATGAAATGTTTCTTATTTCAAAAAGGACCACCACATTTTATTCTTTCATAAAAATAAGCACTTTTCTTTCTTTTTCCTCCCACAGAACTTCCAAACAAAATTTATTTATCTTTCTAGGAAGTAAAGATATTGCTGCTCCTTCTGTCAGCAGAAAGGGGGCAGCAAACCACCAGGATGGAGGGATTCCTCTTCAGAAAAAGGGATTTTGTGTTGCAATTCTTGGTGGACAGTTAATAGGTGCCTGTGGTGAGCATTCAGTTTGTGATAATAACTGGATTGCTTGACTTTCAGATAAGTGGAAGGGGAGAAGGGGAACTAGCGGGAGACTGAAGAACCCTTCTTTATGTCTACCTTTTGCTCATAACTCTGTAGGTTGTTGCCATTGGATCAAAGCGTGCAGCCCGCTGCAGAGAAATATCCACTCATGGTCCAAGTGTCTCATCTCTAGTTCCCTGAGCTTCCTAGAATCCTAGGGTGGGAAGGGACCTTAGAGGTCATTTCGTCCAGCCCCCTGCCCAGTGCAGGAATCCTCACACCACTCTGGACAAATGGTTCTCCAGTCTTTTCTTTAAAAACTTCTACTGATGAAAAACCCACACAGGATTTCAGAAGGCAGGCTGTCACAGACAGGAAATTCCTCCTTGTTTCAAGTTTGGATCTTTCACAGTAGAGCTTCCACCTGTTTGTTCTTGACCGATCCTTGGGTGCTCTGGAAAAAAAATCCACCATTCTTTTCTTCTAACATATTGAAAAGTCTTTCAACAGCTATCTTCTATCCACATAGCCTCCTCTTCTTTAGGCTAAATGGACCCAGTTCCTTTAACTGTTTTTCTCATGACTTAATCTCCATGACCCTCAGCCATCCTTGTTGCTCTCCTCTGCACTCTTTCTAGGTCATCAATGTCCTTTATGTATTGTGGCAACCAGAACTGAACACAGACTTCCAGGTGTGATCTGACCAGTGCAATAAAAAGTGGTGCACCTTTGTGCACACATAATCTGCACACACATTTTGAGTACGCACAATGTATTTGTTTGAGTTGTAATATGCATAAAGAAGGAGACAGTGTTATGTATATTTTGGGATTTTAAAACCTGAAATCACCGCTAGATGTCCTATGCGATATTAAAGAGGCAAGAACATACTAAAACTTAAATAATTAAACTATGCTGAAGCAACCTAGCTCTGTAGAATACTTAGCATCATAGTTCATCTAGTCCCATATCTGGCACTTTGAGGAAACTTTCAAGCTGGTCCAATATGAAGCAGAAAAACTGCAGATCTTGGTTTTGAACTTAATGATGGAAAATAGACTGGTTTGTATACAAATAATTGATTTCTGTGAAGACTGCCTTAATAAAGTTTCATTTCATCCAAATAATCAGGAGTTTGAGATAGCACCAGTTACCCCCATCAGCACTGCCTCACAATTCCTTCTTCCCTTCTCCTGCAAGATAACCCGGCTAGAGTGGTGGTGGCTGATGTGAGACAAACAGAATTGGGTGGTCCTAAAAGATGCCCTTGTGCTTGAGGCAGGCTTTTACAATCCCCTGAATATGAAACATGAAAGTTGGACACAAGAGTTCTTCAGAAGCATCACTTGCCCTCCTTTCACTTACTGCCTAGAAAGCTGTTCTATGTTGCATGCAGTTGTTCTTCCCCCCCACATCCCCCCTCTGCCTTTGCCTCTCGTTTTATGGTTCCTGTCCAGGCATGCAAGAGCTGGCGTTGCCTCTCCGTCTACGACTCCTTGGCAGGCTGCAGCCTCTCACGACTCTCCCCCGTTGTTGCTTGTCCTCTGTAATCTTGTCTTGCCCAGCCAAGGAGCTGTTTTCTGCAGAGGCAGACCGCTCCCACACCCAGAGGTGAGCCTGGCTGTGATTTTGTTACTGTTGTCTCCTTCCAAGCAAAGTGCTCATCCTTCCTTCCTTCTTAATCATTCAGAAGAGTGGTTCTTTTATTTATTTTTATTTATGTCAACAATATGGGTTTATAGTTTGATAGGATGACTTTGGGGCCATGTTGTGGAATGGCTGTGTTGATGCATTTTTAATGGTTGTGTGTCCTTGGCCTGCAGCCCTGTGATAGACGCTCGTGAAAAATACCAGTGTAAAATGCCCAACCGGGATCAGGCGCTGGAGCCTCATGGCCAGCACTGAAGGTCCTCCAGGGGTTCCCGGTCCATTTCTGAGCAGAACCAAAAGGGTTGGTGCTCCCCTTTGGGCTGGGGGACTTGGTGTTTCTCGGCCACCCCAGATGTGCGAGTGAAAGTGAATAGTAACCATCTTTTTATTTACTGTTCTTCACTGAGGTGCTGTTACACTGTTAGTCACCATGCACTATTTGTAATGAAAAAGCCAAGAGAGAAATTGAATCAGTCACTCAATTAAATAATTAAGGTGGCAGTCCTCTACCTGCTTCCTTGGGAGCACGTCTCCAGGATTTCAGAATGACTTATTTCTGAGCAGATATGAAGATGTCTGCAATGTACACCAAGCCACCTTCTTGGGGATTATTCCTATTATGTCACAGGGAGTCTTGATTGAGGTTGTTTGAGACCCCCCCCTTTTTTAAAATTTCCAACTCTTTTTATAAAAAAAAAATCAAATCAGGATTTATGCTGCTTTTACCTGTTCTTTTGATCTAACTTAGTTATTTAGTATTGTTTCTTGCAGTTTCTGTATTTCATATTTTTGTTGTAAGTCACCCTTGAAAAGTGTTTGGGTGTGGCCCAATTATTAGCAAAGTTAACAAATAATTAATTAAAACCCAAATCCAATTTAGCTAGCCCAGGGGAGTGTGTTGCTAAATGGCAAATGGACGAGTGAACTAAAATTATATGATTGCTTCATTTATATTTTAAAAACCACCCTTTATCACTTTGCACCAATTCTGTTGTTCAGTATTGGGCCTGGTTGTACCATTAAGGCAGAGCAGAAGGGGTATCCACAGGGTATGGTCGAAAAAGTCAAAATGGTGGCTATGATGGGCCAATGGAAGCCCTACCCATTTTTAAACATGTATTGCATGTGCTGTGGGGAAAAATTGGACAAGTGAGTTCTAGATATGCTGCCTTTTGTTCCAGATGGAAAAGTAGGATATAAAACTAGTTAATACAAATAATGGAATAAATTAAACAGCGGTGCAGTGCAGATGTACAATCTCCTGTACGCCCTTGAGCGAGTCCCTTTCTGAGGTCCTGATGCAGGACTGAGCTGCAGCGTAGGTGTCTTCAGTGCCTTGAACCGGAGAGATGTCCCCTTGTCCTGTTCCTCGGGCTGCTGCCCCGAAAATGCATGTTTTAGAACTTTGGTAAGTTTTGTGCAAATGACTCTGCAGGGAATAATCATATCTGTCTGCTTATTTAGGTTTATTTATATATTATTGAATTTATACCTTCTCTCCTTTCTGTTTATACCATAAAAATACAGAGTCTAAGACATACAAAATAGGATCAATGAAATTCAGATCAAAACCAACATTAAAATAAATCATTCAAACTATTAATAATGAAAAGCCTGGCAAAAGAGGTGAGTTTTTGTTATCCACCTAAGTCCTGTGAGAGCAGGGAACAAATACACTTCCATTCTGTAGCCTGAGGGCCACACAGGCATATCTGACAGCCAAGTTTTTGGCTCCAAGGGCCTCTTCAGAAGAGGCGATCCTGCTGATCAGGCAAGCCCACAGTGGAAGAGGAAGTTTTCAGATAATCATGCCCTAAGCCGTTAGGGCTATAAGCTCAACACCAACACTTTAAATTGTCCCCCTGCCCCCAGTGATAGTCAGTGCACATCCTTCATATGATCCCTTAAGCTCGTACCAGTCAGCAGCTTGGTTGCCACATTTTGTACCTCTTGCAATTTCTGGGCACTTTTTGAAGGAAGCCACCCATACAATACATTGTAATATTCAATGCACAGTAACTAAGGCATGAATACCCATTCTAAGTCTTACAGTTTGGAAAGACTTGCAGCAGCAGTTGGCACAATTATGCAAATGTGTTCCTCACCAGAACTGCTCTCTGCAAATCACAGTATTCACAAACTGTGACCCTGCTCTTTCTGGTTACCCAGTAATGCTGGCCAGAGCCCAAACCAACCTTTCATCTCAACCGCTGATTTAATCAGCCAGGAAAGGCAAGGATCAAGCAAGCAAGTGGTGGCTCTCATCTCATTGCAGAGCCTTTCCATTCCTTAAGATCCACAAGCTGAAAATAATCTGACAAGTGGCTGCAAAGGTTACCTCCAACACTGTAGTCCAAATCAAGATGAATCTGATCAACCTGTCCACAAACAATGATGAAAACTACTCAACAGAGAACCCCTGACTGTTCTGGCTCCTCTTCCCCAATATTCTTTTCTACCTTCTGTGATGGAGAAAGTGATGCATGGTATAAAAAAAAGCATTAGTGGCCTGTTCTGAACAGATGCAATGGAAGCAGAGAAATAAGCCCCCTTTGGGTGCCTTGAAGAGATGGTGTCAGCTGCCCAGGCCATCTCAGTGTTTTAGGGGTTAACCAGGGCTTCAACATTATCACTGACAGCACATTTCTAAAGCACATTTTAAAAAATGGTCCAGCTCCATCAGGTGCCTGGGACAGACCATTGTAACTGTCCTTGCAGAGGTCTGTAGCTATGAAGCTTCAGATGTGAGCTCTGCAGGGGACACCCAGACATTACTGGGTTAGATCTGAATCTTTACTGAGGCAAGAATGTAGTTTCACAGATAACAGGTGATTACTCACTGAAGGGCAAAGATGTCACATAAATTAATAAGCCATGCTGTGGAGTTTAAAATCTAGGCTTCTAAATTAATGGGTACTTTGTGGGTTGTTTTAATTGCCTTAGAAGATTGAGATATGTTTATATAACAGCCTTCTCAAGTCTGGGATCCGCTGGTTCCCACCTCACCAGTTGCAGCCCATACTGCTGCCAATCTAAAGCGGACCAGAATGATATCTGCCCATGACCATGGAGGTACATCTAGTTCCTTCACTTTCAGACCATTGGTACTAACTGAACAGAACACTGAATTTAGCATGTGCCCAGCTCCGTGTGTGGGGCCTGATACCCCCTGGGATGGGTCATCATGGTGGAGATGAAATCCAGAGCCTGGATTCAGAGACTGAGCAGTGGATATTGAAACAAAGAGAAGATGTCTAGGTTAGCCCCAGCACCATGCCAGAGCACCTCAGTAAGCTCAGGAAGGGACTGTTGTGCAGTGGAGTGGACAGCATAACAAGTGTCCTGGCCCACCTATACACATTGGCAAACACTCCAAATTAGTAGATTGTCAAATGGAGCTTCCCGTTGGTGAGATGGAATTCCTGCAGACCAAGGCCTCCTCACCTCTCTGCCTTTCAGCCCTAGCTTGATGTATCATAGAGTAACCCAGTGGATACTTGGATGACACAGCTGTCTGGCCAGGTGGAAATTCAGTCCCAGCAAAGAACAGGATTGATTGGATTATTTGATCTACTTTTCCTGTTTACATTATACTCTATCCCGCAGCACCCAGTTAAGCATGTAGCGTAAGCATGGCCAATATGTCCTCAAATTTCATCTTAATAAGAAGATTACAAGCAGCAGCTGACAGAGTTAATGACAACCCAGTCAACACACATGATCATTATTTTTTAATGGGCTTGGTCAGAGAGGTGTCTAGTTCGGGCTTTAGATGGCATTATTATTGCTGGTTGCATAGTCAGCCAGGTGTTTAGACTGGATTTGGCATTTTTATCCACCTATTGAGTCCTTCCCAAGGACCTGGGATAGGCAGATGTGGTTGATTGATGGTGTTAAAGATATTGTCACTGGATATGAGCTGTTCCAAGTAAAGCTGTCTTTTGCAATTCACCAATGGTGATTTTGTCAATGCCGATGATGTTCAAGTGGTGCTCCAGATGTTTTGCGATTGCGCCTAAGGCACCTATTACTATTGGTACTATTTTTGCTTTCTTTTGCCATAGTTGTTCTATTTCTATTTGCAGGTCTTTGAATCTGAAAATCTTGTGATTTTCTCCAGTTCTTTCTCTTCTATTCTGCTGTCTCCACTATCCAGACTTTTTTGTCTTTCTTATCAACAATTGTTAAGTCTGGGGTGTTATGTGGCAGGTGTTTGCCTGTTCGAATTCTAAAGTCCCAGAGCACTTGAGCATCTTTTAATAATAATAATAATAATAATAATAATAATAATAATAATAATAATAATAATAATTTTATGTCAACCTTATGTCAATCATTGCATATTACTGATTGGTTCCACAACTGAACTGTACTTATTGCTAAGAAGTGTTTCCTAGGAGTTAATTGGTAGTTGCTGTCCTATAACTTAAATTTATTATTATTTCATTCCTGTACTTTGGGGTGATGTAGAACAGCTTTTGACTTTCTTCTGCATGACATCCTTTCAGGTATTTGAAAAGTATCATGATAACTTCTGAAGGCTAAATGTATTCATTTCATTTCATAGGACTTACAGGTAGTCCTTGGGTTATGACCGCAATTGGGACCGAGGTTGCCATTGCTAAGCAATGTGGTTGTAAAGCACGATGTCACATGACGCTTGGCTGTGGCAATCCTGGCAGTCCCGGTTGCAGCTGTAACCCCAGAATTGTGCAGGTTGTTAAGTGGGAAGAGGTAAGAGTCCCAAGCAAGGAGTGTGTGTGTGTGGGGGGTGCATGGATGCCATGGGGGGTGCTGCCGGCAGGTGCTAGGGAGCATGGATGGGCTGGTGAGGGTTGCGGGTGTCAGATTCAGCCGGCCCGGCACGGCCCGGCAAAGGCACCGCTCAGCTTAGCCTAAGTCAATTTCACCGCCTAGGCACGAGCGGAGAAAAAGGGGAAGTGAAACTGCGAGCTGATTATGGACAGGTGGCGATGCTTAACTCAAAACCACCAGCGGATACTTTGTATCAGCGCGGCTTCCCCTCGGGCACTGCAAACAAAGGAAAGCGCAGAGGCTCGGAAGCGAAGCAATCAACGAATGACCGAGAACTCCCGGCTTTGTGCGCGAACGGGCAAACCCAACAAAGGCAACAGCAGCACAACCCATAGACTGCAATCAGAAAGACAAAAGCACGGGATTGAATCTGCCATTTGGGCGAGGGGGGATTACTGCGGGTAATCTGTAACTAAGCAATGGGTAAAGCATGGGAACGGGAAAGCTATAAAATACCATGTAAGCTATGCCAAGCCAACCCTGCCTTTGTCTGTACTTACTTACGTTACGCTTGAGTAAACTTCTTTGCTGAACACACGTGTCATGAGAGTTTCTGTGAGACAAACGGGGTAAACCTTACAGTGGGTGGATCAGCGAGGGCCATGGGTGGATTGGTGAGGGCCACAGGCGGGCACTGGGGAGCGTGGGTGGATCAGTGGGGGGTCATGGGCAGATGGGGGTGGCTGTGGGCAGGCGTGTGCTATGGAGGGTGGGTGAGTGGAGGGTGCTATGGAATACAAGAACCCTGGGGGTCCTCAGGAAAAAAAGTGGTGGGAGTGACTTCTGAGAGCAACCTGGGACCTTCCCTGCCAGCTTCCCCATTGACTTTGCTTGTGGGAAGTTGGCAGGGCTGTTCACAAATGGCGATCACGTGACTGTGGGCATGCTGTGACAGCTGCAACTTTGTGGATTGGTCGTAAGTTCCCCTTGTTCAGTGTGGTCATAATTTGAACGGTTGCTGAATGAGTGCTTGTAAGTCGAGGACTACCTATAGTTTCTAGTCCTTTTTTCTGAACCTTTTCAAGTTTGTCTGAATCCCTCTTAGGGGTTACCTTAGGGTACTGAGAACCAGACACAGTACTCAAGATGAGTTTTGAGCAAACCCGAAGTATTACTGCTCATGATTTGGAAACTGTTCTTCTCTTGCTATAGCTTGAAATTGCAATTGCATTTTTAGGACCACAACACAAACTGCTTATATTCAGTTTGCAGTCAACTACAATTCCAATATGTTTTTCATATATTATTATGAAGTCAGATATCTCTATTCTGCATCTGTGTATTTGATTTTTGTTTCCTAAATATGCATGTCTTTGTTAAATTTCATTCTGTGATTTTAGCTCATTTCTCTAACCTATCAAAATCATTTGAATTTTATTTTATTTTCTAAATATTAGCTATTCCACCCAGTTTCCTATCATCTGCAAATTTGATGTATATGTTTTCCACCTCTACATCTAAGTCATTAATAAAAAAAAAAGTTAAAGAGGATAATAACAAAAATCGAAACCTGGGGCATCCCATTTGATCCTTCACTCCAGTCTGATAAGGAATCAGTGTACCACTTTGAATTCTTTGGCAGTGATTTTTAAAAAACTAATTATATATTCTTTTAATTGTCATTCCTTACAGCCCACAGTTAATTAGCTTGCTAATCAAAGTGTCATGGAGTATTTTATCAAATACAGTTCTTTGCTGAAATCAAAATATATTATATCTACAGCATTCCCACCATCTACTAAGGAAGTTACCCAATCAAAAGATTGTAAGATTTGGTAAGATTTGTTCTTAACATATCAATGCTGACTTTTGGTAATTCCTGCATTGGTTTTAAAGTGCTTACAGAATAATAGAATATTTTTCTAGCATCTGTTTAGGTATCAGTGTCAAGATTGATTGTCTAAGGTTCCCCAGAGCCTCCTTTCCTCTTTTTGAAGATAGAGGAAACATTTGCCCATCTCACTTGTCTGGCACTGCACCTGCTGTCCAGGATTGCTCCGAGATAATAAATTAAGTCTAGGCCAAATCATCACTAAGATTTTCAGCACTGTAGGGTGCAATTTATCTAGCCCTGAAGATTAAAGTGTAAATAGATTGTTTCAAGCTTCAAATTTCTCCTTTATTCTCCTCATTGCAATTATATGGTAGAATAAAGTAATATGTGTTATAATCATGTTGTTATACTGCTTCCCAACACCATTTCCAGTTGGTGATAAGAAGTTTAAGCTGTTATATAAAGAGGAGAGGGGGAAAATTGGAAACTTTCCAGCTTGTTAGTTTACAGGATGTCTTATGCTACTTCCCAGGACAGGGTGCTATGGAAGTTCTGCAAGGGAGTGACTCAGTAACCAGCAGAAGTGATTGGCTGAATGGTTGCAAAGTAATGTAGAATGCATCCTGGATCTAGTAATGGTAAAGTCAACAGGGGGAAAGCATTTTAGGGTCAAGGTGTTTTCAGAGGTGCTTGATTACTGAAATTGGAGAAAATTCTGTTCAGTTTCAGTGCAGATCACTTATCGCCTGCTTGATCAAAATGCTGATGGTGATCTTGAGATGGTGAAAGAATCAGTGAATCATGCAGGGAAAACTGTTGTAAAAATGGTGGAATTCAATTACTCTCATGTACATTGGGTATATTCATGCTGAGACCACAACAAAGAACTCAAATGTCCAGGTACCCTAAATAACTGTGCCTGAGAGGTGTTGATCTTCAAACCAGTCAGAGAGGCAACCCTATATTTAATCCCAAGTGGTGACTATGGTTTGGTGTTAGATGTAAGTGGACCGATAGGATGTTGAAATATGCAACAGTTATGGTGAAATGCCCCATGAGCTGGTAAATCCACCAGGTGGCGCTGTTATACTGGAAAAAGTATAGAGAGACAGCAAGGGCCTCGCTGACTTTTACTGCTTTCTGCAATCACAATCTTCCTGTTTTTCTGTTTGTTTTGACTTTGCCTTTTCACCAAGCTAGTTAAACCCATCTAAATTGTATTTTATTATGTAAAAGGTCACGTAAAGGCTACTGGCTGGATCCTTCGTCAATTGTTGCACAACAGAGCAACAGGTTATGGGCTACATTACACAATAACACAGCTAAAAAGCCTAGAGTAAACCCGTGAACCATAAGACGTCTGGAAGGAGTGCAGAACCCAGAGGAAATTCTCCGAGGAATCCTCCTGACAGTAAGTAAACTGAGAATGAATCCCTAAATAGTTGGAGGGGAAGCCAACATAACTAGCTGCTCTGAGTTCAGACTTTCAGCCAGCGATCTGAGTAATATGAATGATCAGTTCTGAAAATTCCAACTGGAAATGCTCCTCTTCGAAGATGACTTGTGGGGGTCTTAACCACAAAGAGGCCAGCACACAACTCAGGGGCTCGAGATAAAAAAGACAGGCAAGGAAAAGCCACCATAAGTCTCTTAGTAGAAGATGATCCTTATAAAATCCTTACAAAAGATATGAGATTACAGCAACAAGCAGGAAGAGTTCACTGCAGTGGGTGTGTGAAAGAATCGATTTAAATAGCAAACTCTTCCTCCTAATGAAGCTACACCAAGTGAGATTTGGAAAAAAGGCTGATGCAGGATCATGGAAACACCATTCTAGAATTGATGGCAAAGCTACATGACAGTTGGGGCAGACAGAAAGCACAACCACCTACTAACCTTAGTTCTTTGCAGCCTTCCTTGTAAATGCTTTAGGAAACAGAAATAAGTCTGAAGTTCACAAAAGTGAGACTTCTGGATGAATTCTAATTTAGAAACATTGTAATGTAGAGCAAACCACACAAAGGCAGTGAAACTGTGCTGCAAATCACAGACTATAGAATGTGCAAGAAGGAAACAGAAGTGTATTTCCAGCGCAAGAAGAGGGACACCTGATGAAAGCCTTCCCCATCTGAAAAGTAGAGTCTCAAAAGCAAGCTTCACAAGCACCCACAAGCACTCACAATCAGGGTCAGGGACAAAGGCATAGGATATTGGAATGGATGTTTCAGTGCAATACAGGACAGTCTGTTCCAAAGTTGGTGTGTCAGTTCTGGAGCTGTAACTTATATGACCAGTGACAATAACTTCTTGGAAGTGCTAAATCAAAGCAACAAAGAAATCATCAACCTCACAGATTGGAGAATCATCACCACAGAAAGAACTGGGTAAGGATTTCTGAACCGCAGCAAGCCATTTAATCATGTGCTGATCATACTAATAAAAGACGTGCTATACTGTACATTCTTGGTCTAGAGGGTGGGCTCCTATCCGTTTAATGTCTGACAGCCAACGGGCCTACCATTCAATTTAAGGGTGATGAGTGCACAGTCCAGAATGCGGAGAAATCCTGGCCAGAGTAGTTGCAATCTGTACTGCCTTAGTCACAGCAAAACAGCTTAAAACTTACCACACATAAGAAACACAATAATTGCATTCACTTGGGGTGCAGCTGCCTGGGTCCTAGACATCCAGAAGATATAGAAGAACTGCAGAGACAACAGTGAACAAAGGACTTTGTAATGTCAACATGGCCTAGGAGCATGAAGGTTGCAGTATCACTGTGACCGGTAACTATGAAGTCTCTGGGTATGTTTAGCCTGGAGCAAAGAAGACCATGGAGAAACTTGATTGTAGTCTTCAAGTATCTGAATGGCTGTCAGGTAGAAGACAGGAGGTGGAGGTATTTAGACAAAAGCTGCATGGCCATCTATTGGCAGTGGATTCCTACCCTGGGAATTATTGCACACACATCATTCTGTGAACTGTAGCATTTGGTTTAAAGCCACAAGGACAACTCTTCCCAAGGCAATCCAGACTAGAGCTTTGAAATCACTGGATCTCAAATACAGCAATGTCTATGTTTTAATGAGGGTAACCACACTAAGAGGAAGCAGGCTATCTTCTTAGATGACTTTTCAAAATATTATGTCACATCATGAATAATAAGGATGGAGAAGTTACAGAACTATGGCCATGGCAAGCAACAGAATTCAGAGCACAGCACTCATGCTTTGAACTGACGATGCAGGTGAGCTGAGCTTTCCCTAAGAATCCATGTTCTTCATCATTAGTCTCTTGATACTGTATACCTGGATTTTCAAACAGCCTTTGACAGCTTCTCATCAGTAGGAAAGATTCCGTTCCAGCTCAGAAGAATTAGGATACAGTTAAAAGGGTTTTGGATTATTGAAGGAGACACACGCATCTCAAACTATGGTTTCCAGAAACTTCAGAATACAATTTAATGGCATATAGGGATGCAGACTGAGCTGGAGCAGGAGGGCGGGGTGGGGTGGGGGGCAGATGTGTAAGGAAGTTATGCAACTGCTGTGAATCTTTTGTCAGACTGTTAGTGAGTTGGTAATTAAACACATAGTTCCTCATCAAAGGCTTTTGAATAAATTTAGTGGTCATGGGATAACAGGACATCTCTTTCCTTGGTTGTTAACTGGTCACAACATAGAAAACAAAGTGTAGAATAAATGGGCAGTTTTCTAAACAGAAGGAAGTGAGACCTGGAGTCCGTCCAGGAACTGAGTTGCAACTGGCAATTTTAAATATGTTCATAAATGGTCTCAGTATGGGGTAAGCTGAACTGGTCAAGTTTGCAAATGACGCTAAAATAGTTAGGTGGTAAAAATCGAAAATGACAGTGAAGAGCTCTAGAAGGATCTCTTCAAAGTGGGGGTATAGCCAAATGGCAAATGCAGTTCAAATTAAGGAAACATAAAGTGATGCACATTGGGGTGACTCCCCAAACCCCAAGTTCACTGATGATGTTTGAGGTGCCTGAAACAAATCAGGAAAAAGATCTTGAGTCATAGTGGATAGCTTAAGTGCAGTTGTTGATTTAATGTGCAACAGCTATGAAAAATCAAATTCCATGCTTAGGGATATCTAGGAAAGGAACTGAAAATATAATAGCTCATACACTTATAAAGTCCACATTTGAAGTATGGTATACAGTTCTTGTTGCTACATTTGAAAAAGGTTATAAAAGAGCTGGCAAAGTGCAGAAGAAGGCAACACATAGGCCTGAATATCATCCATATGAGAAAAGGCTAAACTGTTTTTAAGTTTGGAAAAAAGTGATTGGGGGGGGGATATGATCAAGGTGCAAAAAATCATGACTGGCATGGACAACGTATACAGTTCTCTGTCTAATTACTAGACCAGAGGCCATCCAGTAATGCTGATTGGAAGGAGATTTAGAACAAAGAAAGGTAGACTTCTTCATACAGCACATAATTAACCTATGGAATTCCTTATCACAAGACACAGTGATGGCAAATAACATGGGTGGCTTTTATATAGGATTAGATAAATTCATGGAGGACAGATCGATCAAAGGCTATTATACATCTTTAACTCCTGCTCTGTCTCCAGGCATCTGGCTTGCTAGTGTGAGAAACAAAATGCTGGACTGAAATGGGTCTTATTCTGATCCAACAGGACAATTCTTATGTTCATATGTTCACACTGGGCACTTTACAGATATCAAGCTGGGCTGCATGGAAGACAACATAATGCTTTGTTTTCTGGCCATCAGCATTGTTTCAGGTTATGGGTGAGGTGTCTATGTGCTTATGAACTCCACCATTGGAATCTGTAGCCTGAAAATCCAGCTCCTCATTCTTGCAGATACTGCATACCCTGTGCATGCTTGACTTCTAAAGGAGGGCACTTTTGTAAAGTTGAAGTCACGGCAGAGGCATTTGAGTGTGCGAATATGTTCGGTAGAAGGGAATGCTGTCTATGATTAGTTCATATGTTGTCCTGCTCAACATGTGTGTTGCATGGCCCTGTTATGTGTGGCGATTTGGTTGAGCAGGGGCTGCTACTGTTTTCCAACAATGGTTGATGAAAGACCAGCGCTGGTCTATAATCCAGTTGCTAGCCTTCTTCCCCCTCAAGAATAGCTTGTTGGTGACGTATGTTATCAATACCAATTAATGAAGGAGCCAGTGGGTCCACAGAATTACTTGTTTAATGACAAAACGTTTCTTTTGGCTGTTAACTCCTACTCTTTCCCAAGCTCTCAAAAGAATCACTGAATCAATTCTCCAGGTCCCCAGGGAAAGCAAGCACAATGTGTTTTATGCTGTGAAGCTTCTATTCTCCAATATTAACTTTCTCCTTCTTCCTTTCCAACTGTTGGTTGTCTACTGGCTTCTGTAGCTGGAAAATTTTGTTGTTGGAATTGCGGGTAGCCATGGAAATTACTGCTCTTTGGTGGAGAAGCAGGAGAGTAATAAAGGAGGTGAAGGTTCAGGCAGTGTTCCCCGATGACCTTCCCCATTCAACCCCATTCAGGGTCATTGCATAAGGTGACATAAACATTGTTGAAACAGATTTCTTTCTTAGGGTTCTCTGTCATCTGAATGGAGGTTCAGTTTGTCTAACATACAAAGCCCTGCCCTGGATATATCCCAAGACTACTTTGAGTGCTGCCTAGGTTCACCTTCCCTGTGTCTACCACATTTGGTGTGAAGTTGCCTATGATTTGCTTGCAGTGAGTCAGAACCCCTACCGACATCTCATTACGCACCACCTCATCTCCAGAGCATCTCAGCAGTTTCCATTCTGTGGGCTTTTTAAACAAGGATCTTTATGGCATCAGAGGATGAACTTTAAAAGCTTACCCTGTTCTGTCCCCACCCCCCCACTTCCTGGCTGTTTGAACAAAAGACGCTTCCTGGGCCAGAGGTGGGGAGAGGCACTAGCACAAAACCAAAGTGCAAACACTGTTCAGTAGCACAGAACCTCTGTCTATTACTGAGTTCAATAGCATTTTGTTTTTCCCCACAGTTCTGAATTCTTCTTTTCTTGTTGTTGCATTTTTAACTGGCACCTGGATGAAAGGCTGCATTTGTTGGTTAGGGACACTTTTTTAATGTTTTGAATGGCTGAAGAATTAATGAAAGAAGCAGAATTTTCAGACAGTTTTCCATTTCACAATGCTGTGAAATGGAAAAACAAAAAGCAAAGCAGCTTCCAGTTTTGTATATGGTGAAATAGTCTTTATTATACATTAAAAGCAGAATAAGTGTCATGAATGAATACCCAAACTAACAGTTTTAAAACAGGCAACTTTGGCTGCTGTTGGGGAAGGAGTTAGACCACCCAGTGGTCCAGACCTTGCATTTTTAAGGTGCAGTCTCACTTCAGACATGTGCAAGTATCTTCTGAACAGAGCAATACAATAAAATTACTTGATCTTAAAAGGTGTAGGAGCAAGCGATATTCCAAGGAAAATGATCAGGAAGGGCAATTTAGGAGAGGAACTTGGGGTTTATGCAATCTGATGCTTTACAAGGCATGTCTGTATTTTATAGTTCCTCTGACTTGTTTCCCAAGCCTGAGCAAATGAAGATGGAGGGCTAACAGGAGTTTTGCAGTGGAGCTCAACAAAAGGGAGAGACAAGGAAGAGAGGGGACTGACCAGAAAACCAGGGTGACAAGATCATTTTTCAAAGAGTTACTGATTGCAAGGGTGTGACCTGAGAGTTACTGAATGACCTTTGCGGGTACATGAATGGCTGCTTCTTGCTGAGAAAGCTGAAGCTGCTGCAGGAATATAAGGCAGCCAGTTTCTAGGAATTGAACTCAGTGAATGAATGAACAGGGAGTGTGAACAGGAATTTGACAGTGGAATTTGGTGGGAGTATAAGGGGACGCTTGCTAACAATTTTTTCTGTTAAGTCAACAGTGTGTACTGAGCTTTCCTGAAAACCTGGGAAGGGAACAAGAAAAAATTCAACTGATGGTGCCTTAAGAAACAGAAATGAAAATGAACACACACACACACACACACACACACTCATTCATTCTTGCCTGGAAACCACTGATATATGCTTGCAGCCACCACAATCTTTTAACCATGCTTGAAGAAAAAGAGGATCAGAGCAGAAGTGGCCAATCTTCAGTTCTCAGGAGAGGATGAAGAATTATCAGATCAAACAGTGGAAGAGCTGCAGCAGGAAAAAATGATGAATAGAATCAGATAAAAAAGCAACTCCAGTGTATGAGAGTGACAATCAGAAAGAAAGAAATGTAGAAGATATTCTGTACTACTGGAACTTAGAAATATATTTTAGCCCCTTGGAAAAGAAACAAGCTTTGAGTCCAAATGGAATATTGTGGAACAGGAAAAAAAAAAAAGATTTTGTATCCCTGAAGGATAAGCGGGATGCAGCTGCACCTTGCAAGAAAGCAAAAAGAAGAATCTTTTGTGAGAAAAATTGTGGGGACATGGGAAAGAAATGGAAGGGAGAACAGACATACAGTAAGCCAGTAAGAGGCAGAGGGTGAGTCAGTTGACAACTTTTCTCATAAACCTCAACTTAGGCCAGGTGGCTTTTCTGGGAAGAAGCATTTCAAATCATGCAAAGAATGGTATGATTTGCCTCCATTAACTCATTAAAAATGAGGGTGGGAAATTCCAAGATTCTGTATAGCATTAAAGATACTTTATAGAAACCTGTGCAGTTCTTGCTTCCTTGATCTTGCCCAGCTGGATGGGTATTGACACCTGGTAGCTACCAATTCAGACACAAGAACTGAAACAAACGTATCTTGACCAGACCATCAGTTCATTAAGTGTGCGTGTGCCAGGAGCAAGGATCAGGGATGTGACAGAACACTGCAGGTGAATGATTGGCTGTGTAAATGGTGCTGACAAGAAAGATGTGAAAGAGGAAGCATTTGAAACCTTATGTGAAGCTGATGGTGTTATCTTGACTACAAAGGAGATGAAAGTTGCATTTAGTTAAATGTATATTTGCAGACTTTAAGAAATTCATAGAAATGATAAGTAAGATTCCATGGCTGGGGAAGCTATTGAGTGATGCGAGTGCCCAACATGAGAAGTACTAGAAGGACCCCTTCTGGCCTTGGCAGTCTAGGGATCGGCCACGCGGCCTGATCCACAGATAGAACAGCTGCCCAGCGAGGAGGAAAAAGAGATCCACTGGGCTGTCTTGATCCACTGGGGTATTACTACCCCACCCCATATGCCTGTGTATGAAAATAGCCTCAGAAGAGCAGCTGATGGGCCGTGGGAGGCCTGGCGCAGGGGAATCTCCCTTCTGCTGCTACGCCAATTCTTACAGCATCATCCCAACAATAAAGCTGAAATTGTATCCACAGTGCATTGTGATTGTTGGTTGTAAACTTCTCTGGACAAAAGAAAGAAAATAAAAATTGGAGGAAGGGGCTGAATATCCTGGAAGAGGGTGGAGATCAGGTTGACTAGACTCATGAAGAGATGTGCACTCCACACTGTTGTTCTTAATCCTACTTCTTGCATGGGTTGGATTTTTGATTTGGGGGAGAGGGAAAGAGGAATGGAATAAAAGCTACAACCCTTAATATTTAGAGTTTTTAAACAATGCATCAGCTGTGCTATGTTCATACATGGGTCTAGCACTCTTTTAGAAAAGCACTAAACTCATGCACAAAATTAATCTGAGGGCAGCTGACAGGTAACAAATGGCATGGCGCAGTGGGAATTATACCCCTGGTGTGCCACAGAACACCACTACGTGCCTATCAGCTGCTTAACTGGACTATTTTTACTTATCTGGAGTGCATTTTGACAGATAGCTACATTGTTGTTGCTGCTGCTATTATTTTATCCCACCTTTTTATATATAAGGCGGTGAATATACCCAATTCTCCTGCCTCCTATTTTCCCCACAACAACAACCCTGTAAGGTGGGTTGGGCTGAGGGAGAGTGACTGGCCCAAAGTCACCCAGCTGGCTTTGTGCCTAAGGTGGGAGTAGAACTCCCGGTCTCCTGGGTTCTAGGCTGGCACCTGAACAACGACACCACACTGGCTCTCATCCTCCAGTTTAACCATCTCTCAGAAGTCAGAAGCCCCCTGCGTAAATTACTAATATGCATGATTGGTGGATTTTTTTCTAAGGCTGGTGATGTTTGGTGGGCAACAGTGACTGGGGAATCCACCAATTCCTTTCCTTAAGATGCTCTGCACAGAGTAAATAAAAGCGGTCGTCTTTGGCAGCGGCAGGCTGTGGCTGGACAGGGATTAGCAATGGGGACAGCAGTTTTTTGCCACTTTAATTTTCTCTTGAGTCAAGAGCAAGTGGATAGCATTGATCGTGGCCATGAAGAACTGCCTATGGTCATACTCATGCCATGTGCGGCATTCCCTGCTAATGGCAAGAATTCTCTACTGGTCAGTTCTGGCACATTTGGGGCACTGTGCCACAAGCACAGCTGAAGTCCAGTTTTGTCTGAATTATACTCACATTATTGTATGCAAGCTAGGAGCTCTAATCTAAAGGCTGTATTGCAAGCCATCTTATTGTTGCTTGCATCACAGCAACGTGTGCTTTCTTGCTTTTATTAGCTTCTCCATTTACTTTAATGCAGATGTTGTCTATCCCATTACCAGATTAGATTTAGATTTTAGAACAGGAGTAATTATTTTGCATACCTTGCACTTTTTCTTTGTATTTCTTCTACTCCTTTTGAACAGCTGTATTTAGCTACAGTACTGTATTCCAGTCATGAGACTCATTGGACCAGGTCTGCATTATAACAATTAAATCATATTTGCTTTTCTGTAACCAAGCTCATTCTTGTTTATTTGCATTAGTCTATGAACAATGAGGGCTGTGACCTTTTTTGAGCTAATGTGCTTTCTGATTTTTTATTGAGTAGCTTAATAGGCCTTGTTAAAGCAATGCTTTCACATCTTTGTATAATGCAAAAACAGTGGTCTTTTATTTAGAAGTTTTATCTCCAACCTTCACAGGAGTCAGTTTAAAGCCTTCTTACTCAAACTCTCCATGCCTTGACTAAACTCATTTCCCCAAGTCCTTGTGTGGTGCAACTCATCTCGTCCCAGACACCCATCATGGAGATAACACAGGCCACGATCCCAGAAACCACATTTCTCCCCTTAGTTCTGTCAGCAAGTAATTCACGTGTGCTATTTTTTTTTTCTGGGCCTGTTCTATGGAATAGAAGGATGGCAAGCACCATCCAACCCCCTAGGGTCTTGAGTTTCCTTCCAAGATTTTCAAAGTCTGTGGTGTTATAGATATACCTATTCTTTGCAGTATCATTTGCCCTCCCACATATGAGCACAAAGGGAAAATTGTCAGTGGGCTTAAGACCTGAAGGTGCATCAAACGCTGAGCTTGCTCCATACACTTTATGAGGCAGCAGGGCTTGCTGGATTCATTTGCTGCAGTTCCTCCTAGTAGTGCGGCACCAACCATGATCATCCTTCTCTTTGTCTTCTTGTAGGGCCAAGATGCATCCCATCCACTTATCTCCAGTTCTACAGTCTCTTATCCTGAATGCTCAAAACCTCTTGCTTCTGTGAGGGCCTGTAACCTGTTTCTGTGTTCTGGTGGTGCTGAATATCTCCTTCATCTCTTACTTCTGGTTGTTAATTTCATCCACTGGGCTTTTCTTTCATTGTCAGATTCTAGGAGGATTCACCTCCTTTCTTTGAATTGATAAATCTTCATCCTCTCTCATCACCTGAAGTGTGACCACTCACTGCTTTAGTCCTCTGAGCTTTTCTTCAAGGACTGCTATTTCTCTCACTCCAAACATACTTCAGAGTTTTCTCAGACAAGAAGATAGACTTGCTGTAAGCATTTCCTGTCATAATTGCAAAGCTGTGCCTGTTCACCTTCACTTTTTAGAGTACCACCAGTAGAAAAGTTTCTATTTCTTCTTGTTCCCGTCTCAGCCTTTCAGGTCAGCTGAATAGAAAATTTGTTGCAGACTTCCACTTACTCTGGGAAAATCCCGTGACCTTTCCCTACCTGCTTTCTCCTTGGATTCTGAATACAATCCTGATAGATCCTCTATTGTAGCCTCTAGAAATTCATTCATCTTTTCACCAAGGGGACTATTTCATAGGACAAGATTTCTGCCACGGATCCTGCTGGGAGCAAATATATGTGGATCAGTGGCAGGACAAATACTAGCAGTGACCAAGGTCTTGTAGTTCCTTCTTTCTGGGGAAAAAATCATGAGGATAGGGCATTTTATGTTGTAAAGTATAGAAGGTGGCCAAGGAGTCTCATACATCTTCTCTTAGTTTTTGAAAAGCTTAACTTGCTAGTAGCAGCCTTGGGCTCTTTGAAGAGAAGAATATATGTAATATCTTGAATATCCTCCTCCTCTTTTTCATGACAAAGGGTGAACTGGTGCCTGTCACCTGCATTTCTTCTGCAATATGGGACCAGGCAATGAACCTGCTGTGAAGAACACCTACCTATAGCTTGTAGAGTCACCCTTGTGCTCCCCAAGGGATGGATAGGCACCAGTTCCACTTTAGCTTTACAATTATTAGCATTGAATGGCAGCCTCTACTCTTCTGGCCTCTGCAGCTAAGCTAACATTGTCTTCCTGGCTTCCCAACAGAGAAAGATTGTGACAGCTGGCCAGAGATGGTACATATAATACAGGACACAGAGTGATGTTGGGCTGAACAGCTGATTGTCCAATGTTAGATCTCAGGGATCCAGCATGATTATGAGAGCCTTCCAGCAAATAAATTAAGGAAGAAAACAAACTCTTACAAATATAGCACAAAAAAGGAATTGTTATATAACTAAAAATAGTCTCTCTCCCCCCTTTTTAAAGCTTGGAGATGGTCACTAAAATGTATGTTGAAATAAACAAATAAACACTTCTGCAATTTTCTAAGTGCCTGCAGTGAATTATCCAGATGTGTTAGATCCTGCAAAGCCTAGTAAAGCTAATGTACAGTCACCATCCCCACAGCATTGTGGCAGATGGCTTCAGCTGGAAATATTCAAATACAGATGCGCCGGGGAATCTGTATATATTCTTTTCTCTCTGGGATCTGTTATAAACACTGCAGTTTGTGTTGTAAAACAAACACAGTTTTAAAGATTTTCTTAAATTCTTTTAGGAAACAGCAGTGACATCAACTGATGAGGCAAGTGACTGTCCTGGAAAAGAAAAGAAAAAAAATCAGAAGGAGGCTGGTAGCATCTTTTCCAACTAACAAATTTTTCCAGCTAACAAACTTTTAAGCTGATGACTTTATTAACAGAACAGCAGAAATTTATTAGCAGAAAAGGTGCTGCCAGAGTCCTCCTAATTTTTTGCTACAGTGGACTAAGATGGCTCTCCTGCTTTCCCCCACAGAAGGTCCACTGTACACCTGGACAGCCACCCTGCAGAGGTGTTTCCCCTTGATTCAGCTGCCAGCAACCCCCACCCGCTCGCAGGTTGGGTGCTGCTGCAGGACCTAAGCTGCAGGGGGTTAGATTGCCAGCCAATATATAAAAAGCTGCTTTTCCACATACCTGCCTCTCTGCTGCTGTCAACACTGTAGTGAAGCTTCCATGACTTCAGGAGCGCCTGAGAACATCCATGAAAAAGGGGCAGGGCTTTGATCCCATGGTTATGGCTGCCATCTTGACTTTTTGGACCCTCTCCCCATGGACCCCCATGCATGACCTTCACAGGTCTGCCAGCATAGAGCTTTCTTGCAGCCCTGTCACTCTGCAGAAGAGCTGCTGATGGCCTTACCGTGATGGAATGTGAGGGTGACCTTGGAAGATGGGGGGGGGGGAAGAGAGGCCACCTAGGGAACGATCAGATAAAAGGGGGAGGAGCCCGCAACAGAGTAACAGCCAGAAAAAGAAACTTAGGAAGGACCCGCCTTAACTGCTCAGGCGGTAAATAGGGAGGGCAGGAGATTTGTACTTTCAGACTTGCAAGATTCTGCTAATGTAGCCTTACAATAAAGTAGAATTAGCTCATCAAGTCGTGTTTTCTACCTGGTTTACCTGGGCGGGCTGACACTTACACTGCCGCTGCTCATGGGGCTCTGCTGCTGGCACCAGTGACCTACTTTGTTGTGGGGATATGGCTTCCCCCTACATCCCTGTCCCTAAGTGGCTCTTCAGCTACCCATGGTGGAAAGTGGTTGTTTTGGTGCTGGGAAAGGATCCCCTTCTCCTGCCATATTTGTTGTCCTCCATATCTACATACAGATTTTGAATAAAGGTGACCAGGATGTTGTAACAAGTCTTCTCTTTATGTTTCAACCCGAGGATTATAAATAACTAATTATCAGCAGCGTGAAACAGAAAATGGAAGTTTTTATTTTTCTATCACAAATAATAGTTTGCTAACTATATCTCCAGAGAGATAGCATTTTAGTCTCTAGAAATACTAAATCTTGATTTCCCTGCTTAGAAAAAACAAACAAACATACAGATAGTCCTCGCTTACTGATTGCCTCGTTTAGCAATTGTTCGAAGTTATGACAGTGTAAAAAAAAATAGCTTTGTGACCAATCCTTGCATTTACGATTGTCACAGCGTCCCATGGTCACATGATCACCGTTCATGTGCTTCACAACTGACTTGTGACAAGTAGAGTTAATAGAGAAGGTGGAAGTCAAATCGTAAGTTGCGGTCATGTTGCCGGTCTGAACTGTGACTGCAAATTATGTTTTGACTTCTACCTTCTCTATTAACTCTGCTATTAAGTGAGGACTACATGCAATAATAAATATATTAGGCCTATCATATCTGTGCTGCAAAAACCCAGTTGACCACTAAATGGCAGCAAAAGTGGTTATCTGCCATCTAGTGGTTATGTGGACATTGGCATATGGTAGCCCCAAATATGGATTGCAGTCAATCTTACACATTTATATTTGCAATGAACATTGTTACTCGTGTAACAATGAACAGTAAACTTGCACTGATAATTTTCATTCATGAAATATCTTAATCTACTCCCTGTGAGACAAAATAGTTCTTCCAAGAATAAAATCACACACATGTAGGGATAAATGTTTAAAACATGCCTAGTTCTGTAGGATATACTAATACATTTTAGTATTAAGGGTAGATATGTCACTTTAAACATCCGTATTCAATATTTCTGTGCAAAACTAACATTTTTATAGCTGGAGGTGGTTACTAGGAATTACTGGGTTGATGCAACTAAAACTGGAGACTAAACATGAGTAAAACCATCCTTAGAGAATTGCTCTTTGCTGTTGTTTTAATTTTTCAGGTCTATACCAGGTGGCAGCACCCAGCTGACCTTAAGTCAGCTCCAAAAAGCTGTGTAGCCTCAGATTGGATTCCAGGGGTGATCACGACCCACGGTGAATAAAGTCAAGATGGCAGCCATGACAATGCAAATGTTTTTTTATGTGCAACACACAGGCAAAACTCCAGTTGCACCATCATGGCTACCATTTTGACTGTTTTCATCACTCTCTCCAGACACTCCTGCCTTATTAGTTGGAAGACTACCAGGAATTCCTAGGGATATAGAATAGTTTGAGAAATTAAAAAAAAAGAAAGAAAGAAATCTCAGAAGACTGTGGTATTACCAAGAAAGGGACATGGGCAAGTTCATGTAGTACTTTACCCACCAAATCTTCATGCTTATAAAGGCTATTAATCTGAAGAGAGATTAAGATTTCCAGTGTTTTGCTACTGTAAATCAGAGACAAAAACAACAAAAAGGTTAACTCTTTGTGTTATGCATTTTCTATGTTCTGGGCAAAAATGATAATAAAACTATAATATTTTTTGCAGCTTCCAAACTGCCAAAGAATATTAGATAATTTTCCCCCAATTTCTTCAAAAACTGAATCAAAACGAGTGACTGACATTCCCAATGTAAGGTGTACCAGTTAGACCTTACAAGTTTTCCAACATAGTGCAGGAAAAATAAACAATTTTAAGATACTGTAATACTATCTATGAATTATTTTTATGACTGGTTCTTGATGATTCACTGAAAAGGATATGAAAAGAATTTTATACCATAAAGTGCTCCTTATCCCAAGTCTTCTTCCAATACTTTTTAAAGACTTTCAGGAGAGGCTTGCATTTGATGTTTTTCTATAATATTGAAAATATTTCTTTGAATTTAAATGATGTGGATACACATAATTTTTCAAACACTGTTAATGTATTTCATTGGTCTTTCTTCTGAATTTAAGAAAAAATTATTGCACTTGTCTCATTTGAAACCATGTTAGAACTAGCAATCAATTCTTTTGCAGGGTATATTAAACCGAAATAGGTTTCCCATCAATAATCACATTTCTAATCCTATAAACTCCTGTCATCCTAGGCCTTGTACTGATCACATTTATTGACATATTTAAAACTTGGGTGGGCAAGAAATAGGAGAAGAGGAAAGGATCAGAGCCAGAAATTATTTTCCACCTTTTTCAAACTTCCAAGTAAGTTTTAAATATGGATTCTTGCTAGCAAATATTAGTTTCTTAATATCAGGGTAATACTTTTCTTCCTTAACAGACTGGGACTCCTTTTTTAAATCAGTTTCTACCATTGAACAGCTATAGATGGCCACAGGTAAGAAAAAATGTATCTGATTTTATGCCCAAGAGAAAGTAACAGAAAGAATTGCATCTGAGAGCAGAAGCAAAAACCAAAAGAAATTGGAATATTTTAGAACAAATTTGTAATTTAAGAATGGCTGGAGTCATTGTATAAAAGCTCCAATTTCATGGAGTACAGTTTGCAGTGGCTTGGAGTAAGAATTTTAAATTGGAGGGGTTAAGGGGATTAGCCAAGCTTTACACTTTTTTTGTGAAACAATAGCAACAAAAGAGGAGAACATTGTAACACGGATGTTAAATCTATGTAACTGCTGTACTAAAATTTGGGAGGATGTTTTTAGTCTAGTGAGTTTTTAAAATTAATTTTCATTAAAAAAATATTTTCAAATTATGGTGGGTCAGAAGATTACAAGACTTATTTTTCTGATAGTGGCTGGGAAGGTTATCTACTTTCTGTTCCATCACAATAATTAATGATATTAGGGATCATGAATGCTTCTCCCGTGATGTGCTATGGGACTCAGTAGCCTTCTTCTATTCTACCACAATTTTATTCAAACATTGATTTGAAAAGGGGTTGGGGAATAGCTGTTTGCAGTGGTAGACAACTTTCTCATGACCAGCAGCTACATTTGAATATTATTGGTTTTGCAGGGCAAGTGGCAATAACATCATGATCTCGCTGAAATTTAGTGTTCCAGTTTTGGGGGCATGGTGGGGGAGCTTCTATAAGGCTTAAGCCTCTTCAAAGCTTAACATCTTTTAAAATTGTCCAAAGCCTCCAAAACAGGAAACAGTGCTAAAGTATTGGCCATGCCTAGTGCAGAAATGCGCTGGAGGTTTGAAGATGGCTAAGGAGCTGCGTGCAGGTAGGCTGTGGGTTACAGAAGTCAAGATGACAATTGTGGCTGCACAATTGAAGCTCCACCACTTTGGTACATGCATTGATGTCATGCACACATACAAGATGGAGCTTCAATTGTACAGTCACAATCACTTTCTTGATCTTTTTGAGACACCCCCTCCCCCCAATGGCTGCTGCTGGAGCAACTGGAAAGTACCAACTCTAACCCTCCTGCTCAGTGCAGGAATACAAATTAAAGTATATCAGCTAGCCCATCATCCCTCTAAAACTACATTTGCCTTTTTAGTAGCCATGTTCCAAGACTTATTCTTGACATACCATTGCTGAGATCTGGTACTTATTCTCAAGGTGCTTGCAGATCCACCTTTATGATCTGCTCTAGAATCTACCCAGGTATCAATGGCAAACTGCTGACAGGTGGTCCCGGGTTAAGAACACCTGGTTTACAGATGACCCACAGTTAAGAATGGAACCTACTGTAGCAAAATTCAAGTTAAATACACAATGGTTTGAGTTAATTACACAATGCTACTTATACAGTATTGTACAATAATCCTGTTCCGGATTACATACAAATTCAACTTCAGGACAGACCTTGGGAATGGAACTTGTTCTTAAACTGGGGACTACCTGTACTGGTACAGAACCTCCTCTTCCCCTGTTCTGAAGATAAGAAGAATGTTTGCCTTCCTTCAGTTGCTTGGTTCATCACCCATTCCCAGGTATATGGCTTACTACGCCATGCGAAGGCAGAATTTCCAGCTATGTGACTCAGGGGAGAGGGTGGACAGGAAAAATCTGCTATGCATTCACCAAAATATGTGAAGACTGGCTGATTGTATCATAGAATTGCACCCCCCCTCCCCAAATCTGCTACAGCATTTTTTCACTCTACAGGCATGTTTTCATATATATGCATCAACAATGGGCATAGTTTTTATCTTTTCAAAGCAGTTTTGATTCCTTATTTTATTTTAAAAGAAATTCCTCACCCGAATACTGGGTGATCGATTGCTGGGTGATCCAACAATGACCTGTTAAGTCAATTATCCTTAACCCTAGAAGCTCATGCTCCAACCAACCCTTCTATCTCCCAGGATATGCCCTTCCTGTTTCTGCCCAGGCTGGGTGAGGCTTACTCCCCTTGATTTCCCATTTCCTGCCCACAATATTGCTAAGCTTCCCTTCTCTTTCCTTTATTTGTAAGTTGCTCCATAGGGATATTGCTACTTTGGTTCTGTGAAGCTGAACTATCAGTTTTTTCCCTGCTACAAAGTTTTCATGGACTTCGGAATGTAGGAAGGAAAGAACAACCTATTCTCTGTTGCTTTGATTGTTGTAGCATCAGACCCATGATGGTACCAACAAGTGGGAAAAAATAAAGAAAGAGTCTGTGTTGGTGTGTCAAAGGAGATGATATGGGAAGGGGGTGGGTGAAGGCATCCATGTGTGCAAGTATCCAGGAAAGCAAAGGAAAGGCACAGGGCCTAATGAGGGGGGAACAATCCCTAAAAGGAAAGGGCCAGCACTGGTAGACCAGTCCACACAGGAACCAGCTAGTGTCTGCCTTGTGTGGGTGGGAAGAGTGAGAAGAAGGGATCAACCAATCAGGTCTTATAGTGGCCACAGTCCGGATTGAACACCAGCCCAGGCCCTGCTGCCAGCCATCTGCAATCTGCACTGAAATTTCTGAAGTGGCTTAAGGAACAGCCAGGAGCAGCATGAAAGACAAAGCTGCAGTGTGGAATCCAGAGTCATGAATGTGAAATGGGCAACTATATAAATTGAATAAATAAAAAAAATAAAAGTTGTCTTTAATCACAATGTCCTGGCTATTGGAGCAACAGATGAGAACACTGGCGCCAATGTACCATAGTGACTAGGGCATTGGAGAAGGACTGGAGAGACCCAGGTTCAAATTTCCCTTCAGCCATGGAAGCTACCCTGCAATCAGTGACAAGCCCAACTCTGTGCCTAGGATGGGTGCTCTCCTTGCACATGATAGAAGTGAATCCTGCACATTCAGCTAAACCAGGCTGATGCATTGCGTGTGAGGGCCATGGGATGAGCACTGCGTTTGGAGCATATGAGCCATGACCATTACTTTCAAGGTGGCCAGGTTCTGGGTGGTTTTAATGGAAGATGGAAGGCGGTCTCAAGAAGGAGATGTGGCTTGGGGAAAGAAATGCAACCAGTGTCTACAGGGATGCCCACAAGGATGGTGTTAAAAAGTCAAGATGGCTACCACAATCATGTGATTGCAGCCTCACCCCTTTTAACGTGTCACAATTGCATGGTTGTGGCTGCCATCCTGACTTTTTTGATCCCTTGCTGACCTCCCTGAGTATCCCTCTTCTTTTGCAACAGAAACATCTGATTCTTACATTTGGTTTTACCTGTGTAGGAACTTTTCAGCTTCAGAAAAACACTTTAAACTATTACCTTAAAAAACTCTCAATTCTCATGTTTGTGTTTTTAGGAGCTGGTTTTTCTGTTGATAGTTTTATTTAGGATAGTTATTGAGATTTCATGAATCATGCTGGGCTTCTCTGGGAGATATGTGCAATAGTGAAATAATAATAATAATAATAATAATAATAATAATAATAATAATACATCAAACCACAACATCTGCCTATCCCAGGTCCTTGGGAAGGACTTGACAGGTGGACAAAAATGCCAAATCCAGTCTAAACATCTGGCTGACTGTGAGACCAACAATAATTTAGCCTTACCTATAAATGATGCCCTGCTTGTCAGAAATTATTATTATGATGAATTCAGGTTAATGGTTATTTCCCAAAGTGCTATTTTTGTGTATATAAAAATTGGAGATAAACAAATTGGAGCAAGCTACAAATCCCTGCTCTGTTCCCCAGGCACTCTAAATTGCTAGGAGTGGCTCCCATTTTTAAACTTTTTTTCCTTTTCAATTAAATGAGATAATTAATATAGAGAGAAAAGATCACATGCCTGTGGCCTCCTGCCTTGACGTTGGTAGAATCAGTTCAAAGCGATGGCAGGAATGAAGTTCCTGCGTTTCAAGCCAGGAACGACCAGGCAAGGGAGCATTTTTGCTGACAGGGGGAGGGGGAGGAGGAGCACGGACGGTGACCCTATTTAATAAGGGACTGAGAAAGAAATGGCTTTGATGGGAGAGGGAAGGCCGAGGAGACAGCATTGACCCCTGGGCCAACAGGAGGCTACTGCCAGATGAAAGTGTTCTTCTCTCCTCCAGCTGTCAGCACTTTTTAATGTCAACTCATTGAAGGATTGTGAGTCAGGCTGGTGGAGATCTGGCTCGGCATTCCCAGCCTTTAACTTGGGGAACTTGGTAACAGTACAGATTGCTGTGTCTTCTCAAGCTTTTTGTACCCAAGATACAAGATCTACATGTGCAGAAGGATTCCTAGCAAACCACAGCAAAGTTAACCACAAGCATTCCCATTCTCTATCGTTCAACCTGCACCTCAGTCATGTTGCCCCCTTCTGCTCACACGGGCTGCAACAGTCTGGGATGAGTACCATACCCCTGCGCCCCAGGACGATCCTGGTCTTGGGGAGGCCTTTGTAGACTAGCTGCTGCTCAAGAGGATATATTGCAAAGATCGGATTGCAGCATTTCCTTTGGAGCTGTGGGATGGATGAGTCCCCATAGCTTTTCCCTGTCTCCTGGCTCTGGGATCTTCCATCTCTCTCATGAAGGCAAGTACTATTCATGTCAATGGATTCAAGGAATGGCTTTGCTGCTCTAATGCAAAACAGCCCTCTTGCCCCATGAGGCCATTGAGAAAGGGATTGGGATGAGGTGGGAGGATGGCAAGGCATTGTCTGGAATGCAGAATTTTCTGCTCTCCCCCTGACTTCCCCCAACCAGGGCACCAGTCAGATGATCAACAGCAACAGTGAGGACCGTATTCTGACCAAGAGCTGAACACAGAGAACTGACAGCCAGTTAGTTCTCCACTGCTGGCCAGGGACTATATGCCTCAATATCTGTGCCTAAACCTCTATGCCTTCCTTTTCTTCTCTGAAGCAAAATTCAGCACAAGGAGGGTATTTCCCTATGTTTCTATGCATGCTGCCATACTCCTATTGCTAACATGTCAGCAATTCAACATTTGGGCCCCTGTAAATTTGAAATGTTGAGAGCCTTTCAAAGGACTGACCACCAGGGAGTTGCACATGTACAAATGGCTTCCATGGTGGGCTGGTCCAGTCAACCAAACTACTTTTTGGCATGGATGCTTGCCACCACCCAAAATAAGCATGGGCAGAATGGTGGCAGAAATCCTGAAGATGGGCATTAACTAAATAATCTAATCTTTGTTTTCATAATGGGGGCAAATTTTCCATGCCCTCCTGGATATTTTCCCCAGCCAGAAGTCAGCCAAGAATTCCCAAGTGGTGTCTCTGGTTGAGCAGTCGGGATCTCCAAGGCCAGACCATTCATTTAGCAGCCAGGGACTTTCTCTTTTATGAGCAAAATGCAGAATGCTCATGTGTTTTTATTCTGAGTTGATTAATTACTCTTTTAAATCTGGTGGCCAGGCTTTGCTGGTACATCATGCCTAAAGAACTAGCCCTTGATAAACAGTGAGGTCAAACATATATTTCGGTAGAAAACCCAGAAGATATGCAACCCCAGTAGTACCTCATCATGATTGCTGAATCACCATTTCTCATCTGCAGTCATGATTCCTTCGTATAGTCCTTCCCCCTCACTGGAGTTCCTTGGTTTAATTCTTTTTTCTCTGAACCAGACCAAATCTGCTCCACTTGTCCTTCATCAGAACCACCATCTACAGCCAACTGCCAAGCTCAGGGACTTCCTTCAGGCTTCCTCTCCTCTCTTCCTATCAAGGGGAAAGATTTTAGTAAAGGTCAGTCACTGGAAGAGGGTAGCCAGGGACATCAGACACATGTGTCTGTTCCTCACTTGAAGAGTACAGTTATCTTTCTGGAAGGTAAGAGGTGGATCTGATTGGTTTTAAAAAGAGGCATAGGACAGTTTGAAGGGGACAGTGGTTTGTTAGGGAAGGGAGGAACTGGAATGTCCAGAAGAGACGTGAGACAAGGAGTGCCCTGGCAAACAAAAACTGGCACGACCAGTCTTGAAACCAAGCAAAGAGAATGAGGAGAGAAGTCTGCTGGTGCAGAGGAATAGCAGGACAGAAGAAGATCCAGAGGGAGCAAAGCACTGGGAAGGACAGGTTCTAGTGGCATCATCATCAGCCTCAACAGCAGCAGGAGCAACAACCCCCTTTTTCCCCTGAATCAAGGATGGTGGACCCAGAAGCCCCAAATGACTATTTAACAGGAGGAAGGAAAAGAGCTTGGAAGAGGATACTAGCAAAGCAAGTGACCCTGGAGACAGTGGGGGACAAAGGACATAACAAAAGAAGCAAACAAGTAAAAGAAAGTATTAACAAGAGATAGTTAATAAAGGAGGAATGAGAACAGCAGTGATGTATTAGACAGAGTGTCTCATGATATTCCCCTTAATAAAATGGTGAAATGTGGACTAGATAAAACTATTGCTAGGTGGACTCACAGAGTAGAGAATTGTTTGACAATACACTATTCCTGCTACTTTCACTGTGTTTATTTAATCTGTTTCCCTGTCAGTTTGGATCAAATATTTGATCTTAATATTTCAAATCATAACCTTGATTTGATTTGCATTGTACTGTTATTTTGCACCTTCATGATTGAAGGGAAACTTTCAGAAATACATGAAGAGTTGCTTTGGTGAGTGGGTAGCCTTAGAAATGGAATGAATGAATGAATGAATAAATGAATAAATAAGAATTCTTTCTATGTATAGAATTTGGATGAAGTTAGCATAGGACAACAAACTCTGATTAATATTTTGGCCTGGAATACAGACAACCACTTAGACATTCCATAGACAGAGATCTTGTCAATGGAATACTTTTTGGTTCTCTTGCTGGGAACTGGGAGGGGAAGAGTTGAATGGTCCATTCAGAAATTAGGATTTCCACAGGCATCTCTGCTCAGGACTAGCTTTAATACAGCCATATTGCATGTCCTGATGTACTATGAATTTAGCTTCCAAATATGCTTTGCATATCTTCCACACATACCATGAGACCTCTATGCCACTTCTGTAATATATATATGGAGTGTAATGTATAGGGCTTCCTTACATCTGACACATTATAGAATTATCCTTGTGGATAAATGGCACTGAAATTACATCAGTGTCTCCTTTCTTTGCCTGATTCTTTATGTAATTGGCATATTATGCTCTGGGGATCAAGTCTGTTGTGCCATGTGGCTCTGATGCTCCTTTGCTGATATGCAGGTATGGCTTTGGTGCCTATTCCTTAAGTCCAAGTGGCATCTTGCACATTTTTCTTCCTTCTGTGTACCTTCAGTAAGATTTTTTATCTCTCTTTTTCTGCTCTCTTGCTGTATAAACATATATATGTGAAAGAGAGGGAGGAAGAGGAAGAAGTCTTACATTCCCCCTCTACTGTACTTGTTTTCCTTCCCAAAGGTGTTCTATCTATCTGACTGTGATGTTTTCATAGTACTCAGCATTTCTTTTCCATCCCAACTCTAGCTTGGAGAGAGCTAGTTAATGGTCCATTAAAGATATTCAGAAAGTACCTCGGTGGCTATATAGGAAAAAAGAAAACAACAACAATGGGGAAACTTTTAAACAAAAGCTTTCAGTAAGCACAGTAATAGGGACAGAAAATTATCTCCTTTCTTTCTTGCTTCTGTGGAAATGCTTAATGCTTCCAATGGATGGAAAATGGGCCAGAATGAAATGCTAAAATACTAAATAGTTGCATAAATTCCCTATGCAACTTTTAATCAATTGCTATGATTTTTAAAAATAATTAGGCTTTATAAGCATAAATGCTCAAGATGGCTGTATTTTGCTATCCTCTCCTTACGCGGACTGGAGGTGGATATGTGTCACACTGCAAAGCTAACAAGTGTGTTCTGTCTTGTTTCACACATGAAAGAGGGGAATGCACTTGCTCACCATGTCCAGTTACAAAGGCAAACTTGAGAATGGGGAAAAAAAAAGAGACTTCTCTTTTTCTGAAGCTCTGATGACCCTAATATCTTGTCTACCAATTATGAATGTGGGGCAATTTGGCCATTGGGCTAAATTATATTTTCTATCCCTGTAAATGAAGTCAGTGTTACAAATGTCATATAATCTCCAATGCTTTTTCATCCAACGGAAGCTGATTTATTTCATGTATTTAATTCACAAGCTACTTAATTGCCAAACGTTTTTGGAACAGTTTACAAAAATAAAACCAAGAACTGTAAATAAAAATTAAGGCAATAACATTTCCAAAATAACATTTAAGTTGTTAAAACCATTTTTTAAAATAAATTAAGGCAGATATTATATTAAAGATTAAGTGCCTACCAACAGGAAAGGAAGGGAGGAAAGATAGGAAGAGGAAAAATCTTAGCTGTATCACAAAATTTATGCAGTGAGGACATCACATAGATCTTCTAAGGAGTGAAATCTGCAGGCAAAATATCTTTATAGGCAAAGTTTTTTTCCCAGATATACCATAGTGAGCTGTGTCACTTGGAGACAAAAATTATTTTGATCTTGATCAGGAACATAGAAAAAAAAATGATCTAAGTGGGGTGGACAGTTTCTGGTGATCTTGGGCTCCGCTTAACAATTTGGAATAATACAACAGTTGCAGTGGGTGGAGCACTGAGGCAAAAGTGAGGCAAAAGTGAGGCAAGTCTGTATCACTTAGCAAGGGCAGAATCTTCCGTTGTTTTTTAATATCTTTAAACTTTTTTTAAAAAAAATCTCAGTCTTGGTATTTTTTCTCAGGTTGGGTGGCAGGTGACAATCAATTCAGATTGCCACCCCACATGCTCTTGTAGTCCTGGGGTGAAAAACAAGAGAACAAAGGACTTGTTCCACATTTCCATTTTTTAAAAAAATAGCTGGAACATTTGAAATACTTTGAGATAGAACACTTGAGGTGTTTTGAGTTTGTTCCATCAGAACATGACCAATTTAGAATGTTCTGATGGAATATTTTGATGGGAATGTTCTGTACCAAGCTGGAAACAAAGCATGTTTTCTATTTTATGCACAACCTCTACTCAGATGCCCAGAAGGTTTCATTATTCTCTAGATATTCCAATCTTGCAGACAGGGAAAGAAACCCAAAGTCTAACTCTATAGAATATGATCTGATTATAACAAAGGGACCAAAATGAAATCTCACTTTTCAAAGTAATGTTTTCCTGATTAGTAGCATAAATACAATCAAGAGTCTGCAGTGCCGCTTATGTTAGGTTGAGTTGAACCAATCCAGAAATTATGCCCAGGCATGGAATTCCATATTTCCTCAGGATTATCATCTTGGCTATACCTAAGCTCAGGAAAAGAGACTGCTGGGAAATTGAATTGTTCTGTGTATATACAAAATCATAATTTTACCTGATTAATCTAGATTGGCACATTCAGCTGGACAGAAAGTCTAAAGAACAACATATAATTCCTATAGTGAATGCATCCTTCTTCCTAACTCTATGATAATCTTGCATCAGGTGGGTACAACTGGGTGAAGCTTACACCACAAATCTTCCCATTTTTGGTATTGGTAATATATACCAGATCATCTTTCTTATCCATGATCAAATCATGGTTGATAGAAATCCTATTATGAAATGACCTGGCATTGATTAACAGCCCCAGCAGACCTGAGGACATACTGAGAGAGAACCAGTTGCCATCTGGTTGAAAAGGAAACCAGATGTTAGAATGGGCACTAATTGCCCAATTCCAAATTTTCTTAATTGGTTTGAAAACTCCCAGATGATATCTCCTTCTATCTTCTCCACTTGCTTAACTTCTTATCATTCAGAGAAACAAGGGAGTAACAATGCAATATTAAGAAAAGATATGTTTTTGACACTGAGGCTTTCTAATTATGAGGTATCTCATAATTCTAAAGAAGTTAGCTATGGAATAAAGCCACTGATATTTGAAATTAACCAATGTGGGATGTGATTTTGACACCTACATCTGGGCTGTTTTTCCCCCCATAGTTCCTTTTCTGCTCCCATTCCCAATGAAGAACTTACCTTGCTATTACTGCAGCAAAAATGTTCTCATTCTCTTCTTCTCAGCAGGTAGAGTGGTACCATATCTACCCTAACTGTGAAGTCAGACATTGTCTTTTCTGGAGGCCTGGAACTCAAAAAGGAACAAGTGTAGAAAGTGAAAAGACAGATTCTGTTCTTGCAGGTCAGATGATTTTTCAACAGCTCACACATAGGAAATCCTGAGATTCAGATCCTGTTGCACTCCCAATGAAATCAACATGAATATATGATTAATGGTACTGGTTCTGGCCAAAGGCCAATGCAATTACATTCACCAAGTAGTCAGAAAGCCAGCTGTAAAATGATTGCTGAGGGCATAGAGTGTAGCTTCATTTCAAGAAATGTCCAGCTCACTCACTCTCTCTCTCTCTCTCTCTCTCTCTCACACACACACACATGATAGCTAACCATTATAAGAAGGTAATGTCATATATTTTTAAACACTTTATTATTGCCATAGTAAACTCTGATGTGACAAATTTGTGCCCAGTTCCCAAATCTCAGCAGTTTCAGATAAGATAAAACAGAGACATGATTACTTCCAAAATGACCTTGGAAGAATCTGAAGGGATGTGGGCTTGGTTTAAAAAAAAAAAAAGGAAAAATTTTTCCAAACTGAGCCAGGCAGTATTGTAGCCATGAGTTTCAGTTACCAGCACTGGCTTCATGTAATTGCTGCTTGGTGAACTTGCAGGCTAGATAAAATTTCCATCCATCCAATCATCTGTTGGTATTAAATATCAGTGTGTATCTTGCCTTGGGGAACAGATCATCTGCTTTGTCCAGTTAACTCTGGCCAGCTCCTTTACCATATAAGGGTGCATAATTGAGAAAGTAACTTTACATTAAAAAAAAAAATGACTTCAGAAATGCAATATATTGTTCAATTGGACAAAACAACATGTTTCCTCCAACCGGGGGTTTTATCTCAGCTTTCTGAAAAACTGGGAAAACATTGATGCCAGAAATCAAGAAACTTTCTAATGACGTTCATTTAGAAATCCAGGATTCTGTATCAGATCAATAACCTGTATTGATCATAAAACCAGGACCCTAAAGCAGGTAGGATTTAATGTGAAGTCTCCTAAGAGTTGATTGACTCCTGGTGATTACACAGACAGATCCATGTTGTTTTCTTGGCACAAAATAGAAATGGGTTTTCATTGCCTTCTTCCTTGTTTTTCCAACTTCCCAATCAAATTTACAGCCCTGGTATTCCCTGGAGATCTCATATCCAAGTACTAATTAATCCTGTCCCTGGTTAGCTGAAATTATTTTACTATTTTATTTGAAATTCTCTCTATACTTTTGTTGTGTCTGTCCTATTACCCCCTTTTCCCATTTAAATTCCTTCTAAAAACTCTAGAGATCCAGCAATAGTGTTTAAAAAGAAAATTCTTCTTACAGTCCTTCTTGTGTAAAGCTACACAGTTGCATAATTCATTGCATTCTTGGGATTTTCATAAAGATTGTCATCCATCCATCCATCCATCCATCTATCTGATCTTCTCTCTTTCCCTCCTTTCCCAAAGTCAGACTGAAGGGAGAGATCCTTGACTGGACAGGATTAAATATTATTATTTAATATTTTAATTAATATTAAAAATCAGTTGGATTTATGGCAATCTGCTATGATTCTCTTTTAGTAGGTAACTCTCAGAAGGAGTCTGTCACAAGAGGAAAGAAGGGGAAAAAAAATCTGCACTCCATGTCCATCACATGGGAAACATAAATTCTGCGCAGTGAACCAGATAGGCTATAGCTCCATTTAATACTAGAGGACAGTGTTTATAACCTTAGCCAGTTCTAATTAATGGTTGCCTTTAAAATGCTCTGCAAGATTAGGGGTAATTTTGCCCAATGCCTTTCATGGCTTGAGATCTAACAGATAGAATCTGTTGGTGATTCTGCCAACACAGCGCAAGAAAAATCTGGCAGAAGTAATGGTAAATATTCCAGTTCCCACTGTTATGGCTGTATACTAATTCAACAGAAAACATGAATTCAGAGTGGGATGGGGCAATTTGGTGATTTTTTTTCCAGTCCACTGAGTCAGGATGAGTACTTTTAATTGCCTCCATCACAAAGTCATAGAATCATTGAATGATTCTAAGAGGCCATTTGGACTATTAAGTCTAAGCTCTTGCTCAATACAGGAATCCAAAGTATGGCACTCCAGACAGCTGTGGAGTATTGTCTTGAAATCTAAATGATTCTGGTACTTTGTCTCCTCAGTCACTGTGTGAGAGTAGTGGAAAGAAAGCTTCAGTCTTCCTGGGCTCTTACCTGTCCTGTAGATCTAAGTTTCAGTTCCTGACCCATTAGCATCTTCATTCCCCATCTTGATGCAGTAATTTGGGAAATCAAAATAGAAACAAAATAAGAAGTTTGGGCTATGTTGTGAAAGGAAGGAAAGAGAGAGGAATGGAAAATTGCAAATAGCAATTGCTTGGATGGAAGGATGGGAAAAAAGGCTGAGAATGAGATGACTATTGGATCCTGCTGTAGGAGCAAAATATCAGCTCAGAAGACACTGGCCCCATAGTAACGAGAGAATTTTTTTAAAAAAGCTAATGATACTCTTGAGAATCAAGAATCAACTGGAAAGATTGTCAGGATTGACACAGAGTAGATTGAGCTGCTGTGGGCAGTTCAGATGGAGACCAAGCAGGGCTAGAAGAGTTGCAACTCCCCTATCCTGGTCCCATAGAGGTCAATCACAAGTGCAATCAGTGCCACCCTAGTGCTATACCAGGGCCTAAACCCTGACTGGAGAGAGTCCAGATAATTTACTTCCTCAAAGGCCCTCTGGAATTATGACCCCACTAGCTTCAACTATCTTCCCCAAAATAGAAAGATGGGAGAAATTTTAATGAGAAATTCCCTTATGAAACCAAAGAAAATGAAATATTTATAGGGGAAAGGGAAATAGAGGGAAGGCAACCATCACATACACACAGACTTCTAGACCAGTTACTTATTACCTCCTTGAATAAGGCTTTGGATTTTAGCACGTGCTCATGGAGAGGATGCCTAGGGAAAAGTCATCTATGGACGTTCCCCAACAGGGCCTGTATCCTTGCTTCTAAACACTTATCCTCAGTTTTGTAAGTTAAGGAAGCTAGCCCCTTTAGGAAGTTTGGCACTTTGCTCAGCCAAGAACAGTGCTTCCTCCATGATGTCCTGGGTCCAGCTGGCAAATCAGAACCTGCTTTGCTAATGACCCTTGAGGAAAAGGTAATCTGATTTTTATTATTTTTTCTCTTAGTTTGTGCATAAATGGGATTACAAAAGAGATGGACTTTTGGGAAAAGCTGAATTCCATCTATTCAGGTCTTTCAGCATGGGGTCAGTGTCAGAACCCTCGCAAGATTTTATAATAGATTATTATATGGCTAGTTTAAAAAATGGCTTTTTACATGCTGCGGTTCTGCCATTGTAAAATGGGGGGGGGGGGGGAGAAGGAATGAGAAACCGTTTAAAGCAGATAGCTCCTTATCACAGGCTCTGGCATGATCAAGGCCATGCCAGCAAGGGAATCAGAAGACCAAGAACTAAGGGCGATGTAAGGGGGGGAAGTAAGAAAAACAGCTTTTGGCGTGCTTTTGCTCAGTCTTAGCAATGCTTTGGATCTGTACACTTATTCTCAATAAATGAACTTTCTTTTGAATCAATACTGGTTGCAAGGAAAGTTACTGGATTTGGGATCAACAGGTGGCAGTTTGTTACATTTTGCTAAGACTCCCAGTGCAGACTTCCACCAGGGAGATTGCCCTGCGGGGAGTCCAAAGCCTCACGTTGACCGGGACCAACCGAGCAGCGGGATGGCTGACGATGTAATTGAGGAAGGAGAAGAGAGACCAGTCCCTCCTCCATTGGAAGTGAAGGTGATAACCCAGGAGGAGCTGGTGCAATCATCACGCCAAGCCCGAGCGGGGGCGAAGACAACGGTGACGAAGGGACGGGGCCCTTCAATGAAAGATCGCATGGGGAAATTGGAAGGGCAGATGGGGTCCCTATCCAATGATATGCGAGCGCTAAAGGCAGCGGTAGATCAACTGCTTGGAGGGGGATTTACGCCCCCCACGCAAGAGTCAGCAGCCACACTGGGAGGTACAGAGGCGGCAGAGCAGTCAGCCGAAGGTGAGACCTCCAGCGAGGAGGAGGATCTCACACCTAGCAGAGCCAAGAAGAGCCTGATGCAGCAGCGGGGCATCTCCATGAAATTCGGAGGAGATGCTGAGCAGCTTGCTTGCTTTATCACCCAGGTTTGGATCTACATGGAGGGCTATGGGGGTCTGTTCCGCAGCGAGGAGGAGAAGGTCTCCTATGTGTCCAGTTTTTTTGAAGGTATGGCTGCAGAATGGGTGGTTGGCCTGCATAGGGCGAAGGACCAGGCTTTAAGGAGATTAGAGGATTTCATGGCGGCTCTCTGCGCGCGCTTTGAAGACCCGTGCGTGGCGCTTAAAGCACAACATGACCTGGAAAGGCTGAAGCAGGGGTCCAAGTCGGTATCAGAGTACGCCTACGAATTTCGGGGGTTGGCTCAAAGGCTGCCTCACGTGCCTGAGGAGCTCCTGATCGAGTTCTTCCAGAGAGGCTTACAACCTGAATTGTTGCAGCGCGTGGTGTGCCGGGGTTTCCCCAAAACCTTTAATGGATGGGTCGCTATGGCCGGCGAAGTGGAGGAGCAATGGCGCACCATAGAAGCAAGAACCCGACTTCCACCCTTCCCCGGTACAAAGAAGGCGGCGCCCAAGGTGAAGACCAGCGTGCCGGAAAGTAGCAGGAGCCGGCGTGTCTGTTTCAACTGTAGGGAACCGGGACACTCTGCCGCTGCGTGCCCTAAAGCGAAGACAGAGCAAGGAGGCAAGAAGACGGAGCGGAAGGGGCCAAAGTCTTCAAAGCCCAGCAAGGAGTCAGCGGCAGTAGGCAGCGAGACGGGAGCTAGAGCGGCAACACGCGGTGGCGGCAAAACCTGGAAGTTGTTAGCTCCGCTCTCTTTCCAACAGGCGGCTGCTCTTCCAGAGAAAGAAAGCAGCTCATGGGAGGACTCGGAGAGCGAAGAGATGGGGGTAAGCCCCATTAAAATTTGGGTGGAACTAAAGGTGGTGAGGACTAATCGAAGGGCAGAGATACGGGCGCTGATAGACTCTGGCTGCTCCCGAAATCTGATTAACCCCGCCCTTGCCCGGGGTTTGGGACTGCGCTTAAAGAGACTCAAAACCCCTGTGATTTTTACCCAGCTGGACGGATCCCCAGCAGGGGGAGGGCCGGTGGAATATCGTACTGAAGAGCTTGAGCTAACTATGGGGGACCACAGAGAGACTATTAAATTCCTAGTGACTCCCATGGCATGCAACCCAGTGCTTCTGGGCATGAACTGGTTAAAAAGGAAGAACCCAGAAGTGAACTGGGAGGAGAAGATCTTACGTTTCCCAAAGGAGGGGGGAGTGGAAGTTGAAGGAATTACCGAAACGTTGTCAGATGGAGAGATGGGCACTGTGAGTGGGGAAAAGGCAGTGGAGGCTGCAACTCAGATTCCCAAGCAATACCGCGACCTGCAGGAGGTGTTTAGCGAAAGGGAGTCAGATCAGCTACCCCCCCCCCCCCCCCATCGTGCCAGTAACTGTGCCATAGAGATTGAGCCTGGGGCTAAATTTCCAAGGAAGAAAATGTATCCAATGACACCCAAAGAGTTGGAAGCATTGCGGGAATTCATTGATAAGAATCTAAAGAGAGGCTTTATTGTACCTACGCATTCTCAAATTGCTGTACCAGTGCTATTTAGGGAAAAGAAGGATGGCTCCCTACGTTTGTGCACAGATTATAGAGGGCTAAATGCCATTTCTGCTGACAACTGGTACCCACTCCCCTTGATGAAAGACCTGTTGGCCCATTTATTCAAAGGGAAAATTTTCACAAAGCTGGATTTAAGGGAGGCGTACTTCAGGGTGCGAATCCGGGAAGGAGATCAATGGAAATCTGCCTTTAACACGCCCCGGGGTGTTTCTGTTATGAAATAATGCCGTTCGGATTAAAAGGAGCAGTGGGGGTGTTTATGCAACTTATAAATGAGGTGTTACAAGAGCATTTATACCAGGGGGTGTTGGTTTATGTGGACGATATCCTGATTTACACTGAGACCATGGAGCAACATGTACAATTGGTCAGGAAGGTACTAAAAAAGCTACTGGAGGCTCAGTTGTATGCCAAGCTCTCCAAATGTGAATTTCATAAACAGCAAATTGACTATTTGGGGTATAGAATTTCGCATCAGGGAATTGAAATGGACCCGGTCAAGGTGAGGGACATCATGTGTTGGGAGGCTCCCAAAACCAGGCATCAGCTTCAAAGTTTCCTGGGCTTTGCTAACTTCTATCGGCAATTCATACCCAACTTTGCCCAAGTAGCACTCCCACTCACCAATTTGTTGAAAACCAAGGGCAAGGACAAAGCAAAGGCATCAAAACCTGGAGCCCCCTTGGCCTAGACTAAGGAGTGCCAGGAAGCTTTTCAAAGTTTAAAGCGTCTGTTTGCGGCTGAACCGATTTTAAAGCACCCTGATCCAGAACAGCCATTTGTCATACAGGCAGACGCTTCGGATGTGGCAGTGGGAGCTGTGTTGTTACAGAAGGGGGCAGGGGGGGAGCTGTTTCCATGTGCGTACATATCCTGGAAATTTTCAGAAACTGAGAGACGCTGGTTGGTGTGGGAAAAGGAAGCGTTCGCAGTACGTTGGGCGTTAGTTTGCTGGAGACACTTGTTAGAGGGATCACCCCATCCCTTTGAAATTTGGACTGATCACAAAAATCTAGAAGCTTTGACTGCACCGAGGAAGCTGTCACCCAAGCAAATGAGATGGGCACAATATTTTCATCGATTTAACTTCTCCCTGAAGTATATTCCTGGGGGAAAAATTTTTCTGGCAGACGCCCTGTCTCGATTGCCTCAACACAACAGCAAGCGGGAGGAAGTAGTCGCTCCTGTAATTCCATGTGCCCAAGCAGCCCTAAGAGTGGTCACTAGAGCTCAGAAAAAAAGGGGTGAAGAACAACCAGAAGGAGAGTTGTTGAAAAAATTAAATGCCCAGATTGCTCAGGATGATTGGTTTAAAAGCAACAGCCAATTGCTAGTGAACAAACAAGGGGCATGGTGGTGGCAAGATAAGCTGTATGTCCCTGCAGATGCTAGAAAGTGGGTCTTGCAAAGAAGACACGACAGCAAAACAGCTGGGCACTTTGGCTTTGTGAAAACATTACATCTACTCAGGCATCAATTTTGGTGGCCAACAATGAGAAAAGATGTAGGGGAATATGTAGCTACATGCCCCACATGTGCAATGGCCAGAAAGAGAGGGGGCAAACCAATGGGGCTTCTACAGACAGTAGCAAACCCAGGGGCTCCTTGGAAGCAAATTTGCATGGACTAAAGTCCTGTAGACCTGCCTGAAAGCAACAAAAAGACAGTTATTTGGGTAGTTACAGACCTTTTTTTCCAAACAAGCACATTTTGTGGCATGCCAATCCCTTCCATCAGCCCCCAAACTGGCTAAGTTATTTATACAACACGTCTACCGAGCTCATGGTGTACCAGAACAAATAATTTCGGATCGCGGGGTCCAGTTTACTGCCAAGTTCTGGAGGGCGTTCCTAAAACTACTGGGGGCTTCACAAGGCTTGAGTTCGGGGTACCACCCCCAGACGGCAGGATCATGCGAACGTCTGAACTCAGTGTTGGAACAATATTTGAGATGTTTCATTAACTACCAACAAGACAATTGGGATGAACTGTTACCATTTGCTGAAGTAGCTTATAATAATGCAGTGCACCAAAGCACTGGCCTCACCCCTTTTAAAATAGCTACAGGACAAGACTTTGTACCCATCCCAGAACAACCTAAACAAACCATTCAAGTCACTTCAGTTGATGAATGGGTCCAACAAATGACACAAGTGTGGCCTCAGATTGCTGCGTCATTGAAGGAGGCCAGAGCAACGTACAAGAAATTTGCAGATGGTAAGAGAACTCCAGAAAAAGACTGGAAAGTAGGAGATAAGGTTCTTTTATCTACCAAGCATCTTAAATCATTACAACCTTCCAGAAAGCTTGCTCCAAAATTCGTAGGGCCTTTTGTTATAGATAAAGTAATTAATCCAGTTTCACTACGATTACAGATGCCTGCTACCTTTAAAAGAATCCATCCAGTGTTCCACCGCGACCTGCTTAAACCCTATAAAGAGTCATCTCAATGGCATCCCTCCCCAGTACCTCCTAAACCAATGATGGTTGAAGGAGAACAACATTTTGAAATTAAAGAGATACTGGACAGTAGAAAGCACGGGGGTGGGGGGTGGGGGGGTTCAATTTTTAATTCAGTGGAAACATTTTCCCAAATCAATGGCTGAATGGGTTGACAAGAAACATGTAAAGGCTCCACATTTAGTTAAAAAAGTTTATGATGTTTACCCTACAAAGCCTTAACAATTAGAATGGTTATTGTATTATGTTTCTCTTTGCTTTTTCTTTTTTAGAGTGAAGAAGAGGAATCATCTGACTGACATCCTCTTTTGTGGAGGGGCAGCATGTCAGAATCCTCGCAAGATTTTATAATAGATTATTATATGGCTAGTTTAAAAAATGGCTTTTTACATGCTGCGGTTCTGCCATTGTAAAAGGGGGGGGGGGGGAGAAGGAATGAGAAACCGTTTAAAGCAGATGGCTCCTTATCACAGGCTCTGGTATGATCAAGGCCATGCCAGCAAGGGAATCAGAAGACCAAGAACTAAGGGCGATGTAATGGGGGGGAAAGTAAGAAAAACAGCTTTTGGCGTGCTTTTGCTCAGTCTTAGCAATGCTTTGGATCTGTACACTTATTCTCAATAAATGAACTTTCTTTTGAATCAATATTGGTTGCAAGGAAAGTTACTGGATTTGGGATCAACAGGTGGCAGTTCGTTACAGTCAGTTTATTGGACTTTGGGGGGCACTGTTGTACCGTACCATAACTTGAGATTTGTCAGAAATATATAAATGCAAATCACTGCATTTTGAAAGGAAATACAAGATATTTTACCCTAGTGAGAATACCATGACCAGTTCAAGAGACCTCTTACTTTGTAAGACTGCGATCAGGAGCAAAAGAAAAAAAAATCAGTCGCAATCACCCACAAATAATCTTGTCAGGCATAGATTATCTACAGCAGTGTTTCTCAACCTTGACTGCTTTAAGATGTGTGGACTTCAACTCCCAGAATTTCCTAGCCAGCATCCTGGGAGTTGAAGTCCACACATCTTAAAGTGGCCAAGGTTGAAAAATATTGGTCTACAGTAATGTTTTCCCCCATAATCATATGGCAAAACCTCCATTTAACAGACCATTTGGGAAGAAGGGAGGTCTGTTAAATTCAAATGTGTGTAACTGACATCTTTTGCTGACATTTCTATCATTTGTGTAATTATGTACAGCAGTGTATTTGAGAAGTATTTATTATGCTTTTCATCTCTACAGCAATATTCTCATTTGGACCTTGGCATACAATTACAGAATCACTGAATCCTAGAGTTGGCCCTTTAGGTCATCAAATCTAACCCCTGGTTAGTGCAGAAATCCACATTAAAGCTCCCTGACAGCAAGTTGTTTAGCACATTAGTATATCTGTCTAAGTATTAATATCAGCAGCAGCGACCTATGCATGAGAGCCATCATTTTTCTATGCATGAGAAAACAACTGATTAAGCTCTCCTCTAAATATGTTGATACACCAAAGAGCATAATAGTGGATTCTATTCATGACTATAACATGATGGTCCAGCTGAGTCAGTGTGCCTAGTCAACTTTGGCGGATCTCAAAAGCCTAAGCAGGTTCAGACATGCTTAGATAGGAGACCAGCAGTAAGTCTCAGCATTGTAGGCTGACTAGGTAGTCAAATAAACATTCTGGAAGAAGACAATGGCCATACAGTCACCAGGAGTTGAGTTCAACTTGAGGGAATCTTTACTTGATCACACTACGAGCTACTTTACAGGGTTCCCATTATCTCTTCGCCACTGTGCAGGAATGGGCATCCTACTAAGAATAGAGTTTAATTGTATTTGCATTGGCTTTTTTTTTTTGAAGATTTTAAACACAGAAATAAATAGTTGTTTATGTTGGAGTTCTGAAATGTTACTACAAAAATCCTGAGGAGGAAAGAGGATTCATTCCTACCTTGTGGACAGCCATGAGGAGAATAGAGGGAAAATGGAGGAAACAGGAAAAAAGGCGGGCTCCAAGCCCCTCCCACACAAAGCAGCAAAGCTAGGCCACAGCGAAGCCACCCCTCCCTTTGTGCTTGTGTGAGACAGGCTTGGTTGAAACCCCATATTTTCCAACACCCCTTCTTTTCAACCTTGCAAGTCTCTGTGTCTCACAATATTTTTCTTAGTTTCTGGTAACTTGTTCTCGACAACGGCTTGGTGAAGATGTCCGCTGTCATGTTTCCTGTGGGCCAGTAGTCTAGTCTGGTTCACCCTTGTTGTTGCAACTCTCTCACCACATGATACTTTACATCAATGTGCTTAGTTCTCCCACCTACTTTCTCTGACTGTGAAAGACTGATGCAACTCTGATTGTCTTCAAAGATTTGTATAGGGGTTGGTTCGTCTATACCCATGTCTGCAAGCAATAATCTAAGCCACAGTCTCATTACATGCGTCTGTTGCTTCCACATACTCTGCTTCTGCAGAGGACTGCTATTGTGCTTTGCTTGTGACATAAGTGGACTTATGGTCAGCAATGTTTTCTGCCCAGTCTGCATCTGTGAATCCTACTAGTCTAGGATTCTCAGTGGCTGGCAGTTTTAGTTTTAGGTGCATGATCCCCTTTAGGTACCTTCCCACCCTCTTGACACCAGTCCAGTCTCTCTGTGTGGGCATGCTTGTCTTTCTGCATAGAATGCCCACTGCAGCTGCAATGTCTGGTCTAGTGGTGGTGGCTAGATACAACAATTTTCCTATGGCTCTTCTATATTCATCATTCTCTGGTAGAAGATTGCTGGGTTCTTGTTGCTTGTGGAAAGCTGTCTCTATCGTGTAGGCACACGATTGGCATTTTGCAATCCTAAGCTTTCCAACAGTTCTAGAATCTTTTGGTTCTGACTTAGAAGAAAGCTCCCATCTTCTTCTCTCTCGATCTGTATTCCTAAGTAGTAGCTGGCATTGCCCAGATGTTTCACTTCTACTTCTCTATTTATTGAGAAACAATGTCATTAAAGTCCCTCTTGTTATTGTGGCAAATCATTAAGTCATCCACATAACAAAGTATATACACATCCCTCCCATTTCTGTGTCTTGTGTATAAGCAGGGATCAGCTTTTCCTTGAACAAAACCCTGGTCAAGAAGTATTTGGTTTAACTTCTTGTTCCATGCTCTGGCTGCCTGCTTCAGGCCATAAATCCCCTTCTGAAGCTTGCAAACAAGATGCTTGGTATTGGGATTAGTGAAGCCTGGAGGCTGTGTCATGTAAAGTTCTTCTTCTATCTCCCCATGTAAAAATGCAGTTTTAACATCCAAATGTTCGACGTCCATGCTCTTGGATGCTACTAGAAGCATTCTAATTGTGGTGTGTTTCACAATAGGAGCAAAACATTCATCATAGTCCTGTCCATATTTCTGTGAGTAGTCTTTTGCTACCATTCTGGCCTTGTACCTTTGTACTTCGCCATTCTCATTTTGTTTTGCCTTGACCACCCACTTACAACCTATGGCCTTCTTGCCTTTTGGTAGTTTAGTTAAAGTCCATGTTTTATTTTGTACAGAACATCTAGCTCCTCCTATGCTGCCCTTTCCCATTTACTTGCCTCATCTGCTGGCATTTGCAGCAATTTGATGTGGGTTCACTTGGTAGCGATGACCTTGTGAGGTAGGTAAGTCTGTCAGCTGGAACTCCTTTGTTGGGTCATGATAAGCATCTCAGAGCAGGTTCAGGAGCAATGACTGGTGGTTCACCCGCTTCTGCATCCTCAGCCTCATCATCTGTCTCTGGTGGAGTCTCTTCCTGGACTTCCAACTCCCTCTGGGTGGGGGTAGTTGTGTCTTCTGGTGTCAGGCTGAACATCTCAGGCTGGTAACTGCTGCTGCTGGTTTCTCCGCAGTCATTATCCATCTGAGTGCATCAGCCTCTCTCCCTCTCATCAAAGTATACCATTCTGCATACACTTACTCTTCCCGTCTTTGGGTTCAGGATTCTGTATCCCTTGTTTCCTGGAGCATAGCCAATCATGACCCCTTCTTCAGCTCTAGGGTCTAGTTTGGATCTCCTTTCTTTTGGTATGTGGGAATAGGCCTTAGATCCAAACACTCTTAAATGTTTGACACTTGGTTTTCGCCCATGCCAAAGCTCAAAAGGCATTACCTTATTGGCTCTGGTTGGCAATCTATTTTGCAAGTATGTAGCTGTGATAACAGCATCTGTCCAGTGTTTGCTAGGTAGATCTGCCTCTAACAGCATACACCTTACCATGTCCATCAATGACCTGTTCTTTCGTTCTGTGACTCCATTACTCTCTGGCATGTAAGGAGTGGTTAATCTGTGCTCTATGTGTTAGGTATGTCTGCATGGTGTTAGAAATGAACTCACCACCTCTGTCACTTTGAAGGGCTTGAGGAGTCTGGTTGAATTTATTCCTTACCATAGCAATGTATGTCTTCAGCATATACCCAGTTTGGGACTTTTTCTTCATCAGGTAGGTTACACAATACCTGGAAAAATCATCTATAAAACATATTATGTATTTGTTTCCACCTGCTGACATTTGAAGAGGTCCACATAAATCAGTGTGGATAAGTTCAAGTGGTTTAGTTGCACGCCTTTCCCTTGTTTAGGTGTGGCAGGCCTTGTTGCCTTTCCTCTGATGTACACTACATACTTTGACTGCTATTTTTTGTGATTGCTTAGTTCAAGGTCTCTTACCATATTTTCCTTCTTCATTCTAAAAATTGCATCAAAGTCCCTGTGTGCAAACCGCTCGTGCCGGATGGTGGCACTGATGTCCTCCTTTCTCTGCTGCTGTTGACAGGTGAGGCTGACATCTGGTGGTGGCTGTTCACAGTTCACCTGGTACACTCCATTTTTCTCAAAGCCTGTACATAAATCTGCCTACCACTGGTTACTTCACATGTTCTATTGGCTTTAAACATTACACTGAAACCTTTTCTGTTTAATGATCGCACACTCAGCAAATTGGTTGTCAATCGTGGTACATAATATGCATCTGTCACTATGAGGTCTTTGTATTTTTCTCCATTAAAACATCTCAAGGGTATTTTGCCTTTTCCTCTTATTGAGATGGAATTCCCATCAGCAAGAGCAATGTTCCCTTGTGGCTCTTCATTCAGTTCACTAGCGTTATCTCTATTCCCACAAAGATGTTGGCTTGCACGTGAATCTAAGATCCATTGACTTTTGGCTTCATTAGAATTAGCTCCAAGAGCATTTTCTGCTCTGAAAACTGTATGCAGAGCTAATTTTTCTTTGGAATGCCTTCCTTTTGAAAAATCCTTTTTGTCTCTACTTTTACAAAATCTAGCTATGTGTCCTGGCTTGTTGCAGGAATACAAACAATGGGTTTATTGTTGTGCTGATGAGCAATCAGTGGCTTCTGCTCACGTCTCCCTTTTTCTGCCAGGTAATCCACATCTTTTCTTGACTTTTTATGGAAATACAAACAATTTTTCTGTCTCCTTGCTTCACTTCTAATTACTCCAGACAGTTGAGACAAATTCATCCCTTGTAAATTCTGTGCTGCTACGAAAGGGCAATATTTGTCAGGTAATGAGCTTAGTAGAAAAGCCATTTTTAGTTTTTCATTCATGAGATTTTGAATTGTGCTCAGCCTTTCAAAGATAAACTGCATTCTCAATAAATGCTCGTTAATATCCTCATCTTCTAAAAAACTAGATGCAATCAGTTCCCTCAGTAACGAAATAATCTTCTGATCATCATTTTCTAAATATAATGTCCTCAGGTTCTCAATCATTCTTCTTCACTGGCAGTGGGAAGATCTTTTATTTCTGCCAGTGTGTGATCAGGTAGCGAACTAGAAATTAAAATCATGGCCCTTTTGCTTTTCTGTTCCCATAATCTCTTGGCTTCCTCAGAATCCCCTGGTTGTGGTTGAGGGGAATCTAAACAATCTCGGCTGTCCTGAAAGTCCAATCATAGCCTTCGTCTGAATAGCCAAGCTGAAAAATTATCTTCATTCAACTCTGGGATGGGGGGAAGCCCCTCCTCCCTCTCCATTGTTAAAAGGAGAGAGAGAGAGAAAAAAAAATCTGAACTGAGCCTTTTTTAAAATGTGCAAGCAGTTTCTTGCCTGTAAGACCAAAGAAACCTCCTGGGCTGATACGCTGGGCCTGTAACCCTATGTTGGAGTTCTGAAACATTACTACAAAAACCCTGAGGAGGAAGGAGAACTTATTCCTAGCTCGTGGAGAGCCATGAGGAGAAGAGAGGGAAAATGAAGGAAACAGGAAAAAGGCAGGCTCCAAGCCCCGCCCACACAAAGCAGCAAAGCTAGGCCGCAGCAAAGCCACCCCTCCCCTTGTGCTTGTGTGAGACAGGCTTGGTTGAAACCCCATATTTTCCAACAGTTTATTTCTATATAAAATTCAACCTGAATTAGAACATCTTCTTACATTTTCTTTCTTATGTTTTACTTTTGGGTCACATAAATAAAACGTAAAATATTGGCCCAGTAAATAGCCATTTAAGTGTTTTTAATTCTTTATTTAATGTCTCCTTATCTCTCTTTCAAATGGACTCATTTTCTTGGTTAATATTCCTACACACTGTCCAATAGACTTCGGATATATTTGATTTATTCTTGTAAAAAAATCCTCATCTTATAATCCTGAGCTGAAGCAAATCCAAACTTTTGAAATATGATCAGTTGTGATAGATTTAGAAGGCCCCAAGACCAACCCACAATGAATACAGTGAACTTGGACGGATAGACATTAGGTGAGATACCACCACCATCAGAGACCTTGCTGTATATTTTCTCCATCTCTGTTTTCACTAAATCATAATATAAGGTTTGGAAGAGATCTTGGAGAACATCTAGTCCAACCCCCTGCTAGAGCAGGAATCTACTGCTACAGCATCCCTGAAACATGGCCATCTAGCCTCTGTTTAAGCACTTCCAGCAAAGGAGACTCTACTACTCCCTGACGCACACTACTGAACAGCTCAACATTAAGAATTTTTTTCTTAATATCCAATCAAAATCTGCTTCCTTATAATGTAAACCTTTTGTTTCTTGTCCTGTCTTCTGGAAATGCCACTGAATGATTTTGTTTCATCTTCCACATGACCTGAAGAGAGTTATTTTGTCTTCCCACAGTCTTTCCTTTTCTAGGCTAAACATGCACAGTGCTTTCAACCATTTCTCATGCTTTTTTTCCTTTCAGGAACCCTAACATCTTGGCTGCTGTCCCCTGGACATGCTCAGGTTTGTCAGTTCCCTTCCTAAAATGTGGTAGGGAATCTTCACACTATCCTTTTGTTGATGTAGCCTAGGATTGCATTTGAGAAACAGCCAGTGTGCCATAGTGGTTAAGATGTTGGACAAGGAGTAGTGAGGTCCAAATTCTAGCTATTTTCAGCCATGGAAGCTCACTGGTGGCCTTGAGCCCACATTCTCTCTTATTCCGACCTTCCACACAGGTTGTTGTTGAGAAGGAAAGGTGGCAGGAGACAGTGTACACTGTCTTAATCTCCTGAATAAAAGGTAGGATATAAATAAATTTGCTTTTTTTTTTTTTTGCAGCTGTATTGCACTGTAGGCTGATGAATTTTACTTAAAATGTGAGCTTAGCACACTTAAAGAATTTTTGAAAAATACCACCAAACTTATCTCAGGACACATGACTCTCTTTTGAGTCCTAAATATGCTGTATTTATCTGAGATAATTCTCTGAGGCAGAACAGCTCTTTCTTTTTATTAAAACCTAATTCTGTTAGAGATTAAAATAGGCAGAAATATATTAAAATGTTACAGAACTGCTATACCAGTGTTTTTCAAACTTGGCAGCTTTAAGATGTGTGGATTTCAACACCCAGAATGCCCACCCAGCTGGGGAATTCTGGGAGTTGAAATCCACACATCTTAAAGCTGCCAAGTTTGAAAAACACTGTACTATATGGTAGTTCAACATAGCATGGCATTCATACAATCAGATAACTCACACAACTTCTAAAATAAATTGATTAACAGACCTGTCTCAAATACACACAGGAAGGAACTAACCCTAACCCTAACCCTACCTGAACTGTCCAAGGCAGCTTCACCATGAGTTCCATTTTTATACTGTTCCTAATCTGGTATTTACATAACCATTCTTTTCTCATGTTGACAAATATTTATGAGCAGTTATTCCGAGATCACACCATTTTTGTCCAAACAATAAAGTATTCTTGTATCAAGCATCTACAGTATATCAATGTATATTTTTCCTGAAACAGATTTATATAGAAAAAAATAATGCTTCCAATATCTGGCATATATGTGCAGTATCTTTGTAAACAAATCTTCTATCACTTCCCAGAAACATGCTGTTAAATAAGAATCAAGCCAGGAATTTTTGATCCTTCATTTTCTGAATTTCCCATTGACATTCTATCATGCGATACCAGAGTCAGAGTAGGTTAAGGAAAATAAGTTGCTGCCTTTAGAATTAGCTGTTGGCGTTTTCTTCAGAATCCTTTTGTTTCATTGGCATATGACTAAAGGCTTTTGGGGGGTGAGTTTTCTATATTTGACTTATCATTAATATTCTCATCCAAATTAAATTCTGCAGGTGATGTTTCTTATGTCACAACCTCTCTGGGTCATTGGCTTCACTATCAAACTGCTCTCACTGTTAGGAAGATATTTCTAATATTCAATTGAAATCTGCCTTCCTGTAAATTAATCTATTATTCCGTGCCCTGAAGCCTGGAGTGAGAGAGAACTGACTTTCTTTTGTAGGATATCCTTTCAGGCACTTGAAGGCTGCTATATATCCCAAATTCAGTCTTCTCAAGGCAAAATATTCCAATTTCTTCAATTTCTCTTTATAGAACTTGACTCAGGTCTCCAATCGTCAGCATCCTACTTCTCTGAACCCATTCCAGTTTTTCTGAATTCTTAAAGTGGGGTGCCCAGAATGGGACAAAGTATTCAGAGTGGGGTCTATTCAAAGCAGAACTAAGAGGAACAATTCCTTCCTGTGGTTTTGAAATTATACTTCTGGTGATGAAGCCTAAAATTATATTTGTCTTCTTGACCAACACGTCACATGATGACTCAAGTTCAGTTTACAATCAACTACTATTCTAAGAACTCTTGAACAAGTACTGTTATCAACACAAATATTCCCCATCCTATACCTGCACTTTTGATTTTTGTTTGCCAAGTGAAGAACTTTGCACTTCTCTGTGTTAAATGTTACTGTAAGTCTTCCAGCTCATTCCTATCAAGATTATTTGAATTTTATTTCTGTCTTATCAAGTATGTTACCTGCTAGTTTGATAATATTCCCTCTACTTCTTCATCCAAGTAATGAATGAAAATTTTGAAGAGTAAAGAATTCTACATATGGCATCCCCCAACTTAATAAGAAACTATTGATGAGGACTCCAAGTATGTTTTTGAGCCAGATATGTATCTATCTAACTGTCATGCTATCCATCTCACACTTACCTGCCTGAATAATCAGCATGCCTTGGGGTTCTTTGTCAAATGCTTTGTTGAAATTATTTCTCAAAGGTAATAGGGAAAGTTTCAGCCAGACTAACCTCTACTCCCTTCAGTACCTCAGGATTGGTCTGGTCTTAATAACGAGGCATTCCCTGAGCATCCTTCTGTCACTCCCAAGCTCCAATCTTATTCTTCAGCCTTTCTTTCACAATGATACTGAAACAGTAGTTTTTTCCCATCTTTTCAGAAAGACTCAACCCAAACAGGAGCTGAGTAGCTCTGTCTTTTCACTGTTACCTCTTGGCATTCTGCAGTCTTCATTGATAGATTGATACCCTTCATTTTTTAAAATATACCTAAAGAAGCTCTTTTTATTATACTTAGCATCTTTCACTAACCACAGCTAACAAAGAAGGACAAATATGATGTCATAGGGATCACCAAAACTTGGTGGGATGACACACATGATTTGAACATAGCCCTGGAAGGCTACCAATGTATTAAAAACAAACAAACAAGCACCCAGATCCAGCAGAAACAGAGAAGGTGTGGCCTGCACAGATATTCATGAATTAGAGCATGAAAATCCTGTTAAGAGTATTTGGGATAGAATAGAAAGAGAGAAGGGGATGCAGTGGCGCAGCAGCTTAATGATGCTGAAAGTTGCCGGCCAGAAATGGTCGACACTTCAGCGGTTTGAGCCCAGCCTTCGCGCAGCAGGGTGAGCTCCTGCTTCCTCCCCAGTTCCTGTCAACCCAACAGTTCGAAAACTTACGTGAGTAGATAAATGGGTACTCTCACCCCGGTGGGAGGAAAAATGCTGGCGGCACCTTGCAAAAGGAGTCGGGAGCAGTTGCCGGTAGCGCGGAAGCTGCACTCGCCCAAAAAAGGTGTGAAGCAACGGAAACCCTGCCTCCTGCGCTCGCCAGCTGGGCTCTGCTCTAGGAAGGAGGCCATGGCAAACCACTTCCGAAACACCTTGCTTTGAAAACTGCAAAAAGGACTCGTCCAAAAAAGCAGTCACTGCAGAGTCGGTAACGACTAAGTGCAGGGAAAAAAAAAAAAGAAAGAGAGAGAGAGAGAGAGAAACAAAAGTGATACTGTTGTGGGAGTTTATTACAGGCCACTTGGATAGACAAAAGAGATGGATTAGGCCTTTTTGTGATGATCAAACTTTTAGGCAGGTACAGAATAGTGACAATGGGAAATTTCAGCTACCTTGACACTGCTGGAAATAAAACTTTGCCAAGAGTCAGAGGTTCTGTAAATTCATGTCTTCTTTTTCTGAAATCCTTGCTTAGCAGAAGATGGAAAAAGGAAACAAGGCGGGGGGGGGGGGTCAGCTATCTGGGCCTGATCCTTATCAATCAAGAGGAATTAGTTGACCAGTTGGTAGAAGATAGCTGGTACCTTGGAGAAAAGTGATTTTGTTATTTGTGATAACCAGGAAGAACTGAAGAGAGTTTGTCCTGCATATTGGACTTCAGAAAAATAGATTTTGATGAACTCTGAGGGAAGGTAGATCAGATCCAATGGCTTGAAATCAGAATTTCAATCAAGGCAAGGAGAAAAGTGTCCCAGGAGAATGGAAGTCCTATAGGTGCAGTTGCAAGCAATTCCTACAAGAAGGAAAAATGGAAGAAACCTGAAGAGAGCAATGTGGATAAACACAGAGCTTTCTAAAAAGCTGAAAAAACGGCATATGTATAGGAGAAGGAAGAAGAAATATTTAACAAAAGAAAAATACAAGGCAGTTGCCGGAATCTATAGGGATTATGACAGAATATCTAACACTCAGAATGCCATCTCCATCCCTCACACCCTGAAGCAGAAATTTGTCTGCAAGGCATGTCAGGAATTTTCTGGAACAACCACACTTGGCAGGTTCATCTCCCAGTAGATGTTGGGGTAATTAAATTTCCTCTCATGAAGCTATGCTCTTTGAAAGACCTCCAATTTGCTTTTGGAATATCTTCTCCAGGGCCGATTGGACCCCCGTAGCAGTATTGGTTACACTGGTCCTGCCATTTATTTTAACACAGCAGCTCTCTACAGCACTGCAGGTCCATTCACCTGGACTTCTGTGGAGGTATTCTGATCATCCAGGAGTATCCCTAACTATTGTTTCTAGGTGCAGTGGAAGAAGCGGGGCTAGCCCCCTAGAAGAAGAAGAGGCAGACTTTCTCCCACAGACATAGAAAAGGTGGAGCTTATAAATTGGCATCCAGAAGCCCCAATGTACTATAAAACCAGAAATAGGGCTTGTTGGTCAATACTCGAAACCTCATCCCCAGGACCCTGGCAGAGACTGGACCTACAAATTGATGTTGTAAGTCACATTTCAGCCCAGGCTAATTTATCTGCTTTCTTTCTGTTGTTTTCTGATATTTCAATAAACTTTAGTTGTTGGGATTTCATTGAGTCTATTGCTTAAAGTAGTAATACAGGTTATTCAAAAATTTATCACCACTTCCTGCTCTGTGCCTGTTAAGCTGCCCCAAGAGGCTTTCTCACAATTGCTGCTGAAGAAGCTTTTTCTGAATTAATAAACCATCACTTTGCTCCTAGGCATTTTTGCTTGTTTGGCAGGTGCCCGTGAGCTTCACTGTTCGCTTTTTATTCCTGAGAGCTGTGGCCAGAAAAGCTGGGCCAGCTCCTCTGTTCCACGGCCATGAATGCCACACATTGAGAACAAGCTCCTTTGCTCCATGGCCATGAAGGCAGGTCTGCTCCTTGCTCTGTGATAATGAAGGCCTGGTTTCGAGAAGAAGCCCTCCTGCTTCACAGCCCTTAAGGCTAGGCCATCTCCCCTGCTTCACACTCACGATGGCCTGGCCAGCTCCACCGCTCCATGGCCAGGAAGGCTGGGCCTTGAGAACACACTCCATTGTTTCTAAGATGATTGGTGACCTACGATGTGTGGTGTCCTCTGAACCTGCACAGGAGTGGTGAGAAAACAAGACAGATGAATTGTGTGGTCTCTCTTCCATGTGATTCCCACCTAAGTGAATGCTCACAGGGACCAAAGGAGACACCTACCAGAACTCCTTAGAAGTTTCCCAGTGTGAGACTCAATGAAAGGACACTCAGGGAGTGAAAGAGAAAGGCAGCAGGCTGATCGCCACACAGGCTCTTCCAGGGTGAGTTTCACACAGTGGAAGCTCGGAGACTGCAAGTGCTCTAAAATCTGGGCTAGAGCCTCATCTCTGCCTTCAGTGTATTTGTGTTGTGGGTGCAGGAGGCCTCAGAAATAGCCAGTCCTTCCAGGTCCAGTCTGGGCTGGGATTGAACCTAGTACAATCATCATTGGCCATTTGTGAATGGAGACTTTCCACCATTATATGTTATTCCTTATTTAACACCTATTGATACATATACCAGCTATCCCCATCTGCTATGGTCCTCAGCTCAGGAACAGACATTTGGGGTTGTTAGAGATAAAGCTGGGATCAATGAGGGAAAGCCCAGAAGTAACTAAAAAAAATCTGTTAATATGAAATTTAAAATAGGTTTTGGTGCAGAAGTCAGACCCTTCTCCTGTCCCCTCCCCACAAAAGTTCCATTCTGAGTGGAAAAAAGTGTTTTCCCTCATGCAGATTTTATAGCCTGATGACTGGAGATCACTGGCTGCTCTTAAGGTTCTGAATGTGGACATTACTGTTTCTCTGTTTCCTCAAACAGTCTTTAGTAATTGGCTCTAGATACTGTATTCCAGTTCGCTGGGGTTATGCAGTTGTGTGGAAACATACCTGTTTGTCTGTGACAGGTTCCCTCCCATCAGCTGAGGTCAGAATTGCCAAGGGCTAGGATAAAGTCTCCATGGTGGAAGCCACACTCTCCCTTCTCCTGAGGGTCAAAATCAAAAGAGCCAGTATGAATGAGCATTGCTGAGGCACTTGCTCAATGTCCCAAAGAGATATTAGTTGATTAGTTGACAGCTTGATCTGTGATAGTCTACCAAATCATTCAGAGTACTGAACTTTACCACCCAAAGGAAAGATTTGCCAGCCCTGGCTCGAAACACTCTGAAGTTTCTGAAGTTGATTGAAAGGGAGAAACCACTAGGAACACTCACTCTCTCTGATGAGGAAGGCGCCATCATATCTTTGTTTACTCAGCACTACCTCAGCCTTTGCTGGATGTATCTTTCCCCAAAAACCATGGATGAGGTTTCATTTCAATGTAATTTTGGGGAATGAAGCCCTATTGGCCATTGACTTCTGCCTTGTGCCAATGTAGATCACATTCTACACTCCAAAACTGTAGGAGATCTTCTGTTTGAAACACCTCATTGTCTGTGGTGATTCTGAAATTGTATTTGGCAATGGCTTCCATGCATGGACCACTCTTGGATGGCAATGAAGAGAAGAAGGTGCTCTCTCCCTGAAGCCTTCTCTGAGGATGCCTGGTGTACTTTGCCTCTCATCTGTGCTGCCCTTTCTGTCTGATCTCTGGCTCTGTTTTTCATCTGGACAAGGGAAAATTGAGGGCTAATCCACCCTCTCAGCAGGAAGCCACCAAACAGCTTCCGCTACACCCCTCATCCCCCAATCTTACTAGGTCTCCATTCCCTTCTACAGGTATGGAGCATTCTAGCATACCTGCAAAAAGAAATTTAAAAGCAGGGTGGAAACACTCCTTTCAACTGCAAAAAACAAAGACTAAAACTAAACGCACACATGATGCATGCACGCACACAATTAACAAGAAAAGTCTATGGAAAAAACATCTAACTCAGCAACTTTAAAAAGGAAACCACAGTCCTAACCAACTACTCCCCATGCCAGCCTAGGAGAAAAAAAGCAAAGTGTAAGAAAGTGGCCCCAAAATCTGGCTTAACTAAGCTTCTTTGTCTCATTGTTGCTGCCTGGATAGATTCTGTCTCTTTGAGACACTTGAAAATTGAAAACTTGCCAAAGAATATAAGAAACCAGCTCTCTCTGCAACGGCTTCCATTTTACATATGGGCAAAGGAGGCACTGCCAGGGCATTTACTCTTGGAAATGCCATGGCTGTCACTTTACTCATCACCCCTGGTATATTAAGAACAGCAACTTTAATTACTCAACTATTTATTTACAGGTCACTGGGATGATGGAGAGCATGTTTAAGTGATTTGCGAGGAGCCAATCTCCAAAATGTCAATGGGGTTAGGACAAAGAAGGAAGAAGCGCCTGGCCAAAGACTACATCTGATATGACTTACTATAAATTTAATTAATTGACTAGAGTTAATATCTACTCCCTTAATATTTAATGATTTCCCCCTTTTCTGTCACATTAAAAATGATCATTTGGTGACAACTTCTGACTGCCCTTTGGAAGGCATTGCATGCTATCTTGTGGTCATGTTGTGCGTTCTCGATGTAGAGATGTAAAGAATTAGTGAAATAATTGGAAGTGGAAGGGGGACTGAATGCTCAGAGGAGGGGCTGAGACCCTTTGCCTTAGTGAAAAATGCTTCACAATCATAGCAATTTCATTACACTGAACTTGCTTTAATTAAAATTAGTTACATTTATATCCTTCTTGTTTTCTTGTTGTAATTTTGCATAACTCTGTTAATTAACTACTTAAATGAAGTTGCTTGATTTTAAGTCATTTTGAATGGCTCTAGTAGTTTTGGTCCTTCAGTTGATACATACAGTATTTATAATTCAGATTTTGCCCCAAGAGTTTAAGGCTTTCGACCTTGAACCACTATCACATACCTCACTAGAAGTGTTCAAGCACTTATATAAGCCCTGAGTTTGTTGTAGGAATTAAGGCTTTATCTAACATTTTTCATGGCAGAGAAATCAAGAAGTAGTATACAGAACATTAGCGTACTCTGTACAACAGTGTACTCACATATCCAAGGGATGTGTATCCCATAAAACCATAGTCTTGTGTTTAATTTCTCAAAAAGCACAAGACAAAGAAAGCTACTCCTGCCTCCACTGTCCATGACAGATAAACTTCCCTGCTATGTAAGATGTGGATATGTGGATAGCCCTGGAAAAGTCAACATCACATTGACTGTACGTTGACTGTACCTGTATAGACACCTTCACATAAGGAGGGACCTTAATTGGACTACTATTCATCTATGTGCATTGTCAGCATATGTGCTTTGCAGACATGAGACCAAATTTAGGCCTTTTCCCCACATCCTGCACACACAAGCACAAAAAAACACCCCACTAAGCCTTTTTAGAGGACGTATCCTCATGACGTAGACTTGGTGTCATCCCCAGCACATCTTGGAAGCAGGATAAATTTGTCTTCACTGTTCTAATTTTAAAGTACTGTTTTCTGTCTTAGTGTACAGTCGATGATGTCTTAGTTGTGATCTTGCTGCTAAGGGGCTGACAGTCAGGGGTTGCCATCTGTATAGCTCCTGTTGCCTAGTTCAGAGGCAGTCCGCTCCAGTTGCCAGGCATTGCCCCCACGGCTATTCTGGATTCAGTTGTAGGAGAAATGAGACCCCTTCTCAGGTCTCATGTGCAGAGGCATGTGCTTTGCAATCACATCTGGAATCTTTTGGAGGACTGCTGCTGCTAGACATGTTAGTAGACACGTGTTCAGTGCTCTTTCAAAACTTGTAGACCTATCCATAAAAATGATCTATCAGTCAGTTTAATTTGGGAAAGAGAGATGTTGCTGGTTCTGTCCCAAAATTATAGGTTTTCTGCTGTTTCTTGCTTTCTACTGTTGTTATTACTTTGGGAGGGGGCTGGTGCACTTGGCCTCTTTAACAGTATTTTCCGTACTCGAGGGAATATTTCTGATGCTGTAATTGTGGGTACCTGCAGCCAGCCCTGGTCCCTTGAAGCCAATCGATTGGGATATTTGGGAGCTGGAGGGAAATGACAAAAGTTCTGCCAGTTTCCTCTTCCAGCCTAAACCAGAAGACTGGTAAACCTGTGTCCAAAAATCACTCAGTGGATAGGTCAGTGGGGAAGAAGATGACCAGGATGAAGCAGGAGATTTATCAATGTACCACGTGAGTTCTCTCCCACTCGACCCCAAAACCTCTTCGGTCACTCAGGCAGCCTGAAAGATGGCACCTGCCCACTTGCTTGGTGATTGGTGTGGGCCTTTTTTTTTTTTTTGGCTAGCTGGTGATGCTTGATAGGAGGGGAAACAAAGCCAGGGGAATCCACCAATTGGTGCCTTTAAATTATCCCATCATTAAGTTGTAAGCTGTAAAAGCAGGACCACTTACAAGCCTTGTTACTGAGACAGGTTAGAACAGTATTTCTCAACCTTGGCAGCTTTAAGATGTGTGGACTTCAACTCCCAGAATTCCCAGAAAAGAAATCCAAGAAAATCCCAGAAATCTCAGAAGAAATCCCAGAATTCTCAGAAATTCAATTCTGGGAGTTGAAGTCCACACATCTTAAAGTTGCCAAGATTGAGAAATACTGGGTTAGAATTTAGCCATCAGGGTAGCATAATTTATGCCAGCATATGTTTCTGCTGAATGCATATTAATACAGCCATGAAGGAGAATCAAAATTCTGATAGGCATGCGTTACTGTACTCAATAATGTACTGTAGCAAATTACCTAAAGCTACAAGGAAATAGCAGTATTGGCAGAAAGTGTTGAAGGAGAACAATTCTGGCCTCATGGCCACCAGCACTGGAAGTAGCTCACAGAATGGTGTTGCCACCTTACCAAAGTAATAAACCAGTAAAAAGTACAGTCACATAAAATCCCTTGCTGGTAGAAGTGGCAGAAAGCCAGCACTGTGCTTACTAATAGCAGGACCGTCAGCATACAACCTGGCTCTCCTCTGTTTAAACGGCTTTCTGTGCACCACAGGACTCACACTTTCTGCAGTTAGCAATCGTCTCAACCCAGCACTAATCTTGAAAAAGGAGCCCGTGCACGACCTGACTTCCCACACTCCTGGGGAAGGTACTCTTTTTCTATTTATCCTGTGGGATGCAGGAGACACAGAACTCCACAAAGAATCTGAAAACGACTTACATTGCCACATACCCCCCTGGCTCCTAGTGACTGTCTTATTTAAATTTTATAGCATTATAATTATAGTACTCTGGTTATCACCCATTAAGTGAAAATCTACCAGTTTACATTCTGATCACTTGATAAACTTGAAAGTGTAGAAAGGAACAAGAAGTTATCATATGTATTCTATCTCTTCTTCTCCTTTTAATTTGTAGTATTCATACTTTTTATTATAGAAATGTGTTAAGGCTTTAATCAAGGTTGTTCAAAATATTTGGGAACTTTGTTTGGGTATTTGGGACTTGGTTAAATATTTGGGACTTGGTTAACCAAGTCATATTACATAGGAATCTTTCATATCTCCTTAGGAAAATAGTAGAAGAAAAGATTATGGGGAAAAGAGACTGAAGGCATAGGTGTCCATATTTAGCCATGATTACTGGCACACAATGATGGCACACAGGTAGTGACATCACAACACAAATGTCAACCTTATGTACTTGCCTCACATGTTGGGCACAATTATGTGGAGTGACATCTAGAGCTATGCAACATTTCATGGGGCTTGCATCATGACATCATGATGCACATTTGGTCATTTGCCTCCATTGTCCTTTCCCATAGATGCCTGTGACTCAGGATGGATAGGAAGCACTTCAACTCAAACAGTGGAAAAAGGCCTCTCCCCTCTTCTGTCATTCTTCTAAGCAAGCATCTTTGGAAACCTGTCAGAATCTTCAGACATTCTTAATTTCTGGAAGACTTTGTTTCATACAAACTTTGCATGCACTGGGAACATGACTTTATTAGTGGTGATATTTCCAGAATGTTATCTCCATTCTTTAAACTTAAGCACATTCATATTTTGCAACAGGTTTGAAGGCAGTGCTGGAAGAAATGTTCTATTCTGGAGTTGCCCCATTCAGGAAACAGGTGACTTCAAGTGGAGTAAAGGGTGAGAGGACCAAATTCAGTGTCTCAACTCCCGACGTCTTAAATGTGGCCTGAACTTTTCTTGCTTTTGTACAAATGGGCTGGTCCACATTATGCTGGTCCTGTTGAGACAACTAGGAGTTTATCTCATCTCTCAGCACTGGTGTTATATCTCATTCTGCCATCCTGGTTTGGTTGCTTCTCCTAGCTAATACACACTATTGTCAGCAAGCCACATCCCTGACATAAAGAATCACTTTCTAGGAGGACCCAGCATGGTAAACAGCTTTTCTGGCACCCCAGAGAACCCAGTAATCAAAGACAACAAAGTCACACTGTTCCACAAGGGGAAATTGGGGGTCATTCTACTAGTCTTGGGCAGAAGAGGTCAAGCTTTGCCAACGTGTCCTGCTGAGCCTGGCACCCCACTGAAGCCAGTGATGAGGAAGGTCCTACCCAGAAGGGAAAAAAATTGTCCAAGTAGCTCTGCCAGCCTTCCTGGCACCTTAGGAAACCCAATTAGAAGAGGCAGCAATGCACAAGACTGGCATTTGTGTAGGACACTTTCTCCAAGAATCAGTCATTTTCTCGATAGGCTGTTTGCTAGACTATCTGATAAATTTCTTTCATATCTCAGCTAACATAGCCCTAATGGTACAGGGTGGATATTTCAAAATTTTATTGTAGTAAAGCCCTGAAAATGGGGCAGGGTTAAAGTTGTCTAAAAGGTCTACCATCTCTGCTGTTTTCATTCCATTCTGGCAAAAAGTATAACAGTTTCAGATATTTTGATGTTTCCCTCAACCTCTGGATGAATTATTATTTTTACATAAATTTGGAAGCAGCTTGAATCAAACTGGGTTGCCACTGAAACTTAAATCACAATCTTGATTCATGCTGTCTTTGAATCTCAAACTCCAGTTTAGCTCAAATGAAGGCTGATTCACAGAGGCCTTAGTGACTAGCTCTTTCCTCTCCCACCATATTGTTTCTGGAATGCATCTACTCTCTGCAAAAGTGGCAAAAAATTCCCTGCCTCTTCCACAGGGAACAATATCTGTGAAAGCTGGGCCCCCGATCTGGCCCAGCAGGATTTCAAAGTATACCTTGAGAAATAAAGTATCTATTCATTAATCCTTGCCCTTTCTCTGAATCTGCAGCGACTGAATAAAAGAGGGACAGGGTGCCAGACAATATTAATTGAGCTATCCTGTTTTGTAAGGAAGTTGCCTGCTCGTTCTGAGAAAACTGTGCAAATCAAGCTTGCAACAAAATGTTGCAGTATACAATATTTTTGTTCACCCCTCTAGTCAGCCAACCATGCCTTCCTCCAGGATACTCCATTTACCCTCTAGTTTTCTATCTTCCTCTCAGCCACCATGCTCAATCCTCATTGGTATCATGAATCAATCTGATTTAGATGAATTGGAGGCGGAAGCTATTCAAGAAGTGTCATTGTTTGAAAGAACAGCTGAAGAGCTTCCAGGTCTAGTTGGAACAAGGCTGAACTGGTGGAGGATGTCAGAAAGTGTCACTTTCTAATCTAAAAACAGCTGAATAGGATGCAGTTTGGATTCTGGCTTTTGAAGAGCTAAAAGAATTTGGAATTCCTCTGAGTCCAGGAAAGTGAGGATGCATATATGTTGATAGTCAGAGAAGGAATCCAACTAGAATCCAAGATAGGGAAAAAATGAAGCAGCGACTGAGGCAGGATTGCTGAAATTACTCACACTGGAAGGGAGAATCAGCTGAATCAGAAGAGGGGCCATGGCAACTCTCATGATATAAAGTAAATACATTTGTTAGAGGCCACCTCTGTCATAACTCTCATTGCCATCCTGTTAGCTGCTTCCCTTGCTGGAGTCTTGGACTGGTTTATCTGGCTTACGATCTAATTTGTCTCTTGGTTTTGCTTTGGTTTCTGCCTGTAATTTCCTATATTTTGACCCCTAGCTGTTGATTTCTGTTTGTGCTCCTACTATTTTTTGCTTGCAAACTTTGGCAGAGTCAGTTTTAGGTAGGGTGATTGGGCTGTTTGGGGCTCCCCTTTTAGATTTTTAAAAATCTTTTCTAGATCACTGTAGACTTTCCTGATACTTCTGTCTTCTGCAGCTGGAGCCATTTTGGATACGTTAAGGTGCCACACTTAGAAAAGCGAGTTCACTGTTAGATCATAGTATGACCATAGAGTATGGCATGTGTCACTTTCCATCGTTCCTTTGCTTTCTTTTTGAACATTCAAAAGTACAGACTAATACAAATCAATGAAGATTCTGCACTCAGTTGATTGGTTAGTCTGATGTCAAAAGACGTCTCAATTTCACCAGATAATCTTTTGAATGTTGTTGCAGCCTTATATATAGACACCTGATTTTAGTTGGGATTTTATGCTAGTTTAGCTCCATCTCTGCTCCGCATTACCAATGGTCTATATAGCAGGATTTCTATGCTCAACTTAGCTTGCAACATAAAATCAATGGATATAATTGCAACATTGTTATACTCACTCGCTTCTAGCCCAACCCCCAATTGGTGTTGTTGCTGTTGTTATTTGCATTTGTCCCACATAGTTGGGATGTCCACTTGTTTTTGGCACTCAGCTCACCTGGTTCTTATAGTAATCAACTATCATGCAATGTAGGTTATAGTATTTATCTATATGCCAGCTTGTTGCAGAGCCTGATTAGAGCTGAGAAGGAGTGACTGGCCCAGGTTCACCCAGCTGGCTTCTGTGCCTAAGAGAGGACTAGAACCTGGGTCTCCCTGCTCCTGGTCCAGCACTACATCATGCTGGCTCTCTAATCCTCAGCCTGCAAGAAGAATCTGACATTGCTGGACATTACTGCATGGTTGATGGGAGCATCTAAAGCAGCAGAGATCAGGTGGCCATTTGCATTCTGTGTGCCTCAGATTCTGTTTGGTGTGACCGAGAGACTTCTGTTCTGCTCAAGACCTTCTCTTTAGGTCTCGTTTTCTTTTGTACAAAGCAGGCTAGCAGGCGTTGCTGGGACTACTGCTAGGAGCAAAAGGGATTTGGGACACGTTTCTTTGAGATCCTCCTTGAATAATTATATTAAGGGAAAATGACTATGCAGGTCTGCTGATGGGTTTTAAGGAAAATACCCTGAGATTAAGTTAGGAACTGCATATCTAATTAAGAGCCACTATTCATTAAACTCACAAAGGTTAAGCCTGGAACTGATCAAATCTAGAGCCTGGAGGATAAACAATCTAATCATGAAGTGTTGCTTACTATGTTTAGATCATCCAAATGTTCATAATAGCAGCAGAGTGACAGGACCAGTCTTAATTGGTGATGTAAAAGTAATCCACCATTGATTGTGCTGGGAGTAAATTTGTGCAATTCACCAGCAGAAACTTTGCAACAGCAGAAACATAAGCATTAAGCAGAATCTGTTAACAATTTTCCTGCTCTGATAAAAAATCATGCCCGAAAAAAGAATATCCTTCTGAAAGTTGTATAAATGTTAAATTCAGGAAATGTATATTATAAAAATGTATATTATAAAAAGCTTCATTGAGGCAAAGTAATATGAATTAAAAAAAAAAAGGTTGTCACATTAACAGGTACATTAGAGGACTTGCTTACAAAGCATCATCACTAAAATGAAGGATACAAGCACCCACAGGAAATAGTGGGAGCTATTTGAAAGTCCATAGGGAATAATCGGAGTTGGGAATGATTGTTATGGATGGGTTTCATTGAAATCAATGAAAAGTACGCATGAATTGTATATATAGCTTGAACAGGATTCTAAAAGAAAGGGAATGGGCCAAAATGAAACAAGGTAATTTCTATTAAAAAACACACACACACTATTCGGTCACAGAATATATTTTCTGTTTTGTCTTTTGGGGACTCTTACATAAATAAGGGAGGACAGGCAGAGAATATAAATAAGATGGGCTCCCAAGATGGAATTATGCCCCCTTGAAGTAGACGCAGGCCTGACCTCTCCTTTTGGCCTGGGAACCTGACCCCTTTGGAGGCGTAATGATAGGCTTAATGGTGGAATGATGGCTTCTAGAATGCCAGGGAATAAAAGAACCATCATTCCAGGGTTGATCTGTCCTCAAGTATAAAAAATAATAATTGGAAATAAAATGAGAAGGTTTATGGTGATTTTTCTACTATGTTGCTATAAACATTGTTTTAACTATCCATATCCATCTAAAACGTTCTTTTTCTTTTCCCTTTTTTAAAATAAAGAATATTGATGACATTGAAAAGGGGAAGCTGACAATGACAGAAGCTGCTGAGTCCCTTCAGAGATGGTGTGAATTTGAAACAACGATCTTTGGGAGTGAAGAGGTAGAAGAGAACTAGAAGAAGGGGCTCTTGAGGTTGAATGACAAATTGGGGGACTGAAATTATGGTCCTTGGGAGTGGACTGACAGGTTCACAACGATAGAAGACTGAAATTTCAGTCCCTGCATTCTTTCCCTAACTATGTGTGTATTCAGAAGAAAATGTTCCTGGGATAGCACTAGTTTACATTAAATATATTCAGGAGCTTTTTTGAACGGTGGGAAGTCAGTGTTTTTTCCAATACTGAGTTCATGAATAGTGCATATACTGGGGAGGGCCTATTATATTATTTTTCTTCCACCTTAATGAACTCCTCTCATGTCCACCTCTGATCAGTGAAGTATGACACAAGGTGATTGAATGGCAATCTCCCAGGAAATGAAGTTTGTTCACACACTCCAGGTAAGCTAGCTCCACTGCTGCCCTCCTCTGATTTATGGGTCCAGAAATTCCTTCCCTTTCGTAACAATAATGCCTTTAAAACCCCTTCTGTCTCCCTTGCTCTCATGGGTTTGCTACAAACTAAGAGATGTAAACTTCACATCTCCAGGAAACAGAGAGGCAAGGCACAGTAACAATTCCAAGTATGGACTGCAGTCAACACACCAGCGTTCCAAAGATATATCAGTAATTATAGAATCCAGTACTGCAGGCATCGAGACCCCTTCCACAAATCATCCCAGTCCTCAAGCCAGGGTCTTCTAGGACACAAGGCTCAGTTGTTGTTGTTTTTTAATCCCACACAATTCCGCAATGTCAGCTAGGTTGAGGAAGGCTGTGCTGAAAACGGAGCAGAATTTTCGGAAGTTTTTCTTCACAAAGCAAAGGAATTCACAAAGCTCAAAATTAGTTTTCCAAAACTGGGACCATGTTCCAAAACCAGAATCCCTTTTTAAGCAATCGCTGGCTCATTTTACACATTTTCTTGTGGAGCTAGGAATCCAGGCTGCAAGGAGCAGCTGAAATCAAGTGGGAAACAGGTTCTCAGGAACAGAGACAGCTCAAACTGGAATTGTGCCAGAACCAGAAAGACTCGAAGTGTCCAGTTAAATTCTCTGCCTTTATACCCTTTTCTGCCTCAGAGTCCCACGGCTGGCCTGGGAATACAGTATAGGGTTTATTCAATTCACCACTTGGCAACATAATCACGTGCCTTCCTTTCAGGAAATAAACTTGTTTAAGTGTTTGTGTGTGTGTGTGCATGTGTGCATGTGTGCGTACCTTTGCATACATTTAGGGGGATGCCTTCTAGTCAGTGTTGACTCCTGGCAACTGCCTAGACTAGTCCCTGCAGTTTTCTTGGCAAGGTTTTTTGGAAGTGGTTTGCCATTGTCTGCTTCCTAGGGCTGAGAGGGTGTGACTGGCCCAAGGTCCCCAGCTGGCTTCATGCCTAAGGCGGGACTAGAACTCACCGTCTCCTGGCTTCTAGTCTGGTGCCTTAACCTGCACCACTGCACCAAACTGGCTGTTTATACACACACATGCACATAGAGTATATATAATGTACAAATATATAAAATGTTTGCAGTGGTGTTCACATTTAATCTTGATCATACATTTTTATGCTACACTGGTTGAATATATGCACAGGGAGAGAGAGACAGAGAGATGGAGTCTCTGATGAAGAGTTGCTGTACTCGAAACAGGTTGGATCCAGCCAGCGAACATTGGATTGTTACTGAAGATTAATTGTGCTATTTCCTTCTGCAGCATCTTGTGTGGTTTGCCTCTTTTTTCCCTGGCTGGAGAAAGCACATAATGGCTCTCGTCCTAATTGGCTTTCTTGTTCATTGAGAAGAAATACACGTTGGGAATCTCAGTCATGGATCTCCCACAAAATGTGTTGTTTGGTTCTAATTGTTGCCTCGGTTTCTCCCCCCTCCTCCCCTAGAATATTATATTTTGCTGAAAGCAATTGTTTCCCTGTTATGTATTGCACTCATTTACGCTGCAGCCAGAAGGGATTCCTTATTAAGATAGTGAACATCCTGACTTCTCCACTTTCCAGAACCCTGCAAATTATCCAGCACTCCTCCATGCTAGTATGGTGTGAACATAGCCATGTCTGCCTGAAGAAGCCTCTGTATCTCTCTTAGCTGTTGTGCTGATGGCCCAGGGCTCAAGACAACCAGCATTTTCAATTCCTACAGACTCTTGATTGCCATAAATGTGTGGCAATCAGCTCCAGAACAGACCAGGTGGGTAGCAGCTTGTCCATCTGACGAAATGGGTCAAGACAAGCAGTCCATGGGGCACCTGCCCTGTTCCTTCAAATACCCACCACCTCAAGGGTGCAATTTTCTGACAAACTTCCATTCAAAGAAATGATTTAAACTGTAAACTTTGGTCTAACATTTTTTTTTTTGCTTTAACTTTTGTCTCTATGCTGCTTTTCTCCTGTGAAGCATCTCAGTTCTGACTGCTCCCCTTTAGTTCCGCCATTTACTTCTGAACCTCTGGCAGTTCATGATCTGTTTTATAAGCCTCCAAATCAAGGTGTTCATGGGGTATGGTCAAAAAAGTCAAGACAATGGCTGTGATGATGCGATTGAAGCTGTGCCTGGTTTTTATGGGTCTCTAGGAGCTTTGATCACACTGTTGTGGACACCATATTGACTTTTCTGACTACATCCTGCATACACCCCTGCTCCCAATTAGCATCTCCTTTTCAGTGGCTGCCTCCATCCGTGGCTCACCAGCAATCTGCTCACTGCTGTCTGGTGCCAGCTTCTGTCCTCTGTGCCATAGTCTGGGCTGGCACTGTAGCAGATTTCATTAGTCTGTTGTGAACCTCATATATTGCTCTGGGCATGTCCACGCACAACTAATCTTGGGTTTTATCCCATCTTCAGGAAAGGAGGGAGTTATTCATTTATTGTACAGGTTGTAAGGTTTACCCCATTCGTCTCAGAGAAACTCTCGTGACACGTGTGTTCAGCAAAGAAGTTTACTCAAGCGTAACGTAAGTAAGTACAGACAAAGCCAGGGTTGGCTTGGCACATCTTACAATGTATTTATTAGCTTCCCCGTTCCCGCGTTTTGCCCCGTTGCTTAGTTACAGATTACCCACAGTAATCCCCCCTCACCCAAATGGCAGATTCAGTCCGGTGCTTTTGTCTTTCTGATTGCCATCTATGGGTTGTGCTGTTGTTGCCTTTATTGGGCTTTCCTGTTTGCGCGCAAAGCCAGGAGTTCTCAATCGCTTGCTGATTGCTTCGCTTCAGAGTCTCTGCACGTTCCTTTGTCTCCAGCGCTCGAGGGAAGCTGGCACTGATACAAAGTATCCGCTCGTGGTTTGAGTTAAGCGCCGCCACCTGCCGGTAATCAGTTCGCGGTTTCACTTCCCCTTTTTCTCTGATAGCGCCTGAGCGGTGAAATTGACTAGGCGAAGCCGAGCGGTGCTTTCGCCGTGCTGTGCCGTGCCGGCTGAATCTGACACAGGTCACACTGTTGTACTAGTATATATGCATGTATTATTGGAGGGACTGGAACAGAAGGAGGACTTAATCCAGTGGAGGGCATGGAAGGAGTAGAACTTGAATCAAAGTCATCCTCTGATTTGCGAGACTGGGGAGTCGTGCTTGCCAGAAGATGACTGCTCGGAGGGGGAAGTAATGTACTCACAGAGCATGGCTATTCACTTTCGGCAGATGGCTGGAGTGGGATTGGCACTGTCATGAAGAATAGAGAAGAAACAAGAACAAGAACAAAGTGCTGTGCCCTGGACTGTCTGACTGTGGATACCTGAGAAACCTGGTTCCACAGAAGTGACAGCAAAGCAAAGGCAGTAACTGGAGGAGAGCGTTTGCCGAGAACCCCAAAGCATCTGTCTCAATGCTGGTTCTGTACCTCTGCCTCAGTCATTTACTGTAATTAGGGGCATGTTCTGAGGAGACAGACCCTGCATGGTAACCAGATGTGGTCTGGCGATGATGCAATCCTCTTTTCCATTTGATTAAGTAGGAAAAAGTACACCAATTTAAAGACACACGTTCATGAATGTACAGTACAGTATATTTTTTTCATTCACTATTTACAAAAAGGCTCCAACATGGCAAGTACTGTGGAAAAGAAATATTAAAATGTATCTCCAAAATCCTAATAGTGAAGAGAAACAGGATCCTTTGTGACCAAGTTAATTGGGTGGAAATCCAATGGACCTAGGCCCACAGCAGCCCCATCATGTGAACAAATAAAATGCAGAGCAAGAATCAAGGATATATCCTAATTCTAATGGGCTTGAAGAGTATTGGAACCACTTCATTATGGATGTGTGAAGTGTCCCAGGGTGTGGCAAAAAATATCAAGATGGCAGCTGCAATGGTACGATAGAGGCTTCAGCTGTTTTTACATGCATTGCACATGCAGTGCACATCAAAATGATTTGCACCATCGTGGCCACCATCTTGACTTTTTTAACCACACCCTGCGGACCTCCTTGGTTGTGGCTATGTCAGAAAGAGGACAGAAGGGAAACGCTGGATTAGCCTATGATGGAGGAGGCAGTATTGAAGCTCCCAGAGTTGAAGTGCAAAAAATGGTTGACTGGGCAGGCCATGTTGAGTGAGTTGGTGCAGAGGACTTACAGCTGGATCAGGCAGCACAAGTCTAGGGAAGAAAGAGAGGAATGGCAGGACAGGCAGGAGCCCCTCTCAAACTGAGAATGGTAGTTGGCCATTCTGCAGAACAGAGATGAATCAAAGCTCACTAAGAGGAGCTAAAGTTGAAATAAAACATGATTAGTTGATGGGAACTGAAGCAGACTAACCATGCCACTCCAATTTGGAAAACAAAAATAGGGTTCACCAGTAGGAGGGCTACAACAGGGTGTTTGGGGAGTGGAATCTCCAACATGTAGTTTTCTCCTTAAGTGAACTGACCAGAGTCCTGAGAAAATTAAAGGACTGGCATGGCCATGTGATGGTGCTACTGTTAGTCCTCGCCTACAATTGGGATACTCTTGAGAGGTGTTCTGCGCAAGTCAGACTGCTAAGGAAAAGAAGTGAAGGGACCCTGAAACAGAACAGAAAGGGGCTGGCTGCACACCCGTCCTTGGAACTTAGAGACCAAGGCAAGAGCGCGCTCAGCAGCTGAGCTCACTTTGTGCTCAGTTAAAGAACAGGGAGGAGAAACACAACCACTGAAGGGGACTGATATTTTATGTTGAGGATGGATTAGAATAAAAGAAGGGGGTGCCAAGGAGCAAAAAAAACTAGTGCACAAAGAGCATAAATGACTGAACAGGAGGGCATCCGCTGGCAACTCAGGCACTGAGCCCTTCCACAGATTAGCATTTCTAGTCCCTGAGTGAACACTGTGCCAGCTTCAAGAGGATTCATGTTACCCACTGGTCCCACAATTACTTGCATCTCATCTCTCTCTCAAATTGCAGCCAGTATTTGCACTCTGAGCCACTTTCATTCTAGGACTCCAAAAAAGGAAATGGATAGATTTTCAAGTAGGGCAGCCAACCAGAGCTTTCTGCTTCAGATTTACCAATCTCTGAGTTTACTGCCCACCCTGAGAGCTTCCAGTGATCTGTGAGCTCTCAGCAGCCTTTCTGTCTTCCTTCACAAGAAAGAGAAGGAAAACGTGTTTGTTTTTCTCTCTCTTCCTTCCATAAAATACATTTGCCCACATGTATTTCTGCACATTTCTCTAGTGGTTTGGAAAATATTTCTTCTGGTAGAGATGGAGGAAAGGAAATCTTGAAGCAAATGCAAGAACCCACTACCCCCAAAAGACTTCTGTTCACAATGGTGGCATTAAGTAACTCTTTCTTTACTGTGATGACATGGAGCAAACCCTCTGAAGTCTGTTAGCCCAGCAAATCCAGATCGTAGTGTGGTAGGAAGGTCTGGAAGGGAGAATCTATTTCTGCAATTACAAGCGAAGGCTTCTGTTCACCATGGAGCTATATGAGCAAGTCCTGCTTCTCTAGAGTTGGGCAGAGTGAACCACAGGCTGGGAGGAAGGGTGGCAGACGGTCTTTCCAGTATGGAAACCAGCTTCCCAGAAAGAAGAATGCGAGTTTCAACTTTCTCTGAAGTGACTGGCAGCCAATTTCCTGAGATGCATGTGGAGCCAGTGTTTTTAGGAAATTGCCATGTATCAGCACGGGTTTGTAGCCAAAGAGTGCACCCAGACAGCAGCATTAATGTGCTTTGCTGCAGTTTGTGAACATTGAGAAAGAAGAGGGTTTGGGGTGGGGGTGGAGGAGAGAAGCAGGATAGGAAACACCTCCTTTGGTACAATTAACTTGCAGTTACTGTACCAAAGACTTTCTTCCAAATTCTTAATTCTGGTTTCATGGGAAATAACAATAATTCTCTTCAGTGGTCTCTTTGGCACCAGTTTGCTAATTCCCCACAGCAATCATTCCATTTGAGGGGTGAACTGACAGCTGCAGGTCCATCCTCTCCCTTCCCTCCATGGCAGAGGAAGTAGGGTGGGAAAAATAGGGTGAATGACTTGCCTGGTGCCGCTGATAGCAGATACCCCATTTCCCCCCTCCCTTCTTTCCAGAAAATCTTCCCACTCCCCTATACATGGATTTGGCACTGGACTGCTGGACACTGTCAAGAATGTACCACCCAGCTGTGTGGATCAGGCACTGCTCTGCCAGGACTAGGTGGGCAGCTTTACCTTGCAGGGTGGTAGTTAATGTGCCACTTCCCCCACTTCTCTTCCCCCATGGAACAACTCCACAGGACTAAGAATCACCCTGTCCACTTCTCTGGTCATCTGGGATCTGCTGCCAGCTGTGGCAGGATTGGCAGAATTAGGAGAACCCTCAGAGGTAAATGGCCCTGGAAAACAGTAGCCTAGGACAGGTCTGCAGATGGTCTGGATGGCAAGATTTGTGTTGGCAAAATGTAGAAAATACCACTTTAAAACTAGCACAGGAAAAGACAGGTGCGGGCGGCCTTTGAGGTGGGTCAGGGGTGAGTGGAAGACAAGGATATCCCTTCATGTTTTTCTGAATTGGTGAATGAGGCATCTTTCTGCCATGGTTTGTGGGCTGTGCAGAAAAGCCCCAATATTATGTGCCAGGTGGAATCATGGAGCACAACAGAGGCACAGTTAAATTGTAGTATGGTAGAGCTAATTGGAAGTTTAAGGCCCACCAAGTATTTTGAAAAATGAGGATTCTAGCACTTTAAGCTAAGGGCTATAAACAAGAGCTTTCTGTATAGAGTATAGAAGATGACCAAGAGAGGGGAGATCCGTTAACAAGGCAACGATCAGTTAAACATGGCTTAAGCCCATACAAAGGTAGAAATTTATGAAAACACCTAAGATAGAAATTTATGAAAATACCTCCCTAATTCACATGAAGATAAAAGAGGGAGGAGGGAAAGCACGTCCAGACTTATAGTTCTAATATAAATAGGTAGGCCTACATGATCTAAACTATCTTGTAGGGCTGATGCTTTCTAAAGGCAAAAGAGGAATATGATATATAGGCATAGGTGGCTGCATATACTTTTAGAGTGCATCCCTTCTCCTTAAACTAAATGACCTGCTGCTCCAACTCTCTGGGGATTCAAAGCAGGACCTACTTGATTGTAGATATAGAAGGTAAGAGAAAGAGAGAGAGAGAGAGAGAGAGAGAGAGAGAGAGTAGGAAAGAAAAGAAAATCATCTGTCTGATATTCACCAACAGGAAAGATTCAGTCAATGAAGTGGGCACAGTAGGACCTATAGAGGAAAGTGGCTCTTTAAAGCGAGAATTTTGGGTTTTAAGGAAAACTAAAGCTGATTGTGGTTAAATGTGTATCTTTAAAAGTGGATTTTAATTCATTCAGAACAATGATTCCACAGCAGGAGAAATTAATGGAAAAGGAACCCCTATGGATATGAACTTCTTAAAAAGCATGATCACAAATAACTCCAATGAGGAGAGAGGAGGAGAGAGAAAGAGGAAAAAGGAAGTTAACAACAGAAATCAAAGTGGCTGCTTAAAAAGTTTCATGAAGATCTAAACATCAAAAAGCCCATATACAAGGATAAGTTTTTAAAAATGGAAAGAGTGGCATATAATGAAAGGAAAGTATCAGGGCATAGTCTGAATCTGTAAGAATGGGGTCAGGAAGATTAAGGCTTAGAATGAGCTGAGGTTTTCAATGAACACCAAAAATTAAAATAAGGTTTATTTGGGTATGTGTGGACCATAAGAGGAAAGTCAAGGAAACTGGCAGTCTGCTGGTAGAGAAGATGGCAAGATAGTAATGGGCAACAAGGAGAAGGCTGAACTGCTTAATCCTGATTTTGCACAAAGGAAAAAGTGGCTCAACCTGTCAGAAGCTGCACCATGGGGACCAAAGAGAAATGTGGGTCAAATAGGCAAAGAAGAGGTGAGAGAACGCCTAGATACTTTGAATAAATTCAGGTCACCAGGGCTGGATGGATCACACCCCAGGGTGCTAAAGGAATGGGCAGACCACTGACTGTACTGTTTGAGAACTCCTGGAATACAACGGAAGTGGAAGAAGATTGGAGAAGAGCTAATGTTGTCCCAATTTTTTAAAAAAGGCAAAACGTAGATCCAGGAAACTGCAGACCAATCAGCTTGACATCAATATCTAGGAAAAATTTTTAGGAAATATAATCATGCAGTGGGTTTGCCCATGCTTAGAAAAGAACAAGGTAATTTCTAGAAGCCAGTATACATTTGTTAAAAATAAGTTATGCCAGAGAAATGTTATTGGTTTTTGTTTTTTTTTAAATAAAGTGACTATACTAGTAGACCGAACAATATTGTGGATGTAGCGTGCCTAGATCTCAGTGAGGCATTTGACAAAGTTGATCATAGCCTCCTTCTTGATAAAATGGAATAATGTCGGATGTCCCACTACCAGTTGGTTGAATGCATGGCCTAATGCAATACCTAATGCATGGCCCTTAGTGGATCTATGTCTACGTGGAGGAAAGTATGTAGTGGGGTACATCAGGGCTCTGTCCTGGGCCTAGTGTAAGAGTTGCCGCATTCATCACCAAATAAAAACGCAGGCTCATACAAAAGGTGTAATGCAGGTGGTTACAAACAAAGCCAGGGTTGGCTTGGCACAGGTTACATAGCATTTTACAGGTTCCCTGTTCCCGCGCTTTGCAAGTCCAGCCTGAGACTGCCCCTGCCCGCCTCTCGCCCCCGGGCTCTCCCCGCCTCAGTCCGATGGCAGGCTCAGCCGGGGTCCTTTGTTTCCTGGCTGTCTTGCTCATGAGGCCGGTCCCGTGAGGCTGACTCACGATTGTGCTTGATGGGCGGCTGAGCACGGCTTGAGCTGCAGGGCTCTTTGTCTCTATTGCCAGCTGCTTGCCTGCGGTGGTTGGGGGAAGTCCCGCTTGTTACAAGGTAATTGATTTCCCACCGCAGGCTGATTGCCGCCACCCGTCGGCAGTTTACTTGTGGTTAGCACTTCCTCTTTCGATTGCCTGCACCTGAGGCAAGGAAGCTGACCAGGTGTGCTTGAACTTAGCTAGGCGGAATGGCGGCTAGCTTGACTGGCGCGCACTGAGCCAGGCTGAAGCTGACACCCAGTGCACCTCAACATTTTTATAAATCATTTAGATGAGTGGAGAGAAGGGACGCTCATCAAATTTGCAGATGTCGCAAAGCTGGGGTTGGGGATTGCGGATATCTCAGAAAACAGGCTCAAGTTTCAAAAGAATCTTGATAGACTTGAATATTGGGCACTGTGGAATAATATGCAGTTGAATGGCAAGAAATATAAGGTTCTGCATTCGGGTAGGAAAAACCAGATGCACAGATACAAGACAGGCAGTACCTGGCTCAGCAGTAAGACTTGTCTGGGTTAGCGTTGTGCATGAGATTATGCATGAGCCAGCAAGTGTGCTGCAGCCGCCAAAAGAAGCAATGTAATCTTGGGCTGCATCAACAGAGATACAGCACTGACCACCATGCTATACTGGTCAGGCCAGACTTGGAAAACTCTATCCAATTCTGGTGGCCAAAATTTAAAAAGGATGCTAAGGAGCTAGAAAGAGTGCAGAGAAGAGTGACAAGGATGGTGCGGGGCTTGGAGGCTAAATCCCATGAAGAATAGTTAAAGGATGTTTACCTTGGTATGTTTACCTTGAAGAAGAAAAGGCTTATTTAAGGGGAGAGAAGATAGCAGGCTTCCAATACTTGAAGGGCTGTCACAGGGAAGAGGATATGGATTTATTTTCCAAAGTACCTGAGGGTAGGACAGGAATCAGTAGTGGAAGCCTTGCAGAGAGAGATGCAAACTCAAAATAAGGAGGAATTTCCTGACCGTTTCCTGGAGTTGTCAGGGCTCTATGAGTGGAGGTTTTCAAGCAAAGGTTGGACCTCCATTTGTCTAGAGGATTCCTGTCCTGAGCCTCTAAAGGCCCTTCCAACACTGATGATAGGGTTCCATAAGAGCCGTGTTTCTCAACCTTGATAATTTTAAGCTGTGTGGACTTCAGCTCCCAGAATTCCCTAGCCAGCTTAATATTGCCAAGGTTGAGAAACACTGCATAAGAGGTAGAAAGAGTTACAAAAAGCAGCCCAGATTTGTAAATATGATATCAGGGAATTTAAAATTTAAAACTCAGAGTGAACTGATATTAATGAAGGAAGCTGGGATGGTCTAAAAGGGCTCCTTCATTGGAAAGAAAAACAAAAACAGTCTTCCAGCTGCTTGGTGAAGCTGGTGAATGGCCAAAAGATTGCAATGAATAGGTGGAGCTCTGCAGTGTTATTTTAGCTTTAGTTTCACTGGGTAGGTCTGAAGAATAGGTGGAAAGAGCAGCCTTGGGGTCTGAGCTGGATAGAGAGATTTATTTATTTATTGTCTGATTTATATCCTGCCTTTATTTTCTATAAAGGTAACTTACAGAGTGCGCCCACCTCCTATTTTTTCACATTCCCTGTGAGGTGGGATGGGCTGAGAGAGAGTGATTAGCCCAAAGTCACCCAGTCAGCTTTCATGCCAAAAGGAGGATTAGAACTCATGGTCCCCCAGTTTCTAGTTCAGCACCTTAACCACTACACCAAACTGGCTATGTAGTCTGGGAATACAACCTGAATCTGTTCAATTCACCTGAGGTGATTGGATTCTTAAGGTAGTGAAGAAACATGGTGGTGCAGTGGCTAGCCCTCTATCCATTCTTGTTGGGCCTTTCCCACTGTTTATCAAAAAGAGTTATAAGAAAATTATTCTGTCATAAAATTGGCTATTGCCATTGTCTTTGTTTTTTTCAACCTATTTTAAATTGCTTTAATATACAGAAAGAAAAGAAAAATATTCAAGGATACACATAAAGAAAAGAAAAATGGCAAACAAAATAGAAAAAAAAAACCAAAGGAAAAAATAAAAGAAAGAAATTCCTGATGAAGTATCTGTGTAAGAGAGGAATAGTCTGCCTGTGGAAGTTGTGATTTCTCTATCTTGGGTAGTGTCAGATTCAGCTGGCACGGCACAGCGAACGCCGCTGCTCAGTTTCACCTAGTCAATTTCACCGCCCCAGGTGCTAGCAGTGGAAAGGGGAAGTTAGCCAAACTGCAAATTAATTGCCAACAGGTGGCGGCACTTAACTCCAGCTGCAAGCGGATACATTGTATCACCGCTGGCTTCCCTCGAGCGCTACAGACAAAAGGAAGTGCAGCGGCTCGGAAGCGCGTCAATCAGCACGCAATCAAGAACGCCCAGCTTTACGCGCAACAGGAAAACCCAACAAAGACAACAACCACACAAACGATAGACAGCAATCAAGAGGACAAAAGAACCGGACTGAATCTGCCATTTGGGCAAAGGGGGGATTACTGCAGGTAATCTATAATGAGGCAACGGGGTAAAGTGCGGGAACGGGGAAACTATAAAACACCATGTAAGTTATGCCAAGCCATGTAAGTTATGGCTTTGTCTGTACCTACCTATGTTACACTCTGGTAAACTTCTTTGTTGAACTTGCGTGTCACAGTGCTGCGGTTTGGAGACAAGGAGGATAGGATGAGAGAGAGCCAGAGGCGACAGTGGGCGGTGATGAGAAAGGAGGCAAACCCCGAGTGGCAGTTGGCGGCGGAGGTGGTGGTTCCGCAGAGAGGCGAACAAGCCATGGCGGGAGCCAAGGCAGTAGCAGCGGCGAGCCCAGGGATCACCGAGGTGGTGGCAGCACTGGTGGCGTGAAGCCCCAGTGTGGTGGCAACCTAGACGGTGGCGGCAGCAGCTGGCTCCATGCAGGGAGAAGCGGCAGAGCCAGGGAGCGTCGGGAGTGTCCCCCACCACTACCATGACCTGGCGGCGGTGTTCGGCGAGGCGGAGTCGGATCAGCTCCTGCCTCACAGACCCAGTGACTGTGCAATAGAGCTGGAGCCCGGGGCCAAGTTGCCCAAGCCTAAATTGTACTCCCTATCGGGGAAGTAGATGGCTGCCCTAAGGGAGTTCGTGGACAAGAACTTGGAGCGGGGATTCATCCAGCCAGCAAAGTCCCCTCTGGCAGCCCCGGTGCTGTTGCATGAAAAGAAGGATGGCTCACTAAGACTGTGCGTGGACTACTGGGGGCTGAACGCCATAAGCACAGAGTACAACTACCCCCTTCCCCTGATGAAGGACCTACTATCCCATCTGTCCAAGGGGAAGGTGTTCATGAAACTGGACTTGCGGGAGGCATACTTCAGGGTCCGGATACGTGAGGGAGATGAGTGGAAAACTGCCTTCAATTGCCCGCTTGGCAGTTTCCAGTTTTGTGTGATGCTGTTCGGGTTAAAAGGGGCCCCGGGGGTATTCATGCAATTAATAAATGAAGTGCTGCATGATCTTCTCTACCGGGGCATCCTTGTCTACCTGAACGCCATCCTAATCTACTCCGAGACCCTGACCGAGCACGTGAAGCTAGTGCGTACCATGCTCCAAAGACTGCTAAAGGCTCAATTGTACGCTAAGCTCTCGAAGTGCGAATTCCATCGAGAGCAACTGGACTATCTTGGGTACCGGATATCCAGCTGGGGCATTGGGATGGACCCGGTGAAAGTGAAGGATGTACTGGGGTGGGAAGCACCGTGGACCCGGAGGCAGCTCCAAAGCTTCTTGGGGTTCACTAACTTCTACTAGCAGTTCATCCCGAACTTCGCCTAAATTGCCCTACCATTAATGGACTTGCTTAAGACTCAGGGCAGCGGCAAGCCCCCCAAACCCAGCATGCCCCTCGCGTGGACCCAGGAGTGTCAGGAGGCGTTGGGGGACCTAAAGTGGAGGTTCACCGCAGAGCCCATCCTGCGTCATCCCGACCCGGACCGGTGGTTTGTGATCCAGGTGGAGGCCTCAGACATGGCAATGGGAGCAGTCCTCCTACAGCCCGGACTGGAGGAAGCCCTCCACCCGTGCACGTACGCATCAAGGAAATTCACCGAGACAGAGAGGCGGTGGATGGTGTGGGAGAAGGAGGCATTCGCTATAAAGTGGGCTTTATCCACCTGGAGACATCTGCTGGAGGGGACGAGCCAGCCATTCGAGGTGTGGGCGGACCACAAGAACCTAGAGGCCCTTAGGACCCCGTGGAAGCTTTCACCCAAGCAGGTGCGCTGGTCCCAATACTTTGCCCAGTTCCATTTCGAACTCAAACATATACCAGAGAAAAAGAACTTCCTAGCGGACAGACTGTCCCACATGCCACAGCACACCAGCCAACGGGAGGAGATTGTGGACTCGGTAATCCCTGCTACCCGGCTGGCCACGAAAGCTGTGACTTACGATGCAGAGCCAGAACTCAAACGGACTTTCATAGAAGCCGGTGAGAAAGACTCTTGTGTGGTGGCAAATAAAGACTCTTTGACGGGGCATGGGGACTTGTGGTGGCATGAGGGCAAGCTGTATGTACCTGAGGGGTGCCGGAGGGAGGTAATAGAGAGAACCCATGACAATAAAAACGCGGGGCACTACAGCTTCGTAAAAACCCTCCATCTAATATGGAGGCAATTCTGGTGGCCAACCCTTTGGAAGGACATGGAAGTGTACACGGCAGGCTGCCCGACTTGCGCGACGGCCAAAGGGAGCAAGGGGAAGCCCCAGGGACTCCTCCAGCCTGTAGCGACTCCAGACACCCCCTGGCAGGAAGTTGTAATGGACTTTATTGTGGAATTACCCAAGAGCAAGGGGAAGACAGCCATTTGGGTAGTGACGGACTTGTTTTCTAAGCAAGCGCACTTCATAACATGCCGGCAAGTCCCCGTGGCGGATAGACTGGCGCGGATGTTTGTGTAACATGTGTATCAATTGCATGGTGCCTCCTGACGAATCGTGAGTGATCGGGGCGGGAACTTCATCACAAAGTTTTGGCGGGAGTTCCTGAAGTGAGTGGGGACTCAGCAAACCCTCTCCTCAGGGGCACATCCGCAGATGGATGGGGCCACGGAACGCCTTAATGGGGGCTTGGAACAGTACCTACGGTTCTATGTAGGCTACCAACAGGATGATTGGGCAGAGCTACTGCTGTTATAACACGAGAGTTTCTTGGGAGCTGAACGGGGTAAACCTTACAGGTAGTTCTTAAAAAGAGGCTGGACAGCCACCCCTCAAGAATGGTTTAATTGGTTTTCTTTCACTTTGCAGAGATTGGATGATCCTTCAATTTGACATTTCTATGACTCTGTGATGAATACTTATTATCATACTTAGAACAAACAGCTCAGGTTTTGAATAAACATTAAACCATGACCACATGGAATAGTACTGGTTGGTCTTTCCAGGTTGATGATAGAAAGCCAGTGGATACCCAGTCCAAGTTTGTAAGTCTGGAATAGTGCAGTCTTTCTTTCATATTAGAATCTGTCTCAAATTAATACAATAAGTAACTTACTCACAATTCTTTAAGACACTTAACCATTGACTTGTTAGTATGGAGTACTACTACTACTCTTTGTTGACATTTCTTGTGAGTAACTATTTATCTCTTAAAATAATTAGAGATAAATATAATATCTATATTTAGAATATAAGTATTATGTAATAATATTTATAATATATAAAATATATTATATAATAATATATAATGTATAATATATTATTATAATATAATATTTATCTCAAAAAATCCCTTGTATATTTAGAATTGTCCAAAATACATTTCAGTATTAATAATTCAGGAGTTTTAGGTGCTGTTAATGCACTGGGACCAAGTTGTGAAATCAAAAGATATTTAAACTGAGTATGTTGGCAATCTGCAATTGTACACAATTCAATTTCTTTTTACAATGTCTCAGACATTTTAAAATTTGGTTAATAATTAATTGATCTAAAGTATTGATACCACCATCTGCCTATAAGCTAACCTCCTACCCCCAACCTGCAGTTTTCAAACTAGAATTATTCCAAAGTGTAAGCTTATCATGTGAATAAAGGTTGCCAGTAGAGGTGAATAAGTGTAGCTCAGGGTTGAACTATGGAGTCCTTGGGGTTCTCTGAGCTTGGTTCTTTTCTTGCAAATGTTTCATTACCCAGTTAAGTAACATCTTCAATGCTAAAATGGGATGGGGTTTGCTCTCTATTCATATACTGTGGCCTGCCTTGCCAGTGCTGGTAAGGGTGGGGGTTTTGTTTTGCTCCTCTGGTAGTTCCTTGATTAGCATATGTTTACTGCTTGATTCTGTGCCTGGTGGTAACCTTTGCTTATCTGGGTGATGATTGCTGGTGATGATTGCTGTTGAGGCGATCTTCTGGTATTTTGTCTCTTTTGAATAGTATGTAGATGCTGTTTGTCTCTATGTGTCTGTTAATTGCTGCCTTGTCTGAATACCAAGCTTCCAAGAATTCCTTCGCATTTTTTGATTTAGCTTGGTCTAAGATGCTAACAGTTTCCCAGTTGAAACTATGGTTAAGTCTGTCCATGTGTTGTGAGATTAAGGAGTTTTCATCATGTCTTCTGACTGCCAGTTGGTGTTCATGGATGCGCTCTGCTAGCCTTCTGCCTGTCTGTCCTACATAGTGGTTGTTACAGCCTGACCCTGTATGTTGTAGATGACTCCTGTTTTTTCTCCTTGTGCTACTGGGTCTTTTGGTTTACTTAAGATATTTTGGAGTGATTTTGTTGGTTTGTGTGCTACAGAGATGCCACGTGGTTGTAATAATCTGTTGGTGGTTTCTGAGACGTTTCTGATGTATGGCAGTGTGATCCTTTTCATAGCCTGTGTTGGTTGTATTGTAGTAGGTTGAGTGGTCAGGCACTTTTTATAAAGTTGCATGGATATCCATTTTGTTGGAAGATGTTGTATAGGTGGTCTTTTTCCTTTTTCTGCTGTTCTGGGTTGCTACAGTATGGATCCAGTATGTAGATGACACCTTTGTTATAATAAAAAAGGAACAACCAGAGAAGACACATGAAACCATCAACAACATCTTCAAAGGAATAAAGTTCACCAGAGAGGAAGAAAACAACAACACGCTACCCTTCCTGGATATCCTCATCAGCAGAGGAAACAACAGTCAATTAGAAACCCAAGTTTATCAGAAGACAACCCACACTAATCAAGCACTCCATTACCAAAGTAACAACCCAACCTTCCACAAAAGGAGCTGTGTAAGAACATTATTCAAGTGAGCACAAATGCATTGCAGCAACCCAGAGCAAACCCAATCCCATTTTAGCACTGAAGATGTTACTTATGCGGGTAATGAAATGTTTGCAAGAAAAGAACCAAGCAAGGACTCCACAGAATAAAGGTCGGAAATATGTTTATATCCCAATTTTTCCAAATATGCCTTATAGGAAATGCAGGACTACAAAGACTCTCTGGCATATGCGAGTTAACACCCATTTCTTTATTAAATGTTGATGCTAACATTTTGACAATGCTCAAAATACAGGAGAATTTAAATTGGAACAGGAACCACTGCCCTGCTCTTTTATCAAAAGTATTGTATAAAAATGTTCTAATTGTGCCCATTGTAGTTTTTTAAAAACTTGGTCTGAATTCCCATAAATAAATTTAAATTAAAACATATGCCAGGTGATAAAGCTGAAACTCAGAAATGTTAAAACCTCTCTTCTTATACAATTTAAATGAAGAGGATCTAGGATTTGTCCATCCCATAAACATTTTCTTAGTAAGTAATCAAATGCTTAAAACACCTTAAAGGTATTAACTTAAGAATCCCTCTATATCAGTTATGAAAAATATTTATTTTTACAACATGGGGATTTTTAACTATCTATTTATATTGAAATCAATCTTAAATAAACAATTTGAAATATCAGAGATATTTAAAGGAATTCAAACATCAAATATAAGCCCATTTTTAATAAATTTCCATAGACAATTTAAAACCAACAGGGAGTATATGAGATTTGCTCCAGTTAATTGAGTAATTTGATAATCTGCCATTCTTTTGTACTTTGTCAATACATTTTAGTAAAGATCATTCATAATAATCAAACATATCATCAGCATATAGTAACAGTCACTTTTATACTCATAATGTTCTCTGATTGCTTAAGACAAGCTGATGGCTCCAATATTGAATTAAAAATAGGAGATAAAGCTTTATAGAAGAAGAAATAATACGGTCTGTAACAACTCTGGCCAAAAGTTTAGAATTTTAATACAATTAATAAAAATAGGATAAAATCCATCTTTAACCAAAACTTGCTCCATAAATTTCAGTTGCATCCAGTAAAAAGTCCTTTCTACATCCCATGAAATCACTACAGATGATTCCCATTTTTTTTCCTGACTATATAGCTAAAGGCAATCTGTAGTCAGTAATTATGCAGGATGAACAATTCAAGGTAGCATTATCTGTAATCTACATGATTGTCAAAATTTTAGCATCAACATTTAATAAAGAAATCTGATGCTCACTTGCATAGGCAGTACAGTTTGTTAAAAAGTAGAGAAATTTTATTTTAAAAAAGCATTGTTTTAATCTCCAATAATATAGGAACAAAAAATGTAATGTATGCAGGGGTGTCTGAAGATTATGGTAAAAAAAAAAGTCAACATGGCAGCCAGGATGGTGTGATGGGAGCTCCACCTGGTTTTTATGTACATTGCATGGGAAGAGGAGGCATCCTTCCCCACCACTGAGATTCAGGTGGCTCCGCTTTGCCTGCTTTCAAGAAGTCTTTAAAAAACTGGATTGTGGGGGGGGGGGGGGGGGGGTTTCCCGAAGGGGATGTGGAAAGAGGGTGCTCTTCCTTGAGTGATTGTTTTTTTAACTTTGGGACATTGTTTAGAGTTGTTTTTGATTGGGCAGTCCAGAAATTTATTAAACAAATAAATAGTGCCAGAGATCTGAAGAAAGGTATTTTTTTCCAAAAGGGGAAAAAAAAAAAACTTGGCTAACTACAGACCATTCAGCTTAATGCTGATATTGGGCAAAAGTCTGGAGCAGATTATGAAGCATTTGGTTTGTGTTTAGAAAAGAATGTTAAGAAACTCTATGCTTTGTCTCCCAACAGCCTAGGAAAACAGGCACCTCTTGGCACCAGATGCCCCATTTGCCTAAAAAGCTGCCAGGCTCCTGTGGTTTCTACCCATTTGCTCCAAGAGCAGTCCTTTTTCCAGCCAGGGCAGTGAAGCTGGCATCAAAGGCAATGGGAGTGACCTTCCTAGTTGCTGCAGGAAACCAGAGGGGAAGAAGGTCCTCCAACGGGCCAGTTGGAGCTGTGCAGGTCACCAATTTCCTTCAGGATCTTTTCCCAGGCAAGTTAGAATCTTTGCATATGAGTTTTTATTGCATTTTCTGATGGAAAACACCTCTTTCCTCCCAGATCTCCTTGATCTGGCTTCCACACATTTCAGTGGCACGCTGGCCCCCAAGCGGAGGCTCTATTATGAGGACGTATCCTTCAGAAACAGTAAGCAGCCCTTCTGGGTGCTGGAGCAAGGAGTCTCTGCCCAGTTATCTGTGGTACTATCACACATTCATCTTCCCAATAAAGATAGCTATTCTGCTGGGCTGCTTTTCCCTTTGTATTTTCTCACTGTGACCAACTCAGCATTATTCTTCCCCTGTTTGTTTCTTTGATTGCCTGTTTTCCCCTCCATAGATAAGGCAAAGATTGAGATCGTTTTTTTTTAATGCGCCCACCTTCCTTGCCGCTATTATGTCTTTTGTACTTATCAAACAAAAGACACTTGAGTCAGGAGGAGTTTTTCTAGTGCTTGATTTACAGAAACATATCGAAGAACCAACTCAAGTATATTTGCAAGAATACAACATATGCGGGCAACCCAAGGAAATTGAGTAACAATACAAGATCACAGCCACGCTTAATCAATCAAAAATAACCCTAGCCTAATAAACTACAGGCTGTACTATCCATTTCATGCTGCTGTGGGCATATGCACTCTTCTCCATCACCCTTAGCTTCAATTTAAAGAAGAAAAAAGGAAACTTTTCATAACAAATTACTATTTGCCATGGCTTCGGAGAGCTTTCTGGGTAGGCTTCTCCCTTGGATGGATTCAAGGTACACCATATCCACATTTGAGTTTGCTAGGCGGGGAGAGGCCTCTCTCCATGTGACATAATAAGAGAGGAGGAGGCCTTAGACAAGAACAAGGAAAGATTGGAAGAACAAGATAACTGAATATGGTTACAGGTAAATATGGATTTCCTTTTAGAAGTCTTAACTCCGTTTTAACTTTGTGAGGGGTTGCAAAATGTCCTCCATGAATTAAGGAAAACAGCATATACAGTATAATAGTCAATACAGTCTAGCTATTATACATGCTGTTGCCATTCTTATCTGGGTCAGGGGGCTGCAGGATTATGTTTGCATGTACTTCATGAAGGCCTTAATTGATAAGTTAGGAGATTCGCTCATGTATCTCTCTCTCTCTCTCTCTCTCTCTCCTCCATCCATCCATCCATCCATCCATCCATCCATCCATCCATCCATCCTCTTTAAAATTTATTCTGTTCAGAACCTCATATAAAAAACTGATCTGCTTGGGTTAAACTTTCAGTAGCTGTGAGTCACATGAAACACAGGTTGGGGAGATCTGCAGGTCATATGCATATTGGCAGAGCCAGGTGTGCTAGACCCAATAAAAAGCAGCCCTTGTGCCAGGACCTGGAAATTATACTTGCAAAGAAAAATGTAAAGTAAAATGGTCACGCTACACAAACATGCTTGAAAATGTACACTTTCCTATGGAAAAGGACCTGCTTAATGTGAAATCTCTCCTTTAGAAACCCTAATGAAGAGAAAGCTCCCTCCCCTCCAAAGTGTACAATGTCCTCTTTTGTGGCCCACCCCAATATATTGCTTTTCTGAGGGTGTCACTGGTTGCCTTGGAGCATTGCTGTTTCTCTGAAATGAGGGGAAAGAGCAAAGGTGTACAAAGGCCTCTGGGTTCTTAAGAGAGCCAGATTAGTAAAGGGAATTTGGTGGCAGAAACTGTTGATGGAACCCTATAGGTGGCAACAGATCTTTCAGGCTTGGGATGCTTGGTCTCCCATGAAAGTGTTGAAGTCTCAGAAGATTTCCCACAAGAATGGCAGTCCATGAAGTACTACTATTACTTTGGGTCTCCAACAGAAGCTGAGTGATAGCTGTGCTTGGGAGTAAAGTGGAATGGTACAGCATATTCTCACAACATGTTGTGACCAGATTCCTTGCATTTGGCATGATGTCTCTGCTGACCTGCCAGGCTAGGGAGATCCTAAGCAACCCTTGGTATGTCCAGCGAGCAGCAGATTTCCCAGCTGAAAGAAACCTTTGATGTTGTAAACTTCTATCAGCCTAAACTAATTTTTGCTGAAGGTGTTGGATTTGCTGGATATTTGGTCCTAAGATACCTCCTTCTTTGAAGCTCTCTGATGATTTTATCTGGACCTAATCTAATATACTTATATGCTGGCTATTTTAAATGCAAGTTATGGAAGAATTGTTGGATTGATCTTTGTTTGATAAAACCGGTAAATAAAACAAGAAAAAGAATGTAAGTTAAAGAGCCAGTTCTTGGGCATCCTAAGATACCAAAGATATCACGGAGTGTTGCTACCTTGTGAGTCATTTTGGAAGGCTGACTTGAAACAGGGGAGTATGTGTGCGTGTGTGTGTGTGTGTGTGAGAGAGAGAGAGAGAGAGGGAGAGAGAGAGAGAAACTCAAGAGACAGGGACAGCGTTTTAGAGAAAATAAATGAGACTCCCCTAAAATTAATTGTTTGAAGCAACTGTCCTACTCAGCTGTGAATTCTGAAATGATTATTGGATTTGAAGGCAGATGAGGAGCCCAGTGGGTTGGTACACGATTAATACCTTATTGATAGTGGATTAAGTGAGGGAGGTCAAATCTTTAATCCAGAGAATATGTAGTTTATCAATTTGCCACAGAAATGAGTGTGTGTGTAGGGTGCCATCAATAGTTTAGTAAGCACTGCTCTTATATCATTAGTCTATAAAATCAGAGACCTTTTTTCAGGAAGGAATGAAAGAACTGCAAAAGGTTTCAAAGGTCATTTAGTCTAACTGTGGTTGAAGCACTACATCCATACCTGCAGTGTTACTAAAAGGGTGCTATTCAGACAATATTTAGAAATATAATGAAGGAGAATTCACCAATTATTATCAGAAATTGATAGTGTGGTTCAAGGTACTTATGAAACCACCAGAGAATGACTACCAAAGTCTTGTAAAATTGGCAAGTCCTCCCAGTGCTTGAAATCTCCTGAGATTTCAGGAAAGAATATAAAAATATTACAAGATCTCAGGGATGAGATAGGTAAAATCTGGCAAGATTTGGGAATCTCTCAAAATTTCAACCATCTAATTTTTTAAAAATTATTGTTAATTTTTGTCATCTATACCATTCCATAAGATTTCAAATGGTACCTAGCAACTGAATTGATCACTCTTGAAGTAATATATGTACAATTATTATTGTTATTGTTATCACATCATCCCAAACAGGGTGATGGTAGATGGAGCCCTGAGAAAATTACATTCACTGAGGACTAGAATTCTGGCACTGTATAACTAGTCAGTGTGGAAAGTTTGTCATTGTTTTTAATGAATGTACTTTATACCGTTTTTATTAATTCATTAAATTTTTTTAAAAAAATAGTTTAACTTTAACCTATAAATCTCACAATTAATATTTCTTTTAAAACCTTAGTTATTAGTTTGTAATACTGTATATAAACTAAATACCAATATAATGATATAATGATATCTCTATGTACTTAAAAAGAAAACCTAATCTATTGCATAAAAGAGCTATATATTGAGGAAAGAAAGAGAAATTGAAAGCCCATACTAAATTTCCTGGAGAAAAAAAAAGAGAAAAAAGAAACTGGAAAAAAGGGGGGAAATCCTTTAGAAATATCTCCCAAAATGAAATAATAAATCAAAGCAAAACATTAAAAGAAAAAAAATAAAATAAAATCCACATCTACATTATATCCAATTCTAAATATATGGAGAAAAGAAAAAAAAAAATATATAAAGAAGAAAAAGACTCTATCAGTCTATAATAATTCTATGACTTTCTTCAGTGTGATCATTATAATTTGATTGTTAAACACAAATTAAACCTAAACCATCCAGAATCATATCATATCTGTTTCTTGCCTCCCCTTTGCTACAAAATTAATTCAAAGTTGGAGAGTTGAGAAATTTTGTTAACCCTGGGACATAATCATTCTTTCATGACTACATAAATAATCTTTTGTCCAAGCCTGCTATATCCAAAGTTCTTCACAGAGTGAAAGGTTCCAGATTTTTGGAATATAGTTTAACAAAACTTTAAGAAAAAATGAACACACAAAGGACTATTAGCAAAAGTCCACCAAGGCCACGCCTGCAAACAAGTTTCTTTTGATATGCAGAAAGATCTAAGATCTGCTCTATTTTTGCTGCCATTCTTGATATTCTGAGTACTGTGTCTTTTTATTCTTTTGTAAGCCATCTTGAGAATGAGGGTTGACAGTGAAGAGCAAGATACATATTTTAGAAAATGAGTATCTACAGATCTGACTGATATACTATTACTATTTGAAGCAAATATGTAATGAAACTCCGGACAAACAAGGAGACCTAGTCAGTAGGGAGCTCAGTTATCTGAAATGAAGCAGGATTATTTGGACATGAAGAAAGTCTCCATAGGCAGTTAGGGAGGCCTCACCATCACCCTGGATTTTTTCTCCTAACCATCTGATTTTGCCTCCAATGACTCTGAAACAGTCTGAGGCTTTGTCTACATCAGTGAATGTCATCAGGAAACAATGAAGGACAAGTCATTTCTTGATGTCCTGAGACAACCTTACACTGGAATTTATTTATGTTATTTGATTTCAGCATTTTGAAACTCTCCCAAGATGTTTCACAATAGGATTCATTATACCATATATATATATAATTGTGCTCTATCCAAAAATAATATAAACTCAAACGAGTAGCCGCTTACTGTATCATCAATGTAAAATGCTACATCAGGAAAGGAAAAAAAAAAAAGAAAGATTAGAATTTATACTGATAATAGCAGTTAAATATAGTATGCTGAAATATCAATTAAAACAGCTTATAAAAGAATAAAAGCCCAATTAAAAGCAAATGATTGAAGCAGCTTAGAGAGGGAATTTCATAAGCATGAAGTTGCAATTGAAAGAAGGCCTGGGTGCAATGCCTACCTCAAGGTCTACAAACGTTTGAGGTCCAGTGAGCATATTTGGAATGTTGAGGGTCTTACCAATATGGTGCTATACAACATGCAAAAGATCTAACAAATTCAAACATATCGTAAAGATCTTGTGTGAAATAGAATTAAATTATCATTCTGGCAAAAGTTAAACATTTTAAAACAAACAGCCATTGTAGGACAATCAAAAGAGATGCATGTTAAGGGCCACTGAGGATGGCACTCCCTTTCTCTCTCTCTCTCTCTCTGTATGTATCTTCCTTTTCTTGAGAGATGGGGGGATGCAATGGGTGCTCTGAGACTTTAAGGGGAGCTTTAAAGCACATCCTGAGACATTAAGGAGTGTAATGAGAGTCCTAAGTGTCTGCACGGCTTAAGGCATCCATTTTTCCCATGAAACCCCACTAAAACTCCAAACAAATGTTAGGTATTCCTGATATAAAGTTTTATTTTAGCACGGCTAGTGATTTAATTACTTCGACATCTGTTGGGAGACAAACTCTTCCAAGCATGGTCCTTCTATGAAATTCCTGATTTCTCTTGCTGACAACTTTCTCCTTCAGAAGGTGGATGAATGAATAAGTTATCCTTGCCTTGATCCTGAATCAATGAGGAAGTCCTAGTGGAGGAAGTAGCAGGAACATTGGGGAAAGTAACCACGTAATGCTGAAGTTCATTGTTTTCAGCAAAGCAAAGACTGAGTGTAGCCAAATACGTATCTTGGATTTCAAGAAACCGTATCTTAATAAACCCAAAACAATTATATGTAGGGTTCCATGGCAGGAAAAGCCAATAAGAAAAGGAGTTGAAGATGAGTGAGCTATACATATGTATATTCCCATCATGCTATTTCTTTTTGAAATAATCAACATTATGCAAGATGCAGCAAAGAAATAAATAGCAGAAAGAAAGAAAGAAAGAAAGAAAGAAAGAAAGAAAGAAAGAAAGAAAGAAAGAGAAAGAAAGAAAGAAAGAAAGAAAGAAAGAAAGAAAGAAAGAAAGAAAGAAAAAAAGAAGAAAAAAAGCAAGAAAGCAAGAAAGCAAGCAAACAAGAAAGAAGCCATGAAATAAGAGAAAAATGGTTGGAGCTAAATCTAGTTTATACTGTTCACCATATCTTTCTATCTTTGCAGACCCTTCTTGCAAATCATATCCTGGCAATGATTCATACATTGGCTTTTGTTCTTTAAAGTTCTTACTTCCCTCTTTTTGGTGGATCTCATCACTTCTACCCAACCACAACTTCACTGCCCTTCCCTTTTCTCTTGACCTACCCATTCTTTCTTCATATCATGGTTCTGCTATTCAGCCTTCATTCACTGTCTCTGTATGACCAAATCACCTCAACATACTTTGTTCATAGGGGTCACCCACTTTTGTATTCAATCCTCTTTCCTTTCTCATCAGTTTATTCTTAACCTTATTTCTCGCTTTATCATAACATTCTTTAGAAACTCATTCCAAAATAAGCATTCAACTTATTTTGATGGTTCTCTAACATTCCCAATTGCTATATAACAAAGTGGGCAGAAGCATGCTCTTAATATGTAGACATCATGATTTTTTTCAAAAATGCATTCCTTGTAAAATACCATATCATACCTATTACTCTTCTATAAGCATTTACACTTCTTAATGTTTCTTCATTTTCCCATTTTAATAAATATTTTACTAAGTTACAAAAACACATAGCTCCAGCTTTTTTGCCATTTTATTTAGCTATTTTGTTTACCTACATCTGTATACTACCTAACTCCCCAGACTTTGATGGCTTACAATGGTATAATAAGTCATAAATCAATGAAACAAACCAAAGTTAAAAGAAGAAACCATGTCTATAACTAATTAACCACATGAAAAAATGGCAGCCCTTTGTGAGAAGAAGGCCATGAACTTCTGAATGCAGAGTATTCCATAGCGTAGGGAAAATCACAGAGAAAATTTGCCTTCAGATCTATATATCCCTGACCTCTTGTAGGGATGAGACCCTAAGCATTCCCTCTCTGTGACACATTTCTGGGACCAGCCCACATTTATAGGTTAAACCAGCACTTTGAAAGACTTGGTAACTTACTGGTGACTAGTGGACTGACCAGGGAATGATTGCCACAGTAAAACAGTGGATCTTACTCCCCAACATCCTGGTTCCCACATTTTACAGCAACTGCAGTTTTTTATGTATAACTTGCAATTGTTCACTCTGTTTCCTCTGGCAAGAAGATGTAATTTGGTCTTTGATACTTTGTTTTTCAGATTTATATTCCTTGTTGCATTATACATTATATCTAACATTCTCTGCAAATTATTTGGGTTTTCAGCCAACAAATGGCATCATTTGCATGCAAAATACAGTCACATCCATGTTCCCAACCAAAATACTTCCAATGTTACCATAAATATTCCTTATATACTTATCCATATATACATTAAACAATCAAGGGGACATCTCCTTGTCTTATTCCCTGCTTAGTGCTGAACCATTTGTTAAGCATTCCATGTATTCTTGTGCATGTTTTACTTCCATCATATACCACTCCTATCACATTCAACAAACAGCTTTAAACTTCATATTCATCAAAAGATACTGCAGTGCAAGCCTATTCTCTTTATTTCTCTAAATCAACAATTGTACCACATGTACAATAAGCTTGTCTTCATCACAATCATTCATTTCTCAGTGACCTGCTGCAGGTCAAAACTGCTCTCTGCTAAAGGGCTGTGCTGATTTTAAAGCAGCCCATGTTCAACAAAGAGAAAAATAATTACTTGCAGGTACATCATCCAACCTACCAGCTGTAGTGTGTGTGTGTGTGTGTATGTGTCTGTTGAGATTTTTTTTTATTGGAGATTGTTCTGAGTTATGCTCTATTTTTATTAACACCTGCTGCTTTAAATAACATGCTTGGGTGCCTGCTTATAAGCAAAATGACTTAGAGATACATATGGTCTTTTGTTGCTTGAAAAAGCAGGTGGTATGTCTAACCCGAGTTTGGATTTAACTTTTAAACACCTTTGCCTTTCTTTTCAAATAGCAGTTTAGACTGCAGTTTAGTGCAAGGTCTACTTGTGGGTAAATAATTGATTTCTCCCAAGCAAATGACACGCTTCAGTGGACAATGGTCTTTTGAGTTACTGTAGTCAAGAATAACTTGAGGAAAATCATATCTCCTTCATGAATTATTGACTCCCATGGTGAAAAGAGACACAATCCCAAGCTGGGTCCTGATCAAAGCTCCCCTCCGAACAGAGGCATCCACAGAAGCTGATGACTTTGTCAGAATGACAAAATGAGTATCACCCCTTTTGTGTGTATGATGTCACAACACAGGTACAAAAGAGACAGAGCTTGCATCTTGACGACACAATGCTTATTTTGTCATTCCCTGTTGGCTTCTGCCTTCCAACAATGACACTTTGCATTTTGCCACATGGTCATGGGCTCAAGGCACGCCTCATACCTTATCTTGTTCAATACCCCATACCTCCACAGGGAACCAGAGGACTGAAACTGAGGAAGCCAGTAAGGTTCACAAGGTGAACCCAAGAGGTAACCACCTCAGTCTTTTAGTTGCCAGAATTCAGCAGGTTTCAGGTCCACTTCAGACTTAGCTATGCTCTGGAAAATGTATGAGTGTTGTTTCTCTTCTACCTCCCTGCAGGAGTTCAAGGTTCTATACCTAGCAGTCCCTTTGCCTATTTTTCCCCATAACAACAATCCTATGAGGGGCTGGGTTGAGAGAGAGTCACCTGGTGAGTTTTCTTGAGTGAGGTAGACTTGAACCTGGGCCTTAACTCCTGGTCCAACTCCTTCACCACCCTACCACAGAAGGGCTCTGTGCCAAATAAGAAGCAGGAAGCAAGCCAACTGCAGAGACTGGGGGGGGGGGTCCAAGTGAAAAATAGAGGTGGGGGAAGAGTAGTATGCGGTGGTAATGGAAAGAGCTTTGTGTGGGGGAAGTGCATGGATTTTCCAAGGTTAAAAAAACAAAATGTGGTCTTCCAGGTGATCTTTTGATCCTGTTTTGACATCCAATGATTCAAATCAGCTGAACATAATTGAGGAGTCTTGTACTGAGGAAGACCCAACTCAGCTTGTTGGCATTTGTAGCATTTCCTCCCAGAATTAAGCAAGCACCTTGCATCCCAAGTCAGAAGATTAAAGGCACATCTCTCAGCAATCCGTGTGTGTGTGGGGGGGGGGGGGGGGAGTGGAGGAAGGGTCAGTTGAGCCTGCAAAACCTCTCTAAGAAAGAGCTTGATAAAAGTCCAGCATCCCCCCCAGCCTCCTTGTGTCAAGTGGTGTGAAGAGAGAGGCCAAGTTCTTCATCATATGATTCACACAGCATTTCCTTGCCTTGGCCTTTGGAGACAACAGTTTGCAGCTAATTAACACATTCAGAGATGTTGCTCAAGCAGAAAGGCCAGGAGGGTGTTTGCCTGATGGGAAGGACTGAGGAACTGACCCAGGGAAAGAAAGGCACTGCTTGGCCTACATCCCTTTGTCTTCTTTTCTAGGAAGTCAGGTTTGCTCTTCTTTACAGCCATAGAAACAGCCTCCTCTGGGCAGCTTTCCTTTACCTGACCCCAGAGTAGTTAACAATTGAACAGCAGCCACAACAAAACAGGAGAAAATAGAAAAGAAATTGCTGAGCAGACCAATGTAGGCAGCTTTGTCTCTGATGTCCACCACCTTCTTCTCACTAAATGAAAGATGCAAATCTGGCTGAATAGTGATGTTTCAGCCTTTTGAAGGAGAGCCCGTGATAAGGACTGAAGTTGGGCTGGCAATTCTCTCTGCTTTGCAGAGTCCCAGGGTGGCTACAGATGCTTTTCACTACTTCCTGGTTCTGCTCTATAGGCTCCCTCATTGTCTTCTCTCTAAATGGAACTTTGTTGCTGTCTGTCTGTTTGCCTGTCTTTTAATTAGAGATTCTGCTAGCTGTAAGAGCCTTTCACTCTTCTGATTCTGTAGTCTTTTCAGCCACAAATTAACATTGTGTTTTCTCTGACTTTGATCAGGAAGAGAGGAAAAAAGGGAAGAAGACAGAATTCTTGGCAACTTATAAAACCAGACTATTTAGGAAGTGGTATTGGAAATACTGGAACTCTACCTCAGTTACCACTATCTTCTCTAAAAGTTCAGACCAGCTCCAGTGGTTCATATGCCCAAGGAGAGGTACCTTCCCAGGACAGTCCATAGTCTCTGGCTATGGGAAGCCTACGGATCAGATGTAGCTCACGTGAGAATTCTGGTATAACTCCTGAGCCCCATCAATAGGTTTCTATTCCTAACCATGATAAAGCCAACATAATGAAATGTGCATTGTGATGTAATTGTGCACGCTTTCCCTTTCATACTTGCCTTACAGTGTGTAATGGTTTGTGGGAAAGACCTTGGAAGATGGGGCAAAGAGATGCTGTCTAGGGAACAGTTAGATAAGAGACAGCATAGCCCGAAGCTGGATGGTGGGAGGGACAAGAAGCTCAGAAGGGACCCTCCCTAGTTTCTTGGGCTGTAAAGGAGATGGCAAGAGAATTGTACTTTCAGACTTGCAAGACTGATGTCAGCCTTAGCAGGTATACCAGACAGGAAAAACGACCAGATAAGCTAGTTCTACTTTATTGTAAAGCTACATTAACAGAATCTTGCAAGTCTAAAAGTACAATTCTCCCACCATCTCCTTTACAGCCCAAGAAACTAGGGAGGGTCCCTTCTGAGCCTCTTGTTCCTCCTACTGTCCAGCTGCAGGCTGTGCTGTCTCTTTTCTCACCATTCCCTAGGCAGCATCTCTTCGCCCCATCTCCCAAGGATTTCCCACATACCATTACACAATATTGCATACAAGTGCATAAGGGGTGCATTTTGTGACACTGCCCCCTAACCCTAAGACCCTCCACTTCCCACCCCACCCCCTCAGTGCTTATGACTTCATCCTCTTTTGCTACTGAAATATCAGACAAAATTACTTTGGAAAAGTCACTACAAAAAAAAAAAAAAAAAATGAAAAGAAAAGACCTTGACAATACAAAAATGCCCCTTCTTAAATCTGAAAGTATATATATAGTAATATACTGTATATATGTGTGTGTGTGTGTGTATACACACACACACACACGTATATACACATGTATATTATATATATAAAAACATAATACACACATATATCTTCACATGTAAATACTTACCTGGCAGGAGAGATACCTTGATCTTCAAATGTATATATTTTAAATATATAAAATAAGTATTACATTTATACAAGATAAACTTATATTCTTTGGATGTATTTACTATTTAAATTGCATCCTCTTCTTTTCTAAATGTTCTACTGATGACAAAAAGATTGGATGTGCTGCTTTGTGTGTTTGTTAAATCAACACTTGTTAAACCTTGTTATGTGTGAGAAAGATATAAGCAGTAGTAGAATGTCCTCTTGTCATATTAGTATGGATACTTTTAAGCCAGAGCTGGAGTTGGGTATTTGAAGTTGGAAGTAATGAATGCTGCCTTAACAGAAGGTTTTTACTGACAAAATCATGTTTCCATCCTGTGCCTTTGAGTAATTAGTACCCAGTATATAATTTGACATTATTGGACAAAATGTGAAAGAAGGTGTTGATTTCTTAGCTTCGAGCAGTGCTAAAGGTCACTGATCCATTTCAGTCTGATTTGGAGATGAAAATATCTTGATCACTGCAGATTGCTTGCAGTGAGAAATGGTCAAAGGAATGCAACCCTATTAGTTGTCCTAGATTTTGGTGTTAAAAACCATGAAAAATTACCATTGCCACATTCTCATTTGCTTACCTAAGCTAGGTTTAGAAGAGTCAGGTGGTTCCAATTCTCCATGGTCTCATAAAGTTGTTTTGGGGAGTTCCTGAGCATCATGGCAAAGAAGATGATCAGCCCCTGGATGTTTCCTTCTAGCAGTTTTATGTAGACTTAAAAGAAAGAAGTCAGAGCCCTGTGGCTCAACAGAAACAGTGGCCATGGTGTGAAACAGAAATGTCCCAGGTGAGAAAATATCCTTGATGGCATTTTGTGTGATGGAATTCTCTGAGCCTGGGAATGAAAATGGATGTTTCCAAAATATTGCAGAACAAAAAGAGGTCAATATTTTTATGTATCAAGTGATTAGCATCCTCCTCATTAGGTCGAGAATCTGTAAGAAAAAGATCAAAAGCAATAGGGAGGCCCCATCTTAGCATACTCCCTGATAAATGAGGGCCAAGGTACATGCAGTCATTTTCCAAGACTCTGTAATCTAATCCCTTGCTTATTGCAATAAACTTGCCTACTGTGAATCTGTGAGAATCTTGCTTTCTAGATCATGAGCTGCTGCAAGGGGCTTGACTTTTGACATTGTGGCACAGTTGCTTGGATACAGATTTGGTGGAGCACTCACTGTGCCTGAACATTAACCTCCCACTCCTTGGGTTTCCCACCCAGACCATTCCAGGTGAGCATCAATCATGCTTACCCTATGATTGCTGTTCCTCCTCTCTTTATGTTCCATTCTTTACTTATTCCCATCAGCACCCAGCCTTTGTAGCATCTGAACTCTGATTGTAACAGGCCTGCCTTTGGTTCAACAATTCAGCTTTGAACTTCCAATACTCTATGATGTCTTTAATCAAGATAAGGTTTTGTGAAATTCTTCTCTGGAGTCTTCACCTTTCATTTCTTCTTCTCTTTTTGCAATCATGAATTCATTTTATTCATGCTGAAAGCCTTTCCCCATTGCTGAGTTACCCACCCAACCTTGAGCCAGAGGAAAGCAAAATTGGCATAACATTTGCTCTCCCCAGCCCTGTTCTGGCTTATAGCTGGATGCTAGTGTCTTGTATGCAGGGCATGTTAAGCAAAGCCATCGCTTAAACCTTTTGACTTTGCTGCCTCCCCTTTATGAACATCACTAGTGTGAATGGCAGATGGTTTTTACAGACAGCCTGCTATCAAAGCAATCCTGCCCAGAAGCTGATCTGCCTAATAAAATGGGAAAGAGGCCCTCCATCCACATCATCTAAAGCAAGAGAGTAGGAGCTATGTCATGTTTGAACTGAGCTTTCATGGTTGGCACTTAGATAGGCCTTACATAAGCAACATCAGACTTCAATAGTCTTACTTGTATCATTGTCAGTAGCTCCCTAGAAAGCCAGCAATCATAGAATTACAGGGTTGCAAGGGAGGTCTTCTAGTCCAACCCCCTGCTGAGGAAAGGAATCCTCAGACCACCTTAGATAAATGGCTGTCCAACTTTGTTTATTTATTTAAAATGTTGAACTGCCCAATAGACCTTTGAGCAGTTTACAATAAAATTGCCAGTGATAGAAAACTGCCAGTGATGGTACACCTACCACTCCAGGGTAGGGGGGAAGTATTACTTTAACTTCAATACAGCTGAGAAATACTAATTTAATTCTTGTACAGCCCGTCTCCACCATAAACGGGGATGAGATGGCAGAAACATCCTGGGGAGAAAGAGGAAATTAGAACAATAACTAAGGCAGAAGCCAGTCCCAAGGCAGACGGTAATGGGTGAACTGATTGGTCAGACTCCACCTTGAGTATTAGGTCTAGTTTTGGTCATCACATTTTAACATTCCAAGAAAACAGCACAGAGACCGAAAAGGTGACAGGGATGATTTAAGAGACTGAAATGAAAATCTTGTGAGGAAGAGACTGAGAGGACTGTTTAGCTTTGGCAAAAGAGAAAAGGAGGCATGTAACAACATTTTAAAGTACTTGAAGATATCATAAAGGAGAGTCTACCTGTCTCAGAGCACAAGACACGAAATACAGTACTGCAATGGATTTGTTACAGGAAATATCAGGGAAAAAATGTAGCCATAAAAGCAATTGGACAGTGGAACCAATTACTCAAAAAGGTGCTGGTTTCCCTATCACTGGATTTGCTCAGGTGGAGGCTAGAGAGCCATCTGTCTGGCTTGTTTTACTCTGGATTCCTGCTTTGAGAAGGTGAGTGGAATCAGTGGCTTCTTCAACTCTAGGGTTCTGTGAATTGAATGTAAATAAGAGATCAGTCCTCAGCTAGCAGGAATGTGGGCAAATGCTTTTACTACTTGTTTGCTTCTTCAGTGTGGTGGAGATAAGCAAAAAGTAGAGCAGAAATGCCCTTGTAAAGTTTTCTTCATCTTGCTGAAATTATTTTAAATTGTTTTGAGATTCTGAGAGAGGTTTCAGTTGAGCAGACAAAGAGGATGATGTTTTTACAGTTAAGCCTGCTTTGTATTTGTAAGATTACAAATAGAATTTGTAGAAGTAAGTTGGAAAGGTAGATGTTGTTCTGGGAAGAGCTGTAAAGTACACGTCTTGGGAAAACCATGCATTGAGGACTTCAGGACCCTTGCTGGCAGAGACAGGAGCCATCTCATTAATGGATAGACTGGTCTGCTTTCAGCCTGCACTAGCTCAGTTACACTTCAGTCCTTTGCTGAAAATATATGGGATCAGTGTGTAAATCAGCAACTCAGTAATATGCATCCCTGAATTGCAGAAAAATGTACCTCTGGGCCCTTAGCTTTAGAAATGGTTAATTTGACAAGAATTCTGCCACTATTGAATGGTCTCTCAAAAAAGCAGTAGATGTATAAAAAGTGTTTTCCAAATGGTCTGATTTTGATGTCTTGTCTGTTGTTTCCAACTTGTCCAATACAATCTATATTACTATATGAACCCAACGAGTTGCTATTCAGTAGGAATGACCCATGATGCTAGGTTAATTCTGTTTACAAAAGAATAAATATTATAGCAGTACCTTATAAGAGAGAATCAATAGCTTTCCTTCAGTAGGTGATCCCTTCATGTCTTCTCAAATTGATTTGTCCCCCCCACCCCCACAACACTTCACCAGCACAGCACAGCTATCTATTACGGGGTGATGGGGGGGTCAGTGATTATTGAAGTTATATCTGAATTTACAATATTAACGACTAGCTACAAAGTGTCCAGAGGTTCACAGTGAATTAATTATCTGTTTAAGAAGCCATGAAAAAATCAATCAGTGAAAATTTCTCACTCTTTTGAGGAGGCAAGAAAATTTGTCATTTTTTTTAAACCTGCATTTTATTTAAAAAGCGGAATAGACTTTTTCAGGTGCATAGTTGAAAGACAGAAGTATCTGGCATGCCTCTGGTTCCCCACTTGCCAATACTGTACAGGACACAAAATAGAAGTGGACAGTGAAATCCATGAAAGAAATGTGGGGCTCAGTTCATTCTGACAGATGACAGAATAAGCACTCGTACCATTGGCCATAGCAGGCGCAGAGGGGTTTGCAAAAATGTCAGCGCCTGCTGTCCAGACTGCAGACAACATCTGACAAGCTCCTTTGAGGGCATGCATTCCTTCACCATTGGAAAAAACTGGTGAGAAGGAAGGTACCTGCTCTTGTGGCAAGCATTGTGAACGGATGCAAAGGGAAAGCGAGACTGACAGATGACTAGGGCTTTATGGCTAACACCCTTCTTTGGCTAAAATAAGTCCTGGGAAAAAGTGGCACGTGGTAAAGGCTGTTTATTTTCCTTTTCCAGGATATCTCCAGCAGACCTCTGGAGGGGGGAGTCATGGCCAGGGCATATACGAGCAGGATCCACATATTCTCTCTGGCTTCCCTCAGATATTCAGGTTGAAAAAGCAATCTAATACCCCCCTAACTAGATGCTTTTACCTCTGGTGGTGAAACTATTCTTTACAGGACAATGGCTTCAGTCTGAAGCAGCCATTTTGTTAGATCTGTGGGGGAAATGAAGAAAAAGTGCCCTGTTTAGAACAAAGAACTGACTAAGCAGAGAAAGTAAGAAATAAATTAGCAATGCAAAGGGAGTGCAAAGTATACATCATAGAATGGAAACAACATACTACAACTCAACACTTAATGTATTAATGTAATTTAATTTAATATAAATTAATGTAATTTATTAGTCAATTAATGTGATCCTTGGGACAGTAACTGGTGTGTTTTCTGGCATCAACAAGACAGTATTGGCAGTATAAAATACTTTGCCTTTGTGTGGCCCCTGTATGTATGTTTGCAGCTCCATATTAGCCATTCATATTCACCTTGTGAGCAACTATAATTTTAAATCCTTTTCACATGTAATATTGCTAACCCTAATATGAATAATTAAAATGTAATTATTGATGGAAACCTCAGTATTGCAAAATATACTGGGCACATGTTCTGGCATGGTTTCAGATAGATCATGTTCAATCATTACGTTTACCTAGATCTCATAAATTAAGTTAAATTAAAATATAAATAACATTAGCTTATTGTATATAGTGTTTATCTATTTCAATGATATGGAAGGGAATCTCATCAAAATTATACAAGACTCTTTTATTAAGCATTCAGATTTTTTCTTACAAGTTTTTAAAGTTATGGGGATAATTTTGCATTTGAATTCATTGAATCTCTTTGTGCACAGAATTATTTTAAAATATATTTCAAGAAGTCAGCAATAATTGATCCTGAAGATAATCCATAAATATCATAAATCACAAGCACTCCACCAAAATTACATTAGTTTAAATTGTAAGCTCTTTAGAGTGTTTTGATGGCTTTTTTTGTAAGCCAATTGGTACATATTGACATCTTGGGTGGCAATGCCCAATTACTCAGACTTTTTGGTGAAAAGGGTTTGAAGATGTTGGGAAAATTACTGAACAGTCTTTCCCAGTGAATTCTGCTATGGGTTTATTGCTCATATTTCCTAACACACATAAATTGAAGCATCGTAAGACATTGATTCCATTTTTGTTCCTAACTGCCATCCTTGTTATTACAAAGCACTGGAAAAATAAATCTTTTGCTGTATTTAGAAGCATGGGAAATTGCTCTGGCTGAAAAGTTAACAATAAATAGCTTTGAGAAACTGCACAGTGAAAGATAACTTTGCTCAAATTTCATCATAATTTATTAGCTGTAAACCATACCTTTCCTAATAGATTATCTTAATCTGTACAGATATCATTCTGGATAGAAATATTGAATATGGATGTTTAAAATAGTTCTACTGTATTTTTCCTTAGTATCATATGTACATATGTATCAGCATGCGGGCAGAATTGCTATCTGAAGAAGCCAAGGACAGGCAGACTTGGAGGAGAGACCACCAGGAAAGACCATGGCTATGGGTGTGCCAGAAAACTGAAGAAAAGAGCCACAAAAAGGATGTTTTTGGCAATGTTCATATTGTGGCCAAAAAGCCCTACATGGAGGTATCCATGCAGCCATCAGGAGTCAAGCTTAACTCAAGGGAGTCTTTATGTTTTTATATAATCATAAAGGCTTCTTCTCTCACATTTTTGTCTGTCCTTCTTTTGCTTCTGTCCAGGGTATCTGCAGGGTGTGGTAAAAAAACCAGAAAGCAAAGTGCAGTCACAAAAGCCCAGGCAGCCACAGTGGCGCAGCTAAAGCTCTGCCTGTTCTGCGTGGGCGTCTCACATAACCAGTGGAGCTTCAGCTGCACCGTCGTGGCTGCCGTCTGGACTTTTTTTACCACATCCCGTGGACACTCCTTTTCCTGTTGTTGACATCTTTTTCTTTTCCAACTTTTAAAGGTCATTGTCTGTATTTTTTCTCAATACAAAAGCAAAAACCACTTTTGACCCATTTTCCAAAGTAAAGAGTAGAGAGAATCTGGATCTTAAAAAGTGGAAGAAACAAACAAAAACACGGTGATAGAGAAGTTGGGAATATGTGCCAGCTGTGGGCCTACCTGGAATAGGAGAACTTTGCTATGGGGACCATGGCACATGGACCTATTGCAGCAAGCTCTACAGGGGACTGTCTTGAACATTTCTTGGAAACTGCAGGTGGTCCAGAATGCAGCATCCCACAAGTTGTCAGGTCCTTGCCACTACAGTCTTGTGACACCAAACCTGGTTGGGGGGGGGGGGAGGGGAGAGCAGCATATAGGTTACTAACTGCAAGTCAAACTGCAGTTAGTAACCTATAAAATGGCTTAACACTGGGGTAACTTTGGGACCACCTGCTCTTGAGGTGTCTCTCACTGTAAAAACTTGGTAGTGCCCATTTCCAGGAAGTGTGGGGTGCTAAGTCCCAGAGATGTTATTTCTCCTGGTTTTCTGGAATGGCCTCTCACGGGGGCTGAGATTGGCTCCATTGATAATAGCCTTTTTGAAACTAGTCAAATACGAGTTATTCCAGAGAGCTTTTTGTGAATTGTGATGTTAAGTGAATTATGATGTCATCAGGGCAGTTGTGCAATTGCTAATTTAACTTAAACTTAACTTGAATTTATTATGGACATTTTATCCCTATGTTTTATCATTGTGAACTGCTGAGATGAGAGATTACCATTCTCCCATAACTTAAATAAATAAATAAATAAATAAATAAAATGAATATGAAGAGGAAAAAGAAAAAATGTAATATTTGTAGGATCCTACAATTCAGTGTAATAATTACAATCTATATAAAAATTATTACAGCTCAATTCTTAAACAAGTTAAATTTTGACCATATGTAACCATATTGTCCTTTTCACCAATAAGAAGCCAGTTTGAAAGCTGAGAGTTGAAAGATTTTGTGGAACCAGCCTTTAGTATTTACTATGCAAGTGTCTTTCATGGAACACATTGTAATCTTTCTGGAACTTTCCAAAGTATGACACATGGACAGATTCCAGGTTTTTGAAATATAATTTAACAATACATTAATATCTTTGAATTTTAACTTCCTCCTAAGAACCTGTTCACCATAGGAAGAATATCCAGTGGATATGACCAAGGATACTTACTAATTTATTTTGAAATTTAATGCATCTTTAACAGAAGAAGGATGACAACTGACCTTTTCTGAACTTTTTAAGGTGGTCCAATAAATCCGAAAAATATTTTTGTTGAATTATCCTTATTTAAGATCATACAAAATATATTTAATGTTCCTTAGACCTGAAACCACTGATTTTGTAATATGGGAAACTACAGTTCTCTATTCCAAGTTGTTTGTTTCTTACATATTTATTTTTGCATTTTTTGTGCATTGTTGGTAACGTGGTTTAGCCTCTAAAAAAACCTTCTCTAAAACAGAAAAAACTACAGAAATATTAGATGCCTGGCTATTCCAGTCACCAATGCTAGGTACACATACATACATACATACATACATATGCCTGTCTGATGTAGTGGACTAAGGCATCAAGCTAGAAACTGGGTGATCTTGGGCCAGTCACTGGAGGGACTTGTCCAGGTAGTTGCCAGGAGTCAAGAATAGATACACATGCTCGCTCACTCACTCTTTCACTCACTCATTCACTCTCTCACACACACACAAACATACAGTGGTGTGCGTGTATGTGTATGTGTATATGTGCATGTCTATGTCTATATATAGCGTGGCTGGATAGTGTAGTGGTTATGATGCTGCCCTTTGACATGGGAGACTGGGCTTCAAATCCCAGCTGGTACGTACCTTACCAGTAGGGGTCCTTGGGCAAAGACCCCCTAATGCTTCATCTGCCTACCTCGGATATGAGAGTGACATGAACCAAGAGAGTCATGCCGGCTCAGACATTGCCTGGATTAACAAGGTCCGTGCCAGATGTTGGGGAATCAGGACAATATGACAATAAGTGGGCTACTGGAACAAACCATACATGGACGACACAACAGAACCTGGAATTGATGGAATGCTACTACAACAGTAGACCTAATGAGAGAGAATATATGAGACATATAAGGGAACTATGGGTGGACAGAATACCTACATCCACACTAACTGGTTAATAACTAACTGGTTAATAACTAACTAGTTGTCCAATGCTTCAACATAGTGAAGAGGAAGCTGCTGTCAGAACTTGAGATAGACCAACTACACATTACACATCCCAACAAATCCCAGGAACAACATTAGAGCTTTCTGTCCAGAAGAGTGTAGTGCTAGGAACAGTTAAGATACTGTGCAGAACCCTCAAACTCCCAGGCCTTTGGTAGAAGACTTGAGATTGACGAAGATACATACCATCCACAGCGGTTAGAGGGGATTTTTTTTTTAATCTGTCATATTCTGAAGTTTTGTATCAGAGGATTACAGTTTGGAACCTCTGAAACCTGTGGTGATTTGGAGAAGTTTAGAATTGGAAAGATTAATAGGTAACTTTATTTAAAAAAAAAACAACTTTTAAATTGTTCTGAGAGTAATAGAACTCTGCTTGGTAGCCTTCAGCACCCCTGAATGATGCTGATAAGGCCCAAATTATCAGCATCATATGGGGTGAGGTGGGAAAATAGCTTGTGCATAACATAGATGTATCCCTCTTGTCAAAGTACATTTTGGAAATGTAAGTATTTTAATTTCTTATTGGCAGGAGAAGTGGATTTATAACAAGTTGCCCAAATAACCTCTGATTCTCTTATTTAATATCAGATCCAAAATGAATTGCTCTTTAATATGACGTGGACATAAAATGAAAGAGAGGATGAAGTTCTCAATAAGAGATGAATTTTTAATAAATTAGTCATCAACATACCATATCAATTTTCTTCACTCTTGGCAATCGCAGGCAGAAGAAAAAAATTAGAGAAGTACATCAAGCTGTAGTTCTTGTTGCATATTTTAGGACAAGACTGTTGAAGCAGTAGAAAAATTACACAGACCAACAGAGGGCATATAAAAGTCCACTGGCATTCTATCTTCTCTCTCCCGTTATATTTGCCCTAACCCTGGCTGACTTCACATCAGATACGTTACAGGCTTTTTCCTGAAGACTGAATTTTTCACTCTGGGCCTGTCCCCGCTTGCACAGTGAAGAGGGAGACAAACAACAGGCCTTCTTTCTGTTGTTTCACAGAGCAACTACCCCTGTACCTGTCAACTACTATTCAGACTGCCTTTGTAGATATGTTTGCTTGCTTGAGTATTTGACCTCAAGTCATTTTCAACTCTTAGCAACCATATAGATAAAATTCTCCAGGATGATCTGTCCCCAACTTGGTCTTTCAAGATTTATAATAGTGTACCCATTGCCTTTGTAATTGAGTCCACCCACCTCACTACTTGGCCTCTTTTCTTCTCTTCACCTTTACCAGCATAATGGACTTCTCAGGAGAGCTGAATCTTTGCATAATGTATACAACATATGTTAATTTAAATCTGGTTATTTGTTCTTGGAGTGAGAATTCAGCATTGATTTGTTTTATAATCCATTTTTTGTTGTCAGATATCAGTGCCACTTCTTCAAAGTGCCATTTTTTTGCTTCCATGGTGTCATAGAGGAAACCATTGCCTGCATGATTCTGATCTTTGTAAGTATAGACACATCTTTTCCAAGACCTTCACTGTTACTCTACCAAGTGCTAGGCTGCAGCATGTTTCTTGACTGGTGGTCCTTTTACTGCTCATAGTTGATCCTGAAAGGCAGAAGCTCTCCTCCAGTTCAGTATCTTCATTGTCAGCTGCAAGGCTGGTTGCTGTGCTTATTGTCATTGGTTTGATTCTTATATTTAATCTTAGTCCCATTTTTTTCTCTGTGCTTCTTGACTTTCATTGCTAGAGCTTGCAGATCATTTGCATTTTCAGCTATCAGAGTAGCATCGTTCACTTCCTTCTGCTTCTTGGTCTTTCCACATTCATCCTTAACAACTTCTTTGATTTCATTCCATAATTCCTCTGGTTCCCTATCAGTAATGTTTAGGACTTCAAAGAGATTCCTGATGTTCTCCTTGAACATGCTGGGTTTGTTCAAGATCATGTCATGGAAACTGGTTGGCTTTGTTCTTCCACCTTAGCTTGATATGGACCTTGTACATGAGCGGTATGTGATCAGTTCTACGTGCAGTCCTTGGCCATATTTTTATTGTTATAACTGAACTCTTCCACCTCCTTGTACCAATAATGTAGTGAATTTGATTTCTGTCTACTTTGTCTGGTGATGTCCATGTATGTAGGCATCATTTTGTGTTAACAATGAAGAAAACTTTAGATAGATAGAAAATGGGTAAGTCCTGCTTCATTTCTGTTTCCCAGGCTATACAGTCCAACTACATTTTCCTTCTTACAATTTCCAACTTCGGCATTCCAGTTGCCAACCAGAAGCAGCACATATGAAAGCAATGCTGTTCCTTCCTTGCTTTTCATGTCCTGGGTAGTAAACAGCAGGATCTTCTGGCTGAAAGTGTCCAATTCCACTCTATTTCACTTCATGGATGCCTAAGACTTCAATGTGTAGTTCATCTTTCACAGTGTGAGTTTTCTGATGTTCGTGCTTTTTATCTTCCATGTTCCCACTGTAATCCAGTCTTTACCATTTTGGTTTTTCTTTTCCTGCATGGCAACATCAGCAACCAAATGTCCCAAAGGCTTTAATCTAGCCTCATCATAAACACAATTCTTCCTCACTAGCATATCAGTACCATTTGACCTGAGGGGCCCATCATCCAGCACTATATCATCAATCACTTTATATTGTCTATCCATGTAGTTTTCTTGGTAAAATACAGGAGTGGTATGAAATGGCACAATATGAAATGATGTCTTTGCTATTGTCACTAAAGTGATCATCTGCCTCCAGCGTCTTCGCATATCACTGTAGCCTGCTTGCTTTAGTTGGGCAGTTGGGATGACCTTCACAACTTGGGTGACCCTGTGGGGAGAATATACTCTTGGTGTGCACTTCTGGTATTCTTCACTCATACCTCCCAAGAATACCTTTGCCATCATGAAACTGAGTGGCTTTGGTCTAGAATAGTGCTAAGCCTTTATGGAAAAGGAGCCAGACAGTTAGCTCTGGTTTGGCACAAGTATTTTGCTTAGGTGCATTCAAAGGGAGTCCACCTTTCAGTAGCTATTAGCTGACTGTTGAACTTTTGGGGGGCATGGGCTTAATAATTTTGGAATAACACTATTTCAGAATGGCACTATTCAGAGTAGCAATAGAATATTCTATCTATCTATCTATCTATCTATCTATCTATCTATCTATCTATCTATCTATCTAGAGCGCCGCTGGAGAAAGACAAAGACTGAATCCGACCGAACACAGGTTAGAGCCACTGTTAAGGCCTACATTGTGGCAATAAGGGGGGCAAAGCGCCAATACTTTTCCGCCCTTATTGTGTCCGCAGAATGCTGCCCGGCAGCCCTGTTTAGGATCACTAGGTCCCTCCTTGGCAAGGGGGATGTGGGGGTTCATTTGCAGGGCCATGCGGAGGAATTTTCAGGGCATCTGCAGGACAAAGTCGCTCGGATTCATTCCACGTTAGACTCCGAGCGTGGGGCAGGGTCTGGGGAGATACCGGGGGACCGTTCTTACCCAGTTATCTGGGAACAGTTTGATCCTGTTGCTCCTGAGGAAGTGGACAGGGTCCTGGGGTCTGTGAAGGCTACCACTTGCCATCTTGACCCATGCCCCTCCTGGCTGGTGAAAGCAGCTCGGGAGTGACATGTGGTTGGATCCAGGCGATGGCTACTACATCCTTGCAGGAGGGGGTGTTTCCGGCTGCCTTCAAGGAGGTGTTGGTGCACCCCCTCCTCAAGAAACCCTCCCTGGATCCCACCGTACTGGACAATTTTTGTCCCATCTCCCACCTCCCCTTTTTGGGGAAGGTGGTTGAGAAAGTGGTGGCTTCACAGCTCCAAAAGGTCCTGGAGGAAATGGATTATCTGGACCCTTTCCAGTCAGGTTTCAGGCTTGGTTATGGAATGGAAACAGCACTGGTCACACTTATGGATGATCTCTGGCGGGAGCGGGATGGTGGAAGTGTGACCATCCTTGCTCTCCTTGATCTCTCAGGGGCTTTCGATACTGTCGACCACAGTATCCTGTTGGGACGGCTCAGGGAATTGGGGGTGGGCGGCACAGTATTGTGCTGGTTTGCCTCCTTTCTTCAGGTCCGATCCCAATCAGTGTTGATAGGGAGCGAGATATCACATTCCTGGCCCCTCCTGTGTGGGGTGCCGCAGGGTTCGGTTCTCTCCCCACTCCTTTTCAACATCTATATGAAGCCGCTGGGTGAGGTCATCTGTCACCATGGGATGAGGTATCATCAGTACGCTGATGATACGCAATTATACATCTCCATCCCTGGTGAAGTAAGTGATGCCGTGGCCGCCCTTTCTCGGTGCCTGGAGGCTGTAAGGGTCTGGATGGGGAGCAACAGGCTTCGGCTGAACCCTGGTAAGACGGAGTGGCTGTGGGTTAATGGCTTCTCTGGATCTGGGACTTTGTCATCTTTGGTGCTCGATGGGGTGGCACTACCCCAGACAGACCCAGTGCGTAATCTGGGGGTCCTCCTAGACTCACAGCTCCTTCTTGAAGAGCAGGTGGCAGCCGTGGCAAGGAGGGCCTTTGCACAACTTCGGGTTGTGCATCAGTTACGCCCTTTCCTGGATCGGGAGGCCCTTTGAACAGTCACTCACACCCTTGTTAACTCCCAGATAGACTATTGCAATGCGCTCTACATGGGGCTACCCTTGAAGAGTATCCGGAAGCTACAGCTGGTCCAGAATGCGGCCGCATGGGCTATTTTTGGAGCCCTGAGAAGGGCCCATGTAACACCATTGCTCCGCGAGCTGCATTGGGTACCAGTTTGCTTCCGGGTCCAATTCAAGGTGTTGGTTATTACCTTTAAAGCCCTACATGGCATGGGACCAGGTTACCTAAGGGACCGCCTCTCCCCTATGACTTCAACCCGTCCCACCCGGTCACACAGAGAGGGCATGCTTTGGACCCCCTCAGTAAAAGAACTCCGTCTAGCAGGGTCCAGAAGGCGGGCCTTCTCTGTGGTACCCCCCGCTCTTTGGAACATTCTGCCCCCGGAGGTGCAATTGGCCCCCTCACTCCTGACCTTCTGAAGGGCCTTGAAGACCTGGTTCTGCCACTTGGCCTGGGGCAGGGAGGGAATATCTCAAGCAGGGAGATGGCTAGCCCCATAGTGGCTGGCTGTTCCTGCCCTGATTTTCCATCTGCTTGGATTGTTTGTTTCTAGTATTGTTTTAACTGTATATATGCTATGTATTTTATATATATTTATAGTTTTAATGTTTTTGTAACCCGCCCAGAGTCCCCTATTGTAGGGGAGATGGGCGGGAGAGAAATTCAATAAATTCAATTCAAATTCAATTCAATATACCTAGTATTAAAGGATATTCTAGTTCACAAGGATATCAGCTGATAGCCAGGTGCCTTTTCAACACACCCATGCAAAACACTTGCACTTGCACAAACCCAAGCAAGTTTTGACAGATAGCCAACACTGCCACCTTCGCCATATGTCAAAACCTACTTTCTTCACCCATCCCTATCCCACATTGCGATGAGTGAATGGTGGAAGATTTCACAGTGGCTGATGACATTTGGTGGGAGAGGAGACAAAGAAAGCTGAGGGAATTCACCAGACCCTGTCAGTGTGCCCCAAACATTGTAAAAGTGCTATTTGCTGTGGCAAGATAGGGGTCACTGGTAGGGGCAGGAAATGTGATGCTGGAAGAGTTTTTGGCTGGCTCAAGGACTGGTGCAGAGCACAGAGGAAATGCTATCATAGTAACTGCTCAGCATAACTACTTAGATGAGGCTAGGTCTGTTTCCTCCACATGCTAGACTTTTGGGATAGACTTTGATATATTGCAATGGCCACACATTTTTACAGTATATTCAGTGTGATTCTACCGTGTGTTACTGGCGCGAGAAAGGGAGAACAAGGGCCATTTCCGAAGAAGGCCTAAAGAAAGAAAAGGTGCTTAGTTGCAGTTTTAATATAGGCTGTCTTAGTCTCATAGCACTTTGCTGAGAACCCCTAATCCTCTTGGGGGTATTTGAAAGGCAGGGCTGAGGCTTTGTAAGAGAGCCTCTTTGTAGAGCACTAACTGGTTTAACAGCTGTAATTATCTCACTGAGAGAAACTGTAAATTGGATTAAGGCTCTGAGTTGCAGCTGAATGCGCTCCTCCATTGCCCCACCTGGTGGGCTGCTCTGCGATAACAAATATAAGGGGGAAAAAGTGCGGAGAAATCGAATTTGGATTCCACTTCACACTCATGGTTTCCTTCTGGAAAAAATGAATTTTTTCCAGCAGAAAACACTGGCATAGGCTTTGCTGGCAATATCAGTGCTGGGGCTCATATCATCTGCTGGCATTCTTCCGGAAACACGATCCCCTCCATTATCAGAAGGAAATAAATAAATAAACAGCAGGAGATGTTTTGGCAAAGGAGCTGGAAAGGAACAGAGAGTGATGCGTGTCAACATCGTGTGCTCTCAGCCAACAGTCTGTTGCAGCCAGGGGTGGAGTGGAGGGAGCAAGATAGGAGTTCGGGTAATTCTTTTTTTTTTTATCCCGCTCCTGCTTGTGTCATTGAAATAAACCCACCATTATAGAAACACATTATAAACCAGATATTGGATAAATCTATGCAGAATATCCATGTTTTGACTAATGCTATGCTTGCTGGAAACAAACCTTGGCAGCAGAATATAATAACTCTCTGTCTGGACATTTCTTGCCCAGCGTGTGCATCTCAGATCTTCAGTGCTCTTAATGGGGGAGTGGGGTTGAAAAGGGGCAAGTGACACTGTAGAATAGCCAGGATCTTGAGGAAGACAACCAGAGGAATCATTCACATTTACTAATGTCTTCTGTCATGCACTAAATAGCTGGGGAAGAAGTGAGAAGTGCTGTAACTCCTACTGCAGCCCACACCTGACTGGAGGATGAGAAGGTGGCAGAAGGAACTATAAGCTGGGAAGGCTAGAAGCCAGAAATCAAGGGACAGGATTATATCAACAGTATCTTGTAATTTATTCAGCCTGCTAACTCCTCAGCAGACAAGAATAACATTGAAACTTATCTTCACAAAGGAAACTGGGCTGAAACTAGTAAAATTAATTTCAACAGTATATGCAATAATCAGATGGAGTGGAGTGGAGAACCCACAGCCACAAGTTCCATGCAGTGCTCATCCACATTCTTGCTGTGCACAGCCCCACCCCCAGATAACACCTCTGAAAGTCAAAGAAGTAAAACTCAAAATAGATGTTAAGCCTCAAAACATGTTAAGCTGTTTTGAGTAAACCATTTCCATCCACCTAAAAACAAAACTAAAAAAACCAAAAATTTTAATCCTGACCCCCACAAAGGAAGCACCACATTGCTGTCATAATTCCTGTGGTCTTTGTGGGGCTGTTTTTGTTTGTTTGTTTGTTTGTTTGTTTTGCCTGACTGTGTTGTTTGTAAATCAAAAGCACAGACCTGGGATAGGTAATACAGCCAGCATGCTGCTAGTACACATTAACAAGTTCTTAGGGGTAATTGTACTCAACCTCAACCTCAAAACTGAACAGCAGAAAAGGCTGACCTGATCTGACCCTATTCTAACAAATCATTTTCAAATAATTGTCAGTAATTATTTCTCTCTTCACTAGCTAAACATCATCAGGTGCCCACCATGCTTTGGAAAGTATAAATAATTTAAAATTATTTTAAAATTATTTTAAAATTAAAAGAAACTGATACCAGAAATGGTCAGCGGTATGGGAAAAGGTCTTATGAGAAACTGGTGAAGAAATAGGATAGGCTGAACATTAAAAGTGTAGATTGAGTGGAGACAAGATAGCACTCATCAAAGACATATCTTGGGTTGTCACACTGAAGAAGGCAAAGACTAGTTCTCTGTTGCCCTAGAGCAGTGTTTCTCAACCTTGGCAACTTGAAGATGTGTGGACTTCAGCTCCCAGAATCCCCCAGCCAGTATGCTGGGGAATTCTGGGAGTTGAAGTCCACACATCTTCAAGTTGCCAAGGTTGAGAAACACTGCCCTAGAGAGCAATTTTATAGTAATTAAAGCTATAGGAAGGTAGATTTTGATTGAATGGAGAAAAATTGCATAAGGTACACTCAGTTTGACAATGGAATCTAGCAGGCTAGTCATTTCTTCACACTGAAGGTTTTTAGGAGAGGTTGGATCAGACTGTCTGAATTTTCTGCCCTGAGCAGAGGGTAGGAGTAGCTGGCCTCCTTCCAACTCTCTGATTCTATTGTGCTCAGCCAAGGGCGGGAAGCAGCAGGAGAACAAGACCAAGCCTTTAGGCATTGCCAAGGTATTTTCCTAGGGCTGATTAAAGACATAAACAAACTGAACCTCTAGATGGTTGCAGGCTTTCAGTGCAGTAAGAATTTTGTTTTAACTTTTGGTTCAGGCTGATGTTTAAATATAAGGCATAGAGAAGTATGTACAATCTTTCAAATAAGACGCCTGATAAACCAAAGTAGGACTAAGAATTTTAGACAAGTGGGAAGTCATGGTTGTGGTAATTATGGAACTATTTAAAAATTTCATTGCCTATCTGTTGGTCAGTCTGGTCAATTTAAAGTGAATCACTCTATTTATAAAATGTTTCCAGGTAAATGTTAAAAAATAAAAGCATCAATAGGAGAACACATTTATCAGGTTCATAAAAATAGTCACCAGGTTTTTCTTTTGTAGGCTGCTTCTTCATACTAGGTATAAACTTAAGTAAAAACAGCAGATTGAAGTGGACATGGTGGAAAAGCTTCAGTGTTGGCCAGGATGCAATTTCCGAAGGGTAGAAAATGTCATTTCAAAGTAATTTTTAAAAAAATCTTCATAATTCATAAGATTGTGGATGTATGTAGAGGGGAATCTTATTGCAAGTTTCCACTGGGCATTAAAAATGTTTGGGTCCTGTCCATCTCAATAAGATCATAATATAATGCCATCAAAAGAGGTGGTGTAAATTAGGAACTCCCATTGAACTGAATAGAGAGGTAATGAGGGCCTTAACATGCAATTCTGACATACCCATTGTGAAGCATAGAATGCTATCTTTTTAACTGTTTTTTAAAGAGTGCATGTGAAAAGGATCTTGAAATTGTGTTTGATGATGAACATCCACCAATAATATATCATGGCTGCTAAAGAGGTAAATGAATGTTAAGTGGTGTCTATAGTTTCCAAATCATGGCAAACAACATTTCCATTTTATTCTGTTTGGGTCAGACCGCACCTCTATTTCACTGTCCAGTTCTAGCACTGCACTTCAAGAAAGATTCAGAGAAATGAGGGAAGGTGCAAAGAAAAGCAACAAGGATGATTACAGGATTGGATACTAAATTGGGGGGAAGTATTCAATTTCACCTTAAGAGACAAACATGGATGCAGATGAGCATTTTTCAGGTAACTTATGAAGGGTACCGGACATGTGCTATATAGGACATATGCTGCCTTCAGGTTGTACAAATTTAAAACTAACAGTGGGTTAATTTGGTGATTGGAATTATGGTGAAATAGCATTTCATACAGAAAGAATACACTTTGCAAAACTCTTTAAACAAATATAGGAAGTGCCCACAATTCTCTTCTCAGAATTATTTAAAATTCCCTTGGTGAGTATTTATTAAGAAGTAATAAATAAACTAAGTTGCACTTCTGAACATATCTAATAAAAAATAGATTAATGTCTGTGGTCCTCAGTTATGTTCGTTTTAAATGCCTGGGGAAAATTGTTATATTCTCTGTTTAAAGTACAGTTGCTTTTTTTTTCTTAACTTTGCTTCTAGGATGCATAGGATCTCAGCAAGATATCCCACTAATGTTAGTGGTCCTGAAATGCTGGAATATTTGTCTGTCTCTGTCTACAGTTATATATATGCTACTACATAACCTGTCATCTAAGACATGTCATCTCATTATGTTTAATGGCTGGCCTCAGCCTATTCAGAAACATGGGAGAAAGAAACTGGACATTTATCGATGCAGAAGTAATTGGAAGATGTGGCTTTAAGCAATTACTAACAAAGTGAAAACACTATTTGGTGGATTATTATATGCAGTATTGGTTTTAATGTGGAAATATAAATATAGTATGAAAAGATTCAATTTACTGGGAAATGTTACACACTTTTGCATAGTTTTCATACACTTAAATGGGATATACACAGAACAAATTCCACTGGATTGGGATAAGACCAAACACAGTTTGGCATGGAATTGGTAGCGGAGTCCTACCACCAGCATTTAGAATTTCCCAAGTATCCCAAGGATACCTGTCCTTACATATAAGGCACTTGATCTATATACCTGTATCTTAGTGAAACTGATGGCACTAAAAACCTCAAGATATGATATGAAATAAAAATAATGCCTGGGATGTTTGGGAACCAACTAATATAAGTGTACTTGCAAATAATCATTGCATGTTGTATTTACTGTACAATGAAGAGGAACTGGTGGTGTAAATCTCATAGTGACTACGACTAAACAAAAGTTAGAGCATATCATAGATTTCACTTCCTCCAGTAGCCATCAACAGACTTTTTCCAGGTGATAAATGGGCTAATAAAAGTTGGTTTCACTGGAATTGTAAAAGAACCCCCAAGGGCCTGCTATGATAAATTTGCAAAGTACTTTGAAGATAAAGGCACTCATATTAGTCTTGAATTTGACACCAGTTTTCATATGGAAATGTCAAGGGTATTATCTAGCCAAGTTGTGTTGGATCATTTTTAGTGACTATTGTCTGAGAATGTGGACAAAGTCTATGGATAAGAGGACTGGGAGAAGCTTCAAAGAGGTTCTTCACTACAATGATGCTTTGAACAAAGTATCCCATAATGCTGCTTCATGAAGAAACACGATCCCCTTGCTTCTAAGAGTGAAGCAAAATGAGCATGTTGCTTCACCTCATTCCGTTTTCGAGCCCATTTCAGCTTTCTCCAACAGCACGCACACTGTGGATGAAAGCTGAAAGGAGCCTTCTCTAGTGCTGGTAAAAGTGCTTCCTGGCTGAGTAGCTTCAGCGAATGCTGCAGGAGAGCCCATGACAACCACCAGCGATGGCTATTTTCAACACATGCAGAGGTCTTCCTTGCTTGGTGGCCACAGCAAATGCTGAGAAATGAGACAATGTATAAGTCCCTTAGCTCATCTCAATAGCAGCTTTCAAATTCTTTCCACCCGTTCCTGAGTTAGCAGAAAAGTAGGTGAACGTAAATTGTGCTGCCCCAAGGCTGAGCTTTACTGCACCTCAGCAATGAAGTCTGGCATTGTTGCTGTTTTCCCCATTTTTAGCGTAGGACATCCTTTCTCCTCCTAGCAGGCCTGTCTGTAGGGTATGGTAAAGAAGTCAAGATGGGGGCCATGCTGGTGGGATCAAAGCTCAGCCCACTTTTAGGGTTGTTGTCTGCCTCCTAGCCAGCATTACTTACTAGTGGGAGAAGCAGACACCAATCATTGTACAGAATGTGTGGCAGGATACAATCTGAGGTAAAACTCTCTGGTTTCCTCTTCTTCTTAGGCACATTCCCTTTACTCTAAGATAGAGCTTTTTTTCTGAGATTTCAGTAGATTACAAGATTAATGTGGATGTCAATTACATTGCAAGTGACCCACTCAGATGTATTACTAAATCACTCAAGGAAGCAAAATTTTTTGTGTTAGAGAGTATGTGAATCTGTGTGAAAGAAATTTAAAATATTTTTATACAATGCCTAACTTATCTAATTAAAAACGAGCAGATAATAAGCAATCCAAAACCACATATATTAAAAAGTCGTGCTTCTCTAAAATGTCTCTCCTACCCCATCTATGGGGAAAAAAATCAGTAGGACCATGAATTCCCCAGGAGATCACTGGTCCTATTCCAATGAAAATAAAAAATAAAAAATAACTTCACCTTTGTGAGGACATCAGGAAAGAGGAATTATCTTGCTCTCTCTCTCAAAGGAATGGTTCTTGGTTTTCATGGGTATATTAACCCCTGTTCCGAAGTGCCAATCACCCTAGACTTTGATTATTTCCAATGAGGACAAAATAACACACACAACTGCACACACCCCTTGCAAAAAAAGTCTGCAGAATCCAGGTGCCTAATTTTTCTAAGTCAAGATAAAATGGCAAGAGTTGCAGTGATCAGTGACCAGATGGGTGAGGGGAGGGATTGTGTGTGTAGCAGACCTACATGACCAATAGGAGCAGATTGTTGGTCCAGACTGCACCGTTCCCAGGCTCATCACTGAAACTCCCTAGATTATCTGTATGTCAACTTTTGTGCTGGGAGAAGAAGGAAAACACCACTTCTACACTGGGGACCAGTAAAGACAACTTTGAGCTGCCTCTGCAGCAGGCTGGGGAGGTGACAGAAATGACATCATGTGGACATATCCTTTTAAAAAGACCAGGAATTGCTCTCACGTACAGCAAGTAGGTCATGATAAAGGACTTTATGCCTAATGAGGGAAGAAGCAGAAAACAATGCCTGCTTGGTTTTGTAAAGTGGTCTATAAACCTCCAATGAATACTTGTAAGAAAAGGCTGACTCTAGAATGTTTTTTGAGATTAAGCAAAGCACATTTAGGAATAGTTGTAGAGGACCTCTTGGGTAGCCCAGAAAGAAAAAGAATGCTTGGCCAGTGCTAATCATGAACATGAGATATGTCTACCCACTGGAACCCAACCTACCTGCTGTTCAAGAGGCTGCATGTACAATACAGCAAGGCAATCGGACACTTTTTTTTTTTTTACTCCCAGGAGTGGAGATTCATGACCAAGGTGCTCTCTACACCCAAGCCATTATTCCTTTCAAGGTTGTAATATGCCAGGTTCTGCATTATTTTTTTTTCCATAGAACTTGGACAGACTTCAGAAAAGGTGAGTGCAAGCGTGGCAGAGCCATGGCAACTTGACTGCACAGTAGAGTTGTATGGCACTTTTAATCACCCTTCAGTGATTAGCAAGTCTTTGTGCTTGCTAGCCTGTGTGATCAAAGGATAAAGTGTACGGTGGTCTCACCCAGGAGAAACACTGGGCTTTCAGATGTGGCTCAGACTTCCAGGAGGAAACTATCCACCAGCCAGGCACCGATTTCAGCATGGATTCTCCTCGGCAGGCCAAAGCACGCTAGTTCTCCTGGGATGGTATGCTTGGAACCTTGCAAAGGAGAAAAAAAGGCACAGCCTCTCTGAACTATGCCACCTGAGCAAGCCGGAGGAAGGTGAGGAAATGGCATCCACTTCTCTTTGGGTAGCCAACTGTCAGTTTTCTGGTAGAAAATCCCTCGGCCCCAACCTGACCAAGAAAACAATACCTGGGGCACATGACATAGTGATACACCATCCTTGTCATTTTTCTTCCTTGGATGGCTTGACTTTGGCTGAAGCTTCCAGACACTCAACTCATCATGTCTAGTAAATGTTTCTTACAACCTAAGACTGAAACCACTTCAAACAGCTAATTACCCTTTGACGGAATGAAGTTGCAACTTCTTGTTATATTACTTAAGTTTAAACTTGGTGCCTCCCCCACTCCCACTTCTGATGGTTTGCCACCCATCTAAGATGCTGTGATTGGGGTGCCTGATGATGCAATGATTACAAAGCCATTCTAATATGAAACCTACCATATCCTCCCTTCCATCTCTTCACTATAGAAGTTTATACAAACTGTACTGCATTTTTTGCGTGTGTGAGAGTAGCAATACAATTGCAGTGGTTTGCAGGTTACCCAGAAGCAACATCTTAAGGGTAGAACTTCAGAATTCCAGTCCTGCTGAGGCCTTTGCCGAGCATTTTGAGCATAACTTGAGCATAAATTCAGACAAATTAGATGATTTGGTTTGGTTCTCACTTTGATGGTAGATCTAAGTATCACCGTTAGTGAAGAAAGACAGGCTCTTTGTCCTAGCATAGAAGCTTTGCTAGTGCACCTGAATGACTATTTGCAAGCAGAACACACTATCTCTCATAAAATGTTCACCTATCTTTTGTTTATCAACGTCACAATAGATCACAACGTGGTTGTGTCCTACATAATCCTGTAATAAATTCTGCAAATATGTTCCCCATTTGTAAGTGAAATCCAATGTATAAGAGAGCTCCAGAACATTATGTTATGACAAATACTCTCGATCAGGTTTGCCATTCTGAAAGGGCAGGTAACCAAATGTTTACTTCAGCATCTCCCCCACAAGAAAATGGATCAAGTTTTCTGCCTCCTTGGAAACTGTTGTTCCAATCTTTTCACTTCTAAGAAAGTATTTTTCTTCAATATTATAGGTGACTACCACGGTTTTGCTGGCTGGGAGGGGGGGTGCAGGGAATATGTTTTTACTCACTCTCTAGCAGCCTTCTTCCTTGAACCTGGAAAGCTTGTGCCATTATATGCAAAAGCTGCAATGATTAAAATTAGAATTCAAAGTTAACAGCTCTACCATACTAGCCACTTTTTTCTTAACATTAAAAGATATTGCTCACTTGTAGCAGCACCAGGCTCTTAGTGTTAAGTTGTCTTTTCCAAAAAATCCTGGAACTTGACATGTGACTGTAGCATGGCTAACATCTATCCCATAGCAATATTTAATATAGTTTCTGAGAAATATTAATGGAGGTAGGAGTAAAGGAAAAGTAAACATGCCAACATTTCCTACTATTGCTGTTGGGAAAACCTCTTGAAAGCAATTTTGCCCCCAGGCCCCCCTCACTGAATTTGCTGGAATGCCATCTTCATGGGGTTTGCTGTAAAGAACTGCTGTCATGATGCACCACCAGCTTCTAAGGCTTTGGGACTTTTCAGTTCATTGATGACAGTTTTAACTGTTGAGCTTTCCTTACAGTCTCACTCACTGCAGCTGATTGGGAGGAGGGCTTTCCAAACTGCCAAATATAGGAAGGTAAAGAAACGTTTTGTGTGTGCGCATATGTGTGTAGGGAATGTTACAAACCGATTGCTATGAAGGGCAGGTGAAGGAAGGCCTGTTAATTCACAGGCTGCTGGAAGCTCTGTGGGCAATGCATTTGCTGATTAGCCAGCTCGAAGCAAGGGAGAACGGATTGACTGTTGTTCTAGGCACTCAGCTATTAACCAGTTCAGACAGAACATGAGTAACTTGCAGGGGACTGGATAAATTAATGAAGGACAGGTCTGCCAAGGGCTATTGGGCTTGAAAACACACTGTTACATCTGGGCCAGAGGCAGCATGCCTCCAAATACCAGTTGCAGGGGACCAACTGTGCATTTCTGATCTCCTGCTGCTGAGCACCCAGAGGCTGGCCGCTGTGAGAAGTAAAAGGCTGAACTAAGACAGACTTTGGCTGACCTAAGAGGGCTGTTCTTAAAGGTTATAATATTATTACTTACTTAGGAGGGTTATTAACTGCTTCTGTCAACTGTCTCTGACCAGTAAACAACTCCCCAATTCTATAATTTGGAATTAAAAACAAACACATAATCACTTTTAACACTAAAACCATATAGTTAAATAGTTATTTAAAACTCAGAATCAGCATTCAGTACAAAAAGGATTTCATCATCTGGAAGAAGCCCCACCCCCACGGCTTGATGGAATAACCCAGGCTTCATCAACTTTCTGAAAAGCCAGAGGGAGGGGGAGGATTCTAACAGCTGTGGGGCACTATTCCAGAGGAGTGGGGTAGCGACTGAAAAAAAACCTTGTTTCTGTAACTTCTGTAGGTGACAAGGAGGTTAAGCATGTCTGGGAAGATATTTGGCAGAATTCTGATTAGAGTTTTAAGGTGTGCACATGCTAGTAAAGAGGTAGTAGGGAATATGGGGCTTGTTTGTTGCAAGGAATGACTATTGATCATAAATATCAAGAGAAGTGAAAACTGCTGTGTATAGGAGTTACCCATTCTGTTATATGGAGTTAAGAGGGTTATACAGGAGAAACATAACAATATGTTCCAAGCTTACTTAAGAATGGGAACCAAACGAATGTGAATTGAATACAAAACTGAGTGACACATATATTAGAAGTACACTGTGGTTCTTTGTCATAGAGAAGAATGAGTGAGGACTGAGTCATAAAACAAACATAGGAAGGAATAGGCCAGGAGGAAGGGGACACCGAGAAAGTCAAAAGGGAACACCGTGATGAGCTTTATGTAAATGCCTTTATCTGTTTCACTATGGATAGATCATCATTATAGACAAAGCATAATGTCTTTGGAGGGGTTGGTTGATTGTTCCTAAAAATGTTAAAGAAGAGTAGGGCTAGCATGCTTGCATACGGTATTTGGTTGTGATGAAGATGCCATTGACTGTGTTTGCATGCCAGCTGATACACACTTTCAGTGTCTGGATTGTTTATATTCATCTGAAATCCTGTGTCAGATTATATACGTATCTTCAGAGCAACATGTGACATTTAACAGTGTCAGACGCTGCTGAGCGCATCCATATCAAGATCCTGGGAGTCAGGAGTTTTTCCATGCCTATGGTCAACTAATCCTGCTAATACCATTTCATCAAGTACAGTGGGATATAATGGGAGAGAGGAACAGCTGGAAGAGAAAAGAGAAAAGGAAGAAACAGAGGAACTGGTCTTGCCAGAAGCTGTTGGAGAGAACCAAGGAGAGACCAGTATAATTCTGGTATGTTGAAAATGTGGATTAATCCCCTGTCTTAATAGTTGGGCTAATTTGAGAAGAGGTTTTCCTTTTATTATAATAAACATTTGCTTTCCTCCTGGTGGCACCAAAAAAAGAAAGAAAGAAAAGAAAATGTTATGTTTCACTGTGGTGCACATTCAAAGGATTTCTTGATTGACTGCAGAGTGAATCTGCATCTTCTTCTATAATTTTACTTGATTACTTTAATGCTAGGATTGATAGGAATAAAAATTAGTTAGCTAGACAAAAATAAGGACAAACTGCTCTATTTTTATTCAAATAGATTGAGAAATAAACGGGTAAATACAGGTGAAGGTCAACTGCTCAAATTTGTGATAGAAGTGAGGTAATTTTGAAAATGTCTCAGAGCTAGCCAGGAAATTGTACTTATGCTTTAACACATGGGCAAAGTATAATTGACCTGGCAGATCTCTGTGTCTTTATTATCTTCCAGTTTAAACTGTTATGTCACTGTGATCTTTAGCATTGAATTTTGAACTCTTTAACATAGATAGCAGTAGTAGAGTATTTGATGATGTAGATTATAATTTTATAATGTGGGCCAGAGAGAGAGAGAGAGAGAGAGAGAGAGAGAGAATTAATGGGACATTTTTCCCAAGATGCTTTGGAGTAGCCTACAGTCCGCTGTAAAAATGAAAGATAATTCAGGTTCTGAATAATCAATAGACTAATCAATAACTTACACAGTGATAAATTATCTCTATATCCCAGGTATCTGCAGCAGATTGGAAAAACACAGGATGCCAGATGAGGCAATTCTGACAGATAGGTGATGGCAGCAGGAGCTATCAAGTCCCTGTCTCAAGCAGAAGGTAAGACCAGAGTATGAAGACCAGAGGGGTTCTGGAGAGGAGGTCTGAGACCTCCAGTTTTCCATCCTACTCGCTCAGCCAAGGAGTTCTACTATATAGGTAACTCTTTTTTCTTTGTATTCATGGGCTGCATTTCTGAAAATGTTGTCTAGAAAACTGCATAGACTTGTGCATTGACTCGCCAGGAGTCAAGACTGACTTGAAGGCACACACACATTGAATATCTCAGAGAATGTTTAAGAAGGATTGGCTGTCAACTTTTTTATGTTGGAAGTGTAAGATGTTGGATATGATACATATGCATATGATACATATGATATAGGTTTGCCCCACTATTGTTTCATTTTGGTTTGATATTAATACATTTGTTTAAATAGTTTTGGGAAGAATAATATAGTTTAAAGTATAAATGTAATTTGACAACAACTTCCCAAATTTGGAATTTATATGAAGAATTATGGATTTATTGACAACAGAGTGGAGCAAAAAAGATTAATCTTTTATAATGGAAAGTTAATGTGATTCTGGACTTACAGTCTTGGTCTGAAGATGTGTATAGGCTCTCTGCTTAAGGATTGGGTCTAAATCAGCATAATGAAAAGACTGAACAACATTATTCTATCATCAAGGTTCAATGATGTATTTAATGCTGTGTTTTTATACAGATTTAATAAGTTATGCTATGCTCTCTTTTTTCTTTTTTGTGTTCCTTTTTACACACACACACACACACACACCTTCTTTTTTAATTTCTCCTTTATATTAAAGGAATTTAAAAACCTTTACAATTGCAAGTTTTGTAAGATTGGAAGCCAGTCCTCCTTCTTTAAGACTCATTTGGGAAACCAAAGAACAGGCACTTATCACACCAGGTGCTCTCATGAATGGGATGTCCAAGAGCAGAGGGGACAGGAGGAAGGCCCAAAGGAGGTAGAAGACACTCAGTGGGAGGAGCCACTATTTGGAGGTATATGCTAAGGTAAAGGGGAAAAGGAGTCCTATTAGAATTGACCAATGGATTTGAAGCTGTGGACACAGAAGGTGAGCTATAACCACCTGAGGCTACTCAATTATCCTGACCTTTCCAGAACAGTGGAAAAGACTCAACTTGGCAAGGATCAAACAAAAGCTCTCAACTGAGGAGAAAATGGTGCTGATGGGAAGAGTCATTATTTTAAGGAACAGAAGTGGCTTCCATGGGCCAAACAAACTATATACATATTCAGGATGTCGTGAGAAGATCACCAAGCCTCATCAACCTGACTGATTACTATCTATTCCTACTTATTCAGATAGGAACAAATGATATTGCTACAAAAGGACAGACTTTTCAGAGAATTAAAAGTAACTGTAACTCACTGGATAGAAAGGTAAAGCATGGGGATACAAGAGATGCTGATTTATCCTTATTTATCTTTCCCTCTATTGATGGTTAAGGGCAAGTAGAGAAAGCAGGATCCTGCAAATGAACAACTGCTTAAAAAATGTCATCAAGGAAAATCTGGATTTCTAGACCATGGCTGCTGTCTTCTGTATGAGAGACTATAGGAAGTGATTGGATGTACTCACAAGGCAAAAGGAAATGTACTTAGAGAAATTCATGTTAACTATAGACTTTTAAACTAAACCAGAAGGGGAGAGGGGGCACAGACCTGGGTGGGGAAGTATGGGACTTTAGTAAAATGGTTGCATGTGATAATGAAGGAGGTGTGAGGAAGGAAAGAAGTTCTCAAGATACGGCAATAGGGAGACCAGTAAACAGTGATATCTCAGGTTTCCACTGTATACCAATGTATAAATAAGGTTAATAAAGGGGAAGATCTAAAAATCCACACATGAAAAAGCAAATGGGGTGAGATCATGACTGAAAGGTATTATGGAAACTTGCTGGATATCACGAAAATCTGCTGGGATGAGAGTCAAGGTTGAAATGTGGAAGCCTAAGGGTTACTTAGGCTTATTACTTATTACTTGTTCATAGACTGAAGAAAAAGAGAGATGGAATGGTTTGATGTGTAAAGAAGCCATAACCCTATGAAAAAAAAATATATCCTTATATATACATCCTGTTGAAAACATCTGGATTGAGATGATATGGAATAAGAAAAAAGTGATACTTTTCCGGAAGTTTACAATAGCCGTTTATTGAATCAGAGAATGTAGGCAATACCTTTTTAAATCAGTTTACTGAGTTTTCAGGACAGCAGGCTATAATGGTAAAGGAAGATGTCAACCACTTCTATATCAGCTGGAAAACTAACTAATCTGCTGTAGAAATAGGAAATCCAACAGATTTCTGTCCTTAGTTGCTGATAATTTCATTTTTCAGAAGGTGGAAGGACTATATAAATATGATTATGCAACAAAAGCTAAAATTTTAAGAGGATAATATTCTTTTGAACAATATATCTAGTACGTGGAATTTGACATCTGGACAACGTAAATGGATTCTCCATGCCCTTACTATGGCTAAAAGACTGATATTGCAGCATTGGAAAGATAAATGCTCGGCCCCACTCACTCAATGGATTGAAGACCTGATTGCACCTGCAACTTATGAGCAGATTGCCTATAGACATAGACTTTGTATGGACAAGTATAATGAAACATGGAACTCATTTATACAAAATACAGTAGGTTAAAAAATGATAGCCATATAAATGTATTAGAAATAAATATGTACTTGAATATTATTTGCATTAGATAAGTATATATGGAATTGTAATAGTTTACTGCTATAATGACATCTTAACTTGTTTTTTTCTTTGTTGTATTTCTTTCACTTTTTTTGTTAAAACACTTCCTATGTGGGGTTTTTTTCTTCTTTGCAATAATAAAAAATAAATTCAGTGGTTCTGAGATCACATCTGCCATCTCCTTCAGTACCCTGAGGTGTAAACCATCTGGACCAGGAGACTTGAACTCATTCAGAGCAGCTACGTGTTCTCTAACCAATTCCTTACCTATTTTGACCTGCATCCCTCTTCTGTCGCCCACAGAACTGATTTTCACAGGTTAGACTATGTTTTCCTTTTGCGTAAGGACAAATGCAAAAAAAATAAAAAATAAAAAATTAAGCAGTTCCGCCTTCTCCCTGTTGCCTGTTACCTTCTTGCCATCTTCTCCCACTAGTGGACCAACCATTTCCTTGACTTTCATCTTGCTCCTTATACATTGAAAGAAACTTGTTTTGTTGTTTTTGGCATTTGTTGCAAGTCTTAGTTCATTCTGAGCCTTAGCCTTCCTGACTCTGTCCTTGCAGATTTGGGCTATACTTGTCCTTTTTGTCCCTCAGCTTACCAGAGACCTCTTTGCGCAACCATGCTGGTCTCATCAGGTGTCTCTTGTTTTTCTTTCTCTGTGGTATTGTTTTTGTTTGGACCTTTATTATCTCATTTTTCAGAGTTTCCCAAGCATCCTGAACCATTTTTCCCTCTAGGATTTCCACCCATGGGATCCTTCCTATTCCTTTTCTTAGTCTGTTGAAGTCAGCTCTCTTAAAATCTAGAATGCTAGCCTGACTTTGTTCAACTACCCTTGCCTGCATTGTGGTGAATCCTAGTATGACATGGTCACTCTCTCCCAAAGTTCCTACAAGTTCCACTCTCTGAACCACCTCATCCCTATTAGTAAATATCAAGTTCAATATAGCTGACCCTCTAGTTCCCTCCTCCACATTTTGGATGATAAAGTCATCAGCTAGGCACGTTAGGAACCTGTTTGATCTCTCACTTGCCACAGAGTTTCTTTCCAAGTTGATGTCAGGGTAGTTAAAGTCCCCCATTACTACAGTGATGTGTTTCCTGTATACCTCTACATAGTTCATCTATTTCCTCTGCTTGGTTGGGTGGCCTGGAGTACACACCTATAGCAATGTCATTTCCCCCCCTTAATATTCACCCAAATGCTTTCAGGAAGGCTTTCATCCTTGGTAGTATGTACTTCTGTTTAGGTGTAGTAATTCTTTACATACAGTGCAACTCCTCTTCCTCTTTTGTTGGGTCTGTTTCTTTTCATTTGAAATGGAGAGCAAGACAAAGATTATTGGGTGGAGATAACAAAAATGGGATTCCTGACAGAAAGCTATTAAGCAATGGAACAGCCTGCCTAGGAGAGTGAGGGACTCCCTCTTGTTGGAGGTTTTCAGATGAGGGCTATATAGCCACATGTTGGGGTTGGTTTAGTGCAGTGTTGTCCAAACTTGGCCACTTTAAGATGAGTGGACTTCAACTCCCAGAATTCCCCAGCCAGCCATGCTGGCTGGGGAATTCTGGGAGTTGAAGTCCACTCATCTTAAAGTGGCCAAGTTTGGACAACACTGGTTTAGTGCCTTCATGTACTGAAAAGGGGCTAGACTAGATGACCTCCATAGACCCTTTCAGTTGATACATTCTTTGCTTCTAAGATTCAAAGACTGCCTTCAGTTTCATCTGCGTGTTACAAGGAGGAAAAGATTAAGCGCAGAATTGGAATCTGACATGCAGAAAAGTCCATTCAGATGTGCCATTTTAAGCAGCAGGTGACATACCTGCTTACATTAGCCTAATTAAATCTGTTGGCACTTAAATAATTCATTCCCTTGAAAGTCTTATTAAATGGCCTTTTAAATGGACTCACACCTGTTAACCTCACAATGACCCCTAAAACATCTCTGTTGTTTTGAAGGTGTCTCCTTTCAGCCTTGGCTGTTGCCCCAACCAGGGAGGGAGCAGCAAACAGAACCATTTGAAGGGGAGAAGAGGGGGAAAAGAATATGACAGAGAAGAGCAGAGGCTGAACAGCATTGGAAGGGGGGCAAATGAAAAAAAGGGAAAAAGAATCTAAATAGAGGAGAGTTTCCCATTCTTGGAAATATAACTAATGCTTAAAGCTTAGATTTTCAAAATGCTTGCTTTCCATTTTTGTTTGAAATTTAGAAAATAAAAAGAACAATCAAGTGGGATATGTACCCCCAGGCCCCTTGTTTAGGGCTGAGACTGAGTGCTGTAATCCATCTTGGGAGATCCTGGGGTTGTCACTGCCAGAAGGGATGCTGGGGGACCATCAAGATGGGATTGGGGGGAGAAGAATGTCTTCATCTCGCCGTGGTCCACCTTTCTCCTGAGACTTGGAGCAGGACCCTCACGGTCACGGAGAAAGCAACTTCCAGGTATGCCTGTCTGTACAGAATTCCTTTAGAGAAATGCTGGACAGATACCCAGGAGAGAAGGCATAAAAACTTACCTGTCTGCATCACTTTCTGGGTTAAGAAAAAGAAAACAGGTAGGTGGGCTTGCCTTAAAATACAAGAATAAATCTCCCAGAGAAAATGGGACACTGTTTTTCTTAACAGCTCTTAAGAATGAGGAGATGGACCAGACTTGGAATGATGTGGTTGGGCTATTTCCAAACTTTCGGAGTCAGGACTTCAAACAGGTCAGGATGGATGGTGACTGTCCATCTGCTGCCAGAATTGTGCCTTTGGTAGTTAATATAGACATACCAACACCAATGTACAGCTACACAAAAACACTCTCCAGACAAAAAAGATATGTTTTGGTATGTTATAAAAAAGATAAATTAACCACCCTATCACTGAATGAATACACACATACACACGCACACACACACACAGAGTTGCATCATTTCATTTACTTCTCACTTACAGCTTACTGTCATATTCTGTGCACTTACCTTGCATGGGGATTCAAGGTGACCCTAACAGAAAACAAATTAATTAAATAACTAAATAAAAGAAGACCTTTTTTCCCACTACTATCAAGAAACACCAAGTCATATAAATGCCCATGAGCTTACCACCATATTTTACAGAATTATTCAACATAAGGGTTTGAAGGGATTTTGAAAGTTTTGTAGTAATGCAACCAGCTGTCACTATAGTAGATGAGACCAATGCAAGCCCCTTATTAGGAAAGGGGTTCTTCCACCAGAATAAGTGGAGGCCAAGTGGTGGCGACTTTTTCTTCAGTCAGCCAGAGACTGAGGGAAGAGTGCAAGGGTGGGGTAGCTGCCCCCACCAAATCCAACTTGGCAATTTACGCTATTGGAGACTGGAGGAATGAGCAGATAATCCGTCAGAAGTTGGCACTACCATGAACAATCAAGCAGACAAGTATGATTACACTGCTGGATAGTTCCACCAGAGTGTGAAGAGAAGGCAGATGCTTGGCCAGTTCTAGGACAAGCTTGGGCTACAATAGACAACTGATTCTTCAGGATGCCTCCACCCATGATGTGGCAAGGTGCTTAGAACTGTGACTCCCAATTCATTTTTCTTTGTGATGAACTCCTTGGGCTTAGAAAAGGTCACACTAAGCCAGGTTCTCTCCTTAGTTCTTTTCTTAAGACTTGCATGGGAAGGGAAAAAGTAGAATCAGATAAATCAGATAGCAGTGTTCAGGTACATAAAGGGGTGCCATAGGGAAGATGGTCAGGAACTCTTTTCCATGGCCACAGAAACTAGGACCAGAAATAATGGGTACAAACTGCAGCTACCTAGATTTCACTTAAATATAAGGAAAAACTTCCTGACGGTTAGATCTGTACAACAGTGGAACAGTCTACCTACGGAGGTTGTGAGTTCTCCATCTCTGGAGGTTTTTAAGAAGAGGCTGGACAGTCACCTCTCGGGGATGGTTTAATTGGTTTCCTGCATATTGCAGGGGGTTGGACTAGATGATCCATGTGGTCCCTTCCAACTCCAAAATTCTATGATTCTATGATTCTATGTCACAGATTATTTAATTGATCTGATTTATACATCTTTCTGTGCTGGCAAGTGCTCCAAACAGCAAATAATTGAAAACAAGAACAGAATATAAAAAGTTTAAAATGCAGATTATAATTAACAATAAAATAAAATGATGCAACATGTAAAATTTCTTTCTTATATAATGAAAGATATGCATATTTATTTATTTAACCATCAAATTTACACATATTCCATATGCTGGGGGCCAAATACAATTCCCAAGTAAATGTGTTCTATAGCTTGGGAATAATGCAGAAGGGACTTTCCCAAATGCCCAAAAGATGGGCCTCTGATACCAAGGATATCTCAAAAGATCCTTTTCTACTGATCTTAACTGCTGCTCACGTTCATAACAGGAGAGGTGGTCCTTTAAAGGCTCAGGCCCAGGTTACATTTCTATGACTTGCCCTGATGCTGAAGTCCAAGTCATGATGGATCTGTTTGATTTTACCTCAAAGAATGAGGTAAAATTATCATAGCATGCCAATGTCTGTTCAGGCTGCTTCTGACCAATATTTGGATAGGAGACATGCTATAGTGCATGAATGAACAAAGCCAGGCTGTTCTATGAGAGTGAAATGGAGACAGAGAAGAACTGGCCTTGGCTGTTCAATTGGGTCTCACTCTGTACATAATCTGGTCTATCCCAAGAATTCCTCCACTTGCTCTCCTCCTGAAGTCCTATCACTTCATCACTCACAGGACCCTTTGGCTCTGAAAAAGGAAGGAAGATGTGCTGCCTCCCTGCCTTCCCCACCCCCCAGGCACTTATACATGCCACAGATCAGCCAAGACATCAACAGTATCATCAAAATGACATGGGAAGTTCTCCAAATGCATTCAGGGAACTATCTAGATTCAGGAGGTACTTGGGTTAGATGCAGGGTTGGCCCAGGCTATGGAGAAGAGACTAAGCCATTCTTGCTTTGGGGAGGCATAAATGTTATTTCATTCAATGCTGAGCAGTGATCATTTCTTGTAATTAAATAAATAAATTTGTATACATATTAGTATAATTAATTTAAAATATTGATTGATTATGTACCTTCAAGTCATTATTGAGTGTTAGTGACCACATAGTTAGATTTTCTCCATGATGAAATGCCCCTAACCTGGTCCTTCTGCTCTTCCAATGGTGCCCCTATCGCCACTGTAACTGAGTCCATCCACTTTGCTGCTCGTTGTCCTCTTCTTCTCTTTCCTTCCACCTTTCCCAGCATTAGAGCCTTCTTCAGAGAGCTAGGTCTTCACATAATGTGTTCAAAGTAAGAAAAGAAAAGAAAAGGAAAAAATTAAAAAATAAGTTATATTATTTATCATTCCAAGCAGACTTGGAATAGCTCCTTCATACACATTCCTACTAAGGTTACCTCTGGAATGATCCTACAGCATGATACTATGTACAGCAAGTAGTATGATGATATGTGATGCTACTATGATGTTCTTCTGCAGTTATTTCTGTCTCTAGTACTAGCAATTTATTTATTTATTTATATATATATATATATATATATATATATAGAGAGAGAGAGAGAGAGAGAGAGAGAGAGAAGAATAAACAAATCAGTGCCATTATTTACCACAGGGAAATAATAGAGTCTTAAATTCTCCAAGAGCACCCATTTAGTGTATTGTTTAAGGTATCAGGCTAGAAACCCAGAGACCATGAGTTCTAGTCCTAACTTAAGCATGAAGCCAACTGAAAACTGCAGGGACAAGTCCAGGCAGTTGCTAGGAGTCAAAAACTGACTCAAAGGCATCCCCCTCTCCCCCCAAAAAATTTGGTCACCAGAATCACTTCCTAGAATCAAAATATCCATCCCTGAATTTCAAGCTGAAAATTGACAACATTAGATTGGAGGTTCTAATTTTATTGCCACAGGAACAAGTACGGGAAGCAACTGAAATTGAAGCAATTGAAAAATTGAGTAATTTGAATTTTAAGTGAAAAGTTGTTGCTGTTGATGAGCTTGTATTAGATAGCTGAAGAGGACTCAAACCATCTGACACCAGCTGAAGCATGAGGAGATTTTCACCCTTAGGGAGAAATTAACAATACCATTAAAATAAGTCTAGAAATTCAGATCACTGGAAGTTACAATCATACAACTGGAAGGGCAATTTAAATCATCAAATCCAACTCTATTTTTTGAAGATATGAATATCCAAAGAAGTGCAAAGCAATCAATCTGACATAGTCTAGATCACTAAAAATAAATAAACCTTTAAGCACCTTGTAAGCAGAGCTGGGTTTTCTAGAAATCATTATAGATTTGTCAAGAATAAGTATTGCTAGACTAACTTTATCTCTTCTTTGGGTAACTTCCTTAATATAATGTGGGAGTGATGTAGCTTGATTTGAGGAAAGCATTTCACAGAGTACCCATGATATGCTGATTAGCAAGATAGTTAACTATGGGATAGATGGCATGGCAGTTAAGTAGATATATAGCTGGTTTGAATACCTACCATTTTTACAGATGATAGAAAACTAGGGAGATACCTAGAAGACAGAAGTAAAATTTAAAATGTTCTTGGTAGATTGGGGAAATGGGCTGAAAGTAACAGAGTGAAATACTTCTGTGGCAAATGCACATTTATTTACTTAGGATACAGGCACAAAATGGAGGCATTTGGCTTGACAACAGTACTTGTGAAATACTAGTTGGTTATAAAATGAGTAGGAGCCAGTACTATGATATTTGTGCAGAAGGCAAATGCAATTTTAGGCTCTTTATCCATAGACCTAGAGTTTCCAAATTTTGGAAAGTAATGGTTTCACTACATTCTGCTTTGGAAAGACTCGTTTTCAAACAGTTTAAAAGGATTCAGACAAATATGAACAGGTTAAAAAAAGGGTAAAAAGATAATTAGGAGACTGATGAAATGGATACATTTAGCTTTGACTGAGAGGTGATATGGTATCAAATACTTGAAGGGCTGCTACACAGAAGAAAATCATAGTCTTTCCTCTTTCATCCCAGAGACCAGGACACACAATAATGTAGTCAAGTTAATGGAAAGTAGATTCTGTTTGAATGCAAGGAAAAAATTGCTCTCAGTAAGAGCAGTTCAAAAATGAAACCCAAAGGAATGTAATGATGCTTTTTCTTGCTGTTAAGTGCCTTCGTGATAAGGTTAGACTGGTAAGATTTCATCTTGACAAGTCCATAATGATTTCCACAAATACCTGCATTATTTTTAAGGTGCCTACCAACTGAGTTCTTTATGATCTAGAATATTCTCAGGTATCCATGTCAGACTCGGCAGTTTCCTGGCTCCTCCTGAGTTCACCATTTGTATTTAAATGGAGGCTGGAGAACCTCTCTCATGGATACTTTAAACTGGATTCCTGTGTGAACAGAGGATTGGATGCAATGATTTTACTGGTCTCTTCCAATTTTATGATTATGTAATTTATAGCAGTGATATAGTATCTTATATATATATAATGGCATAGTAGAGTTTCTCCAATAAATCAGAAAACAGAAGCAGATGATGCCAGTTGTACAACGCTATTTTGTTTAAAGTATGGTAGTAATTACCTCATTAAAGTTTATTCAATTTCTTTTTACATATAAAACTGGGACTGCTGCTGGTGGCATGGATAGTTAAATTAACCCATACTGCAGATTTCCCCCCCTTAAATATCATGTCTCCAATTCCAACTACAACCTGTAGGCAAGTCATCCAGTTGCAATGCATGGTCCTGGAACCAAAATGATAACATAGTCATATGATTATTGTCAAGGCAACTGGTCTATTTTATCATTAAAAATATGCTGAAATATTCTGATATTTTCAATTTAGAACTAATATACATATGTATACATTAGGGAAGGGACTTTTTGAGTCTCTTTCTTAAAACCTCATCTTGTACCAGAGAGGAGATGGATCTCTTTTCTGATACAAAGAGAATCTGCAGCTGTGAATGATTTATACAACAGTTGCCTGAATCCTTATCATCCTGAGAACTAACTCTTACAAGTCCATTCTATAATGGGATGATGTGTAATTAGCCAGGAAAGGCCTAACAATATAGAATGACTTTCACCATCTCAGATTGAACTGACTCCCACGATTGTGAATAATCATGTTGGTTCCTAGTCTGACAAAGCTTCAGTAAATGGTTGTGTAAACAGATTATATATTGGGGGTAAATTGTTTGTAAATGGGAAATTGTTCAGTTGCTGAAATATTTTCAGCTCAATAAATCTTGCTAAAGAAGACCCTGGGACAATCTTGCTTGGAAAGAATTAATTTTGGTTTGAGGCAGCTGCCAAACAGCCTTACAAATCATACCAAGAGATCCAAGCAGAAATAGTCCACAAATAAGTGGTTTTCACAACCACAGGAGTAGAGAGATTTTTCAGGGGAATTTCATGTTAAACAATTGTATTGTGGAATCAAAACGCAGGACACAAAGGCAAAATAATCAAGGCTTCACTGCAGTGTTTATTAGGCAGTACGCACTGGAGAAGGACCCCACCAAAGGTTAGTGGGAGACACTCCCCTGTAGGCAATATGGATGCCCTGATATTTATACAGCTCTACAAGAAAGGGGAAGGAGCACAAACGTATACATATTCATATGATGATGCAGGCATACCTAAATGAGCAATACTTCTCAAGTTACTCTCTGTCCCTGTTCTTGGCCGCTATCTACAAGGACGGAACAACTGCTATATATAAGGAAAGCAATAGCGTCAGAGGGGAAGAAACAAATTGTTCAAGGTGCCAACTTCCAGGAAGAAGACATCCTCTCTTACATTGCTATGGGGATGTTTGTGATAAGGGGTTTACAATCAGCCAAGTTCATGTCAGCTTCAAGGGTGCTGCACATTCCTTTATGTTTCAATTTTATTAAGGTGATTCCATTCATCTGAGGCCTCTAAAAACTTGCTTCTTTCACCCAAAGATTCACACAAAGATACATTTTTCTCACAGTATGGACAATGGTACCTATAAAATTCTTTGAACAGAATTGTGCACTGAGCCAGAAACATTGGGGACTTTTTAGGACCCCTAAAATTTCTTAGGTGAGGGAAGTGGGTATTGTCACTTACATAACACAGATATATTTGCTACAGCAGCCAGATGGATCACTGGATTCCTCAGAAACAGATTTTATCATACTATCTCCTATCAAATAAATCTTACAGCATTGCACATTTGCACCATTTAGCTTGTTGCTTCACTGCTCACTTTTGACATCATTCTCATGAGCTTCAAAGTTGTGGGTCAGATGCCTGAGTTACTCGTTCTGTATATCTATTGAATGCTCCTTCTTGGACTCTCCCTCCTCCTCTGGAGAGGACTCCTCCAAAGGTGTAATAACACAAACCCGTATGTTGGGTTAGGATATGTCTGGCTTTCCTGAGTCCAGTCCACCTGATTCTGCTTTAAAATGCATTTGACACTGAACCAAGTTGTTCTGACCGTTTTCAGAGGTACCAGGATATCAGGATGCCTTAAGCACAGGCATGTTGACATGGTAGCACTTGATATGATCCCTCATTCTCTGGTAGTCTCTGAAGAAATATTTAGAAAAAGTGGATATTCCAGAGAAACTTGCTCTAGAAGCTAGGTGAGATTTAGAAGGTAAATTCTTCAGACTATTCCAGCTGGTATGTTTCTGCGAGCTGCCTTCTGATACACAGATTTACTTGAATTTGGGATAATCTACATGTTTTCTTGATTTGGCTGAACACTTTTCTTTTTTAGGATGCCAGGACAGAAATGAGGTGCTCTGAATGGCCATCTATCTATGTACAGAGACACCCTATGCCCTAGTTGGTTTTTAATATTTAGCTTTCAAAGACATTTTGGAAAAGACAAAATGATTTAAAAGGCAGCTGTGCTGATTTGTGGAAGGTGAAGGTGGCATTGGAGATTAGCAATGAAATTATATGCACATTAAAGGAGAGGATTGCTCTGTGAGCTCAGTGTACTTTAATTCCAAATAAGCAAGTTTTAGAATTAGCAAAATTATTTGGAGAAACCAAGTTGAGGGAGGAGCCACTTCGAGAAAATATCTCTTGTCTAATTACTGAACCACTGTAGTTATCTTTTTTGGGTTAGAGTTCTAGTCCTGCTGAGGCACAAAGCCAGCTGGGTGACCTTGGGCCAGGCACTTTCTCTCAGCCCAAGGAAGCAGGCAAGGGCAAACTACTTCCAAAAAAACTTGCCAATAAAACTGCAGGGACTCATCCAGGCAGTCTCTGAGAATTGGACACAATTGAATGGATTAAAAAAAAAAATTGTTCTGGGTGCATCCAGGGTTACTTTAATAGACTGCAGCTCCAAAACAAAATGGCTAAATATAAGTTCAAATGATGTTAGCTTTATATTAAAAAATCTTGCAGTCACAAAACAAAACATATACATATATCTGAATTCCAGGCTTCAAATATATATATATTTGAATATATATCCCCTCTCACCCCTGTGGGCGGTATGTATCTTCCTCAATCTTGGGTCTTCTCCCCGAGGCCTGGGAGTTTGAGGATTCTGCACAGTATCTTAGCTGTTCCTAGTACTCACTGTTCTGGACAGAGAACTCTGGTGTTGTTCCTGGGATCTGTTAGAGCCACTCTCCCAGCTTAGGAGTCACGGCCCCGAGTGCTCCTACCACCACTGGGACCACTTTGGCCTTTAATTTCCACATCCTCTCTAGTTCTTCCTTCAGGCCCCGGTACTTCTCCAGCTTCTCATACTCCTTCTTACTGATGTCGCTGTCATTTGGCACCACTATATCTATCACCACCGCTGTCTTCTGGTCCTTGTCTACTACCATGATGTCCGGTTGATTGGCCAGTACCTGCCTGTCCATCTGGATCTGGAAGTCCCACAGGATCTTAGCCCTGTTATTCTCCATGACCTTCTGTGGAATCTCCCATCTGGACTTGGGACGGTCTAGCCCATACACTGGGCAGATGTACACAATGCCAGCTACTTGGTTGTGCCATTCAGTGTATGCTGTCCCTGCCTGCATCTTACACCCTGTCACTATGTGTTGGACTGTCTCTGAGGTCTCTCTGCACAGTCTGCACCTTGAGTCCTTTCAAGTGTGGTAGACCCCTGCTTCTATGGATCTGGTTCTTAGTGCCTGTTCTTGTGCTGCTACGATCAATGCCTCAGTGCTGTCTTTTAGGCCAGCCCTTTCCAGCCACTGGTAGGATTTCTATTCCAGGTTCAAGACAAGAGCACCTGGAAATCTCTCTCTCTCTCTCTCTCTCCCTCTCTCTCATCATCTATCACCTCCATGTACTTTGACCCTTCCCCTCACTAATATTGGACCCAAAATGACCAACCTTCCTTCCTTCCTTCCTTCCTTCCTTCCTTCCTTCCTTCCTTCCTTCCTTCCTTCCTTCCTTCCTTCCTTCCTCTAATTGCTGGTTCCAAAGAAACGGGGAATATTAGTAGGGGGTGAGAAGGAAAACATAAAAACAAACAAACAAACACCAGTGCCTTATTTCTGCAACACTCAGGAAAAAGAATGTTTCACAGAGGATTGGAAAGGCGAAATTTTTTCACATCCAAATGGATTGCAATTTCCCTCCATTTAGCACCTGAAGGTAATTAGCTCGAAGAGACTGTCGAGTGAGAAACACGTTCATGGAACATTAACTCTCATACATTCTCCAGTTGCTGGGAATTAATAGGAAAGATTAAAGTTTAAAGAGAGCAAAATGCCATTACCTTGCAAGCCACCTCTCTCAGCGGCAGTAACTAGCCCTCACTAACCTAGAATCTCCACCAGAGACTCCGATTCCTGTTTCAGGCAACAACATATTGGACTGAGTTCATCCACTATCCCCAGCCCATCTGTGGGCTTCCCGTGACCCCAAATTATAGAACAATGTACCCTCTTTTGCCTTCTCGGTGGACAGGAAAAGTTTCCAGGCGTGCCTCCATGTCACCCTTCTACCCTGTCTGGCTGAATATGGATACACCAACATTCATTTGCATCCAGGCCTCCATGGATCAAACCCTTTATAGAAATTAGCAAGGAGCCATGGATGTGTTGTGTGCTGTTGTGCAAATGGTGTGTGTGTGTGAGAGGAAGCATGGGTGCAGCCAAGATGCCAGGTGGGAGCACAGTCCTTAGGCTTATATCCTGAGGGAAGGAGGAATTGCTTCCTCTCCAGCACGTGTGCTGAGTCCCCATAGCCACCAGGGCAGCTTTCAAAAGTTGATTTGAATGCCGGACCAGCTAAGGTAAAATGCAAATTTCCACTTCGGGAAGGAGGCGTAGTAGCATTGCTTTGGTGAAGGAAGCTGATGCCCCCAAGATAAAACAACTCCTACCCCAACACAAAACTAAAAACATAAAAGGGAATCCTTCCCTCACAGCCCCACTGAAGTTTATATAAGCCTCTGTTCTATAAAGATTTCCATGTTGCTTTTGCATTTCAGAGGGAGAGTGAATAAGAAAGAGAGAGAGAGAGAGAGAGACAGGGAGAGCGAGCGAGCGAGATGAAATTGAGACATGGAAGAATTTATTGCCCAGAAAATTCCATTCTGCTATCTGATTCGAAAAGTCCAGTCCCCCCAGCTTCGGAAAATCTATTTTCCACATTTTAATACCCTGCAGAACAGTCCTCATAACTCATCCGAGTGTGTTAAGCACAGTTTTATTAGATCTGAAACAAATTTTGGTGGGGAGATACTATAGGTCATTAACCATGGAGTAATTTTATCCTTGTTTCCCTAATGATGCCATAATGGCGAGCGAATTTCTTAACTAAAGACCAAAGAACATTTTGAAGGTCAGTTTCATCTGTGAGCTCCTTCAAGCGCTTCTCAGAGAAGATTGGAAAACTCGCCGATTTTTTGAAGAGTCATTAATAATGTGAAAGCTGAAAGAGTGCTCCCATTTGCGTTCCTGCTTTTTACCTTTTAATTTTATATCGCTTTAGTCTCAGTCTCTTTCTCTCTCTCTTTCTCTCCCTCCCTCCCTCCCTCTCCTTTCTTTTTCTTACTCTTTTCTGGAGGTGCCCCCTCAGCTGGCTAAAAGATTAAGCAATTCAGTAGTGAGATGCATTTCATGCCAGGTACTGATCCAAAGGACAAGGAAAAGGAGAGATTCAAAATATGTCCTAACATTGCTTGAACCAATGGAAGACAAAAATACCCTGTTCATACATTACTTTTCTCTTTATGGATAAAATTTCTGCCTAGGAGAATGCCTGTGTAATGTGTGAAGGCATTGCAGGTAACCCTCCACCATGGATTGATCAATTTTCCAGTAAGAAAAGGGACCTGTATAGAAGAAGCCCAGCATTAGGGGAACTACGCAATGTAAAACGGACTTCTGGATATAATCTTGGGTTGTTCTCTTTCTACTTTCATAGTCTATAGTTTAAATTCAATTAATTTTAGATTCAACATTCTTAGTGTTCTGTTTTACAGCACAATATTTGTCTGTTCAGAAAAGGATCCTATTAATTTCAGTGGGCTTCTTCACAGGTACATTTCAATCTTACTGTAATAAGGGCAATGAATATGGGATCAAATTACCTTATCCTGGGAGAATGTTGCAGCAATGCAAAATGCATCCTAGTTTTAAGTGGGAATAGGATCAATGCCCTTGAGAAGAATACATTTTTATCCTCAGAACTGGGGCATTTCATTTTCCATCAGGGCAAAAGGAGCTTGTGTATGAGTTAACCACAGCCAGAGGTAAATGCAAAAATGGAACACATATTCATGCTTAACATAATACATTTTTTATAACATGTGCATTTTATTTATTAATTTTTATTATTTATTTAGCAAATTTATATAGCCGCCCATCTCACAAAAAGTATGTACAATGCTTGCATTTTGTAACTGTGGGCAGTAATCTGAAAGAATTCTTGTTGATACATATTTTGGGAGACACAGGCATTCATGCACATGTGAATAATCTGACCCCCCTCTTTCCAAAGTGAGATGCCAGCAAAATATAAGAAATCTATGCTTGCATTATTTATTGCAATCCTGGAATAACTGAAGGCAAAGGAGCCTAGGCCCCTTATCTTATTTGGTGACTCCCTTTCAGCTACAGTTTTTAGAAGGCCATGATTTGGCAAAAATAGAAGGTAGTCATAGGGGTGGGCTTCATTTAAGAGACCTTGTTGCTTTACCTTAAGCTCTGATTTATCGCCTTTAAAAGACTGCTATAACCTGAAGGCTCACCGTCTGTTGTAATATGATTGTATGTTGATTCACTTTTACAGGAAGCCTATAGACTAGACCTGTTTTACAGACGGGGAATATTCTTTGGAAGTGGCTTGACAAGAATGAGGAACCTGGGGCTGAGCCAATTTGGCTCCCAATTATGGAGCACATGCATGAAGGACTGAAATCAAGCTCCAAACCTACCCTGAAAAACGGAGCTTAATGGAGAAAGAGTATGGCTCAGGGTTGGGCTTAGCCAAAAATATCTCCGTTCCAAAGGCAGCAGTGAACACTGGGAAATTTGGAGGTCTTTTCTGGATCACTGATTTAGAATATATGCTTCTAGATCATACAAAAAAGAGCTGGTGGCTCTTCTTCAGAGTAGAGTAAATTAATATGGGCTGCATTGCTATGACACACCAGTAGAAGGAGGATCCAGAGTTACCTGCTTCTTTGTGATGATATCAGAAAACTATTTTGAATCTGAAAAAGATACATGGATATGGTGTACCCACTCTTGTTTAACCTACTTCAGAGGCCTTTTATAAATATAATAGGAAAGAATCATGCATATCATCTTGATTAAAAAAAAATTTAAATCGATTCTGAGAGAAAATGTGGAACAACAGCAATTCCCAGAATATAATTTGACGTATAAGATTTTTTAAAATGTTGATGCACCCATTTCCATGCATTTGACATATGAGTTCCTCATGTTCAGAATATTTCTCAGCCCTTGAATTAGTGTTGTTTCTTGAATGGACAGTGGCAGACAGATGAACTTTCAAGATGTGTATATGGATTCTATGCTTTGTGAGTATTGCCAAGGTTTGATGAACAGCAGATAATTTAGGTTCTGTGGGTTTGAAGTGATTTTTTTTTCTTTCCAAAGCACTGACATATTTTGGTGTTGAATATTTTGCATATACTCTACAACATTTCTAAAGAATTCTGGCATAACCAGGGACACGGAGGTACCTGCTGCTCTGGATTAATTTTGCTCTTTCTGAGTCAAATAATAGACTCTATTACCATTACTTAGCAGAAGAGTCTATTATCTATTCTTCACATATTTTATGCCCATATTTGATATCCACTCACATGTGATCAACTGATCGTTGATTTCATTGAACAGCAGAACTGTTTATTTAGTTAAAAATATTTATAATCCACCCCTATCCTGAAGGATTTTGGGTGAGATACATCAAAGTCAAAAGTCAAAAGTGAACAGTGAAAATAATATCATAAAAAAAATCAATAAAAAATATAGGTACTCTTCAAAACTGCATATAAATTGGCAACATTTGATAGCTACTGTGCAACAGTTTTAAATTTCTTCAATTCAAACAATAAAAGAATAAACTAATATATTTGGATTACTTGGAAGAAGTATTTTGTTACCCATGTTTGCCACTGTTTTGTTCATGTGTATTTTGCAGAAACCTCTACACTGTGTTTGCTTATGAAGTCGCCCTGAACTAAATTCAAAGTGTAGTCTCCTTTGAGGACGATAGCTTAATCATCCCACTGACAGCAGTGCTGGTGATTCTACCACCTGAATATAGCTCCTTGTGATGCTATTGCCAGTTGACTGTGAACAGTGTGTGCATTGGGAGAAAACAAAGAACTTAGCAAAACTTGGGTTGCAGGCAAAATACAGCACGGGGGAGCCGTGAAATAGAAGGGCTGGACTAGCATCTGGAAGCCTTCTAATCTCAGTCATAGATTCACTTGGTGATGTTGTGAAAGTCTCTGTGTCATCCACCCTCCATATAAAATTGGAATAATGATGACAACCTACTTCATGGGGCTCTAGGAAATGAGGATGAAAATTAGGAAGATGCTAAAAGCTCTGCGAAATGTTATAAGTATTATAAAAGTATGAGCAAATGCTTCTTGCCAACCCTCTCTTTGGGGAGGACCTAGAATGGAACATGGGAGGGCAACCAAAGGTGTTCTCTCTGTTCTCTGGACAACAATTGCAGTGCTTTGTGTGTGTTTAGGGAGGGGGATTAGTCAGTGAGTCAGTGGGAGGGGGCAGGGAGAGATGTGTGGTGACACTTTCTACTCCCAGATGTGATGCCAGCAATAATTTCAATTTTATGCCTTTGTTATGGCTTTAATCACTTTCTTTATGCGTTTTGTTCCAGCGATCAGGGAGAGACACCTGATAGGCAAAAAGGATATCAGGGGAACAATTTTTATTTGGAATGTGGTGAGAAGTCTAATTAGAATTTGAATTCTGCTGAGCCTTGAAATGGTTGGTACTTTATCCTGATCGCCTTAGATATTGTTTCGAGTCAATCATCTGTCACAATGTGGCATGCAGTACTGAGCTTCTCCAGCCAAAAGCAGGCTTTGCTCGATGCTAAGGGGCATGGGAGGAGAGGGTGGGATGTGCAAGGCAGGCAGATGGGGGCCTTCCCTTTGACTTGAGCCAAACACATCAGGGTTGTGTGCCAAAGAGGCACAGCTTAGCCCAGATCAGCCAAAGGTCAGTCCTGCTAATTTGGATAAAACTTTATGATCACACGGGGGAGGAGAGATTCTCCAGAAAGAAGGACATTCTGAGAGTCCACTTAGTTGTGTTCAGAATCAGCTTGGGGAGCTTGGGTGGGTGCCTGGTCCTTGCCCACCTGGCAGTTGGCACTCAATATGGGAGGCAGACAGATTCCTCCTTTTTTCCATTAGTCTGTAGCAGGGACACTGGGTCTGTCTGATACTGAACCTAGAACCTGAAGCTGGGTCCTTTGACAAGATTAAGTAGATCAGGGATAAAACTTGCTGAGGTGTTATATCCTCACAGAAGAACAGGCGGGCTGGGTACTAATCCAGCCCAACATTAATTCTTTAATTTGGGTTCCTGAGCTGGCCACTATAAATTCTGCAGATGAAATTCTTCTCTGAAAAGTTGTTTTGAAGAGGGGCACTTTTGCAAAATGACAATAGGGAAAAAGCCTGCCTTTGCCTCCCATGTTGTTGCTAGATAGGCTAAATGGTGGGCATATTTTTCCACCACTTCGTTTTTTGGTCAGAAACTTCAGAATTCCATTATATTTGCCAATTACTACAAAGGTATTTTAAAAAGCAAAAAAACTAAATAGTAGGTTGAGTCATTTTTAGTAGCCTTTGCAATATTTTCAGTATCTCCATGGTTTATTTGCTTGCATATCCAGAAAGTGCATCCTAATTGAACTTTGAGAAGCTTTAAAGATGATAAGCACTCAGGAGAACTTGTCATCCTTGTCAAAACTGCCATCTGTACTCTATGAAAAGTGTTTTTTTTTAATCACAGAACTTTTCAGTAATTAATTTTAGATGGCACATACTGTGTGCTCTCTTTTCCAATGCAGTAGATAAGGTGACTGGCTTTTGTTAATCCAGATGCATATTTCTTAGCTATTTCACTGTTTGGAAACATTTCACCCATGAGTGTACTGAAACTGGCATTCACAGCAAATGGCAAATTGTGCTGCAGTTAAAAAACACAACACAACTGAAAAAGTAGTTCTATTTTCACTGTCACCGGATTGGACCAGGTGTGATTTGTGCTTGGGATAATTATATATTCTTTTGCCTTTCCACATTGTACCATGAATTTAACTATGGAATATTGGAAGGTCCAAGCACGTTATGTTTCCTTTTCTAGTGAGATTATAACTCTGCCCTCTATGGAATATGAGGAACTGAATGTAGCTTCACTACCCTTAATCGTTAGCCAACTATCTTGATTGCTGTTGCAATTACTCTTTTGTAATCTTCTTTTTTTCCATCCCTTAATCTGGTGTGGTTTTAAAAAATAATTAATATAATTTAGAAGGAGTTTGGTATATATAATAAATGATAATTTATTAATTTTACAAGCACAATCAATAAAAAAGAATAAAAAAGAAATAGAAAAAATTAGAAAAGATATTTACAAGCATTATAAAATTAGATGTAACACATATATATGTCAAATATCAACTTGAAATACTAAAATAAGTCATTATTAAAATTGGTTATTATACCATAATAACTGTAACCAATATGACTCATTTATAGACCCAGATTTTAAAAATGAAGTAATTTTTGACTAATCTAGAAAATTTAGCAAATTTAACAGGTCATAAAAGATTGAATAACTTTGAAAACATTATTCCTTACTTTTACAATATATAAGCAACATATTTTCAGTCATGAAAGGATAAAAATGAATTCCCAGGGAGAAAATGTTAACTTTATTGTAACCTGCTTTAAAAAAAAAAAAAAAAAATTACCAAAATGTCATTAATTTTCCAATTTCAGAAAACCAGTTGTTGAATCTTTCCCCTCCCCCCCCCTCTCATTTTAATAGCTTTGATCCAGCACATTGGAGAGAAAGCTTGCTGTCTGGGCAAGTATTGGTATTTAAAAGAAATTGTTCAATATGAAAAGATCTCAGTACATGTCTAAAGATCTGCTCAAATTTGGAATTTCCCAGGATGGGTGTTTCCTCAGGATGACACAGAAACACACACACGCACACACAGACACCCAACCAATCATGTCTACTGGCAGGGATGTACAGAGCCTCAGCAAGTATTCACCTTTGGTTACTAAGTGAAAATGCAAAGAAATAGCATTTCTATAAGAGTATTTGTTTGAAAGCAGAATTGCAATTTAAGAGTTGAAAGATACTTCTTCTGAAATAGTTAGATAAGCTATAGATATTCAAAACTTCTAAAATATAATTTTAATGAATTGTGATCTATAGTAAATAATCTGAAACCTCCCAGTATTTTTAAGAGATTTGGGCAGAATGTGTTTCTTTTGTAGCAGAACAGCACCACCATGTGGTCTGTCCAGAGTACTGGATTCTCTTTTGGATTTTTCTTTTTTAACTCGATCGACCAGCTGCAATCTGGGCAGCTCTGTAATTTGTCTCCCATGCAAATTTGCATGCTAATATTCAAAGTTTTTTTTTTTTTTTTGCATTTTAATTGTTCCTTTTAAAAATAAAATTGATTTTGTTTATTTTCTGTGAGATTGATTTAATTCCCAAGGTTTGGAGGTGCGGAGGAAAGGATGAAAACTCCGCTCACTGTGCCGCTAAGCTACATGGCTCAGAAGTACGCTTCTGGACTTGTTTCAGTTTTTGTATTTTGGCCTTTTAATTGCCAACCTCCAACCTTCCAGCTACTGTTTCAGGGGCTTCCCTGTGGATTCTCATGACTTCATAGAAACTCAGTGCTAAATTCTGTTTTAGATTTTTTTCATCTTTATTAAACAAGTAGAAGGCATCTAGTTTCAGTTTCCCATACAGCTTTGCAAGAATAACTTACAGCCAGAATACTGCCCCTTCGGCTACCATTTTTGAGATAAAAGCAGCCACTTAAGGTTCTAAACTACAGAGTGGCTAATCTTTTTTCTCTCTACTTAATATTATGTAGCATAAGTGTTTTCTTCCTGTATATGTATGCACTCTATAATGTTGTGTTAATATACATGTACCCTGCTCTATTTCTAGATCCTACCTAGTTTTCTAATCTAAAGTTAAGGATGGGCTTATTTTTTTGAATCAGGCTGTCATCTGGTTTTTCTCTGACTGGTAAACCTTTGATCTTCCAACAGCTTCAACTCTCATCAGGACCCTCTGCAAAAGGTATACTAGGTCCTGTTGTACCTCCACCTCTTCCTCTCCAGTGCATTTCTCTGGATAGTGTTCCACACCATTTTGTGGATGTGGGGCCACTCTCCAACTAATAGGCTGTTCAGTCCAACTTAGATTTGCCAGTCCACATTGTACTTTGTTACAGGCAAAGACCTTCAATAGCCAGAGCTGTCTAGGTCCATCTTAATTGCCACAATTACTTTTAACTGCCAGCCCAGCATCTGTCCTCCTCCTTTTCTCTCCTATGAGAAGCCAAATTAGGCTTTATTCCCAGCTTCTCTGGATCAGAAAAACTAGCAGAAAATATTTGTTTGGGTTTCTGGGTGGATATGTGACAGCCAACAGGAAAAGCAGGCTGTCACAGTTACATTGTCTGAATGGCAATCTATTGGAGATATTGCATTAATATAGTCCTGCTCTCGGCAGAGGGTTGGATCTCCATGTTCTCTTCCAACCCCTAAATTCAATAATTCTGTGATTCTTTAATTTAAAAGTTGGAAGTGATAATGAAGATTATTTAGTCCAACCCTCAGCCGAGAGCAGGACTATACTAATGCAATGTCTCCAATAGATTGCCATCCAGCTTCTAAACATCTCCAGTTCACCACTTTCCAAGACAGTCCATTCCATTATTGAACAGCCATTACAGTTATCATGTCTCCAGCACTCTTCTCTTCTCCAGGTTAAACATACTCAACACACCCAACCATTTTTCCTTCCAGGCCCTTTATCATCTTGGTAGCTCTCCTCTGGACAAGCTCCAGTTCATCTGTATTCTTCTAAAATGTGGTATCCAGAACCGGATGCAACATTCTAGGTATTGTTTGACCAACACAGACTAGAGAGAAACTATGATTTCTCCTGAAGTTGAAACTACACTTTTTTTGATCCAGTCTGTTCAGGCTGCATTTGCATTTTTTGCAGCTGCATCACACCATTGTGCAGTTATGACCCCCCAAGACTACCATTCCTTTTCACATGTATTGCTGCCAAGTGTGATTCCCCTAATAATCATAAATTTGATTTTTTTCTTCAAATCTCTTTTGAAATTAATCTTGCTGACTTTTGTCTCCAATAGATAATCATAATTTCTAAGTTCTCTTCTGAGCTATTTATATGTTGAACAACACTGAGTATAAAATGGAGCTCTGTTGTATATAACATAACAATTTTCCTCCAGACTGATGTGAATTCATTGACATAGCCTCATTGGATAAGATTGCTCAACTAATGGTAGTATAGTCCTGCTCACTTGTTATCATCTTCTCTATCTCAACTAATGGTAGAATAGTCCTGCTCACTTATTACCATCTTCTCTGTTGGAATCTCACGATATACTTTGTTGAATACTTTGCTGAAGTCATTGTGTACTACATTCACTGCATTCCCATGGTCAGCTAAATTGGTCTATTAAAAAAAGAGTTCAGATTAGTTTAACATGACTTATTCTTAATAAACCTATGCTGGCACCTGCCAAGCAATTCTTCCTTTTCTAAACATTCACAAACTAACTTCTTAAATAGTCTTTCAGAGTTTTGCTCAGTATTGATGTCCTAACACTGATTGGACTGATCTGTAGTTACCTGAGTCATCTTTATTCCTCTTTTTGAAGATAGAAGATTGGAGAAAGGCAAATGTTCCTAACACCATGCCCATCATCTATGGTTTCTCAAAGATCATAAAAAGGGGCTGTGAGATGGCATCTGCAAGCTCCTTAAAGACTTTCAGATGTAATTGGTCTGGTGCTAGAGACAAACTCAATCATGGTAGCCAGGTGTTCCTTAACTATCACTTTAATTGCCTTGGGTTGGCACTCCCTCTTTTATAAATGGTTTATAGCATCTATAACCTATATAATAAAAAACTAGTCATTTGAACCTGCAGCCTACAATGCGCAGATAATTTTTTTGTAGCATAAAAAGCAACGTCCCCCCCCCCCCGATGCTTTGATTGAGGGCATCAAGGTGGAGCGCATTACTTTTCTGTGTAATGGTGCTGCTTCACTTCCTGAAGCCACTTTGATGCCAATAGCTCCAGTAGGAACAGTAATGGTCCCTAATGCTACATGGGCACTATCAAAGATGTCCGTGGCTTTTAGTCAGCATTCCAAATACCAATGGCTTCATTTGATTGAGAAAGAAATGTGTTTTCCTAGCAATGATACATTCTTAATACTGTTCAACTGCATTTTGAATTTACTTAGAGGGGAGACTGAATTACATAAAACAGATAAGCAACAGCTCTGTATTTGTGTAACAGATCATCTGGAAAGACCATGGCCTGTTTCCCGCCAGTAAGCTAAAAATAATACTTAGATGTGTTATTGTTAACTGAATTTTATTTAGCACACTTCATTTTTATCATATGAGTTCATGGGGGATAAGCTTACTAACTGCAAAGCCACTGGCTGGGCGTTAACTATTTTTAAATATTGTAAACATGTAATGAACCAAGGAAACAAACTATAGTGGAGAAGCCCATTCTGAGCATTGTGGTTTTGCAGATAGTAAAAAGGAATAATCTCACTAAAGGAAAGTTGAGTGCATTTGGAATTTTTTTGGGTAGCAAACAGAACCAAAAGCGTAAGGCCAGAGATCTTATTATCTAGATAAGGGCAATTATTTGACCACAATCATGATTCTTCTATCATACCTTTTCGACTTAATTCATTAGCAGAGCAGTTAAAATCTATGCAATTATAACTGACTTTGATAGTTTTGTTTGTTCTATACTTCACATAGGAAACTGAGTTACAGAAGAACCCATAGTGAGGAAAGTGCCTGAATTAATAAACACAAGTTTGACATCAGGACTCAAAACAAGGACAAATAAAATCAGAGCATTCAACCTCCCAGGACACTTTATGGCAGACCTTCAAGTGACCGTTTCGGAAAAACGAGACTTTAACAGTACCATTGAGCAAGACGTTGCTACTCTCACATACATCAAAAGATTTCAGGCTACCTCAGAAGGTTTTAACAAACACAATGGGTTTTTAACACATTATAATTGTCAGTGGATAAGGTACTCGCATCTGTCGCACATGAAATCTGCCTCTGCATAACCAACCTGTCTTTCCCCTCCCCCCTACCCAATTTAAATCCTACATCAATCTATCCACTTGTAACATACGCATAGGTCTGCTCTGAGAGCTTAAGGGAAGGTGGACTGCGTGTACCATTCAGTTAGATTTTCCATTACTGAGTTACAGTGCTCTCTGCCAGCAGAAAACCATACCTGCATGAAATAGGCAGACCCCATTGCTCACTCCTATGTTGCCTCAATTGCCTCTAACCTAACTTCCTCCCACTCCCCACCCTAAAGTAGTGTGTGACAAAGGCTAATACCATCTCTGTATTAAGGAAAAAGTGAGGAAACACTTCTTTTACACGAGTACAGCTAAGGACACTCATGTGTTGGGGATGAGATGAAGGCGACATCAGGAGGACATGGCAGGAGAAACATTGCCTGGCCCCAGCAGTACTTTGGTTAGGTGAGAAATGCAAGACATTGGCACAGAATAAGGAGTTTGGCTAATCTGTATCAGAGAAGGATGCAGTCATCAGCATAGAGAGAACTGGAATACATACAGATAAACAGATTGTGTTCATATCAGGATTGGGGGCAGTGTTAAAGATGAAGTGACTGACAACTTCTGCTAGCTTTTCCTCAGTGGCCCCTCAGTGATAACAAAAGATTGCAATATAAAGGGATTATTGCTGTTGTGCATCATGTATGACCCACATGTGGAGGCTCAACAGGATCAGGGCAAATGTCCTGCCTTGAGTGGAAAGTTTCAGTCAGAGTTAACAAGCTTTGATCATACTTGCATAGACTGAAGATCCACCCAAAGTGACTCTCATCAGAGAAGTCAGTGTAACGTATCTGGTATCAAAACGGTTTATGACATTGTTTTTAGGACCTCTTAGTCATTTCAAGTTAGTTACCACCTTCATTCCCATTTTCATTTGATCCTCTTTGAATACTTCTGTTAATCCAACTTTCCACTTTTTTCTTTCTATCCCTTATTTTTTGCCTTTCTTTCACAATACATAATATTGTAATAATTTTCTTTAAAGATTTTTTTTTAATTATGTTAGTTTTTATTTGTCCACAACAGCTATCTGTTCCTCTTCCATAAATAATCTAAATAATACAGGCACATAAATAATATAGAGCTGTGTCTCCCTTCTTAACTTCTGTCCTTGTAACTAAGATGCCTGCCCCCATCCCTTTTTAGCCTAGTAATACTTGTTAACATAGTAGACCATGCCTAACTGACAGTGAGAGTGGAGAGGAAGAGGCCTGGACCATCATAGCTGTCTTGCATCCTGGACTGATAAGGTCTTGGCTTGCTATTTGTCTGACACCCTAAAATAGCCAACTGAACTGAACAGACTATACTAAATGGGATCTGATGAATGCAATTATTATTTCCTGTGGTTTGGAAACTATATTTTTACTAATTCAGTCTAACATTGCATTTGCTTTTTTTTCAGCCACAACACCCTGTTGACTTAGATTTAATTTGTGATCAACTACAATTCCAAAATCCTTTTCATGTATGGAGAACAGGGGCACAGTGTACCAAAATAAGTGAAATAACTTTTGGTTCATTGGAAGGGAGTCAAGGGGCAATCTTGAATTCACAACTCAACAGGTCCGTCAATCAGAATAATTCTATCAGTCCCCACAACTGTAGCCTTTGGGACAGGTGGTGTGATAATAGGGGATGGAGAGTATATTATAATTGTTGCTGCAATCACAGCTTCTTTGTCACCCAGCCACAGTGCCTCTGTGACAGCATTTTGAGTGCCCCCAAACAACAAACTGATTTTTTTCCATTCATCATCCAAATTCCCAGTCTTTCTTGACCTGTTCCTGCCTGAACCTCCTTCAGTTTGTTAATCCAACCTCCTGTTCCTTCCCTTACTCCCTTCGTCTTGCAAGATATTCCAATATTTTGTTTTTCTTTTAAAGACAATGCATTAGCTTATTTAGCCACCCTCCTTCAGTCTTTTAATATTCTTCTTTTGTTTACTGAATAAACAACTGAAATATATTGTTGAGTGCGTCTATCTTCAGTCTATTTTTGGTTGCTATGGGTAGTGTCCCTTCTATCCCGTATCTATCTCACTAAGACGTACATGAATATTTATTAGGCAGAGTAACTTTTCATCCCTTTTTCATCCTGTTTGGTTGTCTTATGCCTTGTGATTGTTTCGCTTAGTATCACTCACAATAATGAGAGATCCTCATATTATGTTAAACATATTTGGAAGAAACCATCAGTCAGGACAACCTGGAGGAGTGGTATATTGACTTCACAGTGACTTGGATATCTTTCTCAAATCAAATGAATGGTGGTGTGATAAAACTCAGTAATCTACTTACAAAATATAATCACATACCATAATCCAAACCTAACAGCCTGGGTTGATTTCTCTTTACTTTGGGGGCTACAGCTGTGCACAAGTCATAACTGATGGAAAGTGCTCTGGCTTAATGAGATCAGTTATGATTCTAGATCAGTATTGTTCATATAGATAAGTTTGTGTCTTTTTCCACCTCATTTGATTCAAATGGAAATTGTTATTTTTATACCTACAGTATTCAACAAAGTTTGTTGGTGAATGAATCTGTTCCTAACTTTATGAATTGGCCATTGTGAAGTTCTGCAATGGGCAATAGTCTGTCCTAACAAAGGTCGAAATAGATGTTGCACTTTCTGCTTCTTGCTGGAGTTGCAGGTCTCTGATCTCTTTTGGACATTGACTTTCCAATTTGCTGACCTGGGTATGGAGATCATTTCAGGCTTTCCAAAAAAGCCATTCATCCCCTGGTCCAGAAGGGAGCATTCTTTCACATTAATGCCCACATCATCCACTGCAAAGTTTTTTTTAGCTGTGTCTGCCATAGTTCCTCCCTAGGAGAAGGCAATCTGTTATTTAATGTTTTCACTGCTGTAATAAAGCTTTGCATAAGTGTCCCCACTCCACAATGTGCTTATACAGAAGACGTGTAACATCTTCCAGTTGTCACTTTCTCTTATTCTGACTGGCTGTAATTCTGCAGATGTCCAGAGGGGCTTTTCCAGTGAGAATATACAGTGTATATATTTTCAGCTTCAAACAACCTGTGATAATTCAGCAGCTGTAGTTCAATAACAAGCCCATCTTTCTCATGGAGTGTCCTCTATTACTCAGCCCTGGAGCGATAGAGGGCCCAGGCAGAGGTTATGATGTCTACAGGATGTACCTACCAGTGGGAGTTTGCAAGTGTTCTAGACTCTGCCTCTGTTTCTCAATTTGTGATAAATATGTGATTTAAATGGAACTGTACAATTCAGGGTCAACTCAAGGTATACTAGGCTTTTATTATGATTCAGATAAGTCCTGTTCCAGTTAGAGTTCAGTTCCTTGACTGCAAATGAAAGAGGCTTACTTGCATTTGGTCTAATGCCTTTGTTAGTATCTTTTTAATCTGAATACATTCCTTTGTTTGTGTTGCCATGGCTAGGTCATCAATATAGATGAAGTTTCTTATGTATGGATAGGTTGGTTGTTGTTCATATAAATGTTAAAGAGGAGTGGTGTAACCATACTTCTTTGTCACAAGCCATTTCACCACATATGGCATTTACTCCAAGCTTGATACAGAAGTGGTGATTTTCAGTAGGACCTGGATTATTTGCATTAGTTGAATTCTTGAGTTAGACTATATGTGTCAATACTGCAGTGGTTAAAATGTCATACTCTGCAGAAGCAAGGGCATCTGTGGGGTAGATCAATATCTTCAAAATGGTGGGCATGACCAGACAATCATTTATGTGTGTGTAATTCATGCAACACACATTATAAAGGGATGAAGCTTGAATCACTGGATTGCCCCTGTCACTTTGACACCATTGACACCTCCCCTCTCCCCAAATGCTCCTGTGCAGAAAGGTCATAGAATGCTGTGCCTGCAATCTGGCATCTCTCAAACTGTTTTGGACAAACTGGGCGAGGTTCAGAATTTGGCCTGCATGTGGCTTTCCTGGACAAAAACTTTTGCTTTGCTTTGGTAATTCATCCATAGTGGGTGAAGCTTTGTTCACAACTACAACTCATATGGCTTGTATAGATGACGTAGGAAGGCAATTGGATCTGAAGAGATTTTTGTCTGGCTTCAGTAGTGCTACATGCCATACATGTTTAACTGGAGGTTTCCCTTTAAAAGCAGTTTTGATACTTCATTGATGATGTTCCATCTTCTTGGGTCATTGTTTGACATATATAAATGAAGAAGAGCTAGGTATCAACAATTGCCTGATGGTGCTTTATTCTATACACTTAAATGATCTCAGGAATTTCACATAAATGTAAAAGCTTGGGGTTGAAATAGAACTCCATGGAACTCCATAAAATTGGGTTGGCAACTGAACAACCAAACTATAATGTTTCTTCTCTTAAACTATAAGTGTGATCCCTTCTATTCAGAAGGATGGCATACCTGATAGTAATGAAAGCTGTTGATATATTGATACTCTACCACTGGTAATTTTTCAGTACAGTCAAGGTAGCTTTGGTTCCAAAATCTGTTCTAAAACAAAATTATAATCCCATCTTTCAAGAATGCCTGGAAATGCTCTGCTGCCATCTCCCTGAATACTTTGCCCAGGAAGGAGAGATGTATGAAAAAGCCAAAGTTTTGATCCATCCGAGTTGGTCCATAGCTGTATGATTTAATATGACTGGGTCCCTTCTTCAAAACAAGGTGTGAATTACCACCTCCCCCATTTCAGCTAGATGTAAATAGATGTAATGAGTCAAAACAACAAGGATCATGAAAGGAAGCAAGAACATTCCCTGCATCACATAAATTAAAATTAATTCCACAAAACAGGGAGAGATGCTACTCTGAAAACCACTCCCAGCTTTTCTGCACAACATATGGATATCCAGGTTGAGGCAAATATAAGCAGCAGCTTCAGAGTGCTTAGAATATCTGTCACTGCAAGCTTTGAAGGTTTATTCATATCTCTGTGAGGACATTGAGCTATCTAGAAAAATTCAGCTTGATGGCACTTCAAAATACAATAGAATAGTGAAATATTGCCACTTTGCCACCATCACTGAACATAAGAAGGCTCAGTTATAGGCTCAAATCTGCTTTCTGCCCCTTGTATGCCAGTCATCTGTGTCATTGCCTTCAATTTGCTGGAAGACCAAGTTCAGAAAGAGGATTTGTACTACTGGCTGAGACATTGCTACAGCCCACAGAGCAATTAGGACATTGGAAGCCCAAGTTATACTGACCCCAAATCTGCAAGGATTCCTTCTGTCCATTGCAGTTCACATTTAATCCTAAAGGGCCTTGTGAGATAGGGCAGATTAAAAGAATGACTCTTTCAGGCTTACTTCATACATTTTGTGATATATTATTAAGGACATATTAAATTCAACATTCTATGCACCGCATCATTCTCCTTTTACCCTGACATAAGTCATAAATAGCATGCAAACTGAAAGATGAAAGGGAGTGAGACAAGCTAGTTTAGCCTACCAAGTGAGAGAATTTTCTGACACTTCAGCAATACAGCTAGAGACCCAGTTCTGACCATGAAGGCAAAGACTGAGCAAATCTTTATGGGGATCAGAAAAAAGCTAGACAAGAATGGTAAAGCATGATCATGTGCTAGGACCTCCAGTTTCAAAAATCCCTTGGAATTCAGTAATAGTGTTTTAGCTAACAAAATGAAAGTCAGCGCAAAGTTTCACACTGGCCAAACAATGCACAATGACATTATTTGGTTTGGTGATGAATGATGTAATTTGAGTGCAAAAATGTTTCACTTTTCCCTACCAGGAATCAATTTGCTTTGTGGTACAGTGACTTTTCTCTGCCTTGTTTGAAGGCTTTCATGACTTCTCATACGCATGGATTTGTGTCAGTTGCCCACTTGCCCCTTAAACTTGCTGATTCTGGTGTAAATGCCCCATTTCCCCAGCTCGCTTCCCTTTTACTTCCCTCCAGATTCATTCCATAAGTTTAATTGGAAATCCCAAGGCTGACATAGAGGTGAGGCAGCAAAGAAGAGACTGTGTCTGCTGACACCATGATCGATTACCTGGAACTCCACCTGACACTGAAATTAGGGTTTTTTAATGATAGGCGACTCTCCCTGGATGTGAAATTCAAATGCTCTCCAATACCTCCCTACAACCATCAGTCGCTGCACGCAGTGGTAGACACCACACGCAGGTGCTTTGTCTCTGTCAGCACTGAAAGGACATTGTTATTACCAACAACTCTTTGTATTAACCAGTCTCCTTACCTAATAGACAACACTTTATGTTCCACACTGTTACCCACTCAGGGCTGCCATGTGCCTGAGAGACACACGCTCACTGAAAACTCCCCTAGGCAAGAGCGACAACGACAAAAAACCCTCTAAGGCTTAAAAACCAGAAGGCATAAATGGAATACATGTGCCTCGCCCCATATCCTCCCCCACCTCAGGCCAAGGCACTGCTGTCCTCCTAACCTAAATGAAACTGCAGCTGATTCTATAAAGCAGAATGAATAACTGAACAGCTCTTCGCCATGTTTGCCTGAGAAAAATTAGGAGGGGAGAATCACACCAAAGAATTATGAGCTCTGAATATTTGAAAACAAAATTCTGGATTGAAACATCCCACATAGAATTATCTCCTTTATGACATTTTGAGTTTGCATAGTTGAGGACATACTTTTTGTCAATAAACATATTAACAATATTTCCTACACACACACACACAAACTCATCACACTATTCACTTTTGTGATTGGCAACAGAAAAGAATTAGTAATCCAAACAAATTAAAGACAAGAAGCTGTGTGTGTGTGTGTGTGTGTGTGTGTGTGGCAGGGAGGAAGAAACTGAGCTAGAACTAATTTTCCCCAACATCATTTATTGTACCTTTCCAAAGCTTTCTATACTTGCAAGCCACTGTTGCTTCTACAGATCCATAGACTGCTTCATACATACAGTACATTTCCATTTCCTCTTTAAACTTGTTTCTTTTTCAGGAGTTCATCATTCAACCATGACTTTCTCGGTCTTCCCCTTCCTTTTTAACACATCCTCTCTTCCTTCAGATATTTGCTTTGTAATTCAGTCCTCATTTCTCTATATGACTAAACCATCACAAAGTACTTTTTTCATTCATTAATCCACCTTCATTCTATCTCTTTTTGTTTATCACACACACTTCTTAAGTACCCTATTCCCACTGCATTTGATTTATTTTTAAGTGTTTCCTGACACACCAGCTCTCATTTCAGTATAACGAAGTGGGAAAAAGCATATCCCCTACTGTCAGCCTCCCAAGTAGACCAGACAGGAGACAAGACAAGAAGAACTAATTCTACTTTATCATAAGGCTACATTAACAGAATCTTGTGAGTCTGAGAGTACAAATCTCCTGCCGTCCCTTTTTACCGTCTGTTACTCAGTTGGGGGCTCCTCCCCCTTTCATCTGATCATTTCCTAGGCAGCATCCCTTCCCCCTCATCTTCCAAGGTCATTCTCACATTCCAGTACACCTACCCAGCATTAAGCCATGCTGCATTTCCCAACTTTTGTTCATTGTTATCTTTTGTGCCCTTTCAGTCAGAATTCTGCCAAAAATCTTCCCAGTCAGAACATAAAAAACTGCCCCCCTTTTGTATTCACACTTGCTAACTCTCCTTTATATTGGGGAGTGATAATTGCTTTCTTCCAATCCTTAGACACAGATGCAATCTGGAATGACCTTGGGAGACTGGGCCCAGAGATGCTGCCTAGGGAAAAGTTAGGTAAGAGACACCATAGCCCGTAGCTGGACAGTGGAGTTCCTTGAGGATTGGAGGCCATTCTGAAATTCCCCTGTTTGGCAAAGAGTATGAGACTTGCAAGATTGATGTCAGCCTTACCAGGTAGACCAGACAGGAAACACGACCAGATGAGCTAATGCTACTTTATTGTAAAGCTACATTGACAGAATCTTGCAAGTCTGAAAGTGCAGTTCCCTCCCTGTCTCCTTCACACACTGAGAAATTAGGGAGGGTCCCTTCTGAGCCTCTTGCGCCACCCACTTCCAGCTGCCGGCTATGCTGTCTCTTATCTGATCATTCCCTAGGCAGTGTCTCTGGGCCCAGTCTCCCAAGGTCATTCTCACATGCCCATTACACAACCTTTACACATGTATTAAAAACAAGCTACACACCCATACCATAAGCAAAGCACATCCATATTTTAATGTTTCTACAATTTCACCATCCACACCAGCAGCCATCTCATTTTTCAAAATTCTCACAGGATTGATGACTTCCTCTTCATTATTATTGTTGGGGAGACACTAATATTTATAAAATTTGTTTCAACTCTGCTCTTCAATATACTACTATTATTCCCCTATAATTCTTTAAAATGCTCCTTTCAGAATTCCCTTCACTCTGCTAGAGGCTCCTTATTTATCTTTCTTCACTAAGTGTTTATTTTCATCAAAATTACTTTGTATTTTCTGTGCCTCTTGTAATCTTAACCATCCATACATTCTTTGACTACATTCTGCAACTGTCTTTTTTGTAGATATACATTATATGGCAGATATATTGCCCACAGTTGCTCTGCAGTGAGATGGGCAGTGACAAATTTGAAATATAGATAGATAGATAAATAAATAAATAAATAAATATCCTCATTTTTTGCTGCAATTGTTTCCTTATATCGCATTTCTTTTCTCATCCACAGCCTCTTTCACTTCATCATTTTACTGAACATTTGTTATGCTTCCCATTATGCTTCCCCTTGATAATGAAGCTCAAGCTCAGATACTTTGGTCACCTAATGCAAAGAGAGGACTCTTTGGAAAAGACCCTGATGCTGGGAAAGATGGAAGGCAAAAGGAGAAGAGGACGGCAGAGGATGAGATGGCTAGATAGCATCACTGAAGCAATGAGCATGAAATTGAGCAAACTCAGGGAGGCAGTGAAAGATAGGAAGGCCTGGCGCAATATGGTTCATGGGGTCACGAAGAGTCGGACACGACTTAACGACTGAACAACAACAACAAATGCTTCCCCACTCTTCTGTGGCATTCTGTAACATAATTCTTTTCACTCTGTTTGAAGCAGCTTCTACATCTTTTTTCTTTCTATCTACTTTTCGTTCATTCTTTTGGGAGAATCATCTAACCCTTCTAACACTCTTTCCATACAGGGCTGTACTTTTTCCCCGTGCAGTTGTTCTATTTTGGGTTTCTTCCCTTTTTTCCTTCCATTTGTTCCCTTCTTGACAGTACCAAAAAATGGCAGTGAACCTTGTACCCTTCAATAATTCTCTCAAATTTTTATCATAAACAATCAAATCATGCTTTTAGATTTATATTCAACATTTTGCATTGTACTGTATATGTATGTATAGACTTATGTATTGGAAAATAAAATCCCGTGTATTAGAAATAAAACCTTTTCTGGACTAATGCTCATCAAAGACTCACCATTCTGATGCCATTCCTCAGAAAATAGCCATTCTCCAAATAGCCCAATCACTTTCTGTACTCTTTCATTTCCACTCATGCATTTATGGCACCTAACAGATCCCCCCCCCCCCTTTCAACTGCATTTATTAAAAAAAAAAACCTGTGCATTTCCAGTTCAGCCTAGCCCATAAGGTTGTAGTGGGGATAAAATTAGGGAGAACTCCATATAAGTTGCCTTGTTCTCAGTAGAAAGGAAGAAAATACATAAAATAAACAAACAAGTAGAATCAGAGGGTTGGAAGGGTTCTTGAGGCTATTTGAATGTTTTTGAAGAATGCAATAATATCTTCTCATATAAGGGTTCATCAAAACCATCTTTATGCTAGTTCAGAGTTAGTAAAGTGTAAGCTAATTTAAATATTATAAATAAAATCCAGGTCATGTGAATCCTAAAGAGAGGGGCTTGCCTGCTCAGGTTTACGCAAAATAGTCTTATACATACGCATCACAAGTATCTCCTTAACAGCGCATGCATTGTAATGGAATTAAGCTGAGTTAAGGAGTTAGGACTCTTGAAAGGAGGCAAAATAGGAATGTCTAAAAGGAGCTGTCCTTCAGTGATATATATTTAGTCAAACTACATTCTTGAAGACTTTTCTTTCAGTGAAACTTTTGTGCATGACAGTATAGCACCTGAACCTATACCATCAAATCGTTGTCTAAAACTACAGCAATGGCTTTTCTCTGGCCTTTTTTTCTGTACTATCTTGTGAATTCAAAAATTCACCAGGGCAGGTCTGAGATACTTTGTAGCTAAGGAACAACAACAACAACAACATAATAAAATACAACTTTAAGCCTCTGCATCACTTTTGCAAACAGGCAGAGGAGAAAAAAAGCATTGAAGGCTAATACTGAAATAGTTGCTTGTTCCCACGGCCCTTCTATCTTCTGGCATGTCTTTGAAAGGATTGGAAGGTCTTCACTTTTGCTATAATGGTGAAATTTGTTTTTCTCTAACTAGCTGAATATTTCAGGACAGCCTTGAGGAGGGCACATCTAAAAGAAAAGCAGGCAACTAGCTGAACGTTATCCTTTCTAGCTTTTTTTCCCCTCTAAGGCTGGTGGTGATTCTAAGTGCTGTGATACTGGGTGGGAACTTTTTTTTTTAACCCATTTTGGGTGGGAGGAATGGCATGATTGATGGGTTATGCTTCAGCTACCAATTACAGCCTTTAATGAAAATGCTTTTAGTAGTATGTTCTAAAGGGGCACCAGAGGCCATAACAATGGACCTCTACCTTAAGGGCCATAAAGATAACTTAGTCTAACTCCTTGCTCAGTGTAATCTGTACCCCCAATAAATGACTGACAAACCTTTGTTTCATTTCTATGACCAGGACACTACATTTCCCTTAGCACTGAATAAGACTGCATCATTCTGTTGCACTGCTGGCTTTTATTAAGCTCATGATCTATTTAAGCACCTTAGACCCCTTGCACATATACTTCCCCCAAGCTGTATCTCATTATCTTGTAAGACTTCACATATATTTCTGTTGAACTGAATGTTGGTTTTTAGCTTAATATTTTTGTCTTTTATGGTGTTGTCTAGTTTCACATAGTTTCTAGTTCCATATAATCTTCAAAGTCAATTAGCAGCATCTAAGTCATTTATACAAAGGTTTAGCAATACAGAAACCAGCACAGAGTAATCTCTTTCAAGGTTAACAGAGAGGCATTAATGGATTATTGTTGACTACCACTATTTAATGAAGTACAGTAGTAGTCCCCACATTCTCCATACAACAATGTTTAGGCCTCAGACAGACAGACAGACAGCGGTTGGCTGCAATTCCTGAAACAATTGGCAACCAAAGAAGGCCGTTTCACACCATCCCTTCAGATCTCCCAGTCCAGTTTAGCTAATCAGCTGCACTCCTTTGGTGTAATCCCATGAGAAATAGCAGCTACTTCTGCAGAAGAGATATTTCCACCAAACCTATGGCAGAAGTGAATTTTGGTTTAGTCAGCTGCCAAAGAGACTGATGACTGACTTGCTTAGCAATGGGCTTTTAATGGAAAAGAGCAACAGTTAGTATCTTATAATATGCCCCTACTCACCTCCCATGATCAGCTGATTGCATTTGGGAGGGTGCATCATTTATTTCTTATTTAACTTGTACCAATCAGCTGATTCAGTTTGAATTAGAATGTGAGATTCAAGGAAGGCCTGATTCAAGATTCAAGATTTGATTTGTGGTTTGGTTTAAAAAAAATATTTGTCTATCAACTATATTGAAAAGTCTTCAAGCTGCTTCATTTTGGGGCATAATGGAGATGTGAGCTTCTTTAGATCCATTCATCCTGCCAAGTCTTATCAAGATGCCTTCAAAGATTTCACTGCAGTACATTAAAAAAAAAACAACTATCTTCCCTGTACAGTACTTCTTTCAGGGCTTCAACTTGTCTAATAGGTAGCAGGTAGAAGATCAAGGATGAAATCAGCTAAACTAACACAGTGTCCTACCTAACTTAAAATCCAAAGTTTCAACAACTGGTTTTTAAAATAAGCTCCTATCTTTTAACTTGCTTTTCTGAGGTGTTGCAGGCTTGTGCTTTGTTTTTCCTAGTCATGGGACTGTCTATGGTACCAAGAGGACTGGCACAGCTGGTTGGTGAGCTTGTAGGAAATGGTAAAAAACAGGCTGTATGAGCTGTATTGAACTTTGAGATTGACAGAAATTTGATAAGGGAATACCTCTATACACTTAATGAGTTTAAATTTTCAGAAGGAACTAGGTGATAGTCTAGATCATAGTTTCCTAAATTTACTTGGTTCATGACACCCTTAGTGTTGGAAAGATATGGCTTGCAAATGGATGTTGCAAAATCCAGTTTCACAAATGGACATTGCAAAAATTTAAAATATCACATCGTGCCTTTGTGAATTTTCTGCAGTGCCCTGGGGTATCATGGCTCACAGTTTGGGAACCATGGATCTAGCCAGATTGTCCCTATTTTCAAAAAGGGGAAAAAGGAAGATCCAGCAAACTACAGACTAATCATTCTGTTACTGATAACAGGGTTATTCTAGAACAGCTAATAACAGCTTTTTTGCAAGCACTTTGACTTCAACATGGTAATTATCATAAGCCAACATGGATTTGTCAAAAACAAATTTTGCAAATTAATTTTATCTCTTCTTTCTGATTGGGCAATTTCCTTAATAAATTGTGGGAATGCTATAGACCTAATGTATTTTGACTTCAGGAAAGTCTTCATGACAAGCTGATCAGCTACTTAGTACGTTATGGACTGGATGGCATGACAATTAAGTGGATACATGGCTGGTTGAAGAATCATACTCAGAGAAAGCTCATCAATGGTTCCTTATCAAACTGGAGAGAGGTAACAGTTGGACTTCACCAAGCATTGATACTGCATTGTCTACTTTTCTACATCTTTATTAATGAATTGATGAACAAATAAAGTAAAATCTCAGATTTTCAGATAGTAGAAAATTAGTTGGGATTGCTAATATCCTAAAATAGAAAGAAATTCAAAACAATCTTGATAGATTGGAGAAACAGGCTGAAAGTAACAACAGTAGCTGATTTCAGACTGAATATGAGTTGGCAATGTGATGCTACTGCAAAGAAGATAAATGAATTACTAGGCTGCATCAATGACAAATAATGGATTCCTGCACTGGGTAGGGCATTGGAGTGGATGATCTCCAAGATCTCACCCGTTTTACATTCTGTGCCTCAGGATAATTTCCAAATCACAGGAAATGTAGGAAGACAGCCATGTTAATCTGAGATGGAAAAAATCAGGTAGCACCTTTTCTAACACATTTTATTAAAAGGCATAAGTTTTTGTGAGCTGCAGCTCACTTCATGATTCTATACATCTATGCACATTTAATAAATGTGTTAGTTGGAAAAGGTGCTACTAGATTCCTGATTTCAAATCACAGGGAGTAATTGTTTGCTTCCATTCTGCTTTGGTCAGTTCCTGTGTTAAGTACTGTGCCCAATTCCAAGAAACACAGTTTAAAATGGATTCAAACAAATTGGAACAGGTTAAGAGAAGGAAAATGAAGATGATCAGGGGACTAGAAAGCTAGAAAGCAAAAGCTATGAAGAGAGTTTGAAAAATCTGCGTATGTTTACCTTTGAGAAAATACAACTGAGGGAGATTGGAAGGCGATAGCACCCTTTAAATATGGGAAAGGAAATAACATAGTAGGCTTTCTTTAGTTCCAGAATGTAGGAAATAGAATAGGGGATTTAAGTTACAGAAAGGCAGGTTCTGGCTGAATGTTGGGAATGGTAGGGGAAATATTCTTAAGAGCACGAGAAGTTTGAAAATGGAACCAGTTACCCAGAGAAATGGTGGATATCATAGAAAGTGTTTAAGTAGAAGCTAGACTGCCATTTGTCTGAGATGCTGAATCTAGATTCCTGCATTGAGTGGTGTGTTTGACCTGGAGGCCCAAATGGCTGCTTCCAGTTCTGTGACTTTGTGAGAAGGCCTATCACGCCCTATTTTTCAGATATCTCTGTCCTCACACAAGGCATCCCAGAAGATCCAGTGGAGCAAGTGAGGAAAGTAACACCCAGGAAGAAGGCATTATGTACTACCAATGCTGGCACCACTGGCAATCACCATAAAACTGAACGAGCTTGTTCTGTACAAAACATTCCTCCATCATGTGATTCACAGGGTGCCTTCGTTCACATATAGGACTCATCACTTCTGGTTTTCTGTGTCTCAGTATTCTCCCTGCAGTGGCCTGTGATGGAAAAGTATTTATGGCCTGCACAACAATGTTCAGCTAGGAACTTAAAAAAAAAAAATTGTGAGGTTTGCCAATTTTATACATTTTAGGCCATTTACAAATATTTTTATTGGGTTCCCACACCAGAGACCTTAATGGACCACAAGTGATCCCCAGACCAACAGTTGCCAACTATTGCCCCAGTCCATGAATTCAGGCAAAGTAAATGGGATGACAATGATGGCCTGGTTTGCTATGTGGTCACTCAATGGTTCTACCCTCATTTTTTCTGACTTAGAACAGACCTTAAATATTTTCAGCCCTTGGGTAACCATGAGGAAAATCTTTTTGAATAGGAAAAAAAAAAAAGAGCATAATTTTGAACTGGTTGAACTATCACACATCATGTATAGTTCTGAACATACACTCTGAGCTGACCACATTGAATTTTACCTTGCTTTGAACTAAAATTCAGATATTTGAGAAGAGAACAGGAAATTTCAATCAATGTAATTTTGCATAAAAAAATAATATATCTCACATCCAAAAGAACTATTTCAGTTTCACAGTCTGAAACTTAATGTTCTGCTGTCCATACTTTTCTAATTTTTGAAATCTGGATTTGATTTGGATTTTTTTTTTTTTTTTGTAAATAGATTGGGTACTTCTGGCAAGGAATATGGATACTTTAAATTTGGTAGCTACACCAGCATCTATGTTTGTAGAATAATCTTTAATTCAAAATCATGTATTTCTCTTTCAAAAGCTCACTTTTGAACCCACAGACCCTGTTCTGTATTCCTAAAGCATCTGGGCCTTGTTTTGGACTCCTCATCTTTGGCAGCCTCCATCTGAGCCTCATGTGGACCATGCTACCAACCATTTCTCCATTGCCCAGTGAACAGCACTTAATATGAGGGGTGTGGCAGGATTAATGCTGTTAATAACGATGGATCAGATGTTGTAAATTATTTTAATTGATGTCTACATCCCCTGAAAATGTGAAGTCAGCCATACAAAACTCCCCTCTACTATGAGAAGATGTCAGGGGAAAAATTCATGTCTGCAAGGCACAAACAAGCAAAGTAATGGGATATAAATCAAAAACAGAGAGAGGAAAAGCAAGTGAGAGATGCACACACCATCCAAGAGCTTTCACAACCAAAAGAGAAAAAGAAATGTTCAATACAAGCTATAGCATCTATTAGTTCTGTGTTCTCCTGAATCACATCTTACCATCCTCCAGTCTATTTTTTTGTATTGCCTCTTAATACAGATTGTGGAACAAAATTTCTGGACATGGAGTGAGAGCTTCATAACAGATGCTCCCTCCAGCCAGAAAAACATCAAATTATAAAATTGTATACCCCTCGCTGATCATCATTACCTGTCATAATCTATTTCTCCTAAAGTTTCTAATTTAGGGGAAAGTTACATACATTGAAAGCAAAACGTGTTGATGCAAAATTGGCTATGGTGATTGGCATCCTGTTTTGGATTACAATTTTTAGGGACATAATTTGCATTTATTTGGTATGTTGGAGTTGCATATTGAGATTGCGAAGCATAGTAAGATCAGCACTAATTTTATTTTCACAAAGATGACTAAAACATGCCTTTGAGTTTCTCATCTCTTTCTTCAAAATATAACCATTCTTTTGATGGATAGCATGTAGAAGAGAAATTGAGGATTTTAGTCTGTATAGGCTTTTTAAATTTAAATTCTACTTTATATTGCTGAAAGATTAAAGACCCTTATGAAAAAGTGCACTACTGCACTTTATTCTTTGTGAACTGAATAGTATCTTTTTCTCCTGCAGCCCAGTGGGAAATTCAGTTAGTACCCAAAGCCAAATCATCTAACTATCACAGGTGAACATTGCTCAAAGGCTCAGGGACCCACAGATATTATAATGTGTCCTAGGAAAGTTGGGGAGGGGAGTGAAAGGAGGGAGATAAAAAGGTGGATAAAAAGAGTTTTGAAAAAAAAAGTGAATGAAATAATTCAAACTGGAAAGTAATGTAGAAAGCTACAAGGAACACGCTTGAATGCATTCAAATTTATTCAAACTCTGGGCCTGACATTGATGAATGCAAGAGCTTTTTTCACAATATGTAGCATGTACAGGACATTTAGAAGTTCACCATCCCTTTTTCCTGCAGCTGTCTTAGGTCTGGTTCCTAATGCCACAGTGACCTCTAGATCCTCCTGACCCCCCCCCCCCAAATCTCTTCAAGCAGAAACTAAAAGTAGCCAGAGTTCACCCCTTGTTTGTTCTGTATTCTGGTCTCATCTGCAGGTAAGGGTAGATATCTGTAATTCCGCTTTCTGTGCTGGCACATATTCTGCCTCCTTTGCATTTTAGGGAGTCTTTCCTAGGGTTTCATTGCATTCCTCTTTGAACTTTCCAGAATTGATGTGTAGACCCATTCCAGCACCAGCATGTAGATGGTTTTCAGTGGGCAACCCAATGAACTAATCCCATATGCCAGTTAACAAATACAGATAATGTGTAAACATTTGTGAGGAGAGCCAACAGCAAATCTACTTTATTTATTTATTCATTTCAAAATATGCTGCCTGCACAGATAAATGAATATCAATAACTGATGTCTCAGTGGACTAGTGGGATGGGTGTTGGAGCAAGACATTCAGCAGGGAATGCTGGGAATGCCAAACATATGGGTGGTGGTGTGACAGGGAAGCAGAATAAACTATCTCCTCATTGCAGTATAAACAAACAGGCTAAACTCTGTGAGATTTACTATGCCCAGCGCTGGTAGCTTCCATTACCAGTGAGATATTTCTGTACAGGCAGGGTAAGCACTTTCCATTTTATACCTCAGCAGCTTTATAGCATCTTAAGGATTTTTGTACATGCCTGGCTTCACATCCAGGGGAAAAAAATCAAGCTTGTAAATAAATACTAAATATATATGAACAGAAAATACAGAAGTGGATAGTACTTGAAAGAACGTCCAGGTATACCTAGGAAGGTGGAGACAGAGGGAAGGAGATAGTGGGTGTGTGTGGTACATGAAAGAAAGCGAGAGAGAGAGAGAGAGAGAGAGAAGGGGGAGGAGGAGGAGGAGGAGGAGGAGGAGGAGGAGGAGGAGGAGGAGGAGGAGGAGGAGGAGGAGATAGCAATGAGAAAAATAGCAAAACCAGCCAAACAGCAGATGAGAGAGAGAAAGAGACCTGGGCACAATAGATAATTGGAGCAAAGAAAAAGAGGGAGGCAGAGGAGGCAGCCATTGACAGTGGAGTGGAGTGGTGAAGTTCTAAATTCTAAAACATGGAAGCCCAGTGGGTGACTTTAGGTCTTCCCTTTTTTTTGAGCCCAACTTACCAATCTACTTCACAGGGTTGTTGTGAGGAAAAATTGGAGGAGGAAATGCTCTGTATTCTGCCTTGAACTTGAAGGAAACTTGGGATTAAAAATCTAATGAAACAATAGAGGAGGAAGAGGAGGTGGAGCAGAAGAAGACAATTTCCCATTCCAACCATGTAGAAAATTACAACAGTTGGTGTTAGTAGTGGTTTACAGACTGGATGATCTGAACTATCTTGCATCAGGCTAATTGTCTTGCTTGAAGTTAAGCATTATGGCAGATAAAACGTAAAAAGTGTTTTATGCAGTCACCATCTCTGAACTACAAACACCAGGCCATTTCCTCTCCTTGTCTTCTCCCTTATGCTTTGCTTATTTCTTTAGCTGCCCAAAGGGCCAAGCTCTTAGATATTGTCACTTGTCATGAAGCCAATTAGCCAGACTGGATTTATGGATGATCAACTTCCTTCCTTCCTTCCTTCCTTCCTTCCTTCCTTCCTTCCTTCCTTCCTTCCTTCCTTCCTTCCTTCCTTCCTTCCTTCCTTCCTTCCTCCCTCCCTCCCTCCCTCCCTCCCTCCCTCCCTCCCTCCCTCAAATTTTTGATTACAAAAAGAAGAAAAAAAACATAAAAGTGGTTTAACAAAAAAGTGAAAAAATATAACAAAGAGAAAAGTGTTAATATATCATAACAATAAACAATTTCAATTCTATATATGCTTATCTAATACAAATATATTCAACTACATTTATATTTCTAATAGATTTATATGACTATCATGTTTTTTCCCCCTAATCTTCTGTATTTTGTATAAATTAGTCCCATATTTCTTTATACTTGTCCGTACAAAGTCTATGTCTATAGGTTATAATTGCTCATAACTGGCAAGTGCAATCAGGTCTTCAATCCATTGAATAAATGGGGCAATACATTTATCTTTCTGACGCTGCAATATCAGTCTTTTTTCCTTTTGTTGCAGAATCATATTTATATAGCCCACTACTTTCTCCCAAAACTTAGTAAGTATAGGACATTGTAGAAACATATGCTTTAAAGAGGCATTGTCCTGATTACATCTCCAACAAAATGCTGTTTTTTGACAATCCTTTTCTATACAGATGTAGTGGAGTCCAATAAATTCTAAATTTTATTTTTTGTTGTATAAATCATAGTTTAAGGTCCATTGACACTCTTGCTATAGAAGTTGACACTGTCCCATTGTCTAGGCAATATAGAAACCTCTAACTCTTTATTCCACTTATCCCTTAACATCCGCATATCAAACTGATTTATTGATAACAAATACCTATAAAAACTAATTGTAGGTTTTTTATTCTTAAAGGATTTAACAAGTTGTTCTAATATCTCAGGTGTCTCAGAAGCTGAAAATGCTGCTGGTCCAAACAATATTGTTAACAAATGTTGTAGCTGTAAATATTGCCATTGGGTTACATCTGATAGATTATATTTATCTCTTAAGACAGAGTATGTTAAAAATTCATCTTCATCATCTATCAGTTGTTCCAAAGTCAATATCCCTGCTTCCATCCATTTTTTTCATATCACCATCACCATTTTTTCCCAATTTTTAAAGTTGGCTTTCCCCATAAAGTCAATTTGGCATGGGGAAAAGGGTCAAATCTTTTTTTATTACACATTACATTCCATAGCCTTCTAACTGATGAAATTGTTTCCAGAGATATTAGAGTTTTAGCATATTTAGATCCTAATACTGTCCATCCGACCAAAGGTATTATATATGTATATTCCAAAACTGGCCAATTTGGGAAATTAACATCACTTGTTAGCTTCCAGTATTTAATACTTGACAACAGGTAAGCATGATGATATAGCTCCAGATTCGGAAGACTGAATCCTCCCCCATTAATTGATAATTGCATTTTCTGTAAAGATATTCTTGGAATTGAAGAACCCCATAGAAATGTTCTAAACAAAGAATTTATTTTCTGAAAATATTTTCCAGATATAAAAACTGGAATTCCTCTCAGAATATAAATATGAGAATAATATTCATTTTGAGAGCATTGACCTTTGGAGGATCAATTTTCTTGTATTCCAACATTTCATTATTTTCTCTCTCATCCTTGTCATGTCTCCTTCCTTCCTTCCTTCCTTCCTTCCTTCCTTCCTTCCTTCCTTCCTTCCTTCCTTCCTTCCTTCCTTCCTTCCTTCCTTCCTTCCTTCCTTCCTTCCCTCCTTCTCCAATCACCCAGTGCATGCAAGGCGTCCTCCTGCACACCCCACTGCCTTAGCCTTCAACAGCAACATGGCCTCTTGCTCAGACTAGTTATCACAGTGGCTATTCGTTGTCTCCAATTTCAGCTAGACTTGCCTTTTTCCTCTCCCCTTGTTTCAAGGGTCCCTTGGAATGCAAGACAGCCACAAAAAGGCCTGTGGTATTTTCCCTTTGATTCTGCTACTGCTGACAAAATGTGCCACCCATAGAATCTACCCAGGGCACTAACTTCAATTTCTTTGGGATAATTGCTCAATGAAAGATTTCTGCTATTCAGATGCAGAATAGTTAGTCTGTCAGAATAGAACTAGGTAGCCCAGGGTTCAAATTCTAAGTCTTTAATATCTCTTCCTAGTCAATGATTCTCTAAATGTATGGAAAACAAAATGTTACTCAAATCCCCTGTAATCTCACAATAAACAGGCAGGGCTATCAAAATCAGTATTTTAAATAAAAGGCACAGGATTCCTGGCAGACTTCAGGAGCATAGAAACTTGCTTGTGTTTTGCCTGCAAGCTGATACTGAAACTCTATTTTATTGCATTTGTGTCACAAATAAGATGAGAAAAACATGAAAAGACCACATAGAAAATAAACCAACACCAGTATGAGTACATGCTCAAATATGAGAGTACAAATGCTTAGAAATGCTATCAAAATGCACCTGGTTCAGAGAAGCAATTCTGGAGTCCTTTAATCTTTCTCTGTTGTAGATCAAAATCCAGGACAATGAGATTGTGCTTTTGTTCCCATCCCCATCATCTCTTGGGTCCAAGGCACTTTGTTTGTTCTTCCCTTTATTTAACTGGACTTTGGAGGCCAGCAGTCACAGCATTTTCTGACACTTCCCACTTCACCACTGGCTTTGCCACCATTCTTGCATGACCTTTCAAGTGTCACTAAAGAGATTGTTTGCTTGAGCTGATCTGGGCTCCCCCAGCCAACCAGTGGAAGGATGCTGTACACGGGAGGAAGCTGGGGCCCATCCCTGTCCCCTCTCTTTAGCTCACATTAACTTTTGCAGTGAGGAAAGGGTTTTGCACTTCACCGGTTAATGAGTAGGAAGCTAAGATCCATGACATTTTTGCTTTTGGAGGAAGGGAAAGATCACAAAAGTGGGATAAGATGAGTGTTCCACCAGTGAGAAGCCACCTCAGCCTCAGCTCCAAAGGAAGCTCTCCAGAACTTGTTCTGATGCTTCTGTTTTGTTTGGAACAGCAGCTGAGCCAATTAACTTGCAGAATTAATTAGTTTAGCTTCCTAATACCAGCAGCAGTTTGTCTCCCCACTCTAGTTGCTTCCAAACCTATACAGAAACTTCTTTTGTAGTTAATGGTTCCAAGTCACAGTTCCTAAAATGGACTTTAAAAAGAATTTGAGGGCATGAGCAGTGCTTAAATTAAACACAAGGAGAGTGTTTGCTATCAGAAATAACTCATTCATTCATTCATTCTAAATAAATATTGTGTCCCTAAAGCCAAAGAAACAGTGACAACTGAAATCCTCCTTAAGGATTAGGGGCTGCCAAAGGAAAGGAGGGAAGCAAGCAAGCTAAACAAGAACAAATTGCCCATAGCTGGAAACAACTACCTTTACCTCAATTTTCTGTTACTTCTTAGGATGTTTCCTACCAGAAGATCATACGATCTGTCCACCCACAACTTGAAAGCTGTTTCCAGTAACTGAATCTGGGACTTTTGCTGGTTGTGTTGGATTACATAAGGGAGAGGGCATCTCCTACTTTATTCTGTCACTAGCCAAGGCCATTGACAGCTACCATGGCTGGACATGTGTGGAAAGTTGAGGTTGCATAGGTCGATTTTGAAACAGTGCCTCAGCATGTATGAGAGGATAAGAATTTGAGTTCAAGCTGGAAATTCTGTTTAGACCTAGTTCCAACATACCATCTCTTAGCTCTTTGGAATCCCATTTCTGTGTTCTTGACCTGTATGTCATTATTTCTTACTGGCAGTCTGACATGTATAATAGAATATCTGGTTTTGGGAAGCACTCTATGGGATTGTTTTTTGCCAGGGTGACTGACTGAAAATATCTTCTTGGTCTCCTTCCTACAGGCAGGAGTGGTATTGATTGTCTTTGTTCTTCCTTCTGGTAAGCCAAATGCTGTTAATCTTCATAAGAGTGAGATGCATGGAGGAGAAAGAACTGCTTAAATCAGTAGAAATATGTGGTAAGAAACATACAGGGGATGGAGGGAAGAATTCATTCAAGGAGAAGGCAGGATTGTCACATGACAGTAATTCCATCTTCTGACCCTTGTCTAACTGGCAGAACTCTGCAAATATTATTAGCAATCCTTATGGATTTAAGTTACTGTTGTTGAATGCCAGACTGATAAATAATAAATATCTGATTAGCATATTGATTTCAGGTTAGATCTCAGATAATCTGTTGTGTATTATTAAAACCTGTTTGGTGTAGTAGAGGTTGTTGTCTTCTCACAGCTTTGTCCTCTAGATTTCACAATTTTCTTCTTTGGCAGTAGAGTGATAGCATTGTGGTGTCATTCATGTGACTATCCCTCTGCTAAATGTACTAGGCCTGCAGCATTAAGAATGCTAAGGATGGTGACTGAGACAGGAAATGGATGTACCACCACCAAACAGCCTGCCTAGCTAAGTTGCTGAAGTTGCTGCTGTGACAATGACCCTTGGGTGATTTCAGTGTGCCCACTGAAGTGTCTTCTATGGCCAACAATCTCATAGATACCTTCCATTTCTCCTCCTGAGTCCCAGACACTGTGATGTTACAGGACTTCAGGTTTTGCAACCCAGAAGTCCAGTCTACGAGATGTGTTCCATGAGATGAAAAATGTTGAAAACCTCTGATCTAGGAGCTTAAAATAAAGTACAGTTTTATCTTGAGAGGTTTAAGAAGAGCTGAAAATACCAAAATAAATGCAAGGTTCCTACTTAGGAAATAGAAACTTAGTAAACAAGTTATAGGTTGCTGAATATCTGACTTGGGAATAGCATTTATGAAAAAAGATCTTAAAATTGTAGTTGATCACCAACTGAATGCGAGTCAGCACTGTGATATAGATGCTAAAAGGGCAAAAGAAAATTTACATTAGATCAATGGAAGTATAGTTAAATCATGGAAAAGGTTTCACTTTATCTGGCACTAGTACAGTCTACACCTCAAATACTGTGTCCAGTTCTCACTAGCGTACTTTCAGAAAGAATTGAGATAAAGTGGATTGAGTTCAGAGAAGAGCCACATAGGGCCTGAAAAAGAAGACACAACAGAATCTAAGGTATCTGATTATGAGAAAAGATAACCAGTGAGCATTGGACATCACAGCATACTTCAGAGAGTGAAAAAGAATTACAGACAAACTAAAGACATGGTCTCTAGGCCCGAACGAGCTGCTTTTGATTTGCTTCGATGAGGCACTTTGTACTGCAAAAGCAACGTGATGTGACTCATCAAGGTGAAGAGGTGATGCAACTTTGCTTGACAAGGCATGTCATGTCACCTTGCAGCCCCTTGAGCACTTGTAATAGGTAGAAGAAGCTTCTGTGGGTGTAGGAGGAAGTATTGGAGCAGGCAAAGGGAAGCAATGCCGCTTCTTTACTTTGTTCTTGGAAGCGAGGCTGCTGTTTGTGAAACAGCTTTGATGGGTGCTTCTCTCAGAACTATGTCAAAGTAAATCACGCTGTTTAAGAACTTGCAGTCTTGCACCCAAAGACTGGGGTGAAGAAAGAAGAACACAAAGGGATAAACAGGAGGCTAGAAGAGGGACTCAGAGTTGCACAGGAAATTACAACAGCACTCCAAACCAGTGATGTTTCTACACCAATGCACAGAGTATGCATAAACAAAGAGAGCTGGAGATCCTAATTCAGGAAGACAAATATGGCATGATAGGCATCACTGAAACTTGGTGGGATGGTACTCATGATTGGCACATAGCACTGGAAGAGTACAATGTATTTGAAAGGAGCAAATCCAACTGAAAGAGTCGGGGTGCTGCACTGTTTGCAAAAAGAAGGTAGACTTGCACAGAAATTCAGAAATCAAAGTATGGAAATCCTGTTGAAAAGACAGCACCTCTTCCACCATAAGAATGAAAGGAGAGAGGAACAAAAGCGATACTGTGGTGGTTTATTACAGACTACCTCAGCAGGCAGGGCCACCACCAGGCTATATGGTACCTTTGTTTAATTAGGAAAAAAGGCCTCTTCCTCAGGTAAAATTGAAACTAACACTCACTGCCCTAGTGAGGCATGTGTGTGTACCACTCTAGCTTGGTGAGCAAGCACGCTCCTTGGGGACAGACCGGTCACACCTGTTTGTTGAGTCACCTAAGCTCCCTCCCTTCTGCTGGCAGATTGGTTGCTCTCTGTTGTTTTACCCAGAAAGGAAAGTACTGCCGACTCCCTGCACTTGGCAGACGGTCTGCCATGCAAAAGGTGCCCTGTGGGTAGGCAGAAGTTATGGATGAGGCCTTTCTGCGTCAGATGACCTGTCATTCAAAGAAGCACGCAATAGCAGTAATGGGAGATTTCAATTATCCGAGACCAAGAATCAGAGGTCCAACAGATGCTGTCCTCACTTGATGACAACTTCCTTTACCAAAATGTAGAAGAAAGAAAAGAGGGCTCTGCTATCCTGGACCTAAACCTCACAAATAGACAGAAATTGGTTGAAGGTATGATTGTTAGGGCTCTTTGGGGAAAAGCGGTTGTGTTATTCTTTAATTTGGAGAAGGAACAGAGAAGAGTCAGACCTGCATGCTGGATTTCAGAAAAGTGGATTTTGATGAACTTCTTTGGAAGAAAAGCTGGTTTCAATGGCTTGAAAAACCTGAAGGGGAAAGGTGTCCAGTAAACTTGGTTAGTCCTACAAAGGTACACTCCCAAACAATTCCTACAAGATGGAAAAATGAGAGAGAAGGTAGCTAATTAAATCAATTCAAATCTCCAGGGCCAAATGGATTACATCCCAAAGTATTGATGACCTAGCAGAGATGATTATGCAACTTTAACATGTGCAGATCTAACTACATAAGTTAAACATGCAGCAACTGCTATCTTGGAGTGCCATAACAGAAAGTATAAAGGTTAGTTTAAAAGCTGATAAAGATTCAAAAGATGGTTTAGAAAACAAACAGCATTAAGGTTTTCCACTGCCTCCTCGCTACTTATGGGAAGGCCATTAAGAAGAAACAGTAAGTCTCCACCCTATGATATTTCAGGGAATAGATTTGTTCTATATGAGCAGTAATTCAGTTGCTGAAATCCCTGTAATTCTAATTTTTGTAGCTCAGTAAACTTTGGTAAGAAAAGGCACTGGAAGAATTAAGCTTGGAAGAATTATTCTCAATTTGAGACTGGCTAAAGGCTAACAGAGTATAAAGTAATTACAGGTAGATCACGATTAGTGTGAGTTTGAATAGTGCAATATTTGACTTAGTGCAATTTATAACTTGATACCAGGTCTCATTTAATGTGAGCCAAAATTCAGTTAGTGTGAGGCTAGCATGCGTGCAGATGTGTTGTTGCCATTGGGATTTTGGTCGCTAATCATTGTGTGTGCAAAATAGAGAAAAGGAAGATTCCGTCTGAGGAAAGCTCAAAAAAAGAAGAGGCTTATTTTGAAGAACTATAGCAGAATACAGGAGATAGCAGGTACACTTTGTATATGGGCTTATCTTTTTTTACTGTTATACAGTTTTGCATTAATAAACATAAAAATTTAAGTTTAACCATTTTAATTGCCTGTTTCTATTGAGCTGGAATCAATTACCCTATTTTTCATAGAAATACCACTTTGAATAGTGCAAATTTGAATAATGCAACTATTTCGTGGGATTCATTAACGGCACTAATTGAGATCTACTTGTATTTCATTCTCTTCTGCCCTCTTGGGGAACCTTGGCTCAAAAGAAAAGTTACATATTGGGGCAAGTTCACAGGATGGTTGTCAAGATAGTGAGAGGTCTGGGAACCAACTGCAATGGGAAAGGTTAAGGGATATGAATATGTTTAGCCTACAGAAGAGATGACTGAGTGGAGATATGACAGCAGTCTTGAAGTGTTATCACATAGAAATGGGAGTGAACATTCTCCATTGATTCAGAGAGCAGGACCAGAACCAATGAGTTAAAAATACAAAGAAGTACTTCCAGGTACACATCAAAGAGAACTTTCTTGAAATGTATGAGCAGTGAACTGTAGAACTGGCTATGCAGTATTTAGTTCTCCTTTACTGAAAATCTTCAAACAGAGGTTTGATGGTCATCTGTCTGAGATCTCTAGCAGATCATGCATTAAGCAGAAGGTCTGATAGCTTCTAAAGTCCTTTCCAATCCCTTTATTCTGTTTCTAACTGCAACCAGGAGCATTCTCAGGGGAATCAAATGTGTCAAAATGGCAGGTGTGACTAGGTGATAGAAGCTCCATTCCTTTTTAATGTGCTTTGCACATGTGTAAAAAGATTGTCCTAGTCATGCTTGCTATTTTGATTATGTTGTCCTCTCCTGGACACCCCTGACTGCATGCATACTGCTCTTTACCATCCCAGAATGGAGGATATAGTGTAATTGGTAGATTCCAATTGAAAATTAAGAAAAAAATTCTAAATAATAAGAGCACTCTTAAGTGGAATCAAGTTACCAAAGAGGTGATGGCTCCCTTTCACTGGGTCGGTTCACATGGAGGGTAGATTGCTATCAGTTGGGGATGCTTTCAAATAGATTCCTGCATTGACCAATTGAATGGCCTAAACTGGCTGTTCTAGGAATGCATCACCTACTCCCACACTCTATGGTTGGTTTGCAATATTATGCTACAGTATGGTTTATTCATTGTTCTTGAGATGGATTTCCTCTAAAGCAGCATTTTGTTTATGTCAGCCACTCTTATCTGTAGCTTCCAAGGACTGAGATGTTTAGGAAGCGCTGGGTAGATGAGACTGGTAGTAAAGGATATCTCTTTTCTGTAGCACAGCAGAGAAATGCTGTTCATTACCCTTATACCGCAGTAGTGAGTAAATGTTCTACTTTTTTAGCCTTTTAACATTGTCCATGGGGTTTTCTTGGCAAGGATACTGGAGTGGGTTGCCATTTCCTTCTCCAGTGGACCACATTTTGTCAGAACTCTCTGTCATGACCTGTCCGTCTTGGGTGGCCCTGCACGGTATAGCTCATGGCTTCACTGAGTTACACAAGCCCCTTCGCCACGACAAGGCAGTGATCCATGAAGGGGAAATGTTCTACTAGGCTCATCCATTCCTTTCCAAAGGGATGTAAAGGAGACAACCATAGGTTGTGTAAGCAAGTTGTAGTTGCAAAATTCCTTATTTCTTGTTTTGGAGAAATTTGCTATGACAACGTTTGACCATTAGTGCAGTAGAAGTGGGTGCAAATCTAATGAAAATAAGAGCAGATTACCTGCAATCAAACATGAGATATCAGCTCTAGCTCATTCTAGGGTTAGTGATGCAGGAACATCATGGGTATGCAAGCTTTCTGTCAAGCATGGCCAAGTTAGATAGGCAGGTTGGACTTCTGTCCTTCTTGGGCACACCATGCTGCCTCTCATTCTTGTCCCTATCGAAGAGCTAAATACTCCATGTTCTGACAAAATCTGTTCATTCTTTTCATGACTAGCTTTGCCTTCTCAGATATTAAGTATTCAAACCTCATTTACATCCTTATTTTTCAATTTGCTGCCACAGTAGTTTAATTTATTCTATATAATTTCTTTTTCTGAGGGGACATTAATCATTGCCCTGTGCTTTTGGGTGCCTCTGGGATGTGTGTGTGTGTTTAAATCAATAAAACAAAGCAACCGTCCCCCCAGCCCCCACCCTCAACTAGTACCCACCCAGCCTACTCTCTCCCTTTGCCGGAGGAGAGAAACATAATTTCTTTCCCATTTTTCATTGTTTCCTATGTTTGAAGATTAATTCCTCTGCATATTTCTGACAACTGTGAGTGAGAAGCGGTGGTTTGTGCCATAGTAGAGAAGATACAGGTTTCCCTACTATACAAGTAAAGTTTAACCCCACTTTGCAAAGAAAATGTAAATTAATAGGTCTTGCTCTCTTTCAAAAAAGATTTTTTTAAAAAAGCTGGGATACCATGAGCTGACTTGAGAAGTAAGAGAAAGGGGAAAAGGGAGATGAAAAATAAACAGGAAATGTAAGAAGAAAAAGGTCAGAGCTGGTAGAGAAGTGGTGGGTACATTGCTGTCCTCTGTGGTTCTTAGGCTGTAGCTCCCACATTGGATATGCAATGGAAGCTGGAGTTCCACAGATCTTTGAGAGGCATTTTAAAATAGAAAATAAAGAAAACAACTGCCAAATGGAGGCTCTTACTGATATTGTCTATGTTGAATCAACATGATCAAAACCCACAACCCAGCATAGGAATATTGATTCCTATGAATATTGATTAGCTCAGTTTGGTGCTAATTCAGATGGCAATAATCAGCATGTAGAAGCAAGAGAAAGTGACTACTTCAAACAACTCCTTCCCATTATGAAAAACAATTCTTGTTTCCGTGAGCTTCCATAATAACTTACTAGAAATGTCATTGTCCAATGGCTAGTTTTGAATGCACATTGCTCAGCTAATCAATATGATGGGTGGCAGTTACAAGTCATAAGAGGGTAGCCACTAGTACCAACATACAAGGAAGAGATCTAGTGATAGTGATATAGAAGACTTTTGCAGATATGTCTCATAATATATTGATTAGCAAGCTGGTTAACTGTGGGATAGATAATGTTACTTCTAGAAGATTCCACAGAAATGAATTCAGAGAATGCTTCCCACAAGAACTATGTGTCACAGAACTAGTCTTGAATTTTGTCCTTTTCAACATTTTTATTATGACTTGAAAGAGGTGGTTAGGAGAAAACGATTATTAAATTTGCAGTTATTGCAACTGCAACCAGTAATTGACCATATAATTATGATGAAGAAATGGGACAAAAACAACAGGGATATGGGCAAATCATTTTATTTAGGAAAAATAAATCAAATGTGCGGGGGATACCAATAGCATTGTGAAAGAATACTGGAGTATGAAACAAAAGTGTTAAGTGGAAAAAAGGCAAATCCAATTCTATGCCTATTAGTATAATTACATTGTACAAGTTTAATTCTAGGAAATACTTAGGTTCTTAGTTGTACCTTTGGCTTTATTTTGTTCTAAACTTTTTACATCTAATGTTTCGTCTATTACTGTATTTTATAATTTTGCCATTTTATTGTTTTATTGTATTTTATGGTATTCCTGTGTTATGACCTATGGTTACAACAATAAACTTATTTACTTATTTACTTAAAAGTTTCATTCTATCTCTGCTGATCAGACTTCACCTTGAGTATTGTCTTCTTCTAATGCTTAAAAAGAATTTGAATATTTTCAAGAATGAGAATGCAGATGATCAAGAGACTGGAAATTAAATTCTGTAATACTGAAGTTCAATCTTGAGAAGAGAAGATTGCACAGTTTTACTGGTTTGTGTTATTGTGGGATGGACATCATCCCAGAATGTAGACACAGAATAATGGGTTTAAATTTCAGGAGTGCAAATTTATTTGAACCGAAGAAAAAGAATCTTAGTCATTTTGATGGCAGATTTCTTTGTCATGGTAAATAGTCAGCTCACCATATTACTTACATTCAAAGAAAGTTGAATATAATATAATATAGTATAGTATAGTATAGTATAGTATAGTATAGTATAGTATAGTACAGTACAGTACAATACAATACAATACAATACAATACAATACAATACAATACAATACAATACAATATAATATATCAGTGCAGTGGACTGGTAGGGGAAATAGAAAGTTTTGGATGGCATGGTGATAGAGTCCATGGTGACAAGGCACATGATGTTGGAGTTGGTGTGAGTTGATCAGATCCCTGGTGACAAACCAACTGAACCCTGTGCAAATTACCTAAGTTCCATAACAGTCAAATTCTTGAGTCAGCTTAAGTGGAAAAGGACTATGTTCTCCTGTTCAGGATAGTCTACCACAACATTATAAGTTACAAACTGGGATTGTGTAATGTAATTAATGTAATTAATAATTAATTAATGTAAATTAATTGTGTATGAAACGGCAAGACACAATTAAAATACAGGTCATCTACCAGATTCTTAGGAATCAAGAAATGTGCTTTCAGTAGGGTCTCATCTGCTAGTTTGGATTTCTAAATAAATGTTATAAAGGAAAGAATTAACCTAAAACATATTTGGATCTACATGCACTTCCAAATATTAGATCTGTGTGAAACTGAAGATTCAAAGAGGACCAGGTTCAATTCAAGTCTGCAGTTAGAAATATGGGGACAAACTAATTTGATTCAAGCTGCTTCAAGATTTAATTAGAAAGAAATATTCATTCATAGACTATAATGGGAAAATATTACAATGCCTGTTGCTACTTCATTTTTTATTTTATTTTTTATTTTCTGGCAGAATGGAATAAAAATAGCAGAGCAATGGTTTTCCCCCCACACCCTTCCAGCAAAGCTCAGAAACAGTAAGTAAGAAAAAAAGCCACCAATAGCTGCTTTCATGGAGGCTTAAATGGTCCCAGCAAGACAAGTTTCCCAGAGACTCTATAGTTTATAGAGACTATAAACTAGACAGTCCCTGCTTTTCTGAGCCATAGGAGGCATCATACATGCAGAAACATGAAGAAAGTCTTTTAGACAATTCCAAATCCCTCTGCCAACTATCTCTACATCTACTGCCCCCAGTGGTCAATTGGTGCACATGTACAGAAGGCTGGTATGTGCAAAGCTGAATTATGTATGTGCTCCAAAGTATATTTTCCCATTCCTGTCTAGGTGCTGCACAGTCTAAACTCTTTATCAGTCCATGTGGATCCCTTGTTACTGCTTTTTGGTCTACCTCCAGGCCAGCTACTTTTCAGACTGGTCCAGGGGGACTCTAAGACAAAAAATGATATTTTGAACTCTCTTTGGCCTTGAAGGAGGATTTCCATCTGTAAATTGAAACTTCACCACAATTCTCCCTAACTGTCTTGAACCAATGGTATGTTTGTAATTTTCTTTTACACTCTTTATCTGTTTTTTCCCTGCCAAGTGCTACCAAGAGACATAATTCCAAACAGTCTGAAGGATCCACATTTCTAAAATACTTGTTTAAACTCTTTCGCTATCCTCATTTTCATCCTAATTTTTAAGCCTGCTTCCCTCGCAGTGATTTTACTTATTGCAAGTCTTTCCCAAGCAATTGCGCCTCCCCACTCCTGGTAACCTGAGACAAACTAAAACAGCGAAAACCTGAGAGCTCTTCCTCACTGCCCTTTCAGTCCCTGAGCCAGCAGAAAAGGATGCTGACCTACATCCCCCAGGCCATGGGCACAGCGAAAGGGTTGCAAGGAGCAACAGGCAACCTACATCCCACACCCCTCATGTCCCTTCAACTAAAACTAAAAACAAAACAGAATTTCACCCCAGCTCCTATTTATTAATTAATTTACTCTATTTCTATACCACCGGATCAACCAAGACTTGTGGAGGTTTATAAGTAGCCACTAAACATTTGTTATGTCATTATAAAAATGGACAATAAATAAGTGAATTAAAATAATTCATAAAACGTAAGCATAATTAGATTAAATGATAAATCATTAAGTTTTACAAAAAGTATCACTTTTACAAGATGATTAATTACAACTAGAGCAAGAAAAATAACAGTAACAAGGATGGCAAAAATCAGCCACCAAATATTCTCTGGAAGAGCCTGGTCTTTGTCATCTTCTGAAAAGACATTAGGGTTGGAGCCAGTCTTATTGGTAAGGGGAGGCAATGCCATAAAACCAGAACCATGTCTGAGAAGTGGCACTTCCTGCCTGTGCAGTAGATAAAAATGGTGTTGGGGTAGACAAAATAATGTTATATCAGTCGAAAGTATGGCCATACAAAACCTGCTACTGCACCCCTCTGGGACAGAACTAGCAACATGTTAGCTGGTAGAACCTGGCTCTTTTTTCCAGTTTAGATCAACCTTCTGGCTACCATTTGTCCAGATACACTTCTCGACAGCCTTTGATCCTATTGCTCATGGCATCCTCCTGGACTACCTGCAGTGCTTGGGAATGGGTTGAGGGGGGCACTCACTTGCAGTAGTTCCACTCCTTCCTTACTCTAGTTCCAGTCAATAGATGGGGACAGCAAGAAGTCTCCCTTGTAGCTGCTACTTGTAGAGTGTCACAGGGGTCAGTCCTCTCTTCCCCACTTTTACATGAACTCTCTGGGAGAAGTCATTTGATGGCCCAAGGTGCAGTATCATCAGCAGCCTGATGATACCCAGCTTTATAACACAACCCTGGGCCAGACTGGAGATGCTGTGGAAGTTCTTTCCCGGTGTCTGGAGGCTGTAAGAGTCTGGATGGGACAGAACAGGCTGAAGCTAAACCCTATTATTCAAAGCAGGTTTAAAGATAGAGTTACTATTGATACATTGGGGTTCTTCTATGGCTCCAGTGCTGTGTCTTGATGGGGAAACATTGACTCCAAAATGCAGCAGCCTGGATTCTGACCAATACCCATCGTCAACAATGTATCACAAGTCCTACAATGGCTCCCCTTTGGTTTCTGGGCACAGTTTAAAGTGATGGTTTTAAATTACAAAGCCTTTCATGCTTTGGCACTTAGATGTCTTCTGGACTGCATTCTCTGGCCAAAATTGTCCCAACCAAGAAGGCCATCTTGAGAGAAACTGCTGCTGCTGCCCCACTTCCCAAAAAATTGGGCTGTTGCTAGGAGGTGCTGTTTTCTGTGGCAATGCTGACCCCCTGGAACAGCCTCCCCACTGAGAACAGGGTCCAGGCTTACCCCATCCCTGGTAATGTTCAGGAAACAACTGAGACTAAAGTAGGGCCTTTCCCTATGCAGGGAGGCTGAGAGGTTTGGGTTATTGCTTCCCTTCTTAAATGCCTTACCTGTTTTATTGTTAAACTTACTGTGGACATTTTAATCTATTTGTTTTATTGTTGCTTACCATGGATGTTTTACATTTTTGCTTGTAAACTGCTGTGAGCCAATTTGTTGATATCAGTGGTATACTAGCTAGCTGGCTAAATAAATAAATAAATGCATTCTGCTTCCTACAAGCTGTTCAGTGGTGATTGCCCTCACCCTATTCAGACACCCACTGTTTCCTAAGCTTCTATTACTGGCTCCATGCTACACATTCTCTCCCTTATGGCAGTCTGAATTGAAAAGGGCCCTTGCTCCATGGTAAAGGACATTCTTTACATGCGAAAAAGAAGGGCTGGAGAAGACGTCTGTTTAAAACCATGGAGAGCCTCCGCTGGAGAGCCATAGGATCCTAGCATTGTAAGGGCCATTAAGGCCATTGAGTCTCACCCCCTGCTCAGTACCGGAATTTAAATTAAAGCATCCCAGACAGAGGGCTGTCTAGCCTCCACTTGAACACATCTGATGAGGGGAGCCTGCACATCTCTGGGTCATTGGTTCCACTGTTGAATGGCCTGTACTGTTAGGAAGTTTTTTCTAACATTCAACTGGAACCTGCCTTCCTCTAACTTAAACTCAATATTCCACATCCTCTGTAGTGAAATTAGAAAGAACAGGCCTTGACTTTCTTCTCCATGACATCCTTTCACATAGGCTTTGTACAAGGCAGTTTGTAAAAGGACACACCAAAAACCAAAACCCACTTATCAGTGTGTGGGATTGTGACTGCCATGCTTATGCTATGCAAGACTGGGTGGGGGAGGCAGAAATTTAAGTATCTAGGTCCTGGCAGAGTTACGCAGTCACAGACATCTTCTTGATTCCTGAGAGAAAGGTCCACATAAGCAAAAGGCCTATGAAAACCAAGAAGAGTGATCACTTTTTATACTGAAAGGGCATTTCAGACTCATCTGTATGAACTGGGCCTAAAGTGAAGGAGTTCTATCTAGGGTGACCAGACACCTCGCAGTAATATAAACTGAATATCAGAGAACACTGTTTTTGTTCTACCTCAGGTTCCACCTTCCAATGTGGCTTTATATCCTGACTATAAATTGCACTCTAGAGACTGAGAAGAGGAGTCAAAACAGTTTATGTGAGTGGAACTAGGATGGAGGCAAAATGGAAGAAGGAGGAGGAATCCAGGTGAGAAAGAAATTGGGATGGGAAATGATTCAGAAAATCCAGATTTCAGCAGACAGCAAAAGTGAGATGAAACCAAGGGCTGAAAGCTTCACTGCCAATGGATTAGTAAAAAATAAAAAAGCACTTTATCAACAGCCTTGGTTAAAGTAAGGAATTATTCAAAGCATGTTTAAATGTTTGTATTAAATCATATCCTAATCGTGTGTATGTTTAATTGCTTAAACTGTTTTAAACTTCTGCTTTGCAATCCCCTTTCCACTGGGAGCCTAAGAGACATTTTTGTACTGTTTTCGGATGGTGTTTGACTGACACTCTCATCTTTCTGTATTAGTTTCTCCAACATGGTTAGGCTTTCTTTTCCACAGGGGGGCTTTCCATGAAAATATTTATGCAGACAAAAATGATACGATAAGTCATTCATGAAAGTAGGGTGTTATAATTGTGAAGTAATGTATGTATTGTTCCTGAGGATGCCATAGATGTTAACTGTTTGCATGTTTTAGTCTGATTTATAAAAATACAGGAAGAATTTAAAAAAATGAAATCTGAAAATTCATTGGGAGTTGCTGAGTTGCCAAGTTCTGAGCCTTGATTGTTAGCCATCCATGTCATCTAACAGCTGCGAAAATGCAGGGACTTTGTGAATTTGAATTTTTGGGTTCAGGTTCCTTTACATTATCATGTAAAGCCGATCAGCTCTTCTTTTTCTCCTTCTCTGAGGTGATTTTTGAAGAGGCAAAACACTGTTTTCTTTCCATTCTTCACTTTTGCCTACCTTGTACCCAGCTGGCTTGACATTTTGTGCACATTACCTCTGCCAGTATCAACAAATGACACTAGAATGTAGCAGGATTGTTCTTGAAGTCTGCCCCTTCCTCTGGTAGAAATGAGCACTCCCAAGCTGAATCACAATGGAAAGAACAAACTCTGTAGTATGATATATTTAATAAAAGAGAGGGGTGGGGGACGAAGAGAAGAAAAACCCAGTGCCTGAGAAGGTAATGCGTTCATTTGAATAATGGGCAAAATCAAATTAATTCTACATTAAATAGTTCTGAATAAAGGGTTTAAGTCAGCAGTTTCAAACTTGTTTTCCTTAATTACTTTCCGTGTTTAATGTCATTAAGAAGATTAAAAATTCATTAACAAGAGTAGTAAAGTGGCAAATCAGTAAAGCTATCACTCCAGGTTAAAAACTAAGCTGAGGTTGACACTTTGCATACTTCTACAGGCATTACGGGAAATGCTCATGAGGAGCAAGAGGTGGCCCCCATGGGAGAGAGACATAGCTGAAGCCAAACTTGATGAAGGTCAGTCCAAGTGGGGGGGGAGGGCATAGAGGGAGAAACCCCATGGTAATTAATAATGGGATTGCCCATGGTTGATGACATCCCCCCTTGGATTAATAGCTCAATTGAATTTTGCATAGAAGTGCAAGTTTAAGCCCCATGTGCGTCCCACAGTTTATTTTCCATCCTTACTTGCTTTTCTCTCTGTGATCACGGTTAAGAAATAACATTTAGTTCACTGGATTCAGGATGGAGTTAGACACATAAATAAGAAAATTTCACATGATTTCTATTTTTTTCCCTTTGAAGATGGCACTGGAAGTAGAAATGTGGCACTCCTGAAATAACTGTACAGGGGCTTCATTTCCTACATATGACTCTGCTAGAGCTGCCGTGTGTAACTGTTTAATCAACCCAGAGTTCAGTCTAATTAAGGACCATAGTCAAGAAAAAAATGGAGGGAGGTGTATTTACCATAATTATTAGTTAAGAATGAAGTTGTGTTGCATTAACAAGGGATCATAGCTGAGGGCCAAAAAAATTACAGCTGGGTAACAAGCAATATAATAGTTGAGGACAGAAGTAAAGTCAGCCATAGTTCTCGGCATTTCATAAGCAGAAAGTAGTGGATAAGAAATATTATTTTCCTTCTAACAAGATTTTTTCCTTTGTTTTAAAACAAGTAGGACAGTAGAGAGCCAGCAGGGGCAAGGATGCATTTTAGTTTATTGCATACTACATTAAAGGTATGATTGCCTGTCTACCAAGGATGCTCCTCCAGCAGACAGAGAGCTTTTGGTTGTGGGTGATGATTCAGTTGTTAGAAACACTGGGATATGGGTTTGATGGGTGTGTAGATTCTGCTTGGACATTGCACACCATCTAGATAAGCTGTTAAATAGTGGGGAGGAGGTAGCTGTCACATTTCTGCTGGTACAGTGACACTACATGCAGGGATTGGCAGACCTCAGTGCCCTCAAGAGGGTCAGGAGGAGGGACTTAAATTTATTAGGAACTAGGGAACTTTTTGAGACAAGCCACCCTGTACAAGAACTCACTGGGAACACTGGACTCAGTGGCTCAATGGGAACTGAAATGGAACCAGGCAGCTGTAGCATAATGTCAAAAAGTGGTAAAGGTGCAGATGTTCCAGAAAATACTATAATAGACATAATAGTCATCAAATTAAAAAGAAACTAAAAAGCTGTGAAGAAGCCTTATACCAATAGTATTTTTAAAAGAACATGGTGTATGGATCTTCCTGTACCAATTCTAGAAGTCTCTGAACCAAGATAGGAGAATTATAGTTCTTGGTTGCAGATGGGAACTTATATATGGTGGGTGGAGAATCCAGGGAAAGGTGCATTGGAGAGGATCTAATCTAACAAGGAAAATATAAAATATGATGTACTAAAATATTGGAAGACCAGATTCATCTATCAACAGCCAGTTTGGTACAGTGGTTAAGACACTGGTGTAGGAACTAGGAGATCATGAGTTCTAGTACTGCCTTAGATATGAAGCCAGCTGAGAGACTTTGGGCAAGTCGTTATCTCTCTACCCTAGGAAGAAGGAAATGGTAAACCATTTCCAAAAATTTTGCAAAGAAAACTGCAGGGACTAGTTGAGGCAGTCACCAGGAGTCAAAACTGACTTGAAGGCACAAAGAGAGAGAGAGAGAGAGATTTGTCTATCACTATGGATGCTATATCAGGGAACAGGGAAACGTATAAAAACAATTAGGACTAGTTATAAAGAGTCTGGAAAAAAAAGTAAAAAAAGTCAAATTTCTTCATATTGCCTCCAGATTATTAAAACACAATAATTGAAGTTCTACTAGACTGATGTCCAGAAGGCTGTAAAAAATAAGAAGGCTTTCTGTAGAACATAGAATGTTTGTTTTCAAGAGGAGAACCAAAGAGGAGCATAAATTTTGTCAGGAAAAGTGTAAGGTGACAAGGAAGGAGGAGGAGAAGGAATAATAAAAATAACTTATTTCAAGAAGTAAAAAACTTGCCACCTTGGTCTGTTAGATTATGAATGAGAGAAAAGGATGCTCAAGGAGGATATGGAGATCATAGAGCAATTGAATGAAATCTTTCCATCTGTCTTTACTTCAGAAGATATAAGAAGATTCTTGAGTCTCTATTGACCTTCTCAGGGAGGGGATTGAAACAAAATAACATTGAGGTAATAAAAGAAGATATTCTTAGACATGATATTGTCCACCTGAGAATTCAGATGTGAACAAGGGACTCCAACTGGCATTCATGGGTGAAAACATCTGGAAAGCAAAAGCCCTAGGACTAGTGAGGAGGGATCAGGAAAAGGCAAGCACAGGAAGACTGATCCACACTGGAGCCAGCCATTGAGGCTTTCTTTCCTTGCATGGATGGGAAGGGCAATAAATAAGAATGATCAATCAAGTCCTGTAATCGCCATAATCTGGAATGAACATTAACTCAGCCCTGTTGGCAAACCACTGCAGTTGGGACTGGAACTTGCTAAGTCAGCTTCAGGAACATCCAAGAGGAGCCCAGGAGACAAGTAGCTTAGGCTGCAAGGCATAACTATCACAAATCAGCAAACATACGATAGACTTTTCTCAAAGACACACTGAAGAGCAAAGATGTGGTCCACACATCCCTGCCTGGTGTAAACCACACTGCACTTCCAAAGGTTTGCTCATTTGTACTCTTTCATTCATAATTTTTCAAACATCTTTCTATGCACATTTAAGGTATAAATCTTCCTGTAACTTTTGCATTTGCTCTTGCCTCCTTTCCCTTTTAAAGGGGACAACAATGGCATTCTTCCAATTAATCTGTCTAGAAGATGGATTAATCTCCCTACAGAATGAATGAGCTGGATGTAAGGAAAGAGGTTGTGCATGCTGCTTGGAAGAGAGTGAAAAGCACAATATTCCAAAGTGCCACAGAAAAGTATGCTAATGGAAAACATGAACATGATGCTTGGTGGAGTGATGAAGTGAAAGAGGCTGTGGATGAGGAAAAACACATAAAAGAGAATGATTGCTGCCCCCCCCCCCCCAAAAAGAGCCTGTGAGAAACATATTGTGTAAAGTATATATAGAGAAAAAGAATGTAGGGCTAAGCAAAAGAACAGAGCTTGACAAGAAGCTCCATCAGAGTGAATGGAATTAAATATAAAAGCAATGAAATGATTTGGCATGAAATTGAAGAGGGGGACTGCTGGGAAGAGAATTTAGAGATTTGTATAGGAATGACAGCATGTGGGCAGATTGCAACTGTGCCTGAGGATTGGAAGAATGATTGTCCCCTTGACAAAGTGAAAGGCAGAAAGAGAGAATGCAAGAATTACGAGGAAGGTGTTGGACAGAATTCAGATCAAAAGGGTAACAGAGGTGAGCAAAATTCTGGAAATGCAGTGTCAGACAGCTGGTGGGCACACCAGATAGTTGTAATGGACAAAAAATTGGAAGGAATGGATTTTCAAATTCTACATGAATGGTGAAGAACTAGAGCAAATAGGCAAATTTGTGTACCTTCTGGTTTTGTTTTGCTTTTTAGATTTTATTCTGCCTTTATTATTTTTATAAATAACTCAGGGCAATGAATATACCTAATACTCCTTCCTCCTCCTGTTTTTATCACATTAACAACCCTGTGAGGTGAGTTGGGCTGAGAGAGAGAGTGACCGGCCCAAAGTCACCCAGCCAGCCTTCATGCCTAAGGCAGGACTACAACTCACGGTCTCTTGGATTCTAGTCTGGTGCCTTAACCACAAGACCAAACTGGCCCAATCAAACTATATGAAACAATATGAGCATTGTTATGAAAAATGGATGGAGAAATTATAAGACGTGCAAATACTGATAAAAGGATGGAAGTCTATGGTCTGATGCATTGTTCATTAAACAATGTGAAAAGGCTGTGTAGAAGAGTGTACTTCTGCCCACTCTGTTATATGGAAATCAGAATTGGATATATCAGGGGAAACACAAAAATAAGTTGAATGCAATGAGAATGGGGTTCTTAAAAATATGTGTGGTAATATTAGAAGAGATGAAGAGACAGGGTCAAGAGTGAATGGCTGCTGAAGGAATGTGGATTAAATACAAAAGTGAATGACCATCCAGTGAAACACAAAAGAAGTACTTTGAGGTGGTTTGGTAATATAGAGAGAATTAACAAGGATTGAATTGCAAAGCAAATATATGAAAGAAGAATGAATGGACCAAGATGAAGGGGAAGACCGAGAAAGTCATGGTTGGATGGAGTTGGTTAGATCTTTAAAAAAGGGAGAGGTGAGAAGTTTAAAGAACAAAAGAAAATGTATGATGCAATGTATGGATGTGGTAGAAGCAAGGATGGTTTGCAAAGGCAGAAAGTATGGAGAAGCCTAAGGAATGGTGTAAAGGTAAACTAGCTTCAGCTCTGCTTCCTTTCATTTTTCTTATCTCAGGCCTTTCATTTGTTTGGCTCACTATGTTTTCCCCCTTTTCTGCATTCTGCATAATTTCCTGAAAAGGAATAGCCTGGTATACATATATGGAACGAATCAGATGCTGAGTGGAGAAGCAAGGAGATGGTCCTATTGCCACTATAGGCTTGTCATAAGTTGTGTACAAAGAAAAACTGCATCCTCCAGGTTCATTTGCTGTTTACCTTTGGAAAAACGTTCTATTGAAAATGGTGCACTGATGCTGCAGACTTTATTAACTGGCTAATGCAGTACCATTGCTTATGTCAGGGAGATCATTTCAAGATTTCAATTCAGCCTTAGTAGCATCAAAAACTTGTATATTACTTCAAAACTCCTTGTGTGGACAGCCACTGAAACACATCTGACAGTTGCTTGATGCAACAATGTACATTAGTTTCATAGTGATAGTGTAAAATAAGATAATTTGTTACTAAGGACAACTGGAAGAACATCTGCTTCTACCCAACAACTCAGCACTGCATTTGTCCTATCCAACCATGTCTGAATCAAAGTCATCTGAACATAGTTCAGCAGCTTGTAGATCCTCATCCCGCTCCTGATGGCAAGGCTGAATGAACTTTGTAAAAGCAGCTGGTGGTGTTTCAGGAAGATGCTTTTACAAGGTGTTTTTAACTTCTAAAAAGCAAAGGAAAATGTAGGATTTTACATAGAATTTGGTCATGGGACACCACAGGTACATCTGCACAACCCTGTTGATTCAAATAGGAGGAAGAAAGGCAGCTTGGTGCAGAAAATCAGAATACAGTTCCACCTTGTATGCAGAAAGGAGAATGAATGTAGCTTTTGCTTTTCCTTGGTTCCAATATTTTTTATAATAATGTTATTAAAGACTACATTGTACGGATAAAACTAATACAAAGTATAAAACATAAAAAGTTAAAAAACATAAAAAGTGTGAAGAGAATAGAAAAAGAAAAAAAATTAAAAGAGAAAGAAGAAAAGAAGTAACTTCCCCCTTCGTCCCAACAAGTATAAACAACTTTAACAACTTATCACCATCTCTTAAAATACAACAAACAATCTCTTCATCCCATATCTCACCTCATTTTCTATAAACAAATCTTTAAAACCTCATCATCCATCCTAATCAGCAAAAGTCTATTAAGGGTTACCAGAAATAACAACCTATCTATTACATCTTGGTTCCAATATTTGACATGTCTTTCATGCTGGAATCACTGAGCTTAACTTTTTGTAGTGTGGGATCTCCTCTGAAAGATACAAAAGAAATTTGCTGCAGATTTCTTTGCAATCAAATTTGCAAGATCTTCTAAAACAAAATTCACCAGAACATAAATGGCAACACTGAATAGAATCTACACAGTCCTTTTTCTTCACTCAGAAATCCCAAATGCACACCGGTTCATATATTTAATGTAAATTCCCTGAGAAATATTTTACTTAAAAAGAAAAAAAAAACCTTGATGTTATAAAACTTTAGAATGTTGGGGTTGGAAATTACCTTGGAAGCATCTACTCTAACCTCTGCCTAATGCAGGAATCCAGTGCCTCACCTTTTCCTTTTTTAAAATAATTTTTATTGAAGAATTTTTTAACAAACTAAGAACCATAAAAGAAAATAAAAATAGCAAATAGTGGAAAAAGGAAATAGAAAAAGAAATAGAAAAGGAAAGGAAAGGAAAAAGAAAAAAGAAAGATAAGGAAAAGAAAAGAAAAGAAAAGAAAAAGATAATAAAGAAGCAGGTTCTGATCTTCTTGGCAGCAGATACATTTTGCCCCCTCTCTCTCTCAAGTTACCAGTCCCTCACCTTTTCCAGCTGAGTACCATCCAGCACTGTTTAAACAATTCAGTGAAGGGGAGTTTCCCATCTCTCCTTCATTCTGCTCAGCGTTGAATAGCCCTTACCATTAGGACATTTTTCCTGGTGTCCAATCAAAGCTGCTTCCTCATAATTCAGGCCCATTGTTTCTTGTCTTCTTTTCTGGAACAACTCTGAATAATTCTGCCCTGTCATGACAGCCCTTCAGATTTCATGTCTCCCCACAACCTTCTCTTCTCCAAGCTAAACATACCCATCCAATGTCTCCATCTGTTTCTCATATGTTTTTCCTTCCAGGCCCCTTTTGATCTTGATTGGTCTCCTCTGGATATGCTCTAGTTTATCAATGTTCTTTTCAAAATGTGGTGCTTAGAACAGAACGTAATATTCTGAGTGTGGTCTGACCAATGCAGAATAGAGAAGAATAATCTTCTCATGATTTTGATCTACACATGCCCCATGCTTCTCCCTTTGAAAAAGGTACAATGTGAGAAAAGCAAAGCAAGCAAAGGACAGTGTCTTTAGAGTCTCTTCCACATTGTGGCAGGGTGAAGTTGAGACCTACAAGGAGACTCTTCAAGTATTTATTTCCTTTGGGGTATGTGAAGCCCAGCAGAAATATATTGGGAGTTCCCTAAAAGAGAAGCAGCTCACTGGAGCCACCAATGTGATTAAAAAAGCCTGCATCTTATGAAATTTACACAGCACATATGAAGATCAAGTAAATGGGCATTCAATTTTTTAAAAATGTTACACATTTATAAATGTTTCTTATGTTGGGGAAAATTATCAAATGGTCATAAACAGACTTTTTTTTTTTAAATCCCTAAAAGCCTCAGTGACTGAAATTCAGCTATAATGAAATGAATTGGATTTCTACTTATTCACACATTGCCACATGTCACACTAGCTTTTTTCAACTTGATTTTTAAACAAAGAAAGAAAAAACCACAACTTTTATGTATCTTGCATGTGCAGTTTTTGGTGAAGCACAAACATTTTGGAACACATTAATCAGGTCCTAGTGGCAGCACAGTAGGTGGAATGTTCTCCACTAGCCTCCCTCTTTTATAGGAAGCAATGCAACTGATACTGACACAAACTGAGTCTTGTGTGCTTTTAAAAAATATGAAATGTACACACTGCATCAATCCAACTGAACTCTTATGTAATTTCTTCAGCATCTTCTCTCTCACATTGGTTGAATCTGTAAACATGGATAAACTGTTGCTTGGCAGCAATGTTATCCTGCATGGTTAACCATGATTATTATTTCTGAGTCTGGATGATACTGTATGACTGGTTCATAAATGTGTCATGAAAGAAGGCCCATTTATATCCTCGCTTTACACTCTTATGTTGCGGGCATATCATAGAATTGAAAGGAACCATTTAGACCAGTGGATTTCAACTGGTCTAAATGCTGGCTGGGGAATTCTGGGAGTTGAAGTCTACACATCTTCAAGTTGCCAAGGCTGAGAAACACTGATTTAGGCTCTTGTGTCCAACCCTCTGCTCAATGTTGGAATCCAAATTAAAACATCCTTGTCAGATGGCTCTCTAGTTCCTATCTGAAAGTATTCAAAAAAGTATACCTTTGATTAAATGGTTTCACAATTACTGTTGGGAGTTGTTTTTCTAACATTCAGCTGGAGTCTATTTTCCTGTAATTTAAATCTAATGTTATTCCTTATTATAATGGAGAAGAAATCTTGATCTTCTTCTGTGTGACATTTTTTTTAGATATTTCAAAAAATGCTAGTATATCTTAGTTAATAATCTTGTCTCAATGCTAAACATTCCAAAACTCTTCCATGTCTCTTCATAGGCGTTAGTTTCTCGACTTCTGATAATACTTGTCAGCCTTCTGTAAATGTGTTCCAATTTCTCTGAATCCTTCTTAAAGTGTGGTGTTCAGAACCAGATATAATACCGAAGGTGAGATCAGACCAACGTAGAAGAATATGCAACTATTATTTTCTGTGGCTTGGAAACTGTATTTCTGATGCAGCCTGTCAATGTATTTGGATTTTTTTGCAGATGCATCACTACCAAGTCATTTTCAGTTTGCAATTAACTACTGTTTCAACATCTTTTTCAGTAGCATCCACTTACCTATGCAGCCCAATATTAAGTAGCTTGCTTATCACAATGTGATGAGGTGCTTTGTCAAATGCTTTACTGAAATCAAGATATATTACCCCTACAGCAGTTCCACAGTCTAATAAGGCTACCTGTTCTAAAAACAAGTTAATCGGGTAGCCTCCCATCTGTGCTCTGTGAGAGATAGGAAGAATACCATCTATTCTGAATACTGGGACAAAGATCACTGTATGTGCCTCTACCTGCCATAGAAGAGCCAACAATTTCTCTTTGGAGGGTTAGTGGCTTTCTGAAGGTACGGTGTTGGGTGCCTCCCCTAAGTTAAAGAACAATAACTCACTAACATAATCAGTAACTTTTGAGGTGTTCACAGCTCCACACTTGCCCTTCCTCTCAGCCTTCCCTAACAGGCTGCCTACCTCACCTTCTCTTGGGAGTGGATAAGGCTGAGAGGGAGAGTTCATGTCATCTGTCGTCTTGCCTTTGCTCTCTCCACTGGTGTGGTGTCCTGAAATGGACAAACAGACTTGTGGGGCTGCAGAGTCCTCCCCTTGTGTCGCTGCCACCACTCCTGAGAGAACACTTGTGAAGAAGCACCGCAGAGGAGCAAGCCGTTGGAGGGGTGGATCCAATGGCCCTGAATTTCGTGACCCACTGACCACAAGGGGGCAGTGGGGTGTAGATAGAGAAATGTATTCTCCGTCCCCTCTTGGTCCATCCCTCAGTCTGCTCTTTATCTAGGAGACAGCTAGTTTCAGGCCTTCCTTCTGCTTTTTCCCCCAGGCACATGTGCAAAGAGCACAAGCTTTGGGGCGCTTCTCCTGACAGGATGTAGCTAGCCAGGTGCCAGGCTTTGCTTATCTGTCTTCCCTGTCAATAAATCTCCTTTTCTGTTGATAGAATTATAAAACATGCTTCACTAATTAGATTCTTGCTCTCAGGAACTCTCTCTCTCTCACACAGAACACATTTCAACTTCTAACACAAGCAACCTCCTTGCATTGGTTATGATGCAAAGCAGGAGTAAGCCCTCTTATTCCGTTTAGCCAGTCTTCCAGTTGACCTCATTATTGCTGCTGCTGCTGCTGCCACCAGTGCTAACCCTATTCCAGATGTTCCTGCCAGTGGATTATTTTTCTCCTTCTGTTGCTCATACATCATTCTACCCCCAAATCCCTTCTCCCCTCTGCCATCTTCAGTGGAAGGTCTGCTTGCTTCCCCTGCCTGCCCATCTCCATTCAGCCACTCCTTCTCTCTCTGTCTTCCCACTCCTTTCTATTCCTTCCCATTCCTAAGAGTAGGCCCCTTGTTTTGGCTGTTGGTGTTGGTTTGGTTTGGTTTGTCCACCAGCTCCTTCCCTCCACCCAGGCTCCTTCCCACCCTATTTATCTGTTGCTAGGCTCATTTTCAGCCCAGCCGCTCTTTCTCTTCAGCTGACCTGTCTGTTTTGCTCTCCCTTTTTTCCCATTCCCCTCCAGCTGCTCCTTCTTCCCCCAGATCTTTATCTCATTTGTTTTGTTTCTTTCTCTCTTTCTGTGGCTCCCATTTCAGCCCTTCTTTCCTCTCACCACCTCTTGGTTTGCTCTTCATTTACTCTTTCTGCCAGCTAAATCTGGGGTGGGTGGAGGGAGAGATAGATGGCCATATCGTCCATGTATTGGTGTGTACTTCAAAAGAGAGAAAGCTCTATGTAAGAGAGATTTGTGTGCTTGTTTGTGTGTGCAGATGGGAGGGATCCTTTTTATTTTAGGGCTACAACTGGATTTTATTTAGGGTTAAGAATTTACTTAGCCACTTAAATTTTTTAGACCCACCTTGGGAGAGCAGCTCCCAGCATGCCATTTGGAAGCATGGGTCTCAATGTCAAGTCAAAGGTTTTTATTACTGAACTAAGCCATAAAGAATGGATTCAATATTTAACCATTCACTTTACCTTATTATTTCTCATCCTGTTCTCTTTAGCTATCATACAATGATGGTTTGTGAGTTGTCTTAGTTAGCTCACTGGCTTAACAACTGTTTTCTTTTATGAAAAGTAATATCTGCCCTTATCCTCAGTCCCTGACTGTTAGCTGCAGCACAGCCATTGTTCCTTACCACTATCCTTTCCTTTTGCATCAAAGTCTTTCAAACTTGTCACTGATATTTCTCAGGAAAAGAGCTAGTTTTGCTGCTAATTTCATCACATTCTGTCCCCTAGCAAAATAGTTAAGATAATATTTTAAAGGATCATTGTTCAAAAACTTGTCCAATATCTTTGATAAAGTAGTAGATTTCATCCCCTTAAAAAATTATAGTGAAAACCAAATAAATAAATAAATAAATTTAAAATAAAAATGGGCATTTTAAAACCAGAGATTTCAAAGAGCATAACCTTAAAATCCTGACACTGATTTCTATGAAATCTGATGTTCTTCATTCTCTCCTAATGATGTAACTTTCCTCCAGGTTATCAAAAAAAGCAAAAAAAATCATAGCCATATAGGGTTTTCTACTTCAAAAGATGATGGGGGGCAGAGCTATTTTTTTTTCCTGAATTATGGTCCAGAACCAGGAATGAGTGAGAATTGGCTATTCCCAAACCCATTATTCTATGTAATAGTAATTATGATCTGCCCATATTTTCACTGCCCCTTTTTTCATCCAGCCCACTCACTTTGAGATTGCAGCTTATCGCATGATTTTGAACCCTGAAAAAGGCAATATACTCCTGATGCACAAGTGGGATAAGACAGAAGCCTGTAGTTATCTGTTGGGACTGAACCCCAGTGGCTAACAACATCAGGACTGTAAATAAAGGTCTTTTAATTTTTAAAAAATCAGACTATGAGATGTCAAAATAATTGATGAACATCTCAACAAAGCAAAATCTCTTACTGAACAAGTTTTCCTTTTAAATTTATTAGGAAATAAACTTGTTCAGTGAGCTGTGTTAGGCTACGGTAGCCAAAAATCAGGAGTCTTTTCAGACTAACAAATTTTATTAAAAGGCATAAGGTTTCATGAGCATTTAACCAGATGCCTTTTGATTAAAAAGAGAGGAAAAACCCTTTATTTCCTGCTTCCAAAGAAATAGAAAGATTTTGATATGGAATTCCAGAATCATAATTGTTTATGGTAGCAAAAAGCAAGTCAGCATAGCCTGAGAGTGGCACAGAATTATTAGCATTCTGTTTTGAGTTTTTTTGAGTAATTGTTGAGCTTCTTGGTCAGGATTTTATGCAAGCCTTGAAAATGAAATGTATCCTTCCCATTCATTAAAAAAACAAAGACTAGGTCCAGAAAAACTAAATCATGGTCCAGTATATTTTAAAACAATCATATATAAGTAATTGATCAAAACGTTTTTCAGATCTGAGGGCCAGTCTAAATTAGATAACCTTTTGCCACACTTCTTGCACATGCAAGAAAATTTTATAGCTATGGAAAGCATTCAAGAGCACTGATGGTAAAGCCCATTGCATGAGCAAAACCCTTGTCCTCAGAGCATTAAAGCAGCCACGTTTTCTGGAAATTGCTTCAAAAGCCTTCTCCTGGTTGTCTGCACAAACACATGCATGCACGCAGACAACACTTCTACTGGGATTGGCAGCCAAGCAAGACCATGGTTCTCTATCCACAGGCAAGGAGGGGAAGCCATAAAAGCCCTGGTTCCTGGAGGACACAACTTCTTTAATACTCCGAGGTCCGTTGCTTCTGCAAATATGATTTACAAAGCATTGTTTGAATACTTTGCACAGCCCTGCTGAAGACACTTTATTCTTCTTTCTTGTGGTCCTTCAATAACCCAAACTCAAGAAGAAATGCCTCTTTAAACTCTCACCCATCCCACAAGCCCAAAGCTGAAAGATATATGAGGGAATTCCAAATACAGGGAACGATTTGCATTTCCATGTTCCCAAAATAGCAGATGGAAACTTCTACTTTTTGCTATATGCAGATGATACAGCTATTATCTTGAGGACCGCAGTTGCTTTCAGACAAGCCCTCAGAAGCTTAGTGCAATACTGAAAGAAAACTAATTTTCATAAAGTGATGGCTTTTGCCAAAAATCCCTAGGATGCTGAATTGGATAATAGATAGGACAGGATATGTTACGTGGTGTTTCATAATTTGAGGGCATGGAAAGCACATATGGATTTTGAGGTCCTACATTCTCAAAGGTCTTTGGAAATTCTAAAATTCTTCTGTGCAAAAGGCACAGAATGTATTCCTGCAGCTCAGAAGCTACAGTATTTGCTGCCAGACCTTTAGCTCAGTTTCTCTGTGGTTCACAGAGGGGTCCGTATCCCAATTATAAGTCATGGGAAATCATGCAAATCAAATTTATAGGAGTAAAGCTTTGAAACCCTAAGTGTGTATCTAGTGTAGCCCTGAGAGTAGGGACTGGTCAGTCAAAGAGTGAGGTACAGCTTGGTTGTTAATTACTTATTGGCTGAAATGCCACTATTTCCCCACAAGGCCACTTCCTCTTCTCCTATCTAACTGATATCAGTCTTCATGGTCTTAAGCAATTTTAGGGAAATGGTCATCATATGATCACTCTGTAGATTTCCTACACCTCTTAGACTTCACCCAAGCCAAGAAAATAATGAGAAAAAAGTCTTTTAGATATGGAATATCAAAATATCTAATATCAGAGTGTGTCAGAGAATGAACAGAGCATCCTAGATAGAAACTGGCTAGTGATCTCACATCCCTTACTGTGTCATTCCAACAAAGAATCTTTTTAGAGCCAGATTTAACAACTTACTCTTAGCAGCTTTATTTGGGAAACTTAAGAAGGTCACTATAGCTTGCTAAACCTGACCCTGTGGCTCCAGCATATCCTTCTTGTGTTGCCACGTGGTTCCTTTCATGAAGACAGCTGAGAAGCCTCATTTTTCCCGGCTTATCACATGTCCCAGGTCAGTCTGGTGAATTTTAGGTTAACTTACTTTTATAACAGCTGTCAGTACATGGTTCTATTGAGTAATATGTTCATATGGCTCAGTGTTGGTATTTAAATGCCATTATACCTTAGGGGGGAGTTGTTTGTTTTGTTTTTCTGATCTTTGACATACATTGAATCATTTGATTGATACAGGGAAACTGTAGGGTGGTATATTTTGGAGCAATGCATAGATGATAGGAAATTCACTAAAGATCAAGAAACAGACTATCTTTTTCACTAAGGGAGGCAGGCTAATTAAATGTCCCTTCATCAAAGCCGTAGCCATTCGCAAGGGGCTCTCCTTTGTAACTCTACCCCCTTCCCCACTGAAACAGACTGTTTCAGCTCACGATCCCTGCAGCTGCAGAGATGTTTAAGGGCAGCCGGAAGCCTGGAAGGAAAGTAATTATCCCCTGGCAGGTGAGCAGGGAAGGCTTGGCTCTGGCATGGGGCAGGACAGGGTGGGGGACATGACAAGACAGTGGCAGCTGTCACAAGATGGAGGGAAGAGCAAAGAGGAGGGGAGAACTGGGTTAGGGAAGGCACAGTTTATAGGCAGAGCCATCTCTGTTCTTGGAACCAAATTGTCATCCTTGCTTGAGATTTCTTAGGGCAAGGAAAATGGGGATCTTGTTAGAAATTTGCCACCCTCTTATCAGTAAATGTGAGCAGTAACTGGGAATGGAGAGTAGTTGACAGCTCAAGCTGACTAATTAAACCTCTCAAAACCACTGGGCTGCTTTGTTCTCACCCATATGCCTCTTGAACAAAGGGACATTCAACCTGACCCTTGATCAGTCTGGTTCACAACAGCAAACTCTTGTGAAACGATACACCACCCCTTATATCAAAGACCCAATGACCACTCTGCATACTTCTGTGCTTCCAGCTTCCATCCAGAATGTATCTGAGTCCATTGTTATCGCCAAGCCCTATGATATATCCACATCTGTTCAGACTCAGGTGACAAGGATGTACACTGAAGGGACTTAAATTAGGCACTTCTCAAACTGCAATACCTACCCAGCAAATAACAAGAGAGATCAACAGGGCCACACTGGTAACTACAGAATATATCCAGAAGAAACATAATGGAATATTAGATGCTGTGCCTGTAAAAGTAAAGTCTCCTTCAAGTCAAGCTCAACTCCCAATAAATAAATTCATGCACAGTCTGTGCAGTTTATATATACCCATATAGCTTGTTGCTTATAGTTCCCAGATCAAACCACTCAAATACATAGTCAATAGTCTATAGACAACTCTTTTCACATGCCTTGGATGGTAATCCGAAACTTGTTACAGCCAGGCGGCAATTTAAAGAACTATCACACTCCAGTGGCACACATGTGTGCTAGAATCAGGACTTGCAGGCAGACCAAAATGCCATGTCTCCTCCCAGTATCCCCAGTATCTCTTCTGGTTACATTATTATAGGATCTTATGACGACATCATAACAACTTCAGGGTTTCATACACCGAGTCATATTTCAGTGTAGTGTAAAATTCAACTATCAGCAATGTCCCACCCTTTTACATTTTGCACTGGGAAACCTACCAGTCTCTGCCTAAAGAACAAATGGTAAATACATGTCAACATCCAACCCCCAAATCAACTCCCCTGAGCACCCTGTAACTGTCAAGGTAGCCATCCTTGAGTAAAAGGATTAGAAAGCCCATTTCTATCATGAAACAAAATTATAATTATAATTTTTTGTATTTAACATTGTCATGGCTTAAACAGAGATCAGGTGTTCTTCTCACACAACACTATTCATCAGCTGAGCACTGCAACAACCTCTGTGCTACCTCCAAGAACTAATCACTTTCTGTAGGTAATCCTTCCCCAGAACATATTGGTATAGATCAGTGTTTCTCAACTTTGGCAGCTTGAAGGCGTGTGGACTTCAATTCTGAGAATTGAAGTCCACACATCTTCAAGCTGCCACGGTTAAGAAACATTGGTATAGATAATGCTTGTTCTTCAGGACAAAGCTATATGACACCTGGTGATGTGAACTGCAATGGTCAATTATCAATAGTCCCACAAACGTCTTTGCTGAAATCTTCTAATATATTAGCATCTTTGGATTCTTGGCAGCACACCTCTGGAAAAGGTCCACAGCCAACAGCTTCCTGCAAAATTCAGCCACGAGACTGTATTAATTGTAGTAATATAGTGCTGAAGGCAGAAAGCTCCTTTAAGTAATGAAGATGAATAAAGGCTACAAAAAGAGAAAGAAGCAACCAGAACAAGGACTGAGACAATGAGAAGGAGGGTAAAAAGATTATGTATTTTTTTTTACTTATAAGGAATGTTCAAGGTAAGATTCCTAATTAGTCCATTGTCTAATAAGCAACTGGAAGATTTTTGTCCTGTTTCATTTATTATTGTTACTGTTGTTGCAACTATAGAAGATCCTTTATATACCCTGACACATTTACTAATGAAGTAGAAAACATGCCCCCCAAATGGCAAACAGATCTGATCAAATGTAAAATCTAGAGGAAAAACCCATCTTCAGTATTCAAACCTTTAAAAATTGCACTCAAGACAAAATAATAAAATTATTAATGTCCGTTTACAAATTTGCTCATTTTTTATATTTTTCTGTGGTTTGTAATGTTTTTTTCTTGAGTGCTTTGCCTCTTCTTGCTTGTGCAGAATCCCAAGTGAAATGGTGGGCAACAAAGAGGAATCTTGCCTGAGCCCCCTCCTCTTTCTTCTAGCGTCATTTCTAATCTTCCCCTATGTGTTTGCCCCACATATGCACTGTATATGAACATTTTCCTTAATGGACCAAGAAGTAGCTGATTTTTGTATAATTTGGGGGAGAAAAACAGTATAAAGAAAAGAGTTAACAATCCCACCTCAGCCCCTGTCTTCCTTCCCAACATCATCAGAACATTCCCTTTGTGTTTGCTAAAGCTTGAAGACGTTACAGGCCCCTATCAATCTGCTAAGCCCCAAAGACAGCCCTCACTCACTGCCAAGTGTTTCCACCATCCCTTGTCTTCTCTGCCTGGTTTCCTCACCCTCACACAGACAATCATACCAGCATCCCTGCTCCCTCATCCCCTTTCAGTTATGCTCACTCTTGTCACTGTGGCTATGGCTGCAGATCCACCCTCTTTCTTCCTGCATATCTCACCATCTGAGCTGCCACATTGCAGATCTGCCTCATGAGCACTCACCAAATGTTCTCCTACCACTGCCCCAAGGCCCGCCCTGTCCTACCTGCAGAGGTACCCTTATGTTGTTTTGAAAGTTAGAAGAGACGACATTATGGAGCTCAAGGCTTGTCTCCAGTCATGATGGGGGATCACACAACTACAGGATTTATGTGACTGTCACATCCTCACTAGAAGTGGAAGTATTCCAAATGAACAAAAGAGAATTTCTGTAAACAAGGACACTTTGAATGAAGTAAACATCTATTCAATAAGATTGAAATAAAAGGTGGTGTAAAGAAAAGGTCTAATACTACCATACATCTACATTTCAAGGAAATCAATAAAAATAAATCTTTACCAAATAAGTATTCTCACCCATTTCATGATAATAAAAAAATTAGCTCCAAGTCATTCAATACATATTTTTATTTCATTACAAGTGTCTGGTTGTTCAACAATTTTACATAATCAGATATAGATATATTGTAGATGTAGATAGTGTTTGATAAACTTAATTTATTGCACAACTTAATAATAATGGGTTACTTTTCCATGCTTAAATATAATATATTTTGGTTATTGTAAGGATTTATATTTACACACAGAATAGATGTGTGGATTCATCTGAATCTAGACCATATCAGTTTCTCATATTTTCAGGTATTATTTCCTTCTGTCAATATTATACTTTTGATTGAATTAAAACAGGAACAATATGGGAACTGAGTAACTAGATAAAACTATCACTTGGCTGTACAAATGATCAAAATCATATTCCTTTCAGGGTCTTGGTAAAGAGAATAACCTTTCTATGTCAACTGAAATAAAAGAAAACATGTCTCAGCAAACATGCTCTGTATAATGCTTCTGCTGAAAAATCTACATTTATTCTTTCATTAGCAGGCACCTTTTTTTAAAAATACAATTGCCTGATATTTATTTTTTTTAAATAACCCACTTCTAAAATCATTGTTTTAAACATAAATTTCTAAATAAATGCTGTGTTTTAGATCTCTCTTTCTGAAATACTCAGGTTTTTTTGCGGGGGGGCGGGGAGGGTTGCAAAATTTTGAGCAAGGGAAGACCCATTTTTGTTTCTGGCCCCTGCTCCAAAAGGGTCATGTGGGATGCTTTGTGGCGGGTTCCCTTTACTTCCTTAATATTTAGAATCCAAAGGTGTTTTTCTGTAGGAACCTAGCAGAATAAAGTTACTACAGGTTACATTTCTACTCTAATGTGAAGCATTTTATTGACTAAGCAAATTACACACTTCCAGAAAGAGAAATGGTATAAACACACTCTTGTGATACAAAGTTACCCTTCTGTTTTCATGCTTAGATGTTTTTCATATTTACATGCAGTTGAATGCCATTGTAAAATCATTTAAAAATAATGATTTTTATTCTGCACTGCTACCAAAAACTTCATTCTTTTGTGTACAATTTTGTATCTCCTCAGAATTTTTTTTTCTCTGTAAATCTTCATGCCATTTTTGTAGTGGTGGACATGTTTGGATTTTTGACAGCATGCAGTGGACACTGTCACAAAAAGGCTTTCATGGTTGATGTGACCAGCCACAAAATACCAAATTTACCAGAAGTTATTCTCTGCCAACTCCCTCTAGCTTCCCCAGATGCTTGTACCACCTGTCTTTTTTCTGCTGTGGTACCCTTTCATTTCAGTTAAGAAGGCCTCTGCAGGGTATAAGGTCCAGAAATATTCTTGTAAATAAAGAAGGTTGCTTGAGGCTAGCATTTGCTCTACAAGATGCTTGCTTTCTATTTGTTTATAATTAAAAGAACTTCACAAACATAAATAAAATCAGATGTGGTAAGTGCCTTAGAAGTGCCTGCTGATACCTTGGCACCCTCCAGCTTATATTTAGGACCCAAATGCAAAAACGTCTGGCAAGCTGAATATGGACTATTTGGTAAGATACTCAGTACTTTTAGAAGAAGTGGCTGACTGGATATGAATAAAAAGAGTCATGAACCAAGTTCTTTGCTATTGGGCCTGATATAGTCACTTAATTTCTCTAGCTAGTGATAACTGGAAACTCTTACTGGAAGATTCAACACAGAAAAGTCATTGAACAACACTGCCAAGAAGGTGTTTAAAACAATAATAACAACAAAATCATTTGCATCCCATTTGCAACATTTAGGTTCTGCCAGTCCTTTGACGTAGTGCAGACAAGAAATACCAACTATGAGTCTAACGCTACTTTTATTGTAAAGCTACATTAAGAGAATCTTGCAAGTCTGAAAGTACATCTCTCCGCGCTCACTTTTACAGTCCAAGAAACTAAGGAGGGTCCCTTCTGAGATGTTTGCCATGCTCGCATTCATTCTGCAGTCTAAGCTGCCTTTTATCTGACTGCTGCCTTGTCTGCGGCTCTTCCTCCTCCTCCTCCTTCCCCTGTCTCTCAAGGACATTTTCACAGAGCTTTACAGGTTCCCAAAGCACTTCCATAGTGAGGGTGACAAAACCTTTGAGCCCTTTTTGTGTCAAACTTTGCAGAGTATTATTTCAACACTAACCAATGTCCTTTGAGCCAAAAAGCAAGGAAAAATTCCAAAATCTTTGGCTGTGCTCATGCCATTGATGTAAAGCCACCAGCCATGTTCCTGGAAGCTCTTGGAAGGCATCTTTCCCCCTTATTTTGTGGTAGGAGGAGATTTCAGAATGACAGGTGAGACTAGCCCAAACGTCGCATCACCTCTTCCTCATTCTTCCAAACCAAAGCAAAACCAGAGTAGCTTTGCAGTATCAGGACATTGGGGTTCACTTGACCATTTTTCCCTTCCTGGAATGAATTCATCAAAAAAGTGGGGAGAATTAAAGATTAGATGTGCCAAAAAAAAAAAAAAAGGCTTAGATGCTTCTCTTGTCCTATTTTTATTGTCCCTAAGGATGTCTGCAGAGTATGCTAAAAAAAGTCAAGATGGTAGCCACAGCAGTACAATGAAGCTCTGCCTCTTTTTTTATGGGTATCAGATATATTTGGCCTCCTTCAGGAAGCACTGGAATATCAGATGCCCTCATGCAGAATTTTAATTCCTCCTGATGTAGCCAGAGTGGAATAAGGAGAAGGGAGAGGAAAGAGCGGAAAAAAGAAAAAATAAAGGGTAAGGACTGAGTCCTCCAGCAGAAAGAAGACTTCCAGTGCCTCAGAGGGACAATGACAACTCCCAAAATAAAATGGATTAAAAAGGACATGGTCCCTTCTGCCCATATACCTCTTCTAACCAAGCAAACTAAACCTTCTTATGTCTAGCTTTCATACATTGTTACGTCTTCTGTTGGTAGCCCAGATTTCTAGACACTTTTGGGGAAGGTTTTAGTGCTGATTCAGGGGATCTTCAGCTCCCATCAAATGTCCTTTCCTCAGGATTGGAAGATCTTGCTTCGTGGCATATGTTCCAGTAAACAGGTACTAGAATTAATGCTGTCCCCAGCTCTATATGAGGCCCCAGGGGAAGCCAGGCTGCCTGCCAATGTATTCAACACTTTACAAAATAATGGCTGCTCTGAAGAAAGAATATTTTGTTGTTTTGTTGGAATACAGATTCAAGAAAACTTAGAGAACTTAAAGAAGCGGATAAGAGAGCAGAGAAGATAAAAAAAAAAGGGGGAAAGAAAAAAGAAATTAAAGGGAAAAGGAAAAGAGGCATAAAAGAAAAGAAGATAAAAGAAAAGAGACATGGTGAATGCTATTGTGGCAAGCTAAACAGTCCTTCTGTTACTAAATACAGCAGAGTCTTGGTGGTGAACCTCTCTAAAAGACAAGCAATTTTACATAGCTGATACTATCTGTTCAGTACATTTTTCATTGTCCTCTAACTAGGCAGCAGACAGAGTATAATCACCTCCCCGTCTAAGATCCGTGCAACGACAACAACAACGACAATGACAACAACAACAACAACGACAACAACAACCAGATAGAAGGGATGACAATCTCAATATAAGTTCAAATATAAATATAATAATTTTCATTTTGGGATGGTGGCAGTGAGACCATAAAGGAGGCCTCTTATCTACCTGAAAATAAACTTGGAACAAATTATGCCACTTCTGTCCAAATAAGTGTTATTCTAGTGACCAACACTCTGTGATAAATTGTTCACATATATAAATACAGCAAGTAAGCTACATTCTTAAATTGTATGGGGGGAAGAAGAAGAAGAAGGAGAAGGAGAAGGAGAAGGAGAAGGAGAAGGAGAAGGAGAAGGAGAAGGAGAAGGAGAAGGAGAAGGAGAAGGAGAAGGAGAAGGAGAAGGAGAAGGAGAAGAAGAAGAAGAAGAAGAAGAAGAAGAAGAAGAAGAAGAAGAAGAAGAAGAAGAAGAAGAAGAAGAAGAAGAAGAAGAAGACAGCAACAAATCATATCCAAATAATTATTACTCAATTTATCTCCTGGCTGCTCCAGCCAAGCTACATTCCTATTTACTGCTGAAGTGCGTGGAGGGGGTGGGTGGGGAGTAGGGAGGCATTTATAAATACATAGTGAATTTCACAGCCCTTGTGGGCCCTCCAACCCACTGTGCAAATGTGTACAGGAAAGAGGGGGCAGGGAATCCTATATCTGTATCTATTAGGAGGGTAGCTGACTTCTCTTCTTACAGACACAAAGGCTATGTTTTGGGGCAATGACTGTCATTTCACTAGCTGGATACGCAACAGACACTCAGCTCTGTGTTCAAGGCAGTAACAGATGTTATAGCTGTAGTTGTGACCTCATTTCTGCGTGGCCTCAGCTTCCATTTTGGGGGGAGCCCTGATTCTCTCTGCTTCTGTCCCTTATCTGCAGTAGGGGGATAATGTCTATTATTCTTGACTTACTGTACAACTTGATAGGACAATGTTATGTGAAGCCATTTTAATACTCTGAAGTCCTATATAAATGTGAAAGGTTTCTATAGAATTCAAGATCTTTTGAAAGTAACTAATGAAAATGAAAACCAAAAAGTTCTTCAAAACCCCACGTTGAAAGCGAACATTTACTCCTGAATTTGTCAGGCGATTGGCTTGACAAAGAGCCAGACAACTAAAAAACTGGTCATTTAACCTGCCTGCAAGTAGCGCCCCCCCAGCCCCCCCCAGCCCCCCCCCCCCGCCATCTCCAGAAAGCAATGAAGCTTCTTTTTTCCAACAGCCTCGTCACAATAAATTCATGGCAGCCGGGGCTGAGAAACAGGCTGCTGCAATTTAAAGGAAGCATGGATTTGCATATTGAATTAAAATTAAGAGCTAATTATGCAAATAAATTATGACATTTGGCAGGAGAATTTGCTTCAAGATCATTTATTACGTTCCTTTTTATAACAGTGTGAGCATTTAACGGTCAAAGACAATATTTTAAAGGAAAATTAATGCAAGATTATTAACCTAAAAACAATTCCACATTAATGAGATGTATTTCTCTTCAACTTCTCACACCTGGCTGCCTGTTGACTCTGGGCCAGTGCTGTCTCCTCGTAAGCAGATTTCTTCATGCAGGCCATTTACAAATGATGTCGGATGCTGCTTTGGGCAGAAGCACACAGGAAAATTCCTTGAGGTTTGTAGTCGGGTGCCCTGGAAAGGAAATTTTTGAAGGTTAATTGTACTTCCTTTCCCTCTTCTATCAGCTAGTGTTGAAAAACTTCCAAAACCTCACCCCTCCACCCCCCAAAATTCAGGGATGTTGGCTTATAATAAAACACAAGTATCAAGTCACCGATACTAGTGGTGGCAGTCGCCACTCATCTATAGAGCAGATACACCTCTGTAGCTGAAGTCAGGTGGGGAAGTTTGTTTCCTCGCCTCTGATGCGACAACCTCAGCAGTCTCTAGGTTCAGATATTAAGAAGGTTCTTGCAGAGAAAATGGTTTCAGAATTTTTTTCAGAAAAAAATATTTTCCAAGTTAATGATACAATGATGGGATAAACTTCACCTGGAAATTTTTTTCCTATTCAACTCTTCCAAGTCTAAGGCCCAGCCAAATATTGTCTTGGCACTCTGTTCTTGTTTATTTATGACAGTCTTTTAGGTCTTTGCCCTCACTGCCCGGGTTCCTTGAATGGGGTATGTTGACCCTGTCGTTCTTGCCAATGTTTCCCCAATTCTCAATGGCCTTTTTGCCTTGTAGCCGGAACATGGCCCATCTTGCTGCCCTCCTTCTTGTTGTGCCACAGAATTGCTTGATTGTCTTTTCTGGCTGGCTGGTGTGACGGTGCATTGTTTAAAACTCCTTTGAAGAAGAAGAAGAATGAAATCCTACAAGGCAGGATTTCTAATAGCCAAAATATGGAATTTCAGTGCCCTATATTGCATCAACACTGTAGAATAAATGAGGTAAATTAGCAATGCCAATTTAGACAATTTTCATATGTATTCATATTTTATAAGTTGGCTAGTTTTTAGGAATGGGTATAATATTTCTCACTTGATTTTAGCTAAGAAATGAAGAGAGTAATCCTCAAGAGAATCACTTCAGTTTTGAGCTAGGAAATAATTCAGCCTCTGATCACTTCCTCTTCCTCTCCCTGCCAGCCTTCCTTTATCTTGTAACAGTGGCAGGAGTAACAGCAGTCCGATGGGCAGAGAAAAAATTATTCTAAGCAACACTGCTATAGAGTGCACCAGCATGCAGCAAGATGCAGCTGCTGCTTTAGGCTGGAGAGAAGGGCTACTTTTGCACTTCCACCTCCACTTCCACTGAAACACCGTTTGAAGATCAAATTCAAAAATCCCCTCTAACCCGTATGGTCTTCCTTAATCTTGGGTCCTCTCCCAGAGGCCTGGTAGTTTGAGTGTTCTTTGCAGTATCTTAGCTGTTCCTAGCACTGCACTCTTCTGGACAGAGAGCTCTGATGTTGTTCCTGGGATCTGTTGGAGCCGCTCTCCCAGCTTAGGAGTCACAGCCCTGAGTGCTCCTACCACCACTGGGACCACTTTGGCCTTTAATTTCCACATCCTCTCTAGTTCTTGCTTCAGGCCCTGGTACTTCTCCAGCTTCTCATACTCCTTCTTACTGATGTTGCTGTCACTTGGCACCACTATATCTATCACCACCCTGTCTTCTGGTCCTTGTCTATCATCACAATGTCTGCTTGATTGGCCAGTACCTGCCTGACCATCTGGATCTGGAAGTCCCACTGGATCTTAGCCTTGTTATTCTCCATGACCTTCTGTGAAATCTCCCATCTGGACTTGGGAGGGTCTAGCCCATACACTGTGTAGATGTTCCTGTACACAGTGCCAGCTACTTGGTTGTGTTGTTCAGTGTATGCTGTCCCTGCCTGCATCTTACACCCTGCCACTATGTGTTGGACTGTCTCTGAGGCCTCTCTGCACAGTCAGCACCTTGGATCCTGTCTAGTGTGGTAGACCCCTGCTTCTATGGATCTGGTGCTTAGTGCCTGTTCTTATGCTGCTATGATCAGTGCCTCAGTGCTGTCTTTTAGTCCAGCCCTTTCCAGCCACTGGTAGGATTTCCCAATGTCAGCCACCTCAGCTATTTGTCAATGGTACATCCCATGCAGGGTCTTGCCTTGCCATGGCACTTCCTCTGCTTGAACTTCCTCCCATGTCTGCTCTGGGTGTTGGGGTAGAAGCCTCTGTACATTGTGAGGATCTTCTGGGTCATCACATCAGCAGCCTCCATGTCCTCCTTTGGCCAGCTCACTACCTTATCCTTTGTCTTATCCTTTGCTGGTACTTGGATGTTGCTGTCTTCCGTGCCTCCTCATTGTGGTTCTCTTGTGACTGTGGGATACCAAGGTCTGTATGTATGTAGCTGGTCTGTATGTCTGCTATGTGGCCTGCTGGTAGTTCTACCCCATCAGTCTTAATTACCTTCCCTCTCTTTACTACCATCCAGCCACACTTCTCCAGTCCAAATGACATCCCAATATCCTTGCAGTAGATCTGTGTCAGGTGGATCAGCAAGTCGATGTCTCGTTCACTCTTAGCATGCAGCTTGATGTGATCCGTGTACAGGAGGGGGCTATTGTGGTTCCACACTTGAACTTGGATCCATATCCAGTCCTTGTGATTATCTGGCTGAGCAGGTCCAAGCCTATGCAGAACAGCAGTGGGGACAGTGCATTATCTTGGTATATGCCGCACTTGACGGCCATTTGTGTGAGCTATCTTGAGTTGACTTCCCATGTTGTCTTCCACAGTCCTATTGAGTTCTTGAAGAAGGTCCTTAGTGTCCTGTTGACTTTGTATAGATCCATGTGTGTGGCACTGAGTCGTAAGCTTTCCTGTAGTCAATCTAGGCTGTGCTCAGATTGGTCTGTCTAGTCCTTGAGTCTCGGGCGATTGCTCTATCTATGAGCAACTGGTGTTTTGAATCTCTGGTGTTGTTCCCAATGCCCTTCTGAGCTGTGCTCATGTACTGGACTATATGGTCCTGTGGCTTGGCAGCTATGATACCTGATAGGATTTTCCATGTTGTGAGGAGGCAGATTATTGGCCAGTTAGTTGGACAGTGTTGTTCCCTTGTGGGGGTCTTTAATGATCAGCATGAATCATATGATGGTACTTCTTCACTGAGCCTTGGTAATCAGTCTTGAGGGTTGACTGTAGCTAGTGTATCCATGATCTTACGCCTAATATCAGCTGCTGTGCTCTGTACTGGAGGGGGTGGCAGTGACATTCTGGCTTCAGGTGATGGCTGCACATCCAGTTGTTCTTCCAGGTCTTCTTGAGCCCAGGATGTAATGTGTAGTTGATTCTGTCTCAAGTTATGAGAGCAGCTTCCTCTTCACGGTGTTGAAGCATTGGGTAACTAGCTGTTTTCCAGTTAGTGTGGAAGTAGATCTTCTTTCAGTCCATACATTTCATATATCTCCTGGTGGTATGTGTCTTCCTCAATCAGAGGTCAGGGAGTTTGAGGGTTCTGCACAGCTGTTAGCTTAGCTGTTCCTAGCACTACACTCTTCTAAACAAAGAGCTCTGGTGTTGTTCCTGGGATCTGTTGGGATGTGTAATGCATAGTTGGTCTATTTCAGATTCTGAGAGCAGCTTCCTCTTCAGTGTGTTGAAGTGCTGGATAACTAGCTGTTTCTCAGTTAGTGTGGATGTAGTCCACGCTAACTGAGTGTCCGTCCATAGTTCCCTTAAACGTCTTCTGTCCATCCATAGTTCCCTTATATGTCTCATATATTCTGTCTCATTAGGTCTGCTGTTGTAGCATTCCATCAGTTCCAGGTTCTCTTGTCTTGTCCATGCATGGTTTGTTCCAGTAGCCCACTTACTGTCAGATTGCCTGGTTCCCCAACATCTGGCATGGACCTTGTTAATGTGGGCGATGTCCAAGCTGGTATGACTCTCTTAATTCATGTCACTCTCATAGGTAAAGAGGTAGGCAGGTGAAGCATTGGGGATCTTTGCCCAAGGACCCCTTGGGCAAGGTACCAGCTAGGATTCAAACCCTGATATCCTGCGTCAAAGGGCAGCACTCTAACCACTACGTTATCCAGCTGCTTATATGTATGTATGTATGTGTGTGTGTATGTGTGTGTGTATGTATGTACGTATGTGTATATATATATATATATATATATATATATATATATATATATATACACACATTTCCACCTCCACTGAAACACCATTTGAAGATCAAAGTACTACACAGCCCTTTTCTCTAACCTCTGACTACAGAATCTCTTAGTGTAAGCTCCATATGCTGAACTTTCAGCTCAGGGAATTCAGCGGACTCATTTGCCTATATATATATATATATATATATATATATATATATACATACATACATACATACATACATACATACATACACACATACATATAGCGGCTGGATAGCGTAGTGGTTAGAACACCGCCTTTGATGCAGGAGTCTGGGGTTCAAATCCCGGCTGGTACCTACCTAACCAGTAGGGGTCCTTGGGCAAAGACCCCCTAACGCTTCACCTGCCTACCTCAAATATGAGAGTGACACGAACTAAGAGAGTCATGCCGGCTCGGACATCACCCGGATTAACAAGGTCCGCGTCAGATGTTGGGGAACCAGGACAATCTGATGTTAAGTGGGCTACTGGAACAAACCATACATGGACGAGACAAGAGAACTTGGAATTGATGGAATGCTACTACAACAGCAGACCTAATGAGAGGGGATATATGAAACATATGAGGGAACTACGGATAGACAGAAGGCCTACATCCACACTAACTGAGAAACAACTAGTTACCCAGCGCTTCAACATAGTGAAGAGGAAGCTGCTCTCACAACTTGAGATAGACCAACTCCACATTACAACCCGGACTCAAGCAGACCTAGAAGAACAAGCAGATGTGCAGCCAACACCTGAAGCTGGAATGTCACTGCCACCCCTTCCATTACAGAGCACAGCAGCTGATATGAGGCATAAGATCATGGATAAACTAGCTACAGTCAATCCTCGAGTCCGATTACCAAGGCTCAGTGGAGAAGTACCATCAGATAGTATGCTAGAAGATGCCAACAGAGCCCTCCAGACAATCCCTACTACCGCCATAACTGAAACCAATGAATTGGTATATGCTACAGTCGCTGTAATCCTGGAAATGCTTGGCTACACGATCAAGAAGAACAGCAGTACATACCCACCCTGCAAAATGAGATTGGAGGCTAAGATCAAGGCAACTCGGAGAGAAGTCAGTCAGCTGGTGGAACTACAGAAGCGTGTGGAGATTAAGGATAAGACTCAGCTACTGAAAAAATATATGGGCCTGACTCCATCTGAAGCCCTAGAGACTGCTAAACAAAGGCTCACAGCACTGGCTGCCAGGCTAAGGAGATACACTAGAGAGCAGAGGCCAAGAAGATAAATGCCCTGTTCTCCAAAGAACCATCCAAAGTGTACTCCCAACTGCAGTGCAACCACAGAGTAACAGCTGAGCCACCAGCAGTGGAAACTGAACAGTACTGGAAGAACATATGGGAGAAAGAGAAGACACATAACACCAGTGCAAAGTGGCTGCAGGACCTGAAAGCAGACCACAGCAATCTCCCAGAACAGGAACCAGTCACCATCACAGTAGCAGACATCCAACAGCAGGTCAAGAACATGAAAAGCTGGACAGCACCTGGCCCGGACATGATCCACACCTACTGGCTAAAGAAACTAACAGCAGTGCATGAACGCCTAGCAGCACAGATGAACCAACTGCTAGCAGCAGGTTCCCACCCAGACTGGCTAACACAAGGAAGGACAGTGCTGATCATGAAAGACCCTCACAAAGGAACAGCACCATCCAACTACCAGCCAATAACCTGCCTCCCCACAACATGGAAAGTTCTAGCTGCCAAGCTACAAGACCATATGGGCCAGTACATGAGCACAGCTCAGAAGGGCATTGGGAACAACACCAGAGGCTCAAAACACCAGTTACTCATAGATAGAGCAGTTGCACGAGACTCAGGTTCTAGGCAGACCAATCTGAGCACAGCCTGGATTGACTACAGGAAAGCCTATGACTCAATGCCACACACATGGATCTGTGAATGCCTGGCACTATACAAAGTCAACAGGACACTAAGGACCTTCCTCAAGAACTCAATGGGACTGTGGAAGACAACACCGGAAGTGAACTCAAGACAGCTCGCACAAGTGGCCACCAAGTGCGGCATATACCAAGGTGATGCACTGTGCCCACTGCTGTTCTGCATAGGCTTAAACCCCCTCAGCCAGATAATCACAAGGTCTGGATATGGGTACAAGTTCAAGAGTGGAATGCAGTAGATGCAGTAGATGCAGTAGATGTCTTCAGATGGATTACAGCAAAAATCATTTCAGAGAACAAGCCAGTCCTGCAGCCAACAAGAACTGGAATACAGGCTGGATGTCAGGTTCAGCCCAAGGAACTCCACGAGACAGTGCAAATACAGTTCTGTTGCGTTTATTAGCTTCCACCTCAAGACAGAAACCTCTCCAGACTGAACCTCAGTTCCCAAGCCAGCAAGCCACAACACCATGCATTCCTTAGGGTGGTGCCAGTCTCATCTTCTTAAACTTCCCATGCTCCTGTTGGGGGCTAAGGAAACACTTATCTCCCTGAGCGTGGCCTTCATAACAACATTCCATCACACTGGACTTGCATTAACTGGGAATGATACTCCCGGAGTTAATTTTAATAAATAGCACTCATAGCATTGCTGAGGTCTCCTAAGTATCACTTGTAAATCAGGAATTAGTTGGACATAAGCTGGTCGCTCACCTATCTCAGATGAACACAAAATGGGTGGGATTATTTTCCTATTTGAGGTCCAGACTTGAAGTAAGTCAGAAGGTTCTTGCAGAGACCTATTTCTGACAAACCACTGGGAAAATGATCCATTTATCTCCATAGTTACTTTGGTATCATGGATGCCATGTACAGCTTAACTGGGATTAACTAACAATTTCCCCTCTGAAGAAAAGTTTCTATTATCATTTAATCTGCTAAATTGTTTGTCTTCTGAGATAAGATTGCAGCTATTAACAGTTTCTTAAATCTGTTCTGAAACACCATTGTTGATTTTTTAAAGGATTCTTAGATTGGAAGTACTCAGACACCCTGGAAACAGAGATGGGAAAGTAAGGCAATCTTACAATATAATAAGGGAGCTGATTTATCTCTAGACATCCTGGCTTAGATCCTTAAGACCCATTGTATGTCCCAACTTCCCATCTTGGAGAACTTATGCAGCTGGGTCCTAAGGGTTACAGCTGAGGCACATCCTCCAAGTTGGCTTTAAACCACTGGAAGTCATCTCTGTTGTCCGATCTCCCATGTACTATCTGATGGGCTTGACAGAGGAGTTGAATCTGTTATCCAGCTCTGGAACTGGATGCAGTAGATGTCTTCAGATGGATTACAGCAAAAATCATTTCAGAGAACAAGCCAGTCCTGCAGCCAATGAGACAACTGGGATACAGGCTGGACTTGCATTAATTGGGAATGATATTCAGTGACTTCTGGATCCTCCTTAAGGATCCAAACCTGGATTGAAAATATTATCAATAATCATAACGGGAACAAAGAAAGGAGCTGGCACATGTTTTAAATAAAGAAATTTATTTCATCTTGTGGCTAATTTAAAAGGTTTATTTCTTGAAATGAATCCTCTTCATCAAATCTCCGATCCTTGAAAATCAGTGCAGACCTGCCTGGGTGGATAATGAATTGATTTGTAATATAAATGATATAAACCAACCCCCTCCCCACCTGCATTTGTGTATGCGTGTGTTTAATCTAAAACGTTTAAGGTTGAAAATGAGCTTCTCCATCAAAAGTCTCTACTCCATTTACATTTCTTGCATATGAGTCAATTTGAGGCTGACCCAGTCTATAAATCACTGCCAAAGATTGCTGTGTTGGTTCTGCTCCTCCTTCCTTCCCCCATCCTCACAATCTTACATTTCCAATAGGCAAAGAGGGATCTTCCTATTATCAACACAGCTCTGATCATCAGAAAACGCAAACTTCTGGGCACTGAAACCCCATTTCTCCAGAAAGCTTTTGTGTGAGAGGAAGATGTTGCATATTTTGGTCTCTGTTCGACGAGGAGGACTACTTCTCATGCTAAGTTAATTCCTCCATCACACTGCTCTTCCAATGTAGAAACCCTGGGTCTTAATTAGAGTAGGGAAGATACAACTTCAGCCATCCTGTTCCAGGATAATCACAATAGCTGTAATACTTGCTATCTGATTGACAATACTGAAAATGAGAGAATAGAGAACCTATGCAAATGCATTTTTATGTATATTGCCCTCACTGACTCCAGTCGGATGTATTTATGCATCAAATTCAATTTGTGGTCTTCGCATATTCAAAGACTTACAAGTCACTTTTTAAAGTCATTGCCATTACATTGCAAGAATAGTAGGAAATAATGCAGCAATATGGAATCAACTTCTGGAGGACCGCTGCTTGTCCATTTCCGGTCAAATGGCTGAATAATGGAAGGATGAAAACTCCTTCAGGAAGAAGATATCTTGCAGGTGAAGGAGGTTTCTTGGGTAATCCATCACAAACTGTGCAAGATTCTGAATATCATAGCATTCTGAACTGGGATTCAAAAGGCAAAAGTGGCATACTATGTTCAGTTTCCTAGCCCATCCCAAATCAGAAAACTCTGGGGGTGTTACAACAGAGTAAAAATAGAAAACAATAGAAAACAATTTATCAGATTTAAACACCTCCTCAAGATTACTTATTTTCAGAGAAGGAACTTTGCATAAAGTGCATGTAGTGGGAAGGTGGCTGGTACATAAATAACTGAACAAAGGCCTGTGTTCTAGATGGGGCAATGACTGTTACTCAACGTAAGCTGATAAAAAGCTCTCCTCACAGTGCAACTGTTTCACACTAGTAGAGTTTACAAAAGACCAAGCAGCCATTCAGTATTTGCTGCTGCCTTCTCCATCAGCTGGAGTTCTCAACCAAGCGCATTACTAGTGGGTAGACTACCACAGCTACATCATCTCTGTGTAAGATAGTGTATAATTATTTTATCAGACAAAGTTGATAGTAGGTTGGTACTCTTTGCTTCAGAAGTCAGCAATATCTCTATTGACCATGCGTGATGCTCTTTCTGAGGGACTGCAACCCTAAGCTCTTATATCCTGTTTTGTCAATTGCTTGGTGCAGCACCACATTCAGAGACTGGTTCAGTACATGCACACCTTTCCTGAGTCAGCCATTAAAGGAAAATTAAGCTACTGGCACCTGACCCTCAAACTTGCAACAATTTGCTTCAGAAACTTCATATAGGGGTTTAAACACACTGTGGACAACTCTCAACCCTTCAAGGAGTCCAGACAGGAAACCAAAACCATGAGTGCTAATGCTATCTTTATTGTAAGGTTACAGTAACAGAATCTTGTTACTTCTCAGACCATTGTCTTGTGGCTCTTCCTCCTGCCTCCCAAGGTTATTCTCACAGCCCAACACAACAACACGGTCTACTCTCTGGCACTCTCCAACACAGCTGCCAAGGTGTATGGGCAAATTGCATACTATATTCGGAGTTGTCTTTGCAAGTAGGAGAAAGTACTGTTCTAGCATATGGTCCCCATTCCCAATACATAGAGATGATTCATAGAGTACTTTAAATGGCATCATTATTATCAGAAGGCACTAAAAAGCCAAACAAGGTTGTCAAAGTTGCATTCCTACTGCTGACTGTCTGTCTGTCTCTTTTTGCAGCATGAGCAAAGCTAATCTGATTTCAAAATGAAGCCTGAACTAAAATTGAAAATGACAAAACGATCAATTATTTCACTGTCTCAAGCATCCTGTCCAAAAACATAGCTCTAACCCTTCCTCAACCCAGCTTTAAGGAAAGAAGCCATATACCAGCTGCTAAATGAAGAATGCAAAATGTTAACAAGTAACAGCAGAAACTGCTGGAGGACAACAGGGAGTGAACCCGATTGTGCATGAGCTAGAGCTGCTATTAGGGTCTACCTCATGGCAGTAAGGGTGGTGAAACATCAGTATTTCTCCACTTGAGCCAGCAGATAGCCGCCCAGTAGCCCTATTTAGAGTGACTCAGAGGCTGACTTGCAGGGCCCTATGAGGAATATACTAGGCATCTGTCAGGTAAAGTTGCTCCGATTCGCTCAAAGGTGGACTCTGACACTGAGACAGGTTCTATGTAGTTGACTGAGGCCCATGCCTGACCTGGTTATCTGGGAGGAGTTTGATCCTGTTGGCCCTGAAGAAGGTGACAGGGTTCTTGGAATTGTGATTGTGGCCACCTGTATATTAGATCCATGTCCCTTCTTGTTACCTAAGGTTTCCTGGGAGATGACATCTGATTGGATCCTGGCAGTGGTAATTCATCCTTTTTAAGGAAGTTTGTTGAGATGGTGGTCATGCTGTAGCTTCAGAAAATACTGGAGGAAGCAGATTATCTGGACCCCTTCTGGTATGGGTTTCAACCCAGGTACAGGATTGATCACACTTGTGGATGTCCTCTGGTAGAAAGGGGAGGGGGTGGTGTGTCCATCCTTGCTCTCTTTGACCTCTCAGCAGCCTTTAATTTTGGTCATCTTTTGGACCAGCTCCAGGGATTAGGAGTTGGGGGCTATGGTGTTGTCCTGGTTCTGCTCCTTCCTCTGATGTTGGTTCCTGTCAGTGTTGATATCTAGTTCACAGCCTCTTCTCTGTGAGGTCCTTTAGGGCTTGACACTCTCCTGTTTAATATTTACTGGATGATGTCATCTGATAGCAAGGGGTGAGCCATTCATCTCTGTCCCTGGCCAACAAAGCAATGCTGTAGAGGTTCCATCTCAGTGTCTGGAGGCCATGAAGATCTGGATGGGGAAGAACAGGCTTCAGCAAAACCCCAGCATGCTGAGTGGCTTTGGGCTTTAGGGCCTCTGAGTTTTGGTGATTTTCCATCTTTGGTTTTAGATGGGGTTACATTACCCCAAACAGAACAGGTGCAGAATTTGGGGGTCCTCCCAACTTGCAGCTCCTGTTTGTGGAACAGGTGGCAGCCATGCCTAGGACAGCTTTTGCACAACTTTGTCTTGGGTGCCAACTGTGACCTTTCCTGGACTGGAAGGTATTGCTCATGGTCACTCATGCCTCAGTCACATCCTGTATCAATCAGCACAGTGTGCTTTACTTGGGGGCTGCCCTTGAAGACTATCTGAAAGCTGCAACTGGTTCAAAATGTAGTGGCATGGGAAGTTATGGGCACACCGTGGTATGGCCATAGAACACCTCTGCTTTGAGAGCTGCACTAGCTCCCAGTATATTTCCAGGTGCAATTCCAGCTGTGGTTGTCACGTAAACAGCCCTACATGGCATGGAGCTGGGGTATTTATGGGACCCCTCTCTCCAACTGCTTCTACCCATCCCACAAAGTCCAACAGGAAAGTCATGCTACAGGTTCCGTCAACTAAAAACTGTCACCTGGTGGGACCCAGAAGACAGGCCTTTTCTGCTGCAGTGCCTGCTCTTTTAACACCACTCACACATTGTCCTTATTGTCAAAGGGGGAAAGGAAGATCCATCATACATACTACAGAGCAATCCATCTGTTCTAGAGCAGTTCATAGCAATTGATCTGTAAACACCTTGACAACAATGCAGTAATTGCTAGAGGTCAGCATAGATGTATTGAGAACTAATCTTGCCATACTAACCTTATCTTGTTTTCTGAATGGCTGGCTTTCTTAGAAGAGTATGGGAACATGAGAGGGTTCATAATATACCTTGACTTTAGCACAGCATTTAAAACTGCTCTATAACACGCTGATTAGTATACTGTGGGGTGGATGGCATGAGAATTATTTGGTTTGAAAACTGTGCTCAAAGAGTGCTCATCAATAGTCCCACGGGAAATGGGAGAGGGATATCAATTGAGGTGCCCGCAAGACCAGTCCCAGATCTTCAACTCTTCAAGCTTTTCATTCACAATTTAGATGAAGAAGTGGAGGGAATGCTTATAATATTTTCAGATACAAAACTGGGTGAGATAACCAATTCCCCTGGAAGGCAGAAATAAAATTCAAAATGATATTGATAGGTTGGAGAAATGGCCTGCAAGTGAAAAAATTAAATTTAACAGAGCCAAGTGCCAAAGTACAGGATGAGGGTATCTGAGTGGATAATGATACTTGTTAAAAACAAGTTAGAGTAATAATTGACTGCAAATTCAATGTAAACCAGCAGTATAATATGGCTACAAAGAAGGCAGATGCCACATTGACACCCAAATCACTCAATTTCCAAATCATAGGTGGTCCTTCTATTCTGCTTTGGTCAGGCCCTACCTCAAGTCCAGAATTCAAAGAAATTAAAACAAGTTGAGAATGTTGGACATATCAACTCCGTCTATCAAAATGGATCTTTAATGGTGCAGAATAGAGAATGGATCACCTGGTGTCCTCCTTTCCATTGCTATTCTGCCGTTATGTACATAAAAGAATAAAGTTTGAATAACCAAAAGCTACTGCCTTTGGGACTGTCCATGCTAATTATCCACAGTATCGTTTCCAGTGGCTCTGGAAAATTGTATGCCTTTTTGATATTGATAGATAGATAGATTGATCGATCGATCGATTGATAGATGATAGATGATAGATAAGTAAATTTTTGCTCATTTTGTCTCTTTTTTCCTACTTTTGCCTCCCTTTGATCTGTTTTGCCCATCAACTTTCTTGATATTTTGCTGAGGTTTAATAAATAAACCTCAAGCTATATTTTTGATAGCTGAACTGAACTGAGTAGTGGTGTATGTGCTTGCTCTGCTCTGGATACAGGGATTGACTGGGAGTGTGCTGGGTGAAAACTAACTCACAATAATTTTCCAACACAAATAAGGGCAATGCAGATGATCAGGGGACTTATGACGAAAACTGAAGGAGCTGGGTATGTTTAACTTGAGAAAAGACAACTGACAGAAGATGCGACAGCTCTCCTTCAGCATCAGAAAGGAGTCATACAGAGGATCAGAACTATATGCACAGCACATAATAATGGATTTAAGGTTCAGGGAACCAGATTCCACCTGAGTGTTAGAAAAGAACCTCATCGATAAGGGAAGCTAAACTGTGAATGTAATGACTCAGACAGGCCATGGCTCCACTTTCACTTGGATTCTGGTACTGAGCAGAAGGTTCCTCTACTCCCTTCTGGCACTAGGTTCTCTGTTGCTCTGGAATATCCAGGAGCAATGAGGAGCACGGCTTATACGGCTTTTGTGGTCCTTTCCACCTCCATGGCTCTTTGTATTTCTGGGAGCTGATGAAGACCGCTGATAGGAAATGACATTGCTGAGATGCTCTGGAGTGGAGTTGGAGGGGAGCTGGAGATTGGTTTTCTTAAAAGAGATTAGTTGGCACAGTGGACAAGAAGCATTCAAATCTTGGTGGAGAAGCCAGGGCATCAGGACGGGGTATCAGGACCAAAGATGTATTATATCAATACTATATATTTTAAAAGAATGGCTTGTAAAATTGTTGGTTGATAGGATCTGTAGGTTTGGGGATGTGCTGTCTTTGTCCAAGCGCGCTTTTCATTCAAACCAACCAATGTATCTGTCAAAAGCAGATATACCTCCTCTTCTGTCTGGTCCTCATGAATTCCTAGTGCCTGTGGCCATGCTGGCAACACAGAGGGTTTGTTAAAAAAGGGAAACAACAATTTATGAGAACACAGGGAGGAGAAGAGAGGCAGCACACAGGGAGAGGCCTGGGAGGCAAATGCCAGTCAATTAATCCATATGGAGAACAGAAGGACACTGAGTGGCTGCCATTCAGAAGGCAGGCCCCTCTGGACTGAACATCCTATTGCCATAGCTGCTCCAGGGCAAGGGCCCTTAATATTACAACTGAGCCCAAAGTTGGCGGGGGGGGGGGGAATGTTTCCCTCCTCCAGAGCCGGATTCGGAGGAGGTTCCTTCTCCAGGCCTTCCTGATACTGATCTCAGGCGGGAGGGCCTCAGGTCCCAGGGCCCATGTTTTCTCTAATAGCTTCCCCAGCAGTGCTATTGTCTTGCTGCCATTTCAGTGTGAAATGATGCCCCTGGGTCCTTTTATGGATAAAGACCAATCAAGAGGTTTTAAAACACACAACAGAAACTCTAACCAAACCCTTCAGGCAAACTGAGCTTGCTCTATTGTCTGAGTCAAGGCTTTCTCCCATGTGAATAAAATCCCCAAAGCGCTTCTCTATTCTTCTGAGATCTTCCTACCGGACGTGCCCATATTGCAGACAGTAGCTACTGGCTATGTTGTAAGACAGAGGATGTTTTTAATGATTTAGCAGATAACATTAGCTTAGCCTCAAAGCTGGGCTCTCTTCGTTAACTCCTTCCTGTGCTCTGAAGTCTTCAATATTTTGCAGCTATACTTTCCCTTTCCCTATCAAAATTATTCTAATTCTCCTGATGAGGCATACAAACAATGAAATCCTTGCTAGTCATAGTACATTGGACAATTTGAGAGGTGAAATATATCAGCACATCTTTGGCCTCTCTGTGACCAGAAGGCTTCTATGGAGACAAATAGCAGAGAAGGACAACCTGGAGCTGGGAATCATACAACATTGTGAGTCAACTTAGTTTACTGCCCGAAGCGTAGAAATTCAACTCTTGAAAGCATGACCCAAGTATCTGGTTGACAGAATAATCATGACAAATTTCTTTACAAATGAGATGGACTGGTCTGCCATACAGAAGTATGTATAGCACACAACAATTCAGGAATTACATACAAAATGCATATATTTGGAGAAAGCTGCTAGTATACATTTAAGATGAAAACAAATGCAAATTTTCATGCAGTTTCTTTTTTTATCAATTACATGGAAATGAAAGGAACAAATGAATCTGAAATTGCTGTGGATTTTGCTCACCATAAGTGTTTCCTTCATCACATCACTTCCTACAATTTCGTCACATGCTGTCCTACAACAAAAGTATTATGGGCATATTAAAAAAGGCATGTTTTCTTTGCAAATCTATCTCTGCAAAGTTCTCATTCTACTATAAAATTCTTTCCATTTCTTTGGAAAACAAAAAAGTTGCACACTTGAAAAAAAAGTTTCAGATAATGTTCAAAATCTTTTGCATGTGTATCAGATTTGACCTTTTTCTTCTGCTAGCATGGCTTTTCTGCAAGTTTTACCCCATTCTGGTGTAAGAGCAACATATAGGCATTTGGGTTTTCCCATGCAACTTTAATAGTTTTTTTTTGGGGGGGGGGGTGCTTTGTAACCTATTTTTGCAAGAAGGGAAAAAAAACCCAAACAGACAAGTTTTTGTATCTCATTCTGAAATGGTGGGTGACAAATGAGACCTGATTCCTGGCTAGATGGTGTTACTACATACAGGAAGCACAGTAGCATAAGTGTGTTGGGTTTGCAACGCATGTTGTTGCACTGATTAACGTTGTGGGATAAGGCACCCACAAGAAGCCTCAGCTTTAGAATATCTGCCAGAGTGACTTCCAAAAAGGGAGGCAGAAGAAAAGAGCAAGAATCTGTACAGAAGTGCAAATACGTGTCAATATTTTTATTATAAAAACAGCCATGAAAAAAAATCCCACCAGACTGCAGATATTACAAAACTGTACAAGTTCCTGAAGAAAGGCAGGAAGAGCCAGACAGAAGGAAAAGAAAACCCTTTCACACTTTCCTTGGTGTGTGCAACAACACCCTGGAAGAAAAAACATTGCCCAGTGGGTGGAAAAAACAAGTTTATTCAAGTTGTTGATTTGTGGCGAAAGCAAGCATTCTTCTTTTTCTTCCTTCCACCACCACACCAGGCTTCAGCAATTCATGACCCCACATGAAATAAATGATCTTGTTTGAATTCTGAGATCTTTGTTTAAAAAGCACATTTGCATTTTTTCCTGTTAACAATGCATTCAATGTTTGTGTTTAAGATAAATCTGGGCTTAGAATATGAAAATCAATTCCTTGTGAGATAGATAATTAGCTCCCATTCCATACAGAGCAGAGACAATAGAGAAAATGAATGAATTACCCTGGGATGGATTCTAAAAACTGGTGTGACTGTAGGAGACAAATATTCTTTTATTTCTTCATCTTTTTTGAAAAATGGCCTGGTCTTTCAGGACTTCATGGTCCAAAAGAAGGAAGTGAAAATAGAAAAGGCTCCTTCTGAGTTACAGAATTGCGGGCTGGATTTGGATGGATTATCAGAGTAGTGGCTCACTCCTCATTGGCAGCAGGATAGCCAGCGGACAGAAACAATCACCCAAGCACGCATGCACAGTGTTACACACATGCACACACAAAAATTCACCACATACAATTCATGCACTCAGCTCTGTTTTGCTTTCTTTCTCACCCAGACCCCTTCCTCAAACAGAAACAATGGTGGTCAGGTGTTCAAATGGTCTCCTTCTTGCCTTGGACCTGGTACCTGGCTAAGAGCATGAGCGCTGTGAGAGTCTGCTTCTGATTGATTCTCTAGGGCCCTCTTACCCCACTCCTCTTTATTTAAAGGAGATTATGCTTTGCTAAAGAACCTCAGCAAGGCGGATGTGGAAAAGAAGCCTGCAAGAGAAGTTGGAGCAGAGTCCAGAATCTCTGATCACTTCACCAGCCAGTATTTTCCCTTCCTCTGCTTTGTCTGAGGGTGAGAACCTGGGCATGATGCAAACTTTTCCTGGAGCCCAGTCTACTGGGCAACTGATGGCATAGCAGCCCAAAAGAGGGGATTTTTAAAAGTCACAGTAATACTCTTATAGCAGTGAAAGAAGCAAGGCTCATTAGCAGGAGTGTGCAGGAATGGAAAACATGTTTTCTCAGGTTACAGGATGATGGATACCAGTTGAGAAACAGAATGGAAGAGCCAGAACATGGGAATGATCTCAGTTGTGTGTGTTCTGACAGAGCAAAACTTAAAATGGGTCACATCTTTTGGCCGTAGGAAATAGCAGATGCTTGGGACAAACCCATAATTCTGTTGTTTTCACCCCCCCAGCCCCCAAATAGATGAGGTGGCAGTTCATGCTGAGTGCTGTGTGCCACCCAAAGGGCTGCACTGGTTTTTAAATATTTTTGAACATTTTAAAAGAAACCCCATAAGAAACTGTCAACACAGGGGGATTAACGCTGATTTAAATTAACATTGCCTGGGCTCTCCCCTGAAGGGGGGAAGTGGCTCTACATTCCTTTCCAATTAGTATTTCCAAGGCAAAGCTACATGTTGGTCAGAAGGACAGATGCACTGGCCTTTCTTTCAGTGTTTTTAATTAGGTTGTTTCTCAACTGGTATCCATCATCCTGTAACCTAAGACATATATGATGGAGAAACTTACAGAGTATGCCAAAACAATAACTCTTGTTCTTCTTCTACATGATGTCATTTCGGATACATAAAAACTGCTATCTTTTTACAAACCTCATTGGTTGTTTTTTGTCAGGACTGATTATTGCCACTTCCTTCACTCTGTTTTCAAATGGCTTAGTTCCTAGTTCGCCCATTATCATTCTTGCCTTAGTGTGCAGTTTTTCTAGCTTCTCTGACTCCTTCCCAAACTGTGGTTCTCTGAACTGAAAACAGTACTCAAGCTAGAGTCCAATCAATGCACAATAAGCTGGAAATATTGCTTCCTGTGAATTAGAAACTATACTTCTATTGAGTGAGCCCCAAATTGCATTTTACTATTACTATTGTAGTAAACTACTACTACTACAACTACTATGGTAAACTGGATGCAGCTTGAATTGGGTAGCTGAGATTAGAGAACCTCAAAACTGATGACAATGCAACATGTGTTGCATACATGGAGTGATGTTACTTAGCAGAAAAAATTGGAAGCCATGGTTTACTGTAGGGAAAGCAAAGAGCTGAAGAAGAAAAACATTGATTAAATGATTACATTGAGCAAGCAAAGAGAAAAATGTTCACAGTTTGCAAAGAAACATTCTGAAAGTAGCAGAAGCAAAAATGTCTATAAAAATGAATTGTTAGAAAATAGTAGAAGTAAACGGTTATTACTTAAAAGTATTTAAACATTATAAAGTGGATAAGAACAATTGGCAATGGTTGAAAGCTGGCAGCATCAAGGAGGAAACAGGAGGATTAATTTTTGCAGCTCAGAAACTAGGGTTACAAATAAATGTGATGAAATCAAGGATTCAGTATGTATCAAATAGCGGCAAATGTGCATACTGTAAAGAAAAATATGAAATTGAGGATCACATAATGAGTGGATGCAACATAACTGTTCAGACTGTCTACAAATGTCATTACAGAGTAGCCACTACAATCCATAGGCATCAGTCCAAAAATTACAATTTCTGAGTTTTCTGAAGGTGCTATAATCATAACATTGAAAAAGTTGTTGTTGAAGAAGATGATGTTAACATTTTATGATGATTTTGCATATGAATTGATTGCCATCTAAAACACAACATATCACATATAACAATTGAAAAGAGTAATTTTTGTGATGTGGCAGTACCCAGGAACAGCAGAATCAAGAAAAAGTAATTAGAAAACAATTCAAAATATAGAGACCTAACAATCAGTTTAAACATATTTTTATAAGAATGAAATATTTTGGTTATATCAACCATGTTTTTTTTTAAAACCATATTGAGTGGATTTTTTAAAAATATTGAGTGGATGCAACATAACTGCTCAGACTTTTTTTTTTAAAAAAAACCCATATATTATATCTTCAGATGTTATTTGGATAATTCCTAAATTCCTAGCTGGAACTCAAATTTCCAAAGAACAACTAGTCAAAGATGTGGTTACTTTTGTTTGTTCTGAGTTCTATGTTATTCCTCAATGAAATAACAACAACAATGTGGTAGTTATAGTAATAACAGACCTGCTGGATAAAGGGTAGGTCAATGGCATTTTGTTCCTCCAAGTGGCCACCTGGATGCTTGCAGGAGATGAAGACATACTCCTTTCCCACGGTTATTCTTCTGCAACTGGAAGGTAACACTAAGTCTTCAGAATTGATAGCCTTTGACAGACCTGCCCATTCTTAATTTATTTAATTCCTCTTAAAGCCATCCACATTAGTAGCCATCACCATGACTTGGGGTAATGAATTATATACTCCATGTACTTTCTTTTGCCCATTCTAAATCTCCTTTCAGTCAGTCTCATTAGATAATCTTAGGTCATATTGTTTTGAGAGAGACAGCGAAAACCTTCTCCCTGCCCACTTCCTCCATGTCATGCATGATTTTATAGACCCTGATTGTGTCCCCAGTAGTTGTCTTTTTTCCAAACTAAAGAGATCCAAATCTTCTAGCCTTTTCCCATAAGGAAGTTGCTTAAGCAATCTGATCATTTTGGTTGCCCTCTTCTTCATTTTTTCTTCTCTGTTCCTTTCCCTTCTGGTGCTCAGATGTGTGTACACCACTCCAGATGTAGTTGTTCCATAGATTTCTCTAAGGGCCTTAAAATGCTGGTAGTTCTATGTTCAGTTCTTTACATAATAATACATAGAGTGGAATTTGTCTTTTTCACAGCTGCTGCCTAGTGAGCTCTCCACTATGACCCAAATATGTTTCCTGGCTAGTTATAGGCAGCTTAGAACCCATCATTGTATATTTGAATTTGGGGGAGTGATTCCATTGTTCCAATCACTTAAGTTGAACTTCATTTGCCATTTGGTTGATTGTTCACCCAGTTTGAGTTTTCACAGTCAGTTTTGTTTTTTACTGCTGCTTACCCTTAAGTCAATATAATTTATGAACAAGTTATTGTACAGATCCTTGAGGGACCTACTTTTTACTTCTTTCTATTGAGAAAATTGCCCATTTATTTCTGACTCCTTGCTTTCTATTTTTTAAACAAGTTAGCAATCCATGAAAGAATGGGTCCTCTTATCCCATGACCACAAAGTTTGCACAAGAGTCTTTATGAGGAACTTTGTCAAAGGCTCTTTGAAAGGGTTGTCAGCAAAGTTACCTCCATCGTGTGCCTGTTGACACTGAAAAACACGAGCTGTTGTGCACAGGCCCCCAGCCACAGCTGCCACTTGCTCTTTGAACAGGAGCTGTGAATCCATGAGAATGCCCAAATAGTGGACTGATTCTGTCTGGGGTACTACGATCTCATCCAGAACTAAAGATGGAAAACCACCAAATTCAGGAACGCCCTAAAACCCAAAGCCACTCTGTCTTGCTAGAGTTGAGTTGAAGCCTAGGGGCTAGCAATGCGGACAACACTTCATTGGATACATTTTCTGTTGACTCAATTTTGGGTTAAAAGAACTTTAACTCAGCCAAGGGGAAAGGTACCGTGTGAGTGAACACAAAGTAACTAATTAGAACAGCAGACTCTGAGATCTAGAAGCTAAAGAAACAAGCTAAAATTTGAACAGTCTCATTAGCTTTTTACTAAGTTGGGGTTTCAATCATATTTTGTATTTAGAACATCACCAAATCAGGTCTTAAAATAAATAAGCACGTAAATAAATGCAATTCACAACATGGAAAAAATGGAATAGGAAAACTTCACAGAGACATCATCTGTGTTCTCTATCAAACGCATGAAGGAAAGTTGAAAATTCTAACCTAAATAGACACCATGAAAACCACACAGCATTTTTTTTAACTGAACGTTGTCCTTAAATACTTTTCTAGCATATGAAATGTATCAGGTTATCTTCTGTTAGCCTCAATAGGTGGCTGACCTTGGCCGATATTGAAAAGCAGCTTTTCAAAGTGAGTATAGCTGGCTTCTATGCATATCTTCCAAGAGGTCTAATTGCTCCCCCTTTACTATGTTGTGAATTCAGTGCCATGAGCAAGTACCTGGTTGTTTAAATGTTGCTTGACATTCTACCTTGACATCTAGATATTGAATACCTCCCTAGAGGGCTTCCAGTCTATAGTAGAGGGATCTGTGGTGAGGTCACAGAGTAACCTAGGAGTAGAATGGACCCCTGGGCAGTGGCAGTGGCACCTTGATCATTGCCTCTTCTCACCCCACCTTGATAGCCTGCATTAGAATTCTAGCCAGAAGGCAAGAGTGATAAAGCAAGAACTCCCTGGAAATAATTCACACTAACTTGTTTAAAAGGAGCAAATGGGTTTAATTATTAGTTACAATCTTGTCAATAATTATCACCCCATCTGTGGGTAATAAATGAGAGTTTCTCACAGACTACATCATTACAGTTTTAGAACACCAATGGGGTGCATTAAAGTGCTGAGGGAAACATTGATCTGGTATAAAAATGCTTTTTACATGCACAAGTCAAGCTCACCAACTTATTATCCCTTCTGTTGACCAGAACCATTCAGTATGTCATCCCCCCATACCAGAGTCTCTTCTCCAGCTCTGTGGCTGTGTTGGCACATCTCTCTTTTCAGAAAGTATAAGCAATGCTGAGCTCTTCTTATTTCCTGGGAAGGAGATCTTTGTGTAAGTACGGAAGAACACCAAGGATGTCCCCTAAATAAAATTTATTGTATGGGTTACCGTATGGGAAGTTCTTAGGAACATGACTGGTGGAAGAGAGACACTCCGCTTAGCTTTTCATGGTATATTTTACATGTTGAAATGTCTTGCTGGCTAAAAGAGCAGGAAGTAAAGCTTGAAATGACATAGTAATACTCAGTCAAGGCATTTTGTCACCTAAAGCAGTATGGCATAAACATTCAACACTAGATGCTACTTCATCTGATTCAATATACTCCCCACACAATTATATGTTAATAGATAAGGTGCTACTTATTTTTCATTGTAATCATATAGCAGTATTGTTACTCCTCTTGAGGTCCTTACCTCCCTGCCACCAATGGGTGGGTTCCTCTTTCCCTGGCCATGCTCACCTACTACAGGGATGGGCAAGCTTTTTTCTATTAGGGGCTGAATTGCCACAGAAGGTGGGGGAATGTGGTTGGGGCCATATGTTGGGTGGGGCTGAAGCATGCAGTGGGTGAAGTCAGAGCAAAAGGTGGATGGAGACACCTGTTCTATCCCAAACATCCCTTATTCTGATACTCTTTTCCAAGCAGCAGGCTGTAGGAGGGAGAGGCTATATTTGGGGATGCCTCATTACACCAATGCAAGGGACCTGTTGCCTTCCAAACCTTTCTGAACTATAACTTCCATTACCCCTAACCACTGGACATTGTGGCTAGGTTTCCTAGAAAAGTAGTTTAGCTAGAAGTGGGAAGTCTGACAAATTCCTGACCTTTCTTGCTGTCAACTTCATTTTTTTCCAAGATGGAAGAAGAAACAAGAGGGTCAGCTATCCTGGAATTAATCTTACCAAACAGAAAGGAATTGGTTAATGGACTGAAGGTTCAGGCACATTGGAGGACAGGAAACATGCCATGTTGGAATTCAAGATATCAAGGAGAGGAAAAGCTGAGAGAAGTCAGTCACATACTTTGGATTTCAGGAAGAAAGATTATAATGAACTCAGGTGAAAGGTGGGCAGCATCCCATGGCTTGAAATCCTAAAGGATAAACAAGTCAAAGGAGGATGAGAGATGCTGAAAAATGAGACACCACTGAAGGTGCAGACACAAGCAATCCCCATGAGAAGGAAAAATGGGGAAAGCTTTAAGGGCGCTGCGTGGATGAACTGACAAACCAAGAAGCAAGAAAGAGATGTATGGGAAATTGAAGCTTGGGCTGATAACCAAGGAGGAATACAAACTAGCAGCTTAAACCTGTAGGAATGGAGTCATGATGGCAAATACTCAGAAGGAGCTGAGACTGGTAAAGGACTATAACAGGAAGGGAAGGGGGTTGGGGGATGTCTTCAGAGTAAAAGAGGAGTCAAGGAGGCTGTTGGTATGTTGCACGAGGAAAGCAACAGAACGAATGCAAAACTGCTTAGCACCTCTTTGTATTATCTCAGAAGAGTAAGAAAGCTCTTCCTAAACTGTTTGAAGAAAGGGGGGAATGCAGCTCAGGACTGAAAAGAGGATAGTAAGACCACACCTTGCTTTCTTAAATTAGAGTCTTAAAATGCCAGATGAATTTCAGGCCAGGCTGTCAAAGGAACTGGCTTAAGTGATCTCAGATCCACAGACCGTAATCTTAAAACATGTGGGAAACTATGAAGGTTCAGGAGAAGAATAAACATAGCTCCAGTGTTCAAAAAGGGGAAGAGGGAGGATCTGGGAAACTACAAACCAGGCAAGATGCTAGAACAGATTCTCAACAGCAGGTCTACAAGCATTTAAAAAAGGATGCTGCCAATACTTGGAACCATCATGGGTTTGTCAATAACAATTCAGAGAGCTACCAGGATAACAAGAGGATTGGAATCAAGGCCACTGAGGAAGTGTTCAAGGAGCTGGACATGCTTTAGCTTGCAAAGGAGAAGTCCAAGAGAAGATATGACATTGGTCCATAAATATTTTTAAATGGGGTGGATGGACCTGTATTTTGTCAAAACTGAGGACAAGACAAAGTTCAACAGACTAAAATTAAAAGAAAGGAGATTCAGGCTAAATCTTAGGAAGTCTTTCCTTACAGTAAAAGTTGTTTGTGAAATGGGTTGCTTAGAGCAAGGGGTAGACTCCCCCTTGCTGGAGATTTTGAAATAGGGAGGCTGGACGGCCACTTGTCAGGAACCCTGGACTGAGCAGGGGACCAGACAAGATGACTTTAAAGATCTCTTCCAACCCGTATGGTCTATGATCCTTGCCTTATTCCTTTTTGTGTATGTGTGCCTTCAAGTCAGGTTTTGACTCTCAGTGACTGCATGGATCAGTTTTCTTGGCAATATTTCAGAAGTGGCCTGCCCTTGCCTGCTTCTTCCTAGGGCTGAGAGAGAGGGACTGGCCCAAGGTCTCCCAGCCGGCTTTGTGCCTAAGGAGAGACAAGGACCCAAGGTCTCCTGGTTTCTAGCCTGGTGCCTTCACCACTACACCACACTGGGTCTCTTATTCTAATTCATGAGGCAAACTAAAATAACATAAATAAGCCAAGATAGAAGGGAATCAAAAACATTTTCCTAAATAACTGGAATCTAGAACTTTAGAAATGTATTAGTGTAATTCACAGTGTAATTCTTTAACAAGTGATTAGTGTCAAATTGTTTATTTCCTTCTTTCATAAAAGAATAAAATAAAGTGGGATTCTGCATAGCTTAGGGATGGAGAATTTGACCTTTAAACTGTGAAGGTCTTTGCACTCCAAATCCCATCCTGGCCTGTATGGCCAGCACAGGGATGATAGAGATTGAACTCTGGAGAACAGCAACTTCTCAGCTGAAGTGCTAGGAAGGGAAAGGAATTCTGGGAGAGGGAAGAAAGGTATCAGTTTCCCGTTTCAACTGAAACATAATAGAGAAGAAGAGAATGCAATTATTCATGCTGGAATGCAGCCAAAGTGCTCTGCTAGAACTATCCTCCTGTTTCAAAGCAGGTCACAGAATCTTTAATAACCTACCATTATGTTCAAAACAATCAAAGCTACATTCTGCATATTCCAAAAAAGAACAATTAGTATGCAAGCATCATAGAGGGGAAGGTTTGATTTTGTAGATGAAACTTGTTTTTCATTATTTTTAAAAAATACTTGGTGGTGTTAAATCAAGATTTTCTTCTAAAACGCTTGAGTTTTTTAAATGCCTTTCCCCAGTTAAAATTAGGAAATGTTGTGTTATTCCTCTTCTCTGCCTAAAATGGCATCTGAAAATTATATTAGATTTTAAGCTCATGGAACATGTTTAGGACTGAAAAGAGATTTCACATATGTGGTTCTTTGAAAAGACAAACGATCTGTCTTGAATGGCCAAGCTGCAGATTACTGATCGTAGTCATAAACTTGAATCAAGCCAAGCAGAAACAGCCAACTTGTGAACCGGCTTTGTTAGCAGCCATGGGATCAGAAGCTTTTCTTTATCTTTTTGCCGTGGGCATACTGTAAGAAGGGCTATGCTGGATTAGACCACAAACACGCTTTTCCCAAAATAGCCAACCAGAGGCCCATAGCAAACCAAACACAGGACCCAGGTCTACCCATACACACAACTTCTTCAAGCAACTGCCCTCAGGCTCCCAGAATCAAAACACAACCAGCCTGAGCAGAGGTCCTTGTATTCTCTGCTCCCTACGGATATTAGTCACTAGCTTTACATTTTGGAATAACAAGGTATATTGTCTGTCTTGAATCCCCCATCACTCAGCTTCATTGAATGATAATGGATTCCATTGTGAAAGCAACAGAATAACACATCTCTTCCCATTTTAACACACAATGCATAACATTTCCAGGCCTCTAAAGTTACCCATTACCTACTGTTTTTCTAAACTAAAAAGCCTCCAGTGTAATATCCTTTAAAGGTAAGTTGCCCCAGCTTTTTGATAATTTTGACTGCCTTGTTTCAGTTTAGGACATCATTTTGCCTTGTTTCAGTTTAGGACATCATTTTGAGATGTGAGGGTGACCACAACTGCATCTAGTATTCCAAATGTGATTTAACCATAGATTTGAGTATGAGTACATTATAATATTAGCAGTTCTATTTTGATACTCTCTCCTAATATAACCCATGGCATGGCATATAGTCTTCATTTCTAAGCACTCAGAAATTATTGGAGAAGAGCAGCACTTGGATATTTCAGATTTACTTATCTGCATCTTACCAGCAATCAGCTTTAACTGGAGTGATAACATTTCAACTTTTGAAAAAGAGGCCACGGGGATGGTGGTGGGGGTGTAGGCAATTTACAGCATGTCGTGTGGCATCCAATTTAATAATGCTCCCTATTGCAGGGAAACTGCAAATGGCTCATTCCACCACAGCCACCTGGGTTCGAAGCTTCATTTCAGAATCCAAAATCTTTGTCATGTTTGCTATGGGTTTCTGCCACTTAAACAGTGTTTATTCAATAACTGCTGTCTCTCTTCAATTGAAACATCGGGTTGAAAGGGACCTTAGAGGTCTTTTAGTCCAACAACCATTGTAAAAAAAGCCCTAGTCATGTGATAATTTGCTTAATGACCAAATTGCTTAGCAGCCTAAATTCTGGTCCCTGTTGTGGTCAGATAGAGAGGACTACCTGTACTTCCATCCTCTGGATTCCATACTGCTGTTAATGCACTCTGAGATAGCATCTGCCTTTTTAGCAGCTGCATCACATTGCTGTCTCATGTTTTATTTGTGGTTGACAGGCACCTATGTTCTTTTCACATGTGTTACTGCTAGGACAGGTCTTCCCCATCCTATACTTATACCTTACCTTTTTCCTACTCTGATGCAGAACTTTATGTTTCCCCCAGTTAAATTCCATGCTGTTTATCTCAGCCCACTGCTCATGTCTGTTTAGATGAAAGAGAAAAGATTCAGAAAGAGTATTAGCCAGCCTTCCCAATTTTGCATAATCTGCAAACATTAGATTGTCCCCCCAACTCCCTCATTCAAATCACTGATTAAATGTTGAACAGCACAGGGCCCAGGACAGAACTCTGTGGTGTACCACCCGATAGTTCCTTTCACCCTGAAGCACTTTTGGCCAACCCTGAGTCCATCTAATAGTTGTGTCATCTGGCCCATATTTTATCATTTTGAATCATGGAAGTAATAGTGTGATCATTCCCAGTGGAATGGTGGAAACTGTTTGAGAAGCTTATTTCATTTCTATCATAGTGGATGATTATAGGAAACTTTAAGAACTGGTTTCATTTTTCCCTCTTCATCCACTGTGTCATGTCTTCTTAGATTGCAACCATGAGAGCAATGACTGCCTTGATTTTATTATTATGGAAGTTGCTCTGGGAGCTTTTGGGCTGAAAGGCAGGGTAAAAATATAAGGAAAAAAAATAAATACATTTTGAGCAGCTGTCTGAATTTTAGCATGTTTCTTCTTTTGAAGTTAAAGGTGTCTGTGGGCCCTTTCACTCCACTCCCAGTCCCTCAAGAACAGTATGAAGGAGACCTTACTCATTCTGTGTTGAGAAAAAGGAGTTACTAAGAGTGGAGTTCCTACCAATGGGAAAATGGATGGCCTAGTAGCTCTGTATTCCTTCAAGACGTAAGATCTAGTTTGTTGCAGTTCCCTTAACAGAACTATTAATAAATCATTTTAGCTCCTGGATTTGCCAAAGTCATCATGAGAAAGGACAAATTCAGAAATTATTCCAAACTTCTGCAAAGACCTGGTATAGAAGTGCCGTAAAGTGGATTGTTTTACAATTTTCTCCTTACATATAATTAAATATTACAGCATTGTAGTTACTATTTCCAGCTGATTCAGTATTGGATTCTGAGGTCCATTAAGGATCAAATCCATGAATATCTTCAGTTTGGTCAGCTCCATGGTCATATACGGAACTTTTCTTGGGTACTAAAATGTTGTCTCTTGTTATGTTATTATTTTTTACAACATGAATATCCTAATTTCACCATCTTTGCTTGGTTTTTAACATTTTTTGATGAGGTCCTTTGATCCCTTTGACTTCCAGTAATGCACTATTTTACAATTATAGGCTATTTCAGTTCCATACCACTTTGGAGAACTGGAATCCTAATAATCTTTATTTCACATTAAAGCTTCCCATAAAAACAGTTATGTTGTATTGTATTGTTTATTTGATCATAGGGCAGCATAAAACTAATAACATAACAATCACTCTAAAACAGAAGTAAAAATAAAATATTATATTGATGAAATAAAGTAAAAATAAAAATTATTAGCATAAAATTATACCTCCTTTTTTCCTGCCTTTTTCCCCCTTTAAATATACACATACCATTCCATGTTTTATCTTGCTTTTTTTTTGTTGCAGTTGGTTGGATCATAACTATCATAATCTTAACAAACTCTAGTATGGTTTCAGCAAGTATTAGGCACAATATAAATTAGTATAGCTTTACATTCTTGGCTTCTTTTTTGTGTGTGTGTGTGCCTTTGACTTATTGTTGACTCCTGGTGACTGCTTGGACTAATCCCTGCAGAAGTGGTTTGCCATTGCCTCCTTCCTAGGGCTGAGGGAGACTGAATGGCCCAAGGTCACCCAGCTGGCTATGTGCCCAAGGTGGGACTAGAAGTCACTGTTTTCTGGTTTCTAACTAGGTGCCTTACCTACTACACCAAACTGGCTTGTCTTAGTGTCTTATAAATCCCAGTACTTCTTTTGTATTTATCTATAGTTATCTACTTTAATTACTAATAGCATTCAGGCTATCAGTTGTAATTTTATAGGTCTCTCCCTGGGTTTAATACCTGTAGTTTGTAATTTTACACAAATAATTTTTATCAATATATTTTATTTTACTTCTATTTCAGAGTGATTGTTATATTATTAGTTTTATGCTGGTCTGCAACTGAAATGAACAATAATTATGTTCACTGAACAAAATGTAGGTGAAGTTTTATCATAATTTTATAAATAATAAATTAAAATTAAGTATTATGTAAAATAATGTTAACAATAAAAATTTTATACTAATGGCAAACACTTGAGTTCTGCAAAACTCTTAATCAAGCTAAAATTCTTCTTCAAGTCAGCTTCAACTCCTGGTGACTTCATGGACGCATCTACGTGGTTTGCATCCCTGTGGAAGTGGGCTTGTCTTTGCCTTCTTCCTGGCAGGTTTGCTGATTTCCTGGTCCAGCTGACAGACCTGGGATTCTCTGGATTTATTTATTTATTTATTGAATTTCTATGATCACAATAGACTCTAAGCAGTGCACAACAATATACACAATAATAAATATATAATACCACAATAATATGCATACAGCAATAAATAAATATACCTATTCTTTTCTGTTCTGTTCTATTCCCCACAGGTCTTCCAGAATATTTAGGTTTTAACAAACTCCCAGAAGATAATGAAGGGACAGGCCACTCTTGCCTCTGGGGGTGAGGGAGGAGAGGAGCTCATGCACAGAAGGCCCACTTCTGTGCCCCATCTGGAGAGAAGGGGACCCTCAATAGTCATGTTCTGCTAACATGTGTTGGGTGGGCAGATTTGGGGTCTTGAAAAAACCCAGGCCCCAAACCATATAATGCTTTCAAAATTATAGCAAGCACCTTGAAAGATACTGGAAGCATGTGAAGTTTCTACAATTCTGGTATTATACAGCAATTATAATATGAAAAGAAAAGCTGTTCTGCAACAGCTGAATTTTCCAGGTGATTGTCAAGGGCAGCCCTGTGTAGAACAAATTACAGTAGTCCATCTGGGAGGTGAAAAGTGCTTGAGTGACTGTACTCAGTACCTCCTATTATGGGAAAGGTTGCAACAGTGGTTGTGCTCTCTACATCTAACTCCCATTCATGAGACTGAGGTGTGATTTCTATCCCATACCCAGGCCTGAATTCAGACTGACGGATCCCCAGGTAATCTGCTTCTTCAAAAGTTCCTTATAATTGCCATTCTACAATCTTTCCCAAAAAGGGAAGGTTGGAGACAGGACAATAGTTATCCCAAATTACTAGGTCCAAGGCAGGCTTCCTCTTGATGAGGAGGTAAATCAGTTCTTTCAAACCAGCTGGCAGCATCTCCCCCTTCCACTCAATAGTTCCACTCAAAACTAATCATGGCCATTCTTCCTCCTTCACTTCTGAACTCAGACAAGTTTGGCCAGGTATCATGTTAGGCCCCCCCCCCCCCCTCAAATTGTGGATGACATTTATGACAAGCTAAAGTGTTACGAGCTTTATTAACAAAGCAGTAAATGTCACAATAACTGGCAGGTGGGTTGTTGAGGCAGCTGCTTTAAATCTTGTTTTTAAGCAACAGCCACTTTTGGGGACAGAATGGGATAAACATTTCAGCATAATTGTCCCTGGAGTTTGGAGGGATTCAAAGCAAATTTCAGATAGAGGGTCTGAGGGGTTCATCAGCAAAGGCAAAAGGTACGATGATGATGATGATGATGATGATGATGATGATGATGATGATGCCATGGCCTATCTTTATTCTTGCAGGCTGAGGCAGAAGTAGAAGAAATTAATGCTGATTGTTTTCCTAACACAAGCAGTATATATTAAGCCAGTTAGCTCAGTAATGCAGCTCAGAAGCACGATCACAAAACTGCTCAAGATGAGGCTTGAGGCAACATGAGGTGGAATGAGTGGCAAAACTAAGGATCATCTCCAGGATCTCTCCTACCTTCCTAGCCCTGACAGATTCTGTGATTGGAGTAGCCAACTATGGCTTGTTCAAAGGGCCACTATGCTATGCTATCCACTTCCTATCACACAACGGCATGCTTCCTCCTTCCCGTTTTTGGGGGTGGGTGGGTGGAGAGGTGCAGTTGCCAAAGGGGAACAGAGTAATGCAGAACCATCCATCCCATCCTGGTTTAAATGGAAACCTATTCAACAGAATTTGGGTACTGAGCAAATCTGATTCATATCCCTAATGGTTCTAGTCATTTTTAAAAAATCCTATTGGGATCTCTGAAGAATCAGATTTTACTGATTTTCGAAGGGCCAAAAACTTAAGGTCTAATAAAAACAACGTGGCTATATTCACACAACACTTTTAATCAGGTCAAGTTCATTCATCCTTAAATTATTTAATTAAACTTGATTAACAATACTTTTTCAAAGGGTTAGCATGTTGTGCAAACCTAGTCTAATTGATTAGTTTATGGTTCAGTGATTTTGCAAACCCAGAAAATGTGTTAATTAAATAACCGGTTGGCTCTGTCCTCACAAGATGCTTAACTCAGTCAGCTACTAAGCTGATCACTTGAGGGGGGGGGTGGTGGTGGTGGTGGTGGTGGTGGTGGAGGTGTTTGGCTGCAAATGATCACACTGAATCAAGATCGCCATTTGCAGAACAGAGAAGCACCACTCATCTTCTCTCAGGAGCACTCGAATGTCCCCCTTAGGTCAGGCGAGAACCACCATGCGTGGCTTTAGTATCTCACTGGCCTTTTGCTGCTGGCTAGACAGGCAAGATTGGGCATGGCTTGGCCACAGCAGCCAGCTAGTACTTGGGAGTGAGTTGGGGATACTGGATCTTTCCAATGTGTTTTAATTAAGGCTTGAAAAAACTGTTTCTTCTCTCCAGCTCTTTTTCTTAGAATGCTAGACATATAAAATGGGTCAACTGATTGGTGTCCCCACAACACAACTGATGGGATAGGAATGACTTAATTCTGCCAAGGACTGGATCTGTTTGGAGTTAATTTTAAACTTGAAGGCTAGTTGCCTAGGTCAGTTAACTTATTTTTAATGTTCCCACTATACACTCATATCCATGTGAATGTATTAGGAGAACAGGACATTGTCTTCATTATTATTATTATGGTTGGTTGCACATTCAGCCAGATGCTTAGACCGGATTTGGCATTTTTATCTACCTATTGAGTCCCTCCCAAGGACCTGGGATAGGCAGATGTTTGATGGTGTTAAGGGTATCGTCGCAGGATATAAGCTGTTCCAAGTAAAGCTGCCTTTTGCAATTGACCAATGGTGATTTTGTCAATGCCGATGGTCTTCAAGTGGTGCTCCAGATGTTTTGGGATTGCACCTAAGGCACCTATTACTACTGGTACTATCTTTGCTTTCTTTTGCCATAGTCGTTCTACTTCTACTTGCAGGTCTTTATATTTCTCCAGTTCTTTCTCTTCTCTTCTGCTGCCTCCAGGTATTGCAACGTTCGCTATCCAGACTTTTTTGTTTTTCTTATCAACAATTGTTAAGTCTGGGGTGTTATCAGCTCAAGGCAGTGAACATGCATAAGACTCCTGCCTCCTATTTTCCCCAACAATGACCCTGTGAGGTGGGCTGGGCTAAAAGAGAGTAACTGGCCCAAAGTCACCCAGCCGGTTTTCATGCCTAAGGGATGACTAGAACTCATGGTCTCCTGGTTTCTAGGCCAGCACCTGAACCACCACACCACACTGGCTGTCTTCATCTTTATACCTTCAATTTCCCAGACAATATATTAGATTACAAATAAAAGCCTTTTGCAAAAGCGCAATCATCTATATTTTTACCACCATTATTTTCCATCCCACAGGCAGAAAAGAGAGTATCATCATGAGGTTTGCATATTGTGTCAAATCAAACCCACTTCCAAATTTGAAGATCAGTTGCTCTTACTCAGTATGACTACAGTGAGGCTGGTGATACAGCCATTTATATTATTGGAGAACTCATCCTAAGCACCTAGTTTGTATTTATAGCAGTGAGCTACAGATCAAGTATTTTTCATGGCTGAAATTACGCAGGGAATGATTCTGAGCAGGGAGTTGCGTGAGGAAACTGTTCCTCAGACAGCCAACAAGAGGAGAGGAGGCAAAAGCCGTTGGATAAACAGCAGAACAAATTATGAATTACTCACCTAACTGGATTGTTTAACCATGAGTCCAATTCTACACATGTGTGATATTAAAAGACAAGAAGGAACTGGGCAGGGTCCAGTTCTCCGTAACCTGGCTTGTTCCTTGTCTTCATATGTAAATTCAACCCATCCCTGAAAATATTAATAACATGCTTTGTGCTTAATTCTTTTTTATACAGCATTAAACACATCCCTGAGTAAACCTCTTAATATTCCCACTATATTGTGCAATGAATGTGCTTCTGTATGCTAGAGTGAGTGCTGTTTTTTAGCAAACACAATCCCCATGAAATACGGTGGTAAACAGTTCACAAAACACTACAGCAAACACTCTTCACATTATCAGATTAGCCATTTCACTGAGCACCACATTAAGCACACGTTTAAATACGGAGAAGAGACAAGCAGCCTCTTCTTTCAACTGTGCCTCGTTACCCTTCCTGGGTCCATATTTCTTGATCTCCACTTGACCAGCCTCCCCTGCACTTGCCTGCCTGCAAACAATCATTTGGTCCCTCCTCCAGCACAACACCTCATTTCCAGCGTGGATCAGTTTCAAGCATGGTTGGGAGATTTTTTATTGAGGGAATGGTAGTTCTACCCCCCCCCTTTTTTTTTCAAAAACAACAATTGACGAAATCTATCTTTTGCACTTTTGCCTATGATGGAGAAAGATCAGTTACAAGCTCAGCTGCCTGCCTCCACAGAAGATATGAGATTCAGAGGGTGATGGTGGAGGCTTTTGAGTTACAAAGCTTTGTTTGGGTTTTGCAGGTGTACTTTAATGTCAGCAAAATTACTGTGCTTCAAGCCTTCAATGGATTCATCTTTAACATGCATTTAAGGGGCACGAACGCATCTCCATTGCTGACTGTGAAGATTTAACCTGCAGTTCTCTTCAGCTTTTCTTGTTCCCCCTTTCTTTTTTCCCTCTTTTTTTCTAACTTGCAATTTGATGTTTGATCATTTGAAGCAATGAGGCGGAGGGTAATTTACGTTATCATGAAGGTATGAGGGGAGCTCGGAACCCAGACGCCAGGACCGTTCGCCTGCTAAAGCAGCATCGTAATGTAATGAGACTCCAGTCAAGTGCAGCTAGTAATGGAGGGGAACGCTTTCCATTCATCTGCCTACCTGAACCTCCATGGAATATGACAATAACTTTAACACAGGAGGAGGAGGAGGGGTAGGCATGCAACACTGGGGAATCTTTGGAATATTTCACAGCCCCTATTTCAGCTTGGGTCAATCTGGCCTGCTTGCGTTCCAACTTGTTGCGTCCTGGGATGCTTCAGTGGAAAAGGCTGCTGAATATAGATGCATTCCTTTGAATGACGGCCACCAACTTGGGTCTTAGTTCATCTTTTCAGCTAAACATTCAGAGCAAATTCATTTTGCCATGAACCTTCTTTCAGATCCCCTTCATTTAGGAATGTCACCAACATCTGCCTTTGTTCTCTGTAGGTCATCCCAATTATGATTCTTAGGCCAGTTTTGCTTCAAATCATCTTGTCAGCCAACCTATCTAGAAAGAAAAAAGGCACAAGAATTGGGACAGAGAGGAAAGCTGGCAACTAGTGTCTGGAAAATGAATGCTGACTGCTAAGAGTGAGTGACCAAGGCAAGGAAGTGGGAAGCTGGCCTTCACTAGCCTTGCTGATCAGTATCTTCTACACAGAGCTGCCGAAGAGAGTTGATGACAGGGCACTGAGGATCCTCTGTCCTGTTGCTTCAACTTGCCTAGCTGTCCAGTGAGTGGCTAGAGCTTCAATCACTCCTCTGCTTATACTGTCAAGACAGCTTCTTGGTTTAGTGAGGATCTGTGGACATGGAAGGGGAGCTTGAAGACCTGGAGTGGGGAGGGGGAGGAAGATTTGAACTGTATGCAGTGGAACACACAATAAAGCTCAGTGTTTGGCCTATATTGTGGCGATGTCCTCACCCCCACCCCATTTTGTGCAGGGTTTTTATATTCCAATCCAACAGAATTCGGAAAACAGAAGCACTGTGTACAGATTATGTAATCATTTGGCCACTTTTTCAAACTCACTACTCAGTTTGAATGTCTTACATCTAATAGAAGGCCCTCATTCTTTACTGTGGGATTCTTCTTAGCCTAACTGACCCATGGCCTTGACCATCAGATTACTGTAATCCTTTCTGTGAGGGGCTGTATTGAAGATCCTTCAGAAGGTACAGCTGGTCTAAAATATGTCAACTAGTGGTTTAACTGGTTCAAAAGCCTATTTTTACTTTAGTTGTGTTGGTTACCAGTTTACTTCCAGATGAAATTCAATGTGCTAGTTTATTATTTTAAACCTTAAAAGAACTTGGGGCAAGGTGGCAAAATGACCCCTTACTTCTGCAGGACCCTCTCTGGCCTGTAAGAACTGTTCCTCCTCTCTTCTCTTTTTAAGCTGCTCTATTGATTGCTGGCTGTTCCCTAAGGGGCACATTCCCTATTTCCTTAAGTGATTTCTAATTTCCACTTTCATAGTTTTCAGGGTAAAGTGAAAACTTAGATTTTTTTTCCCCCGAGGCTCTTACTGTTTTTATGTGGTAAGTTTATTATTGGGTCTCCTACTTCTGGACTGATGTTGAATGTGTACATTGGCACCATGCAGATGCTCCTCTTTAGTTTCTGCTGAATTAAAAGGAGAATAGGCACAACTGGGGAGGAGATAGAGTGGTCAGTGGCAAGGGGGTATTTGTCTCTCTGCCCTTCCTTTGAAAAGAGTCCTGGGTACCCTCACAGCAGCTTGGGGCTTTTCTTGCAACTTGATAGGTCATGGTGCAATGGCTGCTTGCCCGTCATTCCTAGACACTGCAAGGAGTGAGTCTTCACCAGGGTGTTTGCAAAATTAAAGAAAGAGAAGGGAGATAGATATCCATCTCCTCTAAGTTAGGGCTACCTCTCCTGCATCCCCCACGCACACGCACCCCTCCCCTGTGCAGAGGCATTCTGCACAGAGCGTCAGTGAAATGGAATTCCTCTTTCAGAGACTGAACTGCAGCAGCACATCTTTGTCTCTAGAAACCTAGAACCGAATGGCCAATGGATAGTTTTGCTTATCTAGGGCAATCAATTGCCAGCCCTGCCTATACAATCTACTAGAGTTCTCCTGATCAGAGGAAAAGGAAGACCCAATTCCACATAACTCCCCTCTTGCTGGTCTGCTACATCTCTCTAGAACCTGCCCTACCTCTAAAGAGATGTTCATAGAAGTAGAGATCTTGAAGACTCAAACTCTCTAGAGTCTTAGTCTCAACCATAGCATTCAGGGGTTTGTGATACAAGGTTGTTTCTCACCCATTCTTTAATAGAGCCTAGTTGTTTGACAGCTTTCCCACTGAATGGAAAGAGAATTAGAATGGAAAGGATCACAGAAAAATTTCTTTCCTAGGAAAGCTGTTGCCACTGACAGCACCTGTCCACTCCCTCTGGATGGGAGAGTTCTATGGTCCCCCATCATCCCAGGACTGTGTGTTTGTGTGGACAGAGCTGGTCCTTATTTAGCTTTGCCAATTGTACAGCTTTCTACTGAGAAATAGAGGGAAGAGAATCTGCATATTCTTGAGACTTACAGCTGCTAGCTATGGGCATGTACATTCAATTTGCAGACAAAAAAATACATGGAAGTAAAAGTGCCATGATTGTCACTCTGCTTGCTAGTACAACATCCTAAGAATGAAAACTCTCCTACTGGTTTTCTTGAGTATTTCCTATTTTGGGAGCAGTGCATGGAGGACAGTGTTTTCAGGCCAAAGAGGGGCATGCCACATGTGCCCTGCAAAAAGTAGGTAAATTCAGGACAGGAGAAAGAAATGATGTGGCTTCTAGTTTGGAAACTTTTACTTCAATTAATTATAGTGTAAATATTACTGTAGCAGAGGACAATATTGACTGTAGGCAAGATTTCTTCATATTTCCTGAGGAAGATCAACCATGCCCACATCTCATTTCAACTTTCCTATGTTATCCATTTATTCCCTACTGATTTATAGCATCCTCTAGCATCATCTAGGCATTGTTGTGATGATAGTAAACCTGTCTTTGTTACTGTTATATCAGCACAATAGCAGCTGGGTGGTGCTAGAAGCCTCTAGTGAGGAAGTGGACTTAGAGAGTAACTAAGTTTTAGAGTAACTAATCAAATCCTTCTACCCATTGTTAAAAGAAAAATATTTTAAACCAATTTAAATTTACAGCCAGGCAGAAAAGCAGTCCAAAACAAGAGATTCAGGGTCAGGTTGTTAAAAGGCTATCAGCTTCACATAAAAAAATATTATATATATATATATATATATATATATATATATATATATATATATATGTATGTATATATATGTTTGAATTTTTGACCATGCCCTAAAGCCAACTATGGGACAGGAGCTCTGTGTATGACTAGCAAATGCCTATTTTCAAAAAGAGGAAAAATGATGATCCAAGAGAACTATAAACCAGTTTGTCTGATACTGGGTAGACTCTATAGTAGATCAAAAAGAACTTGATCTGATAGAAAACAACATGGTGATTAACAGAAATCTTCCTGTACTGGTCAAGAATGAGCATTGTCAGATTCTTTTTAATTTGGTAACTTCCTTGATAGATTGTGCAAATAATGTAGACATAGTATATTTTGTTTTCACCAAATAAGTTACTTAAGCAAGAAAATAAAATAAGGTTAATCTGAAAACACTTGTTCTTGACAAATCCATGTTTTAGTAACCAGCTTGTTCTTACCTTGAAGACTGACATGTGGTTTAATTTTGGCTTGTTCTATGCCCATGTCCACAGGGAATAATGCACCACGTGTACCTGTAATTTGGTCAGCAAAATAGTAAAAATTGAATGCTAATGTTGTGTGGAGTCAACCAGATCAACACAGAAATGAAGTATCACAAATTAATGTTTTGCACAAAGGATGAACAATGATTGGCAATGTTACTGCTGGATATGCAATTGATTATCAGTGACACCTAAAAAAACAGAAAACCCATTAGCCAGAATATGGACCAGTTGCAGGAAAATTTGGCAAGTTATACGACAGCTTAACAGTCTTGAGCCCATGATCAGAGTTCGGGTTCAGACCCTCTTCAGAATTAACCCACTGACTGGAGGCAGTGGCTGGAGGAGCTATTAGGGTGAGGTAACATTTGGGACTAGTATAAAAGGCAGGCTAATTTTCAATTGTATGCTCAATTATTCTGTTTTGAGATCATTGGCACTAGACTGCCATTAAGGCTTTTCTGACTATGGCCCTTCATGGAGAAAACCCATTGGCAGTGTTGTGGAACTCACTGAAACCCTGAGCAAGAGGCCCACCCCAAGGACTTGCCTGTAGGCTCCACTGAAGCAGCTGGCCGTTATAAACAATGGACCAGGCCCCTCTCCCTGCTCAGATCTGCTGACTGCTCTAGGATAAAGCAGCTTTATCTCAGAAGTCTATCCCAGTGAGACAAACCAGCAGCCACGTGTGGCTCCCGTGTTCCTTTGTCCTTCCCTTCCTGTATTCCTGACTAAACCAGTTAGTTTCCACTGACTCTGGTGACAGGAAGCAAATAAAAGCCATTGTAAATTTGTTGGTGACCGTATCATTGAAATGACTGCGATTTGGGTTACATATGGAGCTATTGAGGTATAAAGTGCCTCTACATTAGATATACATGATGTATATGATACTGCCTAGAGTCACTTGTACAGTGAGATGGGCAGCATTTATAAATTTGAAGAATGAATGAATGAATGAATGAATGAGAGCCAGTGTGGTGCAGTGGTGAAGGCACCAGGGTAGGAACCCGGAGATGTGAGTTCTAGTCCCGCCTTAGGCACAAAGCCAGCTGGGCGACCTTGGCCAGTCCCTCTCTCTCAGCCTGGGAAGAAGAAGCCAAGGGCAAACCACTTCTGAAATCTTGCCAAGAAAATGGCAGGGACTAGTCCAGGCAGTCGCCAGGAGTCAACACTGACTCAAAGTTACCAAAAAAAAAAAGAACAAAAAGAACAAAACATGACGAATCAGAGTTGAACTGATTTCAAGGAAATTCATGTTACTTTTGCAGGGATCTGATGACCTCTGGGGCTGCAAGCTCCTGCCCACTCAGTCTCCCGCAGCCCTTGAAATGCCTGCAAAAGTGTAATACTCAGAATAGAAACGTGGCATTAACTCCATATGGCAGCCGGTCCTAATTAGATCTTGTCCACATGAAGCCGAGAAGCCTCCATACACCAGCCTTGAAAAAATGACAAAAAGAAGGCCGAAGCTCCTGAAGGAATCAATTGCAATCCGCCCCCCCCCCCCCCCCCAGCTTTCCATCCCCAGCACTGCCACGCAGGCACCCTCTTCACCCTGTTGGAAGGTGACATTTGCTATTAACCTTATATTGGGCCATTTTGTAAATCAATGTCACTTACATTTAATAACAAGTGTAATCAAAGGAATTATGCAAATTTAATTTGATGCTTCTTGAATTATGCAAATCCACTGCACATATAATGGCTTCTGACATGTGCCCAGTTGGAGAATGTTCCATTACCTCCTCTCTTATTACCCCTTTCATTATTTTTATTTTATTTTTATTTTTAAATCCAGTACTCAGAGAAGGGGGCTGCAATGCAGCTTGAGAGTGCAAAATGATGGAGAAAAGATATGTAAGCAGATAATTTCTTTCTCTCCCTCTCTGCCTCTCTCTCTCTCTCACACACACACAGACATGCACACACATCTTCCAAGCATTTCTGTTATTGTTATGGCAGAACAAGGTGGCCAGGGTGGGATGGAAAGGCAGAGAATGTCTGTGCAGGCAATAATGGTGCAGAAATTTGGTCCTAAATTTGAGTCCTATCTTTATTTCTCTAGTACTACTAGACACTACTGCCTAAATTATTAGAAACTGGGGTGACAAGGGGAACGAATGTCATTGTCATGGCATCAAGCAGAAGTCTTGAGACTGAAGGCACTGCTGTATTTCAGAAACACACAACCTACAATCTCCCCAAAACCTGCTAATACCTTCCAAAGATTATCAACTTACATGGAACTTGGTGGAGGTCCTTTTTCACTTTCTGTTCCTCTGAAAAAGAGGGGAGGGAGAGAGAGGGAGCCCCCTCACCTCTTAAAGACAATGATTGGGGGTTGATTGTCCCCCTCACTCCTGGCAGGTGATCCTCAGTGAGACAGGCATTGTAGCTGCAAGGGTTACTGAGAAAGGAGCAGGCTCAGCCATTGGGGCAGTAAAGGTGATGCTGGCCTGCTTTTTCTCTCTGCATCAGGTGTCTGCATTATTCTCTCAGTTGCTTAATAAACTAAGGGGCCAGTTAGAGCTAAATTGGCCCCTTCGTTTATTAAGCAATAGAGATGATAATTGATAGAGGAAAAAGAGTGCTCAGCAGCAATAATACTTTATTGCTAGGATTTATTGATATTTATCTAGGATATCTCCATATTGAGCCAGGATTTGTACAGTATCACCAGGAAATAAGATGGAAAACTCTCTGGATGCATTAGGAATCATTCTGACGCATCAGATGCTTGTATCAGATGCTGGCCCTTCACCCCTACAAAGACCACAGAGTCACACAGAGCTCTTCCATCTTCACCAGCTCCATCCAAACAGAAAACAATTCCAGTTTGAGCCCCTCTACATCCATCCAGGTAGAGACTGTTCATGGTTGCCATGGGACACATGAAATCCTGAGCTACTCCTGACTGGACAACCTCAATATGGATAAAGGACAATGAAATCTCAAGGATAAGGATCACAAGGTAGTACAGTATCACCTTAAGATTTAACTGAGTTATCCCAGTTAACTCAGGAATCCAAATCTTCCCACCATCTCCAGCAGTTTTAGGAAGATGGGAACACAGTGGTACTCTTTGACCACCATAGTTTTATTCCTACAGAACCACCATGTAGTCATTAACACTGTCCTTGAATCTGGCTCTGTGGACAGGAACAGGATCAGTGCAGTCCAATGCTCAACCTACCAAACCAATTTAAAAGAATATCCTATCAAAACCCAGTGATATCAGAGATTCAGCATAGGTTAATACTATCCCTTTCTTGTCTCCTTCTAAAGGCCACCCATCAGAGCAATCAAAGGTGATATAACCCCATAACCAAGGCTGAATTCAGACTGGAATTGGTCCAGCTAATCCAAGGTTTCCCAGAACATTGGAAGCTGCACAGTCCTATCCTTTTGAGCACTTCTTAAGAAAGGTACATTAGTTAGCAGTTGTTAAAAAACAAATGATTTTTAGAAAATATATTCATTATTTTTTAAATTTATATCCTGCCTTTTACTCAGTTTGAGCAAACAAGAAGGTTTTTAAGCAAGTTGTTTGTTGAATTCATGAACAGTGTTCAAAATAAATTAATGGAACAAGTCACAGAACTGTAGAATCCTAGTGCTAGAAGGTGACACTTGGACCACTGACTCAGTACAAAAACCAAATTAAGTAGAAATGAGTAGAACCAATCCATCTAGTACATACATCTCAAATGGGGATGCTAAGGTTTGGGGAGGGGGCTAGGCAATTATGTTTCTCCGTTTTTGATTTTTCCCAATGGAACAGCGTGCCCCCAAAGATCCAGATGGCACCTTCCCACATGGCCTTTAGGAAAGCAGAAAAAATAGAACTGTTTCACAGAGCATTTAATCTATAATGTTGCTGGGGAGTGGATGCCAAGAGAAGGGTTTATGTTATAGTTTTAAAGCAAAGTTTTATGGTGGTTGTTTTAGTTTTATGGATAAGTTGTAAACTATAAGAGTTCATGCTGGTGGTATATAAATATTATAAGAAATAAAGAAAAATGTTAGTCATGATAATTAAAAACTCTATCTAAAAAGATGGTATACTGTATATACCCTTTATGTTATTCCCTTTCTGTATGAGCAACATTCTGCAAAGTGCAGAAAGGGAATGAGAAAGAGCAGGCAAAAGAAATTAAAGACGTGAAATAAGAGAAAGGAAAATATAAGTAAATCTGATTTACATCAATGCCATTCTTTTAAGTACCACATTCTTAGTACATTAAACTTATGCTCATCTCGATATACTCAATCCTCCCTTCCCAGTAACAAAGTAGGCAGAAGCACAATTATACACAGACAATGTTGCTTTCTTCAGCAAACATTAATTCCTCACAACGCACTACTCCCCACATTTTTACTAACTTTCGCACAGCTTAATATTTCTCCATCCATTTCCCCATCATTAGTAATCATTCTACAAAATATACAAGTTTATCTATTTATTCTAGTTTTTGACATTTATGTATAACTTGGAGTTGTTCACTCCATTTTCAAGCAGGGCCACGTTGGTTTTGATATATTAATTTTCAGATCTATATTCTTCGTTGCATCACGCTATCTGATACTTGCTGCCAGTCGCTCAGCCTGAAGCATCATCTGCAGTATCATCTGAACCAGCATCTGCATTCATATCTGCGTTCATAACCAGCATCACACATACATTCATATCCCCAGTCAACTACTGTGATCACAAACATTTATTTTACATTTATCTATAAACAGGTTAGACAAGTAAGGGGACATCACACTCCCTGTTTGGTTTTGAACCATTTGTTAAACATTACAATTATTCTCACACATGCTTTACTGCCATCAGTTCCATGCTTACAGGAAACATTCCATAATTCAAGCCTATTCACTTAATCATACACTTTCTTTAAATCAACAAATATCTCATGCACTTTTTTCTGTTATCATATTTTTCTCAGTGGCCTGCAGAATAATATCTGGTTTGTGCACATATTGTCTGTCGTAAAGCTGCACCGCACTTCCCAAAGTTTGTTCATTGTCACCTCTTATACCCATTCAACCAAAATTCTTCCAAACAACTTCCCAGGAACAAATTGGTATCTCTGTGGTTTTTGCATTTGCTCTTACTACCGATCCCTTTGTATGAAGAAACAGTAACAACATTCTTCCAATCCTCAGGAACAGATGCATCCTTCACACACAGAAGCAAATTGCATAGTCGTACATAAGCAAAATCTCCCACGTACCAGACAGGTAGTCCTCAGTTACAACCACTTGTTCTGCAACTGTTCAAAGTTACGACAGCACTGAACAAGGGGGACTTACAACCAGTCTTTGGAGTTCCAGCTGTTGCAGCCTCCCCACGGTCACATGCTTACAATCCAGGTGCTTAGGTGCCTGACTTACGATTATGATGTCGCAGCGAGCTGTGGTCACATGATCACCATTTGCGACTTTCCCCGCCAGCTTCCTACAAGCAAAATCAGTGAGGAAACTAGCAGGGAAAGTTGCAAGTTGCTCCTGTTGCTTTTTCTCCCAAGGAGCCGCTGCTGGCCTGCCCACATTCCATAGTGCCTGTGGCTGCTGCCCACCCACCCACGCTTTTTTCTGAGTTTTACAATCATGCAACTTATCTATTTTTTTTTTTAATTTTCAAAGCACATAAAAAACAGGTGGCGTTTTGATCACACCATTGTGCCCACCAGCCTGACCCTTTCAATAACCTGCAGATACACTTGCATGCAATCCAAAGAGAAGGGTCTTCTCAGAATGAGCCAAGACTTGACAAGCCTGGCTGTTGTCTTTTCAAGGCCTAACCTTGGTGCCCGGCAACTGCCTGCAGTTTTGACTATCAGCACAAGCTTCTTGGGCTGGCCCAGCTGGATGCTTGTGGCCCAAAGGCCTGAAGACTGCTTTCCCAAGGCTATCTTCTCCTTCTAAAAAGGAACATTGCATTTGAAGATTAAGCCAGGAGCCTTCCTTGAACTATGGGTCAGAGGGCAAGAGTACTCAAAATAGAAGAAGCAGACTGATGAGTCAGCTAGATGCTGCCAGTGCGAGTACACTGTATGGCAAATGAAGTTGTTGTTGCCCCCAGTGTGGCCATCCACCCTATGACTCCACAGTGTCCACTCAATAGGCAGAATCACACTTGCTATTTAAGCTGCTCCTGGCCTGGGCTCATGACACTAAGCTAGTTTGCATGGTGTTTTCATTGTGCATTTGATTTGATTTGACTGTATATGTTTTTACTCAAATTGTATCTTACGATTTGTTTTACTTACAGTGTGTTTTAATGTAAACTGCCCAGATAGCTTTGGCTACTGGGCAGTTTAAGAAATTTAATTAATAAAATAAAATCTGGTTAAGAAAATCCTGTCTGGACTGAGACACTTTAGCAGCCTGCAAGATATTCAGTCTGGACAGCATGCTACCCCGTCTTCCCTTTAGACAACTTCCCTTCCCCTGTACCAGAAAGATACATGCAGATACAACAAGGAACTTTTAAAAGTGTTTTTTTTCCTGGCAACCTTCTCTGAACTAGACAAGAATCTTAACCACTGAGCTATTTCTCAGTGCTTGCAAGGGGACGTATAGAATCCATAAAGAGTGCATGATGAGCAGTGCCGCCCCTGAAGGGGTGGTCCTTCCTCTGCAAAGTAGCCAATGAACGGCTGAGGTTAGCCTGCAGCAAACTGACGTGCTGAATCCCAAATGGGCAGGAACCCTGGAGGCCCCCTTGGGTGGGAATGGGCACCTTTGAGCTGGAGTGGGAGATGTGTGTGGAAGTTGCCTTCAGAGTGAGTGGAGGATCAGCAGGAGGCAACGCCTTCCATTTCTGCCCTTCAGAAATAGTTGCCAGCTGGTTCTGGCGGTGGGCAGGAGGGAAGTCCAGATCTCACCACAGGCAGCATCCGTTTGCTTCTGCTGCATGTATTTCATTGAATGGTTTCTTTTAACACATCATGGAGCCACTGCAGGGCCAGAGAACGGGTTCCCAGAAGGGAGGGCTGCCAGATTTGGGCTGCAGACATCTGGACAACCACTAGCTGGCAGCAGAGAAATACAGAACCTGCTGGTTGTTTGGCTTCCTCACTGCAAACCTTATGCCTCTGTAGGAAAGTCTGTCTCCTTCCTAGATTGCCTGGGCAGGAGACGCTTCTTGCGGGTAGTTGTCACAAAGCTGTGAGCCCCCCAGTAGACCTTGTGTGCTTCGCAGTGTTTCATGACTGTCCCCATAGCATGGAAGAATCACAGTCAGCTTGGCTAGAGGCTCCCACACAGTGGCAGCATTCCTATTCACACGATATAATGCAAAACAGTAAATAACTTCAATATCTTTCTAAAGAGGCATAAAAGGTATTTTATGGTTATTTTAAAGGTTGGCAAACTGTTTTTTCACAGGGTGGAAATACAACAATGATCAGAAAACAATGTTTTCAAAATATCATTTTTAAAATGTGCACAAAACTTTTTTTATTTAATTGGATTATACAACTATTTCAGTAATTACAGATAAGAAATATTTTCATGCAACTTAAACTTTTTATTTAAAAAAATAATATGAGAAAATGGATACATTTATTTATATAGTTTGTATACAGGTAGTCCTTGGATAACGATGGTAACTGGAACTGGAATTTCCATCCCTGAGCAACGCAGTTGTAAAGAGCGGCATCATGTGACTGTGCCGCTTAGCGATGGCAGTTCCGGCAGTTCTGGTTGCCATCACTTAGTGAATCCCACGGGACTGACTTTGCTTGTAGAAAGCCGACAATGAAAGTTGCAAATGGCAGTCATGTGACTGCAGGATGCTGCGACATTGTAATTGTGAGCCGGGTGCTGAGCGCCCAGATTGTGATCACACGGCCGCGCAGATGCTGCAACAACTGAACTTCAAGGGCTGATCACAAGTACCACTTGTGCAGTGCCATTGTAACTCTGAGTGGTCATTGAACAAATGGTTATTAAGCGAGGATCACCTATAATACCTTATAGCAACTCTGGGCAGCATATAATAAAATCATCCCTAAAATAGCCCATCTAAAAATAATACCCACTGTAAAATAATTCAACATGAAACAATATAACAAACCAAAAGAAAAAAGAAAGCAGATACTCCCTGGTAGGAACTAAAAGCCTGTCGAAAAAGTCACTTTAAATGCCTTCTGAAGTGCCAGAAGTAAGGGTACCAAGAACAGCTCTGGAGAGAGTGTGCTCCACACCACAAAAGCCTGCTTGCTAGTCCACAGCCCTCCAACTTCTCATCAGTGCAGGATCTTGAGCAGGCCCTATATCTTGGATTCCTGATGTAATCTGGGAAAAATAGCAATTAAAGTGTGCCAAAGTAGTTACACAACCATATTCTCATCTATCCACTCTCAGAACTAATGTCCCTCCATAAAAGGGAGGAAATGAGAAAGGAAGTTGAAGGTAAGGACAGAAGAATATTTTCCCTTATACGTATCCACACTATTTCTGTTATTGGATTAGCGCATTTAGTTGCACTCTCGCTATTAGATGATGAAGTACTGTGATATAAAGGTAAGAGAGTAGCTTTAAGTTGATATGTAGTAGAACAGTCTGCCTAGAACACAATGGGCTTCCCCTCACTGGAAGTGGGGTCAGATGGCCACCTGCCAGGGATGGGCTAGTAGATTCATGCACTAAGCAAGGGGTTGGACTAGATTACCTAATCCCTTCCAGTCTGAACATTCTATGATTCTACAACAAAAATAGTTTCCATGATGAACATAACATAATATGTTGTTAACATATACAAAATTATTAAAATTATACTGCCTGGAACCTTGAGTATAAGATATGGCAACTCTAGGCCTAACAGTTGGCACTCAAATTCTTCTGCTGCCATAGGTTCATTGGTGATATAAAACCAAGTTCTGCTCTTACTTCAGTTTTCGTTTACAATGGAAAAGTACCTTGTGACTTACTGAAGAAGAGGATTATGAGATTTTAAAATCTTTTTAGATTTTAAAGTTTTAAATTTTAGAAGGAAATGGTGTCATTCATCCTATCTAAGCTTGAAGAACATAAGAACAACCTCATCTTTGTCTAGGATTTTGAGTCTCGAGATCAGTGTTTCTCAAACCTTAGCAACTTTAGCTGGCTGGGGAATTCTGGGAGTTGAAGTCCACATATCTTAAAGTTGCCAAGGTTGAGAAACACTGCTCTAGATGCTTTTAATGTCAGTCCTTTCCTGCTGATTTCTAGCATGGAATTTGCCTGTTTCACTGGTGTCCTGTTGTAACTAAGAGTACTATGACCCAATACCTTTTTCCTGGTTAGTTCCAAGCAGTTTAGTTTCATCAGGATATAAGTGAAGTTAGCAGGTTCTGCCCCAATATGCATCACTCTACACTTACAAGTAGACCTCACTTAACAACGGTAATTGGGACCTAAATTTCCATCACTAAGTGACAAGATCATAAAACATGACGTCACATGAGCATGCCACTTAGTAACAACAGTTCCAGCAGTTCTGGTTGCTGTCGTTAAGTGAATCATGAACGGTTGTTAAGCGTGATGAATAAACACTTCTGTAAGGGTTCACTAAAAGTTCAGCAGTTTACACCACCTCTGGGTGGAGAGCTAACATTATAATTAGCTTTAGGCATGAGTGCACAAGGAAATTATGTTGATGTAGCTTGTATTTTCAGCTTTAGTAAGGAGTGCATAATAGGGCAGTGTGCAAAAGAGTTAACAATGCGCATGAGCAAGGATCAGGGAGTGAATGATGTTAGGCAGCTGAAAGTGATAAGGATGGCATGTGCAGGTGTCTCTTTAGTATCCGTAAAAACATAGGCATAGAGTAGAGGGCAACGCAAGAGTACCCATGGACTGAGAATTCCACACTCTGTGTAGCTTATCACTTTGTGGCTGAAGAATGTACAATTTATGACTTTGTATCTTGTTGCAAGAATGTATAAAAATTCTGTTAACTTGAAAGCACATATGCACGCTTTGGAAAATATTCCCACACATCATCTTTGTTCTGTGCAGAATAAATATTTTATTATTTCTACCCTTGGTGTGTTTTATTGGGCAAAATTGCATGCCAGGCTAGAACCCCCCAGAGTTTCTGGGACATCTCCATTTACTTTGTTCATCAGAAGCTGGTGGTGAAGGTTGCAAATGACGATCACGTGACCATGGGGACCCTGTAAGTGCAAGAACCGGTCATAAGTACCACTCATTCAAAGCTGCTGTAAGTTCAAACAGTCACTGAATAAGTGGTCATTAAGCGAGGATCACCTGTAGTTAAAATGAACTGCTTTGCCACCTGGGTGTCCCACATTAAGGAGAACCTTCTGGAGCTTCTCAGACTCACTTTTGGGTTTCACCACCTTGAATAGTTTGGTATTAACCACATACCTGGCCAGTTCACTGACCCCTTAATTAAGAATATTTATTACTAACTTAAAAAGCACTGGTTCTCACACAAATTCTTGAGAGACTCCACCTTTTTCCATTAAGAAAATTGCCCACTTCTACCAACTGTTTGATTCTGGTTTCTTAACCAATCCATAAAAGAATAGGACTTCTTAGCCCACGACCACTAAGTTTACTCAAGAGCCTCTGAGGAGTTTTAAAGTAATGGGGATAATATTTATATACTCAGAGTAATATTGATTAATCTATTTAGCTAGTACCATTATTAATGCTTTTATTTTATTGATCAAACTATTTATTGATCAAATTATTGGGATAGAACCACTGATAATGCTTTTTTATTTTGTGTGTATGAAAAAAAGAAGTCTGGAAAAAGCTAATTGGGAAACTTTTGTAGGAATAATGGTGTATTATGCGTAGAGATACTCCTTCAGTGGCATTTCCTATGATTTCATCAAATCGTCTTTGATTATTTATCCTGAATTAGAGTTTTTATTCTTGTGCCTCTGCATTCTTCCATTTTCCATTATATCTCAGAATCACAAAACCCTAGAGTTGGAAGAAATCATTTAGGCCAACAAGTCCAAACCTCCTGTTCATTCCAAAAATCCAAATTAAAGCATCTCAGACAGATGGCAGTTCAGTCTCTGCTTGAACATATTTTGTGAAGGGGACCCATTCTAGGTCATTGGTTCTGCTCCCTTCTCCTTAAGATACTCCCCCCCCCCCGCTCCCCATTTGATGATAGGGAGAATATATGTTCTTCTCAATCATTTGACACTTCACCTATTCTCTGGTATTTCTCAAATCACAGAATCATAAATATAAGGGTTACAAGGGACCTTGGAGATCATTTAGTCCAACCCCCTGGCCAAGTTAGGAATCCAGTAGTGTAGCACTCCTGTCAGCCTCTCTTTCGATACTTCCAGTGAAATACAGTCCGCTGCCTCCCAAGGCAGTCAATTCCACAGTTGAACAACTTTCACAATTCAGAAACGCTTCCTAATGTCCCAACTGAAATCCGTTTCTTGCCTTCTCTTCTGGAACCACACTGAACATGTCTGCCTGGTCTTCTGCTTGACCTTTGGATATTTGAAGACAGCTATCATGGTTTTCTCACTTTTTTTCCCCTCCAGGTTTAATACACCCATTGTCACTAATTATACCTCATCAGTTTCGCTCTTCCGGGTCCCTTATCATCTTGGTTGCTCCCCTTTGGACATCCTCCAGTTTGTTGATAAACTTCCTAAAAATATAGCGCTCAAAAATAATTGCAGTTTTCTAGGTGTGATATGGCTAATGCAAAATATAGAGAAAGAATGACTTCTGTTGATCCATACGTAATTTTGGCCCAGACCATCAGGAAGTTCTTTCAATATCCTAGGAAGTAATTCATCTAGCTCTGCAGATTTAAATCAAAATCATCATTTTTTTTTTTTTTTTTTGGTCAGTCTCAAGCTTCAGTTGTGGCCCCTTCATCCTGCTCTTCACAGTGTCCTGGTGGTATAACAGTACATACTTTTTTGGTTGTAGATGACTGAATAGGAGTTGAGTAATTTTTCATTGTTGTTGTTGCTGTTGTTACCTGTTAGCATTTTGCCATTTCCCCAAGCAGCTGGTACACTGATTTTCTGTTTATTTTGAACAAAGCTAAAGAAAATCTTTTTGTTGTCCTTAATATCCTTCACTAACTTCATCTCCCACAAAAAGTCTTCTATGATTGCAGTGGGATATAAATTTTATTAATAAATAAATAAATAAAATCTCACCCTGAGCTATCGTTTTCCTAACATCAGCTATACAGATGGGCTTATGTGTTCTTTCTTGGTGACTTGGCTCATCTTTCATGTCCTATGTGTGTTCTTTTTGGTTTTCAGATCTTCATTAAGCTTTCCATGTAGCCATATTTATTTAACATTTTCTCACATTTATTTTACGTTACACAACCTGAATGGGTGGGGAAAAAAAAGTAATGCTTCCTTCTGGCAAGCAGAAGACCACCATAATTTTACATTTTCATGTCAAACTGTATATAAGAAATGTAGAAAGTCCTTAATGGGATTATATTTTCATGCTTTCAAGAAACCTGAATGCAAACATGATTGATCCAGATACCAATTTTTCTAGTGCTTGTTCTGTCCTAGAAACATTTACATAATATTAGTAGTGTGAGTTGTTCTCTTGCTAGTCTGATTCTGGACTTACTCAAATTATATTTACGCTGTGATACGAGACAGAATTCACTGGGGCTTACTTAGGTATGTTGAGGCTGGATGTTGGGTTTAGGGGACATCATGGTCGGTCCATGATGGTAAACAGTTGGTAATCACTGGTTATTACTGCCACAAAGCAATTTCACCATTCTTCTTCCCTACCTGCCACCCCCCCTCCAATCATGATACATTCAGATGATCATTTAGTGACAGTTTTATAGAGAGCTTTACCGGTTTTCTCTTGAACTTTGTCACATTTCCTTAGTATCTCTGCATTTCACTTTTTTCACTTTGGTATTTTGCTTGTTTATTCATTTTCTTGAGTAAAAAAATGCTAGGAGAGAACAGGCAGTTCAAATGAAAGGCAGAAGGAGAGCAAGCAGACGAACAGAAACAAGCGAGGAAGAAACAAAACCATCGTCTAATTGGCCTGCAGTGAATTATTCACATGTATAATCTTTTTTGAAAATTCCTGCGCAAAGCAATGCAAGCAAATGCTGTTCATGTTTAAAAGTCATTTCCATAAGTAAGTGCAATTTCTCTAGTGTTTGCCCCTGTTTAATGAAGTGAATTCTTGTTTGCATTTCTCCCAATTTCCCAACGAAATGCGCCCAAGCGTTTGCACCAAAATTACTCGGCCCAAATTAAAACCCTTCAACACTTTTCAAAAAGGAAAAGGAGGTATATGTGTGTCTGGAGGGGCAAGATCATGCTTATTTTTAAAATGCCTTAAGTGCACCCCAAGATACTAATTTATTTTTAGACACTCATTATTAAGAGTGTTAGTAAGTTCCCCCTTCTAGTTCTCTCCCCATTCCTCTCCCCCTCTATTTCTTATTTAAATGAACTTAATGGCAGTAGATGCAAATGTCTGGAAGAGGAAAATAGTTAACATTTATTTATTCTTACTGTTGTCTCTTCCCTGGCTGCTATCATTAGAACAGTTCGCTGCATCCCATTCGCTCCCATTAGCTCTGCTATCAGAGCTACCCAGCACGACTCCAGTCCTGCTCGAAGTGCTTTCCTGCAGCCCACATAGGGGCTGCATCATCATTTGCAAGGCACTGGCTTAATGACAAGAGGGAAGGGGGAAAAAATCCCAGAAAATATTGCAGACTGATCTCTGGAAACAACAAAACAAAACAGCCCTTTCCTGAAACACTAGCAACAGTGACAGAACAATTGATTTCCCCGTTCAAGCAGGATACGGTCTTCCCAATTTCTGGTATAGCGTGGATCACATCCGTGGCATTTTCTTGCTTGGGGTGGGCAATCTGTGCCAGGACAGGCATACTGCTGTAATCCCTTCATCCAGGCAGTGCTTGAAAAAAGACACCAGTGGGAACTAAAAGTGCTTCGAAAGGCACTCAGGAAGACCCAGTGAGACTGCAAAGGACTCAAACAGCTGTTGTTTGTGCTAGGCTGCACACCCCAGTGTGCTGTTGCCAGGCATCAGATTCTCAAGAGCTTCTGGTCAAGATGGATACCACACATAATTTCCTGCCCTCTTAGAGACTGGGCAGAATCAACTGTCAGAGAGGTACGTTAGTAGCCAATCTACATGAGTATTTTATCCCAGGATTGTGACATTTGGCCACGCCACACCAGTGCGGCACATGACACACTCCCCAACCTGTCCTCATGACACTGTTTTCCCTCAATATTCCATTTTTCCACCAGAATGATTTTATGATATTTCTTTTGGGTGATTGTGGCTTCTGTATTCTGCCAACTGAAGTGTGTTTTAATCTTGAGACATAATTCTTACTAGTGGATTTCAAAGTCTAGCTGTTTAATAGGTGGCTGGGGCAGCTGTATCTTTTGTGAGTGCCACGGAGGAGGGTGAGACTGCTGAGAATGGAATAAAATACAGAGAAAAGCAAAGGCTGTTGTTCATCTAATGGGATCTGGCCCAGAGCTTAATTTCTTAAAAAATGTTTGGAAACTACACACTTTGCTGTTCTGGGGGGTGAAAAGAGACTCATGGAAAAGAAATCAATGAGTTCTGGTTGTTGGGTGCATACTACTGTGCACCTATTGACCTTCTCATCCTACAACAGAAGAAAAAAGCAACCTGTAATAGCAACACTTGGAACTCTCAGCTGCTTTTCTGTGAGGAAAATACACATGGCCTTTCAAACACATCCCATTTCTTCTGATCTAAAAACACTGTTTTGTTATCAACCCACTTGTATTCCTATTGAGAAGCAGCTGTAATTGGAAAAAATACTGGAGTGGTGGTGCCTCACACCCAACAGAATCTCCAGAGGAGATCCTGACCTCCCAGCTGAAGAGGGGAGAAGTCCACCACCCACCCCATCTGTCCCACCCCACCTGCCCCTCGGTGGTCAGGATGGTCCCTCTTCAGCCTTCTTGCCTGAAGATACATCTGAACTCCCAGACCAGCCATTGAGAAGGAAAGGGAAACAGAAGCTGTATGATCCCATTCACAGGAAGTGATTTCAGCCCAGGTAATATTCTTGAACACAAGAAGTTCGCAATGCAGATTTTTTGCCCAAATATTTCACCCAGGGTATACCAACCAAATTCATTGGAATTTATTTCTAAGCTACATATGCTTAAAATAACAATAATGAAGAGAAAGGAGGGGATTCTGAATATAATGAAGCAAATTATATCATATCCTATGTTTGTCTATTTCTTATCAGAATTTACATTGTCATTTTTAGATGAAAGTAGGAGCTAAATTGTAGTGCTTTAACCAATATACCAAAATATACAATGAGGGCTGATTTACTTGAGAGACAGAGGTTTGTACCCTGATGGCTTGAATTAAAATTTTGCTTTCCTAGGTATTCGCTGAGAAACCTAAAACCATTTCTCCCATGCCACCCAATCTCTCTTCTTCCTACCTCTTTCTTTCCTGAACAGCTTCAGAATGCAAAAGTACCAGCTAAACATTCTAATTGAGAATACAGATAATTACCTCTGCAAAATATTTGTTTAATTGCACTTAACATGAGGCAATCAGATGTAAATAAAAGAGAGTTTTAGCAATGATTTATTAAGCAGATATGATACATAACTCTTATAAAGTTATCCAGAGTTCTTTTCTTCTCTGCTTTTCCCTATTCATTCCATTTACAGCTTCTTATGCTATGATATTGTGAATCAGAAATAAATCTCAACTCAACTCATGTTTATAATTACATAAATGGTCCTTTTTTCTAAATCTCCTTTTACCTGGTTTCAAACCTCATTTAAATAAGGGGGCAGCCTTACTTACCCTGGCAGACAATCTTCACTGGTCAAAGGAATATTTTTTCTTGTTTCTGCTGAAGCGTCTAAGCAACTTTCAGTAATACCAGCTACAGTGTGCCTGGAGGACATTGTGCAGGGGGGTGGACTAGATGGTCTCAAAGGTATTTTCCAACCATTAATTTTATGATTCTGTGACATAGCATTAGCAGCATGTTATTTTAGATTTTGTATTCATCTTCAGATATACCCTATGTTATATATTGAACAGATAAGAAAAGGGCCATGGTTACATACAAAGAAACGACTTGTTATGGGACTTGACTATCTAATGCTGGATTACTTGATTTTATAAAACACTAAAACTAAGTGTAGTCGAGTGCATCACTTGGACTTCATAAAAGTAGACTTTAATAAATTCAACTAGAATTCCATGGCAGGAGAATTTCATGGGGAAAAAAACCCCTAAAAATGAGTAGAAGTTCTTAGAAGCAGAGATTCTAAACGCACAAGTATAAACAATTTCAAAGAAAGAAAAAATGGAGTGAGATGCCATGAAGCTTAGCAGTAAGGCCTTTTATTAATTTTATTTAATGTTTTGAATGAAAAGGTGGAAAAAATACTAATCAAATTTGCAGATGACACAAAGCGTGGGTGATAGATCATACCCCAAAAGAGCAACAAATTCAAAATATTATTGCAAAATGGAATGAAAATAGCAAAAAGAAATTTAAAAGAAATTCCAAGTTCTTCACTTAGGAAACAAAATCAAATGCACAGGTATAAACAGAAAATAGCTGGTTTGACAAAAGCGCTTGCAAAAAAGAGCTTAGAACAGTTGATTTAAACTGCATCATCTACCTCAACCTCTTACAAGCCCAAATGTAGAATGATGGAGGCTTCTTTTCATTGGGTGAGCTTAGGTGAAACCCAGACAGGCATCTGTATGGGATGCTTTAATTTGGATTTCTGCACTGAGAGATCAATGCTATACCCAGGCCTAAAACCCAACTGAAAATGGTCGAGATAATCCATTTCCTTCAGGACCCTCTGAATATGCAGCCCAGCCACCTTCTCTATAATCTTCCCTAAATGGGGAAGGATGGAGACTGGCCAGAAATTATCCAGCACCATTGGGATCCAGCAGTGGTTTCTGGAAGAGAGGGCAAACCACTGCTTCCTTAAGGCCAGTAGAACCATTCCTCATTCGAGGATGAATTTGTCACTGTTTGGTCCAACCACACACTGTCTTCCTGGAGGCCTTGACTGATCAGAAGGGACCTAGATCTAATAAACAGGTAGCTGTGCTAACAACCCAAGCTGCGATTAAATATCAGGAAAAATTTTCTAAAGGCTAGATCAGTTCCATGATGGAACAAATTACTAAGAGATGTTGTTTGTTTCTCTTTATTTGATATGTTCAAGCCATCCTTCTGGGATGCTTTAATGTGGATTCCTACACTAAGCAGACATTGGATTCAGGGGCCTAAATGGTCCCTTCCAAATCTATGATTCTTTGAAAATAAATTCTGCATCTTTCAAACTTGCAGAATCTTATTCTCTAGACTTACAGGCTTGAATATATGCACACATAGGCACACACACACACTTTATAGGGGACACATAATTCTTCCTTTCTTGCAAGTTTATTGACTATGCTTAATGAATCTATTATTTGTAGCAAAAATCAGAACAATGCCTTTGTTCAGACTTCCATTGATTGCCACATTCCCAAAATTTTGGTCTGGACACATCTAGTTTTACCATTTTGGTGACCTTTGTTGTGGCCCAATTTTCTGTTTTAACTGACTGCAAAAATGTTTGTGAACTGTATAGATGAGCTAAGGCCAAGTAACTGATTTATCTAAGGAAATCCAGTACCGTGTACTCCCAGTTTCACCGCCTTCAGGAAGAGGCATCATCATTCTTAGGAATAACTCTTTCTTTTATGCATACAACCCGCTCATCTGTCTATCTGAAATCTGACATGGGTGCTCCCTATTGTAGGAACTATTGTAGCTATGAGTTTAATCTGACTCTGCTTCCAAAAAATGAAGTAATGGGAACTTAAAACAATCAGATGTTAAAGGACTGTGTGTTGAATATACTGAAACCAGGTTCTATGAAATTTAGCCCACTTCACCTCCTTATAAAAATCTAATCAATATTTCATCCTGTTTTCCTGAAAATAATTTTAATAGGTTGGTTTTCTAAATTTAAATGCGTCTTTGAAATGTTGACATCATTTACATTTGAATTTTAAAATATTTTATTATCAAAAATAATGTTACTGTAAATAGAGAGTAAACACCACTGCTATTTTGGCAAATACAGCGGTAGCCATTCACATCAGTATTTTAAAAGCATTGTTGTATTCTTGTTTAAATGATAACAATACTTTTACCTACTTCTTTTCTTTACATCTTGGGTTGCTAGAACTTTCCTCTGGCCTCTCTCTCTTCCACTCCCCTGCTTGTAGGATTCTTGATAGTTCCCAGTCCTTTTATAATGAGCACTGCAGAATTACAGCTAATTAAAGATGCAAATGATACTGGGAAGAGGGAGGGGAGGTGGAAGCTACTAGCTGTGTGCAACTCTGCAGTAAAATGTTTTCAACCTCAGCAGAAAAGTTATCAAAGGAGACAATGTCAACTTTAGATGAGTTTTGACTGCAGAAGATTCTGAGAGCAACACTTTCCTCTGCATATGTTGCAGCAACTGCTTTCCTTCTTTAGAATTGGCATTACAGGGCCTTGTGCTCCCATGTGAGGACAAAGGATAAAACTAACATAGGGCTGAGGATGGGGCACATAGAGTTGTGAATGAGAGAAAACAGAGGAAATACAGGGAGCACTGCTTTTCTATCCCAAGTCTAAAGAGAGTCATCTGCCCCCTAGAGAGAATATCCCTTGCACTCTGTGCCCAGGAGTTGTGATATCCAATAACCAGGAGGACTGGGGATTTGGGGAGTTGATATCTAAGAACATCTGAAGAGCAACAAATTGGGGATGTCTTAGACCATGTTTCTCAATCTTGACAACCTTAAGATGTTTGGACTACCAACTCCAGAATTCTCCATGCTGGTTGGGGAATTCTGGGAGTTGAAGTCCACAGATCTTAAAGTTGCCAAGGTTGAGAAACACTGCCATAGACCATGAATTGTCCTAAACTGGAGGAAAAAAAGGCATTGGTGAGACTGGGAAAGGGAAAGTGCCCATATTTAGGGGAGGAGAAAAGATTGTATATTTACAATTTTAACTCAAGCCCAGCTGTATAATCTTCCCAAAACATCACAAAAATTGCAATGCTTTGTCATTTTTTCATAATTTCCAATAAAACAAATATATGACAACCTGTATTTTAGGACTCTGCAAGGATGACCTGCCCTGCTTTGTAGCTAAATAATCAGCTCAGAAAGTAGCATGAACTGTGCTGAGATGTCCACCCTGTTTTGATCCAATTTTGAAGCATTATTTGGGAGAAGTGGAACTCCTCCTTCTCATTATGTACCATTATTTTGTCTAACAACACCTATAACATTTTTGTTTACATAAAAGAGGAGAAAATTAGGGGGACGTCAGACCAAATTTCATAGAAATTGATGCAGTGTTCTTAAAGTTGCAATCCTTCAAATGCTCAGTTACTAAAGTGCCCATTCTTTTTTGATGTTCATCTTAATGGGATAAAATTTACGGGAAAACTGGAATATTATGAGGAGTTGAAATGTGCCAAATTTCATAGAAATCAGTGCAGCAGTTTTAAAGTTCCAGAATTGATTCTTTTTCTCATAGCAGCAGTTTGTTCAGTTCATTCCCGCTGCAGCACATTTGGTGAGACTTTTCCCTAACTGTCCTTAAGACGCATACACAGTTAGTATCAGCAGGGCCAAAATGGGATGGAAGGACACATGATAGAAACAAGACACAAACGCCCCTCTTGTTGCATCCTATTTACAGTTATTTAGCAAAGCTAATAATAAATAATATATAATTTGCAACAACAACAACCGAACTAGTGAAAGAAACATCAATATAACTGAAAAAATGATGTCTTTAAAGAAAAATTTGGAATATGCTGTAAAAAGAAAGAGAAGAAAGAAAATAAGCTGAATGGAAAGGTGGATAAACAAACTGAAGAAGGAACAAGTGAGAATGGGAATGAAGATGATGAAAAAAATAAAATAAGTTCATAGGAGAGCAAAGCCACCCTGAGAACTATACTAAAAGGGATCCTGGATGACTATGAGGTATGACTGGTGTACATTTGCTGCCATTGTGAATGACATTCTTCCTACTCACCTCCAGCCTGTCTCTACTCCAAATTTTGAATTAGGGGTAGGGAAAGTAGGACAAAACTCATCGTTCTCTTCCATACTGGATTTTTAATTTTTGTGGAACGTCTTATGGAACAATGTACACAAAAATACGTGCACACAAAAATGATTGTTTTAGAGAAAATTGCTTGAAAGTGCTTATGTTTGGGAAATTTGCATACTAAATGGATATACTGTATTCTGAAAAATTGTAGAAAATAAATCATGTTAGCTTAAACACAGAGACATGGATAAAGTGAGATGAAAGCAGGACAAAATGGAAACTTCCAAACTTTTCATCTGGTGATGTCCCACATTATACTGAAACTTTTTTCTAGGCCTCATAATTTTAATTTTAAATGGGGAAAAAATGGGCAGGTTGAATTTGATAGTTCAACCCTGTGAGTTTGATAGTTCAGTTTGCAATCTAAGGATGAAACTAAGTATCTATGAAGGATTTCAGCTACCTATATGTATAATTCATAATTGTTTTAATGGTTTTAATTATTGAAATTGTTTGCTGCCCAGAGTCACTTGGATTGAAATGGGTGGCTATAGAAATTGCATAAATAAATAAATAAATGTCCTCCCAACTCAGCTTCAGAGGAAGGATTTTCCACAAGATGTTAGATGTCCTTTTTGAACATTTGTTGTATTTTTAATCAATCGTTGCATTTACAGCATTTGCATTATCTTTGGTTTGTTTTTAACTTTGTTGTACAATGGTCAAAGTTGTAAGGTTAGGGTGGTTTACAAATATAGTAAATAAACAAATGTATTTCTAATACCTGAACTCAATCAATCAATATTGTATTATGGTCACAGACCAGAATTACAAATAAAATGCATTAAAAATGAAATAAAACAAAACATGATAATATATTACAGTTAATGGTGGGATCATCAGTGAGCAATCAAAGTCTGCCTAATTTTACAGACAGTGTAACAAAATTTAGCTATATTCAAAGAAACTGAATCATACTGATCAGATAGCAACAACTGTATATAAAAAGATCAGAATTTCCTGGGTATTTTACCAAATAGGGAGTTGTAAAATGGGTCCGTGAGTCCTTATAGAAGGTACAGTACAGAACTCAGAGGAGGTGCAAAACGTGTGTCTGATGAGCTACAGGAACAAATAAGCTGAAGAGATTTCCAGCTACTGTAATCTGACTGCCCCTTTAGGTTTCATATCAGTTCCCCACTCTGCATGTAATTGGTCTAAACTAATGATTTTGCCAATACTACACGCATTTGGACTAGAAACTTTTTCCTGAGAGTTCTGTTTTGTGCATGAAAAAGCAGTGTCTATTCCAGAAAAACCTATTTTGTATGTTTGCCTACAGAGAAGTTTTAGGACAAGCAAAGACACTTATAGGAGTAGCAACACATATAGTGGTTAAGACAAAAAATAGCATATTCAGTAATAATTAAAGAAAAAAACTTGCTTGAAAATGCATTCATTTTCCACATGCTCCGAAAACCCTGGAAATTGCATTTTAAGATACCCATCTCAAACTATGTACCATGTAAGCCGGAATAAAAAAGGCCTCCACAGACTTTATGGAAACAGAACAATTCAGCAAAACAGATTCCACCTGCTGCATGAATGGTGGCTGAACTGAGTCCACAAACATGTAACTTTTTCTGGTTAAAAAAAAAAAAATCAGTGGGAAAAAAACTCAAATAAGCCAAACAATTGCTAACATAGCTTTAAAGAGAAATATTTTTTCTTAGTAAAATGTGTCTGTTGTTCTTGCTTAAGTGACTTTCACATGTAACATTAACCTTTAGGCAGCTTCTAGATTCGGCTGTGCCCATTCTGTGCAAGACAGGCAAAGCCCCATTTTAAGGTGCCCCAGGCAGGAGTACCTTGGAGTGCCAGCTCCCATTCAGCTTCACTGTCCCACACCTTTCCCGAAGGGGAGACATGCCAGGCAGCTGGCATTAGAAGGCGCTCCCTGCAGGGAGCATATTCAGCCACTGGCAGCTTCATGCTTTGCCCATCCTCTTCCCTCCCAGAGGGAAAGACGCCAGGTGGGTTAAAACAGCTCCCCAGGCACTGCTTACAGCTTGAGTTTATATTTAAAAAAGAGTCATCTTAAAGTGGACAAAAGTCCATAGGAAATAATGGGAAACTACTGACATGACAGAAAGCAGTGTGAGCTGCACAGAGGCAACGTACAAAGGAAATGGAATGGAACAAAACAGAGAAATGAGATGAGATGGTTTATGTTGCTTTTCTGCTCCGTTATTTCTTATTTCTACTCCACGTTACTTCAAACTATTTTGTCACTGTAGCAGTCACAAGGCCGCAGGCACTGCCCAACTGTGGCCCCACCTTCCTGCCATGGAGCCCATTCATTACCGTCACTACTTAATCTTACACTTTGTATTCTGTTATTTTGGAAGCTTTAGGTAGAGTCCATGAATCATGTAGAAAAGGGGTTTCAAAAATTGAGCTTACCATTAAGAAGAGCCTTCTGAACTGGAACTAGAAAGAGTTCCCTTGAAGAAGGTCTATGCCTAGACATGGAATTATCTGCTGGAAGCAGCCTGCCAGCCCAAGAACTGAAATGAATGGTGATTGGTATAAGATGATGGGTCCACTGGAACAGACCATCCTCTCACTCTAGGGATGTTCAAAATGTTCTGACTTTGGAATATGCCACACCAGAAATGGTTCTTTTGTGTATGTCCTGCTTAGAAGAAAACACTTGCATCCTGTAGCCTTTGTTTTGAGCTCAGGGCAAAACACAGTAGATTTAGACCCAAACAGGGTCTTCTCAACAATGTTGTTTCAAGCATTCCAGCTAGTTCAGTTGTTTTGTGACTCCCAATTGGGCTATTTTTCTTCAAAATATTTCTAATATAACAGTAGATTAACAGGAACTGGTTCCAATCCTGCTACTGTTGGCTGAGAATGGATTTGGTGATAAAGGAGTAGGGTGAGAGGAAACCAATAGCTATTTAAGCACACACTGAGAAGCTGAAGCATCATGGACTTGACTGGACTATGACTGAATGCTGTGGAAAACAAGATTTATGTATGTATGTATGTATGTATGTATGTATGTATGTCTGGCTAGCTAACGCAAGCCTGCCACATCATATTTCAGTAATAGTGTGTGCTTTTACAGCAGTGTAGGAGCTGATAGATTAGAGGGAAGGGCAGGGGGTGGGTGGTGGGGGGATCCTTACCTTCCCTCCCATTGCTTTTCAATTCATCCACCTTTAAATTTACATTAAAATCATCCAGCTTTAAAGTTACATACAATTAATTCTTCCAATTATTGTGGGTTATGAATGTACTGCTTCCCATAGCACTGCAGCTTGCTAGTTGACATACATACACACATACCTATGCATATTAAACAAATCCCTTCCATTTTAAATTAAGGGTTGCCTTTATGACTTCCCTCTGCCCTCCCAGTTGAGGACTAGGTAGTTTCTTCCACCCGTTCCCTAGAGCCAAAGGCCACCAACACCAGGGAAGGGAGGGCCACTAGAGGGGTAACCAGGGTGAAGGCAAGAACTCAAAAGGGGAGAAGGGGAGCAACAGCTGCAAGGAGGCTTGACTTCAGGATGTTTTCTGCTCTTTCTGCAGCGACAAGGAAGGCACCGGTTGCCATGGAAGATGAGGCTGAGACCAAGGCCAGTACATAGAAGAACAGGAGATCCTAGGGTCCTATGACTCATAGTGCTGGTATAGTCCATTTAGGCTCCTGAGTCCAGCCCCCCCCCCCCCCCCCCCAATGCAAGAATCTAAATAAAAGCATCCCAGAGAAATGGCTGTTCAGCCTCTGCTTAAAAAACACTGTCCATGAAGGGGGGCAAGCCCATCCCCACTCTAGGCTTCCCTACTACTTCTGCTTTCACAAATGAGTCTTTCTTGCTGGTTAGTATCAAGTCAAGGATACGGATCCTCTTATGCCTACCTCCACCCTCTCTTCCTGAAAGATGGTTCAGGGATTTCCTAGAAGGACTACACTTGGTAGGGGTTTTCTCTAGCAGCAGTTCTTTGGTAGTGTGGCAGTTAAGGCATACTGAAGTAGGCTGCACTTGAGCAGAATTTTTTTCAAAATAAAGTGAACATATGTTCATCAATCCACACAACTATCTGTGTGTTCATTCATCAGTACATTTAATCGGCATTCTAATAGTATTTTAATAGTTATGTAAACATTAGAAATGCATGTAGGAAAAACTCTCTTAAGCATGGAAGGCAATGTGCTGCAGACCTCTCTCTTCAAACAAACCCTAAGGAGGAAGCGCAAGCGTTCAGCTAAATGCAAATGCAGCATCTCAGCTGACTTGGAACTTATGAAACTCAAGAATCAGTGCAATCTGAGTACCTTTATGTTCCCTCTTTAGACCTTCCCCTAAGCACAGGGAGGGTGAAGAGCTTGAGACTTGATTCTGTTCCCTTTAATTTTCCATTTGATGTCTATCGTCTCGTACCATTGTGGGTGCAAGCCAATGAAAAGAACACTGAGAAGTGCCAGGCAGTTTCAAGTCACTTGGCTTTTAACTCTTTATTTAAATAATTTTACTTTCAAAAGACAAAACAAACATACCAGGAAGCAGATAATGCCATTGCAGATAACCAAAAATTAGATGGACACATTAAAAGACATTGAAGATATAAACATTGTTAAAGAATTGAACCCCTGACAGCAGTAGAAGGTGTCCGGTGAGTTGTCAGCTGTGGAAAGAGGATTACAAAAGGCATTATCAGGTCCTATGGCAGGGGCAGCACAAAACCACACAAGAGACTCTTTGGATTTCCCCCAGCAAGGAGAGGCAAAGTATCTCTTGTGTAGGGATATTACTGAATTTTCCTTCTTACAAAAGAATGGCAACAAATTGTATCAGGCAAGGAGAAAGCTGTTCAGCAGGATAGGCAGATAGGCATACGCTGGGATGGGGTGCGGGGAGGCAGACAGAAGAGATTATAACAGTCTTCCAAGATCTGAAAGGACATCACATTGAAGAAGCTGAAGGCCTGTTCTTCCTTTTTCCAATATGGAGGACATAAAAGATTTAAATTACAGGGAAACAGATTCTAGTTGAATGTTAGAAAAAATGTTAACATGCAATATCTATGCACATCAGATTTGCAGCTTATCATTAAAGTATTCAGCCCAAGGCCTTGGAGCAACAAGTGGTCCAGAGATGGGGGCTTAATCCTTCCCTCATAGGTTTATTGGATCCCATTCCATCCTTTTTCTGAATTGTTCCTATAATTTCCTCTACTCTTTGGTCCTGTTTATTAAATACTTTCTAGTTGGCAGATAATTTGACTTTCATTAACATTTTTATTCAATTTTCAAAATCCATATTGGTTTTAGTTATAGTTCTTTTTAACTGTATATATTTCCATTACTGTACTGTATTATATATATATTGGTTAGACAGAACTACAGTTACTTTTCCAAACAGTACAATCTCATGTAAGTCTCACTGAATGCCAAGGGCTTATTTCTGCATGTAGTCAGAGCAGTGCTTTTACAAATGAATAAATCATTTTTTTCAGGATTCTAAACTCCCTTATTTTTATAGCTTATTCATCAAGAAGCTTGAATGGTAAAATAGCAAAATATATTCTAACATGTGTCTTTCAAAATCAAACAGGGGTTTTCCATGACTAAAGATAGACTTTTTTTTGCCAGTCTAGCCTAGTGTCCTGTTATTCTGTGTGGTGAACTTGGTCACCCAGAATCAAACAAAGTTAATTATACTGGGAGGGGTCAGTCAGCTAGCCCACTAAAGAAGGCTTCTTGAAACACATTTTCTTGCAAAAGATTTCTAATTTGTTTTTCTTGTTTAAATTCAGTATTAATGATTTGGGGATGGTGGAGGCATATTGTTGTGCCAGCTTTCCCCTTCAGCCAAGGCACATATTTTAGAACACCTGTACACAGAAAGCCCTCCGAGTGCCCTACTATTCATCCTCTGGATAATCTGGAGGATTCTCAACATCCTTACTGCTGGCAATGCATCTCAGTCTGCTAGAGGGAATGCCCAGGACATTTTTTGCATCTAAACCTGAAAGATGCTCTTATCTCCTCTTCTCATTTTTACATCCCTTTAATCATTAATGTCTTCCTACAGACTGGAAATGTTGTTTTTTAATAGTTCTTTTTACATACAGTGCCCAGTTATTGTAGTTGACCAAATGCAACACAACTAGTACTTATTGTGTAATAATAAACTGCTCCGTGGGGCAGTGAGAGAAAAAGGAAATAATAGGGTTGTTACCTTATGTGGGATTATCATCATGCTCCCTGCTGACATGCTGTCCCAAAATGCTTGCTTGGCTTTTGAGCCAACATTTATTTACTGACTGATTCAGGGAGCAATTGACTATGTTCCCCTTTCCCATTTGTGGCTTATACCTGTAGGTGTTCATATGCAAATGTTCCTCACTCCTGTACTAAAGGGTGGGTTTGAATGGTGGTTTCTGGGTAAATCATGACTCTCTTGATACTCATTGGCAGATTACTACCTTCAAGCCCTGATTTTTCTTATCTTGGCATATGGGAATGATAACATTGGAATGGTTGCAGTTGGAGGGATTATGAAGCACTGTAAAAATACTCAGTGATCAGTTCTGGAACATTTTGCCAAGGTTTTCTGTTTGTTCTATCCTGTACTGAGAGATTTTAGTTATTTGTTGGATTTTAAGACATGAGAATTTAGGCCTTTATCGTAAAGTGCTTTTATTGTAAATTATTTTAAATTGTCAATACAGGTATACCCATTTGGGGACTGTAGAAAAGTAAATGACACTTTTTACAAATAAATAGTCTTTCAAAAGCTGTAGTGAAACTTCCCAAGTACACATCAATACCAGCATATTCAAAGAATGTCTTCTTAATAACACTCATCCTAGGTATGGAACAAAATGCAAACTGCACAACAGGGGTGTGCAAATTGGCCAAGATCTGATTTTGAATTTGAGATTCAGAGGCAAACAAACAAACAAATAAATAAATTCAAACCAGTCCAAGATTCAATTCAGTAACAAATTTGCCCATGGGTCACAATGGAGAAACATTGACATGCCCAGAACTGCTTCTTTTTGGCAGAATGGGATGACAATATTAGGGGCAGTGAATCCTTTGGAAGACAGTGTCCTTGCAAACTATGAGCCAAATCGCTTCAAGGGTTTCCCCTCAATAAAGCTTTGAAATATATCCTTTGTACCTCTTTTAAGACAGAGAGAGCAGAGATGAGGAAAGTGCAACATTGCAGCCTTCTGATTGTCCAGCAAAAAAGCCTACAGAGCAGCTGTAACCAATGCAGAAAATGTTCTACTCCAACTAAAAATAAATACTTTCAAAAGCTATTTTAAAAAAGAAACTCTTGTTAAAGATTGAAGAGACTACATCCTCTGACCACTTGCTTTTCTGGCTGGCAGTCTTGCTGACATGGCTCATTGGCTAGTTGTTCATGTCAATATCAGAGAGTGCATCCTCCTCCTCCCCAACTTTGTCCATAAATGGCAGGAAAGGTGCAACCATCTCAGAAACTCTACAAAGTCTATTGAACCCCCAAATGCCTTAAAACAATTCCCTCCAAAGCACTTGAAGGCACCTGATTTGATTCAACACCTCAAACTGTGTCAGCAATTCATTTTGAAAGTTCAGTTCAAACAGTGATTCAGCCAATTTCTTTCAAATCAAATCAAATAAATAAATTCTTAAGCAACTTTGGGTAGGATTTTTACAGAATGAAAGATTACCCATGCAATGTACCCCCAGGTCCATCTTATCTGCTCTTTATAAAACATGAAAGTGGAGAGAGTTCAGAGGAATGGTTAAAATGTCTGGGTACATTTATCCTGCAAAGAAGATTAAAAGGAGATACAGCTGCAGTCCTCAGGTATCTAAAAGTGGTCATCCAGAGGAGGGACTTATTCTCTGTCATCCTGGAGGGCAGACCAGTGGATTGAAACTACAGGAAAGTGAATTCAGATCAGTAGTGTTTAAGTCACCAGAATAGAAATCAGGATACTGTGAGTTGTAGTCCTGCCTTGGACATGAATCCAGCTGAGTGACCTTGATCCAGTCACTCTCTCTCAGCCCTAGGAAGGAGGCAATGGCAAACCACTTCTGAAATCTTGCCAAGAAAACTGTAGGGACTTGTCCAGGCAGTCATCAGGAGTCGACACTGACTTGAAGGAGAAGGAAGGAAGGAAGGAAGGAAGGAAGGAAGGAAGGAAGGAAGGAAGGAAGGAAGGAAGGAAGGAAGGAAGGAGCTGTTAACCAGAGGAATAGGTTGCCTCATGAAGTGGTCTGTTTCCCTTCACTGAGGTCTTCAGACACTGATAGCCATTTGTCTGGATTGCTGAAGCTGTTCCTGCATCAAACAAAGGTTGGGCTAGACGACCAATGATATTCCTGCCAACTCTGCAATTCTATGATTCTGTAAAGGGGAACAGACCTTCCTTCCTTCCTTCCTTCCTTCCTTCCTTCCTTCCTTCCTTCCTTCCTTCCTTCCTTCCTTCCTTCCTTCCTTCCTTCCTTCCTGTTAATTCAGTAGGTGATGGCAAAAAACATTATGTTGAACTTCTGCAATGATTAATGTAAAGCAAGACAGACGTGGACCCAGGGATGTGGATATCCCTCCCCTTCTACCCATTGACCCGTGGGGGCTGCCAGTTTTAATGTAAAAATTTGTATTACTTGCTCCAGCTGTTGAGTGAGTAGCCAAATAATCTAGGACAGGCACTTGCTCCCATCCCTGGCAGACACCTGGGAGGCCTGGAGTAAAAAAAAGTTGGCTACTAGAAAAGACCTTATGGGATAGCCCATCACGTTCTGTTGGACTGGTAACAAAACTAAATCTGAGAATTAAAGGAAAATAGCCCAAAGGTAAATCGCACAAATTCTTAATCTTTTAAATATAAGAACCCTACATTGTTAACAGCTTGCCAAGAACAACAATGGTATAATTTCAAGGCTTCCTCATTTGTTTGCAGAGTGAATATTAAAAGTGCTGTCTGCAGCCTTGAAGCATTTCCCCTGGGAACTGTTAGTGTCTGCAGTAACGAGGTCATTCATTTTTTATTAGGCAAAGAGTTTCTGTGAAGTTAAATGTGCTGACAACCTTTTTGTCTTTGATGTTGGGTTTCACCTCAGTCCCTCCTGTTCATTCAGCTCCTCCTTAGCAGAGCTGGGAAAATCTCTTCCATCTGTGTTAAGTGACTTGCATTCTGTTTGCTTTAGATACGGTGATAAGCAGATGGCCATTAAAGATACAGCATTTAAAGGTGGCATAGAATTTCAGTGCATGCTGGAGATACGAGTGATTATGGTGCCATCATGAAGTCACATCTTTGATGTCACAAAGACCCATGATTTATTTAAGGGCCACACAGATAATTGTCTGAGTATAGGCCAGAAAGTTGTTCTTAACCTGGGAAGTAGAAAAGTTAAACATCTCTATTAAGCTACTTCTGGTTTACTGGATTAATTTGTGCTGCTCTGGTTAACAGTAGGAGATCAGCTGAAGTCAGATTAAAATACAAACTTCCCTTAAACTATTACTGCAGAACATATTTCACCCCAAAATCCAACCAATTCAATCCACTGTCTGCAAGTATTTTGGCTGCTTACTTCTAGTCAAAATCCTTGTAGCCCTTCTCCCCTCCCATTGGGCATCCATCTCCTATTTTCTCTGCTCAGAAGGCTTTGTAGTCAGGTGATAACTGACTCCCCATTCACCTTTCTGAAAGAAGACTGTCCCAAAGGCTGAATCACAGACTGGATGGAATGTGAAATCAGGGCAAAGAGTGTTTTTGTCATACTTCATAGCTGGATGGAGAGGAGATGGCAGTACCGTATATTGGTTTGCTTGGTTTCGTCAAACACAAAGGCAAGTTTCTTGCATCTTGAGTGGGTTGTGCTCCTAGAGGACACAGCCTTTTTCTATCTGAGGAAGAAGCAATATTTTGCTTTTCTACAGGAAAACTTGACAGTTATGTTTTGAGAGATCACTAGTAACATTTCTTTTCTTTTGATTAAATTGCTTTGTCGTTGTCATGCGTGCCTTTAAAAAAACCCTATTTATAAAGCCCAAATTATAACCTAACAATATATAAATTAAAAACATTTCAATTAATGGATTAGCTCTGAGTTTTTTGGCTCATACTGTAAACAGATTCATTATACGCATTTCTAGGGTGACAGCCCCAGATCTGAAATAAACTTAGATCTGTTTCTGAACAGTTTCTGTATCTCTGTTCAACTTCTTGTCTTCCACATAAGTCTTTCTAATAACTGATAAGCGGTTCATGGTTTATTCAATAAATCATAATTGGCTGAGATAACACAACAAGCTAAGTATAAAATATGTATTGCAAACTGCAAACATAGTAAACCAAACCAGACCACCCACATTTGGGCTCAGCAAGAGAGGCAAATCCAATCTCATCAACAAATCTGATAAAGAAGGCCGCTGCTTATTCAGCTCATAATTATTTCGTTTTATGGGACATAATAGAAAAGGTAGTGGAACTCTAAATTAAATTGGGGAATGAACATTAGTTAAAACAAACTAAATTTGGAGGAATCCATTGTTTTGTTTATAACAGAACTTTTTTAAAAAAAAGTTAACTATACTTTCAATAATATTTTTATTTTAAAATAGGTTGGAACACAAATTAAACACAGTATTTAAACAGTACAAAGAATGAATATATTCACTACAGTCAGTAATTCAAATGCATGGAAAAGAGACATTTAGCTAGATCTTGAAATTTATCATTCCAAATTTTATAAATAATATTTATATATATAATAGTTTACTTTCTAAGTAGTGTTAATTCCCATCTTTTCCTATTCCAATTCACAAGTTTTAATTGCTTGTAGGACTGCTCCCTTCTATATATATATATATATATATATATATATATATATATATATATATATACATTGGTACCTCGGGTTACGAACGCCCCTCCTTACGAATTTTTCGAGATACGACCAGCTCCGGCCCCAAAAATTTACCTCGACATGCGAACTCCGCCTCGAGCTACGAACCGGATCCGCAGCCATTTGCCCTGCTGCCACGCGGTCGCGGCTTCCTGTGGGCAAGATCGTGGTAGCAAGGAGATGTTCGGTGAGGCTTGTGGTGTGTTTTGTGGCGTTTGGAAGGTTTTTGGTGTGCTTGTCAGCATGGCTCCAAAGAAAATGCAGAGCAGGCTTGGCAAGAATAAGGCTTTGAAGAAAAAAGTGTTTAACCATATGTATTTACATTGAACCTTATGGGGAAATTTGCCTCGTGGTGCGACCAAATTCGGAGGGCGGAACGGATTAGCCGTATTTACATTGAACCTTATGGGAAAATTTACCTCGAGTTGCGACCAACTCGAGTTGCGATCAGAGTCATGGAACGGATTAAGTTCGTAACTCGAGGTACCATTGTATGTATGTACAGATGAAACTCGAAAAATTAGAATATCGTGCAAATGTTCATTTATGTCAGTATGGCAACTCAAAAGGTGAAACCAATATATGAGATAGACGTATTACATGCAAAGCGAGATATGTCAAGCCTTACTTTGCTATAATTGTGATGATTATGGCGTACAGCTTATGAAAACCCCAAATTCACAATCTCAGAAAATTAGAATACTACATGACATCAATAACACAAGGATTGGAAATAGAACAATATTGGACCTCTGCAAAGTATAAGCATGCATATGTACTCAGTACTTGGTTTGGGCCCCTTTTGCAGCAATGACTGCCGCAATGCGGCGTGGCATGGATGCTATCAGCCTGTGGCACTGCTGAGGTGTTATGGAAGACCAGGATGCTTCAATAGTGGCCTTCAGCTCCGCTGCATTGTTCGGTCTCATGTCCCTCATCTTTCTCTTGGCAATGCCCCATAGATTCTCTATGGGGTTCAGGTCAGGGGAGTTTGCTGACCAATCAAGCACAGTAATCCCATGGTCATTGAACCAGGTTTTGGTACTTTTGGCAGTGTGGGCAGGTGCCAAGTCCTGCTGGAAAATGAAGTCAGCATCCCCATAAAGCTCGTCTGCGGAAGGAAGCATGAAGTGCTCCAAAATCTCCTGGTAGACGGCTGCGTTGACCTTGGACTTAATGAAGCACAGTGGACCAACACCAGCAGATGACATGGCTCCCCAAATCAACACAGACTGTGGAAACTTCACACTGGACTTCAAGCATCGTGCATACACCTTTTTCTCCCACACTTTTCCCTTCCACATAACCTTCTATTGATGTGCTTTGATACAGCACTTTGGGAACATCCAACTTCTTTTGCAATTACCTTTTGGGGCTTTCCCTCCTTATGGAGGGTGTCAATGATGGTGTTCTGCACAAGTGTCAGGTCAGCAGTCTTTCCCATGCTTGTGATTCCTACTGAACCAGCCTGAGAGACCATTGAAAGGCTCAGGAACCCTTTGCAGGTGTTATGGATTCATTAGCTGATTAGAGTGGGACACTTTGAGCCTAGAATATTGAACCTTTTCACACTATTCTAATTTTCTGAGATTGTGAATTTGGGGTTTTCATAAGCTATATGCCATAATCATCACAATTATACCAAAGTAAGGCTTGACATATCTCGCTTTGCATGTAATGCGTCTATCTCATATATTGGTTTCACCTTTTGAGTTGCCATACTGACATAAATGAACATTTGCACGATATTCTAATTTTTCGAGTTTCACCTGTATGTATGTGTATGTATGTATGTATGTGTATGTATGTACGTGTGTGTGTGTGTATATATATATATATAAATAAATATTTGAAGAGAGCAGTCCTACAAGCAATTATACACACACACACACATATACACATACATACATGTATACATGCAGTATATATATATTCAAATTTTCTTACATATTGTACAGATACACTTGATCTCTTACCATTCCAGTTTCTTTGCATCCATATAAGAAGCTATACTTAGTATTGTAATTCTGCTGTATTATATCCAGAACAATCTAGTCACAAAGAGGCTTTGTTATTTCTGTAACAGTTATATTTCTACTTGAAATATACACAAACTAAAACCTTTGAGGTGAGTCAAAATCTTTCACAGTGTTAATCTTAGTTTTAAGCTCAGTGCCCTATAAATGCACAGTAAGATCTTCATCATCTGTTCTGGAATTTGTCTGGATCATTTATGACCATTCTCAAGAAGTGCAGAGCATGTATTTTCTTTTAGTAGCAGTACTAAAAATGGCCATGAAGATCATACTGGGCATTTATAGAGATATTAAATAATACAGCAACAATCTTTTTGCAAATGAGAGCCACATTGAATATTGTTTAGATTGTGAGGTGGGTTCAATCCCTTCTCAGTGATAAAGCTTCCTGCAGCACTTTATGGAAGTTGTTACTTTTCTAGCCAACTTAGTTTACTAGGGTGTTGTGACAATGAAGAGAATGAAATAGCATATATTGCCTTGAGTTCCTTGGAAGAAAGAAGGAATATAAATGTAGCAAATAAATGTTTGAAATGCTAAATATGATTCTTCATATGCGATATGCCTACTACCCATGTGCAATAAATCACATGATGCTGCAAATGTAATAACTCAAATAGTTGTGCAAGGCTTTGTACCTGAGCTGGAAGAGAACAGAAGGAACACATATCCATTTGATACCAAGACCTGGTAAAATTCCTGCCAATTAATCAGTCACACATACTGATCTAATAAATTTGCTGTAAAGAGTTTGCTGTAAAACATACATTCCTTTCCAAAGACCATCAACCTTCTTCATTTTGGGATGTGGGCATGTGGGATCCTTCCTTCCTTCCTTCCTTCCTTCCTTCCTTCCTTCCTTCCTTCCTTCCTTCCTTCCTTCCTTCCTCCCTCCCTCCCTCCCTCCCTCCCTCCCTCCCCCCCCCTCCTCCAGACTCTCATTCTATATTTCTGTAGGCCTGAAATAAGGGGTTCTGTCAGCTCCATAGTTAACATGGCTTCAGGCTGGTTAACATGACATGCTTACCCAGGATTAGATGAACTATGATTCCTCAATCCAGTTTTCTGGCATATAAATGAACCCAAGACTTTGGATTCAGACAATCTGCCAAATCAAAATATGATTTACTGGTCTATCTCAGTGTGTAGTATAGATTCTGTGTAGATTATGCAGTTTTGTATCTGTAGATGGATGAGATTGTCTTGCTCCAGCATTGCTTCTGATATATTTTTATTGTATCAGACATTATACTGGTACATGGTGCACATTGTATACATAAGCTATTTGTGGCTCAAAACAAGTGGCAGCATTTTGCTACTCATTAGTAATTTACCCATTATTTACCCATTAGTAAATAAGCACAACCTCTAATATTTATTAGCATCATCACTGAGGGTATTTCTGAGCAGAGATGGCTTCCCAGTTTCCAAGCTGAATGTCAGATCTTACTAGTTCTTTCCCAAAGTCAACAGCAGCATCATCACCATCACGGTCACCATTGTCATCATACTGGAATGGTGTCAAAGACCATCCTCTCACCCTAGCATGACAGAGCTGAGCCACGCCAACAGAGAAATGGCTCTTGTTTTATTAAGACTTCAAAACTGAGGAGAGGGTCTATGTTGGAGCTGGCCTATCATTAAGTTGCTGCAGTTATAGGCATGTAAGCAAAGAAAGAAGAAAACCACGGTACAAGAGATATTGTTCCTCTTTCTCTTCTACAAAGGTAGCATCAGCCACCTGTCCCTGTCCTTCCAGCCTGTCCAGTCTTCCTTGCTCTTTGTCGACTGGGGTCTATGGAGCTGGGTGGAGGGGAGAGAAGGCCGACATTCCTGTTCCCTCCTTCAAGAAGAAAAGTTCTGGCCATTTGTCGATAGGATTTATGTAGCCCTTTCCCCATCCTTCCTCTGCTCTCCTCTTTTGCTAATCTCAAGCACCAGGGACTTGGCTATTACTCCCCTTGTTTGCCCTCCCTTGGCTTGTCTTGGTCTTTTTTGATGCTTTGTGCCTATTTCCTTTGGTACTTTCATCAGAATTCAATTTCCTCCCTGTAAGTTAACACCAGCCAAAGCTTTCATGATTCCTTTCCCCACATTGATGGATGAGCCCACTCGGGGTCTCCGAGCTTGTCCATCACAGGCCGCCATTCCCAAACAAACAACCCCGGCCAGCTCCTTCTCACCAGCACCGCGGCTCTCTTCCTTTCTCCCCCTTCCTTTTTTAACCTCCCACTCCTTCTGTCCACACACATTTCTCCCTTAAAACCTCCTCCTTTTATTTTATTTTTTTAAAACACTAACACCTCTATTCATCTTGGGGAGAAACATCATTTATTTTGCACTTCCCAGATAATTTACTTTTTCCCCCCTTCTACAGGAATTCTCCATTTCCCTATAAAATGAAAATTCATCTAGAATTACATCTTATGTCATCATTATGTTTATTAAGCGTGGATGATGTATATGAACAGTACTGGCTTGCTGCTGAGTGGTTAATGGTGCATAAGATTAAGCCGAGACTCTCAGCTGCGCAGCGACTCCCCTCCGGTTCCCATGTTGTAAAGGCATGCTGGGAGTACAAGTTCCAAACGGACAACCAGGTGAAGACTGCTAACAGCTCATTTTTTTCTCCACGCTGCACCCCTCCTCCTCCTTCCTTCTCTCCACCCCAGTTTTCTTTTATGGAGTCCTGCAACACTTCTTCGGCGTCTCGTCAAGCCCACAGAAATGGCCGCCGAGCCAGACCCTTGCAGCCGCCTCTGCCTGGCCAGGGCTCCCAGCTCCGTCCCCCTTTCCTCTGCTCTGGGCTGCTCCATGGCCTTCCTCTCCCTGCAAGCTGGCCGCTGTGTTTCTGCAGAGCAGCCCCGGCAGTCTATGACAAAAACATTATCCTTCTGCTGCTAAACAATCCAATAAACCTCTCCACAGGGAGAAAGTTAACCTCTTGTCTCTTCGGCTGATGCCTTCCAGGCCACGTGACTGCTGCCACAGTAAATTCAAATCATTAGTCTCCTCACCCCATCAAAAAACTTCTATTAGTAATGGAGACCTCGCCAGAGACCTTCTGCGGAGAGCACTGCCTTCCCTATTCCCAGTGGAAAAATTCTGCGCGAAAAACTAATTCTACTTTTAATAATCTGTCATCAGGGCCAGAGGCAGTCATAAATTATATGGGGAATGTGTGTGAGTGTGTGCCACAAGAGGGAAATCGGGGGGAAAAATCAAAGCCCAAGTTTGACAAACTTTCCTGAAGATAAATAATAACTTACAAACAGGATTAGTTGTAAAGTCACGGCCGAACGAGCAGGCGAAGCTGCAATCAGCCTATGCAGAAAAGACCATTTATGGCTCCACCTGTCATTAGTTTCTCCCTCTCCTGCTTTTATTTTCCCTCCCTGTCGCATCACACCTTGGCCGTCATCGGCCTGGAAGCAGTTTCCTCTTCAGTTTCCTCTCATGGGCTGTTTTCCTAACTGCTCATTAAAAAGAGCAGAGACAGTTACGAAGAGGAAGGCCAGAAATCTTCCTCTTTGTTTCTGGATGGAACTGCTGAATCTTACCAGATCTCTGTTTTGGGATGCATGAGGAAGGCTCCAGTCCTTTTTATTCCAATTAATTTATGGTTTCAAAAGAATTAGCCTTTCCTGGTACTGTGTTTATCAATGCACAATTTTAAAATGCTGTCTTTTGACATTATCTTGTAGGTACAAAGGAGATACACATTTTCACTGTTTATTCTGCTGGACTGTGTGGAAAAAACTATATTTTAAGTTTATTAAAGAATTGGGTGCATTGCCTAAAAGAAGAATGTCACTGACTCTGTCCCTACTTGAAGGTGCAGGAATAATGTCTTTTTATCTAAAGTTTAGTTTAGAAGTGAAATCCATTGCTTTTTTTTTTTTTCCAAGGCATCTTAAATGATTATTTTATTCTTCTCATTCTTCTCATTCAATCAGGATTTTTGGTTTCTTCTCCAGCCTAGTATACTCCCTAGCTCTTTTATAGCATTAGCGCCTGCCTGACTTAACACAAAACTTTAATTTTATTAAGGTTTGCCAAGGATTTCCACAGGTGCGGTTCTCTGTAACCCATCTTAATGCTTAATCTTTTATTATATGCAGTCTGCACTGGTTAAGCTATTATTTTTGTAGTCTTGAATTTCATGTCTAGAAATAAGTTTTGTTCCCTTAAGTGTAGCACCAATCTAGAGATTCACAAATATATACTTAGTCTCAAACTTGCTTGTGTCTGAATTAAGAGGGTTGGCAGCCCTTGACTGATTTTCAAGTAAATCAGCAATCAGCTGCTTCTTCTCCCTGGCTGCAGCTTTGAAATAAGGGCCAATTCATGCAGCACAATTATGTTGTCGGTATGAGAAAATATAGACCAGTTCTTCTAACATTTATGTATGCTACATGTATGTTACCCATGTACTTTGCACGTGCACAGACATTCAGTAATATTTTAAGTAGTGTCTCTTGCCCAAAGCCTTATCAAATGACATAAAAACAATAGATCTAATAACAAACCTCATTTGGTACTTTAATTAATCTCGCCTGGCAGTGAGTTTAGTTGAGTTTGTTCCTCTAAAGGAATCTCATGACTTCACAAGATGGGCTCTGCCCGCATTCACTCAGTTCTTCCATTTTGTCATGTGAATTAGCATTACTCAGTTGGAAACTTAAGTGTGAAAGAGCACTTGCAACAAAGGAATTGCCTTTTTATTGTGCTTGGCTAGTGTGTTGTTGAAACAAGTTGCAGCTTCTGTTCTGGCTTCTCAGTTTCAGCATAGAGGACTGAGTGCCCAGCTATAGAAGGATCAGTTCCCATAACTGACACACTTATGGGGACTTTTTCCGTCTTTGCTCATGTGTTCTGGATCATGAGGGTTGGGGGGAGACTGTCACTGAGCATGTACAAAACAATTATTTGTCATTAGTCTTGTCATTACACAGCCAAGTTAGGATGAGAGCCAGGAGGTAAAGAAAGGACACGCCACCTAAGGCAAACACAGCTGCTGCCTCAGTGCCAAAACTTCTGGTTGGCATTTTGTATTGCAAAGTTCTTGATGAAGGAACCACCAAAAAGTACAGAATAACATGGATGTTTTGTTTTTTTCTTGTTGTACTTATCTAAATGTTTAGTTGCCCCCTACCCTTTTCCTTTTCCATAACCAATGTGATCCAGTGAAGTGGTGTGCAACCCCTAAAAACTTTGGATCTCCCCAGAGACCCACCATAAGTTGCTACCAAATTGTAATTTTCAACGTTACAGAAGAGGGGGATTATTAAGCACATGGGCACCAATCATGTTAATGTCATTTAATTACCTTTAAATTAAGTTGAAGTTAAATAGTAGTCATGACTCTCTTTATAATGTGGCCCCCAGCCCATCACAATTAAGTCAAGTGTGGCCATTAGCTTTCCCAAAGACTCAAAATAGTGTAGTGGGGATAGATTTGGGTGGACAACATCTGTCTTCAGTTGCTGTTTAACCATGAAGCTCATATACAAATGCTGGGCTACTTTCTTGCTTTCAGACTTGCTCTGAACTGCATCAAATGATTGCTTTAGGAGAAATGGGATGAAAAATTAGGTACTGTATGTTGCTGAGTGCCTGAGTACAGTAGAAGAGTAGAAACTTATGTTCCTTTGGCAGCGGGAGCAAAGGTCCAGTGCACTTCTTGCATTAAAAATGTGTGTTCAGAACCCAGGAGCCAACCTTTCTGCTTCTCTGCCAGGATGCACACTTCTAACATCCACTATTGGGACAATAACAACAGTCATAGCTTGGCAATCGCCAAGGGCTGACAAGAAGAACCAGGATAAAGACAAGCTCCTCCCCATGCTCGTGTCATAGCCTAAATTTTCTTTACAGTGACCGTGGTTGCTTTCAGGCATTTGGACATCCCTGAAGTCTCACACTTAATGGTGAAAAAACAAGACCTTGCATATAGGTTGACTTCTTTCTTAAGCCAACTTCTGTTGGAGTGAGAAAATGCAGTTGTGGAAAACAGTTATCTGGCCAGGAGGAAGCCTTAGTTATTTACAGGTCACTTCTAAACAGGCTTTTTTAAAAAGGAGGAGGAGGAGGAGGAGGAGGAGGAGGTTGGGCTTCTTTTTCAGGAAGTGTTGAAAATGCAATTTTAATTATCTACAAGAAAGGATTGTAGTGCTGAAAGAAGATGCAAAACAGAAAAAAGATGTGCACAAAACAAATTAAAGCCAAATAATGCTAGTCCTAAAATTTTCCTGGGCTACCCAGCTATACCAAGGAACATTCAAACAAGAAGGCTGCCTTGTCAACAACAACAACAACAACAGATTCAGTGCCAAATATTCCCTGGAGAAATTTTCATTATTTTGCTATCAGAATATTTTCTGAGCTTATCTTTGTTTTCCTTACACCATGTAAATAGAAAAACAATTGATACTTCCTATTACAACTCCATTTAAAATTGCACATTATTCAGTAAAATACCTGTGATAACAACTTCAATGATATTTATAGCTTTACTTCTGCTTTCAATTCACCTTGAATGTTTAAGTGGAGAACAAGGATAGCAATAATTAATAACAAAAATAATAGTAAAAATTGTGCATTAAATTGCAATTATTTTAAAATTAAAACAATATCCAGGCCAACCAGGATTCAGCTCCATTCCTTCCTTGAGTTTGTGTGCCCCTCCTGCCCTCCCACCCACCCCCGGCATCTGAGCTGAACTAGGGGCATGCATCATAACCACGTCCTTCTATCAAGTGTGGACTAAGAACAATCTCCATTAGCTGACAGGCAGGCAGGGTGATAAATGCCCCCGACGAAGGGGAAGGAATTGCGTAAAATAAAGAAGCATGTTCCAACAAGTCTTGTCAAAATTGTATTGATTTAATCATCTGCAGAAATACACATTCCTGGCTACTGTAGCGTGCACCGTGGGTGCAGTTTAGAGCGTCAGGCCGGCCCTCTCCCTCCCTCCCTGGGTCCGAAGGTGATGAAGTGCAAGACAAACAGCCTTCTAATTCCTTTTTTATAAAAATGTTGGGTCACAGAGATGTGCATTGTTTTCCTTTCTCCATGCATTTTTGCTGTATTTACTGCTTAAAACAAAAACGAACTAGGTAGTACCCATTTTGATACGCATTCTGCTCTTTGTTGTCTAGGGGGTTAAAGCTTATTTTAATGCCATCAAAGCATCTGAGGAGTCAACTTGGATTGAAGTCTTAGATGGGGGGGGGGGGTCCCCTGCACATCATTCCACCCCTTTGGGGCTTCAGTGTGATAAAACTCCATCTCCCGCTCTGCTCCTGCTGATGCCAAGCCAGGCTTCTGCACTGGAGATCACTGGGACGTTTGCATTTCCTGAGGGACAGAGAGAAACTCAGATATCACGTAAAAAGGATGCTTTTAAAATTTTAAAACGAGGAGGAGATATTCAAAATGAATGAGTGGACCACTTGACAAACAGTTCCTGGCTTCCGGTCAAATCTCTTTTGGCATAAATCATCTGATTAGATCTCCGTAGATGATTCCAGAACCGCCAATTTCTCTGGCCACTGTAAAAGGTGAGAGGGAAGCAACACAAGGTGACAGTCGAATGCCAGCTGGCCGTCTTCCAAGTCCTTTTCCACTTCACAGGATTAAAGCTGAAATTATGACTTCAAGGCAGAGGCAGGAGGGAAGGGTGGCAAATGGTTATGGCTGGGAGTCGCAGCGTGTGGTGGTTGTGGTGTTTTCATTCTCTGTCTCCAAGAACAGCAACTTAGGACTGCAGACTAAAGGGGTGCGGATCAGTAAAAATTAATTCCATTTTATAGCCTGCATTAGAAGGTTACTTTAATTTGTTTTTTTTTAATTCTCTGTAAAAAATTCACAACCATTTTTATCTCTGTCTCCTAATAGATGGAGCCTTTACAAATACTTTTCCCTAGTTTACATAGCTGTTAATGTAAATTGCCCAAGAACATTTTAATATGAATTATCCTGCAGATAAAACTTTGATGCATACATTTCCCAAAGGACGCTTTTTAACCATGTATTTTCCAATGTAAGCTCTTTCTTAAAAATGTTACTCCTGTTTGTGCACAACTTTAAGTACCATACCTTCTTTTCTGATCTATTAGGTATTTTTATTTTGGTTTTGTGGATTTTTGATTGGGGAAAAATTAATATGAATAATTGAAGCTCTTCTTTGTGCTATGGCAAAGTCCAGTGGGGGTTGAACCCCCAAATATATTCCCAATGGAATTCATACTGGAGTTCTTTCATAACTCCAATGCAGATAGGGCAGTGGCTTAAGGAACAACTCCTCACTAGCCTTTCTTAAGGGGAAAATAGCTTTGAAGAAGCCATCTTTATGGGAAGAAGGGTTTCTTTCAATACCTGAAAGTTAAGGGAACAATCCTGCTGCTGCCCTATAGGATATCTGTAGCAGAAGCCCCAAGAACTTAACACACACACACACACCCTGCCTCAGTCCTGTAGTTGACTATGTGGACCATCTCTCTGAAAGTGAAATAATCCCAAGAGCAGTTGTAAAATTAACCTATCTAAAAGTAGTCTCAATAGCTCTATATATCAATAGGGGTAATAATGATGTATGTGATTCAGGGTATTTTCATACAAGCTATGATTTTTTTAAAAAAAAATGTTTTCTTTATTTAATCCTTTTTTAGTATCTACATTTAACTAACAATATAATGAAAATACTTAAAATCTGATAAATATACATTGCATCTCCCTTTTCTAATTTTCCCAGGCCAAAGAACAGCTAGGTAGCTGGGATTAGAGAAGGAACGTGAGTGGGAATCCAGTCCAGTAAGGAGAAACTCCTGACATTCTTAGGGCAGGGAAGAATGTGCACCTCTGCAGAACTTTTTTTAGGAATCACTTTCAGAGAGGGCATTTTAACTGTTAATTTTCCAGGGGCAAATAGTCACCTGACCAAGTGGCTTCTGGGATTGAAGTAGGTGTGAAAATTTCCTTGTGAAATCCTCATACATGATGGATGGAACAGACCCAACAGACAGCCTTTTTTCTGATACTCAAATTACAGGGAAGAATCGGCAGGAGCCAATACTTCGGCAGGCCAGACCTCCAAATTTCATTAAGAACTGTGAAAGCCCGTGCAGACACTTGATTTATGTGGACTCAGGATTAAGTCATGAAAATGAGCCTATAGAGTAAACCACTATTCTTAACACCGTTGCCCTTGCCCTGCTGACATATCTGAAGGAGATTAGCCTGAAGAAGGATGCATTAATAGCACAGAAGGCATGTGTGCCCTTAGTTATGGCACTATGTGGGATAAACCACATGCGTGACTGGAATACCAAATGCTGGTCAGATTTTGGTACTTAGCTGCAAGCACTGAAGTGTCTCCAAATGAAACTGTCTTAACTGTACAGCTTATACATGTCAGAAAAGAAGAAAGCTTTCATATGAAGCCTCACAGTTGTGAGGGTTTTTGATTGGTGCAGCTTTTGGAGTCAGTGTTGCGGTGCTTATCCAAACACAGCCAGCTCTCATAACGGGGTGTTTTACTGCTGATGCAACAGTCGGACTACCAGACCAGAGCTGCAAATATATGGACAACCACTAGATGGTGGGACAGTGTTAGCTTTTTTTGCATTCCTTTGTTGCCATCTAGTGGTCATTCACACTTTTGCAGCTCAGATCTAGTAGCTCTATGCAAAGGTTCAGACAAGTTTTTCTCTAGCCTTTTAAGCCCTTTAAGCCCATGACTGGGAAAGAAGTTGAAGGCAGGCTCTGAACCCTCTCATGCTGCATTAACAGAGCCAGCAGCAGAGGGAGCTGGAGACAGCTGTAGGCTGAAGGGATTTCCTGACTGAGGGGGTGACAGTCCCATCTGGTGGCTTCTGAACAAATCCAAATGCTGTTGCTGTTGCTGCTTCTGGGTAGGATGTAGTTCACCAGGTTGAGTTTAATAAGCATTTACAAGACAATTGGAGTAGCAGAATGCCAGCCTTGTTCTTTTCCGGAGAGGGCATGACTTTCATCTCAGAAAGACTGACTCAGGGTTCTTTCTTTCTCTGAAGAAAGATTAAGTGATTTCCACCAAAGGCTTTCGAAAGGAGAAAATGCCTTGGCTGAATTACTCAGTTATATATTTCCAACCCCTCACATCAAGCTGGGAGGGGACAAATCTCTTGAGAAAGTACAGGTCAGTCAGAAAGAAATCTTGGAGTCACTTCAAACATCTTGTCAATAATTCATGGTTCATGCAATGAGGGTTTTTAAAAGCCCATTTCTTCATTTGCCAAGTACAGAGAGAGCAGAATGTTCTCCATTGTGTAGGAACACCACAGCAGATTGCATTTAACAAGGAAAGGTCAGCAAGAAGGACCAGGCCTCCTCTTTTAAGAAGCTACTTCTCCTCTTCTAGAAAAATTAATTTTGCACTCTAGCAGGTAGACTTGCAAGCACACAACCCCTCTCACACACACACACTTATATAATTGTAAATCCCGGCCCCCAAACAAGTGGGAATCAAAGGTCCTAAAAATCTAGTTCAGGAGCAACCTATGCTTGCTTCCAAACTGTCCAGTGCAATTGGCTCATCTTGATCATCAACCCTATGAAACAGCTTGTTTGCAGATGGAGCTCTGGGAAGACTGAAAACCAGAAAAATAAAGGAGATCCTTATGTCCTGGAGATCAGTTTCTTCCTAAGAAGAGATGAATTGCCTTATTCTAACCAAAAACTAGCTCTTGACTGAGACAGATAATATGTTTTACAAAACATTTCTCTCAGTTTTTTAAAAACTATTTGTAGTAGCAACAGTTGTGTTTGGTAGACAGGATTGGGATCATGAGGGGAGTGTGTGTGTGAGAGAGATCTTTTAATTATGTATTGTTCTACTGAAAAGCTGCTGTTTCCATCAGTTGAAGTGATGTTACGGCGCAGAAAGCAGCTTCAGGATAACATTTTGAATACTGGAGGAAGAATCAATTCACTTCCTTTTCAGTTTCATAAAGTTGGAACTCCCTTTCCATTTCATGAAACAGGCAAGTGCCTACCTGTTCCCAAGTGGCTAGCTGGCAAAGGTTCCAGCACTGTCAGTGTGTACCACTCTGACTTGGTTAGTATAATAGGAGAAGGACCCACATAAACCCACGTATAAATTTGTAGCAAGATTTTTTGTAGTTTGTGATTATGCTATGAGGATTTGTATTTTGAAATACCATTCTATCTATCTATCTATCTATCTATCTATCTATCTATCTATCTATCTATCTATCAATCAATCTATCATTTATTTATTGAATTTATAAGCTGCCTGACTCACAGTGACTCACAGTTCAAATGCTTCACTTGTCAGCAGTCAAATTGCTGTTTAGCCATCAAGCTGATTCAATCACTATCATTATTTTGTAACCTAACTGAGGTGATAGGACCATTTTGTTATAACCTGTATATGTTGTCCTGATCTTATTTCATGAAAGGTGGGTTACAAATGTAATAAATCAGGAATAAATCGTTTAATGGCATTCCATAATAGGAGAATGACTAGAGTGTTTCTACCACATCTTAGGTGGAAGTGGTCAGAACTTAACTGCAGCTGTGTTTCTGGGTTACAGCCCTGCTTCTTGTGAAATGGGGGAAAATTGGTGCCTGGTTTTCAGTAAACAGCTCTGATCATGACTGGTCATATATCTATACCTATACTTATATCTAACTAAAGATATAAGAATTAGGTTACCCAGATCCAAACAACTCCACTGGATGAATCATTCTAATTATTGCATTACACTAACAAAGTGAACAGTCATACCTGGAGTTAATTGCTTTGTGAGATGGGTGGCTATATAAATGTGATGTATAAATAAATAAATAAATAAATCTGCACACTGTAACAGAAATACATAAATAAGAGAAAGTGTAACAGAAAAGAGTCCACATAAACTTGCAGCAATTGAAAAGAAATTTAGAATCATGTGATGCTCAAGTTGTAAAGGAAATATAGTGTTAAATTCTGCTGAAAGAAAATCAGATTTACTTGGAGACCAGAATCCAGCAGATCCAGAAGAAATTGTTGGTCTTCTATATAGAAGTAAAGGATTAAGTTCAAGTGTGACATTATGCTATGAGTGTGTCAGAGCTATCAGGACATGTTTGACTTGGGCTTACAACATCAGGGGAGTTCTTTTTTCAGATGTTGGAACTAAAGCATCTGCTAATGGAACTAGAACACTTATTAGCTAAATGCAACAATGGAGGAGTAGGTTTGGTAGACTTCTGAAGTAAATTTGGATTTGCAGAACCACCCATTTCTGTTAGAATGTCAGTATAATAAGAAAGAATAATAACAAAATAAGGGTATACATGTACTGGCTACTTATTTATTTATTTTGTCTCATATCCTTTAATGGAATTCCACTAACAGACCATATTTTCCCACTTAAAGGTAAGTGTTATTCCCATCAGTTGGATGATGTGTTGCCTGAAATGAAGAATCCCATCCTCTTTTTTCATGAAAAAGATGATTTGTAATGCTGAAGAGCTGAAGAAATCCTTTCTGCTTCCCAGCTGAAAATGGTAAAATTTGGATAACATAATTCTGTGCTTTTCTGAGCTTTTAAAGATGACAGAACACTAAGTGACTTGACTATTATAATTTCTGTGGCTGAGCTAGAAAAATGGCATGACTGAAGTTGAAATTGAGTATGGTACTATTAAAAGGAGCTTGGTATGAATAATAAAAAAAATAGTTTTAAAAATTGCACAGGTTAAGAAATATAAGTGGATTTATTTTCACAAAGCAATCTCACATATTTTAGGAGAATAAGGACTACTGTAATAGCTTGTGAAAATTGATATCAACTGTGTATGTACAAATGGGAAAATCTACAAATGTGCCTCAATGTATTCACAATACACTATTGTTTTATATTTAGGATATTTCTTAAATACCTCAAAACCCACTCAATAGGGGGGAGGGGGGAAACCAAACTAAATACAGAACCAAATGAAGCAGAATGAAAACAGGCAGAAATATAGAAAGCAAAACCTCTAAATGACTGGGCAGACAGGAAGTTCTTAGCTTACTGAAGGGTCAAAAGCATCAAGCTTCTTCGGTGATATCACTGAACAGTTGGGACACAATTGCAAAAATGCCTCCTCCTTTGAAAATGGAAGCATACATTTGCCAAAACACAGACTGGTAGCCAGAGCGGGACATTTTGGAATCACATTTGATTGCCACATGTGGAATGGATAGTATGAACTCAGTGTTCTGATGTTGGTGTCCTGAACCTCTCATTCAGATCTGTTTCTTCACCATGCAGGAAATGGCAGCATCATAGCAGTTCCTATACTCAGACACGGAGTGAATACACACAAATCCCCAATTGTTTTGGTAAAACACCATGCTGGGAAGGGGTGGGAGACTAGCACTGGATTTAAAGATTGACATGGTTATTTTTAAATTAGAGTGACCCTTATGGTCAGCCATCCATTGATTACTTTAGTCACAGCATCTTGTGGTGATGTAGAGATTTGTGTTTAAATGATTCCCATTGCAAAGATACCCTGTGATTGACCAGTCCTTATCCTAAGTGTGTTAGGACTTGAGTTAACTAGATTACGAAACGTACTCAGGAGCATGAGTCCAAACTGTGGCTACTTCCTGATACATATCTAATAAGAATTCTGTAAATGTAAATGAAAGTGCACTTCATGAATTAAACTCATTTAACATTCTTAAAGTGTTTCTCTTGACAAACACCAATAAAGCATACGGAATCAAAGTATTCAAGTGATTTTTTTAAACTGTAGCAAAAAATAGAACAAATTTGTGATTTTAGTTAGGGGAATCAGCAGTCCAATTCAAAATAAGAAATAAAGAGAAAAAGGAAAGTTAAATGAAGCACGAGTGCTCATATACTCACATAGATAAGCAATGCAAAACAGAAAACAAAGCTTTTTAAATTGAGGCTTAGAATGAGTGGCTTAGTCGGTAGGCTTGAATGACATTTAAAGTTTCAAACTTTTGATTACTCTGCATGGGATCTTTAGGAATGGGACTGATAAAATCATAGATTCAGAGAGCTGGGAGAGTCCATTGAGAACATCAAATCCAACCCTTTAATCAATGCAGGAAGTCAAATTAAATTTTCCCTGACAAATGGCTCTCTAGCTTCCACCTGAACACATCCAATGAAGGGGATTCACCACTTCTTTCAGTTGTCTCTCTGTTGAACTGCTCTTTCGGTTAGGAATTTTTTTTCTAACATTCTCCCTTGAACTCTCCCTTGAATCCATATACTGCGACTTGCAGCCTGGGATGATACAGTCTTAATTTTCTTTTGTGTAACATTCCTTCGGGTATTTTAAGAGTGCTAACATCTCTCTTTTCAAGACTAAACATGCCCAGTTCCTTCAATCCTAGTTTCTAGCCCCCTGATTATTCTTGCTGCCATTCTCTGAACTTGTCCAGTTTGTCTGAACCCTTCTTACCTGTGGAGCCCAGAACTGAACATAGTACTGTGAGTTCTGACCAGTGCAGAATGAATGGAACCATTATTTTCCATTATTTAGAAACTCTATTTCTGCTGAGGCAGCCTAAACTTGCATTTGCCTTTTTGCAGCCACATGACACTGCTGGCTCATATTCAGCTGGCAACAACTACCATTCCAAGGTCTTTTTTGTGAGTGTTATGGCCAAGCTAGGTATTCCCATCTTATACCAGTGTATTTGATTTCTGTTTCCTAAGTGAAGAACTTGGTGTTTGTTTGTTTGATTAAATTTCATTCTGTTATTTACTGCTCATTTCTCTATACTACCACCATCATTTTTTTCCCTAGGGTATTAGTAATCCCATCATTTGAAAATCTGATAAGCATCCATTCCAACTCTTCAACCAATTCACTAATGTAATAAAAATGTTGAAGTGTATGAGACCAGCACTGCACCTGCCTTCACATTCATACAATTTGTATGAATTGTTTGTAACAGCACTCCCATTTCTTTCTATAGTGCATGAATCTGAAGTCCTTATCTTTGGGATTTTCATTTCCAGTGCCACAAGATTCATTTTAAAGCCTTTCTGATCAAGCATGCCAAACACGGTTGTGCATCCTTTTGATGGGCCACCCATCTCAGGTCAGCAGTCAATCATTAGAGTATGACCCTAGGAAACACATTTTTCCCATTCTCACTAATTGTGTAGCCACTCACTAACTTGCAGCATTTTTCTTTCCCTTTCCATCCATAGAATCATAGAGCTGGAATGATCATTGAAGTCACCTAGTCCAATTCCCTGCTCAGTGCAGGATCCAGTAGAGTATCCAGCTTCTGTCTGAAGACATCTAGCAAAGGAGAATTCACCACATCATGTAGCAGCATGTTCCACTGACTGACAACTCATACAGTCAGGGGGTTGACCAAAATCCCTTTCCCGTGTATTTCTGCAAAGCCAGGTCTCCCCCATCTTATATGTGTACCTTACATTTTTCCTATCCTGATGCAGAACTCTTACATGTCTCCCTGTCAAATTTTATCCTATTCATCTCAAACCATTCTTTAAGTCTATTTAGACCTTTCTGAATCTACTGTCCTTCTCCTAAGTAATAGCCACTCCTTCCAGTTTTGTGCCATGTACAAGCTTTTTAAGTGTCCCCTCAACTCCCATCCAGGTCACTGATAAAAATGTTGAACAGCACAGGGATCAGGATAGAGCTCTGTGACACTCCACCTGAAACTTCCCTCCATATTGAAGTGGGGCCATTAGAGGAGCTTTCTTTGGGTGTAGTCATTCAACCAACTGTGAGTCCATCTAACAGTGGTATCATGTACCACACATTTCACCATTATATGAAGAAGAATCACAAGACATTCTGCTGCAATGGTCCAGGCATGCTGTATCTATGGCATTTCCCTGATTTACTAAACTACTAATTCTATCAAAGAAGGCGCTAAAGCTTCATCTGGCATAGTTTGTTTGAAATAAACCCAAGCTGGCTTCTGCTACCATTAGCATGCTTATCCAAGTACTTACAAACATGCTGCTTGGTAATCTGTTGGGATCTTTCCTACTATAGACATCAAGCTGATAGGACTACAGTTTCCCAGGTCCTCCGTGTTCCCCTTTTTGAAAATTAGGGTGTAATTTGCTCTCATCAGTCTTCTAGGACCTCACACATCCTCCAGGAGTTCTCAAAAATTACGGCAAGTGGTTCAGTATCACCTCTGTTAATTCCTTAAGTACCCCAGGGTGTAATTCATCTAGCCATGGAAATTTGAATTCATTCAAATTAGTTTGTCTTTTCTAAGCATCAGTTCCCTCTTTCCCCAGTGGCATAACCATGATCAGCTCAGGTTCCATTTCCCTACTGAGAGAAGACACATGTAACATAGGAGTTCAGAAGTACGGCTTTCTCACCATCACTCATTACTACTTCACCATTTTCTTCCCACAATGAACCTGCCCTCTCTTTTACTTCTTACCCCTATTTTTCTGTTTTTGGTAGTTATCTCACGCCTCAGCTCATTTGGACCTTTTGGCCTTTCTGACCAAATTCCATATGTTCCTCTTTGGTTATGTTTCCCTCCTTCCATTTCCTATATTTGACCCTTTTTCTCTTCAGCATTTTAGGGAGCATTGCATGTATCCACACTGGCCTCTTCAGAGTCCTCCATTTTTTTTCTTCTTGTAGCAATTGTTTGTGATTGCACCTTCAGTATCTCATTTTGTAGAATTTCCTTGCTTCCTGGTCACTTTTCCCCTCCAGGATTTCAAATGCTTGGACCCAACATACCTCACCTCAGAGTTGATCAAAATCTGCACTTCTGAATTCTATATGCATCTCTGATGCTTTCCCCCATCTCTGGGTATTACAGATTCAAGGATAATGTAATCACTTTCTCTCAAGGTCCCAGTCCCCTTCACTTCTTCAACCAGTTCCTCCTTGTTGGTAAGGATCAGGGCTAAGATAGCAGATATTTTAGTTCTTTCCAGCCCTCTTCCATGGGCCAGAAGGATAGATGAGAAAACCACCTGAGCCTCCAGGTTTTTGAGTTTTCTTCCTAGATCTTCAAAGTCCATGGTGAAATGACTATAGTAGATTTTGTTTTTCTTTTCTATCATTTGCCCCTATATGGATTAGCAGGAAGGGTCGAATCCTTGTTCTTGGGAGACAGCACATTTCACAGGCTGATGGGTCCAGTCAGTTTATGTTTCTTTCTATTCTTCATAGTAATAAGTCTTTAACTACAATAACACTTCACTTTGTCCCTCGCAGGGTGCAGCTGCATCTCTCTGCTTTCAGAGAAGTATCTCTTTTTCCTTCCCTGAATACTCACTTCCTGTTTCTTCTGTGAGTGCTGGGAAACTGTTTTTGAGTGCCACTGATGCAGAATGTTTTCTATATCTCTTCATGTCTTTGTTCAAGTTCCTTTTCTAGCATCAAATTGGTGGGGTGACCTTGAATCAGATTATTTCTAAGCCCAATTTACATTACAGGGATGTTGTTATGGTTGGGTATAAATTATGGGAGATCCCAATGAACACTTTTTTGACTTCTTAGGGAAAAAAATGGGATATAAAAGCAATAGATTAAATAAAATTAAATCTACAGAAGACAGACGCTGAAAAGAACACAACAAAATGCCACTTATCACCCACTATTTCCAGCTAAAGCAATGCAAATGCATCATCAGTGAATATACTCCTGTAGGCCTTCATGGCTGGCATCAACTGAAGCAGTGATGAGCTTTCAGACTGAATGGCCATGATCTAATTTTACTTTAGTCTGACATTTTGCCAGCAGCTGTGGCTGGCATCTTCAGAGGCAGAGTGAGCTGTTTTGTAGTGTACTTCTCAGCAGCTAGCAGGCAACTGAAATGGGATGACTGAGCTCTTGTACAGTATTTGAAACTGGCAAGCTGCCCTCTGATTGGTCCATTTTGAAGAAATTCCAAAAGTACTGGTTCCTGTTTGGTCTGTCTTTGAGCTAGGCTTCTGACTGGTTTTTTGTGTAAGTCGGCTTTTGACTGGTTTATTTTGAAGAATTCCAAGAGACCTGGTTCCTGATTGGACAGTTTTTGAGCCAAGATACTGTTAGGAATATTGGACTCTCAATCAGAGGGCAGCTTACTAGTTTCAAATACTGTATAAGAGCCCAGTCAGCCCATTTCAGTTGTGTGAGCTACCAAGAGCTACACCACAAAACAGCTCTGCCTTTGAAGATGCCAGCCACAATTCCTGGTGAAACTCAGACCAAAAGAAAACTAGAACATGGCCATTCAGCCCAAAAGCTCATCAGTGAACTTCAGCTATCTTCTGGAAAAGGATACTTTCCTTTCATAAGCCTTGAAATGGTGGTGGTGGTGGGTGGCGTGGTGGTGGTGGTGGTGGGAGGTCAGCCAGTACTTGCTTACAGATAGCCATCTAATCTCAGACAGCTACTAACAACAACACTGACCATAGCACAGTGATACAAATGCAAAATGAAATCCAACCCTAGTTTTATGCCTCAACTTGGTCTCCAGTATTGGTAATATCTCCTGTCTTGTATCCTAGTGCTAGTTCTATATGGAGTATTATATGTATGTAGGCCCTCTTCTTACTTCTCAAGAAAGTGTTATTCTGTTTATTTTTACTGTAAATTGTATTTTTATAGTTTGTACTGTAATATGTTGTTTGGAGCTGAGTGTGATTGTCTTGCTCACTGGTTGCCTCTTGGCATCTGACCAGCCAGCTAGATGGATCTTGAGCCTCATTCAACACAGCTCTCATTGTTATGAGGCCACATTGATTGGCCCAATGCTAAGGAATAGAGAAATTGTCACTTTCTGTCATTCTAACTGGAAATTGGCAAGGGAACATGAAAGTGTGTGGTAATCTTAGAAAATGGCTGTGATGCAATTGAACTGATATTAGGGACTGTAAGAGGTAAAGGTTTGAGGGTGGGATGTGTCAATCTTGAGGTAGAACGAATTAGCGTCTTTCTCAAATGGGCTATATCAGAGGAGTTTGCCTTTTGATGAATGACAGTAGCAGATTGACAGGTTTTTACAAGTACTTTCCTCCATAACCTTGCTGGGATGAGAATTGGCCAACCAGCTTCTCAGCCTGTATTGTATCTTCGGAAAGCTGCGTCTAGTGATAGGTCAAGGAGAATGCCTACTCTGTGCTTTGCCTTGGTAATAATATGCTAGGTTTGTAGTTTTTATTAAAAATACAAATTTATGGCCTATTTTAAGCCTATGGTGATGCACATGTCCTTTGAGGCATCTGCTCAGTCAGAAGCTCTGTTACCTAGCAACAACTTCAGAATCTCTCTCTCTTTCTGCCTGGCATTTATTGCAATGGAGCCCAGTCACACCAATAGGTTTTCTCAGCTCCCATTATTTTTAGTGAGCCTCCCAGCAGCTCCCTTGGTTTCCACTGGGCATTTTAGTCTGTGTGTCCATATGTGAAAGTGCTTTAAATTTACCCTATTTATTTACCTGAAATTTAGAAATAGTAGGGACAGAAATACTGACATAGATATAGGAATGTACAGAACAAAAAGGGCTTCACAGTGTCACACTTTGTAAACCTGGTCCACTGTTCCACAAGCTTTTAAACACACTCCTGTGTAAATCCTAGACAACAATACTAATTTCAGAGGAGGAATTTTGAACTGGACAAATAAGAGCAGGGAAGGTCTTCCTTTGTAAATTGTCAGTCTTTACAGTAGGACGATATTCAACAAAAACTTGATATGATTATTTCAGAACTACCAGGAACAAAATGCACAATTAGCCAAGTGAATATTAAAAGATAGGAAATCATTAGGGCACATGTAAAGTGTCTATCCATTCTTACTAAGTGAAAACCTAGGATATTTTATAGTTTTAAAAAGGAAGTGATTAATTTTTTAAGAATAACATCATTGGGAAGGGTTAAGGATTTCCTGTCCAATCCACTCTTGGGAAGTTGTCAGCAGTCCCCAGGTTTAAGGGGGAACTGAGGATGACAAAGAAGAGGTTCAGATGGAGGAAATCTTCCAGTGAATAAGATTAAGCACAGGCTAAACCCCATTTGAAGCAGTATTCCATGGGAGGGATGCAATGAGGAATGGTCACACTGCTTACCTTGCACGGAATAGACCAGCCCCGTTTATCTACACTGAACAGAACATCCACCACAAAAATGCTGGAAGAACGGCTGAAACAGATGGTGGTTTACTGTGAAAAATTTGTAATATTCTTTATGGATAAAGTTGCTCAGATCTACTTCAACTTGGACTCTAACGTTGGCTTGGCATAGAGTAAGGTTGATAGTGAGAGCCAGTTTAGTCTAGCATTTAAGGCACTGACTAGGAATGGGGAAACTTGAATTCTAGTTCTGCCTTAGTCAAGGAAGCTAACTGGGTGACATTAGGCCAATCATTCTCTCAGCCCTAGGAGGAAGACAATAGCAAGCCATTTCCAAAAATATCTAGAAAACTACACGAACTCATCCATGTAGTTGTCAGAAATCAAGTCTGACTTGAAGGCCAAAAAAAAAAAAAAAAAGATGACACAACTAGAGCAACTGTATGTTCTGTTGTTTTATATTATTTTCAGTTTGTAGATCTCGAGGGTATTCTGGGAGGTGAGGGTCACCACCTGCTTACTGAACTCTTGTATCCCCTATTTGGTAATTAATGAGGGGTGTGTCCTTAGAAAGCACTTTAATTAAAGAAACCCTGAAAGTGTTGGCTGGTCTCAAATGTAACATTTCTGGCTTGAGGTAATTCAGAAAGGTGGTTGTCTTGCAACTCCAGAAAGCATCAGGAGACTACTGTTCATCTGGAACCATTTCAACTGGATTTTCAGCCAGGATACGAGATGAGACTGCTTTGTTTGTCTTGGTTAATAGCCTGAATCAATAACTGTATGGGAGGAGTGTAACCCTACTACTGTAGTTGTCTTGGAGCTCCCATTTGCTTTTGAAACCATTGACTATGGTTTCCTTCTGGACCACTTGGGCTTTGAGGAACAACATTTTACAGGCCCATTTAGTGTATTTCCTGTCAGACTGATTTCCAAGTGTAATCCTGGATATTGGCTTCATCTTGTCCCCTATGCTGTTCAGTATCTACAGTACATGAAATCATTGGGAGAAGTCATTCAAACTATTGGAGTATGCTGATTAAACTCAGCTCTCTGTTTCTACAGAGGTACTACATATGCATAGAAACCTAGATTTAGCATCTAAGAACTAAACGAGATTGTGGATGATGCAAAGTGCTTTGTCAAGGTAAATTGTATTTTGTCTTCACTTTAGTACATGTTGGAAGGTTAACCCTCTCCCAACTTCTCATCCTAGATGACTAATATGCTAGTGTTGAGCAAAAAGATGGTTATCTGAAGTATGGTTGGGAGCACATAGTAAAGTTACATCCCTCCGACCCCTCCCCTTTGGCAGAACAAAATCTTTCTGAATATAAAAACTAGGGGGAGAAAGGAGCAAGAAAGAGTTAAGGTTCTCCTCCAACTTTAATATTAAGTTTGGAATTTCCAGAATTTTTTTTAAAAAAAACCAAGTATAAGTAAAACTGAATCAGAAAGGAACTTCTGATTCAAAGGAATTTTTATTGGGTAGACAGGGATAAATGCTTAATTAACATTGTGCTATGTTTATTCTTTATTTTCTCTGTGTTAGGATTGTTATTATTTCTGATCTTTATTGTATATTATTTATTCAAACTCAATTATTGTATCTGGGATGCATGTGCAGCAGACCGTCCTACATTCATAGAAGATCCATTCTATCCTGTGATCTACCCCAAACTTATCTTCTCCTTTGTAGCATTCTGTAAGGTGCTGTCTCTAGGCAGCACCATATGTTGATTTCTTCCCACCTTGATTTTTTTTCCATGTGACTACTTAAATCAGCAAAAGGGGTTTTTCCTTCTCTTTTTTCCTTTTTTTAAATAAAGTGATTTTTAAGATTATAACTTGTGATCTTGGTCTAACTTCTTCTGGAAGATAGGTGGTGGCAGCAGTAAGCGGCTGTACCGAGGGAGGAAGGTGGGACCAAGTTATTTAAAACCTATAGGATTTCTAGGAAGGGGTATCTGCAGGGTATGATTGAAAAAGTCAGGATGGTGATGCATGTAAAAACAGGTGGAGGTTTGGTCACACCATAGTGGCCACTGTCTTCACTTTTTTTAACCACACCTTACAGATACCCCTTCTGCAAGAGAATGGTTGAGACCTTCAACATCTCATTCTTAGGGCTCAGGGCTACTGCTACAATACCTGAGGCTTTTCTTTTTTCTTTTTCTTTTTGGATATACAGACAAATGCACACAGCATGATGTAAGGATGTGGAGGAGGTCTGGGAAACAATTTCACTCCTTTTACATGGAGTAGCTGCTGGAGTCATTTTTTTTTTTTTTTCCTCATGTTCAGCATTGTAAAGTTGGCAGAAGAGAAGACAATCACAGATAACCTTCAAATTGCCTCTGAGGGACTGGGGAATGGAAATAGTGGCAGTCTGGACGTATCCTAAGTAAGGCTCCCACAACCTCCAGACAATGGCCCTGTAATTTTAGGAGGAAAGGAGTTCAGCTGGAAATGCTACTGGCTGTTGCTGGCCAAGACTCTGCTTCCTCTTACCCAAAGAGGGATGTTGTACTCTGGTTTCATAACCAAATGATCAGACAGTCCTGGGCACCAAAATAAAGTGGAGGAAGGAATTGTGAATGAATCACACCCACATTACTGGGGGAAAAAACCCTGCATTTTACAAGAAAATAAAAAATATGAATAGATGAATAACAGTAGTAGAAGTGCAACTGCCTAACAACTAATAAAAAATAATTAAGAGGACACAAGACAAGATGTAATATAGAAACTGACAAACCTCAGTAGATATAACAATTCAAGGTGAAATTACATATGTAAAAGAGTATTTTAATAATATAAACAATAACCACATAACAATAAGTGAGAAAGTGATGAATGAGGATTGAACTGATCAGAGGGAATTATTCAAAAGAGTTCACAAAATAAATAAAATTAAGCTGGCAATCAAGGTATATCATATAATGCAGGGCTTGAGATAAATGAGGTTTAAATAAAGAAAACTGAAAAAGTTCTTTTTAAACTGGCAGGTGGAAGAAAAATTGGATTGCATTTAACAAGGGAACAAGAAATTGACTGAATGGAGACTAATTAATATCTCTGAATCTTTTTTCAAAAAGGAAGCAAATAAAGAAGAATTGTACAGAGGAAAGAGCAATCAAAATTGCTTAATGCAGCAAACCACATGTGCTAACAGCCAGCCTCAGACAAGGCTGCAAGAGAATGAGAGAAATCATAATGAAGGGAAACTCATCTGACTTCTGCAATACTGGAACTGGGTTGGATCACCTGATTACTAGGTGTTCTCTAGATGCTCAGAATATTCATGAAATTTGTGTCTGTGGGACCACCAATTATAAGGTCATTTCCACACCACGTCTATTTTCCCACCCTAATCCGCAAAGGCAGTTTAATGATGATTCAGTCTTTGATTTCAAAACAATGAGCTACTACAGGCTCTGGAATAATAATTTTTTTTAAAAAAACTCACTTTACACAACAGAGAAATAAAATAAATTATATCCATGCTCCCCCTCCCCATCCATGACTTATTTCATGTTCTGCACATTTCTGGGCACATGCCAAAATTTTCAAATGAGTGAGGGAACAAACAAAAAGCTGTAGCATTTTTTCCTTGAAGACCTTCTAGGACACTTGAAACCCAGAAACCCAGAGCTCCCAGTAACAGGGAAATGGGCTCCCACAGTTTCCACCTACTTGAAGGATTTTAAAGATACTAATTTTACTGGAATTTCTAATACACAGTAGTTGAGCCAGAAATAAATTGGTTATCTGTTGAACACAGCTGATATCATGGGTCCCGATCTGCTTTTGAACTGGTGTGGAGTCCTCATCTAGAAAAATCTCGTACTTTGTATTTTATCATTTAGATTCGTAGATGAAAGATGTACTTCAGTAATGTTGTTGGTGAGTTTGTATGAAACAATAAGGTCCTTTGAAAAGAAGAAAAAGTAGGACTGACTTTCTTTTCACATGGCAATGGCTTATGGTCAATCTTAATATAGAGATATTTGTTCAGTTGTGAAAATTTGTAGTCATCTTTTAAGTGGCAGTTATTGAAGTTAATTGAAAAGTTCCAAAAGTTCCAAAACTGGTCCAAATGTATTGTTAAGACTAAAAGATTCATCTTTGGTTTAGCCATATGATTATTAACTTTATTCACGTTTCAATAAACAATTATTTCTGTAGTGCCAGAATCAAATTACTTGCTGCAGTTTCTTTTATTTATATTCCTGCTTTGTAGAAAGGAAGAAATGAGTGAATACATATTCCTATCTCATGATCTGAAGACAAGATTGCTACAATATAAGAAAGGGAAAATTTATTGGATAGGTCATCTATGTACCCAAAAACAAACAAAGGAATAATGAAAGGTAAGCAAACAGATCATCATTCAGGTTGTCAGCAATGTCCCCAACAAACTCTAAGCAAACAAGCAAAACAAACACATGTATCAGCTAAAAAAAAACCCCAAATGAACCAGTTCAAAAAAGAAAAATCTAATTGCAGGTATTTTGGGAGAAAAAAAAAATCAAAACATTATAGGAGGACTTTATATTGCAGCTGTGTTTGGATTTGGGATGATTTGTAACTGACTTGGAGGCAAGGGGAATGGAGCTGCGCAATTTATTCTGTCTCAAAATTTCTTTACAGAGCTGATTTCAGAAAGGCTACAGTGTGCTCCAAAAATAGTGGGTGGAAAAAAAGTGATTTGGGGGTTATGTTCATGTCATGCCTTGGTGGTAAGGGAAGCAATGGATTCAGAAAGTGGCCAGTCCATCCTCAAATAAAAATGGTCTTTGTGAGTCTTCCCTTTTTAAACAGCTAGTCAGCCTGTGAGGAATGAAGAGAAAATAGATTTGAATACAGTCACTGTGGTTCTAATCATACCTCATTATCACCAAGGTTTCTCTTGCGATGGCACTCTCACTTCTGAGTGACCAGCAGTAACTGCTGTTTTGTTGTTTTTTTCCATTCATAAAATGATAAGGTTGAAAGGGGCCATTGAGGAGATTGAGTCCAACCTCCTGCTCAGTTCAGGACTCCAAATTAAAGCATCCCAGACAGATAGCTGCCTAGCCTCTGCTTGGATGCATTCCGTGAATGGCAGCCCACCACCTCTCTTGGTAATTGGTTCCACTCTTTAACTGTTCTTAGTGTGGGGAAGTTCTTTTTAACATTCAGCTGGAATCTGCTTTCTTCAAATTAAGCACCATTATTTCATGGCTTGCACTGGGGAACAATAAGGTATTTTTTTCTGTACAGTACCACTTGATGTACCTTATCTCTATCCTCAATTTTCTCAAAGCTAATTTGCGTCAGTGTCTCTTCATAGGATGTGGTTTCAGCGATCATCCTAGTTGCCTTTCTCCAAGCCTGTTTTAGCTGGTCTGAGTCCCTCATGAATGGTGGTTGCCATAACTGAACACAATAATCTTGGAGGAATATGATCAATTTAGAGTTAAAATTGAGTTATTATTTCCCATGATCTAGAAGGTATAATATTCTCGATAAAGCCTAAAACTGTGTGTGCCATTTTTTTGTTTTATGTTTTTTGTGGCCACATTGCACTGCTGACTCATATTCAGTTTGTCATCAACAACTTAAGACATAGATGTAGCCCTCAGGAGCATCCATGAGATGCAATTCCCATGGAGGAATTAGTGAGCCAGGATGCATTTTAGCACTGTTACTTTTCAATATTTACATTAACTTACTAGTTAAGTATTATGCTAATCCATTTTACCGTTCTTAGACGCTGGCCAATAGACCCTTACATATTTGTTGTGTGGATGTGCCATTATGCTCTCCATGACAAAAGTAGGTAGGAGAAAAGCATTGTGACTGTTAGCCAATATTGTAAGGTTGAGTATCTAAGATTTTTTTTTAAAAAAACATTCATTTTTAAAAAAAGAATAATGAAGTTTTAAAAGTTTGCAGATAAAATAATGAAAAAAAATAGAAATAAAATCAATTAAGATAAAAATAAAAGGAAAACCAAGGAGGGTGAAATCCATTGTGAAGAGAAAGGGTTGAACTAGTAATGGATGATGATGAGAAAGCAGAACTTCTTAACTCTTATTTTGCATCTCTTTTCTCTCAGAAGGGAAATGGACCTCTAGATTGTCATCGTTATGCCTTCCCCCTGGGGAGGAGGGAACTCAGCTGAGAATAGACAAGGAGAAGGTAAATTTAAACCACCCAGAGTCACTTTTTGTGAGATGGGTGGTATCTAAATTTGAAATATATATAAATAAATAAATAAACAAACAAACAAATAAATAAATAAATGTCGAGGACCAACTGCATGATATCCCAGGATACTGAAGGAATTAATGGATGTGTGCAAAACCCCTCCTCCTGTAATCTTTGCAACTGGTGAGATCGCAGAAGACTGGAGGAGAGCAAATGTTATCCCCATCTTCAAAAAGAAGAAAGACATTCATTCATTAAACTACAATCCTGTCAGCTGGATGTCTGCAAGATCTTAAAACAGATTATTATTAGCATGTTTCCCATAATGAACATCTATGTTGGGATCTGTGCTCCTTAACCCTGAACTAATGACTTGAGTGAAGAATGTCTTTCCAAGTTTTAGGTGACCCAGAACTGGAATGGGTAGCTAACGTTCTGGAAAACAAAATCAAAATTATCTTGATAAGCTGGAAAATAGATTGGAAAATAACCAAATGATACTGAATAGAGATAAATGCCAAGTTCTGCACTTAGGAAATAGAAATCAAATACACAGATATAGATATGGGATATTGGGCTTGGTAATGGTACCTGTGAAAGACATCATTGGATTGTAGTTGAACTCAGCCTGAGTCTTTACTGTGACATGTCAGCTAAACAGGCAAATGCAGATTTTGGTTGTCTGAATAGACTAAGTTACTGTACTACAGGAAATAATTTTCCTGTATTTTTCATTGATTGGACACTACCTCAGTACTCTGTGCAGTTCTGGATATCACATGTGAAGCAGAGTTAAGAGAGATTGAATCTAAACCTCAGGAAGAACTTCCTGACTATATGAGCTGCCAGTAGGTGGAACAGGCTGCCACAAACAGTGGTGAGTTTTCTCTTGCTAGAGATCTGGATTGTCATCATTCAGAGATGCTTTAATGCAGTGTTTCTCAACTTGGCAACTTGGCAAGATGTGTGGATTTCAACTCCCAGAATTCCCCAACCACCATGGCTGGCTGGGGAATTCTGGGAGTTGAAGTCCACACATCTTAAAGTTGCCAAGGTTGAGAACACTGCTCTAATGAATTATTCATTGAGGAAGGGGCTGAATTAGACCTCTCTGGTCCTTTCCAACTGTATGATTCTGTGATAATCATTCCCTACTTTATCACCGAAGTCATTAATAAAAATTTTGAAGAGTAAAGAGCCCATGACTAAACCTTATGGCAGCCCATTCAATAGTTCTCTCCAGTTCAATGAGAATATTCAAGTACAATATGATTTTTGAGATATATTATAGATTTAATTGTCTTGTGATTCAGCCCAGATATAACTAACTTGTTAATCAGCATGTTCAGTGCTTTGCTGAAGTAAAGATATATTACATCTTTAGAATTCCCAGTTTACTTAAGAATTTAGCATTTTTAAGTGTTAAAATTAATTTCTTTATGACCTGCTCTAGAATCTTCTGAGATACCTATATAAAACTCTCTTTTCTTCTCTTTTTTTGAAAAAAGGGACAATATTTGTTTCTTAGAGCAAGCATACTTTTTTTGTTCATGATCACAATAGAAAAATTTCCCCTTTTTTTGTTTTTGCATTTAGCCATCTTCACTGGACGGCTGATCAGCTTTTTTTTTATCTTCCTTTTATTCTGAACATATCTGACTAAGCCCTTTGTATTGTTCTTAGTATCTTTTGCCAACTTCAAGCATGTTTAGAAGGACTATGCTTGGCAGAGTTTGTTTCCCAACAGCTGCTATGGTAATTAAAGAACCCCATCATTATTTTATGTCTCTTTGAAAAATCTGCAATTTCCTTTTGAAAGGTATCATCCATGCCTTTTCCTTGCTTGGTGGATGATAATAAACATTTAACAGAATTGTTTTTACTTGTTCCTGTATTCAGGTACTATTAACTCAGGTGTTCTCTATTGCATTGCCAAATCCATTCACTTGGATTTCTGAAGAAGTGTGGATTTTTTTAAGATTCAGCGCTCCTCCTCTCCTTTCTCTCCACTTGCTTCTGTATCTTTTGAACAAGTTCTGTACTTCAACTACTGTATTCCAAGTACGGGGCTCTTTCCACCAGGTCTCCATTGCACCTTGTACTATGCAAGTGTCTTGTTCATGAACAGCACCCAAGAACCCCCTCCTTCCACCCCACTGAGTCCAATTGCTGTGTGTTGAGGGCAAGATGGCTGATGTTTCATGTGACAACTTCCACAGCAGCCATCAACCCAGGCCACCCTAGTAACATATCTTTCTGCAACAATCTCCAGGTATCCCCAATCTCTGGAACATCGAGTTCAGGCATCCCTGGTTCACCATCATAATGTTTGTATTTCTATCTCAAGGGTCAACTATTTTCAAAATTTTGAGATTGTCATGAGGGGGTACATGAATGATCAAATACTGATTTGTTATTACTTCAATAAGTTTGAAAATAGGTTGGCAATTCTGCATTAGGAGTTAACATAACTGATGAAAGAAGGTTAAAGGGGTCTGGTATTTTAGTTGGGTATTCCATATCAGAAGTTAATGGGAAAACAATTTCAAGATGGGTATAAATCCATGAAGAAAGAGATACTAAAAGCATAGCTGCAAACAATTCCAATGAAGAAAAAAAAAATGGAAGACAGCAAAAATCAATATTACTATGCAGAAAGTTTAGTGAAGATCCAAAAACAAACAACAAAACCCAACACATAAAGGTGCTGGAAAAAGAGCCAAGGAAGAGTAGGTACAAGTAGACTGGAATTATAGATATTATAGAAGGAAAGTTAAACCTCTGAATGAGCCATAAGAACAACAAAAAGGTCTTCTTTAGATATGTTTCAAAGAATAGGAATATAAAAGAATTGATGTATAACCTGCTCAGTGAAGATAGCAAAATGATAAGACACTTTCTGATTTGGTCTCTACCAGCAAAAAACTATGTATTTTACCAGGACTGTTTATTTCTTTTTCTTTGAACAACCCGAAGTAGCTGGGAGTTGGGCGGTGTTAAAAATCTAATAATTTTTTTTTTTAATGTGAAATGCAGGACAAAGGGTTAGATAGAAACTTGAGACTAATAGAAACATCATTTCAATCTTCAGGACTTATGATAATCTGATGGTCTGGCCAAACCCTTACACATTATTTCTGAGAAATGTTGGAGAACTGGTGAAGTGCCATATTAGAGGAAATGAAAAATTATTCCTATTTCCAAAAAGGAGAAGAAGGATGATTCAGCCAACTGCAGACCAGTCACCTGGGAAGAGCTGATCAAAAACAGTTTGATCTGCAAGTACCTTGAAAACAGTGCAATAATTGTTAGAAGTCAGCACGAATTTGTCTTTGCCATACTATCCTAATCTTATTTTTGATCAGATAATTTATCTTAATAGATTCTTAATAGACTGTTGGAACGCTGTAGACATAATCTATCTTAATTTCAGGAAAACATTTATCAAAGTACTTCATGACTTCTTGATCAGCAAGCTAGTTAAGAGTGAGTTGGATGGCATGACAATTAAGTGACTACATAGCTGTCACAGATTCAGAGGGTATTAAGTACAGTGCCACAGTGTTTTGTCCTGGGCCATTCTGATTAATAATTTGGATGAAGAGGCAAAGAAAATACTGATTAAAGGATGGCTTTGGCAAATGTTTGTAAAAACCTGTCTCCTCTCAGACTCCACCAGACACTTTACCATCTACCTGACAAGATGATAGAGCTTCTCTTGTTTTATGGGGAAGCCCCCACTTTACTGATCTGCTGCCCCTGGACTAGTTTTGAACACAGGTTTAATCCTCCTTCAAAACCCACTAATCTTGCTATCAAAATAAGCTACCAGAATGCTGATCAGTGGGTTGGGGAAAGTTTGAGACCCAACTTTCCCATTTTTATCATCTTCTCCCTATCACCTGCTTAGAGGCTGGTATGGATTGCTGGTACTACAACCCCTGGCAGCTGTGTCCTGCCCAATTAAGAAAAGGAAGGGATAGGGCCAGAGGACAGTGCTCAGGTCCTGAGGGAAGTAGATATGCATAGCACAAGGGTGAGGTAGCCAATATGTGACAGGATCATCCTACCATGGGTGGCAGGCCATGTCATATTGTCCACACCCTGAAATTGCCACTGATTGGTATCAAATTAAGGGGAAAACATTATTTTACATCACTGCAGTGAACCATGACTTCACATTGTCTCAAGGATGAGCTAAATTCAGAATGTCAGCCATCTGAGGTAGGCCAGACCAGGAAACCATCTTCACAAGTTTGACTTGAACTACTGTATATTGATGTAAGCTGCAGCAATAGAGTTTTGAAAGCCAGAGTTTCCTTTTTCCTTCCCTCCCTCTTACAACCACAGAGTAGGACAGAGCCAGTCTCAATTTCTTCCTAATGTTTTCTTTTGTTTTCCAGGCTTATGGCATGTTTTTGTACATGTTTGTGTAACAATCTCTGTGTAGTTTCCCCAAGGCTATCACTGTTGCTATCACGAGATGAAAGCAATGCCATGGGGACATGGCAGACTAAAGATGTTACCAAGGGATGTGTATACTCTGGTAACATGCAAATGGAAAAAAGCTTTTAATCCTGATAATATCGAGTTGCCCTTGGTCAGGAAAGCAATGGATCCTAGAACAGGAATTTGTCCTGTTATGAATGAGATAATACTTCCCCTGAAGAAACAGGTGAAGTTTGGGGAATTTCTGAAGCCACTTTTTTACAAGGCGACTCTAATGCAGCTGTAGCCAGGAGCTCCTTTGCCCTATTTTAAACTGATGCATCAACTGTATTTGTTCCTGAAGATGTGAGACCTGATCAAGGGTACATACAATGTACATACATACAATGGTTTACTGCAAGGGACTCTGTCTATATCTCCCTTTGAAGAGTCTTCAAAAATGCAATTGGCCTGCAGTGTAGTAGTTGAGGGCAATGGTGGGGGTGTTCAGGATGGATTATGTTGCTAATGCCATGCACCCTTTACCAACCTATTTCTAAGCACAATTCTGCATATTGATGCTAATCTCTAAAGCATGTTTTAGGAACATCTCCTCCTGTATCTTAAGAGAGGTGTTTCTGTAGATCCCCAAGTGTTGTTAGGTCCAGTTAATGGGTACAAGGGAAATGACTGTCCTATTGGCCACATGTAAGCTGTGGAACTCTCTGCCTCAGGAACACTTTTGCCAGTTGATTAATAATACATTTTATTTGATGTTTTGTTTAGACCTTATCTGTCTGCCTTTATCAGCGCTTTTTTTATATAAATTACCGGCTTCTGAATATAACACATCACGACCCAGGCTTGACTGTGCCGATGTTTAAAATAAATATTAACTCAAAATATAAACAAATGACTAGATTTTTCTGCCCTCTTGTACAATCTCTTTAATTCTTCCTCTTTCTTTTTGGATTGGAATGCCCGGCAGAAATTGGGTGGGCTGGCCTGTCTCTTTTGGCTCCTCTCTTCGTGTGACTTTACTATATGGTGAAGTCAGTCTGGAAGGTCACCTCTTTCATCAAGTATTCGATTTGCATCCAAAATTGTATGTACATGAAAAATGCGGTTGTGTGTCGCACCTAGCTGCAGACGCAGATGAAATTCTGTGGAAAGCCTGATGCACACTAACCTTTGCAGATGGCTCAGCTATTGCTGAAAAATGGATTGCTTAATAAAGCATATCATCCGACATATTTGCTGCTTGGCTAGCCAAATAGAAGTTGTTTTTTGCACAAATTTCCTTGTCAAATTTGTCAATGTTCATGTCATTTTTGCTTTAGGTCACAGAGCAAGGTGCAAAATCTTGGCATCTTTACTAGTTGCAAGCCAGTTTTGGCTATTTCTAACAATGGAGTGAATTTCTCCTGAGGTTCAGTCTTCCTACTTATAGAAGGAACAAGGAAAAAATCAGAGCTATAGAATGCAGTGGACTTTAAAGAAATTATCTGGTGCATGAGTGAGGATTGATTTGTTTTGTTTTTAAAAATAGTAATAAATATTTGCACTCATATTCAAGGAATCTGTTAGAAAGATAGTGCTGAGAAAGATGCTCTTTTTTTCTTTAAATGATTTATTTTGTTCAGCTTTGTAGTTTCAGAGGATTTTGTTGCATGTAGATTATTTGCTTGCCTGTACAGAAAATGTATTCCTTTGTACATGGACATTTACAGGATGGAAAAAAGGAAATGGGTAGTTTCTGTCAGCTTCCAGGTAAGGTCCCTTTGCTCTTCCATATACCCTGTATTCCTTTACACCTTGTCTGAAGCTTCCTGAAGTCTTCATGGTGCTCTTTATGTCGAAGAATTTAATATTCACTAAGGTTTGATGTTCTGACTGCAGGGTGTGAATGCATAGAGTATATGTGTATGGGTGTGTGTGTGTGGCTGAATTGCTGTTTGTTCCCTCTCACCCCAGGCCAGAATTCTCTTTTGGAGAATTTGTCTTATTTATTTAAAGAGAAATGAGTCTTAAATGATGGCTCCTCTGTGGGCCCTTTGGGATGCAGTGGTAAAGAACATTCTGGTGCCAAATTTGTGCAAAATTCTGACTGAGTTCTAGCTCTAGTAGAAGAAGAGAAGGAGATTAAGTCCAGAAAAAAAATGTTTTGAAAACCCATCCACACAGTCTCCTTATCCAGATGTCAAGACACCCACTTACTATTTGATATACCCTCGTGATGTCATCTGTATCTCAGCATCAGCCCGCAGTTAAGGCAGCCTGAAGATAGCTTCAGGTTCCCCGGTGAAAGTGGTGATTCCATATGCTTGCACAAGTCATTCCATTAAGACAATCTAGAACTCACGGAGGAGTGGCTTGAGATGATGTAGTTAAGGTTGGTGATCTGCTTGAATCCAGTTGATCCAGCCAGTCTGCTGTGGGACTGCCCTCTTCACTTTGGTTGCTGGGGTCTGCACTGAATTTTATGGCTGAATTTCTTTCTGAGTCTTTTTTTCTTTTTATGAGTAAGTCAACCAATGGTCCTAAAAGTGGTTGCTGCCTGGACTGAGGGACTGCAAACCAAAGCACCCAACAGGACAAACTACTTCTGTTCTTGAATACCAGTACCAGTTATGCAAGGCTGTGGAATGGACGGTTTGGGTAATTTTCTGTATATGTTGGAGATAGAATTTGGACAGGGGGGTGGGGTGGCAGACCACAATTGAGAATGGCAACCCTGTCACTAAGCGATGCGGTCATTAATTAAATATCACATGACCATGATGGGCTTACAACTTCACTTCCACCGCGGTCGTTAAGTGAGTCACCCATGGTTGTTAAACAAGACATCGCATGACCATGACTTGTGATTTTACTGCCGGCTTCTCCATTGACTCTGCCTGTCGGAAGCCAGCTATGAAGCACACAAATGGCGATCATGTGACCACAGGATGCTGTGATGGTCATAAGTGTGAGGGCTGGTCATTAATTTACTTTTTCAGCACCATTGTAACTTTGAACGGTTGCTAAACAGGGCAGTCATTAAGCAAGGACTACCTGTATTTGCCTTGCTCAGTTGCAAAGGAGTCCAGAACCACTGAGTGTAATCAGTTAGAAACCAATATGTTTTGTTGTACATAACCTAAAATTATGGCTTTTTTATGATTGTATAGACACTCTATCAGTTTACAATTCATTGTTATTATGAGTCACAGCAGTTTTATAATTTGTGTTACTTTTAATCTAGAGTGCATAATATTATTACATGTTATGGATATTATAGTTTAGGGGATCCTTATTTTATATTATGATACAATGAATTATAATATATTATTATGTCAATTGTTTTATTCTATGTCTGGACTGCACTTAATTATAAGTGCATAATAAATACTACTACTGCTATAACTAACTCTGGCTTAAAGGGTAGCCAACTGATCCACCTATATATATCTAACAAAACATTTTTCTCAAACTCTACCTCTTTAACAAGACTTATCCTGCAGGTGCATGACAACTGCAGAAATCCAGACAACCAGGAGATGACACCCAAGAGATATAAAACTCTAACTCTTTGCTGCCACCGTGTGGTCAGTAAATTGACCAATAACAGGTCTATTTGCATTTTGGAAAAATTATGTGGATGTGCCCAACAGCACATATTAACACATCTCTCTCTCACACACACACCCCTCCAAAATTTTATGCAGTGTCTGCAGCACAAAGGTGAGTACACTTACATTGTAGACAATAGAGACAAACTTTCTATTGCCATGTTGTGATTATTAGGTTGATAGGTCAAACTCTTTCAGGGAAAACAAATTGGGAAAAATAATTCAGTAGGGTGCCCAGACAGTACAAACATGACTGTGGTACATTCAATATGTTGATTGGTGGTGAGTTTTCTCTTCCTTGGTGATGTTCAAATCTCACCCAGAAGAAACCATAAATCCATGCCCTATTCTGTTGCATGATACAGCTGTTAAGACAACACTATAAAGAGTGCTTGGTGCTAAAGATCACTATATAGGCATCTGAGATGTCTGCAGGACATGATTGTTCTTAGATGCAAACATTACTGAAAGAACAGAAAGAGTTGCTCTGTATGTCAGAACCCACGGTATAATAAAAAATAAAGAACATTCAGAACTTTTGCAGATAATAATTTTTGACACTGGAATGCTCAGATTTTCCAAAGCCCTGAGCTTTTAAAAAATTATTTCAAGAACAGGTCTAAATTACTTTCAAGTCTGAAACTGTGATAGATCTTTAGATTCCTTAGACCCTTAATACCTTCTGGCCTACTCCAGGCCCATCAAATTTGCTTTGGGGGCTTTCCAAGATTGGATTTTCCAGCAGTGGAGATGGGCACATGTTTGACTTCTATTGGGACCTGGATTGTAGGACTGCATGCTTCCTTGTCCTATTGGACTTCTTGGCAGCCTTCAGTACCATCAACCATGTTTTCCTTTTGGACTGCCTGCAAGGGTTGAGGATTGATTGAACTGTTTTACACTAGATGATTATTGTTGCTCCTTTTCCTTTTGTTGTTTCATCTCCTTCCTTAGATGGTTATTGTTGCTGGTGGGAAGGAAGGGAAGTAGAGGTTGGCCCACTCACTCATTTGTGAGGTGATACAAGGGTTGGTTCTTTCCCCCTTGAGATTCAATTTCTGTGTGAAGTGACTGTGAGAAATCATCCAACTGTCTGGAGTGCAGGATCATAAATATGTGGACGGCACCGTCATCCCGGGCCACACTGGCAATTCTGTGGAAGTCTTGAACAGGTATCTGGATGCTTTAGGGGCTGAACCTAAGCAAAACAGACTTGATGTTTGCTTTATGAGTTTCTCAGTCAGCTTTGGTGTTATCTCTTGAGGGGAGATGCTACCCCTGAGTGGCGAGGTCCATGGCTTAAGGGGTTTTTTGGAGTCATTGCTGCTGCTGGATGGGTAGCTGGAGGCCATGTCCAGGAGCACCTTTGCTCTGCATCAACCTTACCTGGATGTCAGCCCTTCAAGGTAGTCCAGACAGGAAACCAGAACCATGTGACTTTATTGTAAGGTCACAGTAACAGAATCTTGCAAGACTGAAAGCACTCCCCCACTCCCCTGCCTTTACTTTCCAGAGAACTAGGGAAGGTCCTTTCTGGGACATTTTCACTACTCTCATCCCTCCTTTGGACTCAGATTTTGTTTATCAGACCATTGTCTAGGCTGCGTCTCTTCCTCCTGTCTCCCAAGGTTATTCTCACGGCCCATTACACTGGAGCGCAAAGATCTTACAGCAATAATTCATGCCTTCCTCACTATTTGCTCACGGTCACTCATGCCCTAGTCACTTCCTGGTTGGATTACTGCAACATGTTCTACATAGGGCTGCCCTTGAAGACCACTCAGAAGTTAAAAGTGGTCCAAAATGTGGCAACGCACACAGTTCTGAGTGCCCTGTGATGTGCCTATATTATACCACTTCTGCATGAGCTGAATTGGCTTCCAGTTTCTTTCTGTGCCCAATTCAAGGTGCTGGTTATCACCTTTAAAGCCCGGCATGATACAGGACCAGGTTATTTGTGTGGCCACTTCTCCCTGAGGGTAACTGCTTGTTCCACCAGGTTAGATAGGGTAGGCACACTCTAGGTCCCTTCCCTTAAACGTTGTCATCTGGTAAGAGCACCTTCTCAGTAGCAGCCCCTGCCCTGTTGAACACCCCACCCCCACCCCAGGATCCGGCAGGCCCCACCCTCCTAGCCTTCTGGAAGGCCTTGAAGAACTGGCTCTTCCCCCAAGTGTTAGATTAGGGGATAGCTGGAGCCCAGTAATTGTAAATGTTGATGTAAGGAGGAATGTTTTTGGGGCACTAGGAATTGTCTGTTGATGGTGGTATTATTGGGTTTTTTAATGGTTTTATTGCTGTTTTATACTCAGGTTTATTGTATGTAAGATGGGTGGCCATATAAGTCTTTTAAATAAATACATAAATACCTACCTGCCAGGACTACTGCAATTGACTCTACATAGGGTGCCTTGAAGATCATGCAGAAACTGCAGTTAGTGGCCCACTTATTAATTGACAGCAGCACATTATACCTGTATATATTATATACAGTAGTAGCACATTATACCTGTATATATTATATACCAGTTGACACTGGTCACCAGCAGCACATTATACCTGTATATACATTATACCTCCTATATTGCTTGCCAATAATTTTCCAGGGGAAGTCAAAGCTGGTTTTGACCTATAAAGCTATATATGACTTGATGCCCAGGTACCTTCAGGACCAATTTGTCCAGTATGAGCATCTTGGGAGAACCATTTAATTGCCCCATTTTTGTAATACATAGGAAACTGAAGCAAGGAGGCTTTTTTAAAAAAAGAATTATGGCCCGTTTTATGGGATAGATTCTTTTGGGCAGGTAGTCTTCTGCTTTCTGTTTTAAGTTTCCAGAAGTTAGTTAAGATGGAACTCTTCCAGAAAGTGCTTGGTGGGTAGTCAATGAATCCATCTTGGTTTTATTAGTAATTGAGGAATTCATCGCTCTATTATGTACTTGCTTTGTTTTTCTTGTTATTGCTTGTTTTTCTGTTCTTATTTTGTGTATGTACTATAGATATTTTAAATCCAATTGTATGGAAGATTCTAATCTTACAATAGATATTTTAATGCTAGTCTTAACCATGAGCCATGAGTTTTTTGTTGTGATGTGGGTTGATCATTTGATGATGTACAAATCAATTTATCCATCAAGTTATACTGGGTAGCCAAGAGATTCTTCTGTCTAACCTACTACTTCCAGCTGAAAAAAGTCAGAAAGTCAGAAATTAGATGACAGTAAACTATAATTCAGGATAAAAAGCAATATTTGTATTAAATTGATTGGACTGATCTGAGGAGAGCAGAATTTTATTTATTTTATTAAGAATATTTGTATGCCATCCATTCCCTTATCAGCCCAGACCTTAGAATATTATTAAAATAGCACATTTTAAAAGAATGAAAATGCTAAAGAGTTAAAACAAGAAGGACAACTGAAGCATCCTAAATAAACAAGTATGTTCTCAGCCCCCCCCCCCAAGTATAGTAGATGGGACCTTACTTCACCTCCAGTGACAGTTTGTTCCACAACATGAGCCCTGCCATAGGGAAAGCAGAATTAACTGCAGATGTCAAAGACATCCATGGTGGAATTTGCAAAAGTTGTCCCACGGATGATCTAAGAGTGTAGGTTGGACTGTATCTGCATAGGAACTCCAGTAAGTAACTTGATCCTAAGTTAGGTAAGCCTTTATAAACCATTTTCAGTTTCTTGAATTAGACTTAGAAGGCAACTGATAATCAGTAACTTCTTTTTCAAACTTGTTGAAATTCAGATTGGATTTGAAATCCAAATTTCTTATTGATTCATGTGTTTCAGTCAAAATATTGTGAAGCTGAATATTGATGCTGAAGTTGAATAACCTCAGCCTCCAGAGCTTTACAGGGGCCCCAAACCCATTTTTATGACCCCTGGAGCCCCAGCCAGAATGACTGAAAAGCGATAGCATGATTTCCTTTTGTTTTGCGGTAGAAAACATGTGAAAAGTGTATTGTCTAAAATATATTTAACATAGCTAGAAAAATAAATAAAATATCTCCAAAATCTCTTTCCCAAAGTGGGGGGGGGGGGGGAGAAATTATGAGAGTCATCATCATTCTACCCACCCTCACCTTCCTTCCTCTATCAGTGCATCAGTTTCCCACCCTTACCCTATGACAGCTCTTGCCATACTGAGACATTATTTTGGTCAGCTATGATTTCAAATAATACCAGGAGTAATTCTAGATAGTCACTCTTCAGGTATAGAATGTGACATTAGAGCAGAAAGTGGCATATGGGACTTGAAGATCTGCCTTAGATCATCTCTCCTTCTGCCCTAGGATCTAATTCATTCTGTCTCATCTCTTGTGTTCATCAGTTAGCTCGAGAGAGTTTCAACGCATCAGAAAAGATTATATGCTTTCTCCTGAGATATCATAATTCCTGTAAGCCTTATAAGGTAGCTTTGCATACTGTACAGCAGCAAGAAAGATTTAAAAAAGCTTGCTTAGATTGAGACTGAGATTCATTCAACGCCCTTGCTACATGCTATGAACTAAATCTTACTACACGATGTCTAATCTGTTTTAACCATCTTGAAATCTGAATGTTATTTTGTCAGGGTCTAGGGCAGAATAAACATAAAGTTATGATGAACTGTGGAAATGAATGATGCTTTTCTTTCTTCAGTTGGAACCAACTGACCAATACTATGGCTGGTAGGATACTTTAGAAGCAGCAGGGGATCAAAACTTACTAAAATCTCTCTTTCTATATTTCTATATTTCTATAGCTCTATATCTATACATACTGTTCTCTCTCTCTCTCTCTCTCACACACACACACACACACAATCCACCCCCACCCAGCCCCGAAACAGTTGTTACATTAATTTCTATATTTTGAATGATCGGTTCTTTACTATGGGAAATTTCTCTGCCTTCCAGAAAAATACATCTTCTGCCCTATGTCCACATTATAGATAATAGTTGACCACATTGTCTTGAGGTAAAAATAAATCCTCTGTTATCTACCATGTGGACATAGATCAGAGGATTTATTTATCAAGACTGTGGAGCAGTCTCCCTTGATAAAGAACCAATCATTCGAAACATGTTGGAAGTAATAAAATATAGAAATTAATACAGCAGCTGTTTGGTGTTTTGTTCTGCTGGGACAGTCTCCCAGAGGGTAGGTTTACATCCTTAGAGAGTAACCAAGTGAGAAAGTGTTGTAATAATGGGTAACTTCAATCACCTCAGCTGCACCATGACAACTTCAATGTTTATATCCTAAGTTGTTGTGCCTTGAAACAGTTGGTGTAAGAGAGAGCCACAGTGGAATATGGGATGCATTTAAGATTTAAAGATGGCCAGAAGGACCTCACACTATATGTAAGGATTATTGATCTATTTAGGTGCGTTCATGTCAACACTGGCTTCAAAAGAGGAAATTTCTCCAGATCAACTAAGTTCTCCTCAGAATCCTCACGGAAGAGCAGAGATAGTCCAGGAAAACTAAAAGCCAGGATGACTTCAGCTTGACATAGGACGCAAAGAAAAAGTTCAGTTAGATGTATTCAAAGCAAAAAGGGAAAAAATTGGTGTGAAAAATAATGTATTTGTGATTCTATCAAAAGTCAGTGCTTTCCTTTTTAACTGATTGGCTTGTGTTGCCTCTTATTGCTCCTTCAAAATAAAAGGAAATAAAATAAGTGAAGATGGAAAAAGATGGTAACAGACAATGAGCAACAGAGAAGACAAAACCTTTAGTCTCGTTCAGTCTTCTCTGAGAAGGTATGCATTCTGTCAAGCAATTCCAAAGAAGTAGTTAAAGGAGCAGGAATCCAGTTGGAGTTAAACAGAAACATAGACTGGAAGACTTACTGACCTTGAATGAATTCCAGAGCTAGCATTTGCATCCTAGGCTACTGAAGGAATTGTGGATTCTCTGGTCATATTTTTGAGAAATCTTGGGAAATGGGTGAAATACCAGATACCTGGGATAGGGAAAGAATTGTTTCTAACTTCATAGAATGTGTGTTGGGGAAGAAATCCAGGGAACTATTGACCATTTGGTCTAATATAGATATGTAGGAGGAGCCTATAGTAGAACAAAAAGCAAAGAGTTTGTTTGCATGTTGAAAACAATGCAGTGATTATCCAGGGAATCTATTGACCATTTGGGAATCCAGGGAACTATTGACCATTTGGTCTAATATAGATATGTAGGAGGAGCCTATAGTAGAACAAAAAGCAAAGAGTTTGTTTGCATGTTGAAAACAATGCAGTGATTAATGGAAATCACCATGCTTTTATCAATAAGTTATCAATAGCTTTTATCAGTCTAATTTTATTTCATCTTTTTACCAGATTAATTCTTTATTGAATTATGGACTTTATTGAATTATGGATGTGCATAATATATCCTATATCCATATATATCAGTAAAGACTGATATTCTCATTTGAAAGCTAGTTAGCAGGATAGCGAGACTATTAAGTGGACTCACAGCTAATAACAAAACTATATTTAAATAGTTCTTATCAATAGCTCCTTATCAAACTGGAGAGAAGTATTGAGTGTAGTGCCAATAAGGTTCAGTCCTGGGGCCCACAGGCATCCACAGGGGGGGTGGGGGGCAACAGCAAGTGACAAAATGTGTGTTGTAATGTTGCAGTCAATGGAAATTCCACTCTTCATATACTTATATGGGATGCAATGATCTAAGTATAGAAGAGTGGAGCCCACGTCATTCTATCAATTGTGTATTTCTCATTTTGGCATCATCATGGTTAGAAAAGGACATCTATGCTGGGACCTGCACTCCTTAACTTTATATTACTGTCTTGAATGAAGAGGTGGAGGCAATTCATCCTAAAGTTGCAGATGACCTAGAAATAGAACAAGTAGCTAAGATTCTAAAAGACACTGTTTCTCTGGCCCTCTCTCTGGATAGATTGACAAATCATTTGTAAAGTGGATGGAAAATAACATAATAACATTGAACTAAGATAAATTCAAGGTTCTGCACTTAGGAAACAGAATCCAAAGCATAGCATAGATAGGGGATACTGTGTTGGTATGAGTACCTGTGAAAAATATATTGGAATTGTAGATGGTCTCAAGCTGAATATGAGTCAGTAGTGTGACATGGCAGCTAAATAGGTGAATGTAATTTTTGGCTACCTCAAGAGAATAAGTTTCCATGCTACAGAAATTTATAATTCTGCTATATTTTGCATTGGTCAAATACCATCTCAGTGCTCTGTACAGTTCTGGATATCATATCTAAGAAAGGGTTCAAAGAGATTCATGCTAGGCTCTGGGAATAACCTCCAGACTATACAAGTTGTCAGCCAGTGGAACAGGCTGTCATATGAAGTGGTGAGTTTTCTTTTGCTAGAGGTCTTTCAACAGAAGCTGGATGGTAAACTGTCAGAGATCCTCTAGTGGACACTAAGCTGGTCCTTAATTCTAGGTGGTTTCATTGTCAATTTTTTCCTGAACTTGTAAAATGGCACAACATAAAATAATTCAGTTTGTGTTCAATTAGTGAAATACAGTATATATTTCTTTGGATCACTGGTATATAAAGATATGGAAAGGAGTCTTAACTGAAAAGTGAATTAGTCTTGAAGAATCCTTTACAGGTGGTCCTTGGGTTATGACCACAATTCAGCAACTGTTCAAACTTGTGATGGCACTGAACAAGGGGGATTTATGACCAGACCTCAGAGTTCTGGCCATCACAGCATCCCCATGGTCACATGATCACAGTTTCCAACTGTGAGAGGAAAATTATTAGTAGCCTTCTATATGTTTTAATGTTAGTTTTGATTGCATTTAATAAAGCCAAGTTAGCTAAAATGTGACCTGTAGGGCAATGACAGGAAATGTCAACAGCTTCATATTTGGCTTCCGACAAGAAACTCAACAGAGAAGCCGGTAGTAAAATCACAAGTCAAAGTCACATAATGTCTCACTTAATGACTGCAGGTGATTTGCTTAACAACTGTGGTGGAACCAACATTGTCAGTCCGGCACGGTCAGTGATGTCTCACTTAGCAATGGAGTTGCTGGTTCCAGTTGTGGTCATTAAGTGAGGACTGCCTGTAGTCTAGAAAAATATTCACTTTCATTGTTGTGAAGCAGAATTTGAGTTGAATGGCAGCCCCAGAAAAGGACTACATTATATCTTTAGTGGGCAGAGGGAAGGCCTTGAAGGACAAGAGGAAGAGTCACTACCAAGGCAATGGTCAGATAAGCAGGGCTTGAGCCCAGGCCAAGAAAATAACATGAAACAAGCCCCTCCCTAGTTCACATGGAGAGAAAGTGAGGGAGGGGGAAGCACATTCAGACTTGCAAGACTCTGTTACTATAGCTGTTGCAATAAAAATAGTTATGACCTATATGGCATTAGTTTCTTAGTCTGGTCTAGCTTCTAGGACTGACAATATCCTAACCCTCCATTAGGAGGTCATAGTGTAAATATACTTCTTCCACCACCACCACCTCTTTTATTTTTTCAACCCAACTATGTAGAAGGGCTCAGGCCTCTGTTTGTCTGCCTGGCCTCCTGTCAGTAAGATCATGCTCTGAAAAGCAAACAGAACAAAACCATATTTGGTGTGAAGAAAGTCGGCAAAAGAAATATTAAATCCTGAAATGGGTTGGATCCAAACATGGGCTGCCCAGAAATAGTCCCCCAATTCACTCCCCAGGAGAAGCAGTGAGAAGCCACTTAGAAAGTTGAAGACTCCTCTACTCTAAGCCCCCTCCCCCTCCTGGCCCCATAGCCCAGAAAGAGCCTATTATTAAGGGGTTGGACAGAATTCCAGAATCCCCTCTTTGTTATTTCATTACTCTGTGAGGCAGGTTAAGGTAGAGAACTCATGGTTGAAAGTCACCCAGTGAGTTTCTTGGTCAAATAGAAATCTTAACTGGGGACTGATCAGCCTAATCCAATACTTCACCATACTGGTCTGTCATAAAATAAAGGCATTATTTCTGAAAGCAAAAATGTAGTAATAGACAGTATATTATTTTAAAAGCAGATTAGATCAATTAAGTTCTTTTAATCTCCTGATACAGAAGGAACATGACTATAAATTATGGCATCCTTTAAAATTCTTGCAATCCAAGATTTTTCCTTCATTTTGAGCTAACCAATCTTAATTTTGAAATACAATTTACGCACTGGAAATTGTTTACTCTTATTTTTTTCAATTTACAGATTTGTCTCAAGCAACTTACACTTTGCACTCCTTTTCGTTTCTTCAGTGCATTTGTTCCCTTTCTCTTTTTATTACCAATCCATTGATAAAACCATGATAGTGCAATTGTTGGAAGTTGCATATAACACTTTGCCAATATGAAAGCATCATATGAACTTCAGTAAGAAGTTGCATAAAAACGTTTGATATGATAGTATCTATGATCATATGAAGATATTTTTTGGCAGTACTAAAAAAAAAAAAAATCGCAGAAGGTAAGGGGTGGAAGGAACTCGCCTAGTTCATTCTCCTGCCCGGTTTAGGAATCCCATATTACCAGAGTAACTGCTACTATCTTCTGTGACGGCATTCCTGGCAGATGGCCATCCAGCCTCCATTTAAACACCTTCAGCAAAGGAGAGTCTATCACCTCCCCAAGCAGTCCAGTCCATTGTTAAACAGTTCTTACCATTATGAATTTTTTCTTGATGCCCAACTGAAATTTACTTCCTTGTAATTTAAATCCATCATTTCTTGTTCTGTCTTTTGGAACAGCTCAGAAGAATTCTGCCCCATCTTCTTCATGATAGCCATTCAGATACTTGGAAACAGATACTGTCTTCTCTTCTCCCGATCAAACATACTGAGTATCCAACCATTACTCGTAAGTTTTTCCTTTCATCAGGGTAGCTATAATAAATTTTATAAATCATTACAATCATCTTTATTCTTCTCCTTTAGACACATGTAAATTTACTAATGCCCTTCTTAAAATGTGATGCCCAGCACTGGATGAAATATTCTAGGAGTAGTCTGACCGATGCAGAATAGAAAGGAATTATTTCTCTTGAACTTGACTCCCATACTTTGTTGATACAGCCTAGCTGTGCATTTGCATTTGCTTCTTCTTCTTCTTCTTCTTCTTCTTTTTTTTTTTTTGCAGCTGCATCACATGTTGGTAGCCTTCTCGATCTAACCACAGCTGGCTGACATCCATTCAGGGATTATGTGGAGGTCAGCATCCTCTTTACAAATATTAAACAGCCCCCTTCCACAGTGAAACTCTTTTACCATTAACTGAAATGGTATTTTCCCCCAAGCATTCCTTTAATTTTATCAGCTACCCAAATTATTTTATATAATGTGTTAGTTTACTGTTTTTTTTCCCCTAAATATCCTACTTTACTGTGTTTTTATATTTACTGTAAGGTGCTTTAGTATTTTAAATGAAAAGTGATACCAAGTTGCTATCAATAAATGATCAAAAAACCCGTATTAGGCTTTGGTCCTGCTTGTCTATATCTTCAGTTTATACAGGCTGAAAGGCCGCCACAACAGCCTTATTAGACATACGCCAGCTCTATCCATCTCTGATGCTGCCAAAATCTTGGCATCAAGCTGGCATGGATACTGGTGACCTTATCCACAAAATGCCCAGAAAGTTGGTCATGATGAGCCATTGGAGGATGCAGGTTGCTGCCCTATAACGTAAGAGGTCTTTAACCATTTGGAGAAGCTCTACTAGAGAATGTTCAGTCAACTAGGGTTCTGTGATAACACTATTAATCATTCATGAATAGTTTCACTATTATTTTATGCAACTATTCTTTCTGCTTCAGGTTATAATCTTGCTACCTTGCAGTGAGTTGTTAATCAAAGATTACCTTGCCACACATGCATTCCTTTTCTATAATATACACCTAGCCAGCTTCCTTTCACAGGAAAAAATGTGGGGCAGAAGCAACTATTTAATTTAACTGAGGCTGTAGAAGGGAGTGTCTGTTCAAAGGGCATTCTTTCTTCCTTGTTTGTTCCTTTTGTTTTTTAATCAGAGCAGGTGTATATTATTCCTCCTGGTAAGTTTTTAGTATACTATTGTAAAGGTGTTGTTTGATACCTTACACTGCCTGCTATAAAGCCAACATGAGTGATTAATAGCAAAGCCTCTGCCATTTTATTATTAATAGCAGTGTGTTGACTCAATTAAATCCAGCCTGCTTTTTTTGGCAGGCCTTTGCAATTATACATATCATTATGGGCAGCAGCCCAAATGCATCCTGGGAGGAGACCAGAACTCCACATTAACTTTTTCTGGCGTTCTCAGGGCAAGTTGGCGACTACACCATGTGTCTCTAACCAAGCCAATATGCCTGTCGCAAGGATGTAAGAGGGGAATTGGCATTCAGGATGCTGGGAAATGTTTCCAGATATAAATTTTCCAATAGAGATTCAGTACCTTTGATCAATTTCAGTGGAATAGTCAGGTTATACTTCCCTAGTAACTGCGTTCTCAGACTTTGACCACTCTATTTCATTTGTCCTTCTCAACAGGCTTTCTACAAATATTTCAGGTCTAAAAGAACCCCCTGAGGCTTAGCGTGTTGACAGTTATGCAATTCTCCTTGTTTACTGAATATATCTTTGCTGCTCAACTGCTAAATGGATAGAAGATGAGAGGAGGCTGGCCTGGTCAATAATTTAGAGACCTCTGCTAACTTGGTCTTTCCAATCACTGATGGTTCCAGTTTTGCTACAGCGCTGCCCACCGTGCCACTTACTTGTTCTTCTTAACTCTGACTCAGCAGAGAGTGGGAACAGGCTATATTTCCAAGTGCTTGTAATCCATCTTGTATCTTGTGAATGTTGAACTAAAGCAGCAACTCACTCTAGGCTCTGCTTCATTCCACCAAGCCAAATGGGCATTGCCAGTCATTCTGCTTTCTGGGAGGAGACACATTAGCCTCCAGAATGGCAATATTAATGGGATATAAGAGCACCTCCATGAAAGTATCAATGTAAAACCAGTTGGTCTTCTAACCTCTATTAATAAGACAAAATAAAAAAAGACCAATTAGAAGACAAATTAATTTGATTCAAATCAAAATAGCAACAAACTCTGCAGTGTGATCCTCCCTCCCTCCCTCCCTCTTTCTCTTCCTTTTTTACCTAAGGATGAAAATGTGTATCAGTGCCCTTAAGCGACTGGCCAATTTTACTTTATCTGATAGCCTTATCAATATTATACTTTATTGTTACAATAGATGAGCAGATTTATAAAACCATCATCATCCAGGCCTTGTTATTTGCCAACAGGATTAACACAGATTTGGTGGGAGGGCTCTTTTAAACACTATCCACATTCAAAGCAAGTTCAGCTACATGTCCTACAACCTTCAGCTACACACTTTCCAAGCCTTCCTTCTCATGGTGGGAAAGTCTTCACAAGTGGGGTAGAAATTGTAAAGTCACCCCTATCCCTTTGCACACTTTAAGTCTCCAGATATTCCAGCAAAGGTTAATAGAGACAGGAGTCACAAAACACCCTAAGTGAAAACCCAGGGTTTACATACCAAATGTGCGGATTTATGCAATACATTACACCAAATCCAAAGAAACCATATTATGGTTTAGTGAGATAGATAAATTTTCTCTAAGGAGAGCATCACTTTTTTGACCGGCTCATCCTGCAGTTGGCAGAAAGACATAGAAAATGGCTTGCTGATTCCTATAGCTTCTGTTAGTTTTGTTTGTTTTCTTAATTTCAGAACAGAAATGCATACAATAAGTATGCATTTCTGTCTTTGTTCTCATGGCCCAATGCAGAACATGATGATGAGTTTTTTTGCTATGTCTTCCATTGTTCTTCTTTTCAGCCAATTCTTAGTTTGCAACTACAGAGGAAGATTGGTTATGTGATTAAGAAGTTTTATCTTATACAGAACCTGGGGTTGCTGGTTCATCATAGTTCAGGTCCCAGAATAGTCAGAATGTACTTTTATCCATTATCAGTGGGTAGCCAAGCCAATGTACAACTTTCAGTTTTGTTCCACACCTTTATGGGGTCAGTCAGACAATATATTCTCCCAGCTCTGGCACATTGCGTGGAGTGGCTAATCTTCTCTCCCCTCATAATCACCCACTGCTTTCTTCACAACATGTCCTGCTTGTTACTTCTCTTATTTTCTCCTTCACCTTGTTCCTTTTCTCTACTGATCCCACTATCTCACCCACTTCCATTCATATTACTCTGCTTTCCTCTGCTTCTCTCCCCAATCTACTGCCTCATCTGCAACACTCTACTTCTCTCTGCTTGTGTTATCTGTGGGTGAAAGAAGAAAGATTGTGTGTGCATTTGTGTGTCAAGAAAAAAGATGTGTATATGTATGTGTAGATTTTGACTGGAAAAAAAAAATCAGCAGCCACACACATTTTTGAAAGGCAGACTCCGAGAAGTATTAAAGATGTCTAGTCCTTGACTATACAGAAAATGGGCAACCTTGATCTAAGAGTTCATTAAAATTTCCTTTCCATTTTTGTCAGTATGAAAAGAAAAATTACAAGCATGCTAGGAAATGGACAGTTAAAAATAAGAATAACATAAAAAACTGTTTCAATAGTACTTATCTTGCAGTTGGAAGATTCCTTACAATTAATTTCTAAAGTGCAAGATACATTGTTTAGCATACCATTATTATCAGTCATGAAAGAAAAGCACACTGAGCATGTTTAGTGGTATTCTGAGCTGGCCCATTGCAAACAAGTTCCACAAAAAAGAATCCAAGGTTATACAGTGGTCTTTCACTGTTAAACCTGGTCAGGGCCTATATAGAAGTTTTCCAGACAATAAGCTATATACGCAAAAAGCAAAAAGTTCCTTCCATGGCGCTCACATGAAGTCTAAGCCCCATGTGAACCAAGGGGACGAGTGAGCTGTAGCCTCTGGCAAGTCCACAATGAAGATGGTTTGAAACTGGGCCTCATGTGATATGCAAGACAAGCACTGCAAGCAGGTTTTACAAAATGCACCTCACACACAGGCTGGGAGTGGTTTCCCCACAAAAGTCATCTTACAATATTTGGCTGATGCCTTAATAATGGTAGTCCACGCTAGTACGCCACTGAAAGTCCTCCTCCTCAGTGTCTGGGTATACCGCCAGACTGTAGGAAATGTTTTTTACCCCCCACTTTCCATCCTTCACAAATATGCCAAATATGTAGCCCTATACTAGGATACTAAGGCCCACTTTTTTCCGAAACATCATCCTAGAGGCTTGCAGCATGTTGTTAGGACATGTAGGGCCACTTTGCTGTGCCCTGGCATGCTTTTGTTCTGAGTTTATACTGGCTCCATCTTAAAACAATCCATTATGATAGGAGGACATTCTGTGCTATCCTTCACAACTTGGACAGGCTCCATTGATGCACTCCATCTGGTTTATTTTGCTGGCATTAGGCAGTTCACAGCTGTGGGGTTCTTTATAATAGGGCAGAAATATTCACATATTTTGTCTTTGATCTCATTATGTCTTTGTTTCTTTTCTAAGGTAGTCTGATGGGGAATCAAGTTTAAAAAGCAGAAAGCATGCAGCTCTGCTTTTCTCCAACTGAAGTAGGAAGTTAGGTTCTGATATAATGTGAGAGTCTTTTTATATGTAAGAAAAATATAAATGTACTCAAGGACAGATCTGGTAGATCTACAGATATGTCTGTGCTGTAATAGCTCTTACACTTTTCATGCTTAGGACCCTAAATTCAACTAATGGATTCAACTCATTCAAAGCACCACAGGAGATGGTTTTTGAAAAAAAATTCGAGGAATACAGAGTTAGATGGACCAGTGACTCAGGAGGAGACACTTATGTTTGTTCAGCTCCATTGATGATTCAGTATACATTTGATTGGTGATTAAAATAGGTTACTCATGGCCAGAAGAACTCACAGAAGAGTAAGCGGAAAGTCAGTCTAGGATTTAAAGTCCAAGCAATACTTTTTTTAATGCTCACAAAATGATTGCTTAATAACTGGTTGCTGACTGGTCATAATTTTTCCTTTTTTTGAAGAGAGGAACATTTGCCTTTCTCCAGTCCTCTAGCACTAGATCTCCATGTATATCTCAATAATCATAGAAAGGGGCTATGAGATCTGTAAGCATCTGTAATTCCTTCAAATCTGTTCAGTAATTAGTCTGGTCCTGGAAAATTAAACTCATTCATACTCCCTAGCCTTCTCTTTGATTACTTGGTTTATTCAATTTTTTTGTCAATTGTTCTGCTTAGGTCAATTTGAATACAGTATGCTTTGGGCCTAAGTTCCTTTTGTAACTTTCTTTCTGTAGACATTAGCTACTTTCTTGTACTGTGCCTTAATAATTACGCCTCTCTTCTATTTCCTGAACATGCCCCCTTTAACTCTTAGTTGACTTTAAAGTTCTCTATACATTCATAACAGTTTCCTAAGCCACCCTCCCCCCCCACCCCGGTCCGTATTTCTCTATTCACTGGAATGCTGGTACAGTACCCACCTCAATACTTCCAACATCTCTGTTATGAGATGTTCCAGAAACTGGGTTTTGGAACTTTTGACTTGAGAATTTGTTGTTGGAGGTTGAAGCACAGCGTGTGTGTATGTGCATGTGTCTCTTTGTGCATTTGAGCATTCCTGAAAGCAGGAATATGACTGGATTAGTGAAGCAGATTTAATAATTCTCACAGAAAACAGATTTATTTACAGGGATAGGCAAAGCCTAGCAACTACTTAATTACATCCTACCAGGAATGTCAAAAAGCCTGTGCTCTATGCAAGTGTTTCTGGGAGCAACAGCAGAAGAAAGTGATCTGAGATTTGCAATCACATTAAATAAAGAGCAAAAAGGGGACACAGAATAAATCTAACTCTCTATCTACACCTCAGTACCCCCTTGTGGTCATGGGATGTTGAAGAGTCAGGGCCCCAAACTCACACTTTCAACACAATCAGCCTGCATTTAGTGTTTGTGTAGTTTTTGTTCTGTCTTAGTTTTGGTAATTCAAATATTCTCTTTTATGATAACAGGAAAGGGTTTGAACAAAGGTGCTGCTTGCATAGGATAGTGATGCGAGCAGAGGTTCCAAAGGATAAGCAGAGTCTTGAATATGCCCCAGAATCCTTTGCAGACTTGCAGCATTTAAATACTCTGTGTCAGCTACTTAATGTATAAGGGTTCATTAAAGTCAGTGCTTTAAAGTTGAGGGTCCTTTTCTTTCTGATAGTCTAAATCATCCCGATGTGGTGGCTGCCCAGAATGTTGCAGCAGGGATGCAAAATGTTGCACTCACTGACTTGCCACTGCTGGCCATGGAATATTGCCAGGGAGGAGATTGTAGAAGGGTGAATCTTTTGTTGCATGCATGATAGCACATCTCTTCAGATTGCATTAATCTTTTGTCTTTTACTAGCTCTTGTCATCTTGAGAGAGGTAAACAAACTTGGCATATACCATGCAGGTCAAGAGCAGTTCTCTCCATGTCCTTCTGAGGAACCACAAACACTTCACTTCCTCTTCACTTGCTCAGGGAGCTCAGTCACTGGGGTGGGGAGCCAGCTTCCTTCTTTGTCCCCTGAAGCAGCCTCAACAAAGTCAGTGTTAAGAGAGGTCACACATAATGGTCAATCAGCAGCACTTGGGAAACAGCAACAATCTGTCCGTGGTTTCTTTCCCTCCTTAACTTTTTCTTTTCTTCTTCCCCCTCTCTTTTTGGGGTCTTTCCTCTGCTCAGCTGAACTTCCCTGCTAAAATCTGGTGTGCTTGCTCAGCGAGCTTGCTCTCTTGAGAGGGTTTCTTGTTTGTCACCAATGGAGTGTTAAGCTGCATTGGATAGAGTAATAAAATAAAAGCAGTTGGAGACAATGCTGTTAAACGTTTGAAAATCCTCTTAAATTTATTTATTTATTTATTTATTAAATTATTCCCAAAATATTTGAGAGCTTGAATTCTAAAGGGACTTGATAAGTACATTGAATGAGGACCATGGCAATGCCCCTTGGGCTGAAATTTGCTGGAAAGCAAAATCATTATGCATCAAATTTCACAGAAATCAATGCAGGAATTTTCACTTCATGTTTCTTTAAAAACCATTTTCAAAATGCCCATAAATGTATTCTTTAGGGATGGAGTAGGCTGAAAGTTGCAGAGATAATAACTATAGTGAATATCTGATCCATTTGAAAATGGGTGTTTATTTATTCAAAGAGAAGGGACAATCAAAGTAACCACTGGTGCTCCAGGCATTGCTGAATTCCATCTTTCCACATCTCTAAGAAGTTCTAGTTCAGTAACATCTGGAATGTCAAAGTCAATGCATAGGTAATAGTCAATGAGTTCTAGTTCAGTAACATCTGGAATGTCAAAGTCAATGCATAGGTAATAGTCGATGAGTTCTAGTTCAGTAACATCTGGAATGTCAAAGTCAATGCACAGGCAATAGTCGATGAGTTCTAGTTCAGTGACATCTGGAGTGTCAAAGTCAATGCATAGGTAATAGTCAGTGAGTTCTAGTTCAGTAACATCTGGAATGTCAAAGTCAATGCACAGGCAATAGTCGATGAGTTCTAGTTCAGTAACATCTGGAATGTCAAAGTCAATGCATAGGTAATAGTCGATGAGTTCTAGTTCAGTAACATCTGGAATGTCAAAGTCAATGCATAGGTAATAGTCGATGAATTCTAGTTCAGTGACATCTGGAATGTCAAAGGTTGTTTACCGTTGGATCATCTTAAGAAATGATGGTACTCACTTTCTGATTGCTGTAGAGCCAGTTGTCAGGGCTAAGGCAGAAATAAGAAAGATTAACTCCATTTTTAAAAAATCCATTTAGCTAGCTAATGTAGTTCTGCTTAGGATGAGAGACTGGGCAATAGTGAGGTTGAATGATTGGTAAAATTATCCCACAATCTCACCATCCTCACCCCATTCCCAAGATGCTCTGATTGGAGCAACTAATGATTATAAAGGTCACTCTAATTTGTGGGCAAACTTGAGAGTCACTGAATTCAATGGTTCCTTTTTTATCCCCAGTTCTCTCTCTCTCCCCCTGTCTGTCTGTCTGTCTATATCTACCTACCTACCTACCTACCTACCTACCTACCTACCTACCTACCTACCTACCTCTATCATCTATCCATCTATCCATCTATCCATCTATCCATCTATCCATCTATCTAACATCTAGATGGTACCTCAGTTGCAGGAGTAACTCTAGGCAGCTTATACATTAGGGTTTTAAACAGCAACATGGAAAAAAAATAAAAGCCAAAGAAACAATAATACATACAGTACATCAAGGAAAGGATAACCAACTCAATCACAATTTTGAAAAAAAACAAAAAACCAAGATGTACTATCAAGGAGGAGGTCACCTTAGAGCAGGGCGTGCTGCAAGAAGAGACAAGAAAACACGGCAGGTTGGGCCCATGTGGACCTTCAAGGGAACACTGCTCCACAGGGCAGGGCAGCTAAAGGGAAGGTAGCTTGACATAAAAAATTTAAGCTTTTCTTCCTTTTTAGTGTTGCTGCCAGTGCTACCATTACTGGCATACTGAAGAAATCGTTCAGAACCAAAGATTCACAAAAGCCCCAGACTTCAAATGGAATGAGTTTAGATCCATTTACTTTACTCCTAATAAAGGGAAAATCTGTTCTATATTACTCTGTTCCGAGTTCATGCATCAGCTCTAGTTCAGATCTACCAGCCTATAAATTTAATAAATAAAATCTCCTTACCAAAAGGCCTGTTTTGCAAATGAATGGTGTGATGTTGATAACATCAGTACGATGTTTTGGACAGTCCAGAGCGTGCTTGAATGTCCAAAGAAGGTAGTGTAGTCAGTATCTGTATATGTATGTATGTGTGACATATATCATGTATGTGTACAAAGCAAAATTGGTATTTACAAGCTGTTCCGTGGCTCTAATATATATCACTGTTATGAATTGCTTCATTAACTTGCCAATCCAACTGGTCTCTGTTCTTGTTTCTCCTCTGGCTCATTTGCATGACTCCAAGCGGGCTCAGGGTCAAAGTCCTTTTGAGAAGGGCTGTTTTAACATTCCATTTCTGTGCACTTGTAAGTGCAGAACCACTGATGTCACTACATTTCCAGTTCGAATTCAGCCTCAGCTCTGGGCTTTGCCAGAACTAGTGATCAAGAGGCCATTGGCCAGGGGTACTCAGGGCATAGGTGCTGCCTCCATAGATTGCCAAGATGCTTCTCGGGAGGAGAGACTTGTCTGCAGTGCATTTGCTGTTTGGAAGAGCTGCTGATGGGCCAGGCCCCAATACCTCCCTCCCAAATGCTGATATTGCTGAAAGCTCTTGACAGTGATGGATCAGCTCTCATCTTGCCTTTCTGTCATGCTGCAAAAATGGAAGAAGAGGAAAAGAGAGAAAAGGAAAAGAAAGAAAGATGGAGATTAACTCTTTGGTCATGGGTTCTGCAGTTTTACAAGGCAAGATAAAGCTGCTGTCCAGACTGGGCTCAACTTGCATAGGCCAAGTTCAGTCACATCCTTAGATTCCACAGTGATTTATTGGACAGACCACCAACTCCAAAAACTGTGTGAAGAATTCTCTTCCACCATGGGTATGAATCGAATGTGGGGGAGGGAGAATGTAATTCCCCATCTTCTCGAGTCATTAAACTGCATCATGTTCATACACACAAATACTGGCAAACAGGAGAGAAAATTTGTTTTAAACATAAGAAGCACTGGGTAGAATAACAGGCATCTACATATGTGTAATTCAGCCTAACACAGATAGAAACAACTGCAGCACACCCTAGCGAAGACTGTTAACTGTGACTGAAGCAGGAGACAGACAATAGTTTTTAGAAGAATTAAACATGGTGAAGGAGACATTGCTTCCCATTACATGCACACATTTCTTTTGTCCCCTGGTCTCTCTCATTTAATAGGTTTGCAGGCTTTTGAAACACAAGACCTGCCAGATGCAAAAGGACAATGAATATGCCACAAGTAGTAATTGATTTCATACTACCTTTAGCTCACGGAGGAAACACACACACACACACACACACACACACACACCTTTCTGGTCTTCATAATGTAGATGTCTGAGCAACTCTCTTGTGTTTGGAGGTTTCAGAAAACTAATCTTCCAGGTATCTGTTATGACTGTGAATGAATCTTTTCATTGACATAATACTTCATATATCTATTCTGAATCCTGTGCAGTCATTTTGCTGGGTGTCAGAAAGCTGCAAATGAGGGAAAGCTAACACGTTCTGCTTGCAAAGATGACAAACCAATGGGAGAACTCTCAGTTGTTGTTTTCTTTCTAGAAAGTGCAACTTCAAAACGATTGAAAGCCTGCAAGTGTAAAGAAATACAAGGACTGCTACATGTGCCCAGCTATTTTGGATTGAGCAGATTGGAAAGGCAACAACTGTTTCTGTGATGCATCTCCTGATGTACACAGAATGAGTCTATTCCTGTTCTGATTCAGGATGAACACCAATTCAGGTGATTTACTTATTTATTTGTTTGTTTATAGAATTTAACTTGAACAATGCAACTTGGGGTGGTTTACAAGAAATACTGAGCGGCTTTGTATTTCCCAAACTGTGCATCTCTGCCCCAGCCCTGACATCTGGCATCTGTGATCTGAATGGCCTGCATCCAGTCTTCCCTTCCAAGGCCAATCTTTGCTCCCCATCCCCCTGCATGCCCCCACCCCCCGCCCCGATGCCTTCCCTTCACTCCTGCTAGCATTGCAAGGGACCATTTATTCTGAGATATGAAACGCGGGTTGTTTCTTTATTGTGCTTTAATGAAACCCTGTTTATTCTAGGCTTTTAATTCTTTCCATCTATTATGTTTAGACAACTCATTAACAATCATTTGTTATCATTAGATTTCAATTTTAAACTCCTTTTCCCAAGGAGGCAAGTCACTACTTTTAAACATATTTGCATCATGAGCCACTCTGAAGTCCCTCGGCACCATTTGAAATACCTCTTTTTTTCCAAAGCCATTTCCACCTCAACAGCCCCCAGCTTGCCAGATAGCGAGGCAGGTTCATGCCTTTCCTCTAGGCCTTCTTGTAAAGTATTAGGGAAGAAGGACCACAAACCGCTTCACGACAGCAATTTAAGCACTTTCTTGCTGACTCTTCTTCACAGAGTCCCTTTGGGATACAGCCAACCTTCGGGGTTCAGAAACAATTGGCCATGGCATACTTCAATAGCAGGAGATCCTGCATTATCCTTACGAATCTTACAACACCTCATGCAGGAAATGTGGAAGAGGATGAACCTTTGCAGAAATAGAGAATAATGCAGACTGCAAAGAAAAGGGAACCAAGTACTACCAATTTTTGTTGCTGGCATAGAATCAGATGAAGTAATTCTGGACATAAAATATCTCTTAAAGTTACTGGATCAGCAGCGGTAATAGTGGTACAGGCTAAGCCTGCAGTCTGATTCATGCAATGCTTAAGTTATAAATACACAGAACCAGTTCATATATGCAGTTGTCAGCCTTCATGATTGATTGTGGGCAGAAATTTATGTATATCATTCATTAGTACACATCATGGAATATGCACTATGAAAGTAGAGACCTGATTTACACAGACCTTTCTAATCTTTGGAAATTTAATTTGCTCTTCCAGAGAAGATTCTCTGAGAAATCTACCTGCAGATACATTGGTTAAAAATGAACAGCAAGAATGCATGCACAAGCATATAACCTTATTTCCAGTGTCCAGATTCTTGATGGATCTCACACTGTAACTGTAAGCCCACATTGCACTAAGCTATGGTTTCTTTTAACAATGTATATGATTGTAAAGTGCCAGCAGTAACTGGCAAATTCAGCAGTATACAAGTGGGATGAATGGACAAATAATAATAATTTAAAAATTTAAAACCCCTGAAATAAATAAATGGAACTCCTAATTGGCTGAGTTTGCTTAACATGTTTATCACTGAGCACCATCATGATGGACTGTTATGTAAAGTGTAAGATCCTGCATCTAGGTAAGAAAAATCTGAAACCAACTCATATAAGCTGTGATCCTTTGAACATGCTAAGTCAAAACTGAACAAACCACATTATATATTAGTATATTTTGTGAACCAGGCCACTGAATGCAAAGGTTTGCAGGTGATCAGTACGTTCAATTAAGGCACCAGATCATTGGAGGGGGGAGGTGTCTTGTGAATTTATTTATTCAAAATTGTTAGTAATGGCTTGGTTGAAGATAACACAAAATTGGGCGTGAAACTGCAGATGATATAAAACTTCATTTTGTCAACAAAGATTACAAAACTGCAGATAACCCAAAAGTTGTCAGGATTACTAATACAGTAAACTAAAAGACAGAAATGTAATTCAAAATGACCTTGATAGATAAGAGAAATGGACTGAGAAACCAGAATAAAACTTAACCAAGACAAATGTGAAGTTCTGCACCCGGGAAATAAAAATCCCATGTTCAGGTTTAGAATGGGGGATAGCTGATGAAGTAGTAGTATTTGTAAAAAAGATCTTGGGATACTGGATGATTGCAAACAAAGTATGAGCTGGCAGTGTGACGTAGCTACAAAAAAGCACATGCAATTTCAGACCCACCTTAAATGCCTTAAAAGCTGTGTTCATTTATGGGCACCATACTTTAAGAGGCATTCAGAGAACCTGGGACAGGTTCAGAGAAGGGCTCTTGAAAAAGTGTCACACAGAAGGAAGCAGTGACTTTTTTCCCGTCATTCCAGAGTGCAGGATCCAAAACAATGGCTTTAGATATCAGACAGGTAGATTCCAGTTGAATATTAGGAAATAAAATTCCTACTGGTGAGAGAAGTTTGACAATGGAACTACTTGCCCAGAGAAACAGGGGCTCCTCTTCTTTGGATGATATCAAGCAGAGGCTTGACAGCTATCAGTTGGGCTCAGCTCTAATCTGGATTCTTGCACTAAGCATGGCCTAAATGGTCCCTTCTAACCCTATGATTTTATCATTTATAATACTTATACACTGGTTTTGATAAATATCTCCAAACATATATGACAAAAATCTAAAAAGATGCACAGACATAAATGCACACATACAGACACATGAGCACAATAAAGAAAAAGCCACTGTAAAGCCTTTGGAGTCCCTGGTTCATTGTACACAATATAGCCCTGCTCTGATATAGGCTTGCTCTGAGTTTAAAGGTCCATGATCTTGAATTAGAACCAGGGAGAACCAAGTTTAAATTCTCAAAGCTTGCTGGGGGATTTTAGCCAATTAGTCCCTCTAATTTACATGGCATGACTGATTTTCTTGCTGGGGGGGGGGAATCTTTTGTGCACTTTTGACTTCACTGGAGGTATAAAAGAATCTAGCTTAGAGCTGCATCTGCTCTTCTAGGATGAGAGAGCATCTAGCACTCCAAAAGCAGCAGGTGAGACCAGGAAAAAGTTAAAATTGATTTCATTTAATCTACATGTAATTAAAATTAAAGGTGTTAATTCATTGTACATGTCATCATTTTCCCCTTTCATATTAAAATATGCAATTTTTTGATAACCTTTGAAGTTCTTTGTGACTATGTGTCAACCCTTCAAGGTTGTCCAAACCAGGAAACAGACTCCACAAGAAGATTAGAGCTACACTTCATTGAGTTAGGCTATAATATCAGAATCTTGCAATTTTGATTGTATTTTTCCTTCCCTCCCTCTTATATCCCAGTGAGTCAGAGAGGAGCCAGCCTGAGTCAATTCCTAATACCTTTTCTCTTCCCAGTGCTTAAGACCTGCTTCTGCACATTTTGTTTTTGTAACCATTTCTGAACAGTTTCACCAAGGTCATCTCCAGAACTCCTTGCACTATCACTAAGTCTAAATGTTTCAGCCATTTAGCTCATTTACTTATTTGTTAGATTTTTTCCCCAACTTTCTTGGAATGAGCTCAAGATGGCATACATAGCACTCCTCTGTTTCCCCCTCCCCACACACACACACACACACAACAGCCCAGTGGGGTAGTCTGGACTGAGATAGATTGATTGGAAGTTGCCGTGGCTTCCATGCTGAGGGTGGGCTCGAACCTGCTCCCAATCCAGCACCGTAACAGCTATTCCACACTCTACATGCCGGTTTGGGGACAATAATACCAACACCACCTTCTGGGATAATTTCTCCTATGTGTGTCACCCTTCCTCATGCCTGCAAAGCCCCACCTGCCCTCATCCCCTTTGTGAATCACACTTAACTTCACTCCTTACCAACAGTCCAGACTACTGCTCTAACTACATCCCTCTGTTAGCCACAGAAGCTACTGAGCTGTCCCGTCGCATTAAGGTGATAATCCCATGTTTAGTAGCATTGGTAGCAAGGATGACATATTAAATGAATTAACAGTTGATGGCAAGAAAGTAAAAATGATAGATGTCCTGGGTGCTATATGGACAGTGTGCTTCTTCCTAGTAAAGAGGAAATTAATTTGGGGTGGAAGGTGATGACAAACTTAGTCAAAATCCTGAAGGATAACAACATTTCAATTATAACAAAGAACATAAGAGTTGAAGGAATGGCCTTTTAGTGAAAATGTATAGCTTTGGAACCTGGCCATTGAGAATACATGAGATAAAGACCATAGATACCTTTGAACTATGTAACCGAAAATAGACTGCAAAAAGTACTGATCAGTCTGGGACCAGATAAAGGATTATTGTTCCTTTGAGGTGAAGATCAGCAAACAGAAACTCAGATATTTTGGGCGTATGATGTGAACTAATGATGGAGGAGCAGGCAACATATGAAGTAGATGCATGGAATTGTCCTCGGAAGAGCTACAGCATGCTACAGAATAAAGCTTTTCTCTGATAAGGAAAATATTTTGTATTCTATTGTGTTACATTTCCAGTCGTGTTCTAGGTTATCTCAGTAAAGGCCATTCAAAGTACTTCTTGGTTCCAGAGTGTTATTTGGGAAGAGAGAGCCCCACAACAATCCTGTGTGGAGAATTAAAGAACACAGCACCCTTAGGAGTATGTTTCCTTTTCTGTGTGTTAACTAAGAAGTGATTGGGGCACATCCACTGTGATAAAACATGGGCCATTTTTTAATTCCTTCCTCCTGGACAGAGAGCTGTCCAAAAGTTTTCTAGAGAAATTCTGTACAGAGACTTAGCTCAAAGCTACATATATTGTCTCTACGGTATGACCATGTAGGACCTGCTAAAGAGAGACAGCATGGGTAGGTTATTTGACCACGGAAAGAGGGAAGAATTGCTATTTTTTTCCTGAAACCCAATGTCACAACCACTTTTTTTTGCAAGTCTGGCAAGATTCATTATAATGATCCTGCCACCCTCAATCTCTGTAATCAGCCTTCTGCTGGTCCAGCAGGGCCCAAAGACCTTTTTTCCTATGACCTTACTACTCATCCAATTGGGGTAACTCATGGGACTGTCATTGGGGTTATCAAATTGGAGTTACTCTGATCTGAGAACAAAACTAATGATCGCTAAATCCATCCCAAGTTCTCATTGTGATACATGATAGGGAGCATCCATATCTAGAGATACGAAGAAAGCTTTTTCAGGTTTATTCTTATGGTAGTTTTTTTTAATGAAAGGATTTCTAAGACATAGCATTGGAGCTACAGAAAGTGGGAGAAAGAATTTTCTCAATGTTATTTTCCTGAGTTTGCAGGAAATGTGCATACAACATACTTTCAGAGTAAGGAATGTTATGCGAAGGACAGAAAAGGCGTAAGAAGTAATGAACAAAAGATATAGGAGACAAAAGATAAAACAAAAAATGGAACTAAATGTAATCTATATCAACTCCATTCACTATACCCCTCCATATACTGTAAGTCTGTTTTTGCAAACCATCCTTGCTTCCATATACTGATCCATATGTGGATCCAAAGAATTGTTTATTCCTGTGTCCTCATTTTGTATTCATAATTATAAGTTTCTCAAGTTTACTTTGCTCTGCAGTATGTTTGTGCTATGTGAACATAATATTTGAGCCTGGAACTGGAAACTGAATTCAGTGGATTGCTTGCTGCTGTGACCCACACACATATACACCCTTCCATTCAGGATCTTATAGTGTCTTGCCTCAGTTTATTCTTCCATGCAATTGGGTTTGCATTACACAGTTGCCGGTACAGAAAACATGTGGGAACAATGGTTGGTTTCCTGCTGTGTATCTCCCTGCTCTATGAAAGCTAGAGAATTTCTCTGTTTTTGTCTGAAAGTGGGGAATTTGGACTTGCTAATGGAGTCCCTAAAATGATGGACATGGGGCTGCAGCTTTTTCAACCCAACAATTAACATGAGACAGTACCGTGAAGATTATAAGCCACCCTTTTCTGTGACTGAGGATAGCACCGTTTCCATGTCACAGGGAACTGTGAAGAATGTTTCCATTATATCACTATGGAAATACAAGTCAGGGCAAGATGGCAAAACGGCCCTCGCCCAACGAGGGTGATCATTCTGGACTGCAGCCCTTGCTTCCAGCTTGTGCGAAGGGGCCCAGAGCTGTCTTCCACCAAGCAAACCCGTTCGGCACCAAAGCGACCCCTGCCAGATGCCATCCTCTGCCCTTGCAACCAGCACAACGGCAAGGGGCCCGCGCTCTCTGCGGAGGAAATGGAGCGCTCGGGGCAGGCAGATGCCATTAACACCCAGGGAGGAAAAGTGGTCAAGCCCAGCAGCCACAACACAGTCCCTGAACTTTTTAAACAACAAGCCAAGCAGAATTTTCTTGGAAGGAGCCACATCAGCTGCCCTTGGAAACAATTAAAACAAACAGGACAGAGAAAAACTCGCAGTGGGGAGATAGGGGAGGGGAAAGGGAGGGGGGCAAGGCTTCAGTGCTACTGCTGCAGTCGTGCCAGCAAAGTGGGCAGCTAAATTCCCCTTTACCCTCCCCATCAGACACAGGGGCAGTTCAATTACTATTCCGGCTGGTGAGTCTCCTGGCCCTTCTTTTAATGTAAGGTTATTGTAATTGATATGCAGGTAATTGATAATGTGTTACGGTGAATAATGTCTTCAATTTTCTGCTAAATCCCATTTTTGTAGCCATCTGGGCTCCTCCAACTGCACCCCTGGGAAGCCGAGTAATAGATAGTAATTATTCTCAAGTCATTTACTTTTTCAAAGTGTTTAGTGCTTATCTGTTTTACAATTAAAATGGAAACGACCCTGATTCACTTCCTTTCTTTTTTATTTAAATAGCATTCACACACATACACACACACAACTCCCATATATCCTCTAGTACCAACAAGAAGTATTTGAATGATGTATGTATGTGTATGTACATAGATGTATACATGCAGAAGCGCACGTGAGTGTGCAAGTATCTTTCCTCTCTTAGTAAAAGAGTTGTTAAAGCAGCTAGGTGTACAGACTCGCACCGTAGTATACTGTATATATTTCTCAATACAGATAAATACACATTATTAGTAGTGAAGTATGCAATGCTTGAGGTTTCATACAAAAAAACCTCCCTCGTCCCATGATAGGTTCAGAAATCGGGCTGAAGCAGAGTCCAGGAACTTGCCATGGAGTTCTATGGATCCTGGAAGACAGAAAGCAAGTTCTCACATCTGTTTAAAGCACAGATTTACTTTACATTGGGCAATCTATATTATGGCACACAATGTATGGCATTTGGGGATGTTCAGAGAGATAATCCATGGGATTAGCTCCATAATGGCTCTTTTCCATGTGTAAATTATCATCTTTATTTTGTCCCTCTTTTACTTTTGGGGGTGAAACAAGGGGATTTTGGAATTATGAATGCCATTTTAAAAGGTAATATTATCAGCTGCCATGCCAGAGTTGTTTCAGCCCCCCCCCCCAAATGTGTTTATCACTTAAATATCAAAATAAAAATATCAGTCAAATGCTTTGCTTAAAATGGTTTTAACTGAAAATATGAGGAGTATTTTAAAATGGTAATCCTTTCATACTGGTTTGTATTTAGAGCGCTTTCTACTTCATATGGCCGTGTTGTCGTTGTTTTGTCTCTCTTCTTTTAGAAGCAGCCATAGGAATACAGTGGTCCTCAAAGGTGCCTAAGAAATTGAAATAATAATAGTAATGGAAATTAGGACTGTGTCAAAGCCTGAATTCCAAGGCAGATTAGATTAATTTTGAAGAGATTTTCATTTACCCCAAGATGCAGTGGAGACACCAACAGATTCCGTTATTAATTCAGCTCTCCTCAGAGCTCCGGTCCTGATCTGTTGCTCCGAAGCAGCGCCTGAAAAGAAAAGGGAGAGAGGGCTTGTTGCTTTAAAGCATCATGGTGAGGAAGGAAGGGTGAGGCGCACTGTGTTCAATGACTGATGGCTTCAAATCGGAGGGGCTCTTGCAAACGATGGCTCAATCCCCTCATAGCATCTTGAAGAGAGATTGTAGGAGGCAAGTCCTTAGTTTTACCATTCTTTCATTCTTAGACGTTGTATACCAATATTTTGAGCTGCTTTATCAACTGCCTCCTAACAGTTTTATTGTATGGAAAAGTTAGTGAATTAATCTCTTATAGCCCTCACCCTCAACCCCTCCCAGAATATTCAGAAAGACACATCATTATTTCTTGCCAAAAACCCTTGCCTTTGCAAAAACTCCTCTCATCTTATCTCTAATTTCCTGCATGAAATTCATCATAAGGTCTCTCTCTCTCTCTCTCTCTCTCTCACACACACACACACAAATGCACACTTTAAAAAAATCATAGGCATGGAAGGCTCTGTTGAGGCCTTGCAATAACCTTTCTGCACTACTGAGTTGAAGTTGAAGGCTGTGGGCCAGTGTTTCCCAACTTGGCAACTTGAAGAAGCTGGCTGGGAGTTGAAGTCCACACATCTTCAAGTCACTAAGGTTGAGAAACATTGCTTTAGGCTCTACTCATTCTTGAGCTGGCAGAAAATGTACCCACATGAAATTTGCCTATCCTGTCCCTCTTCCTTATCCTGCATGAGTTCTTAGTCACTGCTGAAACATGTTCACCTGATGATGTGTGTGCAACACATGATAGGCAATGCAATCAATGGAGTTCTCCACCTTTACTACCCTCCATATTCACACATCTCCACCATCTGCCAATCACAGCACTCACATATCCCATTTTATCATAACACAAGTTTGCTCAAGTATATTTTTTAAAAAGAATGTGTCACAAATAGACTGGAGTCCCTCTGTGTTTGCTGAGAGAGGTTCTTGCTCCTGACTTTTCTCGATGCTGTCCTCCAATTTTAATCCAGCTTCATTTTCCCTTTCACCGATTCACCTGCTAGTGAGAAAAACAACCACCTTCATGTGTGGCAATGTAGGATTGGATGAGTGTTGATGGGTACTTTGGATGACAGATTTAGCCATCTGTCAAGTTGCCTGTTTAACAGGTTGCAAGCACAGAGATGCTCCATACCTGTGACCTGTGAGCGAGGCTATTTCTGAACACAGGCTTAGCACCTTTTTGAAAGACCACGAAAAGACTGTCCAGAAATGGCCCAGCTGACAGTTTGCAAGCTTGGAGGAACATGGGTGAAGCAGGAGGGAACCTTCTCAGTGCTCCTGCCTGGAGAAATGTGCTCTCATTTCACCCCCATGCCCTTCCTACGTGCCTGTCACTTGTCAGTTGGGCTCACAGGAGTGGAGGAGGTGCAAGGGGAAAGAGGAGGGAGTGATCAATAGAGAGTGAGGTCCTTTCTTGGCTAGTGTTGCAAGGAAATAGCAGGGCTGGTAGGAAGAGGTTATAGCCAATAACATCCAATCCAATTCCCATGGAACAGACACAGTGGCATAGGAATAGGCAAAATGGCACACACACACACACACACACACACACACACACAAACACACATATGTCAAAGTTACAAAACCAGTAAAAAGTATGCCCATGCAACTCCTAGTTGGCAGAAGCAGCAGAAAATACATTCATTGGTGACCAAAACTAGCAAGACACAGCTGGTAGAACCAGTTTAAATTGACTGTGCAGTACAGGACTAGCACTGTCTCAACACCATTAGACCTCTTTTTTCAATCCAGGTCTACCATATTTAAAAAATAGTCTAGTGCTATTTGAGTAGGGTGCTAAATCCATGTATAGGTAAGACCTTGTAAGTGCTTTTGAAGGTGCCAGTCTGGCATTGTGGAGGAAGAAGCCTCTTCATAAACCAGCCTTTTCTGCAGGCCAAGGTAAAAGGGCCATGGAGGGCATTGCCCAGGGACCAGAGGAGAGGCAAGGCATGACAGCAGCAGCCTGAAGAGTCCAAAAATTGCTAAGCAGATCACAGTCCCAACCTCATCACCAAACACATCACTGCTGAAGCATGCCAGATTGTTTCCCATAGCAAATATTGTGTTGGGAGAAGAAGGAAACCCCTATTTGAAACAGCCAAGGCACTGAGCTTTCCCACCCTCCCTAAGAGTGACCTGCCCCCATCTCCCACCATGCCTCCCCATCTCCCACCACAGTGCCCTCCCCTGCCCTTTCCCCCCTCTCATGGCCTAAGAATGATCCCACTGTTGAACTGCTAGGAAGTTTTCTCTAACATTCAGTCTGACTCTCTCTTCCTGTAATGTGAGTCCATTGTTCTGTGAACTGAACTCTGAAATGACAGGGAACAGGTGTTCAGCTTCTTATATGTGACATCCTTTCAGGTATTTGAAGAGCATTATCATATCCTTCTCAGAGCCATTCTGGAATGGAGGGGCATAGCAATCTTAGTAACAAATAAATAAAATTAAAATCACCTCAATCTTCCAAGGCTAAACTGTTCCTACTCCTTCAATCTCTCTTTATAGGACTTAGTTTCTAGTTCCCCAACCAAATTCACTGTCCTTCTCCAAATCTGTTCTAATTTCTCTGTCTCCTTAAAGTGGGGTGCCAAGTATTAATGCAACTTAATAAAGGACAGTGCTTATTAAATTTGTAGAATTGGATGAGAATTTTATTCCTTCAGAGGATAAAAATATTCAAACAATCTTGCTAGGTTAGAAAAATGAGTTGAAAGCAACAGAATGAAATTTAGCAGAGAAAAACAAAAAGATACACAGGTATAGGATGAGGAATAGCTGGAGTATTAATGGTACTTGTGAAAAATAGTGCCAACATCACAGGAAGCAATAGTCCACTCTATGCTACACTAGTCAGTCTGCCCCTGGAAGACTGTCTCTAGTTCTAGTCATCACAATAGATGAAGGATGCGGAGGACCTGGAAAGAGTGCAGAGAAGAGCAACAAAGAGGTTGAGGGTCTTGGAGATTAAATCCTATGAGAAATATGTAAAGGAACTGGGTACATTTAGCCTAAAGGAGAGGAAGCTATGGGGAGAGAAGATAGCAGCCTTCCAATACTTGAAGGGCTGTTACCGGGAAGAAGGTATGGATTTATTCACAAAAGTACCCAAGGGTAAGACAAGAACCAATGGATGGAAGCTGTACAGTGAGAGATCTAAACTTAAATTAAGGAGAAATTTCTTGACCATGAGAGCTGTTAAGCAATGGAACAGCCTGTATCCCCAATTTGTGAGTGTTCCACAAACTCTGAAAATCTCAGAAGAATGCTCACAATCCTGGTGGTATTCTCATCCATCTTTGCAGCCCATGGAAGGACCATGGGAAATGTCAGTGGGGGAGATTTGTTTTTGATATCATGGTCTGAATTATCTAGATGGTGGCCTTCTGGCACAGATGGGTTGTATCCCTCAAGGAGCACTATGAAGTATTTGGCCAAAATATGGCAAGCTTGATTAGGAGGATTTAAACTGAATCTTGAACAATTTTCTCTTGTTCCAGAGTACAGAATATGAAATAATGAATTTCAGATACAGAAAGTTATATTTAATTGTGATTAAATTTTGAGAAAACTTACAGCAGTTTTACAGTGGAATCAGTTACTCAGAGCTGTCAGGTGGAGGCCAAATAGCCATCTCTTCTGTTTGCTTTGGTGGGGTGGGGCAGGGGTTGCTATACTCAGTGGTCTAAATGACTTCTTCCTCTTCTATGATTCTATGGGACTAAATATCATCTGTGAAATCTTTACCTTTATGCTTTATTTATTTGTTTGTTAGTTGTTTATTATATGGCTCGCCAACTCACAAGCTAATTCTGGGTGGCTAATGTAAGATAAAAAAAGGAGAAACAAACCAACAAGATAAAAACAACACAAAAGAAAGCATAACAGAACCAAGACTAGTCTACAATCAATTCCATTTCAAATCACTATAGACAGGCTCCTCCACCACCCTGACCCAATGCCTGGGGGGAAATCAGGCCGCCAAGACCTTTTGGAAGACCAACAGGGTTGGCGCTATTTGAATCTCAGGAGGACTGATGTTCCAGAAGATAAGTGCCATGTTAGAAAAGGCATGCCTCCTGAATCCCACCAGATGGCTTGTTTTATAGAGGGGACCTGGAACATGTCCACTCTGTTAGATCATGTGAGATGGGCAGAATCAATTGGAGATAGGTAGACCCACAAGTAACCTGATTCTGTGCCATGAAGAGCTTTATAAATGGTAGCCAGCACCTTGAATTGCAGCTGGAAATGCAATGGGAGACAGTGCAGCTTGCAGAGCAGTGGTGTTAATAGAGACATTGGGTTAAAAAATAAGAGTTTAAAGAAGTTTTTCAAAAACAAATTGCTGCATCAAATTCGTTTAAAAGAATAAAGACCCTCTTGAACTGAACTTGGCTTCTGGTGTACATGTTGTTTTCTTCCCATCCATTTATCCCTTTAAAAAGAGGGATGTTGCCTATTTCTGGGATTTTTTTTTTTTTTTAATTCTTGCAGCCCAGGAATTTTATGGCGATTTCCTATCCAGTACTAAGTAAACAAGACCCTGCTGAAGTTTTTCTAGATCTGTCAAAAACTGGTAAATACTGCTACTTGTGTGACTAAATTTAGCTCTGTGAGAAATAATTCACATTTCCAGAAGCCTCTTTTTTCTTACAAGAATAGTTAATTATGAAAACAGACAGCTTGGCTTTGCTATTTGATGCAGACAGATTTGTCTGGTAGAAGATAGGTCTGAATCATTTCACAAGAGCTGGAAGCAAATTCTTTATTTCCAGAGCCATAAGCCTGGTTATAGTCAGGGGCCTTGCAATTTCTCCCAGGGTTTCATTTCTGTAGTGATCTAATGGAAACATTCATCGTATTTCATTGTGACGTGAGACCATAGGATATGATGATCAATAATGAATTACATTAATTTAACTTCTTAATTTTTGTCATGACTATTCCCATTCTTTCAGAGTACAGTCCCTGGATTGTCATTCAAAGGATAGTGGCTTGCAATCTGGATAAATTTGGAGATCTTCTTCTAGAGCAGTGTTTTTCAACCTCAGCAACTTTAAGATGTGTGGACTTCTGCTCCCAGAATTCCCCAGCCAGCCCTGTCAAAGTTGTTGAGATTGTGAAACACTGTTGTAGAGTAACTTTCTACTGTTGAGCACATTGAGGTTCATCTCTTCTGGAACATGGATAGCTTCCTCTGTGCTCAGTTCTGTATTAGAGATAAAGTGGGTAGGTATCACTTGCAGACTGATGTACTGACATTCTTCTCATTTCTGTCTGGTGAAGTAGGAAGTTGAAAGCAGAGTACCTTGTTCGGCCTTGGGTGATGAGTGGGAATGAATACTGTACTCTCCAAGACTGAAAGTCTCTGCAAGAGTTTCCAAAGACTGAACTGAATCATCACACAAAAGTCTCTGGCCCGCCTAAAATCAAATCGGGAATCTCACAGAGCAAAGGAAATCAGAACTGAAGCATCATCAAGGAAACAAGCTGGGACCAAAGAAACATGATTTTCTGATAGAAAGGCGAACAACAATAATGAGTTGGGTCAAAGTATATTCAGAAAAGCAACCTGAAATTCCAAGAGACAAAGAATCAAGGCATCATAATAAAAACTGAAATTAATTTTTGTTTTTGTTTAATTGACTTAGGGATCATCCACATTACCTAGTTGCCTTGTTGCCAGAATGACACAGCAGCCAGTTTTTGAGGGTAGGAACAAGTGATATGTCAGCCTCAACTCACTTCCTTTCCATCACAAATTCAGCCTCCAGGCATGTTTTGCTACTGAACTTCAAAAGTAGTCTGTTTGTCTTATGTTGCTTTAAGTGTTCTTGTCTGTTTTCGCTGGAGCCCTTTACTTCCTTACAGATGAATGGCTCTTGTGCACAGGAAGAATCACCTGTTCAATTGAGCCAGGGCTCATCATTCTCTCTAAAACATTTGGGACCTCCCTTTTACCATGAGTGCAGTAATATCTGGACAATTTGGAAGCTGAGAGTGAACCCCATTTTGAATGACTGGAAAAATGATAAACCACTGGGAAGAAGAAAGAAAGAAAGAAAGAAAGAAAGAAAGAAAGAAAGAAAGAAAGAAAGAAAGAAAGAAAGAAAGAAAGAAAGGAAGGAAGGAAGGAAGGAAGGAAGGAAGGAAGGAAGGAAGGAAGGAAGGAAGGAAGGAAGCAAGCAAGCAAGCAAGCAAGCAAGCAAGCAAGCAAGCAAGCAAGCAAGCAGAGGGTAAAGTAGGAAGCTCAGAAAGAAAAATAATAATGAAAAAAACCTGATTTTGCCATCCTTTAAGAGCAACCCTCTTACATGATAAGAGTTATAGTAACTGTGTTGCCACAGCAGTCACAGTAAAAATAGGGATTTTAAGGCCTCTAGAAAGTTATAGATATGATTTTCTATCCACAGCTGTCTGCATTCCAATAGACACAGAAAAGTTCCTGATCCTTTCTGTGGGCCAGATGCTGATGTGAGGTCATGTAACCATATGTATTGTCTCCCAGATGCCTAAATCCAAGCCATGACAGAAAGACAACACTCATTGGACCTGCTGATCACCCTTTCAACTTATACATAGATACAACCATTCGCAAATGTGACAGTAATAAATGTAGCAAACGGTAGTAAAAAAAAAATTCATTTTCCAACCACCATGTGCACTTACACCCAAATTTCTGCAGCTGAGAACAACACATGCCAGAGTGAGAGTAATGCTGGCATTGCTACATGAGAGAACCAATAGAAGCGAATATGTGTAGCTCAGGGCTGAACTGTGGAGTCCTTGGGGTTCTCTGAGCTTGGTTGTTTTCTTGCAAACGCTTCGTTATCCAGCTAGGTAACATCTTCAGTGCTGAAGATGTTACCTAGCCAGGTAACGAAACGTTTGCAAGAAAACAACTAAGCTCAGAAAACCCCAAGGACTCCACGTGAGAGAACTTTACCTGAATGAGATGACAGAAATCAGCGATCTTCACAGCAACTCTCTCTCTCTCTCTCTCTCTCTCACACACACACACACACACTAGCAACCATGTCACTTACCAACCATCTTGCTGGAACCAATCGCAGTTGCTAAATGAGGACTACCTGTAATGGATTGAATACAGCAGCAAAGCAAAGCATTCAATCCTTTACCAATTTAACAATCAATCAATCAATCAATCAATCAATCAATCAATCAAGGAAAAGGAAGCCTAAACACAGGGAGTCTAACCCATTATTTTAAATGTTCCTATACTGATCCACAAAGTATGGTTAACAAGCAAGATGAAATGGATATCACAAGGCACAAAGGCAAATATGATATAATAGGATTGCAGAAACATGGTGGGATGAATCTTATTCCAGAGGGACAGGTAATACAGTAGAGGAAATGGTACAACCTTGGATATCAGAAAGGAACTTCATTGATGAGTGTTAAAGACATTTGGTTTAAGATAAAAAGGGAAGCTAACAGGATGGACACCTTCCTTCAGACCACCAAACCATATTAAATTGGCGAGGACTTTGGGCAGGTGCTGCTACAGAGAAGGCATGCTTCTGGTGTCCCGATAGGTGACAATGTTTAATCAAAGGAATCTGGAGTGCACCAACCCTACATGATACTATGGGAGACAGGTGGTCCCTCAAGTAACCAGGCCCTATGCTATGTAGGGCTTTATAGTTAACAACCAGCACCTTGAATTGCACCCAGAAGCAAACTGGCAAGTAGTGCAACTTGTGAAGCAGAGGTGTTACATGGTCATACCAAGGCATGCATATCACTGCTTGTACCACTGCATTCTAGACTAGCTGGAGCTTCCAAGTGGTCTTCAAGGGCAATTCATGTATAGCACATTGCAGTAGTCAAGCCATGAAGTGACCATGTCATGAGTGACTGTCTAAAGGGCCCCCTGATCTAGGATATGGTGCAACTAGCACACCTGATGAAATTGTGCAAAGGCCTCCTTGGCCATTGCTGCCACCTGCTCTTCAAGCAGGAACTGTGAGTCCAGGAAGGTCCCCAGATTTTGTACCACTCTTGATAGGGGAAATTCAACCCTATCCAAGGTCAAAGATGGAATATCCCCAGATCTGGGTGGCCCAAACATCTGCAGGCACTCGGCCTTGATATGATTGAGTTGGAGATGATACTGCCCCATCCAAAACCACACTGCCTCCAGCCACTGGGACAGAACCTCAACAGCCTTACTTGGCTGGCCTGGGGCTGAGAGATATAATTGGGTATCATCAGTATACTGATGATGCCAAACCCCAAACTGGTAGATGACCTCACTAGTAGATGTTGAAAAGGAGGAAAGAGAGTAGAACCCTGCAGCACTCCACACAGGAGGGGCCTAGACAGTGATCTCATGCCCAACCAACACCAACTGGAACTGGCTCCAGAGAAATGAAGACAACCACTGTAAACAGTGCCCCCAATCCCCAGCCCACAGAGCTGGCTCAGAAGGATATTCAGAAGGATACTTAGCTGCAAATCAACCACCTCAATCACCTTCCCCAAAAAAGGAAGGTTGGAGGCTGATTGCTGGTTGTCAAAAACTGCTAGGTCCTGGGATGGCCTTTTGAGGAGAGGGTGCACTACCACCTCTTTCAAGGCAGGAGGTATCACCCCCTCCTTCAGAAAGGCCGACTCCACGGCATTGACCCAACTGTTGGTGCCTTCCTCGCAGCTTTAATTGTCTTGGCTTTTATGTAATTCATCTATATTAATTTTTTTTAAAAACTGCTGTATATGTTTCAGTGTTGTTGGTTTGATTGTGGACTGTAAATTATTAAATAATAATAAAGAATGCATGCATGCATGTATGTATGTATGTACAGTCGTGTGAAGAAGAAAGCACACCCTCTTTGAGTTCTATGGTTTTAGATATCAGGACATAATAAAAATCATCTGGTCCTTAGCAGTTCTCAGAAGTAGGTAAATACAACCTCAGATGAACAACAACACATGACATATTACACCATGTCATCATTTTTTACAAAAAGAAAGCCAAAATGGAGAAGCCATGTGTGAAAAACTAAGTACACCTTATGATTCAATAGCTTGTAGAACCACCTTTAGCAGCAATAACTTGAAGTAATCATTTTCTGTATGACTTTATCAGTTTCTCACATTGTTGTGGAGGAATTTTGGCCCACTCTTCTTTACAACATTGCTTCAGTTCGTTGAGGTTTGTGGGCATTTGTTTATGCACAGCTCTCTTGAGGTTCCGCCACAGCATTTCAGTTGGGTGGAGTTCTGGACTTTGACTGGCCAATGCAACACCTTGATTCTTTTCTTTTTCAGCCATTCTGTTGTAGATTTGCTGGTGTACTTGGGATTATTTTCCTGTTGCATGACCCAATGTCGGCCAAGCTTTAGCTGTCAGACAGCTCATGACCTCTCATTTGACTCTAGAATACTTTGGTATACAGAGGAGTTCATGGTTGACTCAATGACTGCAAGGTGCCCAGGTCCTGTGGCTGCAAAACAAGCCCAATCACCTCTCCACCACCGTGCTTGACGGTTGTATGAGATGTTTGTGCTGATATGCTGTGTTTGGTTTTCGCCAAACGTGGTGCTGTGCATTATGGCCAAACATCTCCACTTTGGTCTCGTCTGTCCAAAGGACAGTGTTCCAGAAGTCTTGTGATTTGTTCAGATGCAACTTTGCAAACTGAAGCGTGCTGCCATGTTCTTTTTAGAGAGAAGAGGCTTTCTCCTGGCAACCCTTCCAGACAAACCATCCTTGTTCAGTCTTTTTCTAATTGTACTGTCATGAACTTTAACATTTAACATGCTAACTGAGGCCTGTAGAGTCTAAGATGTAACTCTTGGATTTTTTGCAATTTCTCTGAGCATTGCACGGTCTGACCTTGGGGTGAATTTGCTGGGACGTCCACTCCTGGGAAGATTGGCAACTGTCTTGAATGTTTTCCACTTGTGAATAATCTTCCTCACTGTAGAATGAGGGACTTTAAATTGTTTGGAAATGGCCTTATAACCCTTCCCAGATTAATGGGCAGCAACAATTGCTTCTCTAAGATCACTGCTGATGTCTTTACTCTTTGGCATTGTGTTAACACACACCTCAATGCCCAAAACCAGCAAACTCCTAAAACTTCGGCTCTTATTGAGGTAGTCACACTTGTTGATGATCATTTGATCAAGAGCATTTGATTAGCAGCACCTGGCTGCTACTTAGGCTCTTCATACCTGTGGAAGCGGTAAGGGTGTACTTAGTTTTTCACACATGGCTTCTCCATTTTGGCTTTCTTTTTGTAAAATAAATGATGACATAGTGTAATATGTCATGTGTTGTTTTTCATCTGAGGTTGTATTTACCTACTTTTGAGAACTGCTAAGGACCAGATGATTTTTAGTATGTCCTGATACATAAAACCATAGAACTCAAAGAGGGTGTACTTTCTTTTTCACACGACTGTATGTATGTCGGGGGAGGCTATTTTTACTTTCAATTTTTTTTTCTTTCAAGATTCAACCATTTTGAATCTTTAATCATGACAACCATCACATTTTTATTTTACACAGAGTATTTTTTGTTATGAGTTCATTTTTTCCTTATGTTTCTATTATCTTCATAAATATTTGAGCCCTTTTCTTTACCTTCTAAATACCACATACTACTACAGATTAGAATTCTTTTTCCATGTTTGGGTGTTAATGCAGATTAGTTAATGCACCTCCCTGTAGCACCAATTTCCTTGCCTCCAGTGTGGAATCCCTGCTTACGGTACATTGGCGCTGCTCTAGTATTCCAGTTCTTTGCTCCTACTGCTTGAGGCACCAAGTACCTCTATGCCCTGCTCTCACCATCCGTATTGGGCAGAAGGAAGTTCTGCAAGAGCACTCAAGCAGTCCCGCAAGGCCCCTCTCCCAAGGCCCCTCTCCCCCGCACCCACAACTTTTGGCATAGAAGTTGATACTTTTAACCACTTCGTTTTCACCTCAGCCCCTTTACATTAATTGTTAATAATTTTAATCACCCATGTTTTATGCCAGATTGTGATCTCCTGGCTTGGAACAACCTCTTTTGGGTGTATGTGTGTGTGTATTTCTCAACAATTGCATCAAAAACTCAGCTTACAGCAACAAATTTAAAAACCCTCCATATTAATTAATCTATAAGCCTTTGCTGATGATAGGCACATGTGTATGTCTCTATCATGCTTTACAAATTCCTGTCACTGCAACATTTTGTCTTCATTATTGCAATGATATCTCAGGTATTTGATTACAATGTGCCAGTCTTCCTCCGCCAGATTTCTGTTTACTTTGTGCAAATCATATTCTCCCTCTTTTCTTCTTCATCTATGGATTAGTTTCTGCTGAGTAAGCCTTTTCTCCTTAATTTGTGGGATGCCTCTATTCTTGTTCTTCTAGACTCAAAGAATTATAGTATTCTAGACACAGAAAGGTGATTTAAAAGTAAAATTTCCCCCCAAACTCTTCTGGCACACTCCTGTTAATTCTCCCTGTTTGCTCACTCAGCTTCTAGATTTATTAAGATAAATTCTGCCTTATTTCTTGGCTGATGCTTATTGCGTTCTATTGGCGATAACAATTAAAGGGAACGGAAAGCCCCATCTGTAGGACGCCTGTTGGGGAATTACATCTGATCCCTGCAGACTAACCTAATACTCTCATTTCCAGAGCACTCTTAGCCTTCAGATTCCACCCTGCTCTGGAGTCTGCCGTTCAATCCTCAGCTCAAACTAGGTGTACAAAAATGTGCATAATAGTGGAGTTTGTGTACAAAATATCCCTATTAAGTAAAGTGGCACATATGTAAAAAAAAATGTCATTTTTTAAACAGAGAATGGTGCAGATACTTGATAGAACAACTTAAAGCCGAATACACGCAGAAATGGAATAGACTAGTTTTAGACAGATCTGTACGCTCTTTAATTCTATATTGTAGCTCAACTAATTATTGAAAAATCAGAAGGTCTGTTGTTTCTTCTATGAGTCAAGATGGAGGTCTTAAAAATCATAACAGGGTTCCCTTTATATAAAATAGTTCATTTCTGCAGCTTTTGTATTACAATTTATTTTGCAGGAGATTGTGCAGAATATATTATTTAGAACCTGCTCCTAAATTTGGGCCCAGATACAAGCTGCTCTTTCTGTATCTACCAACTCTAGTAGTATATATATTATATTATATTATATTATATTATATTATATTATATTATATTATATTATATTATATTATATTATATAGCAGTAATATAATTAAGCCATCTGGAAAATAATTCTGTTACAAAATGCTAATGTAGGAAAAGTGAGGTCCTTTCTGCTCAAAAGAGAACTTCTATTTCCCCATTTTTGGACATGTACTTCATTTATTAGGTAGATTATGGCAATGACTGGAGTTTTTCTTCATGTTTAGTTCTCTTTTCCAAGGCTTTGCTAGTTGTTGCTGCAATGGCAACATTTCAGAATTCCTTCAAGGCTTTGGTGAAATTGCCCATGCAGAGGCAGATCCCTGATGATGTTGTCGAAATGGCCCTGAGATCTCAGCCAGAAGGCGAGCAGGTGACGCGTCCCCGACAGGTTTGTTTTGCTATGCTAGGTGCCATATTAGCATTTCATCTCTGGGCCACCAAATCTCACCACAAGATACCAACAAAGAAAGAGGAACATTCTGCTGCCATCTAGTGATCAACCAGAGTTTTGCAGCCCAGATATTATATCCCTATCCATACTGGTATGGTTCCCAGAGCATTTCATGACAAAGGGGGGGGGTGTGTGTAAGAAGACAAAGAAGGGTAATGGTGCAGGCAAAGTGCCCTAAAGTAATATAAGTTTTCTCAAAGGTACCTATCTCAAATTAAAATGTTGCACACACCTGATATTTTCAAAGAATCTGAAATTCAAATTGGGGGGTGGGGTGGGGGTTGAGAGGTAAAGAAATACAACTTTTCTGGCATTGTGACATTTCCCAACTTTGTTCCCACAGTGCAAAAAGGCTGCAAATAGGAACTGGCTTAAGAGCAAGGAAAGTAAAGAATGAGGTTGTACGGATCTGCTTTAAGGGTGCTTCTCACACTCCAGGATAGTCTCACCTGCCTGGGCTGGTCAGTAGGAGATATAGTATTCCACTCCTATTTATTCTGGAGTGTGATTCAGAAAACCAGAGTTCAGTTCTCTTCAGTGGAGTCTTCCTGGTGCCTTTCTAAAGCATCTCCTTCTTTTCTGTTCTGTTCTGTTCTGTAATGGGGAAGATGATCAGAGCCCAAACCCTCCAAAACAGTCTGTCCTCTTATTTAAACCCTCCATCCATTTCTAATCACAGTTCCTCTAAAGGAGCTCTTTATCATTATTGGATGGTGGAGGGGATAATGGGGACAACTGCCCACATGGAACCAGCACCATCCGAAGTGTAGTTTAGTATCTGAAATGATCAGGTGGATCAATATTCTTCCTTCTAGGCAGCAAACTAATTAGTTAGAAATGTAATGGCAAGGGTTATTTCAGAATTTCTTGTTTCCATAGATCTCTGATTACACGGCTATTGACTTCAATAGGGGATAAAAATACATAGACTTTGAATGCAGCAAGGAAAAAAAAATGTATGGGGGAAAATTGATCAAATACACATTCTGGCTTTGGGCATCTCAGGAGCTTAAAAAGACTGAGGGTAAAAGTCTTCCTTTCCCATCATCATAGCAAATGAAAATAGGCTGGCACTCTTCTTAGGGGAAGGCAGTTGGCTTTCTTCTCTGAACACTATGCTGATTCTGCTCATCTTCCCTTCTGCAGAAGTGGTCCCAGTTTCTCCCAGGCCCTTCTCTGGGCACAGTATAAGATGACTTACCAACCGCATTGCTTTTAGTTTTGGTCGTTTTCCAGTCCCCGTCATCCTTTATACTTCCAGAGTTACGGAGACCCACCTTTCAGTCTCTCAAGCTGGCCCTGGTCTGCCAAATCAAGGTTCAAAATGTCCCGGATCCATGATTTTGCCAACCGTGCTGGGATTGAGTGACAGTTGGTGATATTATGAAAATGATGATTCTGACAGACTCATTGATCAAAGAATCCAGCCTTCTACTACATACTTCCCTATTATGGCATTCTAGAAAGCACCAATTTGCTTGCTTGCTTGCTTGCTTGTTGTTTGTTTGTTTGTTTGTACATACTTTGGCACAGCTGCTGTGTGCTGCCCAATAATCTAGCACAGCTCTGGGCAACAGGTAAGGACTGGAGCTTCACAGGCATTTTTGAGTCCCAACAAAATATGCAGTATTAGAGTTCTTATGGCAATCTGTTCTGATGTGCCCTGAACTGCCTTAGGATTTGGGATTCATCCATATCCAGAACACAGTCCTGCTAAAGGCTAAGGGAGTTCTTTTCTAATACAATCTGATTTGCACTTTCAATTTCTAGATGAATATATCCAGATGAATGTAATTATCAATACAATTAAACCAACTGGGGAGGGATACATGGAAAATTATAGCTTGTATCCATTGTAGGAAAGTGAAGTATCAGCAAAATAACCAGATAAAATACAATCTTAATCAAATGTGATTCCACTTTCCCAAAACTGAAAATCTGTATGCAGACAATGGCTCTATATTACATCTAGCCCACAGATCATTCCAAGATCCATAAGCCACCTTCTAATTTTTGTTTTCTTGACTCTATTCACAGTTTGCTTTATATCGCAAGTTCTAAATAGCCTGTTCTCTTCCTCTCCCCCCCCCCCCCCCGCATGCTCACGCTCACTCACACATACACAGGCATACACTTACATCATGCACATACTCAAATGCAGCTGAAGCACTCTTAAGAGGCCTTTGCTGGTAAGTGATTGATCACTGAAGTGTGCCCTTCCTTTGCTGGCATCTGAAAGTGCTTTATGCAGGAACATCCTCTCTCTCTTTTGTTTGAGTTTGTAAGTGTTTCTTTCTTTCTTTCCAATCCCATTTAATGATTTTTCCTTGATGCAATTTGCAGAGGGCTATGCCAAGGCGTCTTCCCCTGCTGAGACAGAAACAAGGCTCAGAAAAAAGGCGCCGAGGGAACTGTTCAGAAGGAAAAAAAGGGCACTGGGGGAGCCATCAAGATCCTCCGTTTATCTCTGTCACTGCCATGCAGAGCAGACTAGCCTCTCCATCCTGATTGGGACAAGGGAGAGATTGCTGCAGTAGCAAAATGAAATGACAAACACAGCAGATCTGGTGGCTTGCCAGATGTGCCAAGTAAACTCAGCCAATCTATATTTGATCAAGAAGCAAACATGAGTAATAGAAGAACCTTTTCCAGAAGAAGAAGAAGAGACAAAGGGTCTTCATGGCTATTGGGGGAGTTGCTCTGCAGCCCAGCACTGGTACTTTAGCTTCTTTCTGCACGTGCACAAGGCGGACTCCCCATGTTTGGACAGGGACAGCCTGGGAGTCCCGGGCTAGAAAAGTCTGAGTAGAAGATAACGTGATCTTCAAGGAAGTACTGAGAGCTGAAATTATCCCTGATGTTCCTCTAAGTCCTAAAATAACTCTGGGCATAATCAGTTTCTCCTGCCACTTTGGTGAAATGCTCCTGACAGGAGAGGGTAGTACATGGCTGCAAGCACAAAGCAGGGCTTCTTGAAGGTAGCACAGACCGAAGAATCCTAGAATTACTCAACCCTGGAATCACAGAGTTGGAAGGGGCCATGAAGGTTATCAAATTCAACCCCCCCCCCTCCCCTCAGTGTAGGAATCCGAATTACAGCATCCCAGAGAGATGCTGTCCAGCCTCCACTTGAACCTTCCAGTGAAGCAGAACCCATCACCTCTCTGGGAAATTGGTTGCACTGTCAAACTGCTCTTACCGGTTATGATTTTTTTCCTCAACATTACACCAGAATCCACATTCCTCTAACTTAAATCCATTATTCTGTGTCTTGCACTCCAGAGCAGGCCTGATTATCACACTTTCAAGTCTTTAAGAGGGCTACCATGTACCCTAGTTAAGCAAGAAGTGCACCTAAGCAGATAAGAGATGGGTCAAGATAATACGGGACACTGCCCATATTACATTTGCAGTCAATTACTATTTCAAAATCTTTTTCACAGATAATATGACCAAGCCAGATCTCCCTTGTCCTACAGTATACCTAGGCATTTGATTTCTGTTTCTAAGTGAAGAATTTAGTATTTGTATATGCTGTCATTTTCAACTTGTTTTTCTAACCATCAAGAACATTTTAAATGTTATTTCTCTAAGCTAGGATATTAGCTATGTAACCCAATTTTATCTACATGTCTGAGAAGCATTCTCTCCACCTCTTTATCCAAGTCATTAACAAAAAGATTAAAGAGGACCCAGAACAGTTTATTGTGGCACCCCACGTGACGTGTCTTTCCCATTTCATGAGAATTATTGATGAGTACTCTTTGAGTATGATTTCTGAGTTAGCCATGTAACACTTCTCAAGCCTTGTAACTACTTCTCATACTTAACCAGCTTGCTGATTTGAATGTCATGAGGTACTTTCTTAAATGCTTTGCTGAATTTAAGATCTATTATGTCTACAGCATTTCCACAATCTATTAATGAAAGCACTTGATCAAATAATGAATTATGTTTAGCCTGGCAAAGCTTGTTCTTAACAAATCCATGCTGACTTAGTACTTACTACATTATTTTCACATCATTTACAGACTGATTTTCAAATATTTATAGCTATCTGTTTTACAGTAGTATGTGTTTATATTTATGTAACTATAGAACAGGAATGGTCAGCTTTCTACTGGCTTCGGGGTTGCAACTCAGCATCTTGACCTGTCGGCCAGGCAGTTGCAAATGAAATCAGTGATACACTAGTGGTAAAACAAAAATATTCATTCCCTTTTCTCACGGCTTTGGGGTAGGGTATGTTTACCTCCCTGGGGCCTTCTTTTCTCATTGTACCTATTTTTTCACAAAAAAGGTCAAACATTTATATCACTGGGCTTAAGCCTCCCAGTCTTAGTCAAACATTTTAATGTCTATTTTCCCCATCATCTGCTGGTCCACAATATATTGCATTGATGCATGTAACTCGATTTAGCTATTAAAATGGAAAGCCACTGATATGCCTTCTGTTAAAAGCATTTCAAGTACCGCGAAGTCCATAGCATTTGAGATCATTTTAAAAACTGAACAGACAGCACATATACCTTATCTCTGAGTCCCAGATGATGCTTAAAATACACATTAAAGAGTGAGATTAAGACAGCCAGGCTTAAACTTAAGTTCAAATTCCCCCCCAACACCTCTCAAATTCCTCCCTCCATATGATGCTTACATATACTACTCTAGATGTACCAATGCAAACACAGAAATATAGAAATAATTTCTATATATTAAATAGCAGTTTAATATATCTTACCATAGTGAGGAAGATGGTGATGAGGTAATCTGTGGACCTGCTTTCCAGATGTTGATGGTTAACAGTTTGATCCCTCTATTTCTGTAAATATAGATAGATCAATATAGACAAAGATATAAGCTTTAGACCAGACTTAGTTTGGACAGCCTTCCAATATAATTGATAGGCCTTTCAGTAATTAACTGTCCTTGGTAAAGCTGGGCACAGAGTGGCCCTGTTTCTTATAAAGTTGTGTAATATTTGTGGGTTCAGGAAAGGGAGGAGAATGTGATTTCTGTCACCTGCACAAATACACAGATATTCAGAGAAGTGATAACTATACTGTCTTGTGGGGTTCCCGTTTAGCCAATCAACTATCATCACAACCACACAAGAACCGAAAGTTTTGTTCTTTATAGTAAAGAATGAGAACCCATCCTTTCTATATGCTGAAATAATGGGCTACTTTTAGGGGTTCAATTGCTTAGAGACTGACTAGGCTTTGTCCTTGAGGGTTGTGGACTATGTAAGCAAGTGGAGGCCGGCATTTACATACGTAGAGGCTCCAGGCATGAAATGAGGCCTAGTGAGCCTTGACTTATAGTAAATCCTCCTGGACTATAGATAATCTAAACCAATTTGACCTATTACCCTTTCCATCAAGCACCTTTCAATGTTCAATATTTCTAAATTATTTGTAGCCACCTTTGCTTCATTGTGGCCAAGCATCCTTCTTGGAATCCCTAAAAAAGTGGACAGAATGGGAGAAGGCTGCTCTCTCTCTCTCTCTCTCGTCTCCTCTCAATTTGTGTGCGTGTGTGGTATGTGAGAGAATGAGATGTTGCATGTATCAATATGCATGTATGAAGATGTGTTTGTAGTTGAGACACCGCTCATAAGAAGAGGGACACACTTTGTTCCTATGTAACCAGATACTGCTATGCACAATAAAGGCCTAACAGCAATATTCTTTCTTTGATCTTTCTTTTCTATTCTGTGAAAATCAGGATCATGGAGACACATTACGTTTGGCAAAAGTGCTTCTCCAGCATAATTTAATCCAGGGGAGGAGGTGGTGTCGGTGGGTTATATATTATACAATATTCTGCCAAGACTCTTTCTGTTTAATGTGGCCTTACACAATCATCCACTTAAGCGCATCTGACCTCAGCCCTGCTTTGCCAGGGCAGAAATCTGTGCGGCTTCTGACGTCCTGCAGTAGAGAAGCTCTTGTGCATCCTGCTTGCCCTCCTTCTCTTCCTGCAGATGTGGGCTCAGTAGAGAGAGAACATTAACTACACCTCTTTATTATTGAGTATAAATTTATTAGAGGCAGCTTTCCCTCTCCCACCTTCTCCTCACCTTCTCAGAAAAGTAAACATTTAATTTTTTTTAGTTGTTGTTAATAGATTTAATGTTCATTTGTTGGTCGCCTAGGGGCAGGAACGTGTGACATTTCAAATAATTGTTGTTTTGAGGGTATTCTCTGGAGAAAAATGCTGCAAAAGTGTGGAGAAGATTTAAGTAAATTACTGTGTCAGCTTCTATTTATTCCCTACATGATTGCCAGAGGCAGGCCTGCGAGAGAACCATTAGAGGGCTGGCCATAAAAGAGGGAGGCAGAATTTCAAAAGCCAAAATGCCATTATGAGAAAGTTAGTGTGTAACATGTTAAATTATTCCCCAAAGTGGTAGAAAAGGGGGGAGGAAATAAGGAGCAAGCAGGAACAGTTGAATTCAAGAAGGTCTGTATGTGAGACAGGAGGATTCTGTATGTCACAGAGAGAAATAGAACTAATTCCAGGGTAATATTTGATACCACTGGTGTATTTACAAATTGTCCTCATGTTACTACACACTTGTTTTACTGAGGAAATTTGTCATGCCATGCAGAAATCTCCTGATTGTGGTACAAGCCAGGGCCCATAAGGTTCTCATCCTCTGGAGCCATGTCCAGGCCCCACCCAGTATCTGCCAATGGCTGATAACAATGGTTGGCCTTAACAGGACACAAAGGGAGGCTGTCACGTAAGACAGGGCAAAAACTAAACTTGAGAGGCCCATGGCATCAGCACAAAGTGGTAATTTTATTCATCTCATTAACATCCCACCATTCGTTCCAGATACCAACACCGCTGAACTGGAATTAAAAAACCTCAGTGATGGATCCTGTTGGGAGCAAGTAGATCAATGGTTAAGAATGCTGTAGGGAAAATCCTGCCCTGGGGGGAAAATACACCCAAGAACAGCATTTATTTTCTAAAATATATCAGAAGGTTGAAGGTCTTTTTCAGCTTTCTCGAGTTTTAAACAAAACCTAAGTAGAGGCTTCTTCCCAGCATTTCTTGCAGTGACCATATGATTCTGCTCAGGCCAATGGAGAACTCGCCATCTCACCCTCATCCATTCATGGTGCAGTAATGCAGGTGACCAGACTGGAAAAAGATTAAGGACCAAGTTGGGAAGCTGAAATCTGACAGCAGGAGCTACTTCCAGGTTATGTCCATCCAGAGCATTTCCAGATTTTCATTAGCTCCTTTTCCTACAATCCCACTCCCTGCAATCAACATTCATCACCGAATTGCACCCCACTCCCTCCAAGTGCCTGAAACAGCTATTGTCTTTCCATAATAGTTGAAACACTGATGAGTCTCACAGGACAAACTGATATTCTAGTGCCAGAAGAAGTGCCTTCCCAGGCCTTTTTCTCTATCCATTTTCCCAAGCAGTTCTTGCCCACCATAAACCACAACTGATGGTTCCCAGCACTTCCAGAAATGGGAAATAAAAATAATCTGCAGTTGCTCATTTGCATATTCATTGTTGTATTCAGTGCAAATTTAAAGATGACAGAAGGTAGGGAAAAAACCCAAATCAGTCAGTGGCGGTTTTTGTTTTTTACTATTACACTATAGAATGGCCTTATGTCCTGCCTGTTTCATTTACTCAGCTGTACAATGAAGTAAACACGAGAGTTAGCTAGCTTCTTATATTTCCATTTCCCCAATGTCTTACTGTTCTGTTTTAACAACTATGTTCATCAAACTATACAGGAAGCCCACAGGCTTTCAGTCTTCTTTTCTCAGATGAAAATGACAAAACATATCACTGATAGGCTATAGTCAACCCAATATTCTCTTGAAATTGTGCATTAGACTGACTTCTTTTACAGTCGACAAAATTGCAGTCACCATTGTTGTCCATTAAAAAACACCTTATAGTAAAACCAATAAACATAATGAAATGATGAACAACCTTTGGGGAACCCCAGAGCCTTCCATAAGTGGGCAGGGGAAAGTGAAGAAGGAGGAGGGAAGCAGAGTTTGAAAACTGAGTTTTTAAAATATTTAAGGGAGACTTAACAAAGCAGTTCATCATAGATCATTAGAACAAAGAAACAATTAGCATTTTCTCTACTTATAACATAATAATAAAGTATTACTTTATTATTTCTTTTGAATATCCATTCAAATTAATACTAATATTCTATTAATATTCATATTAATATTCCAGCTCAGTGTTCAATTCTTCTTTCTTTTTAATGCTTTCCCTTCTTGTGCTCTGATTGGCCTGCCCGCGGGTCAGTATCTTGTCTCCTGCTCTTATTGTAACGTATTTACGGCACACAAACCTGTTAAGCCCCCCAAATCTTATTCATCTGAGATCTAGTTTTATTTTTGCAAGCATCACTCTTCATTTGCTTCCACGCTGCTTCATTTGTCCCCAGTCCCTTTTCCGATGCAAGAACGATTATGGAATGAACACAGGATTCGTATTTTATTTCCAGCTTTGAAGAACCAAGAGATCTCTTTGCTCCAGGCTGTCCTCTTGTGAAGCATGCCATACAGATGGACAACAATAAATAATAAGGGAAAGAGTGTATTTTTTTAAAAAAAAAATCTAATGAATCTCAAAGACATAAGTAAATCATCGCTTGTTCTCAACCTCCTCGATATTTCTTTGCTAATAGACTTCAGGTTTAATTGAAGGATCTTCTCTGGACTCTGTTTGCCACCCCATTCTCTCTTTAACCCCACTGCTCAGAGCTTCACAAAAGCCAACCCATTAAGGGTCTTCATTAGTTTGAACACCAGCCAACCAACCAACCGTCAAAGGTCAAACACAGTCACCTGTCACAACATGGCAGTAAAACTCCTAATTGTATGGGAACAAATGAGATAAAGAGATTGTACTATTATACCATCTGATTTATTTTGTTTCCAAAGAATAATTCCTGTCTAATTTATTTCCGAAGCTAACCATGGTTATGTATATAAGTATCTAGGAAAAATACCTATAAGGGCAGTGCACAATTTACAACCACATGGCTAGATGGATATCACTGGGATTTTTGTGAATCTTTCCTTGTCTGCAATAAACCTTGGAATGCCTTTACAAAATTCTTTTCTTACTATTCTACAGTTTCATGTCTCAAAAAATTAGCACAGGAAGAAAAAAATGGCATTATTTGCCAAATTTCTGCCCTCTTACCCAAAGCCTGAATGCTGCCTTTCTTTTGGCCCCCAGTCTCTGCCGCAAAGGGCAGATGAATATATCTAGTGAATGAGAGCTTACATATTTCAAAGCAACTTTTCCAGAATGATCATATATGTTAATGGATTTGTTTCATAGTTTTTTGTATGCATTATGAAAAATGGCCCCTGTGCCCTCTAGTGGAGAAAACGAAAATGTTTCACAGCTTTGCAAACAATGCTGTCAATATGGGAATGGTTTTTGGAGGTCAAAGGCCAAACAACATAAGAATAACAACAACAGGGAGCCATCTTTTAAAACATACAAACTACTAATTATTATCTAACAATCTGCAAACTGAATGGAATACGATATTGTTCTCATGATATGTTTATTTCAGATCTTAAAATCAGCTAGCTCACTGGCTTTCAGTGGTAAATGTTAAAAAGTCCAGCCAGGGAATAATGACATTATGTTTACAGTGCAATAGATATATTCCTTTATCCCTGGTGTGCAGGTACCAGAAACTTTTGCTAGCTCTCAGATTCCACAGCAACTTCCAAGGTTATAAAAGAGTCCACATAATAATCTGAGCATCACCAGGTTTCATTAGAAGCTGTTATTACGGGCCAAAGCAAAACTCTACTTTTCAGTTGCCATTATATTAATTCCAGCAATAATCAGTTTGTTTGATTAGCCAGCATGTAACCTGAATATCTGTCTGTCTGTTTATCCAGGGGCATTCAAAACAATTATTTTCTGGTATTTGAAACTATGCTAGACTTAGAACATCAAAGGGAGATGGACAGAATCAGAGTATTAATGCAGTTCTGACCACGCTTCATCATTTTTTTATTCCTTCTTAGTTAGGAAGTCAGAAAAACAAAATATATTCCTTCAAGGACATTTCTATGTAGAGCGGTGATACTTTCACGTTGCTTAGTACAGAGAGGAGGACTGTTTCAGTTCCGTCTGCTGCTAGGCTTGCAAAGAACTGACGTGAATAGAAATCTTCTAGCCTGCCTCAGTCTTGCGAGACTTTGCTGTCCCTTTCTCCTTGCTCTGCCTTAACCTAGCAGAATCCCTCAGAAGCTCTGTAGCATCAGCATCTTCTCTTATTAAGAACCACGAATCCCTGGTGGGAGACTGACACTCTCATCGCAACATCCACAGGAGAGATGGCTGGACATCCGCAGAGAGGCTCTCTCGCCAGGTAACACTGTACATCAGGTCAGTTTCCTGCCGGGGATTCTGCAGTTCACAGTCTCCATTCTGGCAAGGGAAGATACTTGCTGTGGCTTGGGAAGGAGTCACTGTATCATTATTTTCCTCTACCCCACTCTCAGAGGAATTTCTTGGTATTTGGGTCTTTTGGATTACAAACCTTTAGAGCAGGGTTTCCAGATTATGAGGTGTACCTCTCTTGGGGAGGTGCAGACAAAATCCAGGAGAGATATGAAGAACCTTTTAGTTACATTGTTACAATAAATCCACCTTTCCCAAAGTTTCATTGTATTGTTTTCATTATTCATTTGTGTTCATTTTGGTGTTTGGATTTTTAGGGGAGGTGTGTGCATTAAGATTACACTAAAGGGACATGTGATGGTCAAAAGTTTAGGAACTTTTTTGTGTTAGAGCCCTTGCAAGCATTTACTTGTGGACAAGAAAAATTCAAGTGGGCCCTAATCCACAATAACAGATTAAGTTGTTTAATTAGTATAAGTATCCCCCCTTTCTTCCAAGGCTTTCTTGATAGCATATATTACTTTCTTCTTCAAATTAGATATACTACAGACCATCCTGTGAGATGGCCTAATAAAGAGGTTGTGGCCAACCCAATATCACCTTGTGAACTTCATGGATGAATGGAGATTTAAGCACATTTTTTTCAATGGCCCTTGGATTTCATAGAACCATAGAGCTGGAGGTCTTCTAGTCCATATTCATTTTTTTCTTTCCATAATTAATGCACAACAGAGATCCTACTTTATGAATATGTATCCATACAAAATCCTTATCCTTCCTTCCCTTGGGTGATCAGGTCAAATCTTTTTAATTGGTCCTAAAAGGTTCTTGTTTCTTCTCTCTTCTCTAGCAGCATGATAAAGTAATCCACTGACTTGACTGGCCACTGACAGTAGTAAATTGTGACTTGTCCATGATTGAAAACAGGAGAGCAAGGACTGATCTATGAAACTGAACTGAGAGCTGTGAACTTCAGTTTTCATTTGTAGGCTTACAATGTAATTAACTTTGGACTGGAAAGGTTGCTGAGCCAGAAAGGGCTTCAGGAATACGCAAAGAAGCACCTATATGCTTGACATTGAGCAAAGCAATTGGCTTTCCTGCCATTAGAAAAGAATTTTGAATGTCTCTCATTAAGTGCCAAACATGAACATTTTGGGGGGGAACTTCCCCCCTGCTTCATCTGTTCCATCTGCCTTTAAATGAAGACAGAGAAGTCCTTTGAGCAATAAGTTGGTGGTTTAAAAGTCCCTAAGGTAGCTGGAGATGCATTAGGGCAGACCGTCCTCATTGGTGCAGCATCCTGACAGGAACATAGTATAGGATAAGGATTTGTGCCAGTGATGCTCTTAAGGGTGTTTCAAAGTGCCTCATAAATGGAATGCTTAACTCCAGGCTACTGGAAATCTGAAAGTGAATTACAAGAAGTATTGTGGGACCACTGAGGTCACTCTTTGTGAAGACTCTGACATGGTCTGGAACAAGCTGATCCTTTGTATGGGACCAGCCCTCCCCTGCCCCTCCCCCCCCCCAAAGATGAGCTGATCTTAAGAAACATAGCTTGGTGCTGTCTGTCAAGGGCTACAATGGATGATGCAAAATAGTTGGACTATATCTATACTATATACTAGGGGCTGCTAGAGGTGGGTTTTTTCCTTTTGTTACTTTAAGTGTGCTATTTTCAGTTTACATGGCTTTAGGCTGAGACTAGAATTTTTGGGGTTCTTCTGGTAAAATGGCAGCAAACTGAAATTTGGCATTAGAGGCTGAGGGGGCTTTGGAAGCCCAGAAAAAAAGGAAGAAGGACTGCAGGTAGCTTTACCTGGTCAAGATAATCCTTCTAAACTGTAAGGACAAAGTTGCCATTCATCAGTTGCCCAAATAGCCCTCTAACACTTGCAAACCAGTAGCCTACATCCCTCTTACAATTATAGGAAGTGACCATGAAAAAAATGTTTAAAATATACTGTAGAATATATAATGATTATCTGTATCACTCAGATAAATATGTTCCCAGCTGGTTACATCTATGCCATGGTAAATTACCACTTTGTAAATGATTGTTGCTCATTTTGAGATTCATTATCTCTCTTTTTATTATTATTATTATTTTAACCCACAACTTTGTTTATTGACATGCTATTCAAATCCCAATTGAGAAAGATGCCATGATTTCCTACTCAGCAACCATGTATATACTTCATGTTTCAGTCCTATCATTCTGGCAATTTATGTTGCATATTAATACATCTCTCTTCTGCAAACTTCATTCATAAATGTAGACTGAAAAAAATTGCCATGGCTATTTCTAGGTAGATAAGCAGAGTCATAAATCATGTTTGACCTGAAACAAAATATCTTTATAATTATCTTTCCTTCTTTTTTTCCTCAAACACTGAAGTTCAGCTGTGGGTTTTCATGAAATAATATATTTGATCAGATAAATCAGCTTGTAGTAGGATATTTTTGGAGCATTTTTTGTGGGTGAGTGATGCACAAATTATGTAAACACACACACACAGAGTTTATAAAGAGTTCAGTGACAAAAGAAAGTCCACTTCTACAGCACAGCTGCATCTACTGACTTCTACATTGTCCCTCCAATGCCTATGTGGGCCAGGGAACATCACTGTTTTTGCCAGTCTCAGCACATGCAGACATCCCATGGAAAAAAATCCACGCTCTCTCTAATTAACTAATAGGAGAATGCAAGAAATATCTAGTCAATGCCCCTTCTCAAAGCCACTGCCAGTTCTGGAAGAACAAGAACCCCCTTATTTCTATGCCACAACAAAAGGGAATACAACTGATGCAAAAGGGCCCACACCATCTATGTCCTCAACGCCATATAGTGAATATTTCTCTAGGTGTTTGCTGAAAAATCTGGGTAGTTGATATGGATGTGTAAAACCATCATCACTCCACTGAATAAAAATCCACCTGAAGATGTGATATGAGGTAGCAATATGTTGGCATCTTTTGCAGCCAGGCACTTTCCCTGGTATCTTTCATTATGGGTTGCTCACTTGGAGTTGAGGAGACAAAAGGAGAAACATTCTGACCAGTGTGAACCAGGAAGGGGGTGCTGAAACTCTAGATATGGTGAAGTTCAGGGAACAGGGAAGTAACGTGAAGCAGAAGTTCCTATAAATCATGCAACACCACAAGCTTTGTGGAGCTGCTACGTTGCTAAATAAATACAAAAAGCAAAACAGATCCAGTCCCCATCTGTTTCCAGGTGAATTGGTGAGGCATAAAGAAACACCAGACTCTGCTTTCAGCTGACACTGTGTGAACGCACAGATCCAGAGCCAGTTCTGAACTGCTGCAAAACTCTCATGTAGAGACGCTATATGAGAAGAAGCCTGTATTTTTTTCAGACTGGTTGAGAGCTGTTCCTGTGATTTTCCTCCATAATATTGCAGGGAAGTAGGGAGGAAGGTGGTTGTTTGAAACCCATGCTTTCATGAGGCTTCATCCTGCCATGTTGCTCCAACATGGCTGCCAGGATTGGCCTAGAAACAGGCCAAAATTCTGCCTTACCTTCCTGTCATCCTTCCACTGGCAAGCAAGTCAATATGTTCATTTGAAGGGCATTGCCTAAACCAAGATGCTGGCTGGGGGATTCTGGGAACTGAAGTCCACACATCTTAAAGTTTCTGAGCTTGAGAAACACTGGTTTAAGCCAATGGATTTGGGCTACTGAGTGCTGAGAAGGTGTATTATGTTTTTATAGTTGCATTTATAATGTTGTTTTTAAAATGTTAATATATTCATGTTTATGTTTATGAGAATATTTTATTATTATGTATTTATTAGAGTTTTTTATTACAGTAGCTATCATCATATATTGACATAATTTCATTACATAAATAACAAAAAAAGCACACTAGTTATATATTGGATATCATCAGGTCAACCATGAAAATATCCAGTAGAACATATAATGAGGATACCCTTGAAAGAATGAGCAGCTGCACATTGAAAAAGGCGATGCGATGCCAACTGAGAGCAGGAAATAAGTTGTAATATCCTGAAATCATCATCATCATCCAGAATCTGAAGATCAACTATACCCTTGATATGTCTTTTTTTTTTTTCAAAAAGACCTTAAAATGGCAGACCTGCTGCAAATATCTCTCATTAGGAAAATGCAAATATAACCATATTTTATAATATCACACATGAAATTTATGATATTTAATGAAATTAAAAGTCATATAACATAAAGACTCAGCAACAGATTTCCAATATTTTCACATACAAATTGTTGTCTAAAATGTACATACAGTACATAGAAAACACATTACTAAACTTTCATGAAGTTTACACATCACACTTAGCTATAATATATGTGAGTTTGCTTGCTTACTTTTTGTCTGTACCTGCTCAATATAGTTCGTAAACATATCATTTAGCAATATGTGTGAATCAGGCCATTATGGGCCAGTTCAACAAACCATGTTAGTAACAATTCATAGCATAATATGTAGTTTCCAAAAATTAATTGAAAAAGTGAAATATATGCAATTTTTTAAAAGCAAGCTTCATAGTCACCTCATTATTTCATAAAATTATTATGTAAAACTTGATCTGCTCATAAAAGTATGTTTAGGGTATAAAATTGAAAAGTATAATTTAGTCAGAATTAATTAAAATTTATTTTTAAATGTTTTTAATTGTGTAAATGGAAGAATAATCATTGTGGCATCTTTTCATTTGATTTGCTTAAAAGAATCAGGCAGACAAAAAGTTAATGTTCAAAACAGAAGACACCATCTACATTGCAGAAAGACAAAAAAAGTTATGTATTTTGAACATACATAATTGTATGTAATTGAACAATTGGTGTCTATCCAATTGTAACCACTATCTTGACTTTTTTTACACTCACACGTGCATGCACGCACACACCATGGATTCTCCTGATTCTTGACCTTTATTGCCAGTTTTTCAGAAAAAGAACAACAATGACAACAAGATTTCAGAAAAAAATAAGGAAAATCCCTATGGAACTCCTATCAGTCTCAAATGACGGATTCATACAATCATGTTTATGTTTATGTGGCTGTTTATGTGGTGGCACTACATTATAATTCAGAAATGTGGTTAAGAGTCAAGCTAATATTTGATAGTTATATTCTCAAAATCTGTTAATAAATGTTTTAGGTAAAACAACTGATATGAATGTCCAGTTTCAAAAAAATATTCATACACATAGTTCTTGGTTTAGGGAAATAATCCATGAGGAGTTTAACCAAACTATCTGCAATGGACACAGTTGGGATAAATGAAAACAAGATACTCAAATGACATGGAAAATCAGCCTACCTCCTTCTGCTGCCTCCCACTCCATCTTCACTGGAATTATAATAAAGGAAGAATCCACTGGCTTTCAGAGGAGACATTTTGACAAGGAGATAAAGTTACCGTATTTTAAACAATGAGGCGGTCACCGTTTTTTCCCCCCTTTTTTATATTTGTACACTTAATAAAAAAATTGTCTGATTTATTGCCGCCAGACATTCCTCTGCAGCTGCAGGTTGTTCCTTCCACACCAGATCTGACACCAGGAGCACGACTTTCTGTGTTGAGTGCAGAGTTTATTTTGACAACCACAAATTTTAGAAATGTCACAGAAAACTAATTTAGCCTACCTTTCTCAAATTCATAATCTCTCTCTCCTTCCTCCCTCCCCCCACCTCCCAGATAGTATTAAAACCTCAAAAGATGCCTTCGATGTAGCAGCCTGATGCTCTTTTTGTATAGGGAATGAGGCGGGCCAGAGACCAGGAGCTGCAGTCCCCTAAACTGAAAAGAAATCTCAACAGAGTCTTACTAACAAAAACCTTTGTTTTTATAGTGCAAAAACAGTTTTTTTAAAAAAAAAGGCTCATTCAGTAAAATAACAAAAGAAATCGACCCCAATGAAATTCTCAGAAATTTCTCCAACTGTTTCCTGATTATGAGATGTAATACCTCTTCATCCCTCTCCTCACCACTCCGCCCCCCCATAAGTACCTGAAATATACCCATAGAAGGCTTATAAAAAGTCTTTGAGAGGCCTCAGCTTAGTAATGGAACCTCGGCTTCACTGATTTTAGATTAGCCATCATTTTTGGTTTATGATAGTCAAGTGATTTAATTTTAAATTCCCAGTTTTTCATGTTCATTTATAATTTTATATATAAAAATGCAGAAGAAAGAAAAGGTAACATTAAAGCATAATTGAAAATGAAAAGGGTGTCTTGCCTATTTCCCTCTTTTGCAAAGCATGCTAGCTTAGGCATTTCTACGAACAAGGGTTTTTGGAGTGATCATCACCCACAGCTCTCTGAAAGAAGTGGCCTTGTCCGTTGCTTCTCAGGTTTCATTATTAGAGATCCCTGCCTTCAGAGTGAATGCTTACAGGTGACATCTGCTGAGGTTTTAATTCTCTCTAACCTTTTCACTAACGGAGTAGCTGGACTTTCCTCTTTCTTATTAATGGGGTCTCAGATGTCATAAACAATAGCATGAGCTCACTGGAGATGTGATGGTGCCAAGGGAGGAAGCGGGCGATGGGAAAGGGAGAATCCTCTTCCTCTGGGAGCCTTAGCTGGGAACAGCATCTGATTGATTGGACCACCCAGTTCCTTAGGGAAAGGGGACAGCGGTGAGCGGAGGTTACGACAACATTAGAGAGCGGATGATGGGACTGAGAGTTGTGTGGGAGGATTGGCTGCTTCTTTTATCTCTGCAGGAAAATTCAGCTCTAGGCTTCGTGTACGCGTGCTACCTGGGCATGTGGCTGGAAAGTGGGCTGGACTGAAAGCCAGCATCAAAAACAGGAGTCCTTTTTACATATCCTTTTCCTTTTTTTTTTTTTGGTTTTTGAGCATTGTTGAAGGAAAGTAGTGAGAAATCAATACAGCATAAGATTACTGATTGCAAATGAATCCTGGATTTGGTCTAGGAGAAGTCCTGAGTTCACTGTTGATATAATATAAGAAGCAAAGTACTCTATGTGTTTGTATGTGTGTATGTACACATTTGTGCACCTGTGTGATTGTGAAGCTAAACAGTTAGCTGCTTCTCATAGCCCCCAACCTGCAGTTGGGGTACAGTTTAACTTGCAATGAGGAGAGAAAAGCAACACCGCACAGTTGTATTCTTTCAGCTTCATTTAACCTGCACTAGAGGTCTAATACCACTGGGTAACAATGCATTTTCTTGTAAACCACTAAGTACCTGACTTGCACTGACCCTTCGAACTTGCAATACAGAAAACAAACTACATTTGCTTTGGAAGTTTCATCAATACATTTAAAAAAGAACCTATTTACTGATGAAACTTCCAATGCAAATGTGATTTGGAAGTTCTGCCAATAAATAGGTTCTTTTTTCATCCTTTCACAAAAAAATAAAAAATAAAAAAATAAGAATTGAAATAGAAAGAACAGGAACTTTTTCCTTTACAATTCTCTCTTGGGATTTGTGATTTGGAATGAACTAAACTGATGCAGAATCCCAACTACAAAACTATTTGTTTTGTCACTGGGCTCTATGAGCACCTCTTACTTCTGTTGTTGGAATTTAAAAAAAAAAACACTTTTTCTTTCTGGCAGAGTTCATACAGCTTGCTGTAGTTAGCCTAAAATGGGTTTTGGTTCATCTGCTTGTGGAAATTCAGCCATTGTCTTATTATGTGACATGAACTAGGCCATCCCATCAAACTTTAATATGGTCTATTTGTTTGGGCATTGTGTTCTATGCGAACACAGCAACTGGGTTTTGTTCATCTGGGTTAAGAGTTTAACAACTTATTATATGATTCCAGCCACTCAGAATTAGAAAATGAGTGGTCCAAACTATATGTTAGTTTTCTATGTACCATTTTAATCTTGATTCTCTCTCTCCCTCCCTCCCTCCCTCTCGTTTTCCCTTCTCAGGTTCTCAACATTCTGTTCAGTTTGGACTTTCTGGGACTTTTGGGATCTCCATCCCCTTAGAACTTTTACATACACAAAATGTTTCTCATGCTACTCCCTTTCTAGGCAAGCAGTGCTATGAGAAGTGCAGGAGAACAGTAAGAAAGAGTATGCAAAGGAAATTAAAGGCACAAGAAGAAAGAAGAGGAAATTTAATTAAACTGAGTTTACACCAACACCATTCATGATATGTCTCTATGATCTTCTATCCTTGCAAACTATCCTTGTTTCTATCTCATAATTACATTGATTTATATACAGGTAGTCCATGGGTTAAGAACACCCAGTTTACAGATGACCTATAGTTAAGAACGGAGCCCATTGTAGCAAAATTCGAGTTAAATACACAATGGTTTGAATTAATTACACAATACTACTTATACAGTGGTATTCAATAATGCTGTTCCCACTTACATACACATTTGACTTAAGGACAGACCTTCAGAACAGAACTCATTCTTAAACTGGGGACTACCTGTATTACTTTTTTTTAGGATCTCCTGAACTTCATCCAAAGTCAATTTTCTCAGTCTTTGTCTTCCTCTCAATTAATTCACTCTTTCCTTCCTCTTGATTCATTCACTCTTTCTTCATATCTTTATTTTGCAATTTGATCTTCATTCATTCTCTCTATGTGACCAAACTACCCCCTTTATATTGGCCACTCACTTTTGTATTCAGTACACATTGATTCAGCACCCATTCAGTCTTGACCCTATCTCTTCTTGTTTTTACCCACATGCTTATTAAGCACCATTTCTGATTGCATGAACTTCCTTTTATGTTTCTCCTGACATATCCAACTCTCACTTCTATATAACAAAGTGGGTAGAAGCACACATTTTCTCTTCTTTCAACAAACATTCACTTCTCACAACAGGCATAACAGGTACAACATTTCTACCAGCATTTGTATAATTTAAAAATGTATCATCCATTTTCCCAACTTCAGTAAATATTCAATTATTTTTTTTCTAAATATAATTTTGGATACTCAAGTGTTCCACAGAATATATTCTTGTTCATGGAAGCTTTTGTTTTGGACACATAATAATGAACTTTAGTCTAAAGTTCAGAAACAGGATACATAATTATTATAAATATCCCATATGGACCCTATTTCGCTTTCTTGTGAAATCTACAAAGAACTTATTTTCTGGAGTCTTATTTGAGAAGCCTTCTGCTCTTGCCAAATTAGTGGTGGGGCTGAATTTGCAGCTTTGCTGGAATGGAATGGAATGGAATGGAATGGAATGGAATGGAATGGAATGGAATGGAGAGGAGAGGAGAGGAGAGGAGAGGAGAGGAGAGGAGAGGAGAGGAGAGGAGAGGGGAGGGGAGGGGAGGGGAGGGGAGGGGAGGACACATGCTAGGTATTGTATCTGGTTCCCAATAAACTACAAGAACTTTGAATTTGCTGCTGTTATCTTACTGAAAGTCCTACTTTCCTTCATCCAGATATCAATGTGACAACCAGAAGGTTGGTATAAAAGTTTCTGATTCTCTCACATAATTTTTTAGGTCTTCAGGACCTAAAACATTACACAAGAAGAAATGGCTGTTTATGTTATTTTCTGCAGTATATGGAATTGTCTGCATTTATCTGAAGGAGGTGAGAGTTTTGGCAGGAAACAGCCTTTCCTGTTTCTTCAGCCACATGAAGATGCTATGTTGAAATTGTCACATACAGTGGTACATTGTCCTCCATCATTATATTCTGCCATCAACATAAAACAAGAGCCCTTGTTTCTCAGATATATACAGAGTATGTTATTTATTTATTTAAAACATTTCTATCCTGCTTCCCATTAAAAGAAATCTCAAAGCAGAAAATAGCCTCTGCTCTGCTAAAGGCTAAACATAATTTTTAATTCAGTATTGTCTTTTCACAAAGCCATAAATTTTAAGTCCCATACATGTCTACGCTACTATCCCGCAAGGATATAAATATATTAATTCCCACACATATCTTTTTAAACTTGCTCAGGTTCCCAGCATTGCCAGAAATGACTTTAGGAATTGACCTATTTTGCTCCTTCTTATTTATTTGTTGGTCGTGACGGTTCTGTGGGCAGGAATCAGAAGGAAAAGCTTTTGCTACTAGTAAGAGCCAATGTGTGAAATTTTTAAAATAACTCCTAGTTGCTAATCCTGCCTGTGAGCAAACAATTAGCAGGAAACAAGGGCAAACAGGGCTGCTGATTTAATTATTTGACAATGATACAGCCTGTAGGGAGGGAGCATATCTGTGCGAAGGGAGAAATGCAGGGACTTACGGGGTCAAAACAGTTTGTAAGCGCCTGCTTCACAAAAGCTGTTGTCCCCCTTGGGGCGGAATGAGACTATTAGGGCTCAATGTCTATCAAACAAAGGAGAGAAAGAAGCCAGTGGCGATTCCTTTTGCAGCAGGAAGTGCCCTTCTCCCTTGCCTCAGCAACCAGGAGCCTGCCAGAGAATGCCTCCGCCTGCTTGGCCTTTTGCAGGCTGCCAGTGGCTCTGGCATGTGCTGCAGCTGGGGACAAGCGAATCTGCAAAAATCCACTTTCTTTTTACCACCCACTCTAGGCAGAGAGTGTTTAAAACTAGCATTGTTAAAAACAAGCATTGTAGAGATGAGAAGTCTTCACTGGACTAGATGGGAGCAGATGGGAATTGTACTTGCCTTTTTAGTTTCTCAAGTGCTGAGAAATTTCATCTAGCTTGGTCTTTCCTATGCAACACCAAAGGGTGTTTGTGGCTGCAATGCCAGGATTTTTCCCAATGCTTCTTTCCTGCTGTAGCCCTTCCAGGAACGACCGTGCAACCAGAGAACAGAAAGGAAGATGCCTCATCAAAGGTCCAATGCTGCTCAAAGGAATACACATCCAACTTGTCGAGTTTTTAAAATTATAATTTTATTGCTCCTGCCCCCAGTTTCTCAACAGATTTCCTGAAAGGAAGGACTTTAATTGTAGCTAGCATACCTGATGCTATGGATCACTCTTTGGGTGAAGCCCCAAATCTGTGGCAACTTGGTGGTTTCCTATCTCTAACTGCAACAGCTCCAACCATTGTTGGTAGGGCACAAAAGGAGCAGAGAGGAAATGAGAAGGAATGGGTGTAACTTTGCCAACTGTTCCAGATTTCAAGGAACTGTTAAAATATAGCATTCGTTTTTCAGATTAATAACAAATATAGCTTATTCCTTTTTTCTTTTGTCCCTGAGGGCAGGTCAGCCAAGGCCCTCACTAAGGGGAAGGATGGCTGTTCATAGGCATCTGTTACAAGCTACTATCATGTCAAAATGAAGATATGGGATCATGATGTCACCTGCAAGCGACATGAATGTGTTGTTTCTGTTAGTCACATGATAATATCTGGTACCTTTCCACATATATGCAATGATGTCATGATGCTCGTATTGGTATTCCCCTCCTGCCAATCAGCAGATACCCATGTGTGGGCCCATATTCAGGGCACCCAGAAAATCAGCTTCAGCCTTATGACCCAGATGGGAGACAGCATTCTCCATGAAGCTGATTTTTTTAGGGAAAGCTTCGTCTTGATGTTTGCAAGTAGCAAGAGGAAAATTAAACCTTCTAGAGCAGAAAGCAGCCCAGCTTATAAGACACTCTTTCTGTCACCCTCTCTGTCTTTCTCACTCAGGTTGATCCCACAGTATCTTCTTCTATTCAACCTCCTTCAAAAAAAGGCAAGTGAGTACAAAACTCTGTAGAAAAGTGAGCCTCTCACTGAAGTCCTCCTAGAAAATTCTGTAGCCATGGGAGAAGTGGAGAGGTGCTCTCATGGGTTGGTAGCTGGTCATGGATAGGAAACAGGGGAGAAATGCATTGGAGAAATATGCAAAGTGGGGTTTCTCAGAGATTATACCAGGATTGGAGCTGATGTTGCCCAACAGCTCTCTCCAAGCTGGGTGAATGGTCCTTAAAATGGCAAATGCAGTAATAGGGTAACCAAGTACCAGGGAATGTTTATTAGCTCTAAAAACCTAGCCTTCAGATATAAATAGGGATTTGAGAATGAGAATGGTAGTCCTTGAACAAGAGCTACCATCTCAGTCCAATATAGAGAGTCTGTAAAAAGAAGAAATTCCACACAAGGAATTATTAGAAATGAAACTGAAAATAATGTTACCTATATAAATGTATGATGCAACCACACCTGGAATACGTGTACAGTTCTGGTTTGCAGAATCTACAGTATCAACTCAAAAGGTAGCAGTAAACCCATCTTCACATCCAAACAGAAATCTCTGCCAGGAAAGACAAAATGGCAGCCAGAATGCAATCTGTTGTGCAGTGCATGTGCAATGCACATTAAAAAACAGTGGAGCTTCAATCACACAGTGTAGCCACTATCTTGACTTTTTTGACCATATGCTGCAGAAACCTACATGGATCAGCACCAAATTTATGAAATTCTCTCATGCAGACCCTAACCCTGTCTTTTGAAAATCATCCCAAACTGCCTTTAAGACTGCCTATATCATGTTGCTTTTCTTTTTTAAAATGAACCTTTTATAAAAAAAATCTTGATTTATTCTTTTAAGGATTATTGGCTTTATTTTATGATTTATTTAAGATTGATTTTTCTCTTAGAAGCTTCTCATTGGAAGAAGAGTGCTATAGAAATAAAATTAATTAGTCAATATATAATCAATCCTTATGCATTTAGGAAACATAAAAACATTTGTGTTTTTAAAAACCACAAACATAAAAACATCACAATGCACATAAACATTACTAGGCAGTAATAATTTATATATGGACAAAAAGCTCCACATACACCTGTAAGCTTGCATGCATAATCATACATTGTTAAAGATGGAAATTAAAATCCACATTCAAAATATCAATATTATTTTTTTTAATTTTGCAAATCCAAAATAATTTTTACACTCTCAAATATGGTAAACCCTCAATTTAACAGACTAATTGGGTGGGAAGGGTATTGCACAAATGACATGAATATATCGTAATTTAGCATAAATTTAAGAGCCTTGTCCAGACAACTTCAGACATCATAGACTTGCCTATTATTTGGGAAAAATGTCCAAATGGACATCTTGTCTGTTGCATTCAAAATCTGCTAAATGGGGTCTGTTAAATTATGATTTTACTGTATAATTATACTGAGGTTGCTATGCACAATAAAACTTTGGACTAGGCTTCAAATTTCTGTAAATGAAAAAAAAAATGTTGACAAGAAAATTTTACAATAACAATTTTTTAAATCTTAAGTTCAAAATTCTAACATTTGAGTGTTAAAAATAATCACTTATAAGAAATATCTGATATTATTTTCACATACAGTTATGTTTTGTAAGCTTCCCACTCTGACCTCACCTTCATTTTTTATTAACTCACATCCAATTCAGAATCTAACAATCGATGGGTTAAGCTGTTAGGCTGAAATTATTAGCTACGTTAGGCATTGGTTGTACTTATTAATAAGAGTTGCTCTTAATGCTAAATCATTCTTCTTTCTGTTCTGTTGTTCTGTTTTTAGCCAAGTCCAGACATGACTCCTTGTTGCATTGCCTGCTTTGTTTCTACTCCCTGCTGAGCTGGCCTTCCTTCCACCTCTCATACAGAGGTCTCAGCAGGGCACAGCCAAAGAAGTCAAGGTGGCAGCCACAGCAATGCCATCGAACAGCTTTTTATCTGTGCCAGGTTCTTCTTTAATTTTCAGATCTTCACCAGTCCTTTCATGTGGCTCCTCTGGCTTCTTCTGCTTTCTTTTTCTTCCTTATTTGTGGCTGTGCTTTTAGCATCTCCTTTCTCAGGAAATGGAAGGTTCTTCCTCATCTCAAGTTCTTTCCCCTCCAGCTTCTTCTGCCATGGAAACCCAATCACAGTACTTAAATCAGAATTTTCCAAAGTATTCAGCACTACTTTCTGAGCAACCCTGCCACATTAATATCCCTGTGTTTTGTAGGAATGGAAAATTTGTATTGGATTCCTCTGATCAGCTGATTCAGATTAATGTGGACAGGGTTTTTTCCCCATAGAGACTGTTTATTAAGACATTATCTGCTAAAAAGTTGGTAATTACAGTACCCTTTTCCTTTCTTCAGAATTAGTGTTGCTATATAGGTGTATCAGCATAGAGAGCTTTTTAAAATATTGTTGACACACATTTGCAGGTAACTAATATAGGAACATTTTCTCTGAACCCTGAATATGAATGGTGAAACCTAGCTCACAACCGTAGTGATATGGAAGGGATGGGCTGGGATCAGCAGTGTCTCTGCTAAAAAAAAATCCTTCCTTTTCTGTGTCTTTCTGCATAATTGGTTAAGTATGCTCTTTAAGAAAAGTCTGCTCTTTAAGAAAAGAGGAAATTAAGCAGGGGCCAACGAAGACACCAATTGCCCTGTGAATTATCCCAGAGCAGAACTATCTTGGGCAAAACGCATTTTGAATTCTTTACCACCTACTTCAATAGTCCTGAACACTATATTTACCTAAAAGGAAGATGGCCTGAATTTAAGACAATTGTTCCCCGCTTTCAAAAAAGAAAAAAGAAAGAAAGAAACACCTTGCCAATCTCTCCTCAGCAAATCTAAGGTAACCCTTCCATTTTAAAGGTAAATTATTCAAGAGAAAGCTCGTCTTCCATTCAATATTTATTTATCTATTTACATCAAAACCATCAAACCAAGTTAAAAATTCAATGAGCCAGTCAGCATCTCTGAGCCCAAACTGCCTCACAGGGTTGTTGTGGGAAAAGCAGGATAGAAAGCTAATAGATATATAAATATTAGGCATAGCAATGATCAGATCTCAACTAAAGGTTCTTCTGAACCACTCTGATCTGAAGGCTTTCCAGAAGGCCAGGAGCAAAGAGGCCTTTCATACTTCTAGTGTCTATTAATATTTTTGTTCAGTTGCTCCTTGACATGTAAAGCCAAGGAAGCAGCTAACAGCATCCTTGGATGCTGCCTAAGTTAAATAATGGTCAGGAAGGGCGAGGGAGAACAAACTGGAGTTGCACCCAGACAAGGCAGAGGAAACGTAACTCAGGGACAGGGGCGTTGACTCTGCACCTAGCCACGATGACCGAAAAGCGACCATAGCTGCTCACCTGCACATACATGCAGTGTCATGCTGCGAGCCTCACTCTTGCCTAGTTGCATCCTGTGGTGAGTACATAAATTTGCATCGTGCTGCATGTTTTCTCACTGCTCCTATTTATTTCTCCCTCCGGATGCCTAATAAGAGCCAGGTCGCAATCTGGGAATGGGCCTCGATCCTCCACTGGATTTGCTAGTGGGGGCTCTAGCGCAGTTAGGCCTAGGGCACCGGCCACGTTCTTCCTGAGGGCGGCAGTTTGGGCGGTGATTATTCAGGCCTTGGGCACATTCTGTGTATTAGTAGAGTGCCCTGTTCGTCGGCGATCCTGGAGGTATGTCTGGAGGTTGCGTCTGCCCCAAGGTGTAGGGATCACGTGATGGCTGCATTGCCAGGTCTCCACTGCTTCCAGGCAGAAGCAGCGGACCCTTAGAGGAGCCCTATAGAAACGGCCCCCCCGTTAGAACCTTTCTGACCATTACGATCCGCACCAGAGCCCCAGCAAACAGGTTTGCCATATTTTCAAGCAGCCAAACCAGGACAAAGATCGAAAACAAAGAAAAACCAGGAAAATCGTGGTCAGGTTGAAAGTAGGGTAAGCCTACTTGTGAGATGCCCCTGCTGTCAGAGATTTGTCTTCCTGGCCCAGGGAAGAGGACTTTATTTGCCTTTGCTGCCAGGCAAACACTGGAGTTGCATTTGGCCCCCACGCTCAGCATCTGGAAAAATCTGTGAAGATTACTGTCTTTTGCCAGCTTTTAATTCTCAATTAACTTTAGCATTAATTTCCATAGGCAATGCACCCAAAAAGGGGAGGGCTTTGATCTCATGATTATGGCCCACCATCTTGACTTTTTTGACCTCTGCAGACACCACTGGTCAGGCTGCTATGCAAGGAGCAAGGGCTGTTGCCCACTGGTGATGCTGCACTGCAGTCATCTTCATTCTCTGGATCGACAAATGCTTTTATTCCTTGGGGCCACGTGGCATACACTGATGATGATGATGATGATGATGATGATGATGATGGATTTTTATCCCACCTTTTTTTATGTAACTCAAGGCGGCAAACATATCTAATGCTCCTGCCTCCTATTTTTCCCTCAGCAACATCCCCGTGAGTTGGGCTGGGCTGAGAGAGCAACTGGCCCAAAGTCACCCAGCCGGCTTTCGTGCCTAAGGCAGGGCTAGAACTCAGAGCCTCCTGCTTTCTAGGCCAGGCCTTGAAGCACCACACCATGCTGGGTCTCCATCATACATCATTTTAAGGCATTACAAGGCCTTAAAGTGACCAATTACTGTTGTAATTGGTATGAACAGCTGACTGCAGTAAATGTTAGGCCGCTGATCTGGGCTCCGGTAGCAGTTCAGTTCTAAGTTTCTAGGAGACATGTTTAAGTTGTTACAGTGGTTGCAAAAGCACATATGTTGCATTTTTCCTTCCTCCCTGTAACAAGTGAGGTGTCATTACTCACTGGAAAAATATATGGCAATTAGCTACAAAACCTCTGCTATTCCTGAAAGGTTTTTTTTCTTTTTTTCTTTTTGTTTTCATGTGCCTTTCAGTCAGTGTTAACTCCTGGCAACTGCCTAGACAAGGCCCTGCAGTTTTTTGGAAGTAGTTTGCCATTGTCTGTTTCCTAGGGCTGAGAGACAGTGACTGGCCCAAGGTCATCCAGCCAGCTTTTATGCCTAAGGCAGGACTAGAACTCACCGTCTCCCAGTGTCTAGTCTGGTGCCTTAACCACTACACCACACTGGTTCTTGAAACATTTATTGGTGAGAAAAAAATACACTGGTGCCCAGTGTAGAATTTGGTAGAACAAAATTTCACATAATTGTTGCTGGTGACATATTCTCATTGCACCATTCTGTGGTCTCAGGACGCTGACTTACTGGCTAGAGAGACTGTGCAGATGTGCCTTTGGCCTTTAGTACAAATTCCATACCCACAAAAATAGTCGTCATTCTTTTCTGGATTCCTTCTTGTGCTCCTTTCCAATTTCCAGTGCTCTTTTCATTTGTTTTTGTAGGCTGAATCCATTCATGGACATGTAGAAGTACAAATGTGGGAATACAGTTCTCATCACTTTTCTCTAGCTCTTTCACATGGTTTCTCAGCTTCCCGACTGAAGAATCCTAGAAACAGCAACACTGTGTGGAGAACTGGAGCCAGGGAACTAAAATTACCCCATGAGGGAAGGAGATTTGAAAACAGCGCTAAGAAATACTGGGAACTGGGAAGCAAGGCAGCCAGAGCTTCTCATTGTAAGAGAAATTTTATTTTTAACAGATGCTAAGGCAGATGGCACAGAATTAACAGAAATGGGAGAGAAAAAAGTGGAGGAACATTACTGGCTCCAGAGAGAGTGGACATTAAAAAAATAAAGAATAAGGGAACGAAAACAAGTTTAAGTACTCTCTCCAGAGAAGTGGGGGGGCACCAAGAGGCCAAGCAGGGACAAAGCAGTGTGATAATAATAAGCAAAGGCGTGAAATTGCTAAAGCAAAATTTGTGGGACTCGGGAGGGGGCATAAAGGCCTCACTCAGAAATTACGGATATGACTTTTTCGTTTTTATCATTAATAATAATCAAGATGAGGAAAAGGAGACAGAGGAGGAAGCAGAATGCATTTAGAGTCTAGACTGAGATTAAAAAGAGGGGAAAAGTAGTGCACTACAGAGAAAGGGGGGAAAATAAATGCACGCAAAGGGGGACGAAGTACAAAGGAGGAAATGAAAAAATTAGCAACAACAAAAAGAAATGCGGTAAGAAATAAAGAAAACGGTTATACTAAGGACATTGCAGGCATAAAAACACAATGGAAACACCTAGCACATCAGCATTAAACCGATGCAGGAGAGGAGAGTGTGAAGAGATGGGGAAACGAGTCGGGTTGCAATCAGTGACAGAGATGTTGGAGAGGTGGGGAGACAAAGGGGGATGGCGATCAGCTCTGAAACGGATGGAGGATGCATCAGCCCAAGCTCCTAAAACAGAACTATTATGGATGGGTTAGTCACAGGTGGAGTTAAAGGCCTACAGAGGGATATTAGCCCAAATTGAGTGGCTTTTAATTTCTTTCTAATGAGAGACTGTGGCTGGGGAGTCAAACAATTCTCCAACTCAGCTAGTCCTAAAGGCAGCTTGAACGCAAAGCTAGTGGCTTTCCACAGGCACAGCAAATAATACATGAGTTGGCCCGAATAAACACCAGTACTGGGAGCCCCATTGAAGGGTCACTTGCTGGCAGACCTCTTCAGGCCCAGGGGGGTGCACTTAAGACAAACATCAGTTACTAAAAAACTACAAAGAGGGATGGATGGATGGATGGATGGATGGACGGACGGACGGACGGACACAGAAACACACACACACACACACACTATTTAGCACTTAACCTGAACTGGGATGGTTTCTCTTTCAACTTTTGCTATTGCTCTTCTCAGCTGCAAAAGAGCTTAAAGCAGCCAACAAAATGCTTTGCTAAGACAGTAAAAAATCCAGATCTAAGCATCAGACTGAATATCTATGTGGATTTGAGATATAAATACCAGTCACAACATAGAGGCATATTAAATACATTTCCCAATCTGTTACTGAGTTCTTCTAAGCAGAGTTTGCACCTTCCTGCAAAGAATATGAAAAACATAGTTTTCTCACAAAATGAAGTTCCTTCATTTTCAATACATTCAAAATGAATGGAATCTGTGAGAGAACAAAAAAACACCCAGGCATGGGGTTTATTCCTAGTGCTTATTCCTTTTTCTGAGATCAGTTGTTTTCTCTCTTGGAGGGCCTCTTGAAGGGCCACTCAGGTTCATCTTTGACCTTTTTTGGGATGATTTCCTTTTCTTGGAAATCCTTTAAACTTCTCTGCAGAAGCCAGTCTATACCTTTGACTCCAAGATAAACTTTCATGCGGAGGTTAAGACAAGTTGCTGCTTTCCAGCTTGCTGTTCAGACGGGGGAGGGGCCCTTCATTTCCTTTTAATAGCCCGTCCCCACTTGCCTCTGCTAAGCAAAGCGCTGTTATAATTCTTCATGGTAATGATTTCAATCGGGCCATGTTCCCCTGGGTCGCCAGCTGAGGCTGTTCCCTTAAGAGCTACGCCCCTTTCAGAGTCCATTCATGCTCATTTATAAAGGTTTGATTGGCCTTGTTGTCTGGTGAGGAAACTCATCCCCTCTACTCCTCCCACTCGCCCACCCCTCCCCACGAACTCGGGGCTGATTTACAAGGGCCCAAGCTGCTCGCAGGAATTAAAATCAAATGAAGTATGGCAGAGAAAAATAGGGGCACCAAAGGACGCTAGTACGAGTTCAAACCATTGATGATTTTAGAAAAGACGTCATGGCTATTGGAGATCTCCAGGCCTCATCTCTGGGAAAGAATCTCCTCCCCAGCTTTTCTCCCCCCAATTATTTATCTCCAGTTCATTGGAATCATTTATGAATGCATTGTCTTATCGTGTCCCAGGCCAGAAAAACTGCAAAGCCATGGAGGTGGAAAACAACAACTATAAAACTATCACACATGCAAACCTATAGGGCAGATACCCTGGCTAGTTCTGTGTTGCATTACAATGAATAGATTGAACTTGTAATTTCTTCTAGAAGAAAAAGACCAGTTTAGTACCTGCAATTTTACAGTTGCTCAGGTTCCACAAGAACGTCAATTAAATGACTGGTGAGTAGCCTAAAACTGATCAAGAAATCATTGCTGTGCCAGAATTGTAATCTGAGCTTTTGCCAGAATTATTAACTCCATCTTTGATGTTTCCTGTCTTGCATTAGAGAGTTTACAGCAGTGAGGTTTTTGACCAGGATTTTCTGTCAAGAAATTGGATCAAATTATAATGGTACTGTGTCTTCAAAACACATCAGAACAACATTCCAGATTGTTGTTGTTGTTGTTGTTGCTGTTGCTATTGCTGTTGCTGTATTCCAGGTTATTATATTATTGTACTATATTATACTGAAAATGAGTCTAATGGTTGTGAGAATCTACCCAGGCACTACCATCCTAAACTAAATGTGGCTACTGAACATGCGAGATTGCCATTCATGCAGAGAGCCATAATTGCTTTTATCCAGACACAGTTAGTGTTTGGCTTCAGACTTTCCCTGTCAACATAGGAAAGTCATGGATAGAACAAGCAGATTGTCCCCATCTTCCCATCACAGTTCACATTTTCAAAAGCCTGAAAAAAATCTGTATAATGCAATTGTCTGTCTTTGCAAATGAGTAAGTCCTGCATGTACAGATTAGCAACCTAGCTCTCTTCAGTCATTCACAATTTTTAATCATGAAGACAAAATAGAGACATGTGCACTGGGTCAGGCCCAGTGGACATATCTTCCCTATTGATATAGGGAAGATATGAAGATGAACTAGTGCAGCAGATTCAAGAACTTGCTTTCAGACCTTTCCAACAGCATGAGGAGGCTGGGTATGCAGGAGGAAGAGATAATGGACAAGTCATTGTCTTGCATCCATACTTACAGTCTGGCAGTCAGGATCCTTAATTGCTGGAGAACATATAGACACTACACACATTCAACTATTACACTGACTTGTTAGGACTAGAATCATTAAACGAACCTTAAGTAGTTAACGGCCATGTTGCCTGCCACTGACCAACCTCTTCTGGGCAGAGGCACAAACTGCAGGTGGGTAACCACACATTGCTGACCAGCTCTTCTGTCTGTTTTCATGGTGGACAGGCAATAAAATATCATCTTGGCTTGTTAGTTGGTCTGCAGCTTATAGCCCAGGGAGAAACGAGCAAAAACCTGCTGCTTGTAGGAAGAGTGCCCAGACCTCTAATGTTGCCATTTTTGTTTAAACTGGTATCTTCCTTCCAATAGGGTAGAGGGTGAGCCAGGATGGTTCAGGACCTTTTCCATGGTGAAAATTCTCTTCTGTAGTAGACCAAGTGGTTTTATCATCTCTCAGTAGCTGGCAGTCTCCTTTCTCTTTCCTTCCTCATGTATCTTCTGGTATCTATCTCCACAGGCAGAATTATATAAATTGTTTCATCATCAGAACATTCATGCTGCATTTATTCCTCTGACTCCTTATGGGCACAGAAGATAAAAAGAAGCTGAAAAGTTTATTTCTTTCTCAACCCTTGAGAACCTTCATCCTCCAGAGCTTCCTAGTCTCTCTCTCTCTCTCTCTATGTGTGTGTGTGTGTGTGTGTGTGTGTACATATGTATGCATGTATATATATGAAAGAGATGGAAACAGATTATGCCAAAGGTCTGAAGCTGGTTTTGCATAACTAGATTAACACTCTCATAAATCATAGTTGATAATGGCAGGAATGTTATGCATTCCTGAAGGCATTGTTACAATGGCAGGGAAAGTAAAGGAAAATGGTATTTTCCTTTACTTGGTATTTAGACTATAGTATTTGTCTACATTAAACTATAGACTTGGTATTTAGACTATAGTATAAAGGATTGCCTACATTAAACAATTAATCTACATAATTTTAATGTATACTAATTGATTCCCTAGACATTACTCATGTACTTACCCATGGTTAACTAAACTATGGTTTACTGAAATAACCTATTTTTTGAGTATGCATGACACACTGAACCATAAATTAATAACATAAGCTTGTTTAGTTTATGACTGTGGCTCAATATGTTGGTGTGTGGTATACAAATTTCTTTAGTTGCCCTAATGAATGACCTATATGCTGGAAATATAATAAGATTCTGTGGTCCTATTAATGTCCTAATTTTCACAGTACCTTGATTATGTTATGTATCTGTAGAGCTTTGTTAACAACAGATGCTGGTAAAGATTTATAAAAGTATTTTGTTATTATTTCACCAACTCTGAGTTTTACATTGATTCCTACAAATATTCACCCCCATGGGAATCCTACTGAACACAGAGTTCCTATATTGTTAGAGGATATAGTTATCATACATATTTCTTTGTTGCAGTTTGTACCATGTAATTATGTGAAGGTAAGCATGGACATGCATGAAACATGGAATACAAGAAACCCACTTAAAATAGGTTATATACAATCTATACGTCTGTTCTAGATGTTTAAACTCAGAATGAAATTTTCTAAGATATACAAATGATAGTTTTCAAAACAAGTGACAGTTCTCAAAACACAAAGTGATTTTCAGTACAAAAAATAGTTCTCATATGAACTGGATGAGATGATGGCACTCAAGTGGAAAAGTTCCAGGAGGTATGAGAAGAGCACCAGGCAAGGATGGGCCAAGCCCTGTTAAAAGACCTAAATCTAAATAGTACCTGTAATACTTCAGAGCCACCACACAGAATGGGCTACTGGGCACAGTGAGTATTGTTTCAGTTTTTCTTGAACTCAAACCCAGCCTGGCCAACTAGACTTGGGTGCGTATATGTGTGTGAGAGTGAAATTTTTAGTTCAAAAAGTGAACGTAAAAGTTGTACACTTGCCCTTTTTTTAGGTATCCTGAGCTTCAAATAAATAAAAACAACAAGAGCCCTGAAGGTGTTATAGAGACTTCCTTATAACTCTCCATATGATATAACTGGCATAGCTAGTAAGTTTCAAGACTACATAAGTACAGAAACAAATTAAGCATGTGAGAATGTAAGTAGAGCAATGATGGCAGAAGAAGCCTCTGGAAAAGTTGGGCAGCCTTGGAAATGTGTTGTTGAGTGAGAGGAACAACCTGATATCAGACTTGTCCATTACTAAAATAAGAGACAAATGGACCCTTCCTTAAGAGAGGCCCATGATGGTAGACTCTGAAGACCAATTTCACTCACACTTGATATACAGCAATGACTGGAATTCCTTTATAATGGCTTATTAACTTTGTTTACAAAAAGCCTGACACCAAAGACTCTGTGCAAGATTCTGGGATCCAGCAAACAAATATTTTGCCATTGGAGTATGCTCCTGGCATGAGTGCCTTACATAGAAATAGGCTGTAAATGGCTTACCAGTCCTTTGTAAATGGCTTGCCAGTATTTTAAAAGTCCTTTGATCTATATTTGATTGACCTTCCTGGATTTTTATCGGTGTATCATTTTGTTCCACCTAACCCAGATTTTGTATCACCCCTCCCTTCAAATGGATAATGAATTACAAACCATGGAGGCCCTATAGAAATCAAAGGCAACCTGGTCCTGATTGTTCAAAATGTATGTCAATTCGTTTTGTACTAGTTCCTCTCAACTTTGTTCCCAAACTCATGCATTTTGTGCTGCTTCCCAAAAGTAACTCTGCAGAACTACTAAATACCCCTAAACCAACATGTTCCAATCTCAGCAAAACCGTGTAGCACTTTTGTTCAACAAACTCCAACGTTTTTACCGTCATGCATAACTGGATCACGACAGATCAGAGTTGAGTTCCAAGTTAGACTTTGCGAAAGCATTCTTATTGTCACTGAGACCTACATTAAAGCTTTACACCAACTTTATATTGTTTTATTACATAAACTCAAGAGTTTTGTACTGCCTTCCACAAATGGGTACTTCAGATGCTAACACAATACTAATAGGATCCTATCTCTTGAAATCTATGTCAAAAAATTGTTTCTTTTTTTCCCCACCAGTTTGTTTCACACTGCCAGTTTCTATTTCCATCTCCCAGAAAATAAATAATTAACATGCCCTTCATGGGGACCTACTGAAGACTTCAAAACCAACATGGGCTTATCTCTTCAAATCCTATTGCAAAAATGTACACAGGTTTGTCATCATTTTGTTCTATGGTTGACAACTGGATAACTGACATTTTCCTCTTGAAACTGATGAGAAACTGAGCTTCACGGAGGCCCACATTCAGAATGGAACAAGTTTAGTCCTGTTGCTGTGCTCCCTTGTTAATGAATGTCTTATGAATCTTTCTACTGTGCCTTGGAATTTAAGCTTTAGGTAAATCTAATGCACTCTCCCACTTTTCAGGGAGTGCTCAGGGTTGCTCTTACGTACCTGTAGCCATCTGAACAACAATAAAAAAAGTATATTGACATTACACACAAGGCATGACTTTCTGTACAATGCATTCCGGAGAACTTGTGAAAGTAGATATGTTCTGCCTCTTACACCGAGCTAGTATAACCTAAAAAAGTTGACAGCACAGAGTACTCTCCCCCCACCCCCATAGACAATGAGTGGCAACGAATGAGTTTCTGTATAAGCATCAAAAAGCTAATTTGTAATAGAAATTATTTCAGAAACAGAGATAAAAACCTGGATCTTTTCCATGCAGGAAATCCTATGCCATAACTATTTTTTCCTGATGAAAAATAGGATATAGTATTGCCCGAATATTGATGTTTTGAGCTTACGTTCAAAATTTTATGATATCATGGCTATATCACAGAAATTTCATCCATTTCTAATCATCTTTCAACAAAATTAAACTAGGTTAAATGCTGGCACTCCTGAAATTTTGCACACTCAGAAGTAAAGTGTATGTATGTAGCAATATATACTTACAGCCAGAGAAAAAATTCAGTAACAAGCTGCACTGCCAAATTTTGTTGGGAAACCTCTTAGTATAAACCTTAAGGCTATTTCTTTGAAAAAAGTAGGATAAGAAAGAAGTTTACAGGAGATCCAGTTTGAACAAGCTGAGAGAACTACTATGTGGAATCCTATGAATAGAAATCTTCAGCACAAAGGGGACATAAGAGGGTTGGGAACTTCTCAAAATAAGGTACTGCACATCATTCCAATGAGAAATAAAATGGGGGTGGGGGGGAGCTACTGTGGAAACTACTGTGGATGCATAAGGGCTAAGAATTAAAAAGAACATGCATGGGAAATGGAAGATGGTCTAATCTCCAAGGAGGCATGCCAACAAATAGCTAATATCTGCAGAAAGAAAATCAGAAAGGCTAATGTGCAAAAGAAATTTAGGCATCCAAAGGAAACTTTTAGGTGACAAAAAGCGGGGTTTGGCCATGTCAATAGTAATAAAAAGAAAAAAAGGAAGTAGCAGGTCTGCTTTTGGAGAAGATGATGGTAAGGGTAACAGGTGACTAGGCAAGGGCAGAAAGCTGTTTCTCTTACTTTGCTTCGGTCATCTCCCCAAAAGGGAAAGTGTGTTCAAAGAGTCATAAGCAGAACTTATGCACTCAAGGAGAGAGTGGAAACCCAAGATGAGTAAAAAGATAATTAGAAAACACCAGGCTACAATGAACAAGTCTAAATCTCCAGTACCCAACCAAGGACATCAGAGTATCACCAAGCAGCTTTCAGATGTCATCTCACAGCCCCTTTTTCTGAAATCTGAGGAATCATGGAGGATGGGGATAATGTCAGAGGACTGAAGAAGGGCAAATATTGTTCCTGTGTTCAAAAAGGTGGGGGGAAAGGACCCAGTTCACTTACAGACTGATCTGATGTCAAGTAGATCTCTGCAACAGAAAATGAAGCAACAAGTTTGTCAACATTTGGAGAAGAATGCATTGTTGGCAGGAGCCAGCAGGAGTTTATCAAGAACAAATCATGCCAAACCAGTCTGATTTCCTTTCTTGATAGAGTGGCCAATTTAGTTGGATGTGGGAATGCTGTGGACATAATGCACCTCAACTTCAGCATCACATTTGATAAAATCTCCTATAAGGCACTGGAGAAAACAGCAAAATGTGGGCTGGACTATAGTACCATTAATTATGTGGACACAGAACCATTTAAGCAAGTGTATGTCAGTGGCTCCACATCAGGGTGGGAGGAAAAGTTGATTTGTATACCATAGAGCTCTCTTCCAGGCTATATTGTTGAACTGATTTATAAATGGCTTGCCTGAGGATGCATAAACTATAATTATCACATTTGCACATGAGACAAAGGGGAATACCAGACATAAAGGACAGTATCCAGAATCAGCAGGATCTAGACGAGCTGAAACAATGGACAAAAACCAACAAGCTGAATTTCAACAGAGACAAATATAAAGTCCTTCACTGTGTAGGGCTGAAAGGCATGAATATAAGATGGGAGAAGCCAAAACTTTCAGCAATACATGGGAAAAGACCTGGTGGATCACAAGTTGAACATGAATTAACAGCTGCAAACAAAAGCAACACAATCCTAGTTTCCATCCACCAAAGTTTAGCATCAAGATCAAGATAAGTAATTGTTTCTCTTTTCTGCATCAGTCACATGGCATCTAGAATATTGCATCCATCCTCATGGCCACCTGAACCTCCTCTCCTACATTCCCTCTAAGGAATCCCTGGTTTTTGAAAGCCCAAGCAGGAACCCTAGGTTGAAAGACCTCATGGTTGCAAATGTGGCTCAGGCAAAGGAAGAAAAAAAACCCTAGGCTTTAACCAGGAGAAGAGTTAGAGTTCATTGTGTTCTGTGAGTACTGTGTTTCAGGCAGGCTGAAAAATGCAAAATGTATGCATATGAGCTTTTTTTGGTAGGAATTGTGGAAAAGGCTCATGTGCTCTGGCCCAGCTTTTGCTCAGAGCTGCTATGGATGCAAGGTTGACAAATGCAAAAAACTATACATACCACAGAGCATGAGGAAGGAACCTCATGCCAATGACCAGAGAAGTATATTTTTGCTGTTGTGTAGTTCATGGGCTGTGTTGAAGTGAATCTCTTTGCTGTTGCTTCCTGGCTGGGTTTAGTTCTATGGCTGTTCATGCAGGCAGGCCAGATTCAGGCTGCAAAATGAATGTTTCTGTTGATGGAAAGTAAGATGTGGAGACAGTCTCCTTTTAATTGATGCAATTCTTTGGATGATAATAATTGCCTGAAAAGCAAAATAGAAAAACAGTAAACAAAGTAAATAAATCTGTCCAGTCTGTTTTGGATTGCTTCATTTATATTTTATTTGAAGAATAGAATGAATCTTCTAGACCCATCCAATACACAGTTCCTCCAACAAGAGAAGGGCAGTCAGGCACTTCGCTCACCGTTCAGGAAGCATCTGCCTCTTCACTTCATTTCTTTCTATACCTCTTTGGCTCTTAGCCTAATTATATACTTTGTTTAATTTGAATTTAAGATTTTCACTAATATCTTTTCTAGAAAAATTATGGCCAAGTTCTTATACATACAATTCCAATCGGATACCAGTGTGAGAGAGGCGGAGACCAGGGGCCAGAGGAGGAGTTCAGTGGGTGCGAGAAGAGACGGGAGGCCAGGGGAAGGAAAAGTTTCAAAGAGGTTCCACCTTAATTGAGTTTATACAAGTTTGCCTGGGAATTTACTGTTAGAGTTTTCAAGATTATGTGTTTGCCCTGATTAGAATTAAAAATGCCTTTTTGAAATCTGTGAGGTTCTTGCTTCTTGAATTTACCAAATGGGTGAGAAGTGCAATCTCTGACCCAAACTGAGAATAAATTCATAATAAATATGCCATCAAATTCCTTCATAAATTAGGAACAGTCCTATGAAAGAATGCCTTAAAAAAGACTTTTAGTGTCTACAATGTGATAAGAAAGGAAGCAACTACAGAGTACACAAGTCGAGGCAAAGGGGAAATGGCAGCACAAGGCAAGAGAAAGGACAGAAGCAAGAATGAAACAAAGAAGGTTCTTTCCCAATTTTGGGGGGCTGTGCAAAATCCCTCGTAACCCCCGCTGCCCTCTGTTCCTCAAGCAGGAACCGTGAATCCAAGAGGACCCCTAAATTGCACACCAACTCTATCGGGGAGTGCAACCCCATTCAGAGTTAAGGATGCAAAATTCTCAGACTGGGAGGCCTCAAAACTTACAGCCACTCAGTCTTGCCAGAAACTTCATGTAGGTGTTAAATAGGAGTGGGGAGAGGGGTACAGCCCTGAGGCACCCTGCAAAACAGGAGCCTCAGGCTCAACCTCACCCCTCACCCCAATACTGAGTGGAACTAGCCCTGGAGAAAAGAGGAAACCCTCTATAACACCATGTCTCCCAGTCCTAATCCCCTGAGCCAGTCTGGAAGGATGCCACGATCAAAGCCACCAAGAGATCAAGGAGTGACCAGGAAGGATGCAGTACCCCCATCTTAGTCCCACCAAAGCTAATCATAATAGTAATAATAAGCATTGTGCCAGCTTTGGAAGCAAATTATAACATGAAGTCTCTCTGGAAGAGTTTTCTTTTATCCAGATTCCAGAAGGATGTTAATGTAGATGCCAACAGGACCCCTGAGAAGATGTCATTGTACAGGATGGAGGCCATTATGGAAGAACACTGTCTGCAGGCCCCTGTCCTTCTTAACTTATATATATGGGGAACAATAATCATCCTTAGCCAGGACAAGCATACAAGATGGGCCAGTTCTGCCTAGAAGAGCTGCTCCTGAAGATACCTGGGAGCCAAGTCATGTGTGACTTGGTAGGTTAAAGTCAGCATTCTGAGCTGTATCCAGAAACCTATTGTGTGCCAATGCAACACTGGTGCCAGCATGTAAACTGCTACATTCTGCAGTTTCTGAACAGTCTTCAAAGACAACCCCAAGTTTTAAAGCAGATTGTGGTAGTCTAGCTTCCTGCTCCATAGTGGGCTGCAACTGATGCATCAGCTCAGATTGGTCAATGCACTCCTCCCAAGTTCCTTAACACAGTATTTTTTGCATGTTACTTCCTTAAATATTTATTGTTTTTAAGATAAAGCTCCCCAACATGTCTTTAATGCAAGTTTCTGTGGTCCTTTTTCATGTATAACTTCATACATTTCGACATAGACATTTTTAAAAATGTAATTAGCAGAATACTACCTCAAGATATGGCTTTCAGAATGTCCTTCTTTCAGATGCATTGTTCACAACCAAATGGAAACTTTGTGTGGGTTATTGTCCAGGGAAAGATGGGTATGAGCTGGAAGGTGTCCCAAATCCACTCTGATAGGAATCTGTGGCAGGTTTCTTTTCCTCCCCAAACAACCACTGCTTTCGTCATTTGCCATCTCGTATGGAAGCAGAGGCTGCTGTCACTCACAGACAAGCTCTAGCAGAAATCTGTTCTCTGCAATTAGCCAAACCCCAGGCTGTTACTCTTCCAAAAACTTCAAGCCTCTGCTTCATAATAGAGCACTGTAGGTAGCCCTAAACAATGTAGACAGGGCAGCAGAGAGGATGGCTTGGAGAGTGAACAGGGAAATATGCAGAAAGAGGGAAAGATTACCAGGAAGTATTTGTTTGCAGACACATAAGCAAAAAGGAGAACATGTAGGCAGGTTATAGAAGTTAGGCTGTCTAATAAATAACTTATTTTAAGTTGATCAGCGTTTTCTGACTGAAAGAATATTCCATTTGAAGGACACTGCGGGTGGCCCTTGTTATCCGCCGTAAAGGGTTTTGAGGATCTCTTTGGAGTAGGACTTTTAAGTGTTTTTGTCCAAGTGTCGGATTGGCTTTTGTGCTTGTGACACCTGCCCCCCCCCCCCCAATCTCCTTAGCCACAGTTGTGAGGCTGGAAAAAAACTTCTACTTGCTGCTTTACATTGTGCAGCCAAAACACAGGACAGGTTCCTCCAAGTAATTCTGTTTGTGGGCAGCTGTGACTTGCCATACAGAATGTAAATATTTTGGGCATTTATTTCTTTTTGAACTTAACCGTGGAGGGAATAAAAAAGTGCCCCCCCCCCCCCCCAGCGTGATGGCTGTCATCCGGAGTGTTGCCAAAAGCTTTCCACATGGCAGCTACATTTTCTGTATTGACCCTAAATATATTTAAATGCTAGGACATCCAGTAATGTCTGCAGCTCTCTAGGAAATTTAGAAATGTAGCAGGCTCTTCTCAGGTGCCTGGCAATCTCTGTTAAATTACATTTTTTTTTAATGTATTGCTGTAGGTAGGAGACAAGGGGGAGGACTAAAAGCCACAAGCTCATTTTGAGGAATTTTCAGTGACCAGAAGAGAGAGCAGGAGAAACTTCCTGCCTGCCTGCCTGCCTGCAATAATCTGTTCCCATTCCAAGTGCCAGGAAGAGTCTTCTCCACTACCCTGTTGGGAAAATAACCCTGGTGACAAAACAAGATTCCAGAAAGGAAAGAAAAAGCACTCCTGTTTTTGCTCCTGATGCTCTTGGAAAATCCCACTTTGCTCGAGAAATTACTGAAATCTTTATGGCCATTCAAGCTTGCTGCTAAAAAGAAATAAAAAGAGGGTAGGGAGAGCATTTCCTTTTTTTTTTTTTTCCTGGATGCAAGTTCCATCCTGAGAGTCAAGTACTTGCTACATGCTAGCCTGTTGTTTCATGTTAGGAGATGCTAGATTGCAATATTACCTGTGTGCATCCCGTTTCCAACTGGTAAAAATTTTCCAGGGTATTCAGCCAATGCTTATCCAGGAATCAGTAACCTTGCAAGAAGATCCCTGGAGGTAAATGACATTTCTGTAATATATGGTTTATACAGGCTGGGCATAAGATGTGGGTTTCATAATGTTAACAGTTTCTTGTTCTCCATGAGACTAATAAAGAAATACACAGCAATTTTTGCAGAGAACAAAATCAGTTCTCTTTCCTTTTCCTTCCCAGTAGACTGATGTCCTGCTTTGACTCACACGTCCTGTGTCTTCTCACTAGACACTTGTGGGTGGACAGAAAGTGGAACAAACTCCCCCCAACTCCTTTCCATCACTACCTTCTTGTCCCTTTGTAAATTCTGAAGAGGCATTGTCTCAATGCAATCACACTAGTGGTTCAATCTTAGAGTTAAGATTTTAAATCAAAATGTATAGGAGGAAAGGATTATTTAGAGCCACCCTGACCGATCTGTACCCATAATAATATAATAGTTATTTCCTCGCTGCCCATCAGAAATGGATAGCTGCATTTTAACCATTTATCTCAGGAGAGTTTCACAATCTACCCCATACAATCATTTGTTTAAGTGTTAACAACCCAATCTCTTTAAGCCTTCTTTATCCCTTGTAGACTGATAAATTATTGTTTATCTTTATTGTCCAAGTCATAATATAATATAATTAAGCCCATTTCCCAATTTCCTATAAGAAAAAATGTAGGTAAAAAGAGGAGTCTTCCTGTCATTGATGGTAAATCTTCCTTGCCCAGCCATCCAAGAGGCAGAAGGACATAATTCTGCCCAAGGAGGCCAAGGCAGCTGGCGGTTGAACCCCAAATGGGTCTTTCAGTCACAACCTAGCCTGAAATACCTGCCAATAAGTTTTTAGTTCAGGTTAAGTGTTTTAGTCAGAAACAGAACATTCAATATTCTTTTTATGAACCAATGTTCCTGTTCCACTAGCATTGTACTAAAATGTTTCCACAATTGACCTATTAAACTTGCCCTGGATGAGTCTAGATGAAAGCTCATTTTACTCTCTGATTAAGTGACTGAGATACCCTTCTAAATAATAATCTGGGCTTTTGCAGTTTTGCATATAACATAGCAAACAGAGATAGCTAGCTGATTTTACAGTATTTTCAGGGGTTGTCATACCCTAATCAAATCTTCTAGATGTTTGGTTCTGGCAAGAAACAGAGGAAAGGAATCCAGTAAAAGGACCTTCAGCTGATGGCAAGAGCAGCAGGGCCCACCCAACATAACTTTTGAGCTGGTGGCTAGTATGAAGTGAAAATAGGATTACATAGATCACCTGCAATAATTATGCAGGTTAATAATTATGCCGGTGCTATGATAGCACTCAAACATTGTTTTCCTTTTGCAATAAAAAGTGTTCCTTATTAATCTTCCTGCAGCAGCCAGCACATTCCAAATTCCAGCAACTTTGCTCTTCTGTTGATCTACCATTTGCTTGACATGTCTGCAGGCTGAACTGATAAACGTGTGGAAAGCAGAATGATTTCTCAGAAGGTATCCACACTAGCAACTGAGCAGGTCAGAGAAGTAGCATCCCAAGTCCAGCCCAAAGGATTATCTTTGTTGCTGTTACCATATCACCTCCAGGGCTACACTTGGTCCTGGAGTTCCTGAGCAGGAGATCTGGGCTCAGGAAGAAAAAGTAGAGGTTCCAACACCATGTGGCCTGGAACAGGTCCCAGCCCATTCACACAGGGATGGCTAGGTGTCCTAGGTAGCCAGAGTGACAGGCCAATGGGTGGGAGGGGGGCACATTCCCCAGAGCCTCAGCTTGGGGATGTCTCCTGCTCAGGACTTCCAAGTTTCTTTCTACTGACCAAGAATGATCTGATAAAGAGGGAGAAAACATCAAGAGAGAAAGAGAAGCGTGACCAGAGGCTGGCAGAGAGAGAGAGGTAACAATGTGTATGTTGGGAGGGAGAGAAAAATGACAGGAGCTGAATTTTCAGCGCCCTCACTTTAAATCAAGATAAAAGACTGAAATGGAAAATAACGGTCCAGAGAAACCCCTGGACGGCTTTGGGCGCTAATGGAAACACATGGCTTAAGGCTGTGGTGTTGTCAGCTTCCCCGTACTCTGACATTCCTTTCTGATAATCCGGCCTGCCATAAAATTAGAATAGCAAATACCTCTTGACAAAGATGCATGTTTCCCTCTATTGTGCCATCATAAAAAAAAACCTCCACTGGTGACTCGGGGAGCTGCAAACTTCAATTTAAATTTACAGTGCGGCGGAAGGAAAGTGATATGCACTCAAAAATTTTAATAACCTATTAAGTTACGACTTCAATTTCATTTTATGAATATTTTCCTTGGGGAGCACTGCTATCACAGAGAAAGATAGAAATTTAAAAAAGATAAATAGTGCCATTAATCTCCAACATTTCTCTTCCATTATCCTTGAAAATTAGGAGTTATTTTTGTTCAGATCTTCATGTAATTAGCTCCCTACACTTGATTCACTAGCCAGAAAATGACCATGTTCAGAAAATTAAAAATTTGTCATTAAGTGGAATTTAACATAATATCATTTATCTTTATCTATTCCCCAGCTGACAGCAGGAGCCTTGGAAGTGGTACAGGGCTTCTGTGTCAGAGTGGAAAAGGAACTGCTTGACATCACAGGGAGCTGCCTAGAGAAGGCAAAAGAAGCAGGAATGGGAGGGGAGGAGAAGGCTGGGAGGAAAGGAAGAAGAACAAAGAAGCGAAGGTGTCAGGCAAAAGATGATGTGATGGCAAAAGAGAGCTGAAGGATAATGAAGAGACAACACGGAAAACAAAGCAGAGACGCTATTGGGAACTGAGCAAGGAGAACTTTCAAGTACTATTCAGAGTATGAATTCAAAACCAAGCCAAGGGAAAATCAGGGGGTCAACCTTAATTCGTTCCTTAGTTCCCACTCAGATCCTGCTCTAAAGTAAATCAAATTCTCACTAACGAATTGTCCCCACTTATTGTTTATCTTCATAGCCAAACTTTACATTTAAAATGGAATAAGGACAATTTGTGGTGGAGGTCCTGGTTTGGAGTAGATGGTGGAAGAGATTAGGGCTGTAGAATGCCGAAGGAGGAGAGAAAGAGAACTGAAGATTATGTTGGAAAGTCAAGGTGGAAGACAGGCAGAGGCACTCTTGGCGGGAGGACGGCAACAATGGTGGGGTCAAAAAAAGGAAGCCCAGGAAACTAGCTAGATCAAGGGGAAGAGGAGGAAAAGAGTGATGTCACTGAAGGCAAACTCTTTCCTTTTTTCTGCTCTGCAGTTTCTGAGCTTGTTTCCCAACATAGCAGGGGCAGTGATTTTTCCCCTCCTGCACTCACACATCTACTCCCAGACACACCAAAGGATAGGAAGCCTCACATTTGCTGTCACTTTTCAATGTGTCACAATGGGTGGCAAGGAGACATAAAAATCAAGAGATGTCTGCTGCACAGACAGCAGTAGGACCTAGCACACATTTGGTACCCATTTCTTTGTCCTTTGCTTTATTCTTCTTCCCTGTACACAAGCAAGTGCATTCTACCTTTTTTTTTTCTCTCCCCCCCCCCCCCCCCCCGGTATGGCAACTGAGCTAAAGCAAAATCTTCCATTGTCACCAATTGACCCTTCGACTCTTGAAGAAAGAGCACAGTCCAGCCCCAGTGGGCCTGGGCCTAATGATACCCCAGTGGTGTGACATTTTATTAGGGTCTTTCCATATTTTAAGCCATCAGGGAGCCTGGGAAAACTCTAGATAAAGATGGCTGTCTTCTAAGAGGAAAAAATCTCTACTTGAGTAAATAGCTTGTGAGTGCATGAGACAGAGACCGTAATGACTCCTGTACCTTTCAGACAGGGTGGCTATAAGCTTGGCTGTGTCTTCTACTTCTTCTTTTGAACGTGTCTTTACAGTTATTTAAAGCACTGTCCCATTTCTGCCCTTATAGCAGGATTCAACGCTCACCTGTAAGGACTGAGAATCCTTCCTAAGTAAAATTTTGCTGATCATAGAGTATATCCTACAGTAACCCCAATTTTAAACTGTCCCCCATTATCTGACTTTCAGGATCACACCCTAAAGGCAGCCCAGATCCTTGGCTGAGCCTAGTAACGTACAGACATCCTTCCCAGCCAAGTCTCCTCCAGCATGACTCACTCCCCACTTTTTAAATTCTGACCTGTCTCTTCCAATCCATGTAACCCCCTTTCTCTGCTCCTCTTTTAGCCTTTTCTTTAAATGGTTGCTTCTACAGTCTTCCTCGTTCCTACTTCATCCATATTCTTGCCTCTCCAATCCTCCCCCCACAGCCTTAAAGCAGGATAAATGAATATGGATATCGCACAATAAAACCTTCAGAATGGAGAGTTTTGTGCAAGTGAATGGCAGCCAAGCCTGAGAGACTGAAAATTGGATAAAGGGATTAAAACAGTAGCACATTAACAGGAGATTTAGAGTGTAATAAACTCATTTCATAATAATATGTGCATTGGGGCCAGTAATAAATCATGGCGGAATCCCTCCTTTCGCAGTGCTGGAATGAGGCAGTGACCCGAATGCTGGGTATGATTTCAGGGAGATGTGGATTAATTTCACAGGGTTCTTGGCTAGGAACTGAGCGGCTGCCATTGCCATACAGCTTCAGCTGGCTGGCGCCTGCAAACCACACAGGCAAACAGATGAAGCCAAGCTGGGGGACCAGCAGAAGCTGGATATCAGAAGAGGGGAGGTGCAGAAAGGTCCACATCCTTTCCTTTTCCTTTCCAAAATGCTTCTAGAATATGCAAGGATCACTGCAGGATCAGTGTAGAATGGTTTCATGGTTTGCTTCTTCGGACAGTGATCTCCACGGTCTAGGAACTCCAAAGGAACACCTCCAGAGAACATTTTTCCAGACAAAACCTGAAAAGCTGATACTGTTCAAGGGAGGAAAGGAATGGGGATGGCAAATAGCAGGTTCCTGTCGGAAACTTTCTTGAATCTCATGAGTCTCTTCAGCAAATTTTTGAACTCAAAACAGGGAATAAAAGCCAAACTCAGTTATCATTCTCTAAAATGGAGATAGCTGTTGGGTGGGAAACTAACATCAGTGTTTATCAGGAAGAAGGGGAAGGGGAAGGGAAAATTCCTATTCCAGCTACCTTTCCTAAACTTCCTGAAAGTAAGGGATAAGAAAGAACTATTGAGCAGCACCAGTCACTATATTGTCTTTCTTCAAACTATTTCAAGAGAGCCATGAGGTAAGAGAGAGAGCAGAACTGGGTTCAGTCTGAGGAGCAACAGTTGCTAAGCGAAGATGGAGGCCCTTTAAAGTTCAAATCAGCAGGCAGGTTGGAAATGGACAAAATAGTGGAAGGCGGGGCCAGAACACCTTTCCTTTCCTAACTGAGATCACTGTGTCAACAGACAGAGGAACAGAGTGAGCTGGCCTGCAGAGCCGGATTACATGGGGAATTAACTCTCCTTCTTCCCTTTCCTTTGCACTCAGCAATCCTGATCAAAACAGTGTTTCTCTTCGGTAACAGCAGCAGGGAAAAACCAAGCTGTTCTCTGGCACCCAGCTGAATGGCACAGAACCCAGGCTGAATGGCACAGAGCCAGGTGACAACTCTGCCCTCATATTGACTACTGTATAATAAGACTATTAGCGACATAGTAACATAATCCAAGCATCAGAAGGTCTGGTAGCACCTTTTCCAATAAACACATTTTATTAAAAGGCATAAGCTTTTGTGAGCTCACAAAGTTTATGCTTTTTTAATAACGGTGTTCATTGGAAAAGATGCTACCAGACTCCTGATTTTCTGCCATCAGAGACTAACATAGCTCTTTTCCTATAATGTCTGTAGCATCAGGTATCCAAACACCTGCCCATATTCCAATGTGATGTTTCACTATTTGCTGATACCATTCTACCACCTCTACACTGGCAAAGCAGGGCAGTAGATATGCAATAGAACTGAGATAAAGCTGAAATCAGAAATAGTCCTATTTAAAAAAGAATAAGGAAAAAGAACTCTTGAAATCTTCAGGACATTGACCTTAGAATGGCTATTCCTGAAGAAACAAACTTCTAAGAATGGTGTGGTCTTGAGTTCTAATAATATTTGTAGCTGAGAAAAAACCCTTATCTTTATTAATTTTCACTAAATTGCTTCTATCATATTCCTCCTCCCCTCCCCCATCAAACTAAGAGGCCTCAAATGCTAGTTATTCATAGTAGGCAGTAGTTGAAGACTGCTTATGCAGGGGCACATCTAATAATAAAAACAAGCTTGCATGCTACTCAACAGAATTTGGCTAACAAAACAATATCTTTGTATCTATTTTCAATCTTCTTTTCTGCTCTGGAGAAGATGGGAATCCAGCATTATACAATATACAATCAAACATTACTGAGGACACTGATCTCTCAATATTAGAATGTAGTTCAGCAATATGGGTTGCCTAGACCATGTCCAGCCTTCCTCCCTGTAGTTTTTCAGTCTAGAGGCCAGACCAGAACATCATACCAACCACTAGGACCTTTCTTTATAGTCACATCATTCCAGTTATAGTGTTTTATTTGCTCTTTAAAAGCATTAAACCTTTATTTTCAGCTCGCATAGTTATATCTAAATGTACAAACTCAACACCATTCAGCTGGTAAATACTGTTTTGTCTTAACTGTTCAAATATACCTGTATCTACAATGTATCTACAATTAATTTGTGATTCAAGAGGTATGGAAGCCATCAGATCTGCATACCAATCTGATCAGATCATAGAGCAAGTTGATTCCTTCTAGACTATGTTCCAGTTTGGTGTAAACCCAGAATCTGACTTAGAATGGGGCATCATCATGCTTTGCTGTAGACACCACTGGTCTCAAGGCAGGATTATTTTCTCAATCTTGTGCTGTCCTGGAGATCTTCATGAAGTCCACACCCAACAGATGGTTCAGAAGTTCAACACATTAAAAGGCTAAGATGTTAGATCACATGACAAAAATAATTTTTAAAAATCTACATTTCGGTACTGACCTAATAAGAAAGCAAGCAAGGGAGAGGCTGTTGGATTCAAGGACCAACAGATTCATCCTCAAACTTGCAGTCAGTGACCATAACCTCAGCCACTTGGGTGGATGGAGAAATTGTATGAGGCAAAGACAGATGTATACTTACTGTCACTGCAATCATGCTCATTATTGTTAAAGATCTCTTTTTATATGGTTGAATTTTTTTATCTAAGATGGAAAACTAAACAGTGTCCAGCCTGGTTGATCTTTGACTGGGATTGTAGCTTAACCTGAAAAACATCCCAGAGGAAAGCGGTGGCAAACTACTTCCCTCTGGGTGCGAAGACACCTACTTGGATATGTCCATCAGGACTTGAGCTTGACTTGAAGGTGACTTCACTTTAGTCTACAGCACCAATATGATTGGCAGTTCCACTACCCAGTCAACAAAAGCTGCATGTTCATCCACTATCCCATCTCCTCCTCACTTAACAGAAGAGCCACTAGAAATAAATTACAACAGGCTCCACTTCTTAGGAGAAAAATGGAAATAGTTCATTGGCTGAAATTCTTGTAATCCCATCCCTTCCACTTTAACAAATCTTCTTAAGACTTGTGGCTTGTGCCTGGTAAAAGGATTAATTAATTTTTAATCAAGTGTCCAAGAGCCTTACACTAAATAACCCAAGCTGATTTTTAAAGCTAAGTAGGGAAGGACTTCAGGGTGTGATTTAAAAAGTCAAGATGGTGACCCTGATGATGCAGTTGAAGTTCTGCCTGTTTTTGTGTGACACGGGGCTTCAATCACACTGTCATGGCTGACAGCTTGACTTTTTTTACCTTACCCTGCCAATACCCTTGATGGACCTGATTAGTATTTGGGTGGGAGAGTACCAAGAAGTATCAAAGCTATAAGTTAGATTGGGAAATTAAAAGAAGTCATAGCCAGCCACTTCCCTATTATTGCGAAGCTGCGTGGATGTGTCATAAAGTCACTAGCTGACTTAAGAAAAGTCACTTTTGCTCAATCCTCCTTCAATTGCTTTACCTAAGTTAGTTCTGTCCCAAGTGTTATGTGTTAAGTGTTCTGTCCTTGTATTATTCTACATATCACTTCAACCTTTTTAATCCATCTTCCCATGCCTGGCGTGGATTTCCCTCTTTACATTAATAGCCATAACCATTCTTTCCACAGCCACTTAAATGCTAAAATTCTCTGGTGCTTAACCAAGCTTGAATGCAACTGATCCAGAGACATCCAAGAGTTCCCTGCAGAGACTAGACCATCAGAGAGTCCTCCATTACAAAATGTGGCTGGCAGGCATCAGCGGGCTGTTAGAGCAGCTTGAAAATCATAACTCTTTTCATAATTTCTTGGTGTTTCTTACCATTTCATAATCCCACATGATCTTCTTCAACCATCAGCTTTTTTAAACTGGTAGGACTTTCATTTGCATTTCTATTGTACACGAGTCAATCCCTTGCTATTAAACAAGAAACTTTTTTTGGACTGGCATGATATGAGTTAAGCTGTCTGTTAAATGGGACTCAAGTATACATATTTTCATGTCATGAGAACAGATCAAACTTTGCTACTTTGTTTATCTAATCAAGATTTTGGTTATATAATTAATGATTCTGCAATCAAAACATTGTCATACAGCTATAAAATATTTGCTGCTCTGTTGATCCATTAGGAAAAAAGTTAAAACAACAACAACAAGGTTTGCAGGGCTGATTTCTAAGGAGGGAATGTTATGTCAAACAAAAATAGTAAAGAAAAAGGGATATGTGGTGGTGGTGTAATTTAAAGTCATTTTGGTTTAGTAGTTAAGGTTCTGAACTAGAAATGGGAAAACCTGAGTTCTAGTCATGCCTTAGGCATGAAACCACTGGTGGACTTTGGGCCAGTCGCTTTATCTCAGCCCTAGGAGGAAGGCAACCATTTCAAAAATCTTGCCAAGAAAACAAGTCATGTCCAGGAAGTTGCCAGGACTGACTGAAGGCCCCAAAACAAAAAAACATATGCTCTTGTCATCCTACACAGAAGTTCGCCTATTACCAAAGGCAATAATTCTTTTTTAAAAAGTCAATTGCTGTCCAGTGTGGCATTTTTTTCCTATAGATTTAAGTGCATTTAGGAAAAAAATAGCAAAAAAAAAAATAAAGAGTTGTGGTACCAAAGCAGGCCATTGATTCAGCTCACACTCTGAACACTTAAGACAGAGTCATCCTGATCATTTCAAATTTTTCTCAAGTCTCAGGTGAACCAACTCGGAAATCAGGTGAGGAACACTGATTAGAGTTTTTTTTACCTATTTTCTCATTCTTTTCAAAATAATGAAAATTGCAGGTAAGAAACATTTAAGCATTCTTTTTCATAATGAGCAAACTATTGGACTCCATCTTAATATGTTCAATGGACATAGCTCTGACAGGTATCTGTCTGGTATTCATTCCTGCATTAATTCAGTGGCCCCTTCCCACTCTAGAATTCCATGATTATATAATTCTGTCTTTCATTAAGAAATAGATTATGACAAATTTGGCTCCATTTTTCACAGAGGTCCCATTTCCCCTCATCAGCTTCATGTCTGCCTTCAAGGACCAGAAAGAGGCAAAGAGGTAAGTCTAGCACTCTAACAGGTCTAGTGCCTGCAGGGACAACTTTGTGAGTGCTGACCTTGTTAATATTACAGTCTATAATAGATGGTTGTCATTATATCTGTGATCATGACACCTTATTTCAGCAATCAGCCTTGGCTTCTCCATGCCACACAAACAATATTCCTATCATCCTTACAAAAGCGTTTTTGCCCCCATCTTGCGGGTAGAGCTAAACAGAAGGAGAGATTGTCAAAGGTCAATTTTTAACTGCTTACAAAATATTCATCAATAAAATAAAATATAAATTCAAAATAACTTCTGCATCTTAGCAACTTAACATAAACAGTTCAACAAGATAAATAACATAAAACATGTGCCATCAAATCTATTTAAAGACTTGGACCTAGTTCTTACTAAGGTGGTAAAACATGTGCCTGGCTACACCACAGCCCTGCTGGCAATGCCACTGAATACAATACTGTAGTAGAAATGGAAGTTTTATTTCAAAATCAGAACAAAGTAGCCCCATTACTTGTTCTGTCCAAAAAAAAATAAATCAAGATAGGTGGCATGTTCCGTCCATGGAAAATAATGGGAACTCACAGCCAGCTGCCGCTCCCTTGTTCTTTCGCTTAAGGGCGCGGGACTATGTGGAGCTGTAGGTCATGTTTGTGCTACCTACTGCCAATGTGGCAACCACTCAGCTAAGGGGATTTTTTTTTTTAATATTAAATTTAAAATTTAAAAATTTTGAAAGGGTTAAAATAGACCTCTATCGGAAACAATGAAAATGTAGCTCTGTTCTCACCCACTAAAAATCTGCTTAGATTAGGGTCTGTTTTATATATATTTCTGTTCTATATATATTTCTCCTGTTTCTCAGTGGAGAGAACAGACTTTTTTTTTTCAGTTTCATAGAATTAAAAAGATGGAAGTGAGGCCATCAAGTCTGACCCATCTTCAGTGCAGGGTTCCAAATTAAAGAATTCTTCATAAAATCATAGGGTTGGAAGGGAGCTTGGAGGTCTTCTAATCCAGCCCCCTGCCCAAGGCAGGAGTCCTCCTCATACCATCTCGGACAAATGGTTGTTCAATCATTTCTTGAAAACCTCCAATGATGGACCACCCACAACTCCAGGAGGCAAGGTGTTCCACTGCTTAATAGTTCTCACTATCAGGAAATTCCTCCTTATTTTCAGGTTGGATCTCCCTCTGATGAGCTTCCACCTATTGCTTTTTGTCCTACCCTCAGGTGCTATGGAGAATAAATTGACGCCCTCTTCCCTGTGGCAGCCCTTTAAGTATTGGAAGACTGCTATCATGTCTCCCCTCAGGTTTCTCTTCGTTAAGCTAAACATACCTAGTTCCTTTAGCCGTTCTTCATAGGATTTAGCCTCTAGACCCCTTATCATTTTTGTTGCTGTTCTCTGCACTCTTTCTAGGGCCTCAGCATTTTTTATTTTATTTTTTTTTTTTGTATTCCAAATGTAGCCTCACCAGTGTGGTGTAGAGCAGTACTATCATTGTGGAGTCACGTATCAGCAGTACTACACATCACACCTGACCTAACCAAATGCACCAGATCAAAATACCCAGAATCATGGACCTCATCAGTCTCTGCCTCACTACCTCACTACAGTTTGATGGACAAATATACCAACAAATCAGAGGCACACCCATGGGATCACCACTGTCAGGACTCATAGCACAGATTGTAACGCAACGCCTAGAAACTATAGCACTTCCACACATACAACCGAAAGTATGGATCTGGTATGTAGATGACACCTTTGTTATAATAAAAAAGGAACAACTAGAGAAGACACATGAACCTATCAACAACATCCTCAAACGAATAAAATTCACCAGAGAGGAAGAAAACAACAACGCACTACCCTTCCTGGATATCCTCATCAGCAGAGGAAACAACAGCAAATTAGAAACCCAAGTCTATTGGAAGCCAACCCACACTAATCAAGTACTCCATTACCAAAGTAACAACCCAACCTCCCACAAGAGCAACTGTGTAAGAACATCTTTCAAACGAGCACAAACGCACTGCAGCAACCCAGAAGAGCAGAAAAAGGAAACAGACCACCTATACAACATCTTCCAACAAAATGGATATCCATGCAACTTTATCAAAAAGTGCCTGGCCACTCAACCTACTACAACACAACCAACACAAGCTATGAAAAGGATAACACTGCCAGACATCAGAAACATCTCAGAAACTACCAATAGACTATTGCAACCACATGGCATCTCTGTAGCACACAAACCAACTAAAGCCCTTCAAAACATCTTAAGCAAACCAAAAGACCCAGTAGCCCAAGAAGAAAAAACAGGAGTCATCTACAACGTACAGTGTCAGGCTGTAACAACCACTATGTAGGACAGACAGGCAGAAGGCTAGCAGAGCGCATCCATGAACACCAACTGGCAGTCAGAAGACATGATGAAAACTCCTTAATCTCACAACACATGGACAGACTTAACCATAGTCTCAACTGTGAAACTGTTAGCATCTTAGACCAAGCTAAATCCAAAAATGCGAGGGAATTCCTGGAAGCTTGGTATTCAGACAAGAAAGCCATCAACAGGCACATAGAGATAAACAACATCTACACACTATTCAAAAGAGACAATAAAAAGGAAAACAAAAGACCAGAACTTCTCCTCGCCAGCAATCATCACCTAGATAAGCAGAGATTATCACCAGACATACAGTACAATCAGCAGTAAACAATACCCTAATCAAGGAACTACCAGAGGGAAAAAAATAAAACAAAATCTACACCCCCACCAACACTGGCAGGGCATGCTACTGTATATAAACAGAGAGCAAACCCCATTCCATTCTGGCACTGAAGATGTTACCTAGCCAGGTGTCAGGCCTAGCCCAAGGAACTCCAAGAGACCATGTAAATTCAGTCCAGCTATGTTTATTAGCTACAACCTCTAGCAAGAATCTTCCCAGACTAAAACCCCAGTTCCCAAAGTCCTCCAGCCAAAACAGTGTGAATTCCTCAGGGAGGTGCCAGTCTCATCCTCTTGTTCCTCCCACATGGTTCTGGTGAGCTAAGAAAATGTTTATCTCCCTGAGCTTGGCCTTCATAATTCCATTCCATCACACCGGGTAACGAAACATTTGCAAGAAAACAGCCAAGCTCAGAGAACCCCAAGGACTCCACAGTTCAACCCTGAGCTACACATATTCACTTCTATTAGTCGCTGCCCTTGATCTTGATGCTATCCCTCTGTTAATGCAGCCCAGGACTGTGTTGGCTTTTTTGACAGCTACAGCACACTGCTGACTCATACTTAAGCGGTGGTTCACTAGGACACCTAGATCCCTCTCATAGGGACTACCGTTGAGCCAGGTAATGCCTATCCTGTACCTGTGCATCTGGTTTTTCCTGCCTAAGTGCAGGACCTTACTTTTCTCTCCACTGAACTGCATCTTGTTGGACAGGGCCCAATGCTCAAGTCTATTAAAATCCTTCTGAATCTTGAATCTATCTTCCAATGTGTTAGCAATTCCCTCCAGCTTTGTGTCATCCACAAATTTGATGAATGTCCCTTCAATCCCCAATCTAGGTCATTTATGAAGATGCTGAAGAGCATTGGACCCAAGACAGAACCTTGAGGTACCCCACTGCATACTTCCCTCCATGTAGATATAGTTCCATTAAGGACTACATGCTGAGTGTGGTTGGTCAGCCAACTGCAAATCCATCTGGTAGTGGTACTGTCTTTCCCACATTGTTCTATCTCACCAAGAAGTAGACTGTGGTCTAGTTTATCAAATGCCTTACTAAAATCTAAGTATACTATATCCACAGCATTTCCTTGGTCCACTAATTTAGTCACTTTATCAAAGAAAGCAATAAGATTTGTTTGGCATGACCTGTTCTTAACAAACCCATGCTGGCTTCTAGTAATCACCTTGTTCATTTCTAGGTGCTCACAAACCCCCTGCTTGATTACCTTTTCCAGGATTTTCCCAGGTCAATGGGATGTTGTCAAGCTGATTGGTCTGTAGTTTCCTGGATCCACTTTTTCCCCCTTTTTAAAGATTGGAATTACATCTGCTCTTTTCCAGTCCTCTGGCAGTTCCCCTGTGCTCCAGGAGCTCTCAAAGATTTCATTCAGTGGTTCTGAGGCATGTATGGCTGCCCTGCTGCTGCTTGTACACAGTACACGTGAAGGGGAGTCCACCACCTCTCTCAGTAATTTGTTCCCCTATATACTATTCTTACAGTTAGGATTAAAAAAAAAACAACATTCAGTTTGAATTTGCATTCTTGTAACGTGAATCATTTATTGATTGATTGATTGATTGCATAATTTATATCTTACCCCTATTCAAGACACTGAATGTCTCACATACAACAACAACAAAATCATACTCATTCAACCATAATTTAAAACATGGATAAAGTAGAACAATATCTGTCTTGGAAACTGTACTTTGCTTGAAGCAACCTAAAATTGCATCTGCCTTTTTTGCCGATATATCACCCTGCTAACTCATATTCAGTTTGCATTCAGCTACTATTCTAAGATCTCTTTCACAAATTTTACCAAGCCAAGTATCCTCCATCCTATACTAGTGCTTCTGATTCATTTCTTAAGCAGATGTCCCCAAATTAAATTTCCTTCTGCAATTTTAACCCCATTCTCTTATTTACCAAGATTGTTTTGAATTTTCTTTCTTTCTTCTAGGATTTAATTATCTAACCCAGTTTTGTATCATCTGGCAATTTGATAGGCATTCTCTCCACTTCTTCATCCAAGTCATTAATAAAAATGTTTGAAGAAATTGAAACTTGTGGTATCTCATCTGATAACTCACTCCAGTGTGATCAGGAACCACTGAGGAGTATTCTGTTTGAGTACAATATTTGACCAAGCTATATAGCCACTTAATTAGCCCACACTTATCAAGTGTGTTGTTTAGAATATCACAGGGCACTTTGTCAAATGCTTTGTTGAATCTAAGATATATTAAATTTACACCATTCCCACAGTACACTAAACAAGTACATTAGGAATCAATTAAATAAACTCTCTAGTTTGCTCGGCCAACAAATTATAAAACAAACTAGACTCCTTCCCAAAATGAGCACCACCAGTTCATTAAGAATTTAAGCCTTTATTATCTCTAATAAGGTCCTAGGACCTCACATAAACACACGGAGAGCAGAGCAAGTCTACAGAGTCCAGATCTCTGTCCATAAAACAAAAGAGAATCTACACCACTTCAGCTTCACTGAGCTTAGCTTAGGTTGCTGCCAAAATTTACTAGATCCATCCCTGTTGCTGTTGCCTGGGGCCCTTGCTTTCAGCCAGCCACAGAAGTCAAAATACAAATTCCAAAAGACCAAAAAAAAAAAAAAAATCTGTCCTCCACTCTTTTAGAAGCACATCTAAGAGGAGGAATCCCCCCTTCTGATTGATTCCTTAACATTTGTCAGCTACTTATCCTTTAACCCTTTCAGGGTCTGGTCTGGTTGAAATGGAATTTCCCATCTTTACCACTGCAGTTACCATATTAGCATTTTTTTTCAGAAATCATGTTTTTGAATGCATTGTTTGTTTCTTAATAATCTCCTTTGCTAATTTTCTGTGACAACTCACAAAGATAGTTCTGACTGGAGCAGCCCAGAAGTCCTATAAAAATATACATATACATACAGGTAGTCCTCATTTAGTGACCACAATTGGGACCACAATCTGTCATTAAGTGAAGCAATCACTAAGTGAAACATCACAATTTTACAATCTTCCTTCAGCTTTCCTTTGCTTTACAGACCTGCGAAGGTCATAAATGCAAGGATTGGTCGCAAAGTTACTTTTTCAGCATTGTCGTAACTGTGAACAGTTGCTAAACAAGGGCTATCTGTACATAAATGGATCAAGCCAGAGACATGGCAAGCTCTTTATTTCCAGATGACAGATAAAATTGTATGATGGGATAGTTAACACTAGGAGAAACAACTTTCAAAATTATATTGGTAGGTTAGAGAAATGGGCCTAAAATAGATCATAATGTCTTTCATGATCACTAGGGAGATTTGGGAACAGAAGAAACTGTTCTGCATTTCTATCCTTCAGCTAGATTTCAGGTGGTGAAATTGGAGATATTTGTTCTTTGAAAGAAGAGCTATTATGTTCCACAAAGTACCATTCTCCCAAGGGACAGGTTTTCAGGTCTTAATATTTTAATTCCAATTTTGATGATAATGTTAACTTTTAATTGTTATTTAATATTCAAGTACATTCTATATTTACATTTTTATTGTAAACTGTTATGGAACCTCAATAGGATAAACAATAAATATTTTTTATCATTGTATTTATTAATAGGATTTATATACTACCCCAACCCAGTGCCTCTGGGTAGTGAACAAAAGAATTGCAAAACAGCAGTCTTCCCCAAACAACAGTAAAAATAACAACAAAATCCAGATAAAATCAAGTTGCCTATCCCTATCCTTTCTCAGGATTAAATTAATCAAAAAAATTACTAAAAAAGAAGTATTTTTACAAGATTCTGAAGCTCAGAAGGCAGCTGGGAAGGCAGTCTTATCCCTTGGGACAGTGTCTTTGATACAGTAGGGACCACAACTAAGAAGGCCTTCCTTCTAATCCATATCCCGTGCATCTGTGTAGGCCCTCTCTGGGGGATCTGATAGGACAGGCAGAATCATTTTGGACATGGCAGTCCTTAAGGTAAGCTGACGCCATGCCATATAGATAACAACCAACACTGCTTCAGGGCCTTCATAGCATTTCAGGACCAGCCTAAGGTGGATCTATATAACTCAGTATAATCTGTATACTGATGATACACCACATCAGACCAATGGATGACCTCTCCCAGAGTCTCACATGGATATTAAATAACATGGGTAAGAGAATGGAGCTCTGTGATACATTCCCTTCCTTCTGTTCCACAAGCTTCAAGGAACCCTACCTCACATGACAAGGCACTGCCCCACTTATTTCATGTGGCTCTGCCCAACTGGTATCTAGCTCTAAGCCAATAAGAGCAACTTTATTTACAACCTACACACACATAACATTTCACAACAGCCTGCAGCTATCTTATCATTCCCATCTTTCTGGATCTGGGTCTGGATCAGTCTGAACAGAGCTGGAGTCTCTGGATGTAATAAGACTGGCAACTCTTATTGCCACTGAATAAGCCCAAAAATGGGCAGGTACCAGAGCTTAGTCATGTTCATTTCTGATTTTTCACCAGCATCTCTTTAGGTGTCTTTGCACTTGCTTCATCTCTCTCAGCACCCCTGAAAATCAGGGAGCTGGTCAAGATCAGCCACTGAAAAGAGACTTCACAGAGCAACCTCATGAAGAACCTTGGTTGTCCCCTTATAGCACAAGTCAACCAGGGTTGAGAGTGAACTGTCCACCTGGTACTTGGGGGATTACTCAAGCAGTCTCCAGAAACTCTCAGGATCCATCAGGCACACGAGTAGACCAACATAATAGGCTTCTTGGCTACACATTGGTTTAGGGTGCTCATGATCTATAGTCTATAGTCCAGAAAGTGATATACCCATGACAAAGGACAGGTGGCCATGTTCTCCATCTATCTGCTCCAAAATAAAAACCAGACTCAGCATGTGCTCATTCTCATGAGTATGGGCTGATATGATCTGGGACAAGCCATGACACAATGCTGACTTCAATCTGGAATAAAATCAGTTTTAACTGAGACAAATGCAAAGCTCCTCAATTAGGAAATAGAAAGCAAATATACAGACATAGGATGGGGGATATCTGGCAATTGTATATATGGAAAGGATAGTAGATTATAGTTGACAAGCTGCATATGAGACAGCAGTATGACATGACTACTAAAAAGGCAAATGCAGTTTTACGCTGCATCAGTAAAAGTATAGCTACTAAACTATGGGAAATAACTAGTGACTTTAGCCCAGAGAAGAGGAGATAGCAATCTTTAAGTATCTGAAGGAATAGAATTGCAGAATTCAGAAGGGCAGAATAGTAGAAGAGAAGGCAGTACTGTTGAGAATTGTTCCAGAAGCCAGTTCTAGAAACAATGGGTCCAAACTACAAGGAAGTAAATCTCAGTTGGATATTAGGGGGAAAAATCCTAACTGCAAGAATGTTTGATATGGAATAGATGCCTTGGAAGGTCCTGGACTTTCCACTAACTGGAGGTGTTTATACAGAGGTTGACTGGGGATGTTCCTGGATTCTGCACTGGGCAGGGGTTACACTATCTCCAAGGTACTTTGCACCCTTAAATTCTATTATTCTATGAACAGTTCCACTATTGTCTATGTTGGTCAGATCCTAATTCAGTTGCTGTATCCTGTTCTGAGCACCCCATTTTAAGAAAGATTAAATGGTAATTCTTAATTGGGGACTGGTAACACTCCTCAAAACCTGAACGCATGTCACACAAAAGGCCAAGACCTATTCTCTCTCCTACCAGAGAGGAAGATATATTGCAGAAGGTTGGACAGAATCCAACCAGAGTTGAATGTTTCAGAAAACTTTCAACAATAAGAGCAGTTCAGCTGTGGAATCAGTGACCCACAGAGGTGGTAGACTTCCCTTTATTGGATGTGTTCAAGAAGAAACTGGAATCTGGGCTCCCACAGTGATTGGATTCAATGACCTCAAGGTTCTCTTCCTTTGATTCTATGATTCTGTGAAAAATTAAAGTTTTTGGTGGAAGCACTTTGAATAGATTACCCCCTTTTTTAAACTAAGAATACTAATAACTTTCTCTTGAGTTAGGCTGTACTATAAATTTTGGTCCTATCTCAAATATGAAACAACTTTTGAAGTCCTCAAAAATTTCCAGCCCAGATCAAAATTTATGCTAGAGGGAGGAAAGCTCTACCAATCAGATCAACTGAATCAACCCTGGCGATCAGTGGGGTGATAGATGTCACAGCCAAATTGCCATTGCATCCTATCCTAGAGAAGAATTCTAGACTTTCTCTCCATTCAACTCTGTTAATTATCATTTTTCTAAGAGCCACCAGGCAAGTGCCAAACTAACTTCTCTACTTCTCTTTCTTTTCTTGGCAAACCATAACTTCAGAAAGAAGAATGGACATTTTTCTTATTCTCCTCCAGAATTGTGGCAGTATACAAAGGCCAGAGAAACATGGGAGAAGCAATACTACAATGTACCATGTGTTTCCCAAAGCAAGGTGCTAAGTACAAATTAACAAAGGAAAGAACATGACCCTTATAGGACATTATCTTAAGGAAAGAAAAACTAGGAAGTTCTTCTGTGTTTTTGTGCTCTTTATTTTGTGCTCTTTTTCAGATGCTTGACTTCACAATGTGTTTGTGGTTTTCTAGAAGACAGCTGCTTGGTCAACAGAAAGAGCTGGACTACATGGCCTCATCCAGAAAGACTCTTCTTGTGTTTTTATGATGCAATTGATTACAGAATACGGCCAAGCAGTCAAGTTTCTATATAAGGCAAAGGCTGCCTAATATTCCATTTAAGGAGAGAAAAAGAAAAGGGTGATCTTCATTTTCTGAGAACTGACCATCTTAAGGCTCTTGGCACTAGTTTGTGTCAAGCAAATTTCATCTTTAGAGCAGTGGTGGAAGAAGCAACAGCAACAGCTCAGTGAGAGTCACATCAATCCCATTCCCTAGGGTACAAGCCAATTTCTCTTGTTTTTTCACATGTCTTTCTGGCTGAACCTCCAGCAGCCTTCAATCCCATTAATCCGAGCACTGCCGGCAATGACGAAGACTGATTTCACCAGCAAACGATCAATTTGTATCTCTCTCTCTCTCTCTCCCCCGCTCCCTTTTTTTGTACGGATGTACAAAATATCATGAAAAAGGTGTTAGTGGTGATAGCTGCACAACGGTGAAATAATAGAGTAATAAGGCAATCCACTTTTGACCTTGCAGGACAGCTAATTCATCTACCCATCTATCTTAATTATTCTCCAGGTTACAAAAGAGAAACTGCACAATTCATTCATTCTATGATGACAATTCCATTTTCCACCCCCAGGAAAGCACCATTCTTCCTCAGAAGTGATCCTGCCACATGATGCATTCCTTGTGTAGCTCACTTGTACTAGCAAACCTATACTTACTTGTCTGGGCTTCATCCAGAGCCTGGGAATATCCAGGAAGATCCTCATGAACAGAACAGAACAGAACAGAATAGAATAGAATAAAAGTTTGCAGGCAGACTTTTATATGTAAATAAGGAAATGACAAAAACTAAGATTCAACATGGAAAAGTAACGCACGAAAAGGTTTAGTAAAGAACTTTCTAGGACAAGGGTAGACAATCCCTTACTTTGTCCTCTTTCATGCACATATATTTACCCTGCTGGGAACTACCTCTAATTATATTACTTAATTTTGATGGTGTGATTGCTGAAAATTGGTGGTGTGCTTTCTTGCCATTTTGTGATGTGAAATATGTGGAAACTGTAATAGAATTATTCTAATAGATTTGACACGTCTTAAAGAAAAAAATCCCCGTCACCCAAGAAAACCCCTACAAAGTCCTGGACACACATACAATATCTATCATGGTCCCATTTAATTAACATCATAAGTCCTAATCACTGCAGCCCCTGCCATCCACTATAATACCACAGCCAACAAAAGGAGCCTACCTCTGACCTCAGTGTGAAATAGATATAAACACATGGGAGAAAAGAAATCTTGACAACTTTAAGAAGTGTGGACTTCAACTCTCAGAATTCCCCAGCCAGTATGGCTGGCTGGGGAATTCTGGGAGTTGAGGTCCACACATCTTAAAGTTGCCAAGGTTGAGAAACACTGATCTTACAGAACAAACTCTTGGAAAATGGAAATTTCATCAAAGGCTTCCAAGGAAACACCAGCCTAGTACCATTTATGCAGAAATTACATAAACCAATACCACACTCATGGACTGCAAACTACCTGATTTATTATCCCAAATGCTTCACAATCTTTATTAATTGTAAGTCTCCTAATTTTCCCACTAAACAATATTATTTTATATTTGAGATTAACTTTTCTTGAAGTTGCCATGGCACTCACAGGGCCCAGAAATGTGTAACTATTTTCATTGCAGATTTAGGATAACATTTTCTCAAAATTACAGAAAGGGGAATTTTGACAAAACATCAGAAATAACGTCTTGATAATATTATACCTTTTCAAAATTGAATTAATGACCTCAAAAAGTAGTCGATTTTTCTTCAGTTTACATTTTCAAGTACAGTTGAAGCATTTACAGGAATGCTTTGGCCATGGGTTGGCTGGACAAAAAAAGAGATTCCATGATTATCAGGTTCATAATCCCAAATCCCCCTAATTCCAGATCTCAGCTATCTCAGTCCCACCTCAGTCATTTTGGTCATGAGCTTCTAAGATACAGCAGAAATGGACATTTATGTGGAGAAAACAAGCACTGAATTTGAATAACTTCTGCTGTACTACTAAATTCAATAGTTAATTGCCTACCACACACCTATGCGTCAAAGCACTTCCAAAGATTCTAATTTTGTTTCTCTAGTTATCATTCAGAATATACTATATCTATAACTATCTGATCCATCTCTGGTTTCACCCAGTTTATTAGGAAACTCTGATCGCCTTGAACTAGTACTTTCTGCAGGTTGAAATGACATGACAGCAGCAGCTGTTCCCACATTGCTCTGGAGCAAAGTATTGTTATGAAGGAAGGAAGGGAGGGAGGGAGGGAAATAAATGTCATGTGATCTGCTCTGCACACTCTAAATTGTTGCACTCAGCTGCAGTTGAGTATTCTGTCATGCTAGCAATCCTGAAATAAAGTTCAACAATTAATCTGGTCATGTTTATTTATTAATTTAGAACATGTATGCTACATATTCCTTAAACAGCTCTGTCTGATTTATAAATATATAGTACAAACAATGTTCAAAGCCTAACACTTAATCAGTGCAAATTAAAGCAATGTCTTGCCAAGGTGCATAAAAGTCTTTTAAGTCCCCTCCCTCCTGTAACAAGAAGCTCCAAGCAGGGAATTGGGGACAGCGCAATTTAATCTAGGGCCTGGCAGCTTGTGGTCTGCATGGAGGTGCTCAGCCCTCAGTTTGTGGTCCCTGGCACTCTAATATTACACTGGTGGAATATACAGTAGCTTACGTTTTGGCAGTACAATTTTTATTTCTTTTCTTTCCAGTAGCAAAGATGGGGATGGGAGTATATGTACCCTTAAACAATCCCAACCTCCACTTCCCAACTATATGGAATTGAAGTCCTGACATTTGCTACCCAATTTTGGCAACATAATTTTAGGCAATTTGGAGAGGGGGGGGCGATTAAGGCTGAAAACAGGAATATTACTAAGGGTTAAAATAAGAATGTTACTTCTCAGAAGCTTCAAATTCTCCCCTTACCCTCCTGGTACCAAAAGAGATTTTTGAAAAGCAGAGCCTTGTGGTGGGGCAGTCTTTCAAGACTTCCTACTTAAAACACCTCTGAAAACATAACCTAAAAATGTCATCCGTGTCCCTTCTGGTGACATCGCCTCATCACTGGATGGCCTTGTGTGGCTTCCAGAAGGTCAGAAGTTGATCTGCTTTGGCTGGTGTGGGTCTTCCGGGCTGTGTGGCCATGTTCTGGAAGTTTTGTTTCCTAATGTTTCGCCAGCATCTGTGACCGCCATCTTCAGAGGGCAGGAGCACAGACAGGAGCAGTTACTGCCCTCTGAAGATGCCGGTCACAGATGCTGGCGAAATGTTAGGAAACAAAACTTCCAGAACACAGCCACACAGCCCGGAAGACCCACACCAGCCATCGTATTCTGGCCGTGAAAGCCTTCAACAATACACTGATCTGCTTTCTTCCCTCAGGAGCCAATGCCTTGCCACATCTGCTTCCTCACTACCTTCTCTGGAATATTGCCAGCATGAGAGTTGGTCTCCATGTGTTGTGCCTTTGAAGTTTCTCTAAGGGCTGGTGGTGGAGGCGAAGTCAACGTTTGGGCATCCCACTCTTCTTTTGTGAAACCTGTTTAGTACTTATGATGCTAGCTTTTATTATTGTTGTTGTTGTTGTTGTTTTAAATTTAAATGTTATGGAGCATAATATAATTCTATAATTCTACCTAATTGTCCATAACAAATGTAAACATTGAGAGAAAGTCCAAATTAAAAGCCAAAAGATGCTGTGAGCAACTATTCCTCTCACCATTCTTTTTTTAAGTATTTATTCAGATTGGTTATTTTATTTAAGAATAATATAGAGAGAGAAAAGTTGGGAAATTATTCATAATAATAAAGAAATCCTGTATCCAGAAACAATACACAGAAGTAAGGAAAAGACAAAAACTCCACCCCGAACCGCAGAGACATTTTCTATAACTGCCTGTATTAGGTTAGTTTATTTTGTACTTCTTCATTGGCCACCAACTCTAGCGTTAATTTGTGGTTTAACTGGGCCTCAATGTAGCTTTACTCAGTTTCTTTTGGTTTAATAAAATCTCTTGTTCGTATTTGTTTGCTACCCAGAGTTTCTTAGATAGCTGGGCAGCCTTAGAAATTGGATGGATGGATGGATGGATGGATGGATGGATGGATGGATGGATGGATAGATAGATAGATAGATAGATAGATAGATAGATAGATAGATAGATAGATAGATAGATAGATAGATATGTGCCAAAAAAATCTTCCCTTTTAGAGGGGTTATAGATGGAACTGGTTTAATGATGGTTAGATCTTTGATAGATCTATTGAACATTTTAAAAAGAAATACTGTTAAGTTGTCTGAGTCTCTGAGCAGAATGGGATCTTATTTAATTAACTTGAATTATACCACAACTTTCCTTAAGGCCAAACTGTTGACAATGGCTCCACACAGGAGAGAACAAGAAAGAAAAGAACCTTCTATTACAAAATATATCAAAATGATAATTAAATTTAGAGAGTAAGGAGAAGGAAAAGGAAGGGAAGGGTTGCAAGGAAACTAAAAGATCATCTAGTCTAACTCCTTGTCAGTGTGAGAATCTACTATTATAGCATCTCTGGCAGATAGCTGTCTTGCTAATACCTTCACAAAGGACAGCCCACCCTCCTGAAACAGCCTGTTTAAATTTTTTCTGATCTTCAACTGAAATCCCCTTCCTTGTAATTTAAGATAGGATTGGTTCTTGTCTTATCTTCTGGAACAATTCTGAACTACTCTGCCCTGTTTTTCATATGACTCCTTCAGACCCCTAAAGACAGCTATTGTATCTCCCTGCAATCTTCTCTTCTCCAGGCTAAACATACCGATGCCTTTAATTGTTCCTTATAAAGTTTTCTTTTCCAGCCCCTTATCATCTTGACAGATCTCTTCTGGACAGGCTTCAATTTCTCAGTGCCTACATTTTTAAATAAACTGGGTGAAGCTTTGATCAAACCACCCCACTGAAGCAGGCTTATGAATTGAAGCAGGAATCCACTTCAAAGCTGTGAATTGAACCAGATGGCTTTGACGCCCTTCACAGCCACTTGAAACTATTCACAGACCTCATGGTTTTTTTATGCTTCTGGGATTGCTACAATGTATATTTCACTTCCACAAATGGAGGAAGCTGGGATGTGTGATGGGCTTTCTGATGCTGACATGAGTAGCTGACCAAGAGTTTGATCACCTTGCTCACCTCCCTGCCTCTCAGAGCTCTTTTGGGGTGGGCAGGCTGACCTTGCCATGGGCTTTGTTCACTTTCTCAGCTCTCTGCGTCTTTCAACTTGGCTGTCTCTTGGGTTAATGCAAAGGGATCCTCGTCTGCTGGTCCTGCCAACACAACTGGCAGTTTGCTCAGCTGTCAACACTCTGAATAGGGGTCGAGGCTGAGCAGTCCTATACGCATTCTTGGATCAAGAACTACTTTTAGATTCTGCATGATTGCAGCACACTTAAATCTCTCACCCATGAGTGAATGGGTGCCAGGCACTCTCCCAAATATTTAAGGCTTTAAAAATAAGTGGTATTGTATCTCATTTGTTAGCCTGTTCTGCTGCCTTTGCTAACTAGCTCTGTACTGTCAACAAGTCACCCTGACACCACTGAATTCTGCCAATGAGGAGGAGGTTCCTGCCAGAAGAGGCCAAGCTTGTGAACCAGCTATACCGGCACTCCTGCCACCCCAGAAGATTCAGTGATCAGAGGCAGCAAACCTACATTTTCCCAAAGGCAAGTCAATGTGGAGAAGTAAGAGTTTTCAGCAGTTTTTAAAATACTTACTTTTAATTTAGAGTAGGACTTTTTCTACAATAGTTTTGACCAACTTAGTCTCTTTGCTTGACAATTTGGAAATTGCTGTACTCTCATTTCCTTCCAATAGAAGCTATAGCACTTCCACACATACAACCTAAAGTATGGATCCGGTATGTCGACAATGCCTTTGTCATAATAAAAAAGGAACAACTAGAGAAGATGCATGAGGCAATCAACAACATCTTCAGAGGAATAAAATGTGCAAGAGAAGAAGAAAACAACAACGTACAACCCTTCCTGGATATCCTCATCAGCAGAGGAAACAACAGCAAATTAGAAACCCAAGTCTATCGGAAAACAACCCACACTAACCAAGTGCTCCATTACCAAAGTAACAACTCAATGTGCCACAAGAGTAGCTGTGTAAGAACATTATTCAGATGAACACAGACAACTGTAGCAACCCAGAACACCAGAAAAAGGAAACAGACCACCTATACAACATCTTCCAACAAACCAGATTACCTGCTACAGCATAACCAGTGCAACCTATGAAAAGGATAACACCCCATACATCAAAAACATCTCAGAAACAACCGACAGACTGCTACAACCACTCGGCATCACTGTAGCACACAAGCCAACTAAAGCCCTCCAAAACATCTTAAGCAAACCAAAACACTCAATAGCCCAAGAAGAAAAAACAAGTTATCTACAACATACAGTGCAAGGACTGTAACAGGCATTGTGTAGGACAGACAGGCAGAAGACTAGCAGAGCACATCCATGAACACCAACTAGAAGACATGATGAAAACTCCTTAATCTCACAACACATAGACAGACTCAACTACAGTTTCAAGTAGGAAACTATTAGCATCTTAGACCAAGCCAGATCCAAAAATGCTAGGGAATTCCTGGAAGCTTGGCATTCAGACAAATCAGCCATCAGTAGACACATAGAGATAAACCACATTTACATATTATTCAAAGGAGACAATAAAAAATCTAGAAAGGAAACAAAAAGAACACATCCCCTCCAGCAGCCAATATTCAGATAAGCAGGGATCAATGCCAGACAAACAATCAGACAGAAAACAATGCTCTCATCAAGAAACCACCAAGGAGGAAACCACACACCCATCAAAACTGGCAGGGCAAGCAATATTTAAACAAGCAAACCCCACACTTACTTGCACTGATGATGTTACCTAGTTGGGTAAAGAAATGTCTGCAAGCAAACAACCAAGCTGAGAGAGTACCAAGGACTCCACAGTCTCCTTTCCTTATCCTTGCTGTCTTAAAAGAGATGCAGAGGGAATATTTCAAAAATTAATGGCTGTAAACTTCTTGCAGCTTGTCTGGCCAAAATCTTGGGTAAACAATGTTCTTTAACGAGTCTACCTTCTCTGTTCTCATAATGGGATGCCATTATGTCAAAAAAAAAAGAAGAAGAAGAAGAGGCTGCAGAAGCAGTGATGTTGCCACATTCTAGCCTATGGACAAAATCTTTATTATTTTTTAATTGAAACCTGTAGCTGTTTGAATCAAACTGGTTTGCTCTCAAATTTCAAATTGCAATCTTTAATCAAATCACACTGTTTTGTAATCTCAAATCTCCTATTCAAATTGAATCAGGCCTGATCACACAGGCATAATAATCATTTTGCTATTCTAATAGAAAAGTCTCCAGTTGGTCCCGGTTAAATGACTGTAAAGTAGGAGATTCCAAGGTGGAACACAGACAGTAACCAGGAGCATTGTATAACATTCAAATTCTACAAGGAAGGCAATAGCTATATTTAGACAGTGAGATTTTAATTCATAGAAAAATGATAATCTGAATCGCTAAACCTTGTGTTGGTCTGCCTCACTGGAAGGTTTTTTGCCAGTAACCAATTATCATCCAAATGTGTTACAATACAATCATATTAAAACCTTCTAAAATACACAAAGGCTGGACCCCCAAGTCTTACTCCTCCCAACCTTTAATAAATGTGGCATGCCATTATGTTTTACTGTCCTACTTCAGATGTATAGAAGAGATATCTTCTATCAGCAACATAAACTAATCTATTTCACCATGAAACCCAAACCACCCATAAACCTAATTTACCAACCTCAGTCTCTTACTTTCATTCTCCACTGCAGTGAGCTTAATTAATACAATAGAACTCCCTATAGGTCTCAGTATACCATAATCTTTCACAAATTCCAAACTACCTTCCAATATATTTCTACAAACTCAGTCTACATCTTTATAGATCTTTTTAAAATGCTATGCTGGCTTATGGCTGAAATCACCCTAAAATAAATAGCAGACAGTTTTCAGCATTTTCTGGAAAAAAAAAAATCATACTTTTAAACCAGATGGATAGATTTTTTTCCCTGAGAATGAATGTTTGATTCCTTCCTTCCTTGGCTTATATGCTGCTTCAATCAGAGTGGCATATGGATATGAAATCTGTAATCAGGTCAACAAAAAACAAAATTACAATGTAAAAATCAAAATGCATCTACATATATAAACACTGAATACCACAATTGCCTTAGACAAATACTCCAAAGCTTGAGAGAACACTAAAATATTCCAACCTCCAAGGCCTTCTGGAACAGCTGTGTTTTAATGGCCTTCCTTAAAACCAGTAGGATAGAAGCCATTCGGATTTCCAGGAATGCCCTTTCACAGAAAGGGGGCAGCAATTGAGAAGGCTGATTTCTCTGGTCCTTGTTGATGACATTTCCTGAAAAAGGGAAATGGAGAAAGTCGACACTGCCAGAACTAGTTGCAAAGGCAGATATGATTAGAATTAGGTTGTCCCAAAGATAGTCAAGTCCTAAGCCATATAACACTTTAAAGGGGAAAAACACCACCTTTAATTACACCTGGAAGCCAACTGGCAACCAGTGTAGTTCTCAAAATACCGGTGTTGAGATGTGCAAATTCATAAGTGCCCATGACTTCCTAGCTGTAGTTTTCTGATGTTCTTTAAAGGCAGTGAACAGTGTGTTGTAACAGTCCCAGTGACAGCTGATTAAGGCATGAGTGTCTGTGAGGAAAAGGAGGGCTTGTAATTGGCACACAAGCTGCAGCTGTGTTAAAGCCCTCCTAGCCACACCTCTCATTGAGCAAGAGCTGTGAGTCAAGGATCCCCAATAAATTCTGTATGGGTTGCATCCAAACTCAAAGCCTTGCTGGGATTAAGCCTAAACCTGCTCCTCCCTATCCAGACTCTAATACCCTAAAAGCACTGGGATACCACCTTGATTATATCACTTGTTTGATGCAGGGTTGAGATCTAAAACTGAGTATCTCCAAATTAATGATACTTGACCCCGTGTTGATGTTGACCTCACCCAACACTTTCACATAGATGTAAAGTAGGAGCAGAAACAGGTTCAGCTTTATAGCAGCCCACAGTGTTTAGAATTCACCCAACAGCTTCACACAGGTGTTAAATAAGAACAGAGTAGATGTACCAATAGAAGCGAATATGTGTAGCTCAGGGTTGAACTGTGGAGTCCTTGGGGTTCTCTGAGCTTGGTTGTTTTCTTGCAAACATTTTGGTACCCAGCTAGGTAACATCTTCTGTGCTAGAATGGAATGGGATTTTCTCTTTGTTTATATACAGTGGCATGCCCTGCCAGTGTTGGTGGGGGTGGGGGTGGGGGGGTTGTTTTGTTTCATTTTTTCCCTCTGGTAGTTCCTTGATTAGGGTATTGTTTACTGCTGATTGTACTGTATGTCTGGTGATAATCTTGGTGTTAATCTCTGTTTATCTGGGTGATGATTGCTGGTGAGGAGATGTTCTGGTCTTTTGTTATCCTTTTTATTGTCTCTTTTGAATAGTGTGTAGATGTTGTTTATCTCTATGCCTGTTGATGGCTGTCTTGTCTGAATACCAAGCTTCCAGGAATTCCTTCGCATTTTTTGATTTAGCTTGGTCTAAGATGCTAACAGTTTCACAGCTGAAACTATGGTTAAGTCTGTCCATGTGTTGTGAGATAGGAGTTTTCATCATGTCTTCTGACTGCCAGTTGGTGTTCATGGATGCGCTCTGCTAGCCTTCTGCCTGTCTGTCCTACATAGTGGTTGTTACAGCCTGACACTGTACGTTGTAGATGACTCCTGTTTTTTCTTCTTGGGCTACTGGGTCTTTTGGTTTGCTTAAGATGTTTTGAAGGGCTTTAGTTGGTTTGTGTGCTACATGTCAGGTTCAGCTGGCACGGCACTGCTAGGAAACCCGGCCAGCTGCGCTGAGCCAATTCTACCACCCACTCACAAGCTGGGAGAAAGAGGAAGTGTGAGCTGTGGCTAATTGATTGGCCACCTGTGCCCACTTAACAAGGAAACTGCAAAGTGGGAGTTTTGCGTCCACCCTGATAAGCGGTGTGCGCCGAGACAAAGAACGAAGCCGCGAGCCGTGGAAAGGAGATCACCGCGCGATCAAGCAAACCCCGGTTTTGCGCACAGCTGAAAGAACCCCGAGGAAACAAGCCCACGCCGGAGGGGCAGGCAATCAAGGGACAATGGGATACTGGCTGAACCTGCCATTTGGAACATTAAGGGGGATTATTGGGGTATCGATAATCCGCAGCATGTAACATGACAACAGGGCAAAACACGGGAAGGGGAGAGTTATAAATTGTACAACGAAATGTGCCAAGCCAGTCCTGGCTTTGTTTGTAACTGTTGTGTTATGCTTGAGTAAACCTCTTTTGTGAACCACATGTGTCACAGGAGTTTCTCTTGACAAACAGGGCATTCCTTACACTACAGAGATGCCATGTGGTTGCAGTAGTCTATTGGTAGTTTCTGAGATGTTTCTGATGTCTGGCAGTGTTATCCTTTTCATAGCTTGTGTTGGTTGTGTTGTAGTAGGTTGAGTGGCCAGGCACTTTTTGATAAAGTTGCATGGATATCCATTTTGTTGGAAGATGTTGTATAGGTGGTCTGTTTCCTTTTTCTGCTCTTCTGGGTTGCTGCAGTGCGTTTGTGCTCATTTGAAAGATGTTCTTACACAGTTGCTCTTGTGGGAGGTTGGGTTGTTACTTTGGTAATGGAGTACTTGATTAGTGCGGGTTGACTTCCTATAGACTTGGGTTTCTAATTTGCTGTTGTTTCCTCTGCTGATGAGGATATCCAGGAAGGGTAGCGCGTTGTTGTTTTCTTCCTCTCTGGTGAATTTTATTCATTTGAGGATGTTGTTGATAGGTTCATGTGTCTTCTCTAGTTCTTCCTTTTTTATTATAACAAAGGTGTCATCTACATACCAGATCCATACTTTCAGTTGTACGTGTGGACACCAGACATACAATCAGCATTAAACAATACCCTAATCAAGGAACTACCAGAGGGAAAAAATAAAACAAAACAAAACCTACACCCTCACCTACACCCCCACCAACCCTGGCAGGGCATGCCACTGTATATAAACAGAGAGAAAACCCCAGCCCATTCTAGCACTGAAGACATTACTTAGCCAGGTAACGAAACGTTTGCAAAAAAACAGCCAAGCTCAGAGAACCCCAAGGACTCCAGAGTAGATGTGAAACCCTGTGGTACCTTACAAGGGTTAAAGCTCAATCTCTTCCCCACCACACCAACTAGAAGGAGCAGAACCACTCAAAACATGTTGCTACTCACAACACCAGAAGTGTTGCACTCCCTGTATCCTGGTATCATCCACAAGCACAATCAATGTAGTCTCAGTGCCATACCAAGGCCTAAACCCAGACTGGAATGGGTCCAGATAATCTGTTTTGTCCAAGGCTCTGTAGCCCCACTACCTTCTCAACAACCTTTCCCAGAGAGGGAAGACCTGAGACTGATCAATAATTACCCCACATTTCTGGGTCAAGCCTGCCACCTGCCTGCTTGCCTGCCTGCCTGCCTGCCTTCTCTCTCTCTCTCTCATAACAAAGATTATATATAGGGGCTTTTCATATAAGTATATGTGTGTGTTTATGTACGTAGATAATGAAGTTTTACACAGCACTTTTGAAAAGGATTACCATATTTCATTGTAATCACTCATATATAATTTATTTCTATAAATAACTCATTCACAAATAACATCAGGTCTTCAATTCACTGAGTAACTGGATTATCACCTTCTCCGTGTAATTCTCATGTTTCTTGTGTCCCAATTTGTCTCTTATCCATTCATAGGTTAGCACTGTCTGATAAACTATGCTTGTCAGAATCATCTTCCTGCATCTTCAAAAAGTCTTCAGTTTTAATGTTTCTGAAATTTTGCACCTAGAAAAATAGGAACTATTTATTTTGAAGTAATACTTTGAATCCTTTCAACTCCATGTTGATAAATTTTGTCACGTGCAAGTCAATTAGGGCTACATATGCGCTTTAAGCATAATACATAACTTTTCAGGGTGGAAAAAAGTTCCCTTCTGGGGAAACAGAATTATTGTTATTGTTATTGTTATTTCTAAACCATCCAATAATTGCATCCTGGGTGGAATACAAATCAATTAAAACCATAGTGTGTGGGTATCTCTCACACTCTCACACACACAGCATTGTCTTTCCTCGTTTAATGTGATCTTCACTGTGCTTAGATACTTCATATAAGAACCTATATATTTTACATCACTTCAAAGGGGTCAATAGCATCCTGGCATCACAAGCTCCTCCCTTTTTCTACATGCATCACAACATTGCACGCACAGCCAAAAGTGGTGCAGTTTGTGGTGCAATACTGCTATGCTATGTGACAGCTTGTGAACAGCACGTATTAGACTTCATAAGGAAGTCTTGGGCACCCCTAGGGCACCCCTGCTGCCTATTTAAGGATGGAGGCAGGGCTACCTTCCATTGCCATTAGAATACATCTTGCTGGGGCATTACAATCCACTTGCACATTCAAAATCCCACTTCTGAAACCTTGAACATCATGGCTCAAAATTGTCAAGAGGACATCATGCGAAAGATGTATTATTACAAAAGATTCTAGCATATAGGAATCCAGTACATGAACAACCTGTTTATTAACCTAAAGATGATGTAGTTTTACAAAGTCAGCATTGAAAGAGTTTGTAGAAAACTGTTTGGGCTCATCCTTTTTTAAACCAATGTTATGGTGAGACACGTGTTTGGAGAGTCAGAAATAAATGAATGCTAGTCCCCTCCAACAGAAGCTTCAAAGAAAATCTCAGCATTCACCATGATAGTATCGATCATCTCCACTATAGTTACTGTGAAGATTCCATTTAAAACTTAAAATGTCATGATTAAACTGGACATCTGTGAGGTTATAAACTGGTCTGTATAAATAAAAAAATTAATAAATGCACCCACTACACAGCATAATTTGGCCTATATGGCTTGTGTACTCTGAATTCTTCCAGCACATTGTAACAGTGTGCTCAGAGATCAGTTGTACATATCCAGATGATAGCTTGGTTTTCTCCAAGATCCCAGCTGCAAAGTGCAGTCTGATTACCTCCTGTAAGAAAAGATGAAGAGGCTAGAAGTAGAACTGTTGAAGCACCTCCTCCCCTCCTCCCATTTATCAAGGAAGGTGAATTAGACTCATGAAGGACTTGCACACCCAGAAGCTTCCTAGAAGAAAGAAGAAAGCCAAATGGAGGGTAGAGTGAGATGGAGGAATGAGACATAAAGTTCTGTCAAGAACTCATGTTCTAGAGTTTCAAATATTGATGATGATGATGATGATGGTGACAGTGACGATTATTATTACAGTGATTATGACTCCAGACACTTGGATGAAGAACAACTGTTGCAAGCCTCAGGGGCTGAGGTTCTAGAAAGGGAAGAGGAGGAAGCCACAGCTGGTGGTAATAGGAGACTCTCTACTGAGAAGGACTGAAGCAACAATCTGTTGGCTGGAAACTTATTGAGAGAAATGTGGTGCCTTCCTGGGGCATGCATTTAGGATGTGACAGAAATATTCCCAAGATGCTTTAAACCCACTGAAAAATATCCCTACTGATCCATGTGGGAACAATGACACAGCTGGACAGAACCTTGAAGACATTGCAAAGGACTATGAAATTATAGGGAGGAGGCTAAATAAATTGGGGGATTCTTCTTCTTAAAGGATATGGCCCAGTAAAAGAGATAAGAATACTGGGAGTGAACAACTGGTTACACAGATGATGCCAGTGGAACATTTTGGATTCTTTGATCCAAGATGAGGGACTTCTGATAAAAGATGGACTACACCTCATGAAAACTGGGAAGAATGTGTTTGGAAGGAGCCTTACAAGTCTAATCCAGAGGGCTTTAATCTGAATCCTGTGTGGGAGGGAGAGGAAAATCCCCAAACCAGTATCACACCATGTACTAAAAATCAGACAGGGAGTGTTATGCAGCATCTGGTGATGCTCAACTCTGAGCATGTAAATATAAGGAAGAATAGATCAAGTTGCATGACTCAAAGATTCTAGAGTCTAAATACAAATGCAAAGTGTATAGGGGACAAACAGGAAGAACCAGAAGTTTTAATGCAGGAAGACAAACATGATTTAGAAGACATTACTAAAACCTGATGGGAATGAAACTCATGAATGGAAAACAAGGATTAAAGGGAACAACATATGTTAAAAGAATAAGACAAACAAGAGGAGGAAGATTGACATTATATTTGAAGGATATATACACACAAATTGAGATTCAGGAATTTGAGCAGAAGAGCCCACTCAAGAGCATTGCCAAAACCAAAGGAAGAGGAAGCATCAAAGACATTGGGGTAATGGTGTGCTATAGCCATTACCAGAAGATCTGGATACTGCTGTCCTGACCAGGCTGCAGAACTTTCAGGGAAGAGAGACGTATAAAGGGAGGCTTCAGCTTCCCCAACATTATGGAAAACCAACTTAGCCAAGACTGCAGAGTCCCAAAAATTCCTCAGTGGTCTTGCTGATTATTTTATTCTCCAGAAAGGTGAAGAATAGACAATGAGATTGGCTTTCCTGGATCTGATCCTAAGCAGTGGCAAAGAGCTGGTTGAAGAGGTAAAAACAAAAGGAACCATGTTATCTTGGGGATCAAGATACCACAAAAAGAGAACATTGTACAGATCCACTAGATTTCAATAAAGATGTATTAGGTAGGATTCTATAGACAAAGATCCCCAGAACAAAAGGAATGCAGGAGGATTTGGAACTTGTCTAAAATAAGATATTAGAATTACAGTTGCACCCTTCCCAATGAGAAAAATATGGGCACAGCTTAGGAAACTATTGTGGATACACTGTGAGCTTTCAGCTGGGAAAAGATTAAGAGGAACATGCATAGGAACAGAAGATGGGTGTAATCATTGAGCAGATGTATCAGCAAGTAGCTAATGTCTGCAGAAAGACAGAAAAGTGCAAATGGAATAGGCTTCCAAGGGAAGCTAAAAGGAACAAAAAGGCTCTTTTAGCTTTACAAAACAGAGAAAAAAAACAGAAAGGGGCAGGCCTGCCGTTAGAAGATGGTAGGATAGTAACAGGTAACAAGGAGAGCGCAGAGATCCTCAACTCCTTCTTTGGAGAAGAAGAGAAATCAGAGAAGGGGAAATGTAGGTCCCAACTTCTAAATGAGGAAAAAAAGAGGAGCTGGGTAACTACAGAAATGTCAGCTTGACAGGCTGGACAGGCTCCAGAACAGATTACTAAGTAGTTGATTTGTAAAGATTTAAAAAAGAATCCATTGCTTGGCAGAAGCCAGCATGAATTTATTTTTAAAAAATCATGCCGAACAAGCCTGTTTCTTTTTGTCTTTGACTTAGTCTTGACTCTTGGCAACTGCCTGGACAAGTCCTTGCAGTTTTCTTGGCAAGGTTTCAGAAGTAGTTTGCCGTTGCCTCCTTCCTAGGGCTGAGAAAGAAGGATTGGCCCAAGGTTTAAGGTGGGACTAGAACTCGCAGTCTCCTGGCTTCTAGTCTGGTGCCTTAAACCACTACACCAAACTAGCTCTCTTTTATAGTGTTCCAATTTACTTGACCACAGAAAAGTAGAGGATATAGCATATCTAGGCTTCAGCAAAGCATTCAACAAAGTCTCCTATGAAATTCTAGTAGAGAAGATGGCAAAATGTGACTTAGCCTACGCTATCCTTAAATGGATACAGAACTCATAGTATTGCAATGGCTCAACCTCAAGCTGGAAAGAGGTGTTGAAGGGTATATTGCAAGGCCTTGTACTTGTCAACATATTTATAAATGAGAATGAAGGAGAAGGAGAAGAATAGATGTAATTCAACTGGGACAAATGTGAAGTCTTACATTTATGTAGGAAAGCTCAAAGGCATAATTATAGGATGGAAGAAAACTATACTGTGCTGCAATGCATGCAAAAAAGGTCTGGATCTTGGTGAATCACCAAGAATTTGAACTTGAGCTAACAGCCAAAAAAGCAAATGCAATTCTTCTGTTGCAACAGCAGAAGTATAGTTTCATGAGGAAGGGAACTCATTGTTCCGCTCTATTCCGTCTTAGTGAGACTGTACCTGGAATACTGCATCCAGTTCTGGGCACCACATTTTAGAAAGGACAATAAAGGAAGTCCAGAGGAGAAAATCCAAGATGATATTCAGAATCAAAAAATTATGAGGCACAGTTGGAGGTGTGTTGTGTATGTGTTTTGTTTTATTTTATTTTATTTTATTTTATTTTAGAGAGGAGGAAAGTGCAGGGAGATGTGATAGCTGTCTTCAAGTATTTGAAGACTGTCATACAGGAGATAGGGAAGAATTATTCAGAGCTTTTCCAGAAGAAAGGACAAGAAACAATAGATTTAGATCTGATGGTACAGATTTTTCTGGTCCTCAGAAAAACAATTCCAAATGGTAAGAGTTGTTTAGCAATGGCACAGACTGAGTCAGGAAACAGTGGTCTCTCCTTCACTGAAGTTGTCTAAATGGAAGCTGGATGGGCATCTGTCAGGGATGGAGTAATAGAAGATTCCTGCAGTGGCCAGGTGGTTGGGCTATACACAAGGCACTTTCCAACCCTTACTTTCTATGATTCCATGATTTGTGTACGTATTGTGCAGCTTGTCTATACGGTACTGTATTTTTTCACAGTGCCCAAAACAATGGCTCCCTTCATAATGGGTCACACCATATCAACATGTTCTTCAATATTAATTAGACAGAAGTTTTGGCCTGTACACATACATAATGTCAGATTCAGCCAGCATGGAACAGCAGGGCGAATGCGCTGCTCAGCTTCGCCTAGTCAATTTCACCGCCCAGGCGCTAGCTGTCAGGATTAGCCCAGGAAACTCCAGGAGACAGTACAGATTCAATCCAGCAAAGTTTAATGGCTTTACTCCCGTTACAGAAATCTTCTCAGAGTGAGAGCAAATTCCAGGGTCACCCTCCCAACCTCCCTTGCATTCTTTAGGGAGGGTCCAGTCTCATCCTCTTATCTGTTCCTCGTTGCTCTGGTGATGAGAGTAAGTTCTTAACCCCTCTTGTCCTGACTCTCACAATAGCAGAGAAAAAGGGGAAGTGAAACTGCGAACTGATGGCTGAGAGGTGGCTCAAACTGCAAGCGGATACTTTGTATCAGCGCGGCTTCCCTCAGGCACTGCAGACAAAGGGGAGCGCAGCGGCTCGTAAGCAAAGCAATCAGCGCATGATTGAGAACTTTACGCGCAAACAGGCAAACCCAACAAAGGCAACAACAGCACAACCCATAGACGGCAACCAGAAAGACAAAAGCACCGGACTGAATCTGCCATTTGGGCGAGGGGGGATTACTGCGGGTAATCTGTAACTAAGCAACGGGTAAAAGCGCGGGAACAGGGAAGCTATAAAATCCCATGTAAGCTATGCCAAGCCAACCCTGGCTTTGTCTGTACTTACTTATGTTACGCTTGAGTAAACTGCTTTGCCGAACACACATAAAAGGGTGGCCTAATATAAATATAATATAATTAATATAATATAATATATATTCAAGTCAGGAAAATAAACATGTTTATATGTGTTTCACTTCTTATCCTGGAATTAACTGTTTTCTAGAAGCTCATTTTCTGAGACACACTGTCCTAACCTGGCACACTCTAATTTTCAGATCTTCAGTTAGCTCGCAATTCTGGGTGTTGTAGGAAGAATACTCTGGAGGTTACCAGATTAGAAAAGGATATCTGGGCATACCCTACTGCTTTCAAGTGCTATCCATTGATCTTTTGAGCTGACACAAAACATTACTGGCATAACTGCCCCATTGCCAATACCTGTCCTGCTTCTACACCACTGAGTGATGTTGTCCTGATTGTTGAGTTTAGCCTTTTCAGAGATAAAGTTTAGTTTCCCTCTCTTTCACTTTCAGCACTTCATCAGCCAGTGGGGAAAACATTCACCAAGCATGCACTGCAGCAAACTCAGCCTGACCTCCTTTGAGCTGATTGGTCCGCCTCTCTTCTCACAACCTGTTTGGGCAAGTTAAAACAACACTAAATAAAGAAACATAAGGGAAGACAACAGAATAGAGAAATGGCAGACTCTGCTATGAATCTGCAACTAACTAGGTCCTACTGAAACTGGGCAACCACTATTATTTAGAGACAGGGAAACTGGCAGAGAAGCAGGAAAAGGCCAGCAACTTCCCTAATTAGGTATTTTCCTTACACTGAAATAAGGATGCCTCTCAACATTCCCAAACATCTCAGATCACACCCACAACAAATCAGTTGACCTCCAAGATTGTGGGCAACAAAGCATTACAGATTTGACATACCTTGCAGCTGTAAATGAGAACTGGTATAGCTAATGGTGACATAAGGATGTTTCATTTATAGGCTGGAGATGAGATGAGGCGAGATGAGGACAATGTTGCTGAGCCAGGGGTCAATAGTGGAATTGTCAGGGCATGATTGTACCATGTTCAAAGGCAAGTGGAGGGTTTTTTTGTTTTTTGTTTTCTTTTTTGGGATGTCTTTAAGTCAGTCTTGACTCCTGGCAACTACATGGACAAATCCATGTCAACATGGATTTTTCATGGCAACATTTTCCAGAAGTGGTTTTCCATTATCTTCTTCCTATTTATATTTTCTGGAATTCTGCATAATAAAAAAAAACACTGTGATCTCATTCAAAATTTATTTTTAGAATTTTCTGAATATTTTAATGTATTTCTTTCCAGTACTTTTGAGGGTTTATTTATTTATTTGTTTATTTATTTATTCATTCATTCAATTTGTAGGCCACCCATCTCAAATACATGACTCTGGGCAACTAACAATAATTAAAAGCAGAATAAAAACATTACAACAATAAATAATTTATATGACAGCCAAGATAAAAACCCAACCAGTACAACAATCAACTATGATATGGGCTCAACCACACACCCAGGGCCCTAGACTTGATAACAAAACCAAGTCTTCAAGACCTTACAAAAGGCCAGCAGGGTTGGGGCAAATCTAATCTCTGGGGGAATGATGTTCAAGAGAGTGGGTGCTGCAACAGAAAAGGCTCTCTTCCTGGTTCCCACCAGATGACATTCCCTAATGGACAGGACTGGGAGCATGCCTCTTCTGCCAGATCTAATAGGATGGCTAGATACAACTGAGAAGAGATGGTCAAACAAGTAACCCAGTCCTAAGCCATGAAGGGCTTTATACGTAACTACTAGCACCCTGAATTGAACCTGGAAGCATGCTGGCATCCAATGCAGCTCATGGAGCAGAAGTGTCAGATGAATGAGGAGCACACATACTTGCCTGCACTGCTGCATTTTGGAGAAGCTGAAGCTTCCAAATGCTTTTCATGAAACCCCTGTAGGACACATTGCAGTAATCCAGTCGGGAGGTGACCATGAGCAGAGCCTCCCAGTCCAGGAATGGGTGCAATTGGTGCTTAACAAGGCCCTCCTATTGCCTGAGTGGTGCTATAAATCTGAGTATCATCAACACCAACTGGAACTGGCCCCAGAGAAAAGAAGAGAACCAGCACAACACGGCACTGCTCACCTCCAAATCCTGAAGCTAGTCCAGAAAAATACCATGATCCGTGGTATCAAACACCACTGAGAGATCAACAAGAGCAAGGACAAATACAGCACCCCATCCTGCTCCTGCCAGAGATCATAAAAACAGAAGGTTAGAAACTGGACAAAAATTGTCCAGAACAGTCAGGTCCAGCGATGGCCTTTTCAGGAGGGGATGAACCACCACCACCACCACCACCACCACCACCACCACCCACTTCTCAAAGAGGAATTCACCTCCACCAAGATGCAACCACACATCAACTCCTGGGAGGTCTTAGCCAACCAGGAAGGACATGCATCTAAAACAGAGGTGGCTGAGCTAACAGTCACAGGCATCCTGTCCACTTCCTCAGGTACAACAGGATCAAAGTGCTCCCAGATAATGGTGCTAGACCAAGCTTCAGTCACCTCCACAGGATCTGCTCCAAGCTCGAGTCCAATGTCATGTAAATCCAAGTGATTTTATCTGTCAGGTGATGAGTGTATTTTCATAGCACCCTTGTCAAGTGAAGCTCCTAACAACCCCCTCTCACAAATGTTCAGGACATCTGAAACAAGGCTGCCAGATAGCTACCCACAGATGCAATAAGTGTGGAGAAAAATTGACATTTTGCCACCCTTATTGCCCACAACATTGGCCCTAACAGCGGCTCTAACCTGCGCTTGGTTGGATTCACTCTTCGTCATCTCCAGTGGCACTCCAGGCATCTCATAGAATCATAGGGTTGGAAGGGACCTTGGAGGTCTTCGAGTCCAAGCCCCTGTCCAAGTTTCTTCACCCACTTCATCTCCCCCAACTCCTCTGTAAAACAGGGGGAGTTTCAGGTTAGGGTTAGGGTTAGCGAACTGGAAAACAGTTCAAGTCCAGTTGGGAAAAGCCAGGGGGTCTCCACCACCATCCACTCCAAACATCCTCACCATAGACCCCACAGCCACATTCCAGAATCAATACAAAACCAGAGTCCAATCAGCAGTGTCCTGATGGGGGAAAAATGATAAAATTTGCTGCAGCATTTTCCACATTTACTATTATATGATTTGCCTATCTTGGTAATTATTGATAGAGTTATATCTGTAAAACATTTTATACCAATTTTCCCTTAAATTGTACCTTTTAGTGAATGTTATTTTTTTTCCATAGCTTTTCCCATTGTTGAATTGTAATTACTTCTTTAAATTTTAGCATCCACTTTATCATACAATTTGTGATTTGTTCCATCCCCATCACCTCCTTCATAGCAGCTCCTTGAATCTTCAGAGAACTTTTGTAGGACTTAGTCTCTAGTTTTTAATCCTCCTCACCAGCCTGAATCCATCCCATTGTGTCTATATCCTATACACCTATTCCAAGTGAGGTCTTATCAGAATAGAGGATTGATTATTCCCTGTTTTGGAAATTATACTGCAGCTTAGAGTTAGTGCAGTTTAAGTTTGCATTTGTCTTTTCTGCAGCACAACATATTGCTGGCTCATACTCAATTTGCAATCAGCTACTATTCCATTATCTTTTTCACAAGTAACTTTATTTGTGGTCAATGATTACAAAAGACATTTCCCAAAAGATTATGGGATAATTAAAATCCTCCAACATGCCTCTTTCAAATATCTGCTTTTGGAAAGTAGTAGACCCTGATTAACTACTGTATTGCTTTTATTTCTCCTTTTATTCATTTTACAAGTTGCTCTCAACATTGTCATTATTTTCATCCCCATATATTTCACCTCCTTCCTTTCGATTTATTCTATTCCTTTTGAACAAGTTAACACTTTTGCCCCTTGAATTTGCTTCTCTTTTCATTTCTCTTCCATGTACAGAATTATTTCCTCAGTACCTGCAGTAATACCTCCTGTATTTGGTTCAGGACATATTTATCCACTTCTATAAGCTGAAGTGTGGCCAGCTGTTCCAATCCACTTAATTTTTCAGGTACCACAATGATTTTGCATTTCCTTCATACAAGGTTTTCAGGCAAACCCGCAAATGTACTACACGCCATAACCATTGCATTACTGCCATTCATTTTCTGTTGTATTTGTTCTGAGTCCTAACATCACTTTTGGAGAAAAGTCTTTTGCTTCTTCTTATGTCCTACTCAGGATCATAGTTTAGCTGAACCAAGCAGGCAGTGCCACCAGAGTGGGAGGGTTAGACAGGGGTGTCTCCTGCCAGTCAAAAAATGAGATTATGTTAGGCTGGCAAGATTTGTTCTTTGGTACAAAATTCCATCTGTTTTTTGCCATCCTTTTATGAATTAACAAATATCCTTGAAGTTTTGTGGTAACCGCAACTGAGAAAACATTTTTAATCACATTTTTGAAGAGTACCCTAATCTTTTATGATGTACTGCTCTGTCTGTGTTATTTATTACTGATAAGTAATTTTTATTCTTCCATTTTAAGACGTTTTAATTATATTGTACTCTAAACCAATTTAGAAATTATTTTAACAAAAACTAGTACTGTATTTATGAGAAGTTACAAGTAAACTTCTAAATATTTTGCAAACTAACAACATAAAAAGACACATTGTTGAGACCGAATATTTGAAATAAAGTCAAAAGTCCATATTCTGATCATTCTGTTTTGGGGCAATAAAAATGTGAGGGTTCTCAATAAAGCTACATGGAAATAAAATTAAGCTTTAGCATTCAATAAAAAATAGATTTTGAAGCTTCCCACCAATTCCGTAAGCAATCAAATTTATTTAAAACAGTATTCCCAATGTTATCTTTTCTGCAATCTAAAAGCATTCAGTTCTCAGAAATGTTTCATCTTTTTAGTATTACAGATCTTGTTCTCTAAAATGCTAAAAACAAAACAAAGTGAGTGAGTGGGTGAGAGAGCGAGTGGAGGGCTGAGACAGAATGCCTCACTTCAGATCCCTTATCAACAAGAAAATTTACTAGGTGATGGCCCCTTTTCTCAGTATAATCCACCTGATTTCTGCAAATACATATTGTAGCCCTAGCACACCTACCTCTTTTATCTAATCTTATCCACATTTCAGAATTGAGCATGCACTAAGGAAGGAAGTTATTCTCATGATTTTGTATTGGACGCCATCATCAGAGAAGGGAGGAATAGGGAAAAGCCAGAAGAAAACATAAGGGCAAAAGGGGATGAGGGAAAGCTGAGGCTGGGAATGGAACAACAATAAGGTCATTTGTTATAGAAACTTCTCTTAAACTGTGTGCATGTAACGCAAGTGATGGTAATTGTGTTGCCCTCACTTTGGGGACTACATTGTCTGTCTCAGAAGCTTTTTCTAATTTCTCCCTGTAATGTACAATTTTCAGAATCTTTCATTCTAATGATTTTAATGCAATCAGCAAAACTATGCATGTAATTGTCTTTGGCACAACGTGTAGGCAGAGTGGCACTTGGGGAGAACTCCCTGAACCCCAGGCTCCAGCGGAGAATGCAAAGCAGGCCTGTTTTCAATCACTGCAGCAGAAGGCAGCCGGCAATGTCTGCAAAAAGCTGCCACAAAAAACATTTGTCGAAAGACAATGACAAAAAGGGGGGTCTCAGCTCGGTGCTATTCAGAGACAATTTGTAAGCGCGACTGCTGAAGTCGATCCAAACCCTCCTGAACAGCTGGAGCTCTGCAGTGATTGATAAGTGTGCCCAGGAGAACTTCATTTCTGCTTGAATGAAGACAAAGGCCCCATGATGCTGGGCGGATGGGTAATGTCACTATCATTAAGTAGCGAGAGTGGATATGCCAGACCTTCAGATGGGGACACACAGCTCTTGGGGGAGAGGTCAGGGCACACACACCTCCCTCAATCTAGCACAAAACACAACCTTTTCTAATTGAAGCCACAACACAAGTTCTTAGAGCAGTGATTTGGTTTTTGTAATCCCTCCACTTAGTCACAAAAATAAGTACTAAAGTTAACAAAAACTGGGATAATTGTCAATATTTAAAGTAGAGTATCTGTCCCAGAACAATCTGTTTTCATAGGTTAGCTATGGAAAACTAGATCAAATCCAGAAAACAAAATGGAAATTAATCTGGGGGTGGGGGAATGCTGATATTATGGTTAATAATAGTCACTGGAGAAGAGGTTAGGGTTAATCAGCTGTACTGCTGTACTGCTGATCCTCTGTATCCAACCTTACTGCTAGAACCTCAGATAAATGCTATGTTCAAATGTAACATTTAATTTTCTCTTAATTTAATTTACTGAGGGAAATCTTTTAGGTGAGAGCCAGTTTGGTGTGGTGGTTAAGGCACCAGGCTAGAAACCAGGAGACTGTGAGTTCTAGTCCCGCCTTAGGCACAAAGCCAGCTGGGCGACCTTGGCCAGTCACTCTCTCTCAGCCCTGGGAAGAAGAAGGCAAGGGCAAACCACTTCTGAAATCTTGCCAAGAAAACTGCAGGGACTTGTCTAGGCAGTCACCAGGTATCAACACTGACTTGAAGGCACACACTCACACACACACACACACACACACAAATCTTTTGGGGAGATTAAAACATAACACCTTCAATTTTGTAACTTCCTTTGATGCTCCATATTCAGAACAGGAGTTAGTAACTTTTGGGATGTCTTTTCCAAGGTGAGCCTTTGTTCCTATTACAGTCTTCTGCTGAGATTCTGCTCTATCTTCCATTTACACAGTCCATAAATCAACAAGGATTCAGAGTCAAGTCCTATACTAAGCGTAATAATTGTGAATCTCTTCCCAAAGAAGCTTCTGCAGTCTGGTATTAGATCTTTAGAAGGCATCATAGCAATGTTTCTTCTAGAGCAGTTCTTAAAGTAATTTTGTTATATTTTTATACCTTGTTTTGAATTATTTTTCTTAATGCTATTGAAGTTCATTTATTTTTCAGAAGTTGCTGACAGCAGTATGTTTTGCCCTGTATCCTGTGAAATTATGAAGAATTATGTTTATATGTTAAACATTCAGAAATACAGACTAACTTATAGGGGGAGTTTCCAAAACCTTTCTCATGGTGACCACCTTCTTCCACAGAGTACATTGTTTTCACTATATAAAGAGCACAAGAATGGTGCCCATATCACGTTGATTCCATTGGGATGGAAAAGAAGATGCTATTTAAAAAGTCATATTTCATTATTTTATCAAACAGGAATACTTGCCTAATATTAGAATATGAGACAAGAACATCTTTATAGCATCCTGAAATAATGCAAGGTTATTATGTCATGATTCACACGACCTCAAATTGAGATAATGAATTCCTGAATGTCAATAATGGTATCATATTTCCTGCTGAATATCTCCTAATGATCTTCACAGGATGCTAAAATGACTGTCATTTCAAAAGGAGCATTGGTTTGTTCATAGGAATAGTAGTGGAACAGGTAAAACGTAACACCGATATTATCAAGATGAAGCCAAAACTAGAAGTTCAACAAGAGACTAGAGCAGCCTCAGTGATATGGTTATTGAGACATGGGATGAGAAGGTCCCTGTATTCCACCAGAGAGCTCAGGCTTGTGGGGTTTGTTGCACAGGTTTGTTGTGAGGATAAGATGAGGGATATCCCAGTGTGCACTTTCTAGAAGAAGATGGTCCACTATTTTTTTCTTTTTTTCTTTTATAGCTCTCTGACACCTGCTCCAACCATGACTGCTAAAAGCTATTGACAGAGCCCAGAGTCCCCTATTGTAGGGGAGATGGGCGGAAGAGAAATCCAATAAATAAATACATACATACATACATACATACATGGTTTCCTATTATTTTGAACTGAAAAGTGTGCAGAAGTCATGTGGGCCTTCAAAAAACAGATTCTTAAAAAAAAAAAAATCCAGTGAAAGAAGCCCCAGTTATTGTGCCAAGTTGGTAAGTCCTGGCCTAGAGGAAAGACAGGATGAAAATATGAGTCAGAATAATGAGCACATCAAAAACATTATGTACAATAGCAGAAATTATAGATAAGTATATTATGATAAATGAGGCTCCCCATTATATTGTTCACATTTATCCCAAATGACCAAAACCTGAATAGCAAAATATGGTTCTGGCAGGCATGATGAACGCTTGGTAGAAATCTAATTTAAAAACCAAAGCACAAAAAAAGAAAGAAAGAAAGAAAAATTCCAAACCCTTTTTTGAAAACTTATCTTCTTCCAATATGTGAACCAGCTGCAATCCAATTAGTATTTAAGATAAAAAATGGCAAAATTTAATTCACATATACCTGTTGCTACTTTCATTTTTGACAAAAAGGGATAAAAATAGCTGGGCAGGTGGAACCTTCCTTTAGAGACCATTAACCCTACAAACTTTCAGCCAGATAGCTTCAAGGATTTCAATCCAATATTTTTAAAAACTATTCTCCAGGCATCTCTTTCAAGGAAAAGACAGTAAGCATGAGGAAAAGACAGGATAGCAGGCTCTCAATTCTCCAGCAGAGAACCTAGAGAGGAATCCTGATGAACAAAGTACAAATGGTCCTACTCCACCTTAAAATAAAAACTGTCAAGAACTATTCAAAAAGTCAGAAATCAGAAAGCTCACACCCTCTGACCATGTGCTCTTCTGGGATGACAGGCTTTTTGAGTCATGGTTCATTGACAAGGTTCATTTCTTCTGGAATCAATGTGTTGTTTATGGATTTTTATTTTTTTTTAATGGAGACGTTTGTTGTTTACTGAGCCCCTAGGATACCAAGGTGGTGTCTCAATCTTCCAGGTTTTGCATATTCTGGGGCAGCCTCCACTGAAATTCCAGGGGGAGACCTTTACCTGGTGTCTTCCTCCCTTAATCTGTGAGAGGGATATCGCTATATGTGAAAGATAAAGAGAGACCTTCACCTCCATGCCTTTATTGACAAATGAAAAGAAAATAAGGTAGTAAAAATTAAATAAATCTATAGCACTGCCTCCTAAGCCTCAAGTGTTAGAGATGAGGTTAAGGTAATCAACCCCCCCCCCCGCCCCACTTCCTTTGAAGTAGATTAGTCTCACATACAATAAATGAAATTATATTTCTTTTTTTAAAGAAAGGAAGAAAGAGAATAGAAAAAAATCCTTTGATTGCTTTAAGAAGCCAGATATAAACATTCAGTGGCAAAGGAGACAAATATAAAGAGCTGCTTCACAAAACTCAAAGGAAACTCCCATAAAAAGCTATCAGTTATAAATCTGGGACAGATTCAAAGTGTGAGGGATTTTCTGCTCAAAGAGCCCAAGATAGAATAAAAATACAATAACTGAGCTTGCATAAATATAATACACTTCAGAGATTATAATTATCAGAGACAAGTAAAGGTTGCAGTTAGAAAAGCACAAATTAAAGTAAATCAAAGATTTAATTGCAGATTTTTGGCTAAAACATTTACCTATATTTAGAGACACACAGAATTCCTGAAACAAAGGAGTCCTCTTTGATTCCCTAGGCCAGTGTTTCTCAACCTTGGCTACTTGAAGATGTGTGGATTTCAACTGCCAGAATTCCCCAGCCTACACATCTTTGACTTGCCAAAGCTGCAAAGCAATGCCCTCGAGTCCCCCAGATTCCTCTAGAGTTCCGACTTATACCAAAAGAAAAAGAAAGTTGCACTTTTTCCGTTGCTCTTTTTTCCTGAATTCGATGCATTCCACTCTCCCTCATTTATCCAGAGATCCGCCTCCAAAGCCTTTTCTAGCAAAGAATAGGGAGGGATCGGGGGAAATCTCTTCCTGCCTGTCCGAGTAGGAGTATGTTGCACTGGGGAAGATTCTGCAGGAGACGTTTGTGCCTTCCCTGTAAGGAGCGAACAGTCTAGAGCCCCACCAGGGCAGACTGGCTTCATAACATGCCTGCGTTAGTACTACCGTACATAGAATACACAGTGACCCAAAGACTCACCAGCAGAACAGGTTTTAGGGCAGGCCAACTTGGGAGGAAATGCAAGAACTCCATCAGCTGAGGAGAAGTGAAAAGTACCTGAGTGGAACTTTGCCAGGCTTCCTGCTGCTCCCCCCCCCCCGCCCCCCGACTTTGGTCCCAAAGCACCTGGAGACTCAGGGAGAGAGGAAGTCTTTTGCCACTGGCACCTCACCAGGAGAACAGCATGAAGGAAAGAGGAGCTGGGTGCTGCTACCCTGGCACCAATGGCACCTTTGAAAGCATGGTCCAAAGAGGTTCTCTTCTTTGGTGGAGCCATCTGAGAGCCCAGTAGCCTCTCTGAGGTAGTTTTCTCCCAAAAAAAGCCACTGGAAGAATCTCCTTGCAGGAGAGTGGGAGGAGAGATAGATGTGCCCCAGTTCAAGTGGTCGCTACTCAGGGACAGTGCGGAAGAATTTAAGCCATTGGAATATTAATAAATGTTTTAGCATGTAGTAGCAAATATTTAGCAGCCACTAGAAGCATAAGAAGAGTTTCTATATTGTATTTGTGGTTGTGCTTCAAGAGGAAGTTGATCAGAAGTGAGGGATTGAGAGGAGAAACTACCTAATGCCAGAGGACATCACAGAATCCCAGAGTCCAAGAATTATCATGGGGTCTTAAGCCCAGTCCCCCAGTCATTGCAAACCAAAGGAACTCCAGGCAGATGGCTGTCCAGCCTCCACCTAAATGCAGAGGGGAGGGGAGAGGGGAGTCCATCCCGTCCCTGAATCGTTTGTTCCACAGCTCAACTGCTCTTCCTGTTAGGAAGTTGGTTTCCCTAATGCTCAGTCGGAAGCTGCCTTCCTGAAGCCACTTGCCCTGTGTCCTGTAACCTGTAACCTGGAAGAAAAGAGGACAGGGTTTTAACTTCCTCTATGTGACTTCTTTCAGGTATTTAAAAAAAGCTACAGTATTATTTATTTCCTTAGTCACCCATTGATTTCTTTAATATTCTTGTGTACCACTTTTTTTTTCCTTCTGAACCATCTCAAAGTGGATTACAGTAAAAACAGCAGTAAAATGCACAACGATGCATTAAAACAATATAAAACAATATTCAGTAAAGAATTTTTTAAAATCCTCCTTAGTCATCTTTTCTCATGGTTAAGCATGCCCAGCTCCTCCAATCTCTTTTCATAGAAGTTAGTGTCTAAGTCAATGATCTCTGAACCTGTTCCAATTTTTCTGAATCCTTCTTAAAGTAAGGTGCCCAGTATAGAATATTGGAATACACCTTTGTGTTAGTTATTTGAGGGACTTCGTACTTTCTTTTCCTTTCCTTGTCTAAAAGACTTATTTCATGTGTCTCTACATAGCATGCCTCCAATTAGTTAGACCAATATACTCAAGGCCTTTCATGACGTACCTCCTCTCCCAATTCAATTTCCCTTCTTTCTCTTCTGTCTCTGATTTGTGCAGTTCTTGTAATCATCTGACTTGTTCTACCTCCGTAATGGGGGAGGGACCACAACCACAGATTTAAGTAACTCAGCTTTGTTATTACCATGTTTTTTCTTAAATAAAGTTTGTCTTTTCCTTTCATACAAATACCAATTTTAAGAATAGGTTCTTATAAAAGTGTTTCTCTCGCTATTTTTCTGCCCTATAAAGCTATCTGCTTTCCAGCACAGGACACAGTATTCAAAGTAAACTACGATCAGAGCAAAATCATAGAATCATAGAATTAGAAAGGACCTCAGAGGTACTCAGTGCAGGATCTGCTAAAGCATTTTGGACAGATGGCAATGCAGCCTCTGTTTGAAGACCTGCAGTGATGGGGAATATATACCTTCATGAAGCCACTATTCCACTAGTTGACAGCTCTTACCATCAGGAAATTCTCCTAATATGACAACCTTTAGATATATGAAGACTGCTGTCATATCTCCCTTTAATCTTTTTTCTGCAGGTAAGCACTTCCAGCTCCTTAACTGTTCCTCATAGGATTTGGTTTCCAGTTTTCAAATCATCTCGGAACTTGCTCAAATGGATTGATGTCCTTTGTAGAAGAGGTCTCCAGAACTGGACACTGTATTCCAAATGGGTCCTGAGCAAGATAGATTAGGATGGGATAATTGTCCTATGATCTGGACTCTACTTCTGTTAATCCATCCCAAAATAGCATTTGCCTTTTTAGCAGCTATGTCACGCTGTTGGCTCATCTTCAGATTGTAATCTGCTATAACACCCAAATCCTGTTCACATGTATTACCACCAAGGAAGCTCTCCCCCATCCCATGGTGCCTTTTATTTTTTTCTTCCCAGGCGCAAAACCTTATATTTCTCTGTGTTAAATTTCATCCTGTTCATTTCTAGATCATTTTAAATCTTTTGTGTCAGTTGCAAATTTGAAAATCATTCCTTCAACCCAAGTCATTAATAAAAATGTTGAACAATGCATTTTAATATTTAGCATTCCACAAGGTACAATATTTTCTGTGAATTGGAAACTATACAGTTCTGTTGTGGCAGCCTAAAATTGTAGCTACCTTTTCTGCAACTATATCACATAGGTAACTGATATTCAATCTGCAGTCATCTACTGTTCTAAGAGGTTTTCACAAGTACAATTACCAAACCAGGTATCTCCTACCCTATAACTCTGTAACTGATTTTTATAAATAACTTTGCACTTGTCTCATTCTGTTACTTTCAGTCCACTATTCTGAGCTTTCAACCTAGATATTCCACTCATTTTTTGTCACTGGGAAATGCATTCCTTCTACCTCTTCATCTAAATCCTTAAAATTTAAGAGAAAAGGGCCCAGGACTTAAATTTGTGGCACCTCACTTAGTGCTCACTCCATTTTGATGAGGGACCATTAACTTTCTAAGAATGATTTTTGAGTTAGCTAGCTTATAAATGGTCAAAGCATTAATTTGAATGGTTTTAAGGCTGGGGTGGGCTACCTAAGCTATAGAATCATAAAACTCCCTGAGTCAACTCCTGTCCAGTGCAGGAAACTAATTTCCATCTTCCCTTGGAGATGCTTGTCTAGTCTCTGCTTGAACCCATTCAGCGAAGGGGAGCCCATTGCCACTCTGGATCAGTCTAACAATGACCCAGAATGCTAATGGTGGACTCCTTCTTACCGGAGATTTTCAGGTGGAGGTTAGATAGCCAGCTTTAAGGGATAGTTTATCAGATTCCAGCAATGAACAAGGGATTATACTGTGAGGTCCCTTCCAACTCATGAGGGACTATTTAGGTTACTGACCCCAACCCCTGCTTAGTGCAGGAATCTGGATTAAGCATATCTGACAGGTGGCTGCCTGCCTGCTTGAACACATCCAGTAATAAGGGATCTACCGCTTCTCTGGGCATTTAGTTCCAGTGTTCTGAACTGCTCTTATCATTAAGAGCTTTTTTCTATAGTAACGTTTTACCAGAAACAGTGTTCTAGTTACTTAAATCCAAAACCCCATGTTTTTTATTCTGGGGATAATAAAAAAGATTATTATTAAAGATTATAAAGATTATATAAAGATTATTAAAAGAAGATCAAGACTGATCTTCTTTTAGGATGGGTATGTGAAGAGTACTATCACATCTCCCCATAGTTTTTTAGCCTCTCTTCAGAGGACAATTCTTAGTCCTCTAATCATCCTTGCTGCTCTTCTTTGAACTTGTTCCAGTTTATATGAATCATTTTTCAAAAATGATGTCCAAACAATACTTGAGCGGTGATCTTACCAATACAAAGGAAAGTAGAGTGATTATTTCCTGTGATTTAGAAACTATACTTCTGTTGATGCAACTTAAAATGTTTTTGCAGCCTCATCACTCCACTGACACTCAATTAATTTGTAATCATTTACTATTGCAAGATCTTTTTCACAAGCACTAACAGTGACGTACCAAGGGATGGACAATGGGAGTGACCCAGCCCAGGTGCAAGCAATAAAGGGGTGCATTGTCGGAGGAGGTTATCTGGAGGGTCTGTGGCAGGGTCGCTGCTACCAATGAAACCATCAGCTGAATGGTGGTTGGCAGAATGGCACAGTAATGGAGTAGGACAGTGGTGCTACTTGGCAGTGGTGTGGTAAGCCAACCTGGATCCTTCAACTGCTGCTCAGCCCCCTGATCCGCTCCAGATGTCAAATATAGTAAGTACACCACCGAGCACTAGCTGTAAACTCATAGGCCCACTGTGCTGTTTCCTTTTATATGTACAATGTACAGATGAACCAAGCTTTTCACATCTTTAAAAATAACTGCATAACAGATACTCCTAGTCTTGAAGAAACACCAAAAAATAGTGGTTTTGGTGGACTCTAAAGCTAAAGTAATTAATAAGCTTTGGCCAATAGCTTAGCAGTCCATTATTATAGAAAAATGTCCCTGCACTTTATTTTTTAGGTGACCAACATGGTCTGTATATTTTCCTTCCTTCCTTCCTTCCTTCCTTCCTTCCTTCCTTCCTTCCTTCCTTCCTATTTTCCCTCTATCTCAGGGTGATAACACTGTACAGGCTTCCAAATCCCTGCAGTTCCTGGAGGTAAAAATCAGTGAACCTAAATAGATCGGTGATAATGTTATAGTATTACTGAACTGGTCATTCCCCCCTCCTTTCATTGCCTGACCCCTCTCTTGCATGGTTCAAGGAATTGGCAAAACTCCTTGACACAGAAATTGGAAGACACTTTATCTGTCTGTGGTAATTTTCACTGGCTTTGATGGAAGAACAGACACATGCATGCTTTGCAAGAGCTCTTTTTTCTGGCCATGTTCCATTGTTTGAACTTTTCTTGTGTACCATCAGGAATTTCTCTGTTTAAATTCATTAAGTAAAAATACTACAAGACAGGAAAATTGGCTAATAAAGACCATGGGTAGTTTTATTTTGATAGATTCAGAGTGCTTCTAAATTAGCAACTTTATCACATTGTTATGTGTTTCATATGCCATTAGATCTTCGATAATTTTGGAGAGATACAACCCTTAGCTTCTAAGTTTAGAGGCAGGGTATCCCCTCCCTGCCCACCTCCCATGGATATAGCAAAAGAAGCTGCTTCAAGCTGCCCTATGGGAGATAGGAGGGGAGGCAGGAACTGGTTCCAAGTGGGACAAGGAGACATGTCCAGGGACAGAGGAGAAAACAGCTTTGGGCCAGTGATGCACAGAGAACATATACCGTATTTTTCCGACAATAAGACGCCCCCATGTACAAGACGACCCCCATTTTTCCAACCCCAAATTAAGAAATCAATATTTTAAAGATAGTGCAGAACACATTTTTATTTAGTAATTAGCTAACATTGACCTGATACACTCGGTGGGAGGAGGTCCAAACCGTCTCTCTGCAGCTCTATTTCCATGCTCTTTTGCATAACCGATTACATTCAAGCACGAGTGAAACTGCCGATAGCTTCTCTCTGCAAACAGCCTTCTCTAATTGGTTTGTTCAGCATCAGCTGACGTCAGTTACATCAGGCTCGTGATTGGAGGAAGTCTGTTTGGGAGACAAGCTATTTCACTCGTGATTGGAGGCTAGCAATAGGAGGAAGCCTGTCTGCAGAGACAAAGTATGGGCAGTTTTGCCACCGCACGGTTCTCTCCTCGCTGACTTCCTTGAATAAGACGCCCTTCAATTTTTACGGTAAGGATTTTAGAAAAAAGTATCGTCTTATAGTCGGAAAAATACAATAATTTAAATCTATTTAAAACCAGTATCATTTGACTTAGAAGAATGTTGGATTGTTATCTATGATTTAGTAGGAAAGGGTATGAAACCAATATGTTTATTTTAATTATATTAGGAGAAAGAAGCTTGACCTTAGCCCATATAGATCCTTCTTTTCTCCTGCCCCTCCACCCCTTGAATTTGGATCAGGAAGAAACCTCCCACTGGCCTCAGATGGTGCATCTCTGCTGAACCAATCAAAAGCGGTTGCATGATGGTAAGTGTGTAATCATCCCCTAAATCTGTGCAGGACTTCTGGAAGACTTCCAGCCTCCCCTTGCCTTCAGAATGGCAAGGAAAGCAAAATATAAAAAATAAAATAAAACACAAGAAAAATTCAACATGTATCGAGTGTTGATCTTTAAAAATTGTTAGACCAGCACAAAACACAGTACCTAATATATTATCACATAAGTTAAAGCAACCATTAAAATAACAAAAGAACAACCTGTTGGTGTTCTTAGAAAATTATGCAGATCTGTGTACTGGTTTCTCATTTGGAAAGATTGTTCCTAAGTTTGCCTGTTCTAATACTACTTTTGGAATGTATTTTATTTTCTTTTACTTTCAGTTTCACATAAAGCCTTTTCATAATATAAGGAAAGAGTAGCTTTAGTCATACCTGGCATTTCCTGCTAACTCTAAGAATACAATGCCAGTCAGTTTTTAGCCTATTTTGACCCGTCTTCAACAAGTGCAATCTAAGCCTAGTTTTATCCACCACATAGTCATGCTATTTTCAGCAAGCTGACACTCCTAAGCTAGAGCCTGCCTTGCAAACTAACTAACTGTGGCTTGCCTATTATCAGATCTGAGGTCCCTGCACGTTCCTCACTTTTATCTCCTGCCTTTAATTTTTTTTGCTCACTGCTTAATCTTCTTCTATGTATTGTGTAACACTGTTTTCCCCAAAAGGGAATGGTATGAAGGGTGTGCATTTTATTACTTCATGGAAGCAAATGAAGATTGGAAAATTGGTTGAGTCTTTTGCCTGTATATTTATTGTGTGTTATGAAGTTGCATATATTGTGACAGATGTTAATTTATGGAATAGGCTTCTTCTGTTGTGTTAAGGAATAATCTGATTGTAGATGCACTGTATTTTAATCTACAGATAATATATTGTGGTTTGCACTGTGTATTTTTTATTTCATTACAGGAGCAGAATAAAAGAGGTTCTTACTACTATGACTATTACTATAGTAGACTACTAGGAATAAAAATCATTATCAATAACCAAGAACTAAAATGTAGAAAAATTCTTACAAAACTGATACTCCAATTTAGACATCAACTAGAGGGAAACTGCATAATTTAAGTGATTTTATGTAGATTTATCTGGGAATAAACTCCACTGGAAACAGCATGGCTCATTTCTAAGAAAGCATGCATAAATCAGTTAGAACAATTATTTTATCCTGAAAAGCTTAGAACAGTTTTGGAAAATCATAGCCAGGTGCCAACAGCATGGGCTCTGAGCCAGCCTCTCTAGAGAGAACAGTAATTGGGAATCTACTGGCAAAAAAAAAAGTCCCGTTGGATGAGTCAGGAAACTGAAGTTCAATCCACCAGCAGAGAAGAATAAAGCAGTTGGAAGAGACAATGCACTGATCGATACTCTCACACTTTAAGAAGATCAAGGTTGCTATATGAAACCTTATTTTAAATAAGCTGGTGGCTTATGTTATGATATCACAAAGAACAAAAAATTAAAAATGTATTATTTTTGATGTCAGCATGGTTAGGAACCGACTATGGAAGGATAAATATATTGTGCATAGTCTCTTGAAATTTTGGGAAGTGCTGCAGATACAGTTGAAATGGTCTCAAGAGCTGTAGTTCTAACTGCATGGCAATATTGTGGCTCATAATCTGATATTTTGTTTCTCCCCAGAGTGATTTCAGGGGACTCTTAATCTTGAGTGACCCGCTGGATAGCTAGGGATCCTTTATTATATTAAAATAACAACCACTGCCCTCTCCAAGAAGACTGAGGATGGAGATTCAGGGAAGAGGAAGTTAGGAGTTCTTTAAATCTCAGGGGATTTTGGCCAGGGGGTGGGGACTCTGCAGGAAGCAGGGACCCAGAGGAGAGACATTTCATGCATTTGGCCTGATGATTAAGGTCCAAAGCCTTGGAAGATCTGGGAGAATGAGAACCAGTAAGGTAATGTTGGCAGGGGATGTTTAATTTGATCATATCAAGAGAGGTTTTTTTTTTCATTGTTAACCGCTGCGTGCTCAAGTCTGCATGATTTTCTATCTGCTGCATCCTCTATCTTTCTATTTCTTTGTTTTCTGAGACTGCTTAGAGATTACTAACTACTAGCTTTGGAATGCAAATCTCAGTCACTTTAACTGGTTGCAGTTCACTATTTTCTCAAACACCTATTTCATTTCTTTTATTAAAATAAAAATCTTTCTTTCCTTGATGATTTCAATGCAGGATTTGTAATCTAAACACCATGCTCTTTGAATCCATTTTGTCCTGATAGCCATGATAACAGAGAAAAATGGAGCTATTTATTTAAAAGCATATTCCAGTGGAAGGAGATTTCCTGTTCTAACCCATCCAGATTCCAAGTGATGGGGGCAACTCCCTATTCAAGAAGAGGTGGGGGCAGTATAGCTCCCTGCTCAGGTTGAACTCTTCCACCTGGGGAAGTAGCCACACACAGGCCTCCAGAACTCAGATAGATGGAATGTATGGGGAGAGATTGTTGGAAGAAGTGTTCTGTGTTCATACAGAGTGGGACCCAAGCTATGCAAAGATTATTGAAGCAGGTTTTATAACTTTAATAGAAGTTTAATTTTCATGGAATACATGATGCAGGCAGAAAAGACTAGCTAGGTCCAACTTACCAGGATGGTGAGGAAAGTCAAGGGGAGAGGACTCTTATACAGTCATGCCTAAGGAACAAAAGCAAGAAGAAAGACCCTGAGATTAATAATCTCATAAACAAAGAGCAGGCAGAGTCAGAAATAAAGAGGAAATTTAGGTACGGAGCCAGTTCCTTCTCTGTCTAAATCCCATTACCCTCTGTGGTTATGAGGTCTGAGAATAGCTCATCTGAGGTCACATCTTCAATACCTTTTTTCACTGGCCCCCACAGCTCCTTAGTCTCTCAAAGAGCTTGTAGGAGCCTCTGGGGTGCCTGGGTACAAGGCTGAAACCTCTTTCCCAGAAGCCCCCTGGTCCTTCATTTCCTGACGTTACCTCCTGCTTTAGGGTAACAGCTTGTAGTTCCTGCTGCCACCACGTATCTTCCTGAGGGCACCTTTTCTGGAGTATTCCCTTAAACCCATGGTGTGAGAGAAGTAGGGTGTTCACAGTTTGCACTGCTTTTCTGGAGATGAAAAACAGCAAACAGCAAAATGTGAAATAATCTTTATTGCTCCACCTCCTGGCCCTATAGCATTGAGGCATGTAACAACCCCACCAACCCCACCCCGCAAGTAGCAGCCTCCGGATATTGGGACAAGATCTTGACGGCATAACTTGGGCAGCCCAGGCCAGTGATATACAGCAGGGTATCATCAGCATATTGATGATACCTGACCTTGAACTGGTAGATGTCTCTCCCACTGGCCTTGTTTAAATGTTAAACAGGAGCGGGGAAGCATGGAGTCATGTCAGGGACTTCAGGCTCAATCTCTCCCCTCCTGGAAACACTGACTGGAACCCACAATCTCCAGACACTGCCCATGTAGCTAGCAGGATCCAAACTGAGCAGCTGATGATGTTGTCCTACATCCCAGCCCTGCTGGGCAACAAATCTCACTGCATCATCCTCTGTGTCAGTGCTCTGTGCAACAAGCTCTAATTAGAAAATGTGCTGCTGTATTGAGTAAATTAAAGTTTCCAAGAATCTTTCAAAGGCATTTTCATACCCAATGTGCAATAATAGTGCTAAATCAAGTCATAAGCCAAACGATAGATATTATACCCCTTCTTCAAGAATGAGTAAAGCAGATGTACCAGCTTTGTCTCATGAAATATGTTTCTAGCTTCTGCCATCACCTGGACAATCAGGAGCAATGGCAATCAGGAGCACAGATCAGTTAGCCTGATCTTTAAGCAAATTTGCAACCCCATCTAGACTAATTATCAATTTACCTCACATTTATTTCTGTCTTCTTTATGCAAAGTGCTGTCTCGTTCGTTATTACACCCAAACTTTCATTTTACTATGTTCATTTATAGCTGCATATTATCTACTTCATATTTGGCCTCTGCTAGAAATCTTTCAAAATTAAACAGTTATGGAGGGGGTGAGTACAGTTTGACCAAATAAAGGCAAAAAAAATATATAAGAGATATCAGAGTATTCCAATTAAAACAAATCATCCCGGAATTATTAGAAGACCATATGTGCTTCTAAACCGAAAGAAATATTTTGGGCCTTGTGCAAACATAGCACTTCTCTGCTACATGTTAAATCAGTTTGTTCTTTTTTCTGGTTTCTACATGAAAAAAAGTTGTGTCTGCTTTAAGGGTAGCATTAATTGTAAGAGTCAATTCTTTTAAACAGTGGCTTTACCAGTAGGTTTCCAGGTCCAATTTAAAGTGCTAATCACCACCATTTATAGCTTGGGTCCTTGTTACCTTCAGGACTATCAGAACAATGAAAAGTTCACCCCTAGTCCACACAAGCTGTGAGAAGGGGAAGCAGATTCTCTCAGGGGAGTCTCCTCATCCAAAGTGAAGATGTCCCCTAAGTGTCATTTTGGAAAGTACAGTTGTCAAGACCATGCTTTTTCAATGGACCTTTAGAAGACAGCACACAACTTAACTAGAAGCAATCAACCCAGGGAGAGAGGATCTGGCCATACATTGAGTTTTATTTTATTGTTTTTACTCTCAACAGTTTTATGATTGTTTATGGCTTTTATTTTACAAATACAAGAATATGAAGAGACATATTATTTAAATACATACATACATACATGCATGCACACATGGCATCTTTTTTCAGGCTCACAACAAAGCCTGTTTAAATGAATAGCGAGAAGTGCTGTGCTTGTGTCATGTAAGGTCCAGCAAACTCGTCCAAACCATTTCTGAATCAAGCACTGCCCTGCTGTCTCAAGTGTCTTCACATAGCTATAAATTTCTGAGCCATGTCAGAGAAAGGCTTGGATATAAATGTCTCCAAACTAGGAGCCTTCAGTACCTCCTTTGTAATAATTTCACCACTTGAGACACAAGAACCGCGAGTCAGCAAGGTGTCCTCTCTCAAGAGCCCAACACCAGGTACATACCCAACACTGAAAGTAAAATTCATCAAAAGGAAATGGACCCAGGATGGAATGCAACAGTTGTTCTCTACCCATCAAGTGTAGACAGCTTTTGCACTAAAAAGTTGGCAAACCCAAATGAGAACCTGTTTGCTCTCTCCTGCCCAGCTCTCAGTAATGCATGCCAGATCATCACATTTATGAGGTCAGAATGTTTATATGATGTGGTTTACCACATGGAGCTTCACACATCTGTCAATTATGGCCAAATTGCCCTTTGATACATATGAAAGCAGTTCTTAACCATGTGAAACAGTGGATAAGAATGCCACCATCCCTTTTAGTGTGAACAGATTGGTTACCCTATTTTCCTAGCAAACTACTTCTTCAGTCACTCACTCCCAAAGCCATAAGGTTATGAATAAGGGATAGGAGTGAAAGACAAAGGGAAATTGTCTGACCTAGCCTCTCATTCTTTCAGCAGACCCCACTTCTTGGCAGGCTAGACAGCTCCACTTCAGACTAAATTGAAAAAAATCAGCTTTGGGATTTTTGTTTATTTCTGAAACTGGTTTTTTTTTCTTTTTTTCCTCTGCAAATTCCTAAGTAAAATATATCACAGTCTCAGTCTCCATAAAAATTGGACTATTTTTATTTTAATTTTGAAAACAATTTCGGTGTCTCTGATGAGGATCCAAGTAGGAGGTGTAGCTAGGTCATCCATCCTGGATGGCAGACAGAATTCCATCTGCCAAGATCTGAAATGAGAAAGTAAATGTTGATGAAGTCAGAAGAGGAAGAGTTCTCCACTAAGCCTCCACCACCATGCCTTCAGCAGTTCTCTAGAGAAAAACGGCAAAGGAGCTAGGTTGGCATCTCTAGGGAATGCACCCCTCCCTCACTCCATATTCAGAACACTGAATATGAAATGCCAGAGGAGCGATCAATCTTACTTTGATGGCACAGGAGCTTCATTTGTTAGTGCAGAATGGGAAGGGGGCTGTTCTGATGCATTCACTGATTCTTCAAAACACATTTCAATGCACTGGCTTGCCATTGCTCATTTTGTTGCGATATCAACTTGGTTCATAGAATGAGAGTAGCATGTCCGCAATGATCTTTTCTGTAGGTGGAATGGAAAGGGCAGTCATGTTTCCACAGCTGTAGTCACCTTTGTGCACAGACATGCAAACAGGTCAGCATTAATAGTTGGGGGTTACTTTGCCAACTAGGAAATAGCACCTATTGTGCCATTCCTATTCTACCAGCAGGCCCAATGAGAGGCTGCTTGAAGTAGCAAATTCTGGATGTCATGAATGGGTTGCAAATTGCAGCTGAGTTCATACATGACCACATCCTTTATTTTTGCATGCAGAATTACAATGCAACATCAGTGCAATTCATTTCTATAGATCGTTTTATTTCAAAGAAACCCATTGTATCCCATCCCCACTGGTGGTGGACAGATTATGATGAAGTGAATTCATATTCATCCTGCCTGCCTCAGCTTTCCTTCCTGCTACTTACCTCCTATTCACTCCCTCCTTTATTCAGTTTCTTTAAACACAGTAGTGATTGTGAGTGTGCACGTATTTATTTTATATGTTACATACATTCCAGAACTGTAAAATATCATGCTGATATTTCTGTGTGGTTTTGTCATTTTTGTTTTTGTAACAATGAAATCATTTTTTGTTTTGTCTTGTTTCTAGTGAAAACTTTAATAAGATAAATGCAACCTGAGTAACATTAAAATAAATTATGCTTAGAGACCAACAATCTGGACTTATCTGCTAGAAGTTGGCAGATGCTTCATAAACCCATTTGTAGGGCTGAGGGAGGGGGGCAACTGATTAAATGTGTGTCACGGGTTACAACACAAACTCTACCTCTGTGTACCTGTGTGCAATATCACAATGCAAGTAGAAAAGGACACATTTGATCATTCTGACATCAACACAGTTAAAAACAGAAGCTTGTGCCTCCATTTCTTGTCTTCTGGATCAGTGCTGGCATAGAAGAGGGGGGAGGGGTTGTAGGTTGCTTGCTTGTTTTAATAAAGATGCTTCTTTGCAGACACCATTCACTCCTATAGACTTGAAAATGTCCCTCCTACTCTGAAAGCAAAAGTGAAAAACATAAGTAGAAATGAATGACTATCTAGTTGTTAAATCTTGTTTTGATATTTAAAATTTCCACTATTCTGAGTGAATTTGAATGTCTAAAAGAGGGATTCATGGGTGGGAATCTAGAGAGGCAATAATGGGCACTGTTCTGGGATATGGGAAGTCATCTTCCCATATCCCAAATTTCCATAATGAAGTTATTTGGAACATCCATACTATTCCCAGAAGCCAAGAATTGGAGGGGAACATCAAGTCCAGTTTCTGCCTGGTGTAAGACTTCAATTTAAAGCATCCCAATTAAGTTGGAGAGGCTTAAGGCTTTGTTAGTAATTGGTTCCCCTTCTTATTGTTAGCAATAGATTCCTGATCTACCCCCGCCCTCACTGCCCCCAAAATCTGCCTTTTTGTAACTTAAACCCAGATTCTGTTTTTATAGTCCAGATCAACAGGGAATATGTCATACCGTCCTTCCATGTGATAACTCTTGGGCAGTGTGTCTTAACCTTGAGAACTTTAAGATGTATGGACTTCAACTCCCAGAATTCTCCAGTTAGCATGCTGTCTGGGGAATTCTGGGAGTTGAAGTCCACACATCTTAAAGTTGCCAAGGTTGAGAAACATTGCTCTTGGGCACCAGATGAGTGCTATCATTTCACCCTCAATTTTCTTTTCTCTGGGCTTTTTATACTCAGTTCCTTCCATTTCTTTTCATAGGTCTTTGTTTCCTGTCCCTGGTAACTTGATATTATAATTATTTACAATTCAAAAATTATTTTCAGATGCATTGTGGCTAAACCAGATAGCTTCTATCTTATAACTGTATTTTTATTTATTTTTTATAAATATTGAACTTTATATCAGTCACCATATTGAAAAGAAATAATTTTCTTTCTAGTTTATCAAAAGTTATTTGGCATTGTATTCATAACTTCTAAGGTATTAGCTATTCTACTCAGTTGTGTCCACCTATGCATTTAATAAGTTTTCCCACCTTCTCAGAATCGTTAATAAAAATGTTTGAAAAGCATTAAATCTAGAAAGAAGCCTCACCAACATTCCACTTGATCTCTCTTCAGTTTGAAAAGAAATCATTGACAAGTACTTTGACTTCAGTTCTCCCGCCAATTATTACTCCACCTAGCAGTAATGCTATCCAGGGGTCTGTTAACCAGCTCCATAATCAAGGTGCTATGGAACTCTATCTAATGATTTGTTTATGATATATTTATAGCATCTCCACAGTCTACTAAGGAAGTTTCTCAATCAAAAATTAAGCTTAGATGGGCAGAACGTATTACTGATAAATCAGTTCTGATCTCTGGTAATCACTGCAGGGGTTCAACATGTATACTGAATCTTTTTTCCAAGGATCTGAGAATTCAGCTGCAAGTTGCTTCAGCTTCCAAAGATGCAATTCATTGAGAGCCAGGGAGATGAGCTCTTTGAGGACATGTAAGTATTCTATGACAATCTCTTTATGAAACTAACACTGCAATCCTGTGTTTTCCCACTTGTTTGGTGAGCTGCTTCCCCAACTTACATCTAACCATGGGACAAGCACTGGCAACAACTTTTTCTGCTTTGCTGTCATGACTCTGCTTTCATCTTGTTCCCAACCATGCATGAGAACTGTCTTCAGCTATATCAGAGTTAAACTAGAGGTTTCTTCCTTAAGTCAACAACAATCCGTAAGTGTTTAATACCTCACATGCTTGCCTATCATTCTGTCATTGGTGTAGTCAGGTTACTCATAGGGGGTGAAATCAGCCTGGTGCCTGTTGGTCATTTCAGGCTGATGTTTTGTTTTATTTTATTTATCAAACTTATATGCTGCCCAGCTCCCAACAACTTTGGGTAGCTCACAACAATTAAAACAAGCCAATTACAATAAAACCAATTATAAGGAAGAATAAAAGATAAATGATGACAGGAGCAGACTGGATGGAAATGAAGCAAGGGATTTCCCTCCCTCACCACAGGCCTGTGTGAAGAGCCAGGTCTTCGTAGCTTTTCTAAACAACAGCAGTGTGGGCCCATCGAGATCTCAGTGGGAACCTTATTCCAGAGGGCAGGCGCTGCTACAGAGAAGGTGCGCTTCTGGGGTCCTGATAGATGACATTATTTAATTGAAGGAACCCAAAGTGTACCAACCCTGAAAGATCAAATTGACCAGGCAAGATCAAATTGGCCAGGGAGACAGGCGGTCCTCAAGTAACCAGGCTCTATGCCATGTAGGACTTTATAGGTAACAACCAGCATGACACCTGGAAGCAAACTGGCAATCAGTGCAGCTCATGAAGCAGAGGTGTTACATGGGCATACCAAGGCATGCACCTCACTGTCTGCACCGCTGCATTCTGGACCAGTTGGAGCTTCTGGGTGGTCTTCAAGGGCAGCCTCATGTACAGGGCATTGCGGTAGTCAAGCTGTGAGGTGACCAGGGCATGAGAAACTATCTGAAAGGCCCCCAATCTATGAAACGGAGCAACTGGCACACCAGATTAAGTTCCACAAAGGCCTTTTTGGCCACAGCTGCCACCTGCTCTTTGAGCAGGAGCTGTGAGTCCAGGAAGACCCCAGATTGTACACCATCCTTGAAAGGGGAAGTGCAATCCCATCCAAGGTCCAAGATTAATATCCCCAGATTTGGGTGGCCCAAACACTCACAAACACTTGATCTTGGTAGGGTTGAGTTGGAGACAGTTTTTACCCATCCAAACCCACCAGCCTCCAGGCACTCAGACACAACCTTGATAGCATAACTTGGCCAGCTCAGGGTCGAAAGATATAATTGTGCATCATCACATACTGATGATACCAAACCCCAAACCAACAGATGACCTTACCCAACAGTTTCATGTAGATGTTGAAAAGGAGGGAGGAGCAAGTAGAACCTTGTAGCACCCCATACAGGAAGGACCTAGGCAGCAGTTCTTCCCCCACAACCAATATCAACTGAAACCGGCTCCAGAGAAAGGAAGAGAATCACTGTAGAATGGTGCCCCAATTCCCAACCCACCAAGCCAGCTCAGAAGGATTTTGTGGTCATCAGTACTGAAAGCTGCTGAGAGATCAAGGAACAGAGGGATAGATGCACCACCTCCATCCTGGCTCTGCCACTGGCCATCAACAAGTGCAACCAAGTCTGTCTCAGTACAAAATACTGGCCTGAAACCCTACTGAAATGGGTCTAGATGATCTGTTTCCTCCAGGATTCTCATTAGCTGCAAACCAACCACCCAACAGCCTTTCCCAAAAAGGGAAGGTTGGAGACTGGTCACTGGTTGTCAAAAGCCATTGGGTCCAAGGATGGCCTCTTGAGGAGAGGGTGCACCACCACCTCTTTCAAGGCAGGAGGTAACATGTAAGTATGCCCTTTCCTTCTGGTTTCCAGGCATTCTCCTCCATCACCACTTCTCCCTGCCCAATGAAGTGGACAAAATGATGGTGCCTCTGTTGGGTTCAGTGGACACATATATTTTGAAATACCATCGTTCTCTTGCTTTATTGTACTCTCAGGAGAGAGCAGGTTTAAGGTTTTTCAAAATTCTGCCCTTAGACAAGTCTGTTCACCTATTCAGTCGTCTTGTGGAGGGACAGAATTTTGAAAGAGAGCTAAACTTGTACTGTCCTGAGAACAAAAGCAGAAAAGTGTGGGTCTAGCCATCTTTCAAACAAGGGAACATCAGTCTTTGTGTGCTTTGTATATTCATGGGGTGTGTCCATGGTTGTATGACTCGGCTCCCTTCCCAATCTCAATCCATCACCTTCACTTCTGTTTGTGATCCTAGATAACTTCCATTTATCAGCAGGATACAAGGCATCCAAAAGGTCAGAGCTCAGATGTCAAATCCTGCCATATTTCTACTGCATTGCCATGATCGGTGAGTGGTTTCATGCTGGCTGGTAATGGTTAGAAGGGGGAGTGGCAGAAAAGCAGAAGAGTTTAACCAGTTCTTTTGTTTAAAGTTTGCTACATACACATGCCAAACCAGGATACCACTTTTCAGCAGAAAGCCAAAACAGAAACAACAGAGGCAATAAAAGAATGGGCAATCAAGGCAGAACATGTTATGCCAGCATAGTTTTCATCTGGCTCAAGGTCAACTGAATACCATATGTACTCATGTATAAGTCCATCTTATACGCGACCTGCAGAATTGCAACCTGCAGAATTGCCAACCTGCAAAAATGCAACCAACAAAAGGAAATAGCTGTCCTTTTCTTCCATCCATGAACTTGTTTTTCATGTACCTCAAATTCTCTGGCAGCAACAGAATTGTTCATCTCTTCCGCTCTACTATTAACTTTTAGCTTGAAAGCTGCATCATATGATAACCGTTGGCAATTTCCAGACATAGTAATTACCTACCTACCAGAAATGTGTGCAGTGAAAGGTGGGAATCTGCAAACTCTGATGTCATCCTTTAAAACCTATTTTAAAAAAAAAAACTGAGTTCTGGTCTGCAGGTAAGCCAAACTCAATTTTTGGAGTATATTTTGAAACCAAAAATCTTCTGCTTACACATGACTATATATGGTAACACTCTAACTTAGCACTGGAGAAAAGCCTATGGATAAATGGAGGGATGACTAAGGAAAAGAAAGAGTTAAGCACTGGTGACATTTTTAACTTTTTGAAATGTGAGGGAAATTAATATATGTCACCAATCAGTAAACATTACAGATGGACTTTAGCTATAGATCTTTCAAACTGACTTGATAAATGTAAAAGTGCAGAAAGTCTACTCCAGTGTTTTTCAATCTCAGCAACTTTAAGATGTGTGGACCTCAACTCCCAGAATTCCCCAGGTGCACATCTTAAAGTTGCTGAGGTTGAGAAACACTGGTCTATACCAAGTAGAAGACTCTAAGCCTTTTTTTTTTTTTTTACCCAAGTTCTTCATATAAGGAAAACTCCAAAGGAGGGAATGAATGAGGAGGAAGAGTACATTTTTTATTAACAAATCTAGGTTCTAATAACAGTGAATGGTTATCAGTGCTTCAGGGAAATTTTAAATAAAATTGCAAAATTCTCCTATGTTCAATGCTCTTTGCAGGAACAGAGTGGTAAAATGTTTTGGTGGAGTCTCCAAAAATATGTAACACTGACATCTTGTTGGAAAATTCAGTTATATCTTTTCTGTTTATTAGGGTGTCTGCTTTGATATACACATTCTTTTAAAAAGTCGCCAGGTAAAAATGGTGTACAGTGAATGCAGGCTGTATAGAAGGATATGACATCTTTTGTTAAGTTCAGTTTCAGAACTGTTCTGACCAAATTAGCAGCCTGGGTAGCAAAAGGTCAGAAGATATTCATTGTCTCATGTGGGCCTTATCAGGAAGTCATTTTGCCAATAAATAACAGCCATGAAAACAAACACTGTGTGATTATCCCAAACCTTTTCATATGAAAGTGGTAAATCCAGGAAGTTGAAATTTGCCAACAGATTTAATTTCATTCTATCAAAAAACAATTTTTGTGGGATTTTTTAAAATTAAAATAATTAAGTAAAAGCTCTTGGTATAACCTTTTCTGCAGCAATGGTTTCTCTCAAATTTGGTACAGTTTGGTACAGTTGATTCTCTCAAGTGGGGGCGGGGGATCTCACAGGAGATTTTCTGCCTCTCATTCTTTCCATGTCTCTTTCTCCCTGTCTCTTTCGCTCTCAACCTCTTTTTCTCAAAAGCAGGGCTAGAGCAGAGACTGCTGGAAGTTCTTCACTGTCTTTTTCCTCAAAAGACAAGGACATCTAACAGAGCTCTCTTTCTTTGCAGAAGGAAAGAAGGATATGGGGACAGACAGAATTCCTTGTAAAAGGCAAGGTTTTAAAACCTCGCCTCTGTGCGCACACACACACACACACACACAGAGAAATTTCATCTATTTTCTCACCACCCACCTCCAAAATAGACCAAGTAGCCTTCCCTTCCTCTTTGGCCTCCCACAATCGGGTAGTGAAAGAGAAAACCATTTCAGTTCAACTTTACCATTGATGAAAACATTTATGCCTCAAACCCAGGCTAGAAACAGGAATAAAATATGCTCATTGGTTGTTTTTTTTTGTTGTTGTTGTTTTTGTCATGTTTAGACCTTTACTGTCTCCCAAAACAGAGGAATGTCTTACCCATGATTTACAAGTTAAAAACATGAAGACACAGACAGAGGGAAGGGGAAAAGAGAGCATTTGCCTTACTACAGTTCCTGCTGGGTCCCTTGCCAATGACTGATGCCTGACTCGGCTGCACTTTCAGCTCTCCTGTCACTGAGTAAGTCTTGCAAAATGAGTCTGGATCATAGTTTTCCTACCAAGGCAAATTGTTTGGAGAGGATGGCCTCTGTCTAGGATCAGGGTCCACCCTGGAACCATGCAGGAGCAGGAATAATGGCAACCCATTCACAGCACGGCAGGTGACGTCATCTGCCACCATCAGCCCTACTTTCAAGCATAGCACCACTGTCACAGCTGGTAGGAGGTGCAGGTTGGGTTTGCAGGATCCAACTCAAATTCCAACACACAAAGACCTTCTTGTGAACTATTTCTTTTTTCTTTAGTCATAACACTGCAAGATAGAACACATCGATTTTTGTTTCAGCCATGCAGGGCTAATCATGTAAGCAGCATTTAGCCTAAGCAAATAAACAGATCTCTCCCCCACCCCACCCCCACCCCGCCCCCATTCTCTGCCTGCAAAGACTTAGAAAAAGTGGTTACAATGCAGCAATTTGATGTATAGTTTTATTCTCCACTTCCCAGCTCTGCTGTGTCTCTGCCTGGAAAACTAGAGTTTTTACTACTGGGTCAGTGTGTTTATTCTAGAAACTAGAATGTAGTTCTAGGTGCAGCTAGAGCTAAACTCCCCCTCCCCTTACAGATAATCAAGGGCATTCATTCTGCTTAGCTGAGCTTTGGACTCTCTTCTCCCTCCGAATTCTGTGCCAGGTCAGATGCCTTGCCATCTTCCTCCGTCTTTAGTGATCTACCCTTCAGTCTTTGGTGACGCTTGTCCACCCTGGAACTCAAAGCCAAAACTGCCTAAATCAAAGTTAGTTCTTCAGCCATGATCTTATTCTTTGTTTTGAGAATTCCAGTAACATCTATTCTTTCTTGCCACCTCCTTAGCCCATTTCAGCTTCTTTTTTATCTGCCCTTCCAGCAGTGTAAGAAACTCTTATGTATGAAAACCTTACCTATTTCATTTTCTGCTTTGCTTCCAGGCCAGGCTTATTACCTCCATGCACAGATTGTATGTCTGGGAAATCACATGACAGGATGGAAGGCAGCACTTGGCCTCTTCATTCTGTCACAACCGCTGGACGTAGGTCATGGTGGAATATGCATACCAGAAACAGCACAGGATTTTTTCCAATATTTTAATGAATTCTTTGTTTCTAATAACTATTAATATATTTTGAAGTTCCAAATGGGATCAATATATTCTGTCATAAATTATTTGAAGCATTTATACATGGAAAAATCATTATAATATAATGGTTTTATAATGAAAAAAACTGAAGTTAAAATCAGTAGTTAAAAACATATATGTTTATTTGTTTATTATACCTGCCACTATCCAGAGAGACTCAGTAATTAACAATAGCCATATGACAATCAACAGTACAATAAAAGTACAATAAAAGTACAACAGAACATGCCTAATATAATTTTTTTAAAATGTAAAATAAATAAAACCAAGCAATAATAAAATCCGTAACATACTGAAGGCATCATTTCATCCTCCATTGGTTTCCAAAGAAGTTCAATTTTTACAGAAAGCTAACAACAGAGGGGCAAAGCTGATTTCCAGTTGGAGACTAGTCCGTTGGATAGGAGCCCCCACTGAGAAGCAGCGTCTGCAGGCCTCAGCCCCTCTCAACTTGTGAAAGTGGGGAACCACAGCTTGTTCCTCTCCAGGTGAGCAAATTGGGCTGGTTGAATTCAGCTGGAGCAGAATTTCCTGTAGCTACTTCAGTGCCAAGCCATGGCATAGTAAGTGCTAGTGGTTTGAATTGCATCCAGACACCAAGGGGAAGTCAGTGCATGGCCCAAAGCACTGGTTTAACTTGCACTTGTTGATATATGCCAGCCAACAAATGGGCCACTACATTTTGTTTTGTATACTGTATATATTTATATATATAAAGAATTTTACACAGAAACTATAGAAACTTAGGGGGAAAAGTAAAAAAAGAAAGAGATGTAAAAAGATAAAAGAAAAAGTGAGAAACAGAGAAAAAGAAAAAGAAAAATATCTAAAGAAGCAGCTTCCGATCTTTTTTGAAACAGTTCCTAGCATGATTATGTCAGGGGAAAAACCACGTTAAGACTCCCTTCTAAGTTCCCTTCTTCCCATAAACAACCCTTTTTAATCAGTAAATCCCAAAATCACCAATTCATTTTTTTTCATTTTCAGCAAAAAAATCCATAAAGGGTTTCCAGTCTTTTATAAAAGTAGTTATTGTTCCTTCCTTAATCAGACAAGTCAATTTAGCCATTTCAGCCAGTTCTACCATCTTCACAGTCCACTCCTCCCTTGTGGGTATTTCTGTTTTTCCATTTTTGTGCCTATAATACCCTCACTGCGGTTACCATATATAATACCAGTCATACATGAGTCTTTTCTAATTGACTGTCCATAAGTCCTAGTAAAAAAAGCTCTGGTTTCAGCTGAATATTAAGTTTTAAAATTCATTGCATCATCGTATATATTTGTGTCCAGTACTTTTTCACTTTTTTACATGTCCACCATGCATGATAAAATGCCCCTTCATGCTTTTCACATTTCCAACTGTAATTTGAAGTACCTTTATACAACTCAGCCACTATATTTTGAACCATTCTGAGTGGTCTTCCAAATTAGCTCTACATGTGGCACGTTGCAGTAGTCCAAGTGATTAATTATGAGGGTATAAATCACTGTGATGAGCTCCTCTCACTCTAGATAGGTGTTACAGTTAGTGCCATCACCACAGATGGGCAAAGGCTGTCCTGCCCACGATCTCCATTTGCCCATCAGCAGGAGTCATGGGTCTAGAACTCCCAAGTCCCAGACCTGCTATCTCAGCAAAAGTGCCACACCATCGAAAGACAATACCAGAGCATTCAGAGCACACCAATATAAAAACAGTAACTTTGTCTTGTCAGGGTTCAGCTTCTGTCTGTTTCATACCATCCAGACCCTGACAACCTTCAGACACTGGATCAAGATATTGACAACATCTCCAGCACTGGGATAACAAGTATATTTGGGTCTTATCAGCATGCTGATGATATTGTATCCTTAAGTGATGGATAACCTCAGCAGGCAGTAAAGAACCAAACCCTGTGGCACTCCACAAGGGGGCAACCACCAAATCAGTCTCTTTTCTCCAATATAACCAACTGGAACAATTCATTAAGAAAGGATCAAAACCACTGCATAACAGGCAGACTAGGAAGTTACCATGATCAGTGATACAGAAGGCTGCTGAGATGTCTAAGAGGACCATGAACGTGCACCTACCCCTCCCAGTATCTGACAAAAATATTCAACAAAAGTGGCCAATTTTTTCTCCATCCCATGGCTAGGTCTGAATCCTGACTGAAAGGAAACCAGATTATCTGCAACCTCTAGGGTGCTCCATAGCTGTATATCAATCACAGTCTCAGTAACCTTACCTAAAAAAGTTAAAGACAAGACAATAGTTTTAGTAGTACACCATCACCTTTTACAAGGCTGCCAGCTTCACTTATCAAAGAGATATTGACAATCTCCTGTATACAATCTATTCTGTACACCCTATCTACATCAAAAGAGCCAGATGGGACATGAATCCAGCCCACAGGCAGCTGAGGACAATCCCAAAAGGACCCTATTCATTTCTTTAGAATCCCTTGGCAAGAAGGAGTCCCAGTTAACACTGCAAGATGCCCCAGTCACCACACCAGTCTCTACCCATAATACAATACAAAATACTTTAATGACCAAGTATAAAATATATACAAGGAATTTGTCTTCGGTGACGAACAGCAAGATCAATGGTGCATTTGGATAGCAACAGGAAATTAATAAATAGTAACAATAACACTGCCCCAGTAAAATAACTTTTCCAAAGGGAGAAGCCACTGTCCAGTACATATCAGGTCACATGGTATTTAACAGAGCAATGGCACAAGGGAAAAAACTATTCCAATGTCTAGATGTTTTAACATATGGTGCTCTGTAGCGCCGTCCTGAAGGAAGAAGTTGGAACAGATTATATCCAGGATGAGAAGAGTCTGCAGCTATCCTCTCTGCCCTCCTTTTGACCCTCACAGTATATAGTTCTTCTATAGAAGGCAGGCGGGTTGCAATTATCCTTTCTGCAGACTTAACTATCCGTTGGAGTCTGAGTCTGTCCTGTTTGGTTGCGGAATCAAACCAGACAGTTATAGAGGAACAGAAAACAGACTCAATGATTCCCCTGTAAAACTGTACCAAGAGCTCCTGGGATAATTTAAACTTCCTAAGTTGCCGCAGGAAAAACATCCTTTGCTGTGCCTTTTTAATAATGGCTGTAATGTTAAATGTCCATTTCAGGTCTTGGGAAAGTATAGAACCCAGGAACTTGAAGGACTCTACCACTGATACCGGGCTGTCGAGTATGGTAAGGGAAGGAGTATTAGAAGGATTCTTCCTAAAGTCCACAATCATCTCCACGGTTTTAAGTGTATTCAATTCCAAGTTATTACAACCACACCACAAGACCAGTTGTTGGTGTCTATATGCTAACTCATTTCCATTTCGAATTAGACCAATGACAGTTGTATCATCCGCATATTTCAAGATTTTAACAGAAGAGTCTTTTCAAATGCAGTCATTGGTATAAAGGGAGAAAAGCAGCGGGGATAGCACACATCCCTGAGGGGCACCTGTACTGATTAACTGGGTACTGGATGTAATTTTGCCTAACCTCACATGTTGTTTCCTACCTGTTAGTAAACTGATTATCCACCTACAGGTATGGTCAGGCACAGTAAGCTGGATCAGTTTGTTGTAAAGAATTTCTGGTACAATAGTATTAAATGCTGAGCTGAAGTCTCCAAAAAGAACTCGTTCATAAGACCCCGGAAATTCAAGGTGTTGCAGAATATAGTGCAAGGCCATATTAACAGCATCATCCATTGACCTGTTTCCATGGTAAGCAAACTGCAGTGGGTCTAACAGGGGATCCATGGTGGCTTTCAAGTGAGCCAACACTAACCTCTCTAAGGTCTTCATGACCACAGATGTCAGTGCAACTGGTCTGTAGTCATTCAGCTCATAAGATGTCAAGACTTGGGTGAATCTGAGCAGCTATGGGTAAAGTACTGTACAAAGTGGCCACATCAGCCAGATGGGAGGTCTCACTGCCAGCCCCCTCCCCAAGAGTGAGTTGGCCACATAAACAAGGCTTCTGCCAATGCTATAAGGGAAAAGAAGTAGTGATGTTTCACCTTCTTCATTGCCATGGTATAGGTTTAAACTTGAGCTGGTACCCATGCTCAGTCAAAAGCACTTTTCATCTTCCTCCACTAGTGCTCAGGATGTCTCTTCTATTGCTTCATCTCCCAAAGCACCTCAGTAAACCAGGGAGCATCCAACCAAGATCAGCCAACATAGAGAGGCTGCTAAGGAGCAATCACATCAAATGCTGGGGCCACCTCCTGTTGCCAAAGCTAATTCAGTGGAAGTGCTTGCATGATCACTGTGCAATCCCCCTGTGAAAATCTAAATCCATTAGGCAACTGGGGCAGACAGTTTAGTTGGTCAGTTTGCCCCCTGGAGGTCACAAGTGACAGTTAATCTCATTGGGACCAGGAAATAATCTGACTACGTTAAAGGGCTAAGAGAAATGCCCTCCATATTCAGATCACTCCTCAATTGCTCCAGAGCAAAAGTGAGGTCCAACATGTTACTGCTTACAAGTATTGAGCTCAGTAATACTTGAGAGAAGCCCGTTTTCACCATCACCACAGAAGCCATGAACTCCCTAGCATTACCCAACTTTGCCCAAGGGCACAGAGGTTGAAGTCATCTAACACAAGTGCTGAGATCAAGTCAAGCAGCTCAAGTAAAAGCCTGCCAGGTGGTTTTGCTTTCATGGAATCCAAGGGCTGGAAGTGGGTCATTTAGGCAATCAAATCCAAGATCCTGCTTAGGGCAGAAATCCAAATTAAAGCATCCAAGACAGTTGGCTACCTAGCTTCTGCTTCAACACATCCATTGAAGAAGAAGCCCATGACTTCTCTGGGTCATTAGTTCTATTGCTGAAGTGTTCTTCCTTTTAAGAAAGGTGGGTTTTTCCCCTTCTTTGAAACAATACTAGTTTGTCAGTCCTTCTTAAAATGAGGTACCCAAAATTGGTTGCAGTACTGAGGTGGGATATGATCCATCTAGTGGAGTAAAATTATTATTTCTTGTGATTTAGAAATTGTATTTCTGTCAATGCAGTCTAAAGTGACATTTGTCTATTTTTGCAGCCACATCATAACTGCCAGCTCATATTCAGTTTGCAATCAACTAAATACTTTCTTCCAAGTATTATTACAAGCCAGGTATCTTAAACCTATGCATTTGATTTTTATTATCTAAGTGAAGGCTCTGGCATTTTTCTCTATTAAATGTTATTCTGCTATTTTCAGTCCAATTCTATAATGGGTAGTGGCTATTAAAATTACTTTGAATTTTATTTCTGGCTTCTATGTATTTTATAAAGAGATACAACACAGTTTCAAAGCAGTTCCAAATGGCGGACTCTAGCAAGGCACCCCAACCCACATCTGGCCATAGTTAATGAGTGGACTTCAAGACAGGATTCAGCAAACCTTTCTTTTGCCCTCTCATCACCATCAATAGATGAAGATGCTTTTTGTTCCACATTTCCTCATGCAGTGCTTTGCCATCATTCCATGACTCCTTGCTTCTCCAACACCAAAGGTGACCTCTCTCTACCCCAGGAAGAACAATCTCCCTTGTCTGTCACTGATGGAGTTCTCACTTTCTGCTGGGAAATTGCAGACCATTTGCTTCCAATGGACTTGCTGCAGACAGTATGAACCCAGGTCTGCCAGCTGAATCTGCAGCGACCACCAGCAAGGTGATTTTACGGTGTGTGGGCATCCACATTACCAAAAAATGTCCTTGTCAGCTTTTGAACCTTTAGCTGCAATGTAAGCACCAAAAAATTGGCTTTTAACTTCCTCACCTTCCATTTTCACTTTCTCACCTTCTATACTATCTCTCTATATTATAATCCCTCCAAAATAACAAACAAATAAGCCATTACAAACTTAACAAACCACCACAACAATTATAAAACAAAATACGTATTCCCCTCCCTTCACTGGCACCCAACTCAAAATTGGTGTTGTGCTTGCTACAAATCATTTTAATTCAAGTAAGTTACCCACCTCAAGAATAATAATAAAGAATAAACAAATGTCAAATCTTAACTTAAAGCCAGATGCCTTCTCGGCATGTGTTATCACTATTGTGAGTGTTAGAAGTCACTGACCATATTTCTGACTTTGTCCTTTTAAATTATTCTCCCTCTTTCTGTATTTCTTTCCATGCATTTCTTCTCCTTTTCCTTAGTCTTCTCAGAATGACCATAGTTGGCCTCCTTCCTTTGCTATTGTTAACTGCAAGCCTCCAACTGAAAAAAAAAGTATCAGTTTCATTACTAGAAGTGACTCTACTGAACAATAAAATTAACACTGAACTTCTGCCTTAAAATATTTTCTTTAAAAAATTCATTTGATTGGCATTTGAGATTATTTCAGTCTACATATTCAGTTTTGTTTTGATTTGTTGTTATTTGGCAGATCAAAACACGTGCTGCTCTGATGAAGGTAGGTGGCATGATCAACTTTGATGGGAGAGGCAGAAGTTAAAATCCCTGTTCTCTCATTAATTCACTTGCTGGCTTTTAGGCAGATGCAAACATTCCTATGTTTATTTCGGAAATGGCTAGGAGGTTGTGAGTGTTTCATCAGAGTGCTTGCAAAAGATCAACAGCTTCTAGATACATTCAAATCAAACTTCTCAGTGTACAGAGTACAGCTTAACACTCCACCCAAAAAGTCTTCAACAATGGAAGACTTTCTGCCCACCATCCCTCCAGCTAGTTAGTTTGAGTCATAAGGTCTCAGTGAAGACGTTTATATAGTTAGCATAAAAGAATACAGTATAGGAATGAATATATAAATAATATATTTAACTATTTTATGCTAAATATATATTTAGTGCAAACTGGTGTCATGTCTCCAGGGTCAGGAACCTAGCATGTTTTTGAGAGAACTAAGTATGATGAAACTCACCCCATTCAAGGAAAGCCATCGAACATCCTTTTTTGGCATTATAATGTAGTCTTTCTATTGTCTGAAAGTTCAAATTTAGATGCTTTCATACTTATTTCTGCCATCCCATGATTTGGCCCAATGTTCAGGGGAAGAGACAGGTTTTTAAGTCTTGGGAAAGTACAGAAAGGTTAAGCACCCAAACTTTGGGGGAATGAACTGCAACAAAGAAGGCATGTTCCCCGGATCCCTCTAGGTGATATTTATTTGTGGTAGGGCCCCAAGTATACCCATTCTGCTGGATCTGATGGGCCAAGCAAAGACAATTGAAGAAAGGCAGTCCAATAGATAACCCAGTCATCTGCCACGAAGGGCTTTATAGGAGATAACCAGTACCTTGAATTGCACCTGGAAGCTTATATGGACCAGTGCAGTTTGCAAAACAGTGGTGTTACATGGGTGCATTGAGATAAGTCCATAACTGCTTGCACCACTGCACTGTGGACCAATTGTAAGTTCTGGGTAGTTTTCAAGGGCAGACCCATGTAGAATACATTGCAGTAGTCTAGACAGGAGGTGACTAAGGCATGAATGACTATGAGTAGGGCCTCCTGATCTATTAATGGGTGCAATTGGCATGTAACATGGATTTGTGCAAAGACCGTCCTGACTACAGTAGCCAACTGCTCTTCCAACAGAAACTGAGAGTCCAAGAGGACCCACAAGATATGCACCATTTCTGTCTGGCACAGTGCAACCCCATCCAGGACCAAAGATGGAGAATCCCCAGAGTCAGGGGACCAAAAAACCCACTGACACTCAGTCTTGTTACAGGTGAGCCAAAGCCTTTTATTCTGCATCTAGATCCCCATAGTCTCTAGACACTGTGAAAGAACTTTGACGGCATCATTTAGTTGGCCTAAGGTGAATTTGGGTATCATTGGCATATTGATGATACCTGACCCCATATTGATAGATGCTTCATGCAGATGTTAAATAAGAGCAGAGAGAGAGTAGCACTCTGGGAATGCTGCAATGCAAAGGCCTTGGGCTGGATCTCTCTCATCCTATCAAAATCAACTGGAAATAGTTATGGGGAAAGGAGGAGAACCAACATAACACTGTACCTCCCATTCTTAAACCTGGAAACCAGTCCATAAGGATACTAAAAGCCACTTAAAGATCAAGAAGAGCTAGTGTGGATGTACTACCTACATCCCAGTACCACCTTAGGTCATCTAAAAGAGTGACCAATGCTACCTCAGTACTGTATCTTGGTCAAACCCAACTGGAAGGGGATACTAAGAGGCTGATGACCAGGCACTGAGGTTGAGCCCAGGGAGCTGGATAGTGGAACCAGGATTAAACCCTGAGGTCACCTTCTCTGAGAGTGGCCTGCCCTCTCTCTCCCACCATATTTCCCCCTGTTCATTACCATGGAGATGTTAGTGCCCAGCCTTATCCCTCCAGATGTACCAGTCCCCCAATCTCCCTCTTCCAAAACAAAGGGCCCCAGTTTATACTCCAATACTGTAGTCATCTTTCTAGCTAATTGATCAAGTCTTTGGAACTCTTCTGCATTCTGAAATTGGTATGCTAAAGTATACCAGTGGACAGATAGTAACTGATTCAAAAAAAATCAGACTAAGATGGAAGGAGTGTTCTGAAATATTGTACAGTAGAGATGTCGACATCCATACCTTAAAAGATATTCTCTACTTACAAGAACCTCTAGTACTAGAAAATGAAGTTAGATCAGCGTTCCAGTCAATACCAAGTTGGAAGGCTACAGGAACTGATGGCAATATATGGCAAGCAACAGAAGACGGTTCTGTTCAGTTAAAGTTCTAACCAAGCTATGCCAGCAAATCTGGAGAATGACACAGTAGTCAACACATTGGAAGAGGTCAATCTACACTGCAATACCAAAAAAAAAAAGGAGACTTAATGGAGTGTGCAAACTGTCAGATTCAGCCGGCATGGAACGGCAGGGCGAACGCGCTGCTCAGCTTCGCCTAGTCAATTTCACCGCCCAGGCGCTAGCAGAGAAAAAGGGGAAGTGAAACTGTGAACTGATTGCTGACAGGTGGCTCAAACCGCAAGTGGATACTTTATATCAGTGCGGCTTCCCTCAGGCGCTGCAAACAAAGGGAAGCGCAGAGGCTCAGAAGTGAAGCAATCAGCGAGCGATCGAGAACTCCTGGCTTTGCACGCAAACAGGCAAACCCAACAAAGGCAACAACAGCACAACCCATAGACGGCAACCAGAAAGACAAAAGCACCGGACTGAATCTGCCATTTGGGCTAAGGGGGATTACTGCAGGTAATCTGTAACTAGGCAACGGGTAAAGCGCGGGAACGGGGAAGCTATAAAATCCCATGTAAGCTATGCCAAGCCAACTTACTTATGTTACGCTTGAGTAAACTTCTTTACTGAACTCACGTGTCACGAAAGTTTCTCTGAGACGAACGGGGTAAACCTTACACAAACAATATCCTTAATTTTTCATGCTACCAAAATATTGCTTAGGATCATCCAGCACGGATTAGAGCCCTACATGGAAAAAGAGATGCCAGATGTTCAAGCTGCTTTTAGAAAAGGCTGAGGAACATGAGACATTGGTGCTGATGCATGCTGGATAATTGAAAAAGCCAAAAAATACCCAAAAGAAGTCAGTATGTGCTTCATTGATTATAGAAAAGCCTTCAGATATGTTGATCATGTCAAGCTGTGGAATACTCTCAGAAAAACATCTCATTGTCCTCATAAGAAAAACAGGTCAGGGAGCCATAGTACAGACAGAACATGGCAAAACAGTCTTGGCTCCATGTTGGCAAAGGGGTGCGACATGGCTGTATTCTCCCCCTGATTTATTCAACCTATGTGGGGAATATATACTGTATTAAGGCAAGCTGAAGACAATGACCATGGTTTTAAAACTGGAGGAAGAAACATCAATAACTTGTGCTATGCTGGTGACACTACTCTAATACCTGAAAATACAAAGGATCTGCAAGCCCTAATACTAAAAGTCAAAGAGCACAGCAAAAAAATGGGACTAAAATTAAATATAAAGAAGACCAAACTCATGACAACAGGTAGAACAACCAACCTTTGAATTGACAATGAAGATATTTAAGTGGTGATAGCTTCTGCCTTTTAGGATCAACCATCAACAGTAAAGGAGCAAGCAGTCAAGAACCATGCCGTAGACTAGCACTTGATAGAGCAGCCATGAAGGGCTTGGAAAACATATTCAAATGCCATGATGTGTCTATACATACAGAGACCAGAATCATGCAAGCCATGGTATTGCCTGTGACGTTCTATGGAAATGAAATTTCAACTTTGAAGGAGCAGAATAGGAAGAGTATTGATGTTTTTGAACTCTGGTGTTGGAGAAGATGCCTGAAAATACCATGGACAGCTGAGAAAACAAACAAATGGATCATTGAACAAATCAAGCCAAATTTCTCCCTTGAGGCACAAATGACCAGGTTGAAATTATGCTACTTCACACACATTATGCAAAGGCCTAGCTCTCTAGAGAAGGCTCTAATGCTTTGAAAGGTAGAAGGAAAGACAAAGACAACCAGCAGCAAGGTGGATGGATTCAGTCACAGTGGCAATGAGAGCACTCCTGGAAGACCTGAAAGAGAGTCAACAATGACTTGATGGCACATAATCAATCAATCAATCAATCAATCAGTCATAAGGAAGCCATGTTAACCTGTTTTATTAAAATGAATATATGTAGGCTCTGTCCCCACATGCATTTAACCACAGCATTATGCTCTGATTATACAAATTTCCCCGTCCCCATGATATTATTTTCATCTCATTCCCAGCCAATATGTGAGAAGCCTTAAATCATCATTAATTGTAATGGTATAAAATGAGTATATTTTTCCCACCCCTTCCACACTTATTTCAGCACAATCCTATGATAGCCTTAAGATGCGTAAAATCTGTTAAGGTTCACCATTACTTACCTTGGAAGCAAAATGAAGTGAACTATTATGGATACAATCAGAGATGTATTTTGGGAGTGTTGGGAGGTACAGACACTCACCACCTCCATCTTATTTATTTATTTATTTATTTATTTATTTATTTATTTATTTATTTATTTGTTTGATTTGTCCCCGCCCATCTCCCCTACAATGGGGGACTCTTAGCTATTTCTCTCCCACCAATTGCCCTCTTCATCCACATTTTGTTTCTGGAGTTCCTTTTATGCCTGTCTCCTCCACCCATTATTCTGTTTTTCACATCAAAGTATCTCTAGGTTTCCATCAAGAAAGAAGACAGAAGAGCAGAGCCCCACTATTTCATTTTGGGAAGAAAAGGGTAGGGTGTTTGAGCATATTTTCCAGCTTTACTGTACTTCTCAGTTTCAGTCATGTCACCTCCCCTCCTGATGAAGAGATAGTCAATTTCAGTTCTCCTACACTACATGAATTAGCAAGTTGCACAATCATGGCAGAGTCTGCCTTCCTCCTCTCTGACGCTATTTCTGTCCTATTGCTCTCCCATCATTCTTGATTTCATATTGTTTTAACCTGGGAGATGCTCAAAGCAGAGCAGGCAAACCAGGGAGAGTTCTGAAGTCAGGCTGACCCCATTCCTGTCCAGTTGGTAGATGTTTACCCAGGTGACTGGTGACACACTGAAAGGGAGGTAGCCAAGTCAGAGGAGAAAACCAATCCCTTTCCACACTTACCAACCAGGACAGCACTGTTTGTCAGTGATTCAGAACTGACACAATAGAAGGCAGGGTAGGGGCTGGCAATGTAGCACCTTTTATACTGGTGTTGTTTTGTACCTAGTCAAGAATGGGTATTGACACCCATAGTCCTTAGCCATTGGGTACCTTGAAGACAAATGAATATATTTATAGCATAATTCAGTGTTCTAAACACTATAAAGGAAAAAGTGGCTTTTTCTCAGAACATGATGTTGCCTTTCTCTGTTCACTTACAGGCTGAAGATCTTCCAGCTGAATGCTCATGTGGGTGAAGTCTGGAGAACACAATCAGAGATGGATATATAGCTGCACAAGCACTCAGGGAGTGAGAGTGAAGCCTTGGGTAATAAACTGAAGAGAAGGGGATGGAGGAAACAATTAAGTAAATGTGACTCTGTGCTGTTTAGGATCTGCAGGATAGACAGGCAGAAGTTTAGCTGGGAAATAAGTTAAAATTTAACTAACTTATATTGTCTTGCAGGAGCTACTCCAAATAAATGTCTGCCTGTTTGGCAAAAGCCAGAAGAGTGTGCTGAACCCTTCCCCAGATGAAGTGTGTTTTTCAAAAACTGCTGAGCTGTTCGTTCATGAGAAACTTGAACATTTTGTACATTGGATTGATAAATTGTTGCTGTTATTTAAAAAAGCGTACCAATTCAATTATTAAAGAACCTATGATTTAGGGTGACTTTATAAGAGGTTTGCCATTTCTAGCTGTGTTTTTTGAAAGTATATATCTTATTATCTGTAATATGTAAGCAGTTAAGATTTTTTTCAGTCTTCTATACCAAATTAGGATCAGGCTTTTCAAAACAGGATCCATGAGCTCATGCTTTGCTTTCATCTTTCAGGTCAATCTTGGGCTGGGGAGAGATATACCCAGACAGACATTCAACAGTTGCACTTTCCTTAATCATTGGATGAATACACACACACACACATACACAAGGCAGAGTGGCTCCCCAGAATTCAACTTACTATAGTAATTGACCAGGCGTAAATTCCCTAAGTCCACAATCCAGCTACAATTACTTACTATAGAGTCATTTGATGGATTTATGTCTGATTCATACAGGTAACATGCACAGTATCCCAAACTGGAACAGAATGTGTTTTCAAAAATACATTTGGGGATTCTCCAGATTCTGATTGGCAAAAATCTGCATCAGTGTGCAGAGGCATTGTTTCTCCAGTAAACTGATTAATTTCAGCTAGTGTTGCAGAGAATTCAGTTGTTATTATCAATTTGAGATTTGGCTAGGTATTTTTTGCAGCCATCAGAAATCATTGCTTAATAATTCAATTCAAGTTTTTATACAGTCATAGACTTGCTATATGTACAACAGATAAGAGGGCTCAGCAAAATTGTATATATGGATACTTAATAGAGCAAAGCAAGGAGATTGCTATAAAGATGATAATGATGATGATGGTGATGGTGACAACAACTACTAAAATGATAATAGTAGTAGTAGTAGTAGTAGAGGTAAAACCTGCAAGCTAAACAGATTTGAAAAATAAATGATGGCCTAAGGAAGAAGAAAGAAAGAAGAAGGAAAAAAAGAACTAGAAACATTGGGACCAAAGGCAAATGAATAATGACAACATACAATAGCACAAAATTAGACACACCAAAACTAGATAAAATGAAGAATATAAAATAATTGTCAACCTCAGGTCATATGTTTACAAATCTGTATGACTGAGCTAAGAATTTGGCAAAAGTTAATGTCACACTTCTATTAACATCCATCTAATAAAAAAGTTAATATCACTTGAGAAATCTTCTGGGAAATTGAGTTAAAAGGGGTTATAAACCTTAATCATTCATCCCTACAGAAATTACAAAAGAACATAACAGGGGTTAGCAATCTGATTGCTTCATTCCCACAGGGGCAGTGACAATGGTCTTATGGGGTGCCCCAAAATCTTCCACTTAATAATGCATAAGGGAGAGTTGAATCCAGCTCTTTAAAAGGTACGGTGGGATCATACAGGGAGATGGTAAAGCCTTTAGCACAAGAGGGCAAATCAAGAGAAGTTAGTAGAATAAGTACTATGGTGTGCTCGATGGCAGTTTTGTGTTAAAAGCTGTAGCCCCAGAGCTGATGTGTGAGTACATGAATAAATTCAAAAGAAAAATTAGCATGGACAGCTTTCTGCCAGTATTTAAAAGCTATGGTACCAAACAAAGGAAGACCAGCCTCACTAGAAAGTACACATTTAGGCAGTTGAAGGAACACAAGGAAACAGAAGAGATTTGTGCCATAGCTTGGCCAAAACCCAAGACATATCTTGGAATACATAAAAACATTGGGACAACATTTTGGCCTTAAAAACTAGTAAAGCAGTAGGCACAAGCTGTACTTATTTAATTTTTAAAAAATGGAATTATGGACTTGGCACTGTTAAAAGCACCTGAATGAGATACGTTCTATGAGAGAGAAGCTCTGTGAGACTGAAAATTAACCTTTGTCTTTGAACTGCAGAGTTTGTTCAGTAATAATACAATCACACAAAGAAGTCTTTTTAGAGAAAAGCTTCTTTGTAGATTTGCTAAAGTTAAGGGTCAAAACTTATCTGAACAGCAATCTATATATGACCTTAATAAGCTCTTCAAGATGTTTTGGATAAGATTAGAGAACATCCTCATCTTCATAAAGCAGCAATGAAATTGTACATGCCACCACTTTTATAGAGAGGAAAAGGAAACAGTCTCAGCCATTGACAGAAGACAATTTCAGGACAGAAATTGAACAGGTTTGAAACAAAAATCAGTTCTGATGATGAACCTTCTTTGAAGTAGACGTGGAATTAGTTCAGCCACCATCCTGTCTACATCTCACTGAACTGTAGAATCTTGACAAACACCAAATAAAGAAAGAGAATAGGGATTATTATGTTGACAGAAGCCACACCCAATTTAAGACAAAATCTATTGTTTGTGTTGGAGTCAAAATTAGCCTTCTGACCCACAAAAGCAACTTATAATCTTTTGAGGGCCATATATTTTTCAGCCAAGGGGTTCTGGAAAATGTTCTGATGGTCTGGATCTCCTTTAAGTGGCCTGCTTGGACCTAGAAGATTCTTAGGTTTCAGTCTTTCTATGAAGGAGGCTGTGGTCATGTAATTTATCAACTGCACATTATAATTTAATAAGCTTCCAGTTGGAAATATCAGCTCTATCATTTCTTTTATAAATTGGAAAGTGATAGTGACTTGAATTCTAGAGTAGGCAGTTCACCTTTCTTATTAATTTGGAAAGGCTGAAAGATAGCCTAAAGAAGGTCCTCTATGTAATACTTGCTTTTAGAAGATGTTGGCCTGGGGTTACATAAAGGTTGGTTGGGAAGTTCAGGATCTTATTTCAGTTGGACAGATGGGTCCAAGTCTCGAAGCTGGGAGACATTTAAGAAAGATGAAACATTAATTAAAGTCATTTTAAAGTCTTCAGATTCCCATATTTTTGGAAGGGTGTTACCTAAAATAGAACCAATGCACAAGAAACAGTTTGACAAAAATGTTTTATGTTTTTGTTTAGGGAGATGTTTGGCACAATATGTTTGCAGCTATGAGAAATCATTACTTAACAATATCTGTTAGGCTTGTGTAAATCGTCTGATGAATCCCCACTCTTCTCAAAGCCACTAAACAGCTTCCTGGTGGAAGCATCTTCTTGACATACATATGTGCAGCCAGATCATCTCAGGGTGGCTTTGAAGCACCTGCACTGAGCATTCACATGCCTATGGCTACTTTTCAGCTTTGAGAACCATATCTAGAGGGGGCTTCATTTTGTCAAGTGGTTTGCACAGCTTTAAAATTATGCAAATAGAAAATATTAACTACTTTATATTACATTATTATTATCAGATTTTCCCAAAGGATCCCAGAGTGATGTATGTCAAAACTTTTAGCTGAATCACTAAACATCTTTTATTGCTATTGACTGCAATTATTGTTACTCAGGTCTCAGTATGCCTAGGGTTTGGCGAAAACAAAGAAGTGAAGTAATTGTCTACATATTGATTTCATTTGCAAGTCTCTAAGAGCAGATTCCTCAGACACTCATAAAATGTGACAGAAACCTCATAAATGAAATTCCTTTTGTCACATTTCCACCAGATTCTGTTGCATATGGAATTTGGCCAACTTTCCAGTGGCTCTCAAAGAAGATGCTAAAATCCAAAGTGATGCTAACTTACCTGCACTGAGCCATCTCCACAATTGCTGACATAGCACAAGGATCAAGAGAAAAATGCTGTAAATTAATTAACACCAGACCTCTGGTATCTGTTCATTTCTGTAAACAAACATTTTAATATACAGTAATTAATTAAATCTGCCACACTGTCCTCTTCATCCCATTGATCTTTCTCCTGCTGTGTCTCATCATTCTTTGCTTGGTGAAACAGAGAGATAGACTTGTTTGACAGGCTCTGAAAAAAAAACATGCAGATGACAAGGGACACTCTACATGTCTTAATCTGCCAATGCTTTTCTGTGACATGCTGTCTCTCATAATATCCTTTCCTTTTGGGGTGGGGGTAGTGGATTCTGTCTTTTCATCAAATGCTTCTGGTTCCTGTGAAAGAGTCACAAAAGTGAATCAATTGGTCATAAAATGGGCTCAATCTCTATGTAATTATTGATTTGAATCTGTACCCACTTGCAGTTAACCACAGCACAACACAACCAAGCCTTGACACTGTTAATTTGGCCATAACCACAGAGTGAAATAAACTTAAGTCGTCATTAGCTGTATTGATACAAAAGCAGTATTTTTTTCCTTGATCCTATCCAAGGATCATGTAACATCTATCATGCTTTGCCACTCATTACCTTGGACGTAAAGTCATCTGATCAATGTTTGTTTTAGGATTGCTGTGAGGTGCAGGCATGCCCCTTCCCTATTGGCCTGATACACAGCTTTCAGTGAGGCAGCTTCACTTTTCTTCATTATGTTCTCCAGAAAATTTGGCTTTTGTTGCTTACTTGCTAGTTTCCCTATATTTGTTAGTTTCAATCTCTTTCCCCATCCCCAAAGTAAGAGATGTGGTAACTCAGCAGCTACTCAGTTTCAGTTCCCCCTTCCAGCAGGACCTAGCTAGTTGCACAATCATGGCAGGGTCTGCCAACCACCTCTTGGGGGACCTTTTCTGCTCTGTTATCTTCCCTTACAGCCAATCCATCTCAGTCCTTCTACAGCACCATGAGTGATGGAGATCTCCCCCACTGTCTGGTGACATGCTGACAGAGAAGGGCAGCAACACCAGAGGAGAAAATCAGTTGCCTTCCTGTAGCAAGTAGCACATTCACAAATGAAGACAACACTATTTGGTAGTAACTCGGAATTGGCAGAACAGACAATGGAGTAGGATAAGGATTGACAAGGGGTCATAAATGTCATGCTGCCACTGTTGTTTGTGCTGAGTCAAAAATCAGTGGATAACACTTGAAATCACAGCGAGGGAAACTGCCATGTCTCAAGTAATCTTGTTTCTGCTTGGTTTCTAGCCTAGTCTGTTTCTAGTCTCCTTGATTAGTTTCTGATGAGCTTTATTAACGTGTTCCTTTGATAAGACTGAGCATTCAAAAGAATGCTTTAAATTTTGAAGATGCTAACGTTAGCCAATGGCCTGGCACTGGAGCCAATTCCAAATGCCCCTCCCATCCACCACTTTTTTGAAGCCAAGTAACTAGATACGAAAAGGAGTTTATTAGGAAAAGAAAAATGTACAGTGGGAAGGCAACAAGAATCCTAAACAAAATCAATACAGTCGGTTTATCTAAATTACTTATTTATTCCCTCTCAGAATGGGTCTCAACACATGTTCACTGGAGAGAGAAAAGTCTGGGAGGGATCATCTAAGTGTCTTGTCTCCTTCTTTTTCCTTCTCCTGCTGCCCTGAGCATGAATCCCAGTTCTATAGAACATGGGGGATAAGTGAACCTCTTTGCCCAATTAAAGACAATGTTCCATCTTGATCACCTGGATCTAGCCAACAAATCAGAAATTATCTATGGACTAAACTCACCTTCTTAATGACCCTTGAAACAATTATAAAGGTGCAATCTGGATTACTAGTTTTCTCTTTCTTATTGGAATTACCAAGCAGAGGCTTTTTGGGGAATCACAAGCTGAATTCCATCTATTGAAGTCTCTCAACCTGGGATTCATTTACCCAATGCTTTAGGGGAATACTACTGTGCCATACCAAAACTTGGGTTTTGTCACTCTCCCATTGCTGCTGTCCCCTCCACCCACTAAGCCTCCCTCGTGAGTATTTTGTGAATTGGTTTTAAAAGGCATTGTCTACTTCACTTGCCTGAGTAGATGGCCAGTAATAAACTCCCAATGGCATCATTTTGTTTTTTATATAATGATTTCAACAGGAATTCCATATTCTGGGACATGAATTTGTTCATAGGTGTATGACTTCTTTACACAGAAAGCCACTTCACCTCACTTTTTGTTGGGTCTATTTCTGCTGAACAAATAATATATTTTGAATTCTACATTCCAATCATCAATAAAGTATCATTCTAATCAATGAAGACTGTTTCCTGACCTGGACTACTTTGAAGAACTTACAGATTAAAATGCTACTTTTGTATCAATACAGCTAATGATGACTTAAGTTTATTTCACTTCCATAATAAATCTGAAAGAAAGACTGGTGTCCAGTCTTTTCACTTTCTTTCCAGCCTATGTTTTAGTAAGAAGACAGTTATAGCACAGTTAGCACCACTGGGTCATAGGTGTCTGCTACTAACTACATTGACAAAAAATGATGAAGTGTACACCATAACATCACAAAAACCCATCATTTTGTTATTTTCATGCCACATATAAATCTTGAGGCTTGCATTAGGACATCACAATGCTTCTTTCATCACTTGTCCTCTCCAGGAACACCTATGCTTGATATCCATCTTTCTGGCAGAATATGAGTTTAGCTTGTTCTTTCTCCCTCCACACTAAGCTGCCTCATAAAACTCTCCAGTTCCTGTTTGCTTTCTTGTTTACTCAAGCTGGTTATGATCTCCCAGCTGCTTATCCTCTTTCTCAAGAATGCTTACAAAAATTGATGTTCCTGGACTTTAAGACTGCAGCTGGTCATGCCAAAAAGTTAGTTGGCAGACTTCATAATTAGTAGTTTGCTTTTATTACTGCACCACAAAAGTTCCTCATTATTTCTGCCAGGCTTTGCTCAGCCATTGTTTCAAACTCCTCTTTAAAGGGATCATGACTTGGAGTTACCTGAATCAGCAAACCCAATGTTGACCAAATAACATGCTAACAGTCTGGAACCAGTACCATGTGTGATGCATTCTCCTAAGTCATGCTGTTGTATGATTACACCATTATTGTCATTTTCCCCCTTGACCACCCTGCAGTTGCCCATCACAGCTCTCCTAGTTAGTATGAAATCAGCCTTCAAAAAGTGTGTCCAGTAAGTTATAATCATTTGGGGGAAGGAGATGAAAGGCCATGAGGGAGATCTTGTTGAAACAGCAGTTCATCCACAGCATTGGGCAAAGCAATATACCTAACAAAATGCAAGCAAGCAGGAACGATAGCTTGGATAGTGACAATAAGTCATTTCTTCTGTCTCCTCACTATGTCTGCAAGACTGTAACTGAAAAGGTTTAGGCACTTAGTTCAGAGAAAAAATAGAGAAAGAATAGACTAACTATCCTCTTTTGATAGAATAGTCTGAATTCTGCTATCTAAAGAAGTGTAGGTATTATTTTTGGGTGGGTGGCAAAAGAGGGTAAGTTCACTAAACTCCAGAAGGCAATGGGTCGAAGTCTAAGTGTGTATGATACACCCTGCATTTCTTGGTAACCTCTTCATTCTGCCATGTCCTCCTTACATTGCCTTCATCTCACCCTCAGCCCACAAGTGACACAGACAAGTCATGCTTAGTTGTTCAAAAATTGTATTTTGAACCTCTAGAAATGCTCTATCTAGCTTAGTTTCATAAGTGGCAGTGAAAGAATGGGCTGATTGATATGTGAGTTCAGACTATGAGGCTCCTTTCTTTGGCTTCAATCCTTTATTTATATTTATATTTATATTTATTTATTTATATTTCAGATTTAGACACAGCCCATCTCATGAGGAAATGACTCTGGGCAGTTTACTTTATCATGTAAGAAGGACACATGACAACCAGTTTGGTGTAGTGGCTAAGGTGCTGGACTAGAAACCAGAAGACTGAGTTCAGGTCCTCCCTTAGGTATTAAAACCAGCTGGCTGACTTTGGATGGGTCAGTCTCTCTCAGCCCAGCCACCTCACAGGGTTATCATTGTGGGGAAAATAGGAGGTGGGAGCATTAGGTATGTATGCTGCCTTGAGTGGACAAAACATAAAGGTGGAATATAAATCAAATAAATTAATAAGCTGCACTCCCAAAGCACTTGACTTTGCAGTATCCCACCTGTCAATTTCCCCATTGCAAATTCATTTTCTATACATCCCTTCTGGCAGCACAATGTAGCAGAACCAAGCAAGAACCCAAGAGAGTCTACCATGATGTTCTGTGCCTCTGACTGAATCGATTAAAACAAAAGGCTGAGTTGCTTTTTTATGGGAATGCACTTACTGTTGCCTAACAAGCATGGTCCTGAAAAGCAGAAAGCTTGTCTCTGACGATGGAGGCAACCGTCAAGACCTTTTTGCTTCCTTGTACACATAGCCAGATTTTGGAACTCAAATGGTAGGCTATGTGAGGCTTGACAAGCCTGGCAGCTCTACCAAGCATTTCATGTTTTAGCCATGGGCCCCACTGCTCCCTGTTAATTATTTTATTAAATTTTTTAAAAAATGATGTTACTCTTCAAATCTGGGTTTTCTCAGGGCAGTTCACAATACACCAAAATCACAAAATAAAATTTGAGGGCATGATAATATCAATAATACGATCAGGTTGAAAGGACATCTGATTCTCTGACAATTGTTCAGCAGTCCAAAGAACTTACATCTCTTTCTGTATTTGAAAACAAGCATTTTATTCCTGATTGGAGGACTATTTAGAACTACATCTATAGGCACCAATTTATATTTTCTACCCTCCTAATTTGTTTCTTATTAAGCAAACTGATTTAATGATTATAAACTAATTGTATTACTATAAGATTATATGAAACAGCAGTTTTGATTATTGTATAGCATAAGAGAAAAGTATGTTTCTGTGGCATTTCTCTTTTCCTTTCTTTTCCATTCTTTCTTTCTATTCCCATTTCCAGATTTTATTTGGGTGGTTGGGGAAACAATAAAACAAAAGAAGGCAACTTAGTAGTTAAAATGCTTCTAGGAGCATTTATGTTTAAAATTAGCATATTAATTGGCTGAAATGCCTGACAGAATAAAAGCTTGCAATGATTATTATGATGATGTCATCAGTCCCAGACACACCTCCCTGGAACAGCATTGCAGACTTGAACGCTCCCACTGAAAAGGCTCATCACTTAAATGCCTCTCAGCTCAGGAGGCAGCTTGGAGAAGATCTCAGATGCAGATCACCTGCAGATGATCTCAGGTTACAGAGAGATTCTTGTAGTTCCAAGCCATGAATGGCTTTACTAGATAATATATGCACTTTGAACTGGGACTGGAAATGAACTGGGAGCCCCTAAAGATTGTACGAGACTGGAATAACATGCTTCTAATGTCTAGCTCCATTAATAATTTTACCGCAATATTTCGAACTAACTGATATTTCCAGATCCTCTTCAAGAATCAGCCCAACACTGCAGTGCTCTAAACAAGGGATCATTACTGTAGCAAGACTATCTCTATCCCTATCTTTGTTGCTTTAATTATTGTAGCATCAGGGAAGGATAAAGCGAATCCTCCAAAAGCCCCACAATATAAACATCGTAGGACTGAGCAGAAATCTAAAGATGATCAGATATAAGTGGAAAATTGCAAAATTATTTATAACTCAGTAAACCTTTTCAGAACAAGACTATGTTCAGTGGTATCAGATGCCCATGAGACCTTGTAGAGAATAATTAAGATTGCACTCCTCCTGTCATTCTCCAACAAAGATTATCTCCTGGGGCATTCAAGGCAGATTCAATGGCAAAACCAGACATATACCCTGAATCCATTTCAACCAAGAGTGTCTTGATCCTATCAGTCACAGTCACTTAAGTAACTTGTCCAATAGCCACAGACCTGTCATTATTTAAACATTCTGGGACCATTTTTTTTTTTTTAGAATGGTATAACTATGATTCTGGTTAATGAGACTGGAACCATTCTGTCATTTAAAAAGGAACTGAAAACTTCCTCGACCCTACTGAATACCCCTTTCCTAATATCTGTAAGCCACAAAGTGGCAAGGACTGAACAGACAGGCAGATGACCAATATGTATGATACCAAGTTCCTTGTCCACATTTTTGTTTGTCTGTTTGTTTGCTTGCTTGCTTATTGGGTTTATGTGGCCACCAACATGCAAAAGTATGATTCACAGATTCATACTCATGAAATTATGACTTATACAGAATTACAGTAGATACAAAAAGGCACCTAAAAACACAACAACCAGACACACAGCTAGGGCACATCAACATATATTACACCTTGCAGGACAAGCTTATCTAATGTCCTGGTCCCAATGCTTGAGGGGCCTAGTTTTCAAAGCTTTCCTGAGGATTGAGGCCAGTTAAATCTGAGGGGGGGAGATCATTCTGCAGGACAAGCACCTTCACAGAGAAGACATCCTTGGGACTTAAAAACTGAACATCATCCCAAAAGTGGAGATAGACACTTTGTAAACTAAAGGGCTAAAAGTGCAGAGTCTGTCATCATAAATATGATAATTTGTTCCTCTAACAGTTTAGTTAGCATTATTCATTGTGATCACTTAATAATAAGATCTTGGGATACCCTGATCGCAGAAGGCCCTGAACCACTTTAAAAAAGTTCAGCTAAGAGGATGCAATGGGAGAGAAGAAAAATGCTTTTTTATCTCCATCATATCACAGAGTCAGTTTGGCAAGAGTTCATTTAGACCTGAAACAAGTTATCTACCACCTAGTTGTTTCCCAGCTTTCTTCATTGCCCTCAACTGGGATATCTACCAAAGTGTTTCTGCATGGTAGAAGAGGATACTTAGGAACAATTATGTCAATGGTTCAGGTCGTAACTGTATTCTACAAGGTAACCAAGGCTTTTTGAACTGCCACCATACTAGCTGGAAAATCTCCCAGAGCCCTCTGGAATCCACTAGAAACCCTTAGCCTCAAGAACAGACCATTCTAATGGGCCCTTCATCTCTGCAGAGAAGAACAGTTGCTGCAAATCTAAATCTCAACTGGAAGCAGTCTGACATGACAAAGGAAAAGACTGAACATTCCCCAGATTCAGACCATGATCTTCTGACCCAACAAGGAAAAAAAACTGATCAAAGGTATGTTCCACTGTATTTATTTGATGGAATGTATGCAGACCCATGATCATCATGGCTGCCATGAAATCCTAAGTTGGCAGTCCTAGCATGAAACATTCTTCATGAGTGTCTTCACAAAAAGTCCAAGCCACCTCTGTCAATTTAGGTGGGACTCTATAGGGTGGTGGGTGGGTGGTAGTACTCCCCTGAACAGAGTGCACAATTTGGGGGTCCTCCTGGGCTCATAGCTCCTGCTCAAGGAGTAGGCTGCCGCCATGGCTAGGGAGGCCTTTGCACAGTTCCATGTTGTGTGCCAATTGTGCCCATTCCTGGATCAGAAGGCCCTGCTCATGGTCAGTAATGCCTTAGCCATTTCCCATCTGGACTACTGCAATGTGCTTTACATGCAGCTGCCCTTGAAGACCACCTGGAAGCTTCAACTGGTCCAGAATACAGCAGTGTGGACAGTTCCCCCCCCCCGCTTTTTTTATTATAATGTTGCAAATCTTAATACATTATATTATTTCGATACAACGATATTTGTATAGTATTAATTAAAATTATTGACATTCCATTGTTTAGAAAACTTACAGTATTAGAAATGAAAGAGAGAGATATTTTATCAGTATCAATTACAATTTAGGATATCAATATTACAAGCATAACATTATTTGAGTTTTTCATACAAAATTGAGTATAACTTTAGAAAAAAACAGACTGCTGCAGATTACATCAAAGTATTTGTTGTACAATAAAGGTTTTTATCTTGAGCTGATTACTTAGTATTGAAGTCTCCACTGTAATATGTTTTTAGATAGATAGATAGATAGATAGATAGATAGATAGATAGATAGCCTGTTGTTTGCCCATGCTCCCAATTTCAGGTGCAATTCAAGGTGCTGATTATCACCTCTAAAGCCCTGCAGGCCATGGGATCAGGTTATTTGATATACCACCTCTCCCTGAGGTATCTGCCTACCCCACCAAATTGGATAGACTGGGCATGTTCTAGGTGACCTCCATTAAACAATGTCATCTGGTAGACCTACAAGGTAGACCTTCTCGTAGTAGTACCTGCTGTATGGATAGCCTTCCCCTGAGATCCAGAGGGCCCTTACCCTCTTGGCTTCCCAGAAGGCCATGAATTGCTCTTCCCCCAGGCACTGGGCCAGGATGGGAGTTGACCCCACCACATGTGCGCTTGGCATGGAAGTGCTATGGTGCCTTGGTTGTGTGTGGTGTTTTAATTCTCTGAGATTCTTGTTTTATTTTTCTGTGTTGCTGTTGTTAGCCACCCAGGGTTATAGTGTATTAGATGGGTTGCCATAAACATCTTTTAAATCAATTAATTAATTAAATCATATTCCCAATCTTTCCCAAGTGTTTGACATTCAGTGAAAGTACTTTAGATTCACCACTAAGCCCACACCACAAGGTGAAACTTTAAATAAAGGGGCAACTTGATAAATAAAGGGTCATCACCAGTTCTGTGACCAGTGGATCCCTGAAACTGGCATTATTTCTCATTAACTACCAACCTGATCCTGAACAAATTAGACATACCTAAACACAGCCAGCCAAATCTGAAATTGCTCAGCCCTGTTCAGGATTAGGCTGTCCATCTGTAGTTTTATTATCCATTTTTCTTTTAATGCTTTACACACATGAGAAGCTCTCATTGAGAGCAACAGAATGAGAGAAGAGGGAGAGAGAGAACTCATAGCAGGCATAAAACGATGGAGTCTGATTAGCTGAAGTTATAAAAATGATTGATGCCTGCAAACATTATTTCTACTTGCCTTGTTTGCCTCTGAGGTTTACGTCAACTCATGGAGCCACTGGATATATTTAGCAAAGTGAAAAGATGGGAGGAGCACTCAAATAGTTTTTAAAATTTTTACAGTTAGAAAAAATATCAGGAGTTTGCCATACGAATTTAGTTTAGACCAACCACAGCAACAACTGAAATTATAAGAAGATAGATTTAGGATTAACATTAGGAGGCAATAATTTCTCTTCTTAACTAGGATTGTGCCACCTGAAGTTGAACTGTTTTCTTGGGTCCCTCATGTACTGTGAAGGGCAACAATGTGGAGGTCAGAGTGGAGAAAAATATACTTCACTCTTCATATAAATAGAGCCTGGTAGGATGAGGAGAGCAGAGGAGTGTTCGATTCAGTGAACAACAGGTTTGTCATCAGATCAGAGTGATCCTTCTGATAAAGCCATCTTTGATAGCTCTAGTTACAGCAGCAGGGTGGCTTAGAGATCTTGGTGGGTGAAAAATATCTTTAATTTACCCTTTACTCCATCTCATGGTCAGGTTTGTATAGGGCCATAAAATGTATTCCCTTCTCTGCTTCTCTTCTCCCTTTTTACATGTACGGAGTCTACCATTTAGAAGGAAAAACCATCAAAACTAAAACTAACTGGACTTAATTTGTTAGCAACAAGACTGACTGGGATAAGATTTTTATCTGTGCTATTAAAAGGCACTGATCAGCCAAAGATCCCAAGCCAACCTCCTGGAGTGGTCTCTGCAGTTGTCCCCTTCACTCCCATCCAAAGAATGCAGGTCAATTAAGCAAAAGCCACACTTGTTATAAGCTTCAGAGAAGAAAGAATCAAATTATTGCTGGGGGGGGGGGCAGCATCTAGCACGTGAAATCTGTTTGCAGACAGAAGAGCACCCAGAGCATTTATTGTTCCTTTCAAAGTCAACAGATCATCAGTGAAGAGTTGTTTGGCTGTTTCTGAAGAGATCTGAGCATCTGAACTTGTTCTTTTTTGCTTCTTCTTCCCAAGCTTTACATATATTTAATTTCAATATCAAAGTATTTTTTTTTCATCAACTTTGAATCCAAGATAAAAATTAAGATACAAACCTCTGCTTCAAGATTTCCTCAGCCACATCTTCCACCACAGTCCATAATATTTAAGGCCACAAAGGGAAAAAAAACAGTCTTCCACTGCTGGAATTCAGCTGCAGGTCTGTAAAAACATAAAAACAAGATACATGTGTCAGAGAAGAACATTCCATGGTCTTTAGAAAACTTTAAAAAAAACTGATTACATAGAGCTCTTCTTGCCTTTTTAGCTCCTCCTGCCTGTCCTTCATGATTTCTCAAAGATCATAGAAAGAGACCCTGAGATGTCCTTGCAAGTTCTTCAAGATCTTGAGATGTAATTGGTCAAATCTTGGGATCTTAAACTAATTCATAGAGAGAGGTGTTCCCTCTGAACATCTCTTTTCTAAACTCTGTATATGAATAGAATATATGTCATAGGAGAACATTTATGGCTTAAGAAAGGCCACATTTATCTGGAACCTGTTAATAGCAAGAAGTGACCACTGAAGATAGGAAATTCTAAACAAATCTTTTGACTGATTGATTAAGTGCCATCAAGTCAGTGTTGACTCCTAGAGATCACATAGATAGATTTTCTCCATGATGATCCGTCCCTAACCTGGTCTTTCAGGTCTTCCAATGATGTACCCATTGCCACTGTAACTGAGTCCATCCACCTTGCTGCTGGTCATCCTCTTCTTCTCATTCCTTCTACTTTTCCCAGCATTAGAGCTTTCTCCAGAGAGCTAGGTCTTCGCATAATGTGTCCGAAGTAGGATAATTTGGGCCTGGTCATTTGTGCCTCTAGTGAGCACTCTGGGTTGATTTGTTTGATGATCCATTTGTTTGTTTTCTTAGCTGTCCACAGTATTCTCAGGAGTCTTAGTTGTCACTTTTTAAAGTAGGTTAAATGTTTCCATGGTTAATCAAATAAGATCGAAAATATTATGGTAAGACCTTCAGGAAAACAAGGAAATGTTAAATAACTTGCTCAGGTATACAGTATTATATATACTCCAAAACTTCCAAAGTTGTACTGATTTTTTTCAACAGTTAGTGCCATGCTACAAAAGTGAGAGGTTCACAGAAGATTGCATCAGTTGCCTGAGCTTAAACCCCTAGATAAGGTTACCCAAAATTGAAAGCCTTCAGACTATGGCAAATGGCTTTATTCATGATTACAAGTGCTTCCTGTTTGGGGCTGACGTATTCAGGCAGCAAAAATCTAAACAGTCACTAAATGACAACAAGGTGGTAGAGTTTTATAGATCTCTTTGCTGCCGGCTAGCAGTTTGCTGTATTTTTGCAGCCCAGATATTGTAGCTCTGTTCTTGCTGGCAAGGGGATAGTGTTAGGTAATCTATTCCACCATAACCTGAACACCTGTGATCCTGGAGATCCATCTTCAGGTGAAAGTTAAAGAGTTTTTTAAATTAATGTATGGGTAATCCTCAGGTTAAGAATGCCCTGGTTACAGACAACCCATAGTTAAGAACGGAGCCTACTGCAGCAAAATTTGAGTTAAATACACACTGCTTCGAGTTAAATACACAAAGTTTCCAGTTCTTTGCACAATACTATTTATACAGTATTATACAATAATACTTTTCCAGTTTACATACAAATTTGACTTAAGGAGAAGAACTTGGGAACGGAACTCATTCTTAAAGTGAGGACTACGTGTATTTATTTTATAGTTAGAAGCTGCCTGTGCTGCTTATAAAAATAGTCAAAAAAGATTATCATTACCATTACCATGCTGTGGCCTTACTCTTACAGGTTAGGTTAGCATTTCTTGGAATAGAAACGTCTCTCTCCCTCCTTCCCTTATTTCTTTGCCAGAGATCCCTACCGTTTGAAAGCTAAAAGGGGGAAAACAGTGGATCTGGTGATGATGCTGTAGAGGAAGAAAGGAAGGCCAGTAGCTGAGGCATTTTGGCAGCAACAGTCAGAACAACATGCCAAGAATCACTGGTTATAAGCAAAAAGAGAAAGGTATCTGGAATATTGAAACCAGTGGTTTTTGGATATATAATGCAAAGGAGAAAACTGTGAAGTCCTAGGGGAGATTATTCATGGGTAACTTCCCTATAGATTTACAAGTAGTCACATAAATACTATTTTCATTCTCTTTTTCCCTACTCTTTTCTTTGGCACTAAGCAAACAAGTAGAGAGAAACTTTTTGGCGTTACTACAAACAATTTAAATAATTTAAAGCCTAATCTAGAAAAAACACAAAGAATGTTTCTAAATAGATTGGGAATAAAAAGGTACGAGGAAATCTGTGGGAAATTCTAACATTGTCAGAAAACATGTGTCTTTGTGCCATATTTATTATTTGTGGGTTTCCTACTTTTTCTTAGAAACAGTTAATATTTGGACCAAAGAACAAACATGATTTTAGAACCTTCTCCTAAACCATCTATGTTGTAAGGTTATTTTCCCTGAAAAACAGCAGAAAAAGATATAGGGCACCAACTCTTACCATTCATAAGAGTTTAGCACAGAACTGCAAAATTGTGCACTTTTTGACAAAATAGCCAAGGGGTATTACTAGTAGACTTTTCCTAGTAATTTCCATATAACTTTCTCATTAAGAATCTGTTGAGAAACTTTCTTTTGCAATTTTATCTGAGTATCTGTGCTATATATAAACATGCAGCCTTGAAGAATTGTGCCAAGGAATCCACTGCTGTTAACCATACTGATGCTCTTCCCTTCCCTTCCCTTCCCTTCCCTTCCCTTCCCTTCCCTTCCCTTCCCTTCCCTTCCCTTCCCTTCCCTTCCCTTCCCTTCTTTCCCTCCAGCTTTTCTGCACATATTCTGCCTGAAGAAAAACTGTTTCCAGCCCCCATGTGAAATTTTCCCTGCCCTTACGGTAGCTGTCCAGCTTCCCTTTGCTCAAATTGCAAGAGAAGTAGAGGACTGGCTCCTTATCTTTTTCTGTGGCATACATGTTACTGATTTTTACAAAGTGTGGGGCGGGAGCATAATTTGGTTAAGATTATATGAAATCTAGAGAGGCTTGAGAAGCTCACTAATCAGGTGACCAGGATCCTGCTTTTGCTGGGACAGTCCCAGCATCCCAGGGGCCAGGCATACCCGCCTCCCCCCCCCCCCCCCCCACACACACACAAATGTCCTGGTTTCCAGGTACCTATTCTGGCTGGTGGCAGCAGCACAACTGAGCAGCAGATAGCTTGCACGTGGTGCAGCACAGAAAATAAGTTTTATATTCATCACTCATTGACCGCATGGATACTAAGAGAAAGTGAAGCCTAGTCGTACATTCACAGTAAATTTCAGAAGAGTCAATTTCAAGTTTCAGGTTTAGAGAAATACTAGGGGGGATCCCATGGTCAGTAATCCTCAGGTCAAAGGAGATATAAATGTATACCTAATAAAAGTACTACTACTAGTGTAGTAAGAGTTAATCAGGTTTTCTTGATAGTGAACCTGATTAATTTCACTTATTATGGCAGTACCTTCCCATAGAGTGGGAAATGGTGATGGAAAAGAAGATATGCTCTGTTTTCCATTTCCTGACTGATAGACAAAGGGATCTATTGCAAAAACAATTTGTTGCACATAATGTACTACACAATAGGGAACAAGAATTACTGAAAGCTGCTTCACTGCTCCATCTTGGACAAACCCTTCCAACATTAACTGATTTATAGATTAGCATCAGTAAATATGTAAATATATACAAATTAATGTATTCCAGTTTTTGTTCCCGGAAATCTGGTCTCCCTATTCATTAGAGCCCACAGTTTGAGCACTTGGCTTCCTAAGACTCATGTGTTTTTTTCGTTTCGTGAATTAGCTAAGAAATCTCAGTTTAATTTTTTTTTATTGCTACATAATCAAAAAGTATTAACAGTTATCAAACAACAGACAAGATATAAATATTAAAAACCCATAAAAGCTCATGCATGTCCACCATCTATCCTGGGGGATTTCCTTTCCTCAGAGAGTCCGATGAGCATCGAACTTTTGAAATGGATTCATCTTGCCGAAATAAATGAGGTGGTAATTAAGATGCCACAAGTCTTATTTTTCTAGCCCTTGTTACTTTTGCATGTAGTCATCTGTAAATCTACTCCCTCCTTTTTCCACATAGATCTGAATGCCAGCACAATTTGCATCCAAATATGTTATATATATTTATTAATATGTTAATTTTAAAATATGCATTCTTAACATAATTTCTCTCAAAATGTGAATGTGGAAGTACATTTGATCCATTTCTTGAATCGTAACTGCATCACGATACAGTTACAGACATTCCAATCTGCTCATTAGTTTGGCAAAGATGCATGAAGTCAGTTTGCAAAAATCAGATTTCTTAAACATGCTTATCTGCAATGAATTGGCTTTTCATAGAGAAAAGGAGGCCTCTTATATATTTAACAGCTGGTAAGTAGGCATTTTGGCAAATGAAGCTTGATATGCAGAGGTGGGGGAAACAGCATCTGTTGAAATTCTTGCTTCTGTGCAACTTAAAAGTAGAGGTGTGTCATCCTCTTCCACATTTGATCAAAGGGAGTGGCCTTTTGCTCCAAGCAAGTCTCTTAGGGCCAGTTGCAGCAGAGACTGGGTAACCCAGAGCTCTCCCCGATTTTGTCATTCCTCTGCCAGGCACAGGAGCTTGCCAAGTCCTGCCCACTCTGCCTTTTCCCTGCCTGCCTGCCTGCCAATCCCTACTCTGGGATTTATTTCCCCATCATCCACAATTCTTGCAAAGAGAGCAGAATGAAATGCAGATGCAAAATGTGCTCGTAAGAATCTCCTCTCTTGCACCCATCTGCCAGAGAATAGTTTTTAATCTTTAATCCATGAGCAATCAGTGAACACCAGTGAATTGCAAATTACAGATGTTTTACTGTCTTTGGCATTTTAAGCTTCTCCACTGCTACTCACAGCCTTCCCTCTTCTGCATGCAGCCAATGCTACGCACCATCACCAAAACCATATGACACTGTCATCATTTTGTAATTAAACCTTTATTCACTTTAAATACACAAAGCTGGCTGGGGAGGCAGCTATGAGGAAGCATTTAACCCTTTCCTGAAACACCATGCCTGTATGTGAAAATCTGGAATGGGATGAAGGAGAGGAAAGCAGAGGCAGATGCCACTCCTAGATTTCCCCTTCCTGTGGTTTGCTTCTTCTGTCCTCCTGTTCTGTAGGCATAACTCCATCAAAGGGGACTATACAATACTCGTGCCAACGGTGTGCTAAAAAGTGCCACAATTGTAGTTGGCAAGCACTAGTAAACAGACTGTCCTTAAAGGCAAGTTGCTTACTGAAGAATGTATTTAGTAAACAGCTTGTCTATAAATTAATTCCTCATGTTTCCAGAGAAGTTTTTTATCATTTTATGTTTATTATTACGAAAGAATATGAAGGAAACAAAAGAAGTACAACCAAATACAAAACAATATGTATAAAAGAGATAACAGAAAAACAAACAAAAAGGAATTAAAAAACACAAAAACCATGTATGCGTATTAAAATAGATATTTACAAGCAACTCCATTTTTAAACAACAAATTAACTCTCTTTGACCCCACAAATTCATACTAGCCAATCCTTCCATTATGTCAATAAAGAACCAATTCAAAGGCAGGTCTTTAGTCCAGGAGTTTACATGTAGAGTAGCATATTTTTCCACAAAAAGCAAAACAATTTTGTGGCTACATTCTATGGTTGATAAATCCAAAGTTCTTCATAAACTGATAGATTCCACGTTTTCAGCAAATAATTAAACAGCACATTAACATCTTTAAACCTAATTTCTATTTCCCAAATCATATTAATAATGGTATGAAGATTAAACTAAAACAGGATAACCATGAAACAAGTCCAAATCCTAAATGTCAAAGTCCCGTCCAACCTTTAAAGAGTTATATTTCCTGAATAAATCAATGCCTCTATTTTCCCACCATGCAACCCCTCTTGTAAAATAGAAATTCTATATAGAGGTTAAATGCAATACCTCATTAATTTGTTTTATCTTCAAAAATCCAGTTTTGGTATTTCAGATTTTCAGAAGGCGAAATTCTGTTTCGATTTTGAAAGTTGGTTATTTATTCAAATGAATCTCAGTAGATGAGTCCTTTGGTTTGCCCGTTAGCAACCAAAGTACAATTAGCAGAAGGCACAACTTGTAGTCATATCCCGTTCCAGTGCATATAATCCCTTTCCTTTGAGTAGTCTGGGGGGCAGCGTGTTCCTGACTCCAGCAAATTAAAGCCAACTAGGCATCACAGACAGACACAGAATTAGAGGCTACTAGTATTAAGAACAATAATTATAGTAGCTATCTAACTGACCCCAGAGTAGTGGGGGAGAGTTTCTTCCTATATTATTTGCCTAATGTAATCATATACATCCCTTGTCCCACATAGGAAAACTTGCAAATGTAATATGGCTGGTTGAATGTTTTCTGGAGAGGCAATTAACTAAGGGATGGATGTTTTAATCAGGGAAACAATGCAATGGGAAATTGCCATCTCTGAAGTCCCAATCCAATTGGCTCCTGTAAATTAATATATTGAATGTTAATGTATTGTAAAAATTTTGTAATCTCCTTTGAAAATATCTGGAAAAAAATGAGGAATAGAAGTTGTATTACTTAGGAATAAACAAACTTTTTTTATGGGTGGTGGTAGTATGAATCATTACATCTAGTTTGGCCCTCATGTTGAGCCTCCCAGTGACCTGAACTGTTCTTAATGATTTTGGATCTTATGTCAACCATATACTTGCTATTTACAAAATTTCTCTGGCAAAGACAACTGGTTTCAGTCCTCCAAAAGTTAACACTTTCAGTGGGAATATGTATAATATGTATTTTCCTTTAAGATGCCAGTATTCTAAAAAAATATTAGTTCCTTGGCAAATGAATCCATCCAACTTAAATTTGCCTGACACACTTTAAATTAGCGTGCCAGAAAACAAAGTGCCTGGTCTGGTGATCAAGCAGTGGACAGTGGGGAGAAAGTAGGCCTCCTTTCATCAACTCTAGTCTGGCACAATTTCTTTGTGACAAACCCACACTTGCTCCTGTTAATTGCAGCATGCTTATCCAACTGCTCACAAACATGCTGCTTGATAATCTAAGGACCTTGCCCAGTATGGACATCAAAGTGATGTGTTTGAAGTTTCCCAAGACCTCCTACTTCCCCTTTTTGAAAATGGAGATGACCTTTGTTCACCAGTCCTCCTGGACTACTAAAAGTGGTTCTGCAATCACCTCTGGTAGTTCCTTTGGTATCCTGGCATGTAACCCACCTGGCCTTGGAGACTTGAATTTAAATTCACTAAGTTCTCTCTAACCCTCTTGCTGTCTATCCTAGGCTGCAGTTCCTTGTTCCCCCAGTGGCATTGTAATAGGGCTTGATTTCCCTTCTGAGAGAAGAGATACAAAATAGGATTGCAGAAGTTCTACCTTCTTGCCATCAGCTTTGGAAGTCCTGAAAACAAGGATTGGTGAACTGAAGACCAGTATATCATGCCTACAGCTCATTCATCAAGACGAAAACTTCTTGAATAGTAATATGGATGTTATTACTTGCCACAAGCAGGAGAGCAATTTAAAATTTACAACTTCTTCAAAAGGTGAGCATGAAGACAGCTGGAAACATGTCATCATCAAAAGCAAAGAATTACAGCAAAGCAGACCATCCCTACATCTTGGTGGTCAGTATAAACCTCCAGCCTTCAGGGAAGATTTTATAAACACAAGTAAGCTTTAAAAAAGCCCCCCTCCCCCAAGTGGAAGCTCTATCACCCAGTTTAAATGGAAGTGATCCATGACCAATTTCCAAGAAATAGTGTGAATGTAGGCAACTCCTTCTTGAAAGGTGCAGAAGGTCCCTTGCATTGTCCAGATCTTTCATCTTGACATGTATGCCAAGAATCTCACCAGTGGAATTGGCTTCTTGCTTCAGAAGAACAGGCAACACAAGAGAGGAGGTTGTGTAGCACTGCATATCAGGAAGGAAATAACCTGTATTATTCCACTGGACTGATGATAACACAAGTGTTGAGGGCATCAAGGTTAAGATAAAAGGGCAAGCTAACAGGAAGGATATCTAGCTAGGAGTTTGTTGCAAGCCACCAAACCAGTCAGAAGAGGTAGATAAAGTTTTGTTAAGTTGATAACTGAAACCTCAAAAATCATGGAATGCTTGTGATAGGAGATTTCAAATACCCAGACATCTCTTGGAAGACTAATTCTGCCAGTTAGACCATGGAACAGTCTGCCTAAAGAGACTGTGGATTTTTCATCTCTGGAGGTTTTTAAAAAGAGTCTGGACAGCAACCTCTCAAGCATTGTTTAACTGTTTTTCCTGAACTTTGCAAAAATTGGACTATAAGTTCCTTGTGGTCCTTCCCATCTCCACAGTTCTGTGATTCACCACTTCCTCTTTGCAATGGATCACCCTTGTTTACTTTCCTTTTATTACTAATATATCCAAAGAACAAGGCCATCCACAATGGAGGGGGGCAAAGAGAGCCAAAATGGTGGAAGCAACTGTGAAGTGAAGCCCTGCCCCTTTGTACATGCATATAGAAAGGGAGATGGGGCTATGATCCACAATTGTGCTTGCCATTTAGCCCACTTTGAGTCCCTACAGTTTCTGGATACAACCTTATATTCTTCTTTGGTTATGTTTTCCTTCTGTACATGTTCCTTTTTCTTTTTAGCATTTTAGAGAGCTCTGCATGTATCCACTCCAGCCTCTAGATTTTTCCTTTTTGTCCTCCTTGTGGGAATTATTTATGATTGCACTGTCAGTATCTCATTTAGCAGAATTTCCCATCTTTCCTGAACTCTTTTCCCTTCAGGAATTTAAGCCATTGGATTTAATCTACCTTTCCTTAGACTCTGTCAAAATCCACACTTCTGAAGTCCATATGATTCTTCTCTGTTCCTCCTCTTTTGCATATCCCTGATTCAAAGGTAACAGAATCCTTTTCCTCAAACCACCAGTCTCCTTCATTTCTTTAACCTACTCCTCCTTTTTGGTGAGGATCCAGAATGGTAAGCCCCCAGTTCATTCTCCTTTCTTTCAAGAAATGAAGCTGTCAGCAAGATAGTACAAGAATTTGTTGGACTTTTGGTAGAGTTAGATTCCAGCCATTGTCAGGATAACTGAAATCCTCCATTATAACTATTGCCTGACTCTTTCAAAGACAGATCATCTGATGCAGAAAAGCCTTGTCCATATTTTCTGCCTGCCCAGGTTGCCTATAATAAACTCCACAATAATATCACTTTTGTTTCTCTCTCCTTTTATTCATACCCAAATATTTTCAACCAGATTTCCATGTTCTGACTCCTGAATTTCTGTGCAAATGTATTTTGTCTCTATCTACAGTACAACTCTGCAAACTTCCTGTTGGGTCTATTCCAAATTGTACCCTTCCAATGTTGCATACCACTCCATATTTCAGTGATATCTATCACATCATATTTGTATTCCTGAATTAGGATCTCTAGCACTTTCTGTTTATTTCCCATACTCTGTGTATTGATGTAGAAACTTCTGAGGTTTTGCTTACCATCTACTGGTGCCTCCATTGTAGCATTCTGTGAAATTCTGAGTCCCCATCCTGGTCTCCTGCTTCTCTCTTCATCTCCTGCTTTCTTGGTCCTAGTCCCTGGTTACAGATTCAGTTCCAGGCTTTTACCAGGTCCCTCTTTTGTTCTAATCTAATGCACTCCTAATGAGACTGAAGAGGTACTTGCCAAATGCTTCCCTTGCAGTTTTTGTAAAAGGTATCCAGTGGTATATAAACGTATAAAAACCAGCTCTTCTAGCTCCATTGCTGCAGCTGCATCACACTTCTATCCACCAAATAGCTTCTCAACTGACTTGCAAAATTCCAGAAAATTTAATAATTGGCCCTTGCAAGCTGGTACAAGCCAGCTTCAGCACACCACTGGATATAGGCCATCTCCTTTCAGGAGTCCTCTGTGAAGATAGCATAGGCCATTGATGGAGAATCCAAACTCTTTGTTGATACCATTTGTGTAGCCAGTTGTTGACTTCCAGGACCTAGTTTTCTCTTTTTGCACCATGACCCTCAACAGGAAAGATTAATGAAAAAACTACCTGTGCTTCCAATTCCTTCACCTTCCTGCTCAAGGCCTCAAAGTTTCCAGTATTTCTTTCAAAGCCTCTTCTTATTGTGCCATTCATCCTCACATGGGTTGGGAGGAAAGGATAGTTGTCAGCGAGTTTTAATAGTCTTACAAATTGGCCCCTGGAAGATAACATACGTCCTGCAATCTCATACTGAGTCTGCACAGAGCCATCTCAGTTCCCCCTAGCAGGGAATCACCCACACCATGACGTGCCTCTACTTTTTCAAGGTGGCTGTTGCATTTCTATAATTCATTTAATCCATGTGTTCTTTCATATAATGTGCTCAAGTGGTTGTTGATCAACTTCTAGTTGCAGTGGCATCTGTAAGAGGATCAAAATGGGCAAGATGTGGTCAGGGGGGAGTTCTCTTGTTGGCTGTTCACTTCTTTCTCCTTCCTGGAGAGCTTCAGCTGTCCTGTCCAGGACATTTTCTCTGATGTTTTTCAGTATAGGAAATTTCTTTAAGTTCCTTTACTTTCCTTCAGTAAGGAACAAGCTTGCATTTATGTTCTACACTGCACTTACTTTATAGGTCACAATGACACTTCCTTCTCTGCCCATATTACTCATCAACTCCCCCAGCCACATTTCCCTGAAAACAAGCTCCCAGAATCTGTATCTCTGGGTGAGGACTAGCCTGGATTGAAGGAAGATGAAAAAAAGAGAAACAAAGAAAATAAAGGGATTAAAAAGTGCCTCCCCCTTGACTTTCCCTGCCATACACTTTCCCACACTGCTGCTTGCTCACTCAGTGAGCTCAAAATGAACTTGCATTTCACAAACTTCAGTTGCTGTTGATGATGATAATGGTTTAAGGAATCATACATGCTCCTTCTGCCCATTTTTCCTCCAACAAGCATGGGATGTAGGGCTGAGAAAGAGTAACTGGCCCAAAGTCACTCACTGAGCTTCTGGAGCCAAAGGTGCACTAGAACCTGGGTCTCCCCTCTCCTAGTCCCTTCATTACCACACCGGCTCTCTTGCTTATTGGTCTGTATTGTATATGTGTTCTTCTTTAGTCATTGACTCTAAATAAATTTAACAAATTTAACAGAAAGAAAAATTTAAAAAACAAGAAAATGGAAAATGGAAAATAAAGTTAAGGATTTTTTAATATGGATGAATCTGCACTGGAATTATATAAAACTTTTGTGCCTACTAAATTGGAGCTTAATTTCTTTTATGCAGTTGATTCAGAATATTCATTAAACCACATAAAGCAAAGATACTGGGAACAAGGGGAAACACCTGGTAAATTAATAGCCTCTTGATTGAAGCAGCAATAATAAAGAGGAATCATTTTTCTACTATTAAAGTACACAGTGCAAAGTACACAATGACTGATCTAATAAATCTGCAATTTGTTTCAATTTTTATACTTGAGTCAAAGGCTACTGAGGAAGAAATTAATCATTTTAAAAGAACATAGCCCTTCCAAACCAAACTGTTTATCTAGTTGTATCTTTATCGTTTCAGAAAATAATGGATACTATTAAATCTATGAAATCATGAAAGCTCCTGGTACTGATGGCTATTCTATTGTATAGGACATGTATTTGTTTGTTTATTATTTATACTTGCATGCATGCTGCACTGTTGGAGTTCTGTTCTGATGCTTCTTCGGAATTTAGTTTTTCCAACTACAGCTGTGCTAACTTATGGTAGCAAAAATCAGAAGGATCTAATAGCATCTTTTCTGACTAACAAATGTTATTAAAACTACATCAATATTAAATGTTATTAAAACTACAGAATATAAGGTGATTGAACATATAGTGCAGGATGATGGGCTCCTCAGTGTCAGATGGCACTCAACATGCCACTAAGGAAGAGCTGAAAATCACTTAGAGTACTAATAGTATTTATGATGTGGCGAGATTAAAGAGTTCGGGATGTCTAGTTGCTGATGCTGCCTTGCAGGAAAAGAAAATCTGAAGCTGCAAGACAAATTTTCAGTGGGAGCAAGGAATGTAAGAAGTATGAACAGGGGAAGTTCAATACACTGAAAATTGAAAGGAATCTACACATTGACATTTTAGGCATGAGAGAATTGAAAGGGACTGGAACTCAGTACTTTCAGTCAGAAGATTATACTGCTATTCATGACATGAAGAACAAAGAAGGAACACTGTTGCTTTTAGTCAGGAAGGATATAGCAAAAACAGCACAATGCAATCAATGACCAAATAATATCAATCAGACTTTGTGGACAACCCTTTAACATTACGGTTATGCTCCAAAAACTGATGTAGAACAAGAGGAAATTGACAAGTTTAATGGTCAAGTCCATTCTGAAATCAAAATCAAGATGTGCTGCTTGTAGTTGAAGGCTAGAATGCAAATGTTGGAAACAGTAAGAAGGAAAATGTAACTGGACTGCATGGCCTAGAAAATAGAAATAGAAAAGAATGACTTACCACTTTCTGCCAATCCAGTGATTTCTTCATTGCTAACACAGTCTTCAAACAACTAAAATGATGCCTATATAAATGGACATCATCAAATGGAGTCCACAGAAATCAAATTGACTATTTTATTGGTATAAGAAGGTGGAGGAGCTCATTTTTAATGGCAAGGACGTGGCCAGGAGCTGACTATGGACTAGATCCCCAAACCATGTCAGCAAATCTGGTGAACAATGCAGTGGCCAACAGATTGGAAGAGGTTAGTTTACATACCAGTACCAAAGGAAGGAGACTGAACAATATCATTCAATATTCTTAATTTCACATGCTAGCAAACTAATGCTTAGAATCATCCAATGCAGAATAGAGGCCTGTGTAGAAAGGAAGATGCCAGATGCTCAAGCTAGATTTAGAAAAGGCCAAGAAACAAGATATATTATTGCTGATCCATGCTGGATAATTCAGAAAGCAAAGAATATCAAAAAGAAATGTGTTTCACTGATTGTGTCTTTGATTGTGTTGGCCATTTCAAGCTATGGAATGTTCTTAAGAAAATCCCAGAAAACTTCACTGTCTACATGCAAAACCTATGCACAGGACAGGAAGCTTGTTTCAAGGTAGCTGTTGTTACCGGCACCTTGAATTAAACTGGCAACCATTTGATTTATTATATAATCAAAGAATAAAAACTAAGATTTTTTTCTGGGTGACTTTAATGCACTGGTTTTTGAAAAACAAGTACTGTAGTATAAAAAGTGATATATCACTTTTATTAATTTAAGAGGGATCAGGGACAAAGGAAATGTTCTATTCATACTGAATATTTGCAATAACATATATTCATTCTGGAGGCACAATTTACAATTTAGGAGAAAAAATCAAATTTTGAAATAACTCCAGAATTTAGTTTGCTGAAATTTAAACTGTGGTGCCAACATTTGAACAATGAAAATATGCATTCCAACAAAGGTGTAAAACAACCCACATATCTCAAAATGGAGAGGCATCCCAAAATCCAAATGTTGATTTAAAAGTGGGTTAAATATGAAATATGGGAGTTGTAATTCATATTTTTACTTGCTAATCCAAATTATTTAGGGAAAGGTACTAGCATCAAGTTTTCCCATCCTCTTCCTTCCAGATATTTGTCAAATGCTGGAAATCATATCAGTTCTTCATTTACCAATTTAGACTGGGATAGCTCTCCCTCCACTAGATTGTGGCCCATCCACTGTTAGATGGAACTAATTAGAATGTACCTGCTTATAAAGTTAGGTTAGCTGCCCTGATGCAGAGCCTGAAGTGAGTGTTCTTCTTTAAATTTCTTGTAATATTGTAAAATTGCAGTAGTCCCATCTTCTAATCCTGTAATTCCTGTTGTGCAAGCCATGAGAGAGAAGGAAAAAAATAATATAATCACTAATTTTTTTTCAGATTGTTTTTCTATATTTTCATATTTATCTCTATAAGCATGAGAGAGAGGAGAGGGATTTTTTGTTATTCTACTACTTTCTATATAGAATTTGGCATTGTTGAAGACAAATACTGATGTGTCTTTGAATTAAATCAGAGTACTTTATAAACTGTACCATATGGTTTGATTGGAGAGTGAAATATAATACATTCAGAGTATCCACATATTTCAGAGCATCACTGGAAACAGACAAGAGAATTTCAAGAGCAATAAGTCAGTAAGACCTTGACACATCTGGATGCAGATAATAGTCTGAAACCATGTGGTAAGAAATTCAACTCTGTATGAGGTGGATCTGGTCTAGACAATAGCTGGATGAGAGAACTCCCAAGAACCCTACTTGATACTTTGGGTTCCTGGGAGGGGTTAGAATAAAATGTTATGAATCAACAATCAAAAACTATTGGAGTACAAACTATTACAAGTGAAAGCTTCATTAGTTAAGTTATTTAAACTTAACTGAACAAAGCAGTCAAGCATGGAATAGAAAAAACAGGTTTCCGGTGGGGAAGTACAAGATGACCCGATGAATCTTTTCTGGTTGTTAAAGAATTTACCCAAATCCAGATTATGTGATAACATGACCTAAAGATATAACTTAACAGGATAATCTCCTCTGCAAACCATACTAAAATGAATAGGAGCTGAGCAAGAGCAAATAAGCAGACCTTACTGCTGAACTGTGTTCTGTGTTTGCTGAGGACCAGCTAAGTAAGCTCAATTATCACTCAAATACTGGGCATGTAATGGCTTTCAATAGATGTATGTGGGGGTACTCGTTTTTTCAGTAAGTAATAGTGTATATAAATCTGTGAACATGCTCACTGATTTCTTCTCTTAGAGGCCCACACTCTAGAAGGAGTAACCTTTATTCTCTTAGCCCTGCCTTATTCATAACATTTTATGAAGTGTCCAAGTGACTTCATCCACCGTTCCTCTTCTCATTCTTCATCAAAAATAATATACAGAACATATTTATAAAACAATCCAAAGATCAAGCAACATGGGTCAGCTATTTAAATTTTTAATTAAATCAGTTCATAATCTTCTTATTTAAAAAGAAAAGTCTGTTTAATGACACCAATTGTGGCAGAATGGAAAGGCCTGTTTCATTGTTATTCTATTCAGTTTGCATACAGGGAAACTCTTCTAAACTTTCAGCTGTTGATCTTAATAAAGTGGATGGACAACTTTGGAGACCTAAGATATAAATGAGGCATAGTAGCTGGTATTGCATCATCTATGTGGGCATGACCAGGATTTTGGGGGAAGGGGAGTGTTTTTTTGCTGAGGTAGGGAGTATTTCATTTTGAAGCTGGGTTAAACTTCAATTCAAGAATTTGGATTCCTGCACTGAGTAGTGATGACTTAAATGCCCCCTCCCAACTCAATGATTCCTTGACACTATTTTGCTAGCTCAAAGTAAGGGAGATTTAGAGGATTTCATTATGACAGTTGATTTTCTTAGCATTTGTCTCACATGGTTGTAAGGGCCTTGCTTTTGCATTGAGTTCACCTAGTTCTTATAGGGAAGCTATCAATGCATGACGCAATGAGGATTTTATTTTTAAACAGCCAGCTTGTTGCAGAACTTAATGCTGATTTGGGCTGAGAGGGAGGGAGTGGCCCAAGGTCACCCAGTAGGCTTCCATGCCTAAGGGAAAACTAGAACTTGGACGTCCCCACTTCTAGTCCAGAACCTATATCACTCTGGATCTCCTTACATTACATTATGAAAGTAAACATGGGAAATGAAAAATCTGGATTAATATTAAGTATTAAGAAGCAAAGGTAAGTCAGCTTGTCTGCTCAGTGAAGTTACAGTTGATGGCAAAGAAGTGAAGGTGGTAGATACTTCTGTTTCCTTGTGCTCAAGAATGGATAAAGATGGATAGTGCGCAAAGAAGTAATGAGGTGATTAATCCTGGGGAGGAAGGCAATAAATTATGAAAATTATTTCAATTACAACAAAGAGCAGAATAATTCAAATAAAGATTTTTCCAGTAGTAATGTATGACTTGGAAAGCTGGACACTGAGAAAAAAGAAAAGAAAAAAAGATATGTCTTCAAATTTACAGATTTAAAGATAGTTACTAATGGCATATTGGATCTCAAGTCCAAGGCAACACTTATTTTAGATGGGCCTGAAAGCCAGCCTACACAGTGTGCAATGGGGCTGTACCTGCAGCCCTCTTCTTTTTCTGATTTCAACGTTGATTGTTTTTCTGTTTAGCAGGAGTCCTAGCTCTATTACTGCCTCCTTAGAAGGATCATTATTTAAGCAGAAGAGAACACCATGACATTCCAACTTCTTACTATCTCTGATGCTGGTAAAAGAGGAGGTGGGGGGAACCTAAGTCCCTAGTTAAATAGCACCTTCAACTCTTCCCCCAGTCCAAAATATTTTTTTACATAGAATTGGAGAGGTAAAATTGCATATCAGTGAACAATGAAATAATACTAGGCATTATAAGCATACAGATTATAGTGAAAGACATGGAATTGAATATAGTCACTTCTTAATTTTATATCTTATTTTTCCTCCAGGAGCTAAAGAAAGGACATGACATTCTCTCCTATTTTATGTCCAAAACAATCCTGTGAAGTAAGTTGCAATAAGAGAGAATGAATTGTCCAAGGTCACCCAGTGAGCTTCCATGGCAGAGGATAGATTTGAACCTGGGTCTCCACAGTCCTAATCCAACATCTTGACTGCTATCTTAACTGCCATTAGAGAAAGTCTTGCTATGAGAATCTTCAGAACCCCAAGAAAAGGAAGGATAAGCTTTGTAAGTGATCTGATATTTCCTCTAATATTTCTAAACACAGGCTTTCATAATGTGCAGTAATGTGCAATAATAGGTACATTTCTACATATTCATCTATCATCCTATTTCTTTTGGGGTTTAGCACATTATGAAGAGCACAGAAGGAGGAAGAATTAATAAGCCAAAGAAATTAAAAGCGTAGGATAAGAAAATTTAAAAAAAGAATATAACTAAAGCTAGTTTACACCAACCTTATTCAATATATTTTTCCATATCTTTCTATCACTGTAAACCATCCATACACCTCTTTAATCATTGCTTTTTGTTCAGTAAGTTTCTCTTCTGTCTCTTTCTAAAGATCTCATCAACTCCATCCACCACAACTTTCTTGATTTCCCTTTTTCTCTCATGCTATTTACTCTTCCTTCCACCTTTTTCATACTTTTTCATACACTGACATATTTCTAAATTCCCTATACTCAGGACCAGCTTTAGGTTAAAGTTGAGTAGGCACTGGCCTAGGGTACCAAAGCGTAGGGGTGCCAAGGCTGCCTCTCCTTCGAAATCATTCTAGAAATGCAAATCTTTGCATTGGTGGGAGATCGCACCATCACTCATTGTGGCCTAGGCACACCATATACCCTTGAACCAGCTATACTCGACATGTTTTTGTGGCACTCTGTAACATAATTCATGTTACTCTCTTCCAAGAACTTCCCCATTCTCTCCCCTTATGTTCATTTCCCATTCATTCTGTTGGATCGTTGATAAATTTTCTGAAATTTTTCATAAAGGCTCATGTTTTCTCTTCCCACAGTTGTTTTACCTTCACCTTAGTTTCTTTATGTTTCCTTTTCTTCCACATCCACTTTTTCCCAGGATCCACTCACAATCAAGTTTTCAGATTTTGATTCAGTCCTTTGCCATAAGTATATATGAATAGTCTTCTGCTTACACCAGGTATTTAAACAAACAGACCTTTTTTTAAGCAGACACTCATCATATGGTAACCATTCACTTTTGGGGTCCCTGAATGGCTCAATTACTCTTCTTGCACCCTCCTCTCACTCCTACCCACCCTTTCATAGAATCATAGAATAAAATCATAGGGTGGGAAGGGACCTTGGAATTCTTCTAGACCAACCCCCTGCCTAATGCAAGAATCCTCAGACCATCCCAGACAAATGATTGTCCAATCTTTTCTTGAAAACTTCCTGTGATAGAGCGCCCATTGTCAGGTTCAGTCGGCACGGCGTTCCTGGGAAAGCCAGCCGCTGGGCTGAGCCAATTCCGCTGTCTGCTTGCAAGCCAGGGAAAAGAGGAAGTGAAAGCTGCGCAGCTGATTAATGACCACCTGCGCCTAGCCAGCGGGGAAACCGCAGAGTGGAAACAATTAATTTACACTGATAGGCGGCACGAGCGAACAATGAGCAGAGCCGCGAGCCGCAAAGCTAAGATCGCCGCACATCCAGAAACCCCGGTTTTGCACGCAACTGAAAGGACCCCAAGGGAACCAGCCCACGCCGGAGGGGCAGTTGATCAAGGAACAATGGGACTCGGGCTGACCTTCCATCTGGACAATTAAGGGGGATTATTGGGGCGCTGATAATCCACAGCATGTAACACGATCGCAGGGCGAAAACGCAGGAAGGGGAGAGGTATAAGGTAACCAATGTAATTGTACCAAGCCAGTCCTGGCTTTGCTTGTAACTGTTGCGTTACACTTGAGTAAACCTCTTTTGTGAACCACACGTGTCACAGGAGTTTCTCTTGACAAATGGGACAAGTCTTACACCCATGACGTCTGGGTGAGATAGAGCTATTCCACTGTTTAATAACTCTCACAGTCAGTAAATTCCTCCTTACTTGATCTCCCTTTGCAAAGTTGCTACCCAGTGGTCCTTGCCTTACACTCAGGTGCTCTGGAGAATAAATCCACAGCCTCTGTCCCTCATGTATTGGAAGACTGCTATCATGTCTCCCCTTGGCCATCTCTTCTTTAGGCTAAACATACCAAATTCCTTTAACCGCTCTTTGTGGTATTTAGCCTCCAAGCCCTTTACCATCCTTGTCACTCTTCTCTACACTCCTTCTAGTTCTCAGCATCCTTTTTGTATTGGTGACCAGAACTGGACACAGGATTCCAGATGTGGTCTGACCAGTGCAGCATAGAGCAGTACTATCACTTCCCGTGATCCTACACTATACCTCTGATGTTGCAGCTCCAACCTGCATTAGTTCTTTGGTAGCTGTGTCAGATTCAGCCGGTACGGCATGGCATGGCACGGCACGGCGAAGCACCGCTCAGCTGTGCCTAGTCAATTTCACCGCCCAGGCGCTAGCCAAGAAAAAGGGGAAGTGAAACCGCAAACTGATTACGGCCAGGTGGCAATGCTTAACTCAAAACTGCAAGCGGATACTTTGTATCAGTGCAGTTTCCCCTCGGGCGCTGCAAACACAGGAAAGCGCAGAGGCTCATAAGTGAAGCAATCAACGAACGATCGAGAACTCCCGGCTTTGCACGCAAACAGGCAAACCCAACAAAGGCAACCCGCAAAGTCCCCCTTGGCGGCCCCAGTGTTGTTCTGGGAAAAGAAGGACAGCTTGCTATGACTGTGCATGGACTACCGGGGACTGAACGCCATAAGTACCGAATACCACTACCCCCTTCCCCTGATGAAGGACCTTCTGTCCCACCTGTCCAAGGGGAAGGTGTTCACAAAACTGGATGTGCGAGAGGTGTACTTCAGGGTCCAGATACGCATGGGGCATGAATGGAAAACCGCTTTCAATTGCCCACTTGGAAGTTTCCAGTTCCGCGTGGTGCCGTTCAGGTTAAAAGGGGCGCCGGGGGTGTTCATGCAATTAATAAATGAGGTGCTGCATGATCTACTGTACCGGGGTGTCCTTGTCTACCTGGACAACATCCTAATATACTCTGAGACCCTGACCGAACATGTAAGACTAGTGCGCATGGTGCTCTAAAGATTGTTAAAAGCGCAGCTGTACGCCAAGCTCTCAAAGTGCGAGTTCCATCAAGAGCAACTGGACTACCTTGGGTACAGAATATCCAGCAGGGGTGTTGAGATGGACCCAGCGAAAGTGAAGGATGTATTGGGGTGGGAAGCGCTACAGACCTGGAGGCAGCTCCAAAGCTTCTTGGGGTTCGCTAACTTCTACTGGCAATTTATTCCGAACTTCACTCAAGTTGCCCTGCCGCTAACGGACTTGCTTAAGACTCAGGGCAGTGGCAAAACCCCCAAGCCTAGCATGCCCCTCGCATGGACCCCGGAGTGCCAAGAGGCATTCGGAGACCTAAAACGACGGTTCACCACAGAACCCATCATGCGCCACCCCGACCCCGACCAGCGGTTCGTAATCCAGGTGGATGCCTCCAACGTGGTGACAGGAGCAGTCCTTCTACAGCCCAGACCCAAAGAAGCCCTCCACCCATGCACCTACGCCTCACGAAATTTCACTGAGATGGAAAGGCAGTGGATGGTGTGGGAGAAGGAGGCGTTTGCTATAAAGTGGGCCCTATCCACCTGGAGGCACCTACTGGAGGGAGCGAGCCAGCCATTCGAGGTGTGGACAGACCACAAGAACCTAGAGGCCCTTAGGACCCCATGGAAGCTTTCGCCCAAGCAAGCGCGCTGGTCCCAATACTTCAGATGGTTTAATTTCAACCTCAAACACATCCCAGGGAAAAAGAACTTCTTAGCAGACAGACTATCTTGCATGCCCCAACACTCAAGCCAGCGGGAGGAGGTTGTGGACTCGATCGTCCCCACAACACGGTTGGCTGCGAAAGCCATAACACACAGCCAAACGAGGAAGCGGGCAAGCGACGCCGAACCGGGACTCCAACGAACTTTCCGAGAAGCTGGTGAGCAAGACTCTTGGGTGGCGGAGAACAAAGACTCTTTAACGGGACATGGGGGGTTGTGGTGGCATGAGGGCAAGTTGTATGTACCTAGAGACTGCCGAAGGGAGGTGATGGAAAGGGCCCATGATAATAAAACCATGGGCCACTACGGATTTGTGAAAACCCTCTACCTAATACGGAGGCAGTTCTGGTGGCCGAGCCTTCGAAAGGATGTGGGGGAGTACATGGCGAGCTGCCCAATTTGTGCAATGGCCAAAGGGAGCAAGGGGAAGACCCGGGGTCTCCTCCAGCCTGTAGCGATGCCAGACGGCCCTTGGCAAGAAATCGCCATGGACCTTATTGTGGAGCTACCTGAGAGCAAGGGGAAGATGGCTATTTGGGTAGTGATGGACTTGTTTTCAAAACAAGCACACTTCATGGCTTGTCGGTGAGTCCCACCACGGAGAAGCTGGCGCAGATGTTCATGCAGCATGTGTATCGATTGCACGGCGCCCCCCAGTGAGTCGTGAGTGACCAGGGGGGAACTTTGTTGCGTGGTTTTGGCAGGAGTTCCTGAAGCGAGTGGGAACTCAGCAAGCCCTCTCCTCGGTGGCGCATCCACAGACGGACGGGGCCACGGAACGTCTTAACGGGGGGCTGGAGCAGTACCTACGGTGCTATGTGGATTACCAGCAAGACGACTGGGCAGAGCTGCTGCCATTTGTGGAGGTAGCATATAACAATGCGGTCCACAAAAGCACTGGCTTCACCCCATTTAAAGTGGCGACTGGGCAAGACTTCGTTGCCATGCCCGAGCTACCCCAGCTGGCGTCCTGGATTGGCTCATTGGACATTTGGTTCACCCAGATAGACGCCACAAGGCAGGCAGTCTGAACGGCGCTGCAGGAAGCCAGAGCAGACTACAAAAAATACGCCAACCACAAGCAACTCCCCGAGTGGCAGTGGAAAGTAGGGGACCAGGTGTACCTGTCCACAAAGAACCTGAAGACGCATCAAGCATCTGAAAAACTCAGCCCAAAGTTTGTGGGTCCTTTCCCCATTGTCGAGATAATAAACCCAGTGACTGTCAAGCTGAAGCTCCCAAAAGCACTCGGGAAGGTCCATCCGGTCTTCCATTGCAGCCTGCTGAAGCCGCACCGACTGTCCAATGACTGGCATAGAGACGAGCCAGCCCCGGCACCGATCATGGTCAACAGGGAGAGACACTTTGAAGTAAAACAAATCCTGAACGCCAGGAAACACAAGGACCAGATCCAACTGCTAGTACAATGGAAACATTTCCCAAGAGCGTACAGTGAGTGGGTAAACAAGTCCCATGTTAGGGCACCTGAACTGGTCAAGGACTTTTACAAGAAGCAACCCGGGAAACCAAGATAAAGGGGGGGGGGTCTCTTCAGGGGGGCAGTATGTCAGATTCAGCCGGCATGGCACGGCACGGCATGGCGAAGCACTGCTCAGCCACACCTAGTCAATTTCACCACCCGGGCGCTAGCCGAGAAAAACGGGAAGTGAAACCACAAACTGATTACAGCCAGGTGGCAATGCTTAACTCAAAACCGCAAGCGGATACTTTATATCAGCGCGGTTTCCCCTCGGGCACTGCAAACAAAGGGAAGCACAGAGGCTCAGAAGCAAAGCAATCAAGGAATGATTGAGAACTCCTGGCTTTGCACGCAAACAGGCAAACTCAACAAAGGCAACAACAGCACAAACCATAGACTGCAGTCAGAAAGACAAAAGCACCGGACTGAATCTGCCATTTGGGCGAGGGGGGATTACTGCGGGTAATCTGTAACTAAGCAACGGGTAAAGCACGGGAACGGGGAAGCTATAAAATCCCATGTAAGCTATGCCAAGCCAACCCTGGCTTTGTTTGTATTTACTTACATTACGCTTGAGTAAACTTCTTTGCTGAACACACATGTCATGAGAATTTCTCTGAGATGAACAGGGTAAACCTTACAAGCTGCAGCATACTGCTGGCTCATGCTTTACCTGTAGTCTACAGGACACCCAGATCCTTTTCACAGATGCTACTGCTGAGCCAGGTATGCCTGTCTTGTATCTGTGCATCTGGTTTTTCCTACCTAAGTGCAGAACCTTATATTTCTTGCCATTCAACTGCATATTGTTTGACAGAGCCCAATATTCAAGTCTATCAAGATCCTTTTGAACCTTGAGCTTGTTTTCTGAAATATTAGCAATCCCCAACCCCAGCTTTGCATCATCTGCAAATGTGATGAGCGTCCCTTCTCTCCACTCATCTAAGTGGTTTATAAAAATGTTGAGGCGCGCTGGGCCCAGGACTGAGCCCTGATGTACCCCACTGTATACTTTACTCCACGTAGACATAGATCCACTAAGGACCATGCATTAGGTATGGTTATTCAACCTACTGTTACCAGAATCCATCTGGTAGTGGGACCATCCATCTGACATTGTTTCAGTTTCTCAGGAAGGAGGGTATGGTCTACTTTATCAAATGTCTTATTTAAGCCTAAGTATACTATATCCACAGCATTCCCTTAGTCCAGCAATTGAGTCATATTGTTAAAGAAAGCAGTAAAGAGTAGCAGCCATGCTGCTTCTAGTAATCACCTTGTTTGTTTCAATGGTCTTTTCTAAAATTTTCCCAGGTATTGATGTCAAGTTGATTAATCCACTTTTCCCCTACATGGCACTTCTTCTTTGTTCCAGAATTTCTCAAAGACTTTTGTGAGTGGCTCTGAGATGATATTTGCCAGTTTCTTTAACATCCTGGAATATAATCCATCCAGCCCAGGAGATTTAAATCCATTCAAAGCAGCTAGGTGTTCTCTCGCCAGTTCCTCAGCTATTTTGATCTGCATTTCTCTTCTGCTGGGCATGATGCAGCCTTTGATAGGTCAGACTTGTTTCACAGATACCCAAAGAACCCTTTTCTGTTATTTTTGGCATTCACAGCGAGCCTCAGCTCATGCTGAGCCTTAGCCAGCCTGGCCCCATCCTTGCAGATTTGAACTTTTCCATAATATTCTGCTTTTCCTGTGTGACCCCCTTTCCTTCTTTCAAACTTGTCCTTTTTGTTTCTTAGTTTATCAGAGAGCTCCTTATGCAATGCTGCTCCCATCAGCTATCTTCCATTTTTCTTTCTCTTTGATATTGTTTCTGTTTGAGCCTTAATTATCACATTTTTCAAAATTTCCCAGCTCTCCTGAACTGTTTTTTCCCTTCAGGAATTCCATCCATGTAATCCTTCCTACTTTTTAGATTTCTCTTGAAATCTAAAACACTAATCTGGCTACATTCAGTTCTCTCTGCCTGCAATAAGGTGAATTCTTGGATGACAAGGTCACCCTCTCCCATGATTCCTATCACTTCTATTTCTTCAACCACTTCTTCTTTGTTAATACTTACTAACATACTTATGCTATAACATAGTATATCCTCCAGTTGTATAACATAGCTGATCCCCCTTCTACCTTTTGGACAATGAAATTCTCTGCAAGGCACTTCAGGAACCTGTTGGGTCTCCTGCTTGCTGCAAAGTTTGATTTTCATTTCTTGTCAGGATAGCTGAAGCCAAAGTTGGACTTCGAAGAAGCAAAATAGGAAGAGTGTTGATGTTTTTGAACTGTGATGTTAGAAAAGACTCCTGAGAATTCCATGGACAGCCAAGAAAATTGAGTCATGAGAATCCAGGGTTCTCATGTGAGGCACAAATCACCAGGCTCAAATTATCCTACTGCAGACACATTATACAAAGATCTGCCTCTCTGGAGAAGAGAAGGCTGTAATGCTGGGAAATGTAGAAGGAAAAAGAAGAAGAGGACAACCAGCAGCAAGGTGGATGGACTCAGTTACAGTGGTGATGAGTGCACCATTGGAAGACCTGAAAGACCAGGTTAGGGACAGACTGTCATGAAGAAAATCTATGCGGTCACTAAGAGTCGACAACTTGATGGCACATGATCAATCATAGTTGAAATCCCCCATTATCACAATGATATGTTTCCTGGATACCTTGATCATCTGGTTTGAGCAGATTTTATCTATATTTTTTGGTTAGTTGTAGTACATACAGACAACAATATTATTTTTGTTTCTTTTTCCCTTAATATTCATCCACTTTCAGCAGAGTTTTCATCCTTGATGTCATGAATTTTATTACAAGTGTAGTCATTCTTTACACATAATGCCACTTAACTAACTCATGCCATTTCTTTTTTTCCTCCTGGATCACATTAATTTAGAATGTTGCACAATTTTTCTGAAAACTTGTTTCTAGTTTTTCCATTATCATTAGTGTGCAACATACACTGCCATCAATCTATGGATTCTTACTTTCGAATGCATATATACCAACTTAGATGGCATCAGTTCATACCTTATGACATACATTTTAACCCTTTCATTCATAATTAAACCTACACATTCTCTCCCCTATCTGTATTTATCAATTCCACACCACAACATCACACCACCTTTATTCAGATTCTATTACAACCTTCTCCTTTCTCTTAGTTTCACAGATGTGAAGCCAACCTTCCTTCCTTTCCATTTGTTAACTGAGGCTGTTTACCATTTACATTGTAAGTCACGATCTTCCATATGCCGTGGTCATCACCAATTCAACCCACAGCTATTAACTTCTGCCACTCATCATGACTTTGGTCAGTTGAATTTTTCATGTCGTGCTTTTTAGTAAGTTAAAGAAGACTAGTTATCAGCCTAGCTGTACCATACCATATGCAGCATTTCCTGCTTGTGATAAGGACAGTCCTGTTTGGGCATATTTTTGCCAGAATGCCTCATGCCTCAAGCATACTTTTATCCCACAGATGTTTGTGCTGTTCTATGCAAGCTCCAATCTCTGGTCTCATGCTGGACTGAGATTCCCTACCTTGCAAGCCAACATACTATTACCCACATTCCACCAAATAGGAGACACAAGTAGGTTAAAAAGCAAATCAGCTATAAATTATTTATAAAAATTCATAAATATAATTTATAAATTATTTATTTATAAATTATTTATTATAATTTATCATTATAAATTTATAAATTATATTTATACATTATTTATAAATTATTTATTTATAAATTATTATAAATGCTCAGCTTTAATCAGTTATAAATTATTTAATTGGATTGACAAGTAATACAGTGAAAGTATAGCGGTGTAATTATATTTTCTAGTGCAAGAGTCTACAGTATACAATAATAAATGATGTTGCTTAAAACCAAAACAGTAAAGCTGTAAAGCTCCATATGGTATCGCTACAGTGTTAAATACCAGCCTAGTTCAGATTAAATGTTCCATATTGTTGAAGAAGAAAGCAAACTAGCAGTTAATGGCAGCATGTATGGCATTAGAATCATTTCATACCAGACAAGGAAGAAAATTCAACATCTTTTCCAAAGAGCTTCTAGATCATCTTAAAGTACTAACTACGGTTTTAGTCAATTATAAACATGTTTTTTTTTTAAATAAAAGGCTTAGGTAAATTTGAGATTTTAAATGTATCCTTATGATAATTTTTCTGTTCTATTGCTTTTTTTAGTACAATGATTACACAGAGAACAAACTATTATGTAATGTGTATGATTTGTGACAATTAGATCATGATAATCAAATCTCTTTAAATTATCAGAGGTTTCTGGCCTAAGTGGCTTTATGCTAGGAAGCAGCTTGCCACCAGTTTATGACAATAGGCGCTAGGTCAAGCATGCATTGAAATCTTAGCCAGAAACAAGAGCATCTTTCAGGCAGTGAAGTTATACTCCACTTCAATTCTACTTTGATAAAATATATATTTATTGCTATACGCTGATGAACAAGGAATAAAAGCCCCTTCCACCATTGCTCAGAGCCAATCTGAAATAGACTCATCACTGGAAAGATCCCCAGATCACATATCTGTGGGCTTTGTTTTTTATTATGTTTATTGCATGCAGCCTTCCTGATCCAATGACAAGTATTTACCTAATGAAGTGTGAAGTCTGCTCTCATTTTCTCTTCACATTCATGTACTTGTTCCTCAACATTTTAACAGGAAGGCATGTACAGTCACTGATGCTGAAGTTCCTGAATTTTCAAGAGGTGCATGCTACTTATGATATATTAGCCAATTTTTTTATAATGCCATCAGTGATAAACAAATGGGAGAGTGGTGGATTTTCTGTGTGTTGGTGAGAAGAGAATTCAAATCCATGCTGCTCAAGGGTTTTATCCATCTGTCCCAGTCCCTACTGCAGTTAGTGCATAAACATTGCAGATCTCTTCCAAGGTCAGTGGTTCTCATCCTAAACAAATCCAGAGGGGAGATGAGTTCCCACCCTTTAGAAAGGAAGGGCAGGAATGATCACCCCTTCCAACAAAATTATTTTTGGCACATTGTTTTATACAAAGTAGCCATCCTCCTAGTAAGCTAATCACAGTCTGATCATCCACAAATAAGGTCATACAAAATGTTTCAAACTCAAGACATTCTGGACTTAGAAGCCATTTTGAAGAGCCAAAGCTCAACTGAACTTCAGTTTTGTTCAGAATCTAAGTCAAAATCTATGTTTATCACAGGCTCTGAACAAAACTCAATAGCTTGTCCTAAATTTAGGACAAAATTGGAGTATTTTTTAGTGTTTTGGACATTCAGGATTTTTGGGGGGGTTAATTACTCCTCCATCATCATCATCATCATTCCTCCAACATGAGCCAATACCATTGTGTTGGAGAAGGATAGCGTGGGTCTGTCTCAGTTATTCAGTGTCTTAATCCCATTGACTGAACCGGATGAGGAAGGTGCCAAGGGAATCAGAAAACAGCAGGACTTCACAGCAGCCGCAGGGCTGGAAGTCCATTCTGGATTTGGCTGCTGCTTCTGGAGAACAAACCATTTGGACTTCCTTAAGTTAATAGTAATACATTGTACTTTTCTTCCTTTAGTTCATCATAATGCAATGTACTTTTCTTTTAATTAAAGCAGTGCAGGGCTGGTTAGAAAACAGAGAGAGAGAGAGAGAGAGAGAGAGATCCCTGGTCTCTCTGCTTCTCAGTTCATCACCCTTAACTTAACTACATTTCCTCATCCCTCTCCCTCCACAAAAATCTCTGGGTTCCAAAGAAAGTTTGCTTGTTTATTGGGCGGGGGGGGGATAGGAATAAATATTCCAGTTATTTTATGAGACTATGCTAACAGTGTGTGTGTGTGCGCGCATGCATGCGCTTCGTAGGCCATATTTACATGCACACGTATAAATAGAAACAAACAAAATGTATTCAGGCTCCGCTCAACAGCTGAATTCTAGTATTCATGCACCCCCCTCAAATCTTACCCGCTCCCAAACCGATCACATTCAGGAAGGCAGCAGCAGACGGAAAAGCTCCTGACCTGTGTGTTGCATTTTGTGTGAAGATGAATCAAAAACACCCAGCAAAGTCAGGGGGAGGGTCTGTTGGACTACACTGAAGTGTATCCACAGTGCTTTGATGGCTATATAGGCAAGCTATAAAAATGTAGTTAAACTGTTGTTTCCATAGTTTGACATGGGAATTTGTTACTAAAAATCTTCTCCTTGACCATTTTTTTTCTAGAAGCTAGAAGTTGGTAGCTTTCTACTTTTGCAATCCTAACTTGAAAAACAAGCTAGTAAGGGGCTTTTTTTTCCAAATTCCCACAAGTCCTGATGGCAGAATACTCAGAATACTTCCAGTTTTGTTTCTTACAGAATGACTTCAGTGCTATCCAAAAACAGACAACTTTTCAAACTCTGAACAAAAGTTTTCTTTTGGGTGCACCTCTATCCACAAACCTAATTTATGGCTAAGTTAAACCTTCCTTCCTCTCAAATGTACTCAGTGCATAATTGTAATTTTTAATAAAATGACTATTTTAAAAAAAGTAAACCAAATGTACTCAGTGCTACTTGTGCTCGCTTTAAAGATTGAGGGTATGGCAAATGAATGGAAAGATCACTGCTTTTAGTCTAGGTAGAAAGAAAACCATTCTTATTTCTGGGACTTGACTGTCAAAAGGGTCTCTTGAGGGTGGGATTGCAAAGATATCCTTTTGCTTTGTAAGCAACAATAACCATGTTGGCAATGAACATCCAAAATCTCAAGCAGCAATAATGTTATTGAGCCAGTGGAAATTTTTACAGATTGCCTTAAATTGCATGAGCATGTGAAATTAATTCTAAACATGCTGTTTTCTTTTGCAGAAACCTAATTGTTACAAAGGCAGTGATTTGTCGTTTTTATTTAAATTTATTCGTTTTTATTTAAATATGTATGCTCAATGGCGGGAGGGGTACAGGTGTGATCTGACTGATGAAAGCATCATTGTGACACAAGCCACTTTTCTACTTCTGTCACCGTGTCACACACCTGCCCCAAAGGGATGAAGCTTGCAGTGAGATGCGGTAAAAGTGCTTTTCTACTTCGGATGAAAGCAGCAAGATCCTGTGAATGCTGCTATTATGCTGGCTTTCTGGACAAAGTGCACACAAACAAATGCAGATATAAATTTGTTTTTAACAGTCCAATATAGTTGAGGTGAGTGATGGAGTTTTGAGTGAAAACACAAGGTATCAGTCATGACATGCTTTCTTCCCTACTTTCAGAGCCATTAGAAATATGGTTAGAGATCCTGCAAATGATAAAGTGGAGTATAGTTTCCAGAAGGGTCAAACTAATTTCCAACAGGCTGTTAATAACAACCCATTTCTTGCCCCTATTTTAAAAAAATACTTTAAATAGCAGAAAGCCTCTGGGAAAGCTGAGGCAACATAGAAAAAGGGCATCCAAAGATCCAAACACTTGATGAAAGCCCCAAATAAGGCAAGTGATCAGTTCCTTTCTCCGTTCTTTCTAATCCCGTATCATATAACTCTGTATGCTGGGCAGGAGAAAGTGCAGCAAGCACTTTTATTTCAACCTTCATAGGTGGGTTGAATGGAATGCAAAACTGTGAATGTTTGGAAACACTGGATCTAAAGTAAGATGTACAATATATGCTGTCCAGAAAAGTTCAGAAGGCAGCAAGAACATCTGCAGCATTCTTGGGGGGATGGTGGCCATAAGAGGCAGTTGTGGCGTTGTGATCCAAGCCCTGCCCCTTTTGCATGTCTGTTGACATCGCCCACATGTTCAAAGAGACAAGGCTTCTATTGTGACACCATGACTGAAACTTTGACTGCTCTCTCTCTCCCTCCCTCTCTCTCTCTCTCTCCCTCATTCTCTCATACACATGCACACACAGACACACACACTATTGGAAGGCAGGGAGGATGGACAAAATCAGAGGGGAAGAGAAAGCCATCCTCCAACGGTTTTGACCGGAAAGACTTTGGCCCATGAGAAACAGAGGGAATATGGTTACCTCAGCTAGCACAATACTAGTTATACTGTCCATGGTCACTATCCTCCTTCCCTCTTCAATTTTATCGAAATGTCTTCATCCAATAAGAGACAATTGCATTGGAGTTTTTAGTGGTCCTTGAGTTGAGCATGAACATTTTTGCTCTTGGGGGGTAAAATAATTTAGAGCTGACCTTGGGAGAGAAGAACTGTTAAGGGGAAAAGTAAGGAAGGAGTTGCTAAGGAAGGACTTAAACAAGACATTGGAGATTACACAGTCCAGCAGCAGAAGGAGGTGTGAGAACAAAACTTAAAATAATCCCACCTTGATTTTGTTTAGTATAAGAAGGGACAGAGAGAAACCTAGACAGACTTTCAAGATCCTTTTATTATGCCCTATAACCTTAAAGTGGTGTTCCTGGAATCCCTCTATTTCTTGACCTAGCCTACCTTGACTGGTTGACAACAGTCTTGAAAGCGTGTCCAAGCTCAGCCCTAAATTCCTTTGCACATGGGCTTAAATACTAATAGGAATTTTTAAGTTATTTGTCTGTTCTTCAGTGCTGTTTAGTTAGGTTGCTATTAAATAATATGGTTTGGTCACAATATTGGAGATTGCTGAATCCCTAGAGGAATCTTTAACATAAAAGTATCCTACACGCTGCCATCTAGTGATGTAGGTCATGGGGAGAAGAAAGGAACTCCTTTGGTTCCTGATAGTTTTTAATTTTGGATAAAGGGAAGCAAAATATGAGGCAGACTTGATGCCGTCCAAGATGTCATGACATCATGACCAGATGAATCTCATGCAGACAGATAATGGCAGCTGGTACAAAACACTCAACTGCGTAAGTTATGTGGTATGCACTATGAAGTCACAAATGAAGCTTTAAACTTCGTTATAAGCTATACTTGTACATCAGGTGGTTTTTTTTTCTTTTTAATTTCCAGATTTAATCACAATTGGGCATTGCATAAACTGAGATGGAGAGAAAACCTTGGGGCTCACTGACTCAGTCATGCTGACTCAGCTTCCTACTGAGTAAACAGAGAGTGTAAGAGGAATAAGGCAACCATGTTCCAAAGGAGCAAATTACTATGTAAGCAAACAAAGTTAAGAGGAGTTTGCCAGTATAGTTCAACAGGGGCAAGTACAAGAAAGAGAGAATAGTGCTCAGGGAAGCTCTGTATTCTGAAGGGAAAAGGTCATCTTCTGAATAGATGCTGATTGCAAGAAACGTGTCCTGAACGTTGCTGTTTGCCTGTTGTGGATGGCTGAATGCCTGCTTCCTGCTAGTTAAGCAGGCCTTACGTTCTGCTAAGCTGAGGGCCTGAGAAGGAACAAGAAGAAACAGAAGCCCTTTACTGGTAGTTACTTAAAAATAAAAACGGAAATGAATAGAGAGAAGTCTGCAGTTGTGACGCAACGCTTGTGGCATATTGATTTACCTGCCTGAATGCAACATAGTTTGTGCTGCAGCAAGTGAAAGCATCTAGCAGCTCTTGACGAAAAGCTAAAAGAATTGGAGCCATAGTGGTCACACTTCAGCTGATGAGAGAGGACAAAGATTTATTAGTTTAAAAAAAGTTGCTTTGCGCAGAAACTGACGAAATCTCTGTAAGAAAAACAGTCAAAAAGAGGAGCAGGCTCCACGCATGAGAGGAAGAACAAGAAGCAAGAGTTATAAACAATATTCTGCACCTTTGGAACAGTTTTCAGGACCTTGCAGAGGAAACGAGCTCTGATCATTGAAAGGAAAATCCTGCAAAATACAGGTGAAACTCGAAAAATTAGAATATCGTGCAAATGTTCAGTTATGTTAGTATGGCAACTCAAAAGGTGAAACCAATATATGAGATAGACACATTACATGCAAAGCGAGATATGTCAAGCCTTACTTTGGTGTGATTGTGATGATTATGGCGTACAGCTTATGAAAACCCCAAATTCACAACCTCAGAAAATTAGAATAGTGTGAAAAGGTTCAATATTCTAGGCTCAAAGTGTCCCACTCTAATCAGCTAATGAATCCATAACACCTGCAAAGGGTTCCTGAGCCTTGAAATGGTCTCTCAGGCTGGTTCAGTAGGAATCACAAGCATGGGAAAGACTGCTGACCTGACAGTTGTGCAGAAAACCATCACTGACACCCTCCATAAGGAGGGAAAGCCCCAAAAGGTAATTGCAAAAGAAGTTGGATGTTCCCAAAGTGCTGTATCAAAGCACATCAATAGAAGGTTATGTGGAAGGGAAAAGTGTGGTAGAAAAAGGTGCACAAGCAGCAGGGATGACCGCAGCCTGGAGAGGATTGTCAGGAAAAGGCCATTCAAAAGTGTTGGGGACTTTCACAAGGAGTGGACTGAGGCTGGAGTTAGTGCATCAAGAGCAACCCCACACAGACGGATCCTGGACATGGGCTTCAAATGTCGTATTCCTCTTGTCAAGCCGCTCCTGAACAACAAACAACGTCAGAAGCGTCTTACCTGGGCTACAGAAAAAAAGAACTGGTCTGTTGCCCAGTGGTCCAAAGTCCTCTTTTCTGATGAGAGCAACTTTTGCATCTCATTTGGGAACCAAGGACCCAGAGTCTGGAGGAAGAATGGAGAGGCACACAATGCACGATGCTTGAAGTCCAGGGTGAAGTTTCCACAGTCTGTGTTGATTTGGGGAGCCATGTCATCTGCTGGGGTTGGTCCACTGTGCTTCATTAAGTCCAGGGTCAACGCAGCCGTCTACCAGGAGATTTTGGAGCACTTCATGCTTCCTTCCGCAGACGAGCTTTATGGGGATGCTGACTTCATTTTCCAGCAGGACTTGGCACCTGCCCACACTGCCAAAAGTACCAAAAGCTGGTTCAATGACCATGGGATTACTGTGCTTGATTGGCCAGCAAGCTCGCCTGACCTGAACCCCATAGAGAATCTATGGGGCATTGCCAAGAGAAAGATGAGGGACATGAGACCGAACAATGCAGCGGAGCTGAAGGCCGCTATTGAAGCATCCTGGTCTTCCATAACACCTCAGCAGTGCCACAGGCTGATAGCATCCATGCCACACCGCATTGCGGCAGTCATTGCTGCAAAAGCGGCCCAAACCAAGTACTGAGTACATATGCATGCTTATACTTTGCAGAGGTCCGATATTGTTCTATTTCCAATCCTTGTGTTATTGATGTCATGTAATATTCTAATTTTCTGAGATTGTGAATTTGGGGTTTTCATAAGCTGTACGCCATAATCATCACAATTATACCAAAGTAAGGCTTGACATATCTCGCTTTGCATGTAATGCGTCTATCTCATATATTGGTTTCACCTTTTGAGTTGCCATACTGACATAAATGAACATTTGCACGATATTCTAATTTTTCGAGTTTCACCTGTAGATGGCAGAACAGTGGATTCCAGAAGGGCAGAGAAAAAATAGTTATGCCCTTCAAAAGAAAACTGTTTGCATTGGTGCCATCTGTATAGCCAATACTTCACATCGAGTATTCTTTTCTCTCTTCCTGAGCAAACTTATTTGATAAGAAGGAGTATCTTCAAGACTATGTCTTGCAGTCCGGTCATCTGTCCAGTCTGCTTAATAAGATGTCTCACTTAAGTCATGCATCCACAATGGAGCCACCATCTTGTAGGCAGGCCACTGCTGAGGCAGGCCGAAGCTGGCCCAAGATGTTCAGGCATGAAAGTTGCGTTTCCCAGCTCTCACAGCAGAAGACATCTCATGCAGACTCTGTCATATGATGGCATATCAAAGAGGAATCTTTGGAAATCAGTGATCTGATAGGCTTTCGTTAGCCCACAACAGGATTGCCCCTCCCATATGGCTACTGGGTGCTGGCCAGTTTTGCTGTGGCTACCAAAAGGAGGAAATGCTTCATTGGCAAAACAATTCCCTCCTCCTCCCTTTCCTCCTCCTCCTCCTCCTCCCTGTCACAGGAATATCAGTTGAATTATCTGTCAGTGTCCCAAGAAACAGGATTCTGGGGAGAAACCCCAAAACACTGGGCCAGAAGCCCTATTGAATTCAGTATGGGGTGCATTACTTCTGGAGTAAATAGAAATAAGAGTGCATAGTTTTGAAGACGTCTAATCAAAGCAGATTCAAGGCATACTCGTAGTCCAGAAAGGCAAATATAATTTAATAGATATAATTCAAACTTGCTGTGAAAACTCCCATGACTGAAATACAACAGCTGCATAAAACAACTTGTTCAGCAATAGAAAAGGATGAAGAATCATAGTATCTTAGAATATGTAAATTGGAAAGAAAAGATCTTAAAAATCATGTAGTTCAACCCCCTTCCCAGTGCAAGAATCTGCTAGATCATCCCTGGCAGGTGACTGTGCAGCCTGTTTCAAAACGTCCAGTGTGGGGGAATGGACCTGAATCTCCTTTACTTGAATTGTAACCCATTGTCCCTCATCCTATCCTCATTCAGCAAAGGACAAGTCTCTCTTTCACATTACAATGTTTAGATAGTTGTAGACTATCATAACTCCTTGCTGAGGTGTCTACAAGATGGGGGTCAAAAAAATCAAGATGGCAGCCACAACTGTGCAACCAAAGCCACACCTCCATTTTACATGCATTGTGAAAAATGGGGCCTCAATCTCATGGTTGTGACTGCCAACTTGCCCTTTTAGTCTCCTCTTCCCATGGACACCTATTTCCCTGCAAACACTGCTGAGTATACTCTTTCCAGGGAAATTCCTGATTTGACTTGCTGACAGCTATCTCCTTTAGCAGGTGTACCAGAGGATCAGGTTTCCTTGACTTGAAAGTAACCAACAGGAGGAAGTGAAGTGGAAGTGAAAATAGAAGGAATATTGGTGGAAAGTAAACATGTAATGACTGAGTTCTTGATTTTAAGGGAAACTAAACCTGAGTGTAAATTTTTATCAAAGGAGATTTTAATAAACCTAAAGCTCTCTAGTAAAGGGAAAGAAACTCAAGACAGGTGGGAGCTCCTTAAAAAGGAGATACTAAAAAGAACAGTTGAAAATCATTGCAATGAAGAAAAAATAAAGAACAGAAGAATAAACCAGGTAATCTAGAACTGTAGATATAGTAACTAGAAAGCTAAAGTGATGCTATGAACAAGAAATTGGATTCCTTATGTTCTGACTCAGCAGGGCCAGGATACCCCTCTTCAAATGCCCAAAAGGAAGGTCAAAATCTGTTCACCATCATTCCACAGTGCAGTATATGGAATAATAGATTTAAGTTAAGGAAGGCAGATTTCAGATGAAGAAAAAAAATCATACATTGTGGTTGGCTGTTCCAGAAGTAAGATATGACAACTTGGACATATAGGGAAGGAAAGCATAGAATCATATAGTGGAGCTGGAAAAGGCCACAAGGACTTTCCAGTCCAACCCTTTGCCAAGTGCAGGAAAGCCACTTAACTGTTCCTTGAGAGAGACGTGTTCAGCTTTTCTTTAAAACTTCCAAGATGCAAAACCCACAACCTCCACAAATAGACTGTTACATTATTGTATAGATCTTACTGTCAGGAAGTTGTTCCTTATATTTTAAACAACATTGAGGTAGCTGCAATTTCTACACATTATTTCTGGTCCTCATTTCTGTATCAGTGGGAAATAGTTCCTGACCATCTTCCCTGTGGCACCTTTTAACCACTAACTAACCACTGTCTTCCCTCAGTCTGACTATCCCAAGTTCCTCCAGCCTGTCCTCATGAGACTTGTCCTCAACTCTCTATATCATCTTTGTCACCCACCTTGGAGTCTGTTCTAGCCTGTCAAGATCCTTCTGGAAATATGGTGCTCAGAACCATAAGCAGTATTCCAGGCTGGTCTGACCAGTGCAGAATAGGAGAGAATAAGGACTTAATGCATGTTTGATACAATGCTTCTTCTACTGCAGTCCAGAACTGCATTAGCCCTTCTAGCGGCTGTTGGTTAATGTTTAGCTTGTTGTTAATGACCACACCCAAATATTTATCCAGTGCAGTACTTCCCAGCCATGAATGTTTATGTGTGGCCTATATTTTTCCTCCATAAATGCAGTATCTTACATCTTCCCTGAGAGAACACCTTGTTCCTCTCAGCCAGTCTTCCAGCCACTCCAGATTAGATGGCAATCTTATCCTGTCATCCTGGGTGTTGTTCAGATCTCCCAATTTTATGCCATTTGCATATTTGATCAGCAGCCTATCAATCTCATTATCCAGGTCATTAATAAAAGCATTGAATAATACAGTTCCCTGCAGAACTTACTGGTTACTGCTGTCCAACTCAGTGTAGAGCCATTAATGCCAACTTTATCCAGAGCAGCTGGGCTAAGGACTAAATAAGCCAGCCTTGTCCTGCCTCTTGCCCATTGGTCATTTTTGTAGCCTGTCCCTCCTTCCCTGTTAATTTATGACTGGTTCAAGTATAGACCAGGCACTGGGCTGAACAGGTACCATTTGCCAAATGGTGAGGTTTGCATATGCTTTGTTTTCCCCATATATCCTAAAAGCAGCAGGGGGTGTCACCAGCAGTGTGAGCAAGGGAAGGGGGGATTTAGTTATTTGCCAGCTAGACCCCTCTTTTGAAAGTGTGTTTAAGATGCAAGTTGGGGAGGGGGGGTCCCCAGGACTTTGAGATTTGGAACAAGGAAATGGGGTGAACTGAGGCTGCCCTTCAGGTCCAAAGGGGAAAACATGAAGGCCCAGCCAGAAGGCCCTAATGGCAAGTCAGCTACTTCTTCCCTGAGAGCGACCTCAAGCTCTGCCAAAGTTCTTATGACTCTGTGGTCCTTATTTCAGTTTTTTAAATAGTTTTAATTAAAATATTTTACATAGATAATAAGAAATGCATTCAAAGAAAGAAAAAATATAGCAAAGTAAATGTAAAAAAGAAAAAGAAGAAAAGACAAAGAGAAAAGAAGACAGAAAAAAAGAACAGAAAAGAACAGAAAACATTAAATATGTGTGTGGGGGCGTGAGGCTTCCAATTTTCCTCTTGACAGTTATACATACAGTTCTAATCAACCTCTCTCTCTAAGATTTCATCATAATTCCCTTCTTTCTATAACCTGTTCTTTCTAATCATCAAAACTATAAGTCAAAAAATCATTTTCTTTCTTATGCAAAAAGTCCATAAGGGGTTTCCAGTCATTAATGAATGTCAATAATGACCTTTCTCTGATCAAAGAAGTCAGTTTGTCCATCTCACCAAGTTCTGTCAATTTCACCAACCATTCCTCCATGGTGAGTAATGTTGTCTTCATTTCAGATCCTTATTTCTTCTTTATTCAATTGAGTTGTGGCCCTCAGTAGTTCACACAATTTCCAGGGTGTTGCTTTGCTATTTCCTGCTGTAGTGACAGTCCCTGCTTATCCTAGGTGTTGCCAGTAGGTTGCATGAGAAATATGGCACAAAAATAGAGGCAGGGAGAGAATGAAACACACAGAGATCCCTCTCCCCACACTGAAGCCTCCAGGGCAAAGAGGGGAGGGATTGGATGGGTGATTGACTATTTCACAGCCCCTTCCCCAACCATCTCCCAGTTCAAAAGGGACACTGGAAAAAAAAAAAGTGGAGAGAGTCTTGTGTATGTTTTTATTATTATTATTATTATTATTTCTGATTAAAGAGGAATTCATTTCATCTCTCTACCTCCTGCCAGGGGCTGAGGTGCCGCCATTGAGGTTAACGGTGCGGAAGAATACAAAAAAATTTCATTGAGGAGGATTATAAAAGTTACTAGCTGGAACATTAACAGAAGAGTAACTTGTAAAAAATGCAATATTACAATATTCACAAGGACGGTAGAGCGTGATAAAGCTATAAAATTCAACATTAAAATCTTCTATGGCCTAGATAACCTAGTTAACAAACATTGTATTGGAACTTCTTTTCCGGGTGGGGGGCACGAATCTGTTGCCCCTTGAAGGGTGGGGGCCAGAAGGCCCAATGGGGTGAGGGAGGGGAGACACTTGGCTTTGAGTCTACATCCCTCCTGGGAGGGCAAGGGAACTTGAAGGAGCTGACACTGCCCCCCACCCCCACTCCTGGCCCATCTTCCTGTGAAGACTCAGTTGCTTTTGAATAGAGAGCCTTAAGAACAGAGTCTGGTGTAGAACGTTGTTTGCAATCATGGTCTTTTAAAAAAAGAAAGCAGAAACTTTCTAAGGTTATAAGCTCAGAGGAATAGATGTGCACCTAGATTTTTTTTTTTAAAGAAATAAGATCGTACCGTAGATTGAAGGCAGGGATTCTCCATCTGTTTTCCCAAACAAAACAAACAAAAACAAACCATTTTCAAAGCAGCTTGATAAATGTCACATTATACCACTGTGAAGGTTGCAGCCACTGCCTCTCTCTCTCCCTCTCTTCCTTCAGGGCTGGATGGACATTCCCAGGGTACTGCCAGCAAGATCCTACCAAATGCATTTCTTCCAGCTACTTTCTTTTTCAGCTGGGTCTTGCTGGCTTTCTTTCCTTGCTTGTCAGTTACACCAAAACCAAATTACCCCAGCTAAGGAGTTGCTTGGAGTAGTTCTTCATGGCGACATGGGCTGGCTGTGCCCAAGCAGAAGGCCAGAAGCCCAACCCAGATGAACCAAGGGAGAGTGGCCTTGAACTAGCCCAGAGTGGAGAATCCTAAAACTTCAGTGTATGTGGGGGAAGGGAAGGGAAGGGAAGGGAAGGGAAGGGAAGGGAAGGGAAGGGAAGGGAAGGGAAGGGAAGGGAAGGGAAGGGAAGGGAAGGCATCCACCTCTGAATGTAGAGGGGTGATGTCTCATGTAGTCTGAGAATTCTGCTTGTATGTTCTGGGAACACAGCTGTATTTGTGCATAGTCTTACTTGCTCATATTTATTTTGAGAGAACTATGGTAGCAGCACTAAGTTTAGGGGGAACTCTCACTCTGTCTCTTGTAGGGAAGTCCTAGTGGAGAAATTGGTGCATTGGCAGCATCAGAGGGAATGGAGAGGGAATGGTCTCCCTTCCTCCCTTCCTTTTCCCCTTTCCAAGTGAGAAGACTTGTAGCCACCTGGACTCTCCATTCCCTCCATGGTGTGTCCTACTGTGTGTGCTTCATGCAATACTCATAAAGCAGCAGGTCGGTGGATTGAGGCCACCGTAAACCAAGAATCCTTAAGACCAAGAAGTTCCCCTGCAGCTCAGGCCACTTTAGCACCCACCTTTAAAGCTGGCCAGGAGAATTGGTTGGAAGGGATCGAGGGCCGCGGCTCACCCGGGGGGGGGGGCGGGGTCCTCCCTGCAGGCTCTGCTGCCTGGAGCCTCTTTCTCGCCCTGCCGGGTCTTTTGAAAAGCGACGTCTGGGCGCTTCCTCCACCAGTGCACCCAACCTCTGAGGAAGGAAAGGTCCAAGTCAGCCCAGTCGCAGCCGAAGGGCCGCTTCGGACCGCTTCGGCTGCGTGCCGGGGGGACTCCGCTCTGCGCTTCCCGCGCCTTGGGAAGAGGGGCTCGGATCTAGAGGCAGTTTGAACGGAAAGGTGGCGGGAGCTGGCCGGCAGGCTCCCCTTCCCGGAGGAGGGGAGGACGAGGTCCTCCGGTCCCGTCCATTCACGGGAGGAGGGCTAAGGCCAGGCCTGGAGGGGGCCAGTGGGGTAGAGCTCTGCCTTCGGGGCCTCAGTGCCCAGATCCTGAGCAGCATCACGAGCCCTAAGTTGGCCTACCCTGCCCTACCAGCCACCTGCCAATGGCGGGAGCGGGCCGGCACTGCCACCCTCCGCGGTTCGGGAGGGGGGAGCTGCAGGGATCCCCGGGAACTCAACCTGAAGCCCGGAAAAGAACCTCCGTAGACGGATCCTTCTTCCCCGTCCTCTTTCTCCGGCGCTGCGGCGGCGGCGGCGGCGGAGGAGGAGGAGGAGGAGGAGGGAGGGAGTTGCTCGGTCTCGGGCGGTTTGTTTGAGGTCCCTCCTTCCTTGCTTGCTCTTCGCGGGCTCAGGACCTGGGAGGGGAAGGAGGGGCGGGGGGGAAGGAGGGCGCGAGGCAATCTCTTGTAGCTGCTCCGAAGTGTGATTCACTTCCCCAGGGAGCCGGCAGACAGTTTGTGGAGACGTAACTCCGGAGTTTCAGACTATGATAAATATGATAATTTGTATAAAATTTGAATGGGTTCTTGTTTTCAGGGAGAATGCCTCCGATGATGAATGTTCCTGATTTTCAGATAGATGGTTGATAAAAAGTGTATTGAATTGTTGAAAGCGATTTTAATTTTAATTCTCTACCTGCAGATGTCTAATAATAATAATGTCTCTGCATAAAATAAGAAGGTGTCAGTGTAAGCAGCAGCAGCAGCATCGCGGTTGGCTTCCCCTCTTCCTGTGCCCGCCCGGTGACAACATTAACCTCCTCTTATAGGAAAAGCTCACATAGAATTATTCTAATTACAGAGTTATTAATTTTCAAAAGAGGGTTAGCAGGATTTTTATTATTATTAATAGAGAGTGCTTACGCATCCTATCCCTGACATTCAAGCTGCCTGTTAATTCTGGGATTGGATCGGAATCTCCTCTCGCTCCTGCGTAGCTGAACCGAATCCCGGCGGGGCCCGAAGGAAGCGACGTCCACCTCCAGCCCAGCTTCGGAAAGCGCCCCGAGAGTCCGGCCACGGCGCCCAAACGAAGTGAAAGGTCGCTTCCCCCGCAGGGCATGCAAGAACCCTGGGCGGGGGGCGCTTTCCCGGAAGGAACCACCCCTCAATGCGGGAAGGAAGGGCAAGGGACCCTGTGCCCAGGTCGCACTCCAGACCTCCTCCTCCTTTCAACACGCGGCCCGCCGCAGCCTGCAAGCAAATTGTCCCGCACCCTGGCCGTGGCCAACAGCAACTTGCCACCTGGCTTACCCGCCACTCCCCTCCCCACAGGAAGGTGTTTGGGAAGCGCTGGTCTCTGCCTCTGGTGCAGGTAGAAGTTCTCCTGGTCGCCCGCTGCCGCGCAGTGTCCGGATCTGAGTTTTTCCCTTGCTTTAGAAAGCCGCTTTGCCAAGAGGCAACTTCTGAGGAAGAAACCCTTCCTTCCCAGGCTTTCTTCCCCCTCCTTCCCTCGAAGCCTTGACTGACGGGGTGTGGGGCTTGCCAGCCCACACTTTTGCCTCTCCGCACCGAGAGAAAGAAACCCGGGCTTTTGATCGCCCCGGACTTAAGACAAAGGTTGCCAACCGGCAGCGCTCTATGGGTTGCCTCACCGAACGAGGTGCATCCCAAGTGCACAGCCTAAGGGGTCGACTGGTGGTGCTTAGTGGGCCTTGCTCCTAGGCTGGGAAAATGCCCTCGTGGGGCCAGAAAGTCTCTGCGGTGATTAAGCCCCAGCCCTCGGCGGTGCACAATATAAAAACAACCCCAACCTCCCACGCCAAAGAGTGGAAGGGGGGAAGCGATGAACAGCTAAGTGGCCTCCTGAGGAAGAGCCTAGGAAATATCTGGCTGAGTTCTTCTTCCCCACCAGCTTTTTCACCTCTCTCCCCACCCCAATGAGCCAGGAAGGCCACAGAAGCATTTAAAGACCGCCAAACCGACTAGCAGAGTCGACTCTGCCGGCTCAGGGCCCCGCGCGAAGCCAGAAGGGCAGCGACAGCGCTTCCTCGTCCCTGCCACTATCCGAGAATCGCGGGGCAAATTTTATTTCGCTACAACCGTATCTGGCCTTGGCTCCTGGCAACTGAAAGTGCAGCAGGTTGTCCCCCGGACTCTCAGAGAGGGTGTGTGGATGCTGAATGGACAAACGGAAGGAGAACCTGCCTGGAGAACCGGCGCTGGCAGGCGCCTCCCAGGCTTGCCTGCGATGCAAACCTGCGGCCAGTTTTGTTTCTGGTTTTGTCTTCCTGATTTGTAGACCAGCGGCCGGCTTGAAATTGAAACATCTCTAAGAGCTTAATTCTGGACCCTGCCTGGCCCTCCCAGCATTGGGGCTGCAGCAGCCGCGCAGCTCCCGGGCTCTCTCTGTCCGAGCCAACAAGTCTCAGGAGCAGGGTTTCAAACGCAGGAAAATCTCCGGACCGCTGTCAGGGCTGTCAGGAAGACCGAACCCTCCCAGACTGCCAGCAGAGAGAGCGAGGCACAAGGGCTCCTTCTGGTTCTGCTCTTCAGGTGCTCTGAACAGGCGCGGCGCAAGCCAGACGACCGGCGGGAGAGAGAGAAGGGATCCGCTTCCTTTGCTGGGGGCCCTTTCCTTCCCTATCTCTCAGCGGTTGGACCCCAGACCAAAGGAGCCCTCACCCCGCCGCGACTTCCGAACGCGGCCAAGCCTTTCCCCAACCGCCCAGGGCAAGAGAGGACGGGGGCCGGGAGGGAGGAAGAGGAGGCACCGGCTGTAGGTCTTCTGGCTTAGTCCCCGTGATTTCCGGCGCAACGTGGATTGCAGGTGCTTTGGACTTGCTGGCGGGGAAAAGGCGCTTCTGCCCCTGGTTTGGCTGAAGAGGCGGCAGGCCCTTGCTTGGGAAGGATTTCTTTTCAGGGCCAGACGCCGGCCCAGAACTGGCAGAGAAAGGCTCCCCCGCCTGCCCCCGCCGGGCATCGGCAAAACCCACCTTCGCCACTAGCCACGTTTGAAGAGTGCCCGTCTCCATCTCGCGGAGGGGGAAAACTTGCGGCCCAGGCAGCCTCTGGCATTAGTGGAAGCGCAAAGGAGAGAGAAAGGCGCCAAGAGGAAAAGGAGCCGCTTGGTCTCTTTTCTGGCTCAGCGGCCAGTAAAAAGGCACCCGAAGTGGGCTGGCCGCGTTCTTTCCACTCCGGCTCCTGGAGCGACCATTAACGGCCTCTGATAGGAAGGATTCCAAACCGAATCGGGAGGATGGAAGAGGATTGCTGGAGCAATGCGATCCAGAGCCCTTCCCCAGATCCCTAAAGCCGACCTGGCGGCACGTCCGGGGAAGTGAGAGCAACCATCCAGAGAGTGGGAGGGAGAGGGAGGGAAGCGGGCAGCTGGGTGGGTGATCACATCCAAGGGCACGATCCGACCCTTGGGGGCATGGCTGCTGTCCGAGGGGAAGAAAGCAACGGCGGCCCCTCGGAAGGCGCACTCCTAAGGAGACAACAAGCGGCCGCTGGCTTCTCAATATTAGCGATCAGGGAGCTTCCAAGGGGCGGGGAAAGATGCTGCTAACAGCCCGGCCGACCGGCGGATAAACCAAACCCTCTCCAAGCTCTGGCCACCTTTCTCTGGCGGCCATCCAGTTCCCGGCGGGTGCGGAGCTTTGCGCCGTCTCAGCCCAGGGAAGGAGAGCCGCGCTCGCGCATCCTCGCAGCGTGTCCGCCTCGCCCCCAACTGGGCCGGAGCTCTGTGGCTCCGGGCCAAGGCCCACGTCCCTTCTTCCTCTGCGTGGAAAGGCCACTTCAGCCAGGAGCAGCACTGACAGCTCAGGGGCTGCTAGGGGTGCTCGGTTTGCTGTCACCTGCCTCTGGGAATCAAGCTCACTGAGACAGCGCAGTTAATCTGAAATTACGATTTGAATTTTACAGCAGACAACTTCTGTTACTCCTTGAATACAATTCGACCTGCTGTCAGTGACATGGCAGACAGGGATTTTAGTCCAGACGATTGCGAGTGGGAACAGGGAAGGCAGCCGGTTATTTTTATTCACTGTATTTTTAATACAATTTAGAGCCAACTTACACAAGACTTTGACCTTGAAGTTGTTTTTGAAGAAGGCTGTAACTGGAAGCAGGCCTATAGCAAACTAATCCAAAGATTTAGGCTGTGTCTCTCTGTTTCCTTTCTTCCATTTAACACAGTGAATCACATTTCCATATCAATATGTTTCAGGGAAATACCAGTCCTATTCGTGCCACTCCAGCCAAGAGACCTACCCTGGATTTTTGCACATAACATACCTGCCAGCCTCAGGCATTCTGCCATCTATAGAAGTTTAAAAAGTTTTAAAAGGAAGGGTTTAGCTATACTTCATTTCATTTGAACATAACTATTTTCAACTACTCAGTAGGTTTTCAACTACTCAGACCAGTACATGGGTCTATTTATCTATAAACCATGTTGCTTTTTAAAATTCTATATAAGGTTCTTAGGAAATTCAGTTAGGTACTTTCCTTCCCAGTGATTCCCAGAGTCCTAAAGGCCTTTTCCCCCCTTGCACTTTAACACAGCACAATCATGTCCTTACAACCACAATTGCTCCTCCTCCAAGATTGCACAACTTGCTCTCTTGTCCTCTCCAAAGGAAGACTGAAAGGGTCTCCTCAAGTCTATGGGTTGCAGAACCAAAGCAGTATTTTCCCACTTGAGCAGATTCTGTTCCACCACAGATGACTCAATGTCTATTGCTTTGTCACTCATTACCTTCAGGTGATGGTAATCAGGTGGCATGTTGGCAGTGTACCAGAGGTGTGGGAATGTTTAGCACTTTGGGGAATGTTGGAGATGGAAGTGTGTTCTCCTCACTAGTCCCCAGCCAGCCACCATTTGTTTCCTGAGTTATTTTCATATCAATCACTTATTCCCTCCCACTATTGACACCCCCTTCCCTCTAGTTCAGGGGTTTCCAACCTGGGGTGGCTGCACCCCCCAGGGGGTGCAAGATGGAATTTCAGGAGGTGTGACAATTTTATGCACTAAGTTAAAAGCTTATTTTTTTAAGTTCAATTTGTTCACCCACATTAGAAATTAGACTTCTTCATTTTCAAATGCGATATTACTTTTGTAGGGGGTGCAAACATTAATCAAACATTTCCTAGGGATGTGGGGCATAGAAAAGATTGGGAACCACTGCTCTAGATTTCCAAAAAAGTAAGGAAGAGAACAGCAGATATCCATTCTTTTATCTGAGGAAAAAGAGGAGCTATGTTTGCATAATGCTTTGTTTACAAGACTATAAAACTATATTTCAATGAAGTACCTTTACCTTTCCCCACAGCAGTATCCAGAAAACAATGAAGGATTTAAATAGATTTTGTGGCTTATTTCTCATTGTAAGGGGAAAGGGGTTTCAATCACCCCTTCCCCACTTCCAGAAAAGGATGAGCTTTAAGAAAAATTGGTTTTTGTTTGCTTGTTTTTGTGCCTTTTGAGTCGGTCTTGACTCCTGGCAACTGCCTGGACCAGTCCCTGCAGTTTCCTTGGCAAGGTTTTTTGCAAGTGGTTTGCCCTTGCCTGCTTCTTAGGGCTGAGAGACAGTGACTGGCCCAAGGCCACCCACCTGGTTTCATGCCTAAGGCAGGACTACAACTCATGATCTCCTGGCTGCTAGCCTGGTGCCTTCACCACTACACTAAGCTGGGTCTCTTTAAGAAGAGTATATTTATTTTAGTTATTTATGTAGTTATTTATTAAATATCATTTATTTTTTAAATTGCCCAATAGCCAAAGGTCTCTGGCTGGTGTACAGTAAAACCTGCCCATCAGCTAATCAGTTTCAATCCTCCCTCTCTACAAAATCTGGTTGATTACATAAACTTCACTTCTGTCCTCTTCTGTCCTGTTGTCTTCCCAATTTTAGTTTCACATGATTTTAATTTGGGTATGGAATGAGGAAGAGCCATTTTGGCATAGAGGCTAAGGTAATGGGCTAGAAACGGGGAGACCATGAGTTCTAGACCTGCCTTAGGTATGAAGCCAGTTGGGTGATATTGGGGCAGTCAGTCTGTCTCAGCCCGAGGAAGTAGACAAGGGCAAACCACTTCCAAAAAAACTTGCCAAGAAAACTGCAGGCACTGGTCTAGGCAGTCGCCAGAAGTCATCACTGAGTGGAAGGCACCAAAAAAAAAAAATGGAAGCAAGGGCAGGCCTACCATCAGACCCTCTGCATTCCTGCTGCAGTGCCCTGATGGGTACTGTTTCTCTGTTAACTAGTAATGTGGTGAAAGGGAAAAGAAAGCCAGAGGAGAAAACCAGTCACTGTGCCTATAATGAGTGACATACTGACTAGTCAATCAGGACAAGATTCACCAAAGAATCAGAACAGCTGCAGATAGGTCAGATAGGAACTGCCAATGGAGATGGAGATGAAATGTTATGCCTTAGGCTGACTCAAGGGAAGGCGAGTAGCATTTCAACTCAACAGTGAGGAAAGGTCCATAATGTCTTCCAGCCATCACTGCACACTGACATGTTAATAATGGCCATTCTGCCAACTACCCTTATCAGCACAAAGAAGGCCTTGTAATTCCCTATCCTGTCTGCTGTGACTCCATGATGATGAATTCTTTATTGCAACAGGGCCTTATATTGCCCCAGAGATGGCTGAGGGATGCTCAATAACACTATGAGATTGTCCCCATTGGCAGTTTACAGCAACACGATTCTGCCCTGATAATCCCAGTCTTCTTCCATAATCACATGAAGTTGGCCTCATCTTATCCCCAGCCCATAATTTATGCAGATGTCATAACTTCATGAACTGAAATAAAAGTACTTTTTTCCCCTTAGTCCAACACTGCCCTCACCTAGCTTCAAGGCATGTAACCTGCCTCCTCCCCTGTAGTCCCCAGACAGCTTCTCCCAGGACTTGCCCTCTTATCTAGTTCTGTTTCCTGAGTCTCCTTCCTACCCATCACATCTCCCTATTCTCTCCAAGCTTCCGGCCAGGGAGAGGTTGCAGAGCAGACTCCCTCTGTTTTCTTTGGGAAAGGAGAGAGGGGATATTAGAACAGCTCCAAAATGGCATCAGAGGGATTTTTTACCATCAGATACAACACACACACACACACACACACACACACATTTTGCCTTCTTGTGGTGTGAATAAAACAATGAGGTAGTCAAAATCAAACTGGTCTTTTGCTGAATATGGTGCCAATTTCTGTGAATTTCTCAATCACTTTCTCTGATGAAGTAAGAAATCATTATCCAGGAACTTTCACTGCCCTACATAATCTTTCTTCTCTGAGTCAGTTGTTGCTTTAGTGCTTCCCTCTGTGCAGCTGATTATACTGATGAAATTAGAATCTGACACTGCTCAGTCACTTAACTGAATGTTTATTTTGAACAGACATACATGGTTGAGAGCCATCTTCCTATATCTTTCTTCATTTCACATTGTTTTAAAATTTTGGGATACTCAAAAGGTATATAAGAGGAGAGGCAGGAAACCAGCCTAGAGAAGCCCAGTCAGAGTTGGAAAATGGCAGAAATCTGTAGTAATATCAGACCCACCTCACACACCCAATGGTATTTTGATTGATAGAAGTTTTCACATTGGCTGGCAACATGCTATGTGGGACAGCAGCAAACCCAGAGGGAAAAAACAATCACCTTGCCGATAATCACTGGCATACCCACAAATCTGGGCAACAGGATTTTCTGGGGATTCTCAACAGATACCATAGAAGCAAGACAGAGATTGGCAATGTGGACAGCTGAATTTATGATTGTCTTTTTTTATACTGAACCAAGAAGAGGCAGATAGTGCTTTAAATCAATAATGGCAAACTACATATAAATCACTAGTGAGGAAATGTCCTCTATAACATTGGCAGTGACCAGTGAGTTGCTGTCCAGGTACTGGGAGTGCTGTGGTTTTCCCCATCACTTCTGTGAGAAAAGTAGCATGAGGTGATCTTCATGAGGTTACCCAGAAAAAGAGCAAGCAAGATACACAGGTATTCTTTGGGGTCCCTCTCTCTAAACCTCTTGTTCTCATTTTCTCATTTCCAATGACAGACTTCCTTTCTTTGCAAATATATCTCACCTTCATTTTGTGCCTTCCTCTCCCCCACCTCCCTCTGTCTTCTTGCAGTGCAGGGGGGCAAGCTTTGCTATTAAACACAGGACATTCCTCTCTAGTCAGGCCAGTGGATATCCTGCCAAAGCTGACACTCAGGAGTGTTATCTATGCATCTCAGTCCATATATACTGTACTGGACTTAATTTCTTCCTCTTCTTACAAGAAGTCTCAGGTAGAATGGAGCATTTAGGATCTTCAGAAGCAGGTCTGGTTTGCTCACCTGCACAGTTGTGATGTCGGCTTCCTTCAGCTGCCTTCTACAGCCCTGATCCCCAGTGGTGTGCTCACTGCTGTAATTTGGGAGCAAGACTACTCCAATTCCTTATAGGACAAGTTCCAGCAGGCTAACCAAGTTGATGGAGGAAGAAGAGCTGAGGCAGGCAAGGCCAGCCACCTGGAGTCAAATCAGGAAGCTGAGTTAGGAAGGAGTGGGGATGAAGATATGGACACAGTGTTGCTGGCTAAGGAGGTAGAAGCAGGACAGGAAAGAACTAAAGCTAAGTTGCTGGGGCTTTTTTAGAGGGAAACGATGCATTTGGATTTAAGATTCACACAAATAGACCAAGTACAGCTTTGAATTTTCTGTGAACCAGCCAAATGCAATTCATTCAGTTATCCATGGTTAAGCACGTTGATAGGTCTGACTTATTAATTACTTTGGTATTTTTGATTCTGAAGAGTTAGCATGATGAATTATTATCAGAAACAATTGTTCCCTAATTTTGATATGACCCCTGCCAATGCCCAGCTCTAGGACCCAGAACCCCTAACTCCAGGAACTCTCCTGATTGAGACATTGCCTAGAAAAGTTCTCTCCTGGGATTTTTTCCTAGTTTACAAGCATCTTCCTCAATGTTCCATAGAAAAGGGGCCACAGGTAGCCTTACAAGAGTAGGCCTTGGTCTCCTCTAGATGGACATCATTCAATCAGCTTTTCCCAAGACAAGCCCTCACTGCAGACGACTGGGAGATAAGGAGGCTAAGAGCAAAAGATTAGGTGAGCTAGGGCTACAGCTGGACTGAGTGAAAACAAGCCAGGACCTGAGGAAGTAACACCTCTATTGGCAAATGGTCCAAGCTGAGTTATCATATTTCTGATCTTTGGCATGTCTTCAAGCACTGGAGGGTACCTTCCTAGGCCTAGACTCCATTCCCCAAGATCCTTGCCCATTCAGCCTCCAAAGAGATCCTTTCTCCATCCCAAGACCCACTGCTATCCTAAGACCAATTTCACTTTAAAAATGACTTATCTGTACTCTGCTGTGACCAACAAAGGTATTTCTCAGACAAGCCAACAAAACAAAATAAAAATGGCTACAGACATTTTGACCATCTGGCAACAAAATCCTGCTCAGATGCATGAGTTATAAGCTTGCTCCTTTCTGTCTGCGCACTCACCCCAGGCAAAGTGTTACTTCTGCAGATACTGTATATTCAAACTAAAAAGAAAAGAGAAAGTATACCAGCTGCTAAGTAAATATGGTAAATGAAGACCAGATTAAAAAAAATAACTATTCAACTCTCATTTTGGCTCAACCTTCTCTATGAAGAGCCTATGGTTCCTATCAGAAGATTATGAAGAGCTGATTGAAGGACAATTTCAGCTTGAGTTTGATAGAAATATAATCAGGGAATGTCTGTTGATCTTGACTGAGTTCACAATGATTGTACCCTAATTTACTGAAGAAATGTAATGGTGAACCTCTATCTATCTGAGTAATCCTAGACAGCACATCAAATACCAGATGATTGCACAAGGGCAAATGTAGGAAATGTAGGAAATGTAGGATTTGGGGAACTAAAGATAAAACAGGCAACAATACTGGGGAAGATTCTAAAGCAGTTCACAAAGAAATCAATGTCTAGGCAATGATGAGAATCAGTAAAAACTTAACTTGCTTATTACATTTTATTTAATTCATTTTTATCCATTTTTGATACAACCCTTAATAGATTGTGGGAATGCTGAGGACATATTATATCTTGCTTGCAAAGATATAATTTGACAAAGTATTCCATGACATTCTGATTAGCAAGCTAATTTAGCATGGGCTGGATAGTAGGTGGATACAAATCTGGTTTGAAAATGGTACTAAAGGAGCACTCATCAAAGGTTCCTCATTAAACTGGAGTGAGGTACTAAGTGGGTGCTACAAGATTCAATTCAACATTTTTATTATTGACTTTGATAGAGAGGTAAGGCAATCGTTATCAAATTCATAGATGATTTTAAAAAAACTAGGTGGGATAGCTAATACTGTATCCTACAAAACAGAATCAAAATTCAGAATGATCTTGATAGGTTAGATAACTGTTCTGAAAATAATGGAATGGCATTTAAAAGAGTGAAATGTAAACTTCAACAATTAAAAAAAAATCAAATGCACAGGCATAGGATGAGGAATTCATATCAATATCATATATATTGATATGAAAAGGAACTTGGAACTGTAGTTAATCACAATGTTTTTATGTGGTTGCCAAACAGACAAATGCAATTTTAGGTTGCATCAACAGCTGTATAGCTTTCAGTGTTGAAAAACCTATAACTATAGCTCCTAATGTTGTTTTGGGGCATTAGTCAGACTTCAGCCCAAGTGTTCTGATCAGTTATGAATACATTTTAAGAAACATATGATCTGGAACATGTTTGGAGAAAAGCTATGTGGATGATTGAGAACACTAGAAATTAATCCTACATGTGGAGACTGAGGATATATTTAGTCTGGAGAGAGAAAAGTCTGAAGAAGGATAAAAGAGCATACTTTATATGTCACACAGAAGGCCAGTTTCTGTTCTCTATCATTCTAAAATGCAGTTTACGGATTAATACATTTAATTTACAGGAGGCAGATTCCAACTGAATGTTAGAATTAAAAAAAAAAAATGACCTGAAAGGTGTTGGGCTCCCCTTCACTGGATATATTCAAGCCATCTGCAGAGAAGCTTTAATTTGGATTCTTGCATTGAGCAGAAGGTTGAATTCAGTGGCATTCTAGTTCTTATGATTCTAAGGCCCTTTCCCCATTTCACATTAACACAGCACAACGACACTGTGTTGGCATTACCAGTTTTCTGCACTGTTCCCATGACATTGCTTCTATTTCATCCCCTATGAGTGAAATAGACTGAAGTGATCAGTAGCTGTAACAAGCATAAAAGTAGCATTTCCCCCCTTAAGCTGACACTATCCCACCACAAATGTGTGCATGTAAAACCTGTACTACTTTGCCCCTTTGGAAGTGAGGTCAGGTGATCAATAGTGGATAAATCTAGTAAAGTGCTGGGAGGCACAGGCACAGCCCGTTTCCTCTGTTCTCTAGCCAGCCTCTGCCATAGCCATTTCTCTCCTGGCCTTTGTCCTCCCTGGTACACTGTTTTCCGAATTCTTTCATAGCTGCCAATTTCACATCCACCCCTTTCTGTTTCTGACATGAAGTTCTCTTCAGGTTTCCAGGCATATAGAAGAGACGAAAGCATACCTACTGTTTTATGTGGGGGAAGAAGGCAGGCATAGGAGCTCTATCCTGAAATAAAGCAGAACTCTGCCTTTCTAACTGCAGAAGAAGACAGCCTTTTCACACACTGCAACAGCATTTTGAAATATATATTTAGATTTAGTTGCAGCAGCTCCATTTTTCTTCATTGCAGTGCCTAGAAATTATGAGGGAAGTTTAATTAGGGTTTGCCAATTTCCCTGTATTTGTTGATTAAAGTATTTCCTTTAAAGTATTTTCCTGAAGGAAAAGGGAGATGTAAAAGCGTCTAATCATACAATCATGGCAGGGTCTGCCTCCCTTCTCCCTGGTGTTATTTCTGCTTTGGTATCTTCCCTTATGGGAAGAAAAATTCTTCCTATTTTTTTTAACTGAGGAGACGCCCCAGTGGATTGTGGGAGAAGGAGCTGGCCAACTAGCCTTGAGAAGCCAGCCCAGCCTGAAGCCAGACTATCCCACCCCACCCCACCCCATTCCCACGGAAGGGCCCTGATTGACGGGGAGAGGAGCAAAGCAAGAGGAGAATACCAATCACTTGCCTTTAAGTAATGGCACACTCACCAATCAGGACAACATTATTGAGTTAGGGCTTTTCTACAGGGCAGCAATAGCGCTGCCATCTTGTGCAGGAGGTGGCAGAAAAGTATGCTGGGTTGAAAATGTGCTGACTGCACTTCCAGCCCCTATTCCATCTTGACAATGATGCAGACTAGGGGCTCTGTCTATAAAAGAAGTAGGGAGAGAGAACAGGTGGGGCGGAGAATCCTCCTTTGGTGTCAGTAACTTGCAGCGGAAGACCTGCAGGACTTCTGCTGTCAGTTTGCCAATCACCCAGAGGGATCTCATTCCAGGGGATCAAAGGACCAAAGGGAGCAAAGTTCTCAGTTGTTTCTCTCCCCTCTTCTGCCTCCCATGGCAAGAAAAAGAAGGGTGGGAAAAGGGGACTGGGTCTTCTGTTGTCACTCTGTAGAACAGAGGACTGGTCCCAAAGGGACTGTTCTCTCCTGCTTCTCTCCTATGGGTGGCAGGAGAAACAGGGAGAGAAGGGAAGTGGGGTTTGGGATGCCAGAAGAACTGGCACATGAAAGACTCACTTCTCCTGCTATGGTTGTCAAGAAAAGTGGAAGCCCTGATTCTCCCACTGCCAAAAGTAACTGGCCTTAAAAGGTGGTGGCCAGGGACCAGATGTGTGCCTGCTACAGTAGCCTCAGGTGGCCAGTAGCTGCAGTGCAGACCTGTGTCTACAGTCCCTCAGTATGATGCTTTTCAGGCAAACTGGATGGCAGTATGGTTTGTGCCAGAAGAACCTGGGAAAGGCAACATTAGAAGCAGAGCAAGCAAAGAAAGGAAGGGGTTGCCTTTGCAGTGGCCTGAGGATAGATTGTGGATGTGTACATTTATGGTCTTGAAAAACACTGGGGCATCTTTGCACCCAGCAAGCAGAATGTGCATTTGATCCCACAGAAGTGATGCAGTAAAGAGGCAGGATAGGGATCTGCAAAGGGGCCATTTTGTGCTACTTCAGATATGGGTGGGTAATGCTTGAACCCCATTAGCACTTAATGCTTGAACCCTCTTCTGCTTAACATTACTAATTTTCTGTCAGTGTTGGCTTTTACTATATCCAGCTTCTCTTTCCATCTTCTTTCGCCCACCATTCAGCAGATCACAATAAGTTGCTGTGGTTGCTGCCAATTAGCAACCAATAAAAACAATATCATACAAAAAAATCTATACATGTTCTAAATGTTTAGCATTCAGGTTCTGCAACTGAAATGCTCTTGTGGCATTTTTACTGGTATTAATAATATTGCTCAGTTATGGATTTTGGACATTTTGCATTGGAGGGGGAGGAGGTGAGTGGGAGGAGGTATGTATACACACACACACACACACACACACACACAGTGTGGTGGTGGTGAAGTAGCGATAATTGTGTGTGTGTGTGTGTGCACGTGCGCACGTGTGCTGTCAATCAGTACAGTACTGTATAAAGCTGGCATCAGCAGATACATTCTTTAAAATGCATTTTAAAAGCTTATGAAAATTCCTAGTACACCAAAACTCCCCGTTAAGGAGCTTCGTGCAAACCTGATGCCTTAGCAGAAAAGGCCTCACCTACTGCACCGAGAGCCAAGAGTTCCCTGTCTGCCCGCAACTCTTCAGGGTGGTGCCCCTGGGGTTTTCCCAGGGGAGAAACACCAATGCAAAGCCCTGGCTGGCCCTCGCTAGCCCCATGTTACCCTCTCGAAGTTTCTCCTGCCGGGAGAGGAGTCATACAGGGTCCTAAAGTCCCTGCCGTGGTACCTGGGCGACACGTGGGGACCCCAAGGAAGGCGATTCTGATCCTCTGGAGCCATGGGTAGGCAGGAAGCTGGTTCTCTCAGGACTCAGTGGGCCACGCCCTCCCACAAGGAGGTGTCCCTCCGCAAAGAATGCCCACCTTTGGCGCCAAGGCTGAGGCCGGGATGAGGTTGGGAAGGGCAGCCTGCCTTTTGCGCACAGGGGGAGCTGGCCACAACCTCTCCCCCTTTTCCTCTAGGCCTCTCTCGCCTGCCCGTTTCCCTGGGAACTTTCCTCATGTCAGGTTAATGATTAACTGATGCAGAAGGGGGCATTTTCTTGGGAATGTAAACTATTTCCTTTCTGGTGAAGAAAGAAAGAGCAGGTGGGCGATTAAAAAGGGGTCCCGATTGTCCACTTTTTCTGTTCAGGAGAGGCAGATTCAGACTCACCTCTCGAGAGGAGGAGTCTGCGCGAAGCCCCAAGCACGTCATCCCCTCCCCCGGGGGGCTAGAAAGAGCAGCGGGGGGGGGGCATGAAAACTTCAGGGCCACGCTAATCCCGGGAAGCCTCTTGGCTCTAGAAAAAACACCTTGCCTGGCGCAGCTGCCTCCAGCCAGAGCTGAACCTCCCGGCCTCTGGCCTGCTGGTCCCTGACCTGCTCCCTGAAATGGGGCAGAGGACAGAGGCTTGCTCCGGCTCTCCCCGAGTCACTGGAACTGCCCAGCCCGAGGTCTCAGTCTTTTGTTCTCCCAGGCTCCTGCCTTCGACCCAGCAAGGCCACATCAAGGAAATCCAGGAGGCTGAGGGAAGCGACCTTGTAACTGGGCTGAGGAGCGGCCTGGGTAAAGAGCTGCCCACTGCAGCGAGCCCTGCCCCTTCTTTCTCGCAAAGGGAAACCTTGGTGGCCCCCAGCTCCTCGGCAGCGGAGAGCTGTCCTGGCAGAATGGAGCCCTCCCGTGCCCCCTCTCTGGCCAAGAGCGCCGGCGCCTGCCCCCGTCTTTCTTGGGACCCTCCGCTTTTCCCCCCGCATCCCTGTCTCTTCGCTCCTCTTCCCTCCATCCTCCGCCGCCTGCCCAAGCCCTCTTCTTTCCTTCCGGTGGCTGCCCAGGGCAGGATCGGGGTCTCTGAAGTCCTAAGTCTAACTGGCTGGTGTCAGGAATCTCTCACTAGCTCTCGCTCTCGCTCTCTCCTTCCTAGCCAGCCTGGCGTGACGAATTAAACATCAACTAGTTAAATAAAAATTAATATCAACGGCTTCCTAACTTCTAATGTCATGTTGTTTATAACTAATGAACTGATTAGGGGATAAACATCTCCGGAAGACGTTGCTGCTCCTCTGCTCTTCGTCAGAAACGGCAGCGTCGCAAGGCTCCTCTGCCGCGGCTTCCGGGCGACCCGTCCCTGCGCCGTCCGCGCACCCGCGCCATCCGAGCAGCGGCGGAGGGAAGGAGGGCGACAAGCCGCCGCTGTGGGGCGGCAGGAAAGGGAGGAGCGGGGCGGTGTGTTTGGGAGCAAGAAGGGCTTAGCTGGGTTTAGAGGCGGGCGACTGAGGGTGTTTAAATTGTCACGGTTCCCATGGCAATAATGAGCAGCAAAGCTTGGCCGGAGGGCGGAAAATTATTCTTACAAACCTGGGGGGAGGGGGAGGGGGGAAGAGGCTCTCTTCCTCCTCTTCCGAATCCAGTCCACGATCGTGCTTGTTTCAAAGTTACTTTGGTGACAGTTACACAAATGTCCATTCCTACAATGATTAACTGTTTCAAAAGTCCTGTCTTCTTCAAACTATATTGGACGAAGCTACAGCTCCCAAGCTGTTCTGGTCGGCGCTCAAGCGGATCTCGCCAGCAAGTAAAAGTCCTCTTCCTTTAGCGGCGGTGGCGGCAGGGCGTCCCCTTTCCTTGGCTGAGACTCTTAGCCGCAGTCAGACGGCAGATCTTGGCCTCGTTGGCTGAACTGACAGTATGACCCAGCCTGGTTTTCTCCCTTCTTTTTTCCATAAAGTATAATGAGGCCAGGAAGAATCCCCCGCCGCCACCCTCCTCCCCAGCTTTCACAATTTTGTTTGTCCAGCAGCAAGTTGGGTTTGACAAGACAATAATAGCAGGAAAAACATCGTAAAAGCAATTTAGCAAATGCAGAAATGCAATTTTAATGAAGAATCGATGGGCCAGTGGTTCATTTTTCCTGGGGTACCTAGTTGGAGTTGAGACACTTTCAATCAAGGAAATGGGGTGAGGGGAGGGACGAAAAACTACCCGTATCTGCCTTGAGTACCCAGAAAGCATTCCTTTTTTTTTTTTTTTTTGCCATTCTTAGCTAAGGCAAGTGTTGGACAACTACATCTTGAAGAGATATGAAAGAGGAGCAGAAAACATCTCAGGGCCAGTGACTGGCTTGAAATCTCGCCAGACGTTGCAAAAAGGGTGAAGGAATAAGAATAAGTGCCCAAGGTTGTTTTCAAACGTCTTTTCCAACAATTGTCTGGCTACACTTTGACCTCAGGGAGAAAAAAGCAGGCACAGGTTCTCTTCTCCTGGAGCTGACCCTTAATGCTAAAGGGAGAGATGACTTAACATCACCTAGGAAGAGGCTTCTCCTGGAAATGCTCTGGCAAGGCAGCAGTGCTCCCAGTCAAAGAAGTGCCCTTTTCGGCCCATCTCTTGATGCCCCTCTACCCAGGGCCCTGCTCTCACTCCCAGCTTCTGCTCACCTGTGAGTCTATTGGACACCAAGGAGCGGAGGCTGGAATTTGCTGGCCAAAGGGTCTTCTCAGGGGAAGTCCCAACTTCTGACAGACATGAAGCCTGTCAAGCAGTGGAGTTTTTTGAGCCTGCTGTAACCAGTCTGGGCATTGAATGTGCACAAGCCTGGGGTGTGCCTCTACTTGGCGTGGCCTTGAGGGTTTTCCTCTCTTCTGAGCTCAGTGGAATGACAGTGCCTGCTCTCCTCTAGCAGGGGAAATGCCTCTTCTCTTTCTCTCCCTCCTCCTTCTCTTGCCTTAGCTCAACCATTTAGTCTGGGGTGGTTGCGCCTGGATCTCCCAAGTCAGCAGAGCGGGGAGCCAGCGAGATGGCCGAGCAAGGAGAATGGAAGGCTGCAGCCGATCTGCCGGGCTGAGACGGGCAGCCCAGCGGGGAGATGCATCATTAGGCAGGACAGGCCTGGCTCACAGCTCTAGCAGGAGAGTAGAAAAGGGAGTGGGCGAGCAGGCTGCAATGAATATTTACGGAGTCAGAAAGGGGCTGCTGCATCAGAGCCTCCAGCCTCAGTAACGTCACAGCTGCTTCTTTCTGGGACCGAAAAGGCAGTCCCCAGGTGGAGGCTAAGCTGACCTGAACTCTGGTTCTCTGGCACAATCTTCCAACCCCAGGAACTTGGTCTGGGCAGTGGGCAGATGTCTGGGTTCAGGAACCTTGGTCTTGACTCAGAATGTTTTGACCCAGGCAGCCTTGGGATGGCATGATCCCCAACGAGACACCTTTCCAATTCCCCCAGGCTACATTTAGTTTCATGTGCACCAAACCAGACACACATCTGCCTGGAAAGAGGAACTTTGTGAGGAAAGGGGGAGCCGAGTTATGAAGCAAAATCTTCTGCTTTCAAAATGGGGAACGTGCCATTTCATGAAGCCCCCAGGCAGAGTTTTTCCAGCCCCTTGCCTCCTGGGAAAGGCCTCTCTGGGTGCAGATCTGGCCATCCTTCAGCTCCTCCGGTGCTCCCAGACTGTTGGTTCTGCCTGGGGGCCATGGTGCTGGCCCTTGCATGAAGCAGGGTGGAGAAAATGCTAGTGGTTTGGCGGTGCACCATTGCACTGGCAAACCTTGGGAAACCTTTGAGAGCTTGGGGAAAGGCAGGGAGTCTCACTGAGTTTTGTAATGCACCTAAAAGAGGGCCCTCATGACACGGCTGTCCAGCTGGGCTTCTTAGTCCTGCATAGAGACCGGTGGAGATTTCCTTTTTCGAAGAGAGGTGGAGGCTTTTTTGGCATGAAATAGAAGAACTTGGAAAGTTGGTTGCTTGGCCTGGTGATTGCAGATCAGCTACTACATAGACGGTTTTGTTTTTTTAAGTCAGTTTTAATCATTAGTGTGGCATTTTAATGTCTATTTCACCACTTACAATACTCTTAGTATCAAAAAAATATGTATATGAACCTGGAAAACCAAACCCCACCATATACCATTATTATGCAATCATAGCAAATATATGATCATTCAGTACGCATGGCACATTGGGGAATCTTTGACTAATTAATTGTAACTGATGGACAGAAAGTAGCCCTTGGAAGGAAGATAATTCTGAGAAGTTTCCTGATTTATTGCAACCCCAGGGTTGCTCGACATTAATAAAATACTGCACACTGCATAGAAAAGAAAATAATATTTAATTCAAATAAGCATGTTATCATGTGTGCTTCACATTTACAACATGAAAGAGGTCTTTTCCATTCTTTCATTCAGCATTTTAGATAAAAAATGGAGCACACACTCCGTCCCCGTTTGCAGTCCCCTCTGTTCTATTTCCCTTCTGTGTCTCTAAAAGATCTGCCCAAGTCCCTTTGCATCTGAGGTTTAAATAGGAAGATCAATAGAAAACAGTTGTAATGATCTAATTAATTATAGCAAAATTAAAAGCGAGTAGAAAATCAATCTCTGATGGTGTTGAAGATGGAATTAAATTGATAGTCCATCTGTTCACCTCCTAGACCGTATAAATTTGCAACCCAAGGACGGAGCTAATGGGATCAGGCTGCCGGGAATCTCTTCCTGTTTCACCCTCCCCCCCCCCCCCCCGCCCCGCAACTCCATTCATTCCTAAAGTTCAAACTTGCAAAATCAGACCCCTTCGCCGTTGCTTCTTCCCAAGCTTGCATTTCCTCTGCAGTGTCCCAGCATCTCTCTCCCTCACTCCCCCCCCCCCCCCCCCCCGTCTTAGCGGAGTCGAAACACTCGCAGCTGTGGCTGCCCGAAAAACCCCGGCCAGTGCAACTGGAGAAACGACGTTTACAGACCCTGGTTTTTATCCTTTCTTCCCTGTTTATGCCGATTGGACAAGCCATTTCGTATTGCAAACAAATTGTTGCCTGCTCTCCACTATCCCACACGTTTTAAAACAGGCCTTATCACTGGTGAGAAATAGACTAAGCAAGCAATAAAACTGGTGCTCTCACCCCCGATCCTAAGTCCACTTTCCTGAAGGCTCGTTCCAGGGCTCTGGAGACGCAGATTGAAACGCCCAGGTCAGCTTGGGGCGGTCCTGAGGCTTGGCTCTGCGACACAATGGACACGTCTTTTTGAAAAGAGACCGGATTAAAGGCATTAATAAATTTGTACCGCTCTTAATCGGAAGAAAAGACCACTGAGATGAAGGGAAAACAGGAAATCCTCTGAGTAATGACTGGACAAGATTCGATTGAATGTTATGCCATTAAATGCAAAGGTATGCTAAGTCCGCCCAGATGCAGATTTGAGCTCAAAGTGCCCTGCCGGGGAAAGGTGAGGAGCTGCAGGCTCTCTATGGAGCCCTGGGAAGGGTGTGCCCGCGCTTCCCAGTGCACGCCTTGGGAGAGAAACGTCTGTCCTGCCTAAAGATCTTTGCCCTTGAATTCGGTGGGGCCGACTGCTGAGGAGGGCGGCAGGCTCTGGGGAGCAGGCAGTGGCCACTTGGTGGCCCTTTTGTACCACCACCAGACGCACGCCCCGGCCCACCCGGGATACCTACCCTTTGCTCCAGGAAGGGGCTCCTCTGCCAGCTGAGCCGCCCAGCAGGTGCCTGGTGACCTTCCAGGCGAGAAAAGGGGAGGGGGGCTTCTCAGAAAACAGCACCACAGGCTAAAGCAAAAGTAATGGCACTCCCCACCCCTCACCCCCCCCCCACCGCAGCCACAGTATCAGCCTTACTACGCCGGCAGACCGCTTTATCCCGTCGCTCCCCCCCCCCCCCGCCCGCCCTGCGGCTTTTCTTTGCCCTGACGAGCGTAGGAAGAAGGCAAAAGCAGGCGGCCATTAGAGGTCCTCTCCTCCCCTCTTTTAGGGATGAAAAATGAAATGGGGGTGCTGCTGAGCGTTATGAAATTAACAGAACAGAAATGCTGCTATTCCCCTGGCTAGAATTCCGCAGGAAGGGGCGGGCGGGGTGTGCCAGGTCAGGTGGGGGGTACGCTATTGACAAAAAGTGGAAAGGCAAACCAGGGAGACTCTTTAGGGTGCCCTGCACCAGCCTTCTAATATGTAAAAGAGGAGTGGAGGTTAACCGGGGGTGGGAGGGAGGGAAGGAGGGAGGGAGGGAGAGAGAGAGAGAGAGAGAGAGAGAGAGAGAGAGAGAGAGAGAGAGAGAGAGAGAGATTTCGGATGCGCAGAGAACTAAAGTGACTCCGGACTGATCTGCCTTCTTCATAATTCTACTTCTTAGGGTGCTCTTCCCTTCCCTTCCCTTCCCTTCCCTTCCCTTCCCTTCCCTTCCCTTCCCTTCCCTTCCCTTCCCTTCCCTTCCCTTCCCTTCCCTTCCCTTCTTTCCCTCCAGCTTTTCTGCACATATTCTGCCTGAAGAAAAACTGTTTCCAGCCCCCATGTGAAATTTTCCCTGCCCTTATGGTGGCTGTCCAGCTTCCCTGTGGCTGTTAATGGCAGCGTTAGGATGACCGTTCTAGTGTAGGCGCAGAAGAAAACTTCTATAGATATAATTGAACAATACTTTTCCTCTCACCTTAAAACACACACACACACACACATTTGAAGCAGGAGCTCTGAAGCCGTCCTAATCCGCTTGATTAACTGACTGCTCGAACCGATTCCAAAAGGAATTCCGAGCATTTATTTTCATTTTGAACATCGCTAATAAATTCTGCTGGACAAAATGGTGCAGTCGATTCTTTACTCTCTTCCCCCTTTCACAAGGGCCCACTATAAAAAGCGCGCAAATCACCACTCGGAGGTTATTGCACGGGAAGTTTTTAAAATGTCAAAAGCCTGAAAGCAAACCTTTCCTCTCTCTGCAGATATTAATCAACAACGAATCCGGCCGGCCGAACCAACTCATTCTGAGCAAATCATGCCATTTTTAAAGAACTCGAGCTTCGTCCTCTTTGGGATAAAAGGGGTTCCCCGGTGAAGTGTTTCCCCCGAGCAGCTTACCCTGAACCCGCTTGAACGAATGATGGAGCAAAGTTTGCCCAGGCAAGGAGTCCTGAACTTCGCGACACCGGAAGAGTGGAGCCGGTCTCGAGGCAGGGAAGTCGGCTCCCGCCCGCCTGCCGACGTCCCTGTTGGAGAGGGGTGAGGGCCCCGGCGGCGCGAGCGAAGTCTGAACGAAGCCGGGGAGCCAAACAAGACCCGAAAAGCCTGGCGGGCCGGTGAGGGAGGGGAGTGCCCGGGGGGCCAGGCCGCCCTCCCACCTCTCCTAGCCCCGCGCTCTCCCGTTTTCTCTCTCTTCTAGTCGAGAGAGAAGTGGCCGATGCGCCCGGAATGGTTGGAAGGGTCCTGGTGCCGCCGCCCGCATCCCCGTCCTTCTTCCGCGCTCGCTTGATCCCGAGAAGCTCTCAGAGCTTCGCTGGGACCGCTCCTGGCTCTCTTGTGACGCCTGGGCGAGGTGGAGGTGCCAGGCCTTGCGTTTGTCCCCAGCTCTCTTTTTGGTCCACCTTTAACAATTGCGACTTGCAATTAGATTGGCTCCGCACGCAGCTTTAACTAAGGAGTTCTCTTTCTCCCTTCTCCTATTATTATGTATGCCTTGATTGGGGAGTTACATGACACAAGCATAAATAATAACAAATCAAGATCCCGAATCGGCTAATCCAAAAGCGTTTGGTTAGACAATTGCCTTGGATAACCTATATAATCCAGTTATGAACATTTCTGAAGTTCACTTAACTGAAGAAAGTTTTCCTTGGCGGACTAGTTCTTGCCCGCTCTGTCTCCTCTTTACCACGACTCCCTTTCTTAAGCTGGATTTTAGTGCTTCACTTCTCCCTTCCGCTCCTTATTTCTCTGGATCCCCACATTCTCTCTCTCTCTCTCACCTCCCCTGTAGCAATTCTTGCCAAAGTCAAGTGCCTTGGACCAAAACAGATTTAATTCTGAGGTGTAGTGTTTTTCAGATTTTATACAAAGCAAGAACAATTTGTAACACAATGGTAATTGTCATTTAAGAAGGGAAATAAACTTTCTCTGGCCCTTCGCTCTCCTGGCCAATGCCTCAACCTGCAAGCACATTACGGGTTGGGAGGGTTAGAATGCAAGACAGAAAGTCACTTTTCATCTTGTATTTGGAAGAGAGGTCTTTTCTTCTGCTACAAATGAGTATCGCTTTGACAGTTTACTGGTTAGACAAAGCAATGAATAAAGGCAGTACTGATCATTCTCCGTAGGGATGAACTCCGTTGTAAAAAGATAACTTTTACTACTTTCATTTCTTTTTTCAGTAAAGAAATTACTGCATTCCGTTGAAAGAAATTGCTAAAGTAATTTAAAGTAATGAAGTATTCATAAGACATTCTGAGAATGTGCTTGTTACATTTAAAACAAAGATACCATAATCATGGAAAGAAACCAAAGATACAGTAGCAGGAATGTCTTTTTTTTCCTATTCAGGCAAATATTCTCATTCCCGGAAGTTGTCCAGATGAAATACGGCAGACTTAGAAAAGTGAAAGAGAAGGAAAGAGAAGGAAATAATTAGATTAATTATGGTACTTTCTCAGGAAGCTCCAGTACACTATGAAGTTCGCAGAGAAACTTCTTGTCCTCTTGGACTTTGGGCGCTGCTTAGGTTTAGGAAAGGAGATTCTCCCTTTCTTTTGGAAACCTTCCCTTTCAGGTTGTGTTATTTCAAAGCCCTCATCCTTTCCTTTAGCCCAGTTTACTCCTGGAATTTTCCAGGGACCACAACGGGCAAACTCGAGGCGTTTTGCTGATCCACAGCACTTTTCACCCAGATCGGTCTGGGTTTTACGAGGGCCTTGCAGCAAGAAGCTGTCAGGAAAGGTTTGGCTTGTGATGTCTGTAAATCCAAATGTTTGCAAAAAACCCCCAGGCACACCAACCTTGGATGGGGGGGGGGGGGGGATTGATGGAGGGGGAGGGGGATTGATGGAGGGAAAGGGGAGGGGGAATCTCCCATTACCGCTGATTAAAAGGAGGCTTTACTAAGCATCTAATTCATTCATTGGAAATTTTATGAAGAAATTAGAGAAGTCCAAACTATATCCAGCAGGGAGAAAATTGCATAGAAGGCCTATTTCCAGCCAGATATCAGTGAGCTGCCAAAAACCTGAAGGAACATATTGTGGATAGTAGGAGACCAGTTATTTGTTGAAGCCAAAGATTTGGGGCCTAATACACCCCCGTGTCTGCTAATTCAAGTAGCTTCCCAGCCATAAAAAGACCTAATTCCCCCAGCTACCCAAGCCTAGCGAGTCAAGCCGCAGGGATGTGCACCCCCTTCCCACATGCAAAACCCCAGCTCCGCTGTTTCATCCGGAGAAGTGCGCACCGACAGCTTCTGGCACTGGCCATTTCTGAACTTTGGATGCGGCAGGGATGGTACCCAAGAGTCAGGGCCTTCCCCGCAAGCCCACCGGCTTCTCCGGGACAAAGACCGGGGCTTGGCGGGGGGCGGGGGCGGGACAGGCAGGCACCACCGCGTGGGGCAGCCCGAGAGCAGACTTGCCGTTCCTGGCAGGAGCGCATTTGGCCCTTGAGCCGGCAGGTCCCGCTCGCATCTCGCTCGCTCTGCAGCTCCCCTCCCCGCTCTCCGTCCTATTGTTGGCTTCCCCTCCACTCAAACGAGGCTGTAAAAGGTCTCCGACTTGTCTGGGTTTTGTGGCAAACGCGTCTTGTCAAGAGAAGAGGTTAAAGTGTCGGTTCCTGAATAAAGAGCAGCGCACGTGGGCTTCTTAACGCGGCAGGCAAACAAACGCAGCGCAGGAAAAGCCAACAACGGCAGGAGGCCGTCAGACAGGCCCGCCCGCCCGCCTTTCCCTCGGCCTGCCCAGTGCCAAGTGCCCAGGCGAAGCCTCGCCTTCCTGGAGTGGATCCACCAGACATGGAAACCACCCAGGACTCACAAAAGAGAGCGAGGGAGAAGGAGGAGGAAATGGGAGCGGCGGGGGGGGGGGAGGAGGAGGAGGAAGAGGAAGAGGAAGGAGGAGGAGGAGGAGGAGGAGGAAAGTTAGGTTTAGGGGAGGAAATGTGCCGCCGAGTGTGAAATTGCAGCCCGCGGGGCTCCATATTGTACCAGAAGCCTCTTCCCCCAAGGTGATAGGGAGCAGAGTAGGAGGGGACGGATCTGGGCTCCGGGCCCACTACAACGCCCTTGGTCTAAACTGTCGGTGCGGCGCGGCGGAAAAAGAGGCGCAAGGGACGCCCTATCCATTAAGCTTGAGCGCTTGAGCCGGAACTATTTCCTCACGCTTGGAAGCGGAAGTGTTGGAGGGTCGCGCGTGGGCGTCGCTTGGCCCCTTGCACCGAGAGGTCCCGCGTGGATCCCTCGGCGGCCCGCCCTTCTCGGGCTGTTGCCCCCCGGCACGCTTTGGGCTGCGGCACGAGCTGGACGGGATGGGTGCCCGTCTCTTGACCGCCCGCTCCCTTCGCCATGTCTCCGGAAGATCTTCGCGTTGCCCTCTTGCCCTCTGCTCCTAGCGGCACCTCGGCCTGCTCGCGATGGCCTGCAGGTGCTGCTTACGTCCCAGCAGGACCCCCTCTTTCAAAAAATTAGAGAGTTTGCGGCGTCATTGTGTAACTACAGCTATAGTGAAGGTCTTCTACCCTTAGGTATCTTCCCAAGTAGCTTGCGAGGTAGTGATGGGGGGCGGGTGGGGGGAGAGAAAGCCGATTTAACACCAGGGTAGAAAAAGGCACCGCCCTGCGTTTCTTTTGGCCTGAACCCATTCTTGGCTGTGCAAAGGCGGCAGTCTATGCTCCTGCTCTTTATCAGGAGAGAGCAATTAATCGGCAGTAATGGAGTCTGCTGGATTAGCAGACCTACCCGGGTCCCAAGGATCAAGGGAGGAGGAGGAGAGACTCAGCAAAGCAGCAACGGCCGAGGCACCCAGAAGCAGTAATGCGCTGCCTTGTTCTCCGTCCCAGGTCAAGGGGGAAATGCAAGATTCTCCGAGGGGGAAGAGAAATCACATTGTCCGAAGAGTCCAAGGAGGGCTGAGAGTTCAGATTAGTTGTGTGTGTTGGCGGGGGGGGGGGGGGCGGATGAGATCAGTGAGTTTGCTTTGCTTGATCAATTGGGGAGTGGAGGTAATGAAGTAAATGCACAGATCGCTATCTTCCCAATCCCCCAAAAGTTTATTTTTTTCTCTCTCTCCAAATTTCCGCAGAGACGCGGGTGCCGCTTTTGAAGTGTAAATGTTCCGAGTTGGGAGGTGGGGGGGGGGGGGGAATGAATAAGCGGGGACAAGAGACCCTCTTTGAAAAAGGAGAAAGAAGATTCATTTAAAGTAAAACTAGCGGGAGCAGCCAAGCTTGACCAGCCGCGAGTTGGGCTCGGGGAGTTTTCCGAAAGATAACAGAGGAAGGAGGGGAGGGGAGCGGGGGAGGGAATTCTTTATAGTGATTGAAATCCCGTCGTTCCATCTGTTTGGGAAGGAGGGAGCCGGGAGAAACGGGTTCAGGGATCCTGCTTGAGGAATTAGCGTCGTCGTCGCTCCCCCACCCACCCCCGCCCTCCGGCTGATAGAAATTGTTGGGTGGATTGGACTGTTGACAAAGCAATTCCTCCAGGAAGTCCTGCTCAGGAAGAGGTGACAATTTGGGGAGGTGAGCCGAGATTAGAGGCTCCTAAGAGGGGGTGGCTATTTACACAGCAACTTCTATACTTTTCCATCAATTCCCTACCAAACCACTTCCAAAGGTTGGTGGGGTTTTTTTTTTCAATCCCATGTTGGAGTGCTTTTGACAAAAGTGTAACCGATTTTAATTTCAAGAAATACTTCCAGGGAATTTCAGCAGTTTTATCGAAAGCAGCCCACCCACTTGCTTCGATTCCAAATCCAGCATTCCTTAAAGAAGCGTGACCCTTTCCTCCACATTTGCCTGTACCCCAGCACACATTTCGATCCATTTCCTTCTGGGCTGGGGAGACCCGCACGATAGGCTCCCTCGGCCTCGTTGCGCAATAGCTTTCTCCCTTCCGCCGTCAGAGCGACCGTCTTCAACACAAGCTCGGCCGCTGAGGGTCGGGGCGCGCCAAGGGCGAAGCGGGGTGGCTCGGGATGGGAAGCGCGTTCGGCTCAGCCAGGGCTCGCCGGGCAAGAGGCCCGAAGTGGGGCAGCCAGGCAGGAGGCGGAGACCACGGTGGCGGCTTGGACCGAGGTTGATCAGCTGAGGCCAGAAGCAGTTGCCGAGGTTCAGTGGCAGGCATCGGCTGGTGAGTTTCGGCCAGATAAGTCCTAGCGGTCCCTGTATTTCCCCGTAGACTGTAAAGGCTCTGCCCGGTGGAAAAGGCAGGGGGAAGCCGCAGTGACCGACTAATTTCATGTTCTATCACAGGCTCAGAGGAGACCGGGGTCCTTGAAATAGAGGTTTGGCGATCTCGGGTTGGGGAGGGAAGGAGGGTGTTTGTTTTTGGTGCCTCGCTCAGACAAACGCCTAAAAGTAAAAAAAGGGATGGGTCAACTCCGGGAGGGAGGTGGGATTACTGAAGCTCCTGGACAGGAGATTCATTTAGAACCCGGTTTAGTTTGAAACTTTTCCCGAGATCCGAGGAGAACAAGCAAACCGCCCAACGCCCTCTGTAGGTTCCGCCTGGAACAATCTCCGTTGCCCCCGCAACTCGGTGGAGAGGAGGAAACCTGCCGTTCACCTGCGCCCCGGACAGGGTCCCCCGCCCGGCACGCCTCTGGTCCCTTCGGGCTGCAGCTCCGCCCCGACCCGGAGGAGGGAGAATTCTTCCGCCGACCTACCGCTTCGGCTGCCGCTGCCGCAGCTACACTGGGGCCGAGCAATACGGGCTCAAAGGGTGATTGGTGGAGGCCAAAGAAACGTGTCTCTGTGCGCGTGTGAATTTGTGGACTGCGCGCGTCCCAAGATCCGGTTTCCGCGAAGAGGCTTCCTGGCCCGTGTCAAGGCAGGAGGACCGCTCTCGCCACCCTCCGCTGCGTCGCCCAGCCGTGTGAATGGCCCCCGTGATCCGAGCACAAGGGCCACATCGCTGGGCACCGAGACCGGCCCGGCCACCCCTCCGTAGGCTAGGAGGACAGCCAGCCGAGGCACAGGGGCAAAGGGACCGTTGGGCGGCGGCGGCGGCATTTCACCACGGAGGCTCTGCTGAAAGGCAGCCTGCCTCGCTGTCGGAGCCTCCAGGACCCCCGAAGTGGGCAGGCGAGAGACGGAGAGAAGCGCCACTCTGACTGATGTCATCCCGGGAAATATTCCACGCGAAGAGTCGCAGCTGCTTGTGAACCAGAGACTTTCTGCTGGAAAAGCGGAGGGGCGGGAAGGATGGATCTAAGCAAAGGGGGGCGGGGGAGAAGCTGAGTCCCATTTCGCCTCCTGCTACTACCCGTTACCTGGGAAAGGACGAAAAAACGTGTGGAGGAGCAAATGGCGGGGAGTTTATTGATTCGCCGTAGGCCCCTCACCCTCTTTCGTTTCCTGAACGTTTCTCGGAGGTGAAAAACACCTTACTTCGTTTTGCAATCGATATGAAATCGCTTTTATGCACAGTAAACGTAAAAACACAAAATACAAAGTTATTCCGGGAGGCAGTTGGAATCGTAAATATATCGCAGAATAAGCGTGGTTAAATTCTGTCTTTGACAGAAGGAAATAGAAATGCAGGCATGCGTGCGTTTTAATGCATTTTCTTAAGAAAATCTGGGGTAGTCAAAATACGGATTGATGGATAAAATCCCCCCCCCCCCGCCCCGTTTCTACGGAGCATCCAGCTAAGTGGGACTTACTTGGGCTTGGTACTACAAAAGAAAGTCCCCGAGAGCGGTTTTCCTTCCCCTCCTTCCTGTCCCTTTGGACCGCCTCGGCGGCCCAACCGGCAGCCCCTAGGCCGGACCTTGAGGCCGGTTGCGCCCTTTCCCGGGAGGAAACTCGGCCTGTGGCGATCCGCAGCCGCCTCCTTCCTCCAAGGTGAGTCTTGGGGACTTCCAAGAAGGCCTGATTTCAAACGGCGCCCTTTGAGGATGGCGTGGCGGGTTCTTCGCGCGGAACGTGTAAGACGCGCCTTCAGAGCGGAGCGGAGCGGAGCGGCCGGCCGGCCTGTGACTACGCCGCTTCCAGGGCTCTGACGGAGGGGAGTCCGCTTCCTAGGCTTCCTTCCGACGCGACCTTCTCAAGGCAAAGGCCTGGCGTATGGAAAGGAGTGATGGCGGCGGAGGATCTGAGTTTACCGCCACACACCAAGGTGGGGGGAGGGTCCCGCCGCCGTCGCCGCCGCCGCCGCCGCGTCTGAAAGATGGAAGCCGCCCGTTCCCCCCACGGCCAACCAAGTAGCGAGGCGAGGGCAGAGATCCCGGAGCAACCAGGTGTTCTCGGGCTGCCCAGGAGTGGGTCCGGCGCGGCTGGGTAGATGGCGCGGCCCTCGCCAGCCCCAGAGCCGGGCATCCCTTCCGGGGGTGGCTAGAGGGTCGCCGGGGCCGAACCAGGGAGCCACTGGCCGGGGATGGGGCGCTGCGCTTTGGCGAATCCGCGAGTGTTGGAATCTACTGCCTTTGTCTGACAAGTCATCCATCTCCCGGCCCGGCGCGCGGGGGAGAGGAGGGGAGGGAGGGGGAGGGAGGGAGGGAGGGGTGGAGGTGTGTGTGTGTGTCTGTGGACGAGGGGGGAGCCGGGTGCGATCTGGAGGGGGCTTTGCCGCTTTTAGAGAGACGGGCACTGGCGGCGGCAGCTCCATTCTCCAGGCAAAGCTCGTGGCAAGCACATCCCCACCTTGGCGCAAAACGCCAGGAAGGCAAGAGGGGGAGGAGGAGGCCAAAAGTCTGGCCGGAGCAGGAGGAGCCCTCCGCCGTCGCCAAGGAACCTGGAGCTACAGAGGCAGAGAAGGCTGCCTGGGGAGGGAGCGCCCGCGTGCCCGGACCGGCCGCCGCGCGCCAACTTCAGCTGAGCCGACCCGGGCCGCGAGCGAGAGCGAGAGCCGCCGACGCCGCCACCTTGCAGGGACCCCGCCATGCCTTGCTTCGGCCCCCGCTTAGCCAGCCAGGCACGGACCGCGTGAGCGCTGCAGCGGGCGCAACTTCCCCTCGCTCGCCCGCTCGTTCGCCCGCTCGCTCGGCCAGCAGCGGGTTGAGGGCAGGGAGGCTTCCCGCGGCCCGCCGGCCGGGCTTCCACGGCTTGTCCTTCTGATTCTCCCCCAAGTCCTGAAGTCGAACCTCCGAGGCGACACGGCGGCTTCAGCCGACTTCTTCCCTTTCCTGTGCCTCCCCATGGATATGCACTGCAAAGCAGACCCCTTCTCCGCGATGCACCGTGAGTACCGGCCGCAGCCTTCCTTTCCCCGCCCGGTTGCCCCCTCCTGAACCCCGCTGCCCCGTAGGAAGTTCGGGCTCCCGTTTTCCACGGTCTTCGTGCGGGGCCCCGACCTTCCCGGCGAGGTGAAAGCCGCTCGCCGCTTGGATCTGCCAGGAAGGCAGCGAGGACTCGGTGAACTCCCGGTCCTGAAGCCGGCGCGGCTCCTTATAAATCCCCCCGGGAAGTCTTGGTCCCGAAGAGGCCTCGCGGAATGCCCGCGGCGAGGCTCCAGCGCGCGGGGAGTCGAAGCCGCAGCATCCCTGCCTCTTCGCTCTTCCCTTCGCTAGTCCGAAGGCGGCCCGGCGGAGGAACAAACGGCGATTTGCATGCGTTTATTTCTTTGGGAAAAAACCGCATAATTTCAAGGTCAAAAATATTAAATTATCCTGCCTTTGTGGAAGTTTGGGTGCGTGACCGTTTTTGTCTTTAGTTCAGATTTTTCCCAACCTTGGCCTGCAGTTTAAAACTCACAGAATTCAGGAATTATGTTGATTCATAAAAAATAAAGATGCATGGCAAACGGGGAAAAATCCAGAATCTGCTTCACTGTGACAGCTTCCCCCACATTGCTGTATTTAAAAAACAAAAATCAAAGAGAGAATCAATTTCGGGTCTTGAACTTTCAAATAAAAATAGAGCAGGAGATTGAACACCGCTGAAGCAGTATATGAATTACTAAGGCAAGCTCCTAACTTTCTACATCCTTTGGCTTTTAGTATGGCTTAGAATAAAAAGAGGCTTATAAAGAAACAAACGAAAACTGACCTGTTAAGATTTAAATATATTTTGACACTGGAGAATCTGGGAGGACCTCATGGACCAACAAAATGCATTAATTTTTTTTTTAACGTTGGGAAGTTTTTATTTCCCTGAAATTTTCCATGAATTTTTAAAAACAGATTATGTAAAACGACTCACCTCACCTCGTGTCTTGTTGGTCACTTAGCAAACAAAACTGACTAGTTCTAGCTTTAATTCAGTTAGAAACCAGATCGGATTTACAGACCAATTTTCAGGGCGGAACCACTGGTTAAAACTAAAATAAAGTGATTCATTGTTTTAGTCCATTCTATAATGGTTCCCCCCCAATGGAGGAATTTTGCTTCCCATGAAGTATATCCTGCATTCAGTACAAAGAAAGGTCTGGAACAGAAATACAGTTGGAAACCAAAGGAAGTGAACTCCGGGGTGCAATGCTCTGGTTGGGAAGAAGCAGGTGCAATACTATGAATTATTAATTCCTTAATCTTTTTGCATCTGTTGCCTTTTAATACTCTGTAATGTGAGTTATCAAAGGTGCTTTGAATTATTCAGAATTGAGGTCCTGAAGAAATTGCTTGCCAGCTTGTAACTTTAGAGGCAACATCTGCAAAAGGTAAATCAGACAAATGAAGGAAATAAGCAGATACCTCGGGAGGGGAGGGGGGAGAAGGGGGCAAGGAGGACGATCTGAAATTCCCACCCGGCTTCCAGTTCCCTGACAGTGAGCACAAAACCGTGGCAGTTGATGGGAGGAAGTGTATTCTTGTTCAAGTAACACGCCAGTAAATAGCCACGTAACCGGATGCAGCGGAAGATGGTTCAGGCTCCTTGAAGAGCTGCTGCAAAGAAAGGCGGTGAAAAAACTCAATTTGCCAAAGGACTGGGATCGATAGAGGGCAAGAAGAGTTTCCACTAAGTTCAGAGACCATAAGTCAGTGTCACAAAGGGGGGGGGGGGGAACGGGGGGGGGGAGAGACTGGCAAAAATGCAAACAGGTCATTTTTTCAGCCAGCCTCCGAATCAGGTTCAGCTCCTCTCCCCACGGAAAAGAAACCCAGGTGGTTTGTCTACAGGGAGTCTAGGGTGCCGGCGAGGTTTCGCCTGGATCCACCTGCTTGGCCCCCTCGCCTCGCCACTAAGATCTCTTGAGACCGATGCCGCCCTGGGACCCGGTTCCCTTCCAGAGTAGCAGCGCGGCAGATTTCCTTCGGAGGAGACCAGCCGAAATGGAGGTCGTCTGGTTAATAATCAAAAGCGAAGAAACAGGGAACAGAAGAGACTCCGCTTCCCAGTGCTGGGCAAGAGTAAAGTCGGACTAAAATTGCCTTCCTGAAATCCTTGCTTTTCCACCTCAATCCTAGCAGATTTTAGTTAAATAATCAAAGATATTGAGGGTTGTCTGAAGAGAAGACAATAAAGGAGATGTTTTAGATTGTTTGAAAAAGACTTAAAATCAAATGAAATCAAGCCATCGCCGGCGTTGGTTTAATATCTGGAGAAATTTTCCGGAAAACAAGAGGTAATGATAAGAGAAATATTAACAGCAACAGTAGTAGTAGCGGATATGAAAACCATTTGGTAAAGAAAAGAGAAACATTTAATTAACGGGGAAATGAGACTTTGGATTCCGTTTTTCGAAGGGTCGATTTTCTCTCGAGGGGCGCGGCCGGTTCAGCGCTCCCATTCGGCAGCCTCGGTCTTGCCCGGCTGCTGGGAATTTGGGGCAAAGCAGGAAGGCCGAGGAGAAGGAGAAGCGCCCCCGGGCTGGAAAGAGGGTCTTTGTCAAGCGACCCTCTTTCTGCTTCGCGGCAAAGGGATCCCCCCCCCTCGAGGGCCCAGAAGTGCTGGCAGAGTGACCCCCCCATCCGGACTCCCGCCCCGCCGAGCTGCCCCGACTAATGCCTTTCTCTCGTCTCTCTCCCCCTCCCCGCCCCGCTCGCCTGCTTTTCTGTCTTTCCGTTCTCTCTCCCCAGCAGGGCACGGGGGTGTCAACCAGCTCGGGGGGGTGTTTGTGAACGGCAGGCCCCTACCGGACGTGGTGCGGCAGAGGATCGTGGAGCTGGCTCACCAGGGCGTGCGGCCCTGCGACATCTCCCGGCAGCTGCGGGTCAGCCACGGCTGCGTCAGCAAGATCCTGGGCAGGTAGGAGCGAGCGGGCGGGCGGGCGGCGGCGGCGGCGGCGGGAGGGGGGAGGCCTGCTGCTTGGCGGCCCCTCGGGGCCCCTCGCCCTGCCCGGGCCCGGCGCGCCCCACCCCGCTCCTTCCTGCCGCTTTCTTTTGTCTGGCCTGTCTCGACACAGGGACCTGCGGTGGGTTCGCAAAGAGGGGGAAAAGCCCGACGAGCCCGGGGACAAACCGAGCGCCGCCCCGCTTGCGGTGAGACCAGCCGGCAAGCCTCCCCTCCCCGCCTCCCCGCCAAGCCAGGCCGGGCCCTGCTTTCTCTCCAGCCGCAGGTCAGCAGGAACCCGGCCGCGCCGCCCCCGCCGCCGCCGCCTTCAGCAGAGCGCCGCTAGGATGGGAGTGGGGAGCAGAGGCCGCCGGGCCAGTGCATGCCAGCCGGCCAGCCGGGGCCGCCAAAGAGACCGACGGCCGGGGGGCAGAGCCGGGCCCGGGGCCGGAGAAGAGGAGCCCCGAAGGCCACGGCGGCCCCCTCTGACCTCCGTCCCTTTCTGGCCTCTCGGCCACCGGGGCCCTGTCGGGGCCTGGCCGGCCCGGGCAAGGCGAAGGCGGCCGAGAGCGAAGGCGGGGGAGCCGGGCCTCCGGAGCGTGGCCCGGGCAGGAGAGCGGGCGGGTCGCGGGGTGCTGGCGGGGCTTCGGCGGGGACCGGGAGACGCGGCTATGGGAGCGCCACTGAGCCGGGCTCTGCTCCCGCAGGTACTACGAGACGGGGAGCATCAAGCCCGGCGTGATCGGCGGCTCCAAGCCGAAGGTCGCTACCCCGAAAGTCGTGGATAAAATCGCCGAGTACAAAAGGCAGAACCCCACCATGTTCGCCTGGGAGATCCGCGACCGGCTCCTGGCCGAGGGCATCTGCGACAATGACACGGTCCCCAGCGTCTCCTCCATCAACCGGTAAGCCGCCCCGTCGAACCGCCTTGCCCTCTCCGCAGGACGCTTCAGCTCCAGTTTCTCTGGCGCGCGGCCTGTGGATCGAATCGGCGCAGCTCCTGCCACCAAGAAGGCGAAGGGAGGGCAGAGGAGTCCGGGGCCAGAGCCGCCCGGTTCCTCGCCTCCTCGGAAGCCCCGGGCTGCCCGAAAGGCTAAAGCAGCCCGCCCGGCTGAGGCGGTAGGGCGAGCGCCTCCTGGTGATTTGCCTTCCCGGGAAGAGGCTCCGCTGCCCTCCCGCCCCGGCTTCCTCCCGGGGAAGAGCTCCTCCGGACGGCGTCTGGAGTGCCTCTGAGGGGCGTTGGGGCCAGGCCGAGAAGGACAAAGAGTTTGGGGAGGCTGTCTGCGTGGCGCGCGCTCAGGGCCCCTGCGCTGTGGCTGGCCATTGGTCGAGGCCTCTAGGAGGACATAGCCGGTGTTGGTTGCTTGCTGCTTTGACTGTTGGAACCTGCGAGCCCTCCCTGCTCTCCTTCCGAAGCGTCTGTCTGTCTAGGATCTTGCTCTGTAGGTCTGACGCAAAACTGGTCAGGCAAAATGGTCGCATTCTTAATAGCTCTGCCTAGTTTAAGCCTCCCGACCGACCGACCTAAGCCTTGGGGAGGATCTGCAGCTCTACAGTATGTAGCCAGGCCTGCGCCCACAGCTTCCCCGCCCTTTCCTTTGATAAAATGAAGAACCAGGGCTGAAACGCGATGCCCGGGAATAACCCAGGCAGTGATAGTAATTTAGATGTCCATGTGCTTTACAAGGTGATGCTGAGAAAGGAATTGTGCCACCTGTGCCAGATGTACAAAAATGCCCCATGGAAAGAGCAGAATAGAGCTCTAGCCTATTCTGTGCACTGGCCCGGAAGAGAAACAGACCCGGGGAGATGCACGGAATGGTTCTTTGGACAGGCACATAATTAACGATGCTTGAAAAGTGGGAGATGGCACCTATCTATAACCCGTGCACACAAATGCTGAGCTGTCACTAATTACAAATGAACAAATGCAGGCTACATATTTGATTGAGCTTTAAATTTAGCTCTTTTCATGGATATAAAACATTACCAAATCTTTAAGCTTCGTGATCCTCCAGGAAGGGATCTCTGTAACAGTCTGCATGGATGTCTTTTGGAATACACCAACTGAGATTTGGGTATTTTCGGCAGTGGATTGTAGAATGAGCAGCTGCTGCTAGTATGACATATTACGAATCTCTGTGTCAAACAAGTCGCCCCATAAAGATACTTGGATTCAGAGAGACATAACAGCCGATAGCAGCCACTTCAACAGCTGTTTAGCTCAATAGTTATCATATAATAAATAGTAAATTCAGCACTTTTTAAAGAATGAAGGAATGTGCACCAAAGTATAGAAATAATGATGTGTTAATTCATGCAAAAGATTGTTCAGTGTTCTGACAAGTAATAGGCATTTTTTTAAAGTGGCTTTTTATAGTTTTGAAAATTACATAAAATAATCCCAAATCATCTGAAAATAACAGGTTAAATTAACAAGGGAGCCTCCCTTGGCGAACAGAGATGCCTCCCTCAATGCGTTGTCTCTCTGTAATATATGGCTATGTTATCCCACCGAATTATCCCAGTGTGTGCCATCAATATTAAAATGGTCATTAGGTTATGAACAGAGTAAGTTCAGACTGGCTGGCTAATTATGCACCCTCCTTAAAGAAAGAGATGCTCCTCCTGTCTCTGGTATGGAAATAATAGAAGTAACATTGGGGCCCCTTGAGAAGCAGCTGTGGAAAGCTGGTCCAGCAAGGAGAACGGTCTGTGGCTCGGACTTCTGAGATAAGGGAGATGCTGCTCCTCCAAGGCTTTCCTGGGCTGCTGCAGAAAAGGTGGGGGAGCAACCTCAGGCACCGGCTCCAGGTGGGAAACCTGTTCTGGGTTGTGGGGAGGAAACAGGTAATTTACCCTCTCTCCAGGACTTCTACTCAGAGAGATATCCTATAGGTGTAGTAAAGACTGCATTCACAGCAGGAGAATCCTGTGCTGTAGCCGAAATAATTCTCCAAAAGTATGAGGTTTATACATTATTTATCTGTGTCAGGTAGCCTTGCATAGTATCTGTTTCTTGGATAAGTGTTGTAATATTTCGTGCCTTGGTCATTGCATGAAGAGGCCATGTTTACCTCTAGGGAGATGCTAGTTTACCTCTAAATGTTGACAAGATGGCAATTCACTGTAGTAGCAAGAATTTTCCAGATAAACTGCAGCAGCCAACACCAGGCATGCGGAAACATAAAAAGTAAATTCCACAAATTGTTCTGTGCAAGCCCAAGGCATCCATCAAGAATCAGGATTCAGTTGGTCTCAGTTAACTGGGAAGCCTTGATTTTTCTCCCCATTGCCTAATCTGTCCCTGAAATAAAGTTAAATATGCCATATCAGGCAGTATTTTGTCATTAAATCTTAGCCAGTATTTCTGAGGGATACTAGAATCAATATTGGAAGTTTTTGAAATTAAATTAGGAAGAAGGTAGCCTTTATATACTCTTGATAATTAAAAACTGCTTTGGTGCAATACAATCACACATACTTATATGTCTATATATCCATCCTTTTCTTGATTTCTGAAATCTAATAAAGAAATTGCTCAGTTTGCCATGATAGAAAGAGAAACTCTTGAAATTATATTGTTGGAGATTAAAAAGAAGTAAATAGATTTCTCTCCAAATTGATAAATATTGGGATTACGGCCAATAGATGATTCATACCCTGCATATACACAACTGTAAACCAAGAAATCGTTATAGAAAAAAATAAAACTTCTTTTCATTTTTTCCATCTTGCCTGAACATTTATATTTGGACATTTATTAATTTTCTCCTTCTCTTTTCCTAACTCTCAAATAATAAAATAGGGTTATATGAACAATAATGGGAAGTGATCTATCAGTAACAAGTTTTACATTCAGTGTCTTGAATCTCTAAGCAGTATGGCATTTTGAACTCTTTCCCTTAATTTTTTCCCTCCAACATCACTGTAATCTTGCTTTCATAGACTTTCTGGATTTAAAAGTCAGGTAGATAGAATGGTGACCCAGAGAGGGGGTGGTTTGCCATTCGCTAGATGTTTTAAAGCAAAGAATCTGGCATGCTTTAATGTGGACTCCTTCACTAAATAGAGGGTTAGATTCAGTGGTTTAAATGGCACTGAAGTTTAAATTAAGCTTTATATACTGAATTTTCAATACTACTTCTAATTATATGTCACTAGGATGGCTATATTACACTATGCTATATTAAAGGGGCAGTTTCCCAGCATTGCTCCACCCCATTAAAATGGCTATTATTCTCTCTTGCTCATTCACTACTTTTCTTACCCTTCCCTCCTTCCTTTTCTCAAAGAAAAAATGCAAACATGGCTAAGATTGCTTCCCTTCATCCCACTCCTATTTGACTAGATACAGTATAAATTCACTGACAATCAGTACTCCAAGTATCTTTGGACACCTTATTCACTCTGCTGCATACATGTCTGTTTCTTTGTCAGCTTTGTTTCTTGTCTTTGAGGCGGTGGATGATAAATAAAAAGAGAGGTAAATAAATGCACTAGTGAGGAATCTATGGAAAATGTGTCAGCTCAAGTCAAGTTAGATCAACTGGAGGCATTGGCATAGGAATATTGGATAGCAAAAATTTCCAAAATGTGGAAATGTCCTTCTGGAAAGAAGTTACCAATATTCAGACTTTCTCATGCCATAATTTATATCTTAAGAGAGAATTGGGGAAATTTTCTGATGATACAAAAATGTAGTTGAGGATGTGTTATCAGATGATCTGCAAGGATACTTGAAGGAAGAATCAATTTTCTGAAAAGGGCAGCTACTGGTGACTAATAGGATAAAGTTGCCCATACCTTAATTGTTTAGCAAACTAGGTAGTAAATTAGATTATGGCAAAAGAAGGCAGATTTTACTGTTACACAGGCAATCTGACACACATAGATCATTAAAAGAATTTCAGCCCTATAGAAATAGCAAGAATGTCATTTCAATGTTTTAAATAGCTAGAACTTATCTAATTTATAGAGTTTTGTGTAGATTTTCAATATCTTTATAATTTTTCTGAGTGGTAAATTTCTTTCAGTTGGACTTCTTTCATCTTGTTTCACTGCAGTTTATATGAATCTTAGGATCTACCCCCACCTGTCTTCTGCTGAGCTCCCAAGCTCTGGTTTTCATTTTATGGGCACTTTCCAAAAGCATAAGGATACCTTAAGCGAGAGCAGGGCAGAATGACGCAGGTGGCATCACTGGCAGCTGATTTTCAAGACCATGAAAGTTAACAAATTGGTTGTGCTTTAATTCATTCTTTCTGTATTCTTGTGAACTACTAGGTGGGAGAAAAAGTCTCTATGTGATTTCCCCCCTTCAAGAATGAAAGTACTTGGGTTGGATATGATTCCTCTAGACTGGGGAGGTAGAGGCACTGGGTTGCTACCCTTCTTGCAGAAAATTTTGCATGGCTAGCCCTGATGTAAGTAGAGTTACTCACTTCTGAACTATGCCCTGTACTTTGTCCTTTAACAGCAGTTTAATTTGCAGCAGTAAGTGGAACCGTTACCTGTTTTTTGCAGATTATATTGCTGTTAAAATCACAGGAGTAGGAATAATAATAATAATAATTATTATTATTATTATTAATATTATTATTATTATTCATGCAACAGCTTTGAAATCTGCTTTTATTTCCATGTGCATCTGTATTGTGCAACATTTGTTGCTAGACAGAATCCAACACAGCTGCTTCGTGATCACCAAAACATCATGAAGAACTTCCCCCACGGGGGTGAGGGGATGCAAATTTGCTTAAAAACTAGCCAAAAGATGGCTGTTTTTAAAGCAAGTTTGCCTCTCCCAACTCCTTTTCTTGTCATCTCCTTTAGAACATTTCTGACCTAGAATGAAACATATGTGACAATTGTATGTGAGCCATAGGAAAATAATGTGGAAGATTTTTGGCCTGATGCAAGAAGGAAATACATGTTCTGTTTTTTAAAGTATCAGTATTGTCTTAAATTAGAGGTGGGTAATCTATGCAAGACTCCGATTTTATTTTTTATTTTTTGAGGCTCCAGGAGCTCTTTTCAATCGCACTGCTGAATTTCAGCCATGCTGTTACTGAAAATTATTATGAAACAGTTTCCTGGAAATTTGAGATCGAAAACACAACAAGAAATGTAGTGTCTAATAAGTGTGATAGACTTAACAAAGGTAAAAGATAAAGGAGCAACAGAAAAAAACCTTAGCCTAGCCCCACTCCTTCCCCCAAATAAAAATCCTCTCCCACCAAACTTACTTCCACTTCACATAATTGTTTTGCCATTTTAGTCCTCTCCCGCCTAAAGAAAACATCGTATAACCCTTCCAGACACCAGACTGTTGCCCACTCTTGAGTTAAATGATAGTTTGACTATATAAAAGAAAGAAAAAAAATCTGTTGACAATTTCTAAAAGTAACGGACTGATGAATATGACATAGTGTTGCATTATTTACTATTTAACTGTTAACCAATAATTAAAGATACACTGAAGCACATTATTGTAAATCTTAGCATTCTCAATAATCCGGTACATGTTCTACACTTTTAGGTTAAGTTCCATTATGTCAAGAGCCATTGTTTGTTGTCTGTCTGTGTAGCACCCCAGGCCGGGCTGAAAACTCTTCAGGCTGTGTTACAGATGTAACTCAAGAAGGCTGAATACATGGGTGGATAATGCCACTAATCTGGTGTGATAGATTATAAAATAATATATCTGCAAACTTATTTACATAAGTGTATTACTAGAAATTGCTATTGGCTTTAGAGAATGGTTTTCATTTTACTAAAAACTGACTAAGAGACTTACACAGCAGTTCTTATCTCCGTTGTCTCAGAAGTAAATCCCACTGAGTTCAATAGGACTTCTTGTCAAGTAAGCATAAATTGCAGCTTTACTCATATAATGCCTTAATTATGTAGCTTTTATTAATGAAGTATCCAAAGAAGAGCAATAGCATAATTCATTTTCTAGAAGCAACTAAAAATTATAATTAGTGAGGTAGCTTTCATAATTTACAAACCTCTTCTTCAAGTTAGCTATTAAACAAAAGGATGCTTTCACGGCATCCTTTATTATTAAAACCTTGGGATCGATGCTTATGAAAGTATCAAGCCCTCCTAGTGGATCAAAGCAGAAGAAGACCCAAGCCAGCACTTAGGGTCTGAAATGCTGAAAACGACAACAGCAGCAACATGCTAATGAAATCCTAGACTGCATGAATAGAAGTATAATATGAATCCTGCGCTAGTCCGGTCACATTTGATGTTACTATGTCCAATTCTGGCAATATAGCTTAGGGAGGAAATTGAATAACTGGAGCACTTTCAAAAATGAGAAACCAGCATGCTATGGATGGGGGGGAAAAGTTTTATGATGAATTATTGAAACTGCTAGGTGAAAACAGCAAAATAAATAAACCCTTTGGAAATAAAGGGTTGTCATACAGGAGATGGCTCTCTAATGTTTTTTATTATTTCAGACAGCAGGAGTAGAACAACAGGTAGAAATTGTAAGGAAGTAGATTTCAGCTTAACATTAGCTAAACAGCCTTAATGCCTCCTGAGATGGTCGATTCACCTTCATCTAAGGAGAAGCTGGAGAGCCAGCTGTTAGGGCTGCTGTCATAGTGCAACTGGTTGAAATAGCTTGGGAAGAGAAGAACTACCCTTTAACTGTCAGCTTTTGAGGGCCTCATAGTACATGGGACAAGAGCGAGTTAGGAATATTTGAAAACCCAGGAGAAAAATATTGTTTCCTATTCCCTGGTTTACCTGTGAATGCTTCCAGTTCATACAGACTGAATATCAGGAACTTGCAAAGAGGGCTAGATTTTGTGGGAAAGTGTGCATCATGGTGGCTTCTTCTGGAACTTGGTATCTTCACTTAGGAGAAGGCTTTCTATTTGCCAGTCTTTTACTGCTTTTTTCTCTCTGAAGAAGTGCTGCTAATGTTGTTTATTGTCTTTGGTCTTATTTACTAATGTGTTAAATGTACATTGTACATTTTCATTTTCCTTTAAATAATATCTCCACGCAGATACATATCTGTTCCGATCAAAAACACTTATCTAACGACACATAATTCAAAAGCACACTTGCAAAGTGAGTAATTCCATAAAACTTTTAAAGCTGATATTTAAAACTCAGCCTTTTCAGCTGTCTGAGGACAAGGCAGCACCAACCCAACAAAAACACACTGCGTTGCTAAACGGCTAAGCAAAGCCCCCGTGTGAGTTTATAAGGCTCACCAAGGGCTGGATCTCAACAGAGAAGGGAGTTCACCCCTAGGGTAACTTTTAGTGGTGTCCATTGATTTTGTATGTTGCTATTTTTATTTTTTTAAGTCCTTTTTGCATCTTTTATCCATGGATGATATATTTTGCCTTGAAAATTACTACAGTTGTTAGGTGGAATATAACTTTTTTTAATCAATAAATTAATATCTGTCTTTTTCTTTATGTAAAGCTACTGACAGATTGAAATGATGTCCAGGCCTGAAATCTGGCCTTGCTTGTTCTAACTGCTCAGTACAGGGCAAAGTAATTTGTAAGTAGAGCTTCTAATTCATGAGGCATTATTTTTCGGTCTGTTCTTCCCAACTATACATTAATGGCAAAGCATATACTCTTAGAATCATGACTGAAAGCGAAACTACTATGAGAAAAATAAAGCAAAAACAGGCTCAGGGAAAAAAAGCACACCAGTACCACAAACAGCTGGAAGCCTTTTCAAGAACTCTACTGTGCTGTTTTCTCCCTACATATTTCTTCTCAAAGTGATTGCAGCCAGTGTGAAAATGCTGGTGAATGTGAAAGAAAATGCATAGTGAATGTGAGAATTAGTTGAATGTGAAAGAAAACACACAGAACGTTATCAGTGGCACAGAGCTACTGCTGCACAAGCAGAGGTGGGGCAACCTCTGCCCACTTATTCAGATTTCCCAATACTGTATTCAGTAGTGCTTGGAAGTCACATTAAGGCTGCAATCCAAACAATACACATGCATTTGGGAATAAAAGATCTAGCCTACATCTACATACCTGCGAATAAAAACAAGAACAATAAAAAATAATCTCTTTCCAAGAAACAGAACAAGGAGAAACAATCCCAGATACACTTTTTAAAAATCCCTCTGTCATTATTTTCCTAACAAGGACAGGTTTAGGTTTTAAATGGTGTCTTGAGTGGCAAAGTATGTGAAGTTTTGGAAGAGTTTTGTATTTACAGGCACAGCTGTTTTAAGCAGGACCTAAATTAAGAAGATATCATTTAATTAGCTATCCCAAATAAAGTGCTTTACTCAGTTTCACCCAGCAGGGGGCTTGTCTTGAAAATTTTTTGGCATTCTTCCTTCATTTCAGGGAGTGAGTAGTTTGGGATTCACAAGAGCAAGTTCTAAGATAAAGTTATGCAGATCTGTCTGAAGGAATTCCATTTAGGTTCTTGCATTGTGTGACAATATCTCACAACAGCAATGCATACTGGGCCCAACAAACTGCAGTCACTTTAAAATCTCCACTAAATAATTTTCTCAAGGTATCTAATAGGCAAAGCATATTGAAGTGATTAGAACGAATAACTGAACCTTACTAACTTTCTCGGTAATTTCTCATCTAAATAATAAAAATACATATACTTAAAAGTGAAAAACTAAAAATCAAGTAATGTGGAATTAAAAATAAAATAATAAAGCAACTCTTGCCTATAGATTTAGGAGAAAAGTTACAGATAGGGTGGGGGAAAGGAAAATAAAATAAAATAAAATAATAGGAAAGGAACAAAGTCCTGTGTGTCTGAGCATGCTCAAATGTTTTTTCTCCAAGGCTTTTCATGGTAAAATATTTCCCATCAATGGTTTACCTTTCTGACTCAAAATAGCTTTAGAAAGGGGATCATGTGCTCTAAGTCAGCCTCTAGAGAACCCCCTTGCATTTTGCTCCAAGCAGTTCTCTCCCATAATCTTAATTGCCATGTTAAGACACACCGGCATGGCACTTGATAAGAAATAGAATTTTAATTGGACTAAATGAAATAATTTCAATTGCTATGTGGTTAGGCAATATCTTATACCCAGAAAGGTTGGTATTAACTCTTTCTTCTCTTGCCCTATGAAAATCCCCACACCACACACTTCCTCAAAGCAATCGCGCCTGGGAGGATCCGTTCTGCTGGTGTCCAATACTGCACATAGTTGGATACTGCATTTTAAGCAGGAGGGAAGCCAACAGGTTCTGCAGTCAGTTCTCATACCTTCAGAGGTAGTTTCCAAAACAAGGAACAGGTGGTGCCCGTCTCTCCTGCCCAAGTTGCTTCTAGCCTTTTGCAGGTGGGAGAAAGAGGAGGAAGAATTCGAATGCTGTGTCCACTATAAACAGATCTAGCTTTAGATACGTGGCAGTCACTGGAATTCTTTCACAATAGCCTCTTAGCTTTTCTATAATAAATTTTACTTACGAGAAGTTTTTGGGCTGTTTCGTTAACCCAGTCTGACAAATATATTCAGAAGAAGGCAACAGACCTGCTTAGGGGAAAAATGTGAAGAAAGTTTGAATGATATATGTTTAGCTTGAAAAAGAGATTGTTGAGGAATAATGTTAGTTCTTTTTAAATACCATATATATTTAAAGAAGTAGGTGGAAAAGATTTGATTTCAGGATTAATTCTAATGGATTTTGGGAGGATTTCTGCTGTGCATCAAGATATTGCATGGAAATTAGAAAGTGGAATCACTGATTTGTGATACAATATTGACAGAGGTTGTAAAATTAATAGCGGGAAAACTCAGTCATCTCTTTAAAAAAAACTTCCTGTATTTTACTTAGCATCAAAGAACTGATTTAAGAGAATGAGAAATTGTGCTGGAAGTTTAGTCATTTCTTTTTCATATTTCTTAAACCACCAAAATCCAGAGTTAAAGTCTGCTGTTATGTAGTTATTTTAAATCCCATAATTTTGAATCAATTGTAAAAAGTCCACTTACACATTTTTGTGGAAATGTACCCCTATGCAGTGGTCAGTAGCAGAGGGCAAGAACAAACATGACATTAACTAGCTGTAGTTTGACATCTACCTGCATCTTGACCTTTTATTGCTTAAGCTTCATCTAGTACTGCTAATATGTTGTGGTTGGCAGGACTTACAGAGGACTCCTGTGCTTTCATGTCTTCTTCCAGCTCTCCCCTTTCCCAGAGTTCCCTGGTTACTGAGCATGCTCTGCCCTCAGTGGGCAGTTGTGGAAGGACTCTTCATTTCAGCACTTCTGTATTTGTCATTTGCAAGTCCCTAAATTCTGTCTTTTTGTAAAGTACTCACAGCAACTTCTCTCTGTGTGTTTTTCCCTGTCCCATGTCCATCAGCTGAAAGCAAAGCCAGTTTGCCCTAATAAAGGGTTACATATTTTGAACAATTGGCTGTGATATTCTCCTGAGAATTCTCTCTAGTCTGCAGTAATTTAAAATCAATTGCTTGGCTCTTGACACTGGTTTTTTTTTCCTAAATCCATTTCAAGTTAGGAAGAAATGGAAATAAAAATAGAATTATAATGTTACCTTTAGTGTGACCATGACACATTTCTAAAACAATACCAATAAAGCTGGAAAAAATGTCCATAAGGGGAACAAAATGGTCAAGAACCTAGAACACTTTCCCTATAATGAGAGCAGAGAGAAGCTTTTAAGTATTTTTAGTTTAAAGAAAAATTGAAGGGATATCAAAGAGGTTTAAACATTATAGACAGTATTGAAGATAGTGAACAGGGAGGATATAATTGCCCTGTCTCCTAATACAGTGACCCAAGGTCATTCACTTTGCAGGAGATACAGCAGTAACAAGAGCAAGTGGTTTTGCATGTAGACCATAATTAATAGGGCTGTGCAGGTGGTACTTAGGATTCAAAAGCAAAAAGGCATTTCAGAGGACATAGGGGTGTACTTTGGGGCCAGGTCCCTATTTGTAAGTAACCATGGCACAATCAAGCCCTAATCTTTCTCTTGTCTCATCCCAGTCCATGAGTAAGACTGCCATAAGGTTTCGTTAGCTGTGTCAGTAGAAACATTTTCTCACTTTTTCTGACACTATTCAATGACAACCTCAGGATGTATAAATTCTGGTATGCTTTACCAGTTGGGGGTGAAGTCAAGTGACCAACAGTGGGTAAGGTTGAGAGGCATGGCCTCTCCCTTCTGGTGGAGCCAACCTTCACCATTTCTCTTCCAGTCTTTGCCTTCTCTATTAGCTCTTTGTTTCTGGAGCTCCTTTCATACCGGTCACTCCCCTGCCCCAGACCTTTCCAGTCTGACTCCACCTTCTTGCCAGGACGCCAACCACCCAGCGCAGAGCAGAGCAGAGCAGAGCAGAGCAGAGCAGAACTTCATTATTTCATCTGAGGAAGAAGATAGTGTGTGTCTGTACTTATTTTCCAGTTTCTCTGCAGTTGTTAATGAAACCAGAGAGTGGTTGTCCAGGAGCTAATCATTTCAGTTCTCTCACCTAGTTAGTTACCCAGCCATGCCAGGGTCTGCCTCCTTCCTCTCTGGAATTATTTCAGCCTTAGTGTTTTCCCATTGGTTTCTTTAGTTCCCATCATTTCATTTTAGAGTTTAACTGTCTATACATTATTAAATACTTAGGTTGTTTCAGCATCAGTAATAAAAGTGTTACATTTTTTAAACAAGGAGCAACAATTAAGGAAATGGTTCCTCAAGTACTACAGGTTGGAAAAAACTTCTTGGAAAGGTAATGCTTAATGGACATTCTGTGTGTAGGAAAAGTTTTCAATAATATTGCAGGCATATTCAATAGTTAATGCATTGTTCTTCAAGCTGAAGTCTTTGTGTACCACCAGTTTGATTCCATGTATCCACAATATGTTTTCTTTCACTGCTGCGGCCTTTGGATTTGACCCAGAGGTTGCTTTAGCTAAACAGGGGCTGCCGTGATCATTGATGTAAAGATTCCTAAGCAAGTATGAGGATCCCTGGTTGTTTCCTAGTAATCTCTTTGTAGCACATAGAATATTTGTGTTTTATCATGTCTCTCTCTCTCTCTCTCTCTATATATATATATATATATCTGGGTGTCAGAGAAAAAAATGGTGAGAAAGCTTTCCTGACCATTTAGCCCTTTATTGAATAATATTTTTTCATTTAATTGCAGTGTTTCTTGTCAAGGATGGATATTTCTCTCCCAGCACTAGAACATGCATCTTTTGCTTTGCTTTGCTTTTCGGTTTTTTTCCCCAAGTAAACAGGATATTTCTCCTTTCTGCTGCAAGGCATCTCCCGCTCCTGAGCACACAGTTTATGTTTCTTTAATGATCACACTATTTCTGCCAGGATCACAGCTAGAGCCACTGCAGGTAAGGGAGGGGGGAAGGATGTTCAGTATATAAACAGCCCTCCTTAAAGGGCTCATTTCCAAAGGATACCACTTCTTTTCACAGTCCCATCAGAGAAATGAAAAGAGGCTAGGCAGCACTACAATAATCCATAACTAAATAAATAAATATATAGCATCCTAACCGAACAGAGAACTCAATAAAACAATCACTTCAAATATGAGAAGATATAAATCTTATGCTTGCACAGGTAACCCCCTCAATTGCTTTTATTATCACTCAGTCCAGCCCTATTTATTACAGTCGGTGGCCTGTGTGAAGGATGCTGCATAGAGGGTGGTCTGCCATTGCAATCCTATCCCCTGGAGAGGCAACAATCAGCCCATACAGAGGCAGATTCCACAGGGAGGGGGGAGCAGACGTTGACAAGCCCATCTGTCTGCACGAAAACCAATCAATAACTTTGTAACAAGAGCTCTTGTTGCTGCGAAAAGGACAACAAGAGAGTTGGATGCTGGTGGACCATGGAGGGGAGTCACTGCTGGAAGCCATAACAGAGAACAGAACGAAGGCTTTGGGCACTGAAGAGCAGTGCCGGCATTTGTCCCTAGAAGCAGGGGACTCAGTGGGAAAAGTCGGAAAGGGACGCAACACTTACACGTCCCTTTAAAAAGCTGCATTTCATCAGGGAAGCCATTCCTACATCAAGTTGTTTGGTATCTTGCTTGAGTGGATGTTAGAAAATATATGAAATACCAGGACCAGGACACCTGCCAGATTAATAAAACAGTCTCTAGACTGGCTCCCTGTTTGTGTGGTTGGGTATGTGTCTTCTAAATTGGAAATAGGCTCCAGGAGCAGGCATTGCATCTGCGTCCTTAGATTCATATAAGTGCACACTTAAATTTGCCTTTGTGAATTGTACCCAGAGCCCTGCTCCTTGAGTTGACTACAATTTGTTTGAGAGACAGTTTAGTGATATATTTTAGCTGAGCCTCGGGGCAGTTTCTTCCCAGACTACTTCTTCAGTAATTGTGCAGATGCTATTCAGCTGTTGCAGTGCTCTTTTTGTGGACAAACCTGCAGCGTTTTATCCCTGGAAAATACAGGCTCTCTCAAGCAAGGGCAGGTGTTAGCTGTGATTGTAAGTGATACAGATAAGAAGGGTGTGGTTGCACTACTCTCTCAGGAACCTATTTACTATAGCGTATGCTCTCACTCTGGCACAAAATGCAGAGCATTTCTGCTCCACCTTTGCACTATTTGTGTGCGTCCTTCAAAATTTTCATTTGATTTCATTTTTTTTGTCCTTGCATTTCTATCCAACAAAAACACTCCGGGGACTACGTGTTCTCCTGTTTTAGCCTGCTATATCTATTTTCCAAAATGGGGTGGAAGAAGGGGAAGCTTCTTATGAAGCACTTGGGAGCCACTACCTTGGCAAGTTAACTTATATCTACACAAATAAAATAACTTTTTTTCTTCTGAAAATTAAAAGTTAAAATTAAAAATTAAAATCTTTCGCAGCACACTAAGGTCCTGGAAATTCTCAGAGGGAGGGAAGCCCTCAGAGGCCTCCTCATGGCTGCCCATTGCAGCTTCAAGTGCAGACAAAAGGTGCATTGCAGAATAATCATCTGGGGTAGCATATGCTCTCTGACGTACACCAACATTTGCTAAATTAATTGTTTATTTTCCTACTGACAAATACACAGAATTGTATACAAGTTAAAAGAGCATAGATAAGAATAAACTATGGATAAAATTATTGCTATACATAAAAAAGAAAGTTAAGACCATAACACAACCTTAAACTATGCAAATATGCCACTTGCCCATTCTTCAGCAACAGAGGAATCTATTTCAACTCTACAGACAACCAACATATTGCCCAAGGAAAGGACACAAAAAGTATATTTTCTTTCCTTTTTCATATGTGAGAAAATTATCCTAAAATGACAACCGTTTGATACTCCCTAAGTCATAACTGGGAGTTTGGATCAAGCATAGAAATGAATGAACAATCTGTGCAACTTTTATATATAAAAAGAGAAAAGTAAGAATATAATAAAGATAGAGAAAAGAAATATATAAAGAAGTGACTTCCAACTTTAATCACAACAGTATAAACAAATTTAGTGACTCTTCACCCTCTCTAAGGTCCTGGTGTCAGCAGAAAGTCCATAAAGGCTTGCCAGAAGTAAAAACATATCTTACATAAACCAACTTTATATTCCTTCCTTCTACTTCTAACAGTCTTAACCTTTAGTTCATTCAAATATTGTTGTAGGATTTGATTTCTCTTCATTTCTTCTTTGTCCCATCACACAGAGTTCTTCAAGGCTTTAACAAGCCTCTTTTGTAAATCCAATAGGTCACTCTCTTGGTTTATCATGTGTATTTCCCTTTTGAATTTTAAAACATCATCCAGTTTCTTTTGTACATCCAAGTGAAATATCAATTGCCAAGTCATTCTCTTGGCCTGTCAGTTGTAAATCCACTTTTGATACCATCTGTATCTTGTCAGATACAATTAGTTCTATATCTGTCATTTCTTCAATAACATCTTTTGGACATAGTCTATCCATAGAAGCAGACATCATTACTGACATTGTTCATACTGTGGTTACTAATTTCTGATTCCATTCTTCAAAATACTCCTTCAGTATTTTCATTGTTATAACATTTTGCATCATTTTGTAGGCTTGTATTTTTTTCCTCTACCTAAAATCTTTAGTCCCCTCTAGCGTCCAGTTTTCAGAATCATGCAATTACTTATCTTTGTTATATCTTGCTAAACCAAAACAGGATCTATTTCTCACAAGAAGCTGTTTGTTATTTGTAATTAATTTCAAATTTTTATTGTAAAAGTTTCAATATTCCAATTTTATCTGAACCCTTACTCCATTTATAACTCTCTAAGAACAAAATCTTATTTAGCTTTTTGCTGTTTATTTCAGATTCTTTTAATTCTTAAGCTTATGATTAAAATTTTATTTCATTCACGATTGAAGGCAAACTCACTTGGCATTTTCAAACTTGTCATTTCAAAGGTCTCTAGTAGCTTAGAAGTAGTTAATGAGTAATTTCCAAAAGTGATTAGAAAGTGAGGTTAGCAAACTTAGTGTCCTTTAAAAGGGACCGACCATGGTTGCGAGCAAGATGGCTATTCCCATCATCTCCCAGTGCTCAAACCTGCGGGAGACCTCTGTCCTGTAGTCTCTTCATGAGGAGCAGCCATCTAGAGCACATGTGGGTGCTCTCCCATCCTCTCCTTGTCCGGAGAGATTCCAAAGAGCCAGTCTACTCATTGGCTGTTCATTCTTCCACCGTGGTCATAGACTCCGCTTTCACAGAGACATCTTCCATGTGCCATTCCTCCCCATGGAAGCCTCAAATGAACAATCTGTGCAATTGAGTAAAGTCAGTCTTCTTGCAAGTAGGTAAGCCGTAGCTAAAAGAACCCTTACATTATGGAAGGCAGTCATAGCCCATCCTGTGATTCTTTTGACTTACCTGTAAAGAAAAAACTAGGCTCATGAGTTGGGCCCATCTATGAGCCAAACAAAAAGAATTAATCAATTTCAGAATCCCAACTGAAAGGTTTATTAAGAAGAAATAGGAAATAGCAATAGAAAGAAAAGTAAACAATGCACAATAAACAATGCATCTTTGGTTTTAGATGAACCTTTATAGGGTCAAGCTTTTTAGCACAAGATTCTTGGGAGAACATACATAACTATCAGCCAGCTTTATCGTTATAGCTAGAGAATAAATAAAAAGCTGAAAAGGGGAGGATGTGAACTGACTTGTAAGGTATGCCAGAGTGGAGAGCTTTAAATCCTGAGGGATATTGGCCATTCCTGTTGTCATCATTCCAGTATAAGTCCAAAAGATTCCCACTTCAGTTCCTATCTCATGGGATTAAATAAGGTGAAAACTTGAGAGGTGATCATATATTGACAGATTGGTTGATATAGAACAAATGTATAATGACAGCCTTGTTGGTTTGGACCATTTTGACAGAGGCCATCAGACTCCTGAGGATGGTAGAGGCAGAGAAGTGAAGGGCTTTTATCTTTGTGTTATAATAGTTGGAAGCTTTATCTGTGATCGATTTGGAAGCTTTCTGTGTGATCTGCTGTCATGTTAAATAGTCTCCGATATTCTCCTTCCTTTCTGGATTGCTACCACATATCTTGATAATGTTTGACAGTGAAAAGACTCCATTTAGTTTTCTGAGATCTAGCTACTAATCTGCAGACAATATGGAGGATACTTTTTTGCATGCTGAGTTTGGGAGAAGTATTTTTCCTTTCTACCCAAAGAGGGATTGGGAGAGGATCCTTCTGGGTCAACTGGTGATTTTTTCTGACTTCAGAACAAAGCCAGACACGTCATGAACTTTGTAATATAACTAATTCTCAGCGATGACTGGGGTTATTTCACAACCAAGTAGTTGCACAACACTTCCTGCTTGCTGCTAGGAAGCAGCGAAAATTAATGCTGGATGAAGAAACGAGTTTGACATAGCACAAATCAATATGAACCATTTGAAAGTAGCATTGGTGGTAGGAAGGGAGAGCATGTTCCAGTTTCCATCTTCTTACCTAGAATTTAGCTCCAGCTGAATGCAGGGTTGACTCTTTGTTCCAAATATTGCTGGAAATTGAAAGGCGGGCAGGCAGCTTTCCCTAGAAAGTATTAGTAACAATGCACCTGACAGTTAAATTGTAGTTTAGAAAAAAGACCCATTACTTGGGTTATACACTATTAGCCCAGGGAGTTTGTCCCCAGTTTTGAGGTGATTTGTGCAGTGGTGATCTAATAGTCAAAACATTTAAAAAATGCAAAGAACATGATTTGTGTCTAGATGGCATTATCTCCAAGGGTGATTCACAAGCAAATAGTATTAGAAAATATTCTTTGGAAGCTTTGTCATTGTTAGTCTCTTGGACTTCAGGAGCTACGTCTGTACCTCATGCTGCAATAGGCTGTGCCCAGGTCAGGACCTCAGCACCTTTTACATCATCTTCCTCCACTTTAAAAGTAACTTTTAAATTTGATTGAGAATTTCAAATAGCTCAGAATTAACCAATTTTTCCATTGTATTGGATAGTTTACTCCAGTACCTACATGGCAGAGAGCCACTATGGTATAGTGGTCTAGGAGCAGGAAGACCCAGGTTCTAGTCCTCCTCTAGGCACAGAAGCCATCTGGATGACCTTGGGTCAGTCCCTCCTTCTCAGCATCAGGGTCTGTGATAAGCTGCTGAAAATTAAAACTCTTGGTTGCATCGTGCATTGATAGCTTTGCTGTGCGAAGGAGGTGAGCGCAATGCAAAACAAGCAGACTCTGCAACCAAGTGGGACAAGCGCTAAGAAGGACAAATTCAGTGCCTCCCTATCTTTAAACCTAAAAATATAGATACACCACTATACTTGATCAGTTAAGATAACATTTAAGAGAGATTGCTCAGACACCTCTCTGGTAGCTTTTTTTTAAATGACTCTGTCTATGACCATTCATGGAGCTCCTTCTAACCCTTGAAGGGAGAGCTGAATGTCATGGCTGCCACAGCAGCTCCCAGGATGGCAGTATGAAGGGGATGAAAGAGGACCCAAACCTGTAAGAGCCCCTCAGAGCCACCTGCATAGTGTGGTTTTTTTCACTTGTGGATTAAAGAGAGAAAACACTACAGTTGTTAATCAGCTCACTAGTGCAAAAATGCAGGTTTTATACTCAGCAGTTGTTGTTTGAATGGATGTTATCAATGAGATAAATATTAATAAGTAAATAAATATCTCTACCTCCCACATTTTATTTCCCTTTACCTGTTTATTCTGCTTCCTTAAAACATTAGTGTACAAGTGCTCCTCATTCATACCTTTCCCATCTGATGAAAGGTGCTATAGCCCATAAAAGATTATACTTTATTTCTTAATCTTTTAGAGGTTCCATGTTTTTTTAAAGATTTATGTAGATTTTTTTTTTTTTGGTCACATATTCCAGATTCATGGTTCTGTGTCTGATACATGAAGTGCTGTCCTCTAGTGATGAATAAATATCTGTTTGTCAGCAAGAGCCCAGCCAGATACTCAAAAGACCAGATAGGACATTTTATAACATTTGCATCCACTAATTTTTGTGTATAGATGTTAATTGGACCAAGTGAAGTGAAGAGCACACAGGCTCCTGTCAAGGCATATGATGAGCTATGAGATGACAGTAAGATCTCCCGGCCCAAGAATGTGATTCCAGAACTCCAAAAAAGCTAAGGCACCTTGGAGTTGTGCCATACCCTTTCCTTAGCTGCATCATGGACATGGTTTGCCTCTGCCCTCTTCCCAGTCTAGCTTACAGACCTGAAATTTCCTGACAGGGTCTCATCTAGCTACTGATGATGGCCAAACCTGTTGTAAAGATGATACTGCACACGTAGCACTCTTAACACTTGAACATTACATAAACATTCAGGGTTATTACTTACCTACTCCTGTACATATACTTGCCACTATTTAATGTATACATGATGTAAGAGCTTCTTAAGAGAATGATATCATCAGATACCTGGGTGGCTTTTAACTTTATTGAAGGCTGAGTGATATCTTCTGTGTTATCTTCTTGGCCTTATTCCCCCTGCCCTTTTTCCAAAGACTGATAAGATAGATTGGTAACATCTATACTGTAAGTATCAAGTCTTTTCCTTCTACAGTTTGGAACTGGAAGAATAGCTTTGTCCCTTTTTGTTCTTAGAAATCTTGCCAGTTCAGGAGCTCTCTCTATGTGTCTCTCTCCTTCTCTTAACCCCACCCATTCCTAATGGATGCTTCCGATCAGTGTCTTAGCTTCCAGATTGGAAGGAACTTTAAAGAGAGAAGGAGAAGGCTCCTAGGGACATACAGTCTGCTGTCCTCAGACACATTCATTTTTTACCTACCGGACTACTTGCCAGTTGATTTTGCATATCATTATTTTAATAAAAACATTAGCTAGAAAGCTAGCATCCTTCAAATCAAAACACCACCTCTAGCTTGCGCTGCAGCAATGCCTTTGAGTCCCACAGTGATCCCCTGCATAGGAGAGGGCATTCTGGAGGGACAGATTTGCCTTCTTTGAAATGACCTTTTTGAAACTGATCATGCCCACTATGAACACCATTTTCTGAATAGGCAAGTCTCATGCCTGTGTGTGTGCATGTATATATGTATGTATGTTACAGCCTAGCTGGAAGTGAGCAGTCGTGTCAGTCATTTATGAATGCACCCACAACAGGATCGCAACGTTCCAATTTCCAGACCCGCCCCCCCCGCCTATCTTGCCCTAAGCTTATTTCCCCTATTGGTGCAAGGGGATAAGGGAGCATTATCTTCTGTGAAATTGACATTGCGTGAACATACGTGACTTCAGGTTGTTTGACAGCAATGTGTACGGGCCAAGGTATTGAAACAAAGCTTGTTAAAAGTTGTAGAACCAATTAATATAAATGTTGAAGTGCTGAATGCTTCAAAGATTGAAAATGCCTTGAGGCAACAGATGCTTGGGTTGATTTATGGTTTAAGAATGATTAACTACAACATTTAAAATTTTCATTTTGTCTTCAAAAAGCTCAAATACTTTACATATAATTCTCAGGGAATTTTCCATCTAAATAGTTTACAGCACTGAAACACCTCCCAGCTTCAGGAGACGAGCTGTGTCATCTAACTTTAGCCATACTTTTGGCCATGGGGTGGGGGGGCCTTTAGCCCAGGAAGTGCACACGCCCAAATCCTGTTTGTTTTGTTTTGATTGTTTACTGTGGCCCTCAAATATATCTGTAGCTTCAATTTCCAAAAATTGCTGTGCAAGCTATTTCTTTTTTGAGGCGAGAAATACATGAAAACTTCTGTAAGCCCTAAGGTATACTGCTTTTTTTTAAAAAAAAATGATCTCACCAAATACATTTCTAGATTATTCTAGCCTGCCTATATGCATAATGTGGCTTTGCTCAATTTGCATCATCTCTCTCCCTGCAACAGTATTAATTGCACATGGTCCCAACCACATAAAATCATCCAAACATTGATAATCCTCCTGGTGCCCTTGATTTTGCAGCCTTGAAAATGACTGTCTATCTCAGGCCTGGACCAAAGTATCTTTCTGAAATCATAACACAGTAGCTTGTATGGAAGAGACCTCTAGATTTTTTAATCCAATTCCCTGCTCAATGCAGGAATCCACTAAATCATCTTGGATAGGTGGCCATCCAGCCCCAATCTGACAGCCTCCAGTGAGGAGGAGTCCAGCACTGTTCTAGGAGGACTTTTCCAGAATTTAACAGATCTTATTGTCAAGACATATTTCAAATTAGTTGCCATTAATCTCCTTTCTTTGCATGAATACCTATTTCTTCCTTTGTACACATGTGTGCAAGTGCCCCCCCCAGAGAGAGAGAGAGAGAAAGAGAGCCATATAGTAGTGAGCCATTATTGCATCAGACCCCATAATGCAAGGGTTGTCCCTCCTTACTCTGAAAATATGACAAGAGAGGAAATCATTAACTGGATTTCATTCCCCTGGTGAAATCATATTGCAAGTTATAAAGACTGATTCAGGTTGTGATCTCTCTTTCTCTCTATGTGAAAGATATATTATTTTTATTTATTGCACTTCTGATCCACCCATTACCCAGGTTTTCTGGGTAAATTACAAGTTACTAAAACATTTTTAAAAATCCAGAAAAATAGTAAAACAATGAAGGGAATAAAATCCTGTGACAAGCTAGCAGTAGAAGGGTATAAAACAGAAAATCTATAATGCCAGTACTATAAATCTGAGTTACTAGAACATGAATGGCAAGTAAACCCTAGTGATATGTGGTCTCATGTTAGGAGCATTGGTGGGAAGGAGCTTCAGAAGATACACATTTTGAAAACTTTCAAGGTCAGTAATGCATTGAATACTACTGTATAAGTAACCTTTCTGAAACTGGAAAATGAGGACCTATGAATTACAAGGACAGTTGGCTAATTCCAGTTAATTGATTTATTAATGAACATATCTGTACATCTTTGATCACAGCAGATTACACAAAGAATGAATGTATTAGCTTGAATATTTATATTGTTAATTTCTTCTGATTACTATTTCTTACTTCTTTTTTGCAGAAGTAAAAAACAGTAATCAAAAGAAATTAACGACCAGAGATAAAAGAAAAGAAAAGGAAATATAGCTCAATACTAAACCGTTTTTAGCAGTTTCTTTTCAAATCCATTAGAATTTTGCACAAGTGTGTACTATATTTCAGCGACAAAAATAAGCATTAATTATATATAATTCAATGTGCATAAATAAATTGTTCTTGTTATCCAGCAATTAAATAGCAAATTACTAACATTCTTAGATATGTCAAAATTAGGATATCTTAACAAAGTTGTAAGGTTGAACTCTTGAGTTAAAGAGGCAAGATTAGACCAGACAATTTGTGGCATAAGACAGAAGAATATAAGGTACAATTCTGCACATATGAATGATTTGTAGATAAAAAGAAGAAGAAAAGGTACATGATTTAAAGGTACAGTATAAGAAATGCTGGATTTTTAGGGACAGACTTTAAAAAAAGTAGGCATTCAAGCAAGTATCAAGATGGAAGAAGGCCTTTGGATTTCACAAAATATCTGAATGTCTGAATCAGATAACGGGATGTTGAATCAAATTGGAAATTGCTTTAATTTAATACAATGTCTTTTTCTACAAAGTAAAAGAAACATCTCATGAAAGTAGAAATCCTGAGTACATTCTAATTCTCATCGGAGTACAGGATTCACGTAGCTTGAGTGTCATGTATGAAAACAGGATAGGATACCTGCCAATAATGGTCCTTTCTCACTTTCAGATCCTGTTAGGGAAATGACATTTGTATCCCAACAGGAATAAAAGCATAATTTTAGCCTGGATGCTCTGGACCCTTGTGTAGTTTCTTACCCTGGCAGAATAAATGCTGCTCAATTTGTGGCTGATCGGGGGCACAGGGTCAGCAGGTACAAGTTTGCATAACGTTTGGATGTACTGTAACTAATATACAGTATATCCCTGTGTTTCAGTTTAGAAGTATTAGAACTTATCTTTCACAAACGTAAGTAAAAAGAACAGGATATTCAAAATGCTTCTCTAAACCTACTGAAAAATTATCGTCTGTTTCAGGCACTGGTGTGTGTTTTTAATCATAGTTTGTTGAATAAATTACAGTGGCTGGGTTCCCTATCACGCTAAAGATATAATATGGTTTGTTGATTTTGGTTTAGCATATCACCTAACAGTGACACATCTCCCCCACAAATTAAAACTTCAGTTTCCTTTTAATAGAATAAATATTATTAGCATTTCCATAGGCAAATTACAACTAAATCACATATATTCTGTTTCCGTCCTCACATTAATTCCACTTCATTTTTCTTTTCCTCAGCAGCAGTTCACAAAAACATATTTTTCTTTCATTTGCAGTCTTGAGGGAAAAAAATCACATTTAATTTTTTCCCTTACTGTGAGGATATATGTTGCCCCACTCCTGTTTTGTTTTCCCCAGGCATACCCTGGTTATGCCTGGCAATTGTGGGGTGGTAGATTTTCCAGTTATTTTCAGTGAAACAAAAACAGGGGACTTTATAAACTCTTTCAACTCTCCCCCCCGCCCCCGCCAAAGGGCAATATCACAGAGTGACATCACAGAGGCCTACTAAATTAACTATGCCCCTCCCGCAAGTCATCCCCAGGAGAGGCAAGAGGGGGAACTGCGGTGCAGTGTTGCAGTGCAAACTCTGTCCCCTTTGTATGTGCATTGCAACATGTAAAGCATACGCAAAAAGAGTGGAGCTTGCATTGCAACTGCTTAATTTGGGGGGAAAGCTTTTGATCCTGCAGATTCCTCTGCCTCCACCTTCCCTCAAAGTTGTCCACTTCTAACCATACCTGGGCTGCATTATAGATAAGCTCTACCTGTCTCTGCCTCCTCAGAACTTAACCTTTGCCAAGACTCCACCCCCCCCCCATTTTTATAGGTGGCTCACTCAATATCAAACAACTACTTTTCTTTCCCATGTATATATATTTGTCAGCTATACTTTGATTTCCAGCTAGTCTACATAAAAAATCCAAAAATAATTACACTTGCACAGAGGCAGGCTGTGAACTAGGTGGGATCAAACTGTGACAGTTGTTTGCTATTCAGGATTTGTTTCCTAGTAAATGGGTAGCTGCAAATTTTCCCTAAAAATAATTAGTATGTAATCCTTTCACACTGAATGTTGTGGAACATGCTTCTAAATGAATGATACTATTCTCCACCAATCTCCCATTTTAATGAAAACATGTTATTCTATTTCTGAATAACTACCTTACAAACAAAATACTCTATTTCTTCTTCTCCAGTTCTGTAGAAATATTTTTTTCCCCAAGATTTAAGTAAGAAGAAGCAGGAAGATGTAAAAAAAGTTTGGTTACCCTAAAGTCCTTGTCCAATTCCATGCCAGGGAGTTTGAGGGCCTTCTAGTGCCATGCAGCCATCACTGTGGGGATCTATCAGTAAGGAAGATGGTCTTTGTATTGCCCCAGCAATAGCTGGGTGATGCTGTTAAGATACTATGAACCATTGTGTGAACATGGTTTTTATGAACATTTTGAAAAGAATAAGGCCACCCTGAGAGATGTGTGTGCATTAGAATGACACAAGGAGGAAAACCAGGCAGTATAAATTAGAAGAGAGAGGAAAAATGCCTGATGTAGTTTTCAGAGAAGTGTTGGGACAATGGATACATACATATCATAATTAAGAGGATCAGACAAGACAGTTCATTTCTGGCTTTTTAACCTCCAAAACCTTTTAAAAACTCCACTGACCTAGATCCTACAATGAGATGCTCCAATTCTGAGGAAGCTAGAAGGAAAGACATTTACCAAGAGATTAATTCTTGGCTAGATCCAAAAGTTTAGTTGAGGGCAACATGAAATTCAGTATCAATATTTCATATGAAGCTTTTGTGCCTACTCATCACCCTCCCTTTTCAAATCTACATTGTAAATAGGTTTTTAGGAACGAGAATGTTTAGGTGTAGAGAGAAGCCAATAATAAAAAGCCCAAATTACATATAATACTAAAGATCATACACGTATTAATAAGAGAGAAAGCAAGCAAGAAGGTGAAAGGATGCACAATACCTTTTGCCAATATACTCTTATTACAAGACTATTCTTTTTGTATCATTGTAATACAAGATGGCTTCTAATCTATAATTCATATATTATAGCTATTGCTGTGGCTATAGATAGTCTTGTTTGGTCTCCTTGCACAATTGAGTTTTCTTGTAATTGCAAGAAGCATGTGTATTACGGCAGGTGGTGGGGAGCAGCATGAACCCAATAAGCAGTGCAAAATGGTGGGTCTGTTTGAAGTGCTATGAAAGTGAACTCCGAGACCTCAGAAGGAAAGAAAGGGCCCTGAGTTGCAAAGAAGAGAGAGGGGCCTAATTTAAGGAAGGCCCTGCTCCTGGGACAGAGGCCCAAGTGTGGTGCCCTTCCTACCACCCATGCCCAAACCGCTGCTCTAAGTGAAAATACGTGCAGATGGAGAGTTTTGAATAGTTCCGCTGCAAATACTGATAAAGTGGAGGTGAAGGGAAGAAAAGGATCAGAACAAAACAAAATCCATCTACATTATACATTCATCGGCAAGTCCATTTATTTATTTATCATATTTATACTCTGCTGCAATCATACACAGAGTCTTGGTGACTCACAATATAAAAGCAAAACAACAGCAATAAAAATTGTATAAAATAAAAGCAATAGTCAAAATAGACTAACCTGAACTCCAAAAGGCATCTGGTGCTTTCTAGAAAAGATCCACTTTAAGAAGCTTTTGGTAAGTGAACAGAGTAGGGGCCAAACAACCGGAGAAAAAAGGCCCCCAGGCCTTGGCTCCCTTAGCCTCTCAAAAATGGGGAGCAACCAGCTGTTTCTCCAGCATGATCAAAATGGTCCAGCCAATTCCAGTGGGGAGATGCAGCCCTGAATTCTTCCTGTCAAACTCAGTAGTATAAGTTTGCATTTTGAATGTGAAAGTTTTACTTCAAAAATTGCATTTGAATTCTTTAAATTGTGCATATTTCTTGACTGATTTAGTTTCAGATAGAAAATTGCTCTTGGGAAATACTATGTTCACCTTTGCAGGAAAAAGCAAATGTTTTCTAGCAGGCAGCAAAAGTCCTTTTGTGAGCCATTGCATATTTGAATAGATACATGGGATTTAAACTCTAGTCCTGTGAAAATTGCCCTGCTGTGTGCAATGCAACAGTAAGTGATGATGGAACAAAAACAAAATTTCATTTATTTCACATAAACATATATTACAATTAGTTTATTTAAATGAATTAAATGTTAAATAGAATCATTTATTTATTTATATTTATTTATCATATTTATATAGCCGCCCATCTCACGCAAGGTGACTCTGGGTGGCGTACGACAATTAAACAATAAATACATAAAAACAATTACACATAAAAACTGTAAAAACACACAAAACAGGAGGGGATAAAATTAATAAGGGAGCCATTGTAAAATCTGCCCGGTCCCCTGGGAGCCTCAGGCCTGATCACGTAACCAGGTCTTGAGGGACTTATGGAACGTTAAGAGGGATGGAACTAATCTCACTTCCAGGAGGAGAAGTTTCCACAAGGCAGGCACCACAGCAGAGAAGGCCCTCCTCCTGGGAACTGCCAAATGTAATTCTCTAGCATATGGGATCCACAGCATGCCTTCTCTGCCAGATCTGATGGGATGGGCAGATGTAATCGGGGAGAGGTGATCCATCAGGTAATCCGGCCCCATGCCATGAAGGGCTTTGAAGGTCAAAAACAGCACCTTGAATTGGACCCAGAAGCAAACTGGCAACCAGTGCAGCTTGCGAAGCAGAGGTGTAACATGTACCACCCTAGGGGCACACATAACTGCCCGTGCTGCTGCATTTTAGTATTGCATGGCATTGTCAAGGGTTACATGGGAGGGGTCTGTGCTAAGGGCCACCAAAAAGAAGTTGGTGGCTGATGCGGTTTCTGAGACACACATGGGGAAATACATGGGGAATAGTATTATACTTCTCCCCATGTATTTATTAACTTTTGGACATCTAATAATTACAACTAAGTGGCAAATACTAGAGGGGTTCTGGGATCCACACCCCAAGACTTTCAGGTGGTTTACACAGATCTGGAGTATCAGGTTTTGTTCTCTGGGTTTATGGCTTACCATGCCATGCGAACCAACCAGTTTTGGCATACTCAGTCATAATAGCTGGATGAACCATGGCTTAATTCTGAGTGATCCCAGCCATTGAAGATCATGCTGACTGTGTTGGTTAGCTGCTGTCTCTTTAACTCCACAGCCTTGAGGACAAGTGGGAGTTCCTACATAGCAGTGGGAGTTCTTAGTTCTGCAGGGCTTCTGCAGTGTGCCAAGTTGGCAGGAGAGTTGGCCTTGAAGTACCACCCCAAAGTGTGAGCAACCTCACTCACAGATTTGGGGAAAATAGTATAAAAGCAATTCATTCAAGGGATTACAGCTGTTTAAGAAGGCCAGGCTAGTCTGTGTATGTGATAAATGGTAGCTGTGCGCTAATTGTATTAAAGAGGACCTTATACATTTTTCATTCTTACTCAATTTCAATTGCCAGTTTTGCTGAAGAAACTGCACAATGAGATTTTTTAATGTGCAAAATAAAAGGAAGATTCAGCAGAATTTCTTTCTGCATTCCCTGCCAGGTTTTCTGTTAGAAGTTGCCAGTCTTAATGAAGAGTGGTGATTGGTGGAGAAAGTGGGGCTTTCATGGTAAAATTGTGTATGTTCAAGAAAAAAAAAATTAGAAAAAAATACATCACATGAAGAAGGAAGAGAAGAGGATAAGAGAGAAAACAAGGATAGCTATACGCTATTACTCAAAGTTTTGTCGTCAAAATACCATCTACAACAGTGTGCAAAAAGTGTGTCTCAGAAGCTTCATGAGCCACCAGCTTCTTTTTGGTGGCCCTTAGCACAGGCTCCTCCCATATAACCCTTGACAATGCCATGCCAAGCCTGATCCAGCCCTCAGACCAATGGAAGCAGAAGAGGCTTAATCTAGGAATTCTTACCCAGATGAACACTAAGAATTAGGGCAGGAGAAGTCAAGGCCCACCCTCAGCTCTGAAAGGAATCCAACTTGCTTTATGTCAGTCCAGAGTCAGCCCAGCCTGGCCAGTTTGAATTCTGGAATTAACATCAGAAAAAGTAATATGAATATATCCACCCCTCCCCTTCAGTTATCTCACATAAAAAAAATATGAACTTCAATAATGTTTATTATATCAGGATTAAATTTGCAGGCATGTCTGAACCTAGTAAGAGAGGAAGCATGCCATATTTTATAGGCATACTTTAAAAATATTGGGTATTTTTTTTAAAACAAACATAACTTGCTCTATTTTTCACCAAACTGGAACAAAATTTAAAGAAAGAACATTGCTATTAAATGTACTAGTTTCATAGAAATTGGCGCAGGAGTTCTAAAACTACACTCCTTTAAATTCTTCAGTTATATAAAAAAGTGCTTATAACATTTTTGTTTTTAGAATAATATGATTAAACACAGCAAGAAAAGGAAAGTGGGAAATATATATTTGGGAAATTTCAGGCCAATTAAGCTAATGCAGTTTTATGCAAATGGAAAGCAATGAAAAGGAATAAGAGTATCTTGAAGAACTGATTGGCAAGGATTGAAGGTTGGAAGATGTACTAAAATATGGTATCATTCACCCGTATCTTAAAAAATATAATAGTAAATAGGCTGTCTAGGTTGCTAAGATAGCCACAAAAGTTTTCTTCTTTCTATGGATGGGTAGAGGAAGCATAAAGTAACAAAGAAGTGTATGAAGGTCTCTTTATGTTGTTTCCTTCATCCTGTCCCTAAAATCCTCAAGAGGGACAGAACAGTGGACCTTCTCCACTGGTAGAAGGCAAGTAGATGCCCATGGCACAGGAGAAAAAAAAAAAGAGGTATCACCTACATGTGTACAGAAATCCAGATATTGGCTCTTGGTAAAGCTGTGATTTTTATAATGTATACCCTGTGTTGTTCACTCACTTGCATCAATATCTTCATCTGATGCATAATCTTCATAATTTTTAACAAGAAAATCAAAGATGTGGGGCTGCCTGTATGGACTTAAACAACAGGAGTATTTTGTCATGTTAATGACTAACACATTTATTATCATGTAAATTTCCATGAATCACAGTCCATTTCATTGGATGAACTGAATATAGTTTAAAAGAAGTGTTGTATAGATCTAGCCATTGGTGTCCAGGGTAGAGGGACAAAAGGGAAGGGAAATGCTAAAAGGAGAAACAAGGCACAGGTAAAATAATGGTCATTAACAAAGTAGTACTTAAGTGTGACACAGATAACTTTCCTTTGCTGAGTTGGTTAATATATTGTATAAAAAATAAGAATCTCTGGTCTCTGCTTAATCAATGAGAAAATATGTTAAAACTTCTGATAAATTTCAACTCAGCTGCTTTATATGAAATCAGACCCCTTTTCTCAAGGAAAGTCAGTCTGAGATCAGAGACAGAGAGTTGAAATGTTTTGTGGCTGATGTCAGAGATTATTACATCTGGATTCCCGCACTGAGTACGGGTTCAACTTGATGGCCCTGAATGGACCCTTAAAACTCTAGGATTCTATGATTCCAGGGTATGTCCATTTATTCTTGGCCAATGTATCTAACATAGACTGCAGCAGAGCATTGCAGACAGGTCTGTCACTTTGGAAGATAAGCCAATACAGGCTTCTCTGGTGATGCTGCAGGTGATGTTGTTAAGACTTGTGATGGTGTTGCCAGACTAGATATAGAGGCAGAATAAGCATTTTGGATCATCACAGGGTATATTAGGTTTTGTGCATCACTGCAGCTTGGTCACATCTTGTTAGTTAGCAGTTGTTTGGGGAGAGGTGGCTGCCTGCAAACAAGGCTTGTAAAAAAAGAAGTATCTTTGTCCAAGATGTGCTGTGGATTATTGAATAATATTAGTTAGGAAATCTAGGTGACAACAGATGGTGTTTTACTGTTTATTCTTTCAGGTCTGTCTTGTAGGAGTTTATTCCTGGAACCCAGGGCAACCTTAAGGATCTGCTTTTTTAACTTCATTGGGTGGGTATTGTAGTTTGAGAAATGCCTGATTTTAAACATTTTGTGTTCTCTCTGTTTCAAATAGATCTTAACTGTTGTGTCATAAGTTTTGGCTGTAAATTTTGTGGTGTGTTCTGGATGGAAAATGAAAGCATATAAGTACATTTAGTAATGTGTTCGTTTCCTATACAAGGTGTCCTTATACATCCATTGGTTAATTTCACAGTTTCTTAGGATTCCATAAGTTAATCTGTTGTATGGATTGGTGAAGACTCAGTTATGGTGAGGTGAAAGTCACTGAAGTCCTGATGGAACATAGCTAGGATACCAGAGGCCCAATAATAATGTTGTTATCAATGAATCTCAAATATAGAAGAGGTTTTGGGTGAAAGCACTACTCCAAGCAATTACGCCAAGCAATCATTAGTCCAAGCAATCAAGAGATTGGTATATTAAAATACTGTGTGAATGCTATCTTATTATGGTTTTTTTCCCCAGAAGTAAAATATACAACAGCATGAAGTGTCAGAACTTGGTGGATAAATACTCTATAGCATCATCAGGAATGATATTTTTGATTGTCCATCTTCCCACCAAATTATAAGCCTGAAAAAGAAAACTAAATACATCACAGAAGCTGTAGATTTCTGGACTACAGTTTTCTTCATTACCATCATTCACTAGAGTCAGCTGTTATCCAACTAAGTGTGTCAACATGGCGTTCTTCAAACAGCAGGCCACATAAGTATACAAACATACATAAGTAAAAATGTATACAGTTTGCAATCAGCAGCCCTACATTTTTTTCCCAATATGTTTGGGCCAAATTATTAATGATACCTATGACTGATTGATAAGATTTATATGCTGCCTTTCAAAATGATCGTTCTCAAGGTAGCAGTATAACAATGCATTATAGAAAAAGAAGCTTACAACTCTTTAAATATATATGATTTTTCAATATGGTTTCTCACCCAAATGGAAACAGAAGCATGTATTTTAAAGATAAAATAGTTGTATTGTAGTTACTTGAATATGATGAAATTATGAAATAAGATTATCCTAGCTGTAGACATAAGGCAAATTCACCCTTAATATTGACAGAATTACCACATTTGATGTTATTATTTAATAGCTGAGAAACCTGAGGCTCCCTGCTAAATTAATATTGAAGTTAAGAATTACAAAGTAATATTGATAGGGTCAATGAAAATGTAACATCTAAATATTGAAATGCAGTCATAGATATTTACAATTTATAGAAGGAAGAAACTTAAAAAGCAAGCATATTTTTAGTACATGGGGTAGTACATATTTCAACAAAATTTCAGAACAATAGTTGAAAAATAGCGAGCATTTTATTACTAGGACATTTTTTTTTTTTTGCCGATTACTTAGAAAATTACCTCAACATGTAAGAAATTCAATGTGGGTTATCAGATGCCATATCAAACAGAGTAAGGACCAGAAGAGATTAATTTAAAGTTGCTGGTGATTGTTCAAGGCAACCTGATTTGGTTCTATTTATTTACAAGTTTAATAAAAAGTTTACATTTGATCAATCACTGGGGATGGGGGTGGGGAGGAATGAAACAACTGGGGTAGGCTCTGGGGTGGTCTTCACATGGTCTTCCTCTATTCAAGAGCTTGGTTTTACTTTACTACTTGTTCGCTATTTATAAAATCTAAAGAAATCTAATAAATTTAGATTTGCTTAAAATTTATTAGACCTATTAGAGTACTTACATTTATTTCTTCATTAAAAAAAATTGTAAGGACTATACAAATGGGTGGGATCAGAGCATTGTATATTAGTGGTGGATTCAGTCTTTTTTAAAAACATATTTGATTAAAAGAGTATGCCTGTGCAATGCCTCGGTGAGGGACCTTTAAGAAAAAGAAAATGCTGTTATTAGAACTGGATATAAAAAAGTTAAATGCCATGGGGTTGATAGGATGCTTCCTTAAGTATCTATATTTGTCCATGTTGAATATAATTTAGGCCTTGAAATACAGTGTTTGCAGCTGGCTCATAGAACAACTCCAAGCCCTCCATCACATTAGGGATGATGACAGTCTATGGCTAGTTCCTCAAAGCTGCCAATTCATTTAATTTCCCTAGTTCCTCATAATTTCTCTTGCCATGGGACAGTAATTTGGGGGTTAAGAATAAATATTGTTACATGAAACACCAACAGTTCACCAGTACAATAAATACCATAATGTATCTAAGGGTTTGTCTTTATGTCCCCCAGCTGTGGCCGAAAAATGCCCTTGTTTTAATATGTTTTGTCCTCATGATAATGCCTTTGCCTCAACCTTTGTCTGTTCTAGTTTTAAAACAATTGTTTTCCTCTTCTCCCCACACAATTTCTGTGATGGGCTCAATCTCTGATGTTTCGTTGATGATAAGACTAATGTCATGGTCTGGGATCTGCCCAGCCCCTGTTGGCTAGTTGAGGCTGCTACAAACACGTCTTTTCCCATCCAGTCACTCAACACTGCTGTATGTGGCCATTTTGGCATGGCCTGCAGGAGAATGGGACACCTGGCTTCCACAGAAGCAGCTGCCCATGAAATGCCTGGTCAGTCCTTGTTAAATTGCTTGACAGGATCCTTATATACTGCCATAAGTGTACCACTCTTTTTAAATATGAGCTTAGCACTCTTTAGAGACCCGTGCTTAAAAGATGGGACCAGCGCTCTTTTGAGAAGCCACTAATGCCAAGCTGCACAGGAGGTCAGTTTAAAGCAGGAGAGAACCCAAGCCTGACAGTTCTGTGCTGCTGCTGCTGCTGCTGCTGCTGCTGCTGCTGCTGCTGCTGCTATTACCACTGACTGCATTTTAGGTTTTCCGCTGCTTTGGCTGACGGAGGGTTCAGATGTCTATGCCATTTCTGGTGACTATGTGAGGATTGCTGCTGCAGTGCCATTCTTTTGCAGCATGAGTCGAGGACCCAATTCACTCACTATTGATCCCATCACCCCCACAACCTCTTCCACACCTATTAGCTTGACTAACAGGTCACAGGCATGGAGAAGGGGTGCTGGGTGAAGCAGGAGAGAATGCTTCTGATGTTCTTCACAACCTTTTCTCTGCACTTGTGATTTTTCAGTTGGGCTATTGCTGAACATGGTCTAGCTCTCTTTTGAAAGAGTGCTAAACCTGTGTCCAAAAAGAGGCCACTGACAGGTCCTGGGCATGGATGAAATGGGAGAAAACTCTTTTCTTTGCAGCGATGATCTGTTAGCTTGGCAATGTGATAGTTAGCTAAATCTGCCATTCAAAGCACCTGCCTACATTCCATGCAACTTAACCCTACATATGTTAGGAAGACTGACTAGTATTTTTTCCCCTACTGGTAGGTAATGCTCTGTGAGGGGAAGATGAAGCCAGGGAAATTCACTAACTGCTTTTCTTAACTTGTCCCACTTTAAAGGATAGGACACTCATGAGCCTCGTTACTGAGGCTGAACAGGGTTTGGCCATCAAGACAACAAATTTAATGCTAGCATACTTTTCTGGAAGCTCCAGTTCTGGTTAACTGTTCTTTAATATGTTGTGTGGTTGCACCCTAAGATGTTATGGTCTCCCCACCAGGGATTGATGTTTCTGAGAGATCTGTTAGCCAAAGCAGATTGGGACCCTGTCCCACTCTGACCAGGCAGCTTTTACCCTAGTCTAACTGCCTCTAACTCACTTCATCCTCTTTGCCAGTCAGAGTTTTGGAAAGTACTACAGATCTTTGGCAGCTCTCAAAAGCTAATTGTTTCTTCCTTGACTCACTCTAGCATAAGGTACTTATTCTCCTACACCAGAATACACATATGTAAATATGCTGATATTTATATATTCTCACTTGTTATTGGACACATTCAGAAAAACCTCTGGATAGCTCTATGCTTCTGTTGAAAAGAGTCTCAGTGATGCATTTTGGATATTTTTATTTCCCCTAAGCTGTTAAACATTCAGGCGTAATTTTTTCTCCATGCTGCTGTTGTGTCACATTCCTTTCAACAGATTTAAATGTTGGCATGTTTTTGGCACTGTCTAAAAATGCTTCCATGAATATTTGTCTTTCTAGTGGGTGGCTTTCATTTCATGGCATTATTTTTATATTCTTGTGGTAAGCAATTTCAGAATGTGCACACATGAAAAACAGTATGAAGTATTTAAAATAAAGCTATCAATTCCCTTGATTTTAGCTGAAATGAATGCTAGCGTGCAGCATCAGGGCTTGGCGCCTCCATCCTATAAAGATTGTCAGGTTGGGATGATCTCAGCTGCATGGCAGGCCTAACTGTCATGACTGCAGAACCACAAGAGAAGAGGAATCACCTTTATTTTGCTTCAAAGTCAGAAGGCAGCCCCCTTTAAAAACTCTAATTGGAGTCAGCTGATTCTGAAAAAATGAGGGGGGGGAGTACCGAATGTGTGAAGTGGGTGGTTTATGCAGGAATTCCCCTTCCTCTTCCAAATGCTTGTTTCTCCAAGACCTCATGCTTGGTGTTCAGTGAGTATTGATTCAGTCTGCAAGCAATTTTAATATTTCTTCAGGGACTTTCCAGCAACAGCACAAGTCATTAATTCATCCTCCCAAATTGCTTATTCAATAGCATGAACATGGCTCCTGAATAAAGTCTCAGAATTTATATGACTCGTACGAGTCAGGAGGTCAAGCAACTGTTATGGAGTGAAGTTAAAAATCCAAATAAAATATTGACACTTTTTGGAAGAGTGGGAGGAGGAGATGGAAGGAAGCAAAGGTATTTAAAACAGGGGCTTGCCGCCATGCCTCCAGGATAACAAAAGAAAAGAGATACAAGACAAGTTAGGGTTTGAAAAATCAATGGGCTATCTGGATTATTCACTTTCAACCTTCTGCACAGACATAGGAATAGAGATTTACCTTTTGATTATTATTTGGCTAAGAAAATACAGGCCAGGTCCCTTGAGTTTCACACAGTTTGCTAAGCTAAAATAGAGTTAGCTACTTTATGACTCAGAATATTGTACAAACCTAGCATGGCTGTTTAGTCTATGGTTCAAAGTGTTGTGTGAAACTGAGCAATTGAGTTAATCCAATAAATCATGGTACAGTGATACCTTGGTTTATATGCTGTGTGAAGACATCCAGAGTATAGACATAAGTATAGTGCTGTGATGTAACTCTGAATTAACTCAGAATTAATATTTGCGTGCAAACCTTTCTCAGCGAACAGGTGTTGGGATAACATTTCAAAGAACATCTGCTGATGAAAGGGACCAGCTTCTCTATATTAGAGCAGCTTTTTATTCAATCTCTGTGGCCTGAGGATGTTTCTGCACTAGTTGTTAGGTACTTTTCTCCAGCACAGGTTGGCCCCAAATCTTCTTGATATATTTGGAAAACAAAGGATACAGAAAATGAGGTGCACTTGTGTAAACCCATATGCAGTGGGGTAGACATATAGAGAAAAGGAAAAGCAAGGCGACAGGGCTAGTAAATTGGATTGCAACTCACTACTAGCAGTGTGCACTGACAACACACTTATTTTATTAGGAACACAAAACACACATGCCATTGTTTAAGAAACAGGCTGTCATTAAGTTTCAGGAAGGGTTGAAAACATACCTTGAGAATTAAAAATGCTTCCACAATGACTTTTAATAAAAAATACACTATAAGCTTTCTGTTTCAAATGTTATTGGTATGAATTACATCGTACTTTGATTTCCATCTTGACATGTATTCTTTCTATGTAAGCTAATATTTGATTCTGTCATTTATCATAAAGTATACAGACATTATAGAATCATAGAATCATAGAATTTTGGAGTTGGAAGGGACCACATGGATCATCTAGTCCAACCCCCTGCAATATGCAGGAAACCAATTAAACCATCCCCGAGAGGTGACTGTCCAGCCTCTTCTTAAAAACCTCCAGAGATGGAGAACCCACAACCTCCGTAGGTAGACTGTTCCACTGTTGTACAGATCTAACCGTCAGGAAGTTTTTCCTTATATTTAAGTGAAATCTAGGTAGCTGCAGTTTGCACCCATTATTTCTGGTCCTAGTTTCTGTGGCCATGGAAAAGAGTTCCTGACCATCTTCCCTATGACACCCCTTTATGTACCTGAACACTGCTATCATGTCTCCCCTCAGTCTTCTTTTCTCCAGACTGAACAGCCCCAGTTCCTTCAGCCTGTCCTCATAGGACATGTCCTGAAGTCCCTGTATCATCTTTGTTGCCCTCCTCTGAACCTGTTCTAACCTGTCAATATCCTTCTGGAAATGTGGTGCCCAGAATTGTACACAGTACTCCAGGTGTGGTCTCACTAGTGCAGAGTAGAGGGGAATAATGACTTCCCGCGTCATTGATATAATGCTTTTCCTAATGCAGCCCAAAACTGCATTAGCCCTCCTAGCAGCTGTCTCACACTGCTGGCTCATGTTCAGCTTGTTGTCTATGACCACACCCAGGTCTTTCTCCGATGTAGAGCTTCCAAGCCATGAGTCCCCCATCCTGTATGTGTGCCCTACATTTTTCCTCCCCAAATGTACTACCTTACATTTCTCCCTGTTGAAGGACATCTTGTTCCTTTCAGCCCAGTCTTCCAACCTGTCCAGGTTAGATTGCAATGTCATTCTTTCATCCTGGGTGTTTGCCAGACCTCCCAATTTTGTGTCATCTGCAAATTTGATGAGTAGCCCATCAACCCCATTATCCAGATCATTAATAAAAATGTTGAATAATACCGGCCCCAAGACCGATCCCTGTGGGACGCCACTGGTTACTGCTCTCCAACTCGATGTTGACCCATCAATGCTGACTCTCTGTGTGCGGTTAGATAGCCAATTGTGGACCCACCTTATTGTAGGGCCATCCAAACCAATCTTTAACAGCTTGTCAATGAGAATGCCATGTGGAACCTTGTCAAAAGCTTTGCTGAAATCAAGGTAGATTATATCCACCGCATTCCCCTTGTCCACTAAAGTCGTTACCTTGTCAAAGAAGGAGACGAGATTTGTTTGACATGACCTGTTTTTGACAAAGCCATGCTGGCTCTTAGCCATCACAGCATTGTCTTCCAGATGCTTACAAATGGTCCGCTTTATTATCTGCTCTAACATCTTTCCAGGTATTGATGTTAGGCTCACTGGTCGATAATTACTGGGGTCCTCTTTTTTCCCCTTCTTGAAGAGGGGGACCACATTTGCTCTTCTCCAGTCCCCTGGTACCTCCCCCGTTCTCCACGACTCCTCAAAGATAACTGACAGAGGTCCCTCCAGCTCATCCGCCAGTTCCTTCAGTATTCTAGGGTGTATTTCATCAGGACCTGGGGACTTGAAGGCATTCAAATTAGTTAGAAGTTCCTTTACCTCATGCTTACTGACCTGTACCCTCCCCTGTTGTGTTTGTTCCCAGCCTATGCTACTCTGATCACTATTTCCTTTGGATGTAAAGACAGAGGCGAAATAGGACTTGAGTTCCTCTGCCTTCTCCTGGTCATCCGTTAAGATTTCCCCATTTGGAGTGCGCAGTGAGCCCACCGCCTCCTTTGTCTTTCTCTTTCTGTTAACATACTTGAAGAAGCCCGTCTTGCTGGATTTTGCCTCTCTTGCTAGCTTTAGCTCATTTTCAGCCTTTGCCTTCCTGACCTCGTTCCTACATTTCTGAGCTATAGCTTTGTAGTCTGCCTTGGTGATTAGCCCTTCCTTCCATTTCCAGTAAGCATCCTTCTTTAGTCTCAACTCCTGTGTGATCTGCCTATTCAACCACATTGGCTTCTTCAGCTGTCTTCTAGTTTTCCTCCTCATCGGTATTGTTTGAGGCTGTGCTATCCTTAATTTCCTTTTCAAGAAGTCCCAGCCAGCAACAACACCTTTGCCTTTAAGGTTCTCTTTCCATGGTATCATCCTTACCATTTCCCTTAGTTTATTAAAATCATTAGTAGTGACTAATTGTTCATGCCTATACACCGTATTAAGTAATTGATTTAGACATGCGAATGGAGTTTAAAAAATTAAAGAAAAGGTATTATATTATCTGAATTTATAAAGTGGCATGGAAAAAAATCAAGAAGGAAATGTGCATGTAAAAGTTTCAGTGTTAATATATACTATATTTTGTTGATTGATTTATCAATTTAAAACATAGTTTTGGATGGCTTACAAAAATCTGTTAAAATAGCCATAAAAACAGTTATTAAAAGATAGAACAACAGAACTATAAAAACAACATTCAAAGGATTAAATAGATCAATCTGTTTTAAGCCCCCTCCTAAATCTGGAGAGGCTTGCTGCTTTGTGAGCTTCACCACTGAAAAGAGAGGAGGGACATTTTGGGAGGAGGCAGGCATGCATGTAATTTTTTTGACATAACCCAGAATGAATAAAAAATTAGGGCTGGGTCATCTGTCTGATCACCTGAAAGCATACTCTTGAATGGTTCTCTGTGGATATAATCAGGGAGGAAATCTAATATTGCTTTTCCTATGCTGATTGTGCAGCATAGATCTTATGATTATCCCTTGTAGTTAGTCAGACTTACTTCTGGACATTCACCATACAGTAGTTACTCAAGCCATGCATTTCATCACTCACAAAGGCTTCATATACCACAATGTGTTATAGACTCCAATATGGGATAAGGGAACTTAGGGAGCACAATATTGATTGCCCAGATAACTGGGTATTCGGAGCCAAGAAAACATCTTCCAGAGCTCCCTGCAATACAGCAAGGCCCATCAGTTCCTGGGGTCAGAGCTTCCTAATTTGGTCTTCACTCTTGCAGCAGGCAATCTACAGCAGCAGTCCAAATCTCATCAGTTAGTGGCCCATCCATGGACAGTTTCTAAAATAATTTTTGTGAAGCCCCTAGAAGCCCATAAATTATGAACCACTCTTGCTCAATTGGCTTAGTCTGAATGTTGAAATCTTCCAAGGCCTTGGGGTCTCCAACATCACTTGAAAGACCACTCATGCCAACTGTTAGGGACTCTGCCAGTCAGTGAGGTGACTAGAACTTTGCCACAGTCCAGACCTTCAACCTGCCTGTTTAAAATGAGCCACGTATCTTTGAAGCTGGTAAGGTTTGGGACAGGGTGTCTGGAAAGAGAGGTGTCATTCTTATGTATTCATGAAATAACTCCTCCCCAGCCAGTAGGCTGACATAAATGGATCCAAACAAGTCTACACCCCTGCCCGATATATCCATAGCTCCATTACAGAAGCTCACTGGGTGACTTAGGGTCAGTCCTCAGTGTCTGTGTAATACACACCAAGTCACTCCCTGATTTATTATATTGTGAATGGTGATATGTTATAACATAGTGTTCAACATTAAGTAGCATAAGACTTGTGTTAACTTGACCTGGATCCCCAGAGTACCCCTGCTGTAGAGAAGGCAGGGATAGGAACTGTTATAGTTGAAGGGATCTCCTTCCTTTAAAAGTTTTTCTTGTATCCTTTCCACCATATTTCCTCTCCCCTACAATACTGGCATAGTGTCACTGATGGTGTATTTCCAGGCCCCAAACATCTTCTCTTCAGGCCAAAAAATGTAGCACAAATAGGGATGGAGAACAAACAAACTAGGCAACAACTAACAAACAAAAGATAGGGAAGTCACTATCCCATATCTTACTAATTCATTACAAACTTTACAGCCCCAGCTCATAGGCATCCCAACTCCTCACTGCTCCTAGATGCTTATTACCCATCCAGATGTTCAAAGGCAGGTTGGAGCCATAACTGTATCAGGGTTCTCACACCAGCTCCATTCCTTCATTCTAGAAGCTGTATCTGGAGGGTGGAGAAAACATGATCTCATCTGCTATCCAGGCTGTTTCCATGCATAGTCCTCTTGTTTGTCCAATGCTCCCATTCAAAAACCCCAGCAAAAGAGCGGGTCCTTACCCTTGCCACTCTCCTAAGGAGACCCAACCACAGTGGCAGGCTTCCTATGTAATCTACAGTCCTGGAAGAGCCAAAGCTAGGGAGGTAGAGAATGAATTGCTCTCAGGGCAGGCTGCTTTGCAGAAATTCCTTAATCCTGCATTCACAGCAATGGCTGTGGAAGCTTTAGTGTTCACTGCCTTATTTGCTCCCTGTAAGCAGGGGTGTCTGCAAAGGGTGGTCAAAAAAAGTCAAGATAGTGGTCACAGTAGTGTGATTGAAGCTCTGCCTGTTTTTTATGCACACTGCATACCCTGCAAACATCCATGCCCTTAAGTAATGATTGTGCCTAAAATATTATGTCTATTTCTCTCTCTTTCTTAGTCTCAGTGCCCTCCTTCAAATCAAATCTTGTTTCTTACAGTCACTGACCAGTATTACAAATAGTAAGAGTAACATGCAGAGACATTTTGGCATATTAGCACAAAAAGTGAATAGTAGGAAATAGGAGACTACCAGTATACCTTTCTAAACTTCTAATATCCTGCTACAGCCAAATACAGAACTTCAGCCAAGCACCATGTAAAAGGAAAGAGAAAAAACAAAACAAAATTTTAATCCCAAACTCCCTTATATATGTTAGTTGGTGGTGAATTTTGCTTCTTGTCATGGTCACAGTCTTGGGTATACATATAATTTGACTGGTCATCCAAGAAAAAAATAAGAGACATAATTAGACTGTTCTGTGGATTTCTATAGGAAACAGAATAATAAAACGTGGCCCAGCAATTCAGCTGATCCACTGCTCACAGCTGCTTTGAGCCTATTCGGTTGCTTTCCTAACACCACGTATTGGGTTCAGTCTGGGATTCCATAGTCAGAAGCCTTTGTCAGCGCAATGCCGTAGCCTGCTCATGATCCATGGTCACAGTCCTTCAGGGTAGAATTGCAGTGGAACCCTTCATCCTCAATTCCAAGAGGACTGATCATTGTCAACCAAAGTTACAGGGGCCAATGTTTGTGGGTGAAAAATTAGCTTTGACCAAAATGTAGAGATAAACTATGCCTTCATTTCAAACTTGTCTATATGCATCTCATCACAGACAGCAACATTAGATGCACCTGCAGCAGTTTCCTCAAATTTTTAGATTAAACTAGACAGCCTACAACCCACTGGGTTGCCCTTTGTCAATATTTACTTACCTAAAGAGATAAACAAAATGACCGTGGGCAGGCAAAAAAGCAGTGAGAGCGATTTCTGACTTCCAGCCAGCTTCCCCATTGATTATGCTTGTGGAAAGGTGGCAGGGAGCGTTGGAAATTGGATCACGTAACTGTGGCCGGTTGTGGCAGCCCTGCAGCAGTCACAACTTTTCCAATACAACTGGTCTGAAGATTCTTGAAATTTCAATTCCACAGGAGTCATGGGTCCTGGAGTCCTGGATTTTGGATGCATTCTTTAAGTTAGCCCATTTAAGGTACCTGCTTCAAAAACTGTTGCCCTGTGATGCACAGTTTCGGCCAATTGAAGGTTACAAACAGACTAACAGGCAGGAGAGTTTTAGTAGTATATAGATAGATGGCATCATGTGTAAAAACTGATGCCACAAGATGGCTGAACATGATGGCATGATTTACAAAACTTGCTAGTGGGGGTGGGGAGAGAAAAGGAAATTTTCTGAATATATGGAAAGTCTCTAAGTATTAAGTTTCATAGTCAGATCAGTCTGAACAGAACTATTTTTCTCCCAAGGGGCATGAGCTTCTCGAAGGTGTGCAGTTCATTGGTTAGCTATAAAGCTTTAATGTGGATGGATTTGCTAAACATGCTGGACTAGGCAAAACTAAGGTTTGCTAATAACTGGTTCAATTTGCTGTCATCCATCCTTCTAGTCCATGGAAGAGGACAGGAAAGGGAAAGAACAATATTGCAGGTCAGTGATGGCTATACAAATGGTATTCACAGTAGAGATTTAATTTGTGAGTTAACTAGCTGATGGACTGCTGGCATGGGATAGGTTGTATACCACAAGGACTGTAAAAAACATGTTTGACTAAATATGGTGAGCTTCATCAGAGGAAGAGTTGCACTATATTTTAAAAATACCCACTTCTGTTCAGAAATCAGAATGAATGAACTGGGCAATTCTGTAAAGAGCATCTGGATTAAAACTAGTGGAATAAAAAGTGGAGATACTAAACCAATGTCTGAGAGCTATCAGGGTGGGGAGAAACAGACTAAATCCTAACAAAATGCTGCTGTTTGTCCATAAATATTTTGGCCTCCCTGATATAATGGTTCCAATTGTGGCTCTGAATGGGATTAAACTCCCCCTGAAGAAGCAGGTCTGTCTTGCTAGTATTAAGGCTGGTAGAAGATGTAGCCAAGGGGCATTTCCCCCAGCTTCAGTGGACGTACAAATTATGGTCTTACCTGGCCCAGGAGGCATTGGTGGCAGTGACGTATCTTCATGCAGTTGTATTACTGCAACCCACTCTTTGAAGATGACTCAGAAACAATTGTTGCTATACACTTCAATATATTTATTATTGACTTGGGCAGACATGAGTAGGGAATGCCTATCAGATTTCCAGATGACATAAAATTGGTTGGGATAGCTAATTCCATAGAAGATCGAGTAAAATTCAGAATGAACTTGAGAGATTAGATAAATGAGCAGAAAGTAATGGAATCTAATTTAATAGATACTAGTATAAAGTTCATTCAGGACATAGATACAGAATTAAAGACACCTCACTTGATAAGAGTACTTCTGAAAAAGATTTTGAAATAGCAATTGATTGCAAATTGAGTATGAGCCAATGATGTGATGTATCTACAAAAAAGTTACATACAGTTTTGGCCTAGGTCAACAGAAGTATAATTTCCAAATCATGAAAAGTCTAGTTCTACTTTAGCCTGCTTTGCTCAGATCCCATCTTAAGTACTGAGTCCAGTTCTGGGAACCACACTTTAAGAAGAATTCAGAGATACTGGAAAAGATTCAGAAAAGGTAGTCAAGGGCCAAGAAACTACGCAGGATTGAAGGAGCTGGGATATAGATGATTGGGGAAGATATGTTAGTACCTTTCAAATACCAGAAAGGATATTACATAAAAGGACAAGGCCTGCTCCCCCTTGTCCAGAGTGCAAGACCCAGAATATGATTTGAGTTACAGGAAAGCAAATTCTAATTCAATGTTAGAAAAAAGTTCCTAATGGTAAAAGCAGTTTGACAATGGAACTTGTTACCCAGAAGGTTGGTGGGCTTCCACTCATTGGATGAGTGCAAGTAGAGGCTAGATAGCTTTCTATTGGAATGCTTTCATTTGGATTACTCCATTGGACATTTAGATGGTCTAAATGGTTCCATTCAATGTCAAGATTCTCTGAACCCAACCTTACATCCACTGATATTTAAGATCTCTGTGAAGTGCTGAGAAAGATCATATGTGGGTTTTGAGCAGATTATCATCAATACACTAAAGTTAATTAGCTGTACTTTTTTCCTGCAAGCTTCAGGGCTGGCTGTCTCAGAGTTTGTGTGTGTAAAATACTGGATTGGGAGAGCAACCTGAAACTGAATTCAGATATGACAGAGATGTCACTGATTCCAGGAGCTGGATTTGAGGCATGTGCTTCAGCACCAAATGTTGCATTTCACTTTTAGGATCAGGGTTGCAATTTAGGAGTTTCCTTGAATTTGGCACTGATGCTGGTCAACCACATTGCATCAGTTGCAAAAAAACCCCTAATCATCTTCAGCTAAAAAGCCAGGTGTGCCATTTTATGGAGGAGAGAGACCTTGCATTGGGGACATGTGTACTTGGATCTCATTCAAAATGCACTATAAACCATTTTTTGAGAGTTGACCCTTGAAGATGATCTACAAATTGCCACTGCCTCAGAATGCAGCAGTATGGGTGAATTAATCCTGCTACTGATTTCTTATTACTGGTTGCTTTCTCTGCCAAATTCAAAGTTCTCACTGTGGTATATAAGCCTAACATGGCTTACAATCCAAAATTAACTGCAAAACTACTTGCTTCTGAACCACATGCCCTGCACTCTTAAGATTTTCAATAAGGCTCTCTTTGCAGGTCCTGACACAAATCTGTTTAATACCATCAGCTAACTCTGCTTTTTCAATATAATAAAGAATAACTTGCCTTTGGGGATGAGGCTGGCTTTCTCCGTATTAGAGTTTAGGAGACTGCCTAAAACATTTCCCACCAAACCTTTTAGTTTAGAAGCTTTTGTTTTTTATGGGTTTGCTAGATTGAATTTTAGATGCTTGTAAGCCGCCTACAGCCACAAAATGGAAGTGGGTAGCAAATACACACACGTGTGTGTGTGTGTTTAAAAGTAGAAGTAGATACAGATTACTACGCAAGGAGAGATCATGAGGAAGTCTATGGGGTCAGAAGTTGGGAAAGTGGCTCATAACGCACTGTAGTGTCAGGAAGCTAGCAAGAGCAGCAAGTCTGTGCAAAGCTTTCAGAAGAGTTGCTTCACCATGCCCAGAAGTGCATACCAAGGACTGTTTTGAATTGTGAAAGCAGCTGGATCCTTTGGAAGGCTTGGGCAGCTGTGCTGAAAAGGCTCTTAGCTGTCTCTTCAGCAGACAAGCACTATTCTCAAGTTTAGTTGAGTTGCATTTAAGTTACAGGGGGTTACCTCTGTTGATCAGTGCTTAGTTCAGTGACCATAGCATGGCTTGAACCTGCAATGGCCTTGATAGCAGGAAACACTTTTAATTGTGTGTTAACTAAGGTTGCCAAGAGATTTCAGAACTCATTCATTACAAATGAGCACATTATTATGTAACAGAATGTTCTATAAAGGATAGGTTTAATTCAGAACCCCTCAGGCAGATTTTGGATGCACAGACTGATGAATAGATACATTTATACTAAGTATACATACATTATATTGTTGTATTGATTTTTGAAAAGTTCCAGGTCTGACAAGCTGTAATGAGATTTTCGAACTTTGGGCTGTGATCAATGAAAGGAATATTATTGGCCTGCAGAATTGATATAACCCCTCTCCGCGGATTGTTCTGCTCCCAGGCTGCCCCAGCCCCCCACATATAGGATTCCATCAGACACTTAACCTCTTTTAGAGTGTCATCAGGCTAAAAGGAATCTAATAGTGACACAGGACTTGCGCGTATCTCTCCGGCACTATTGCTTTCCTGTCACAAATAATTTATAGCTTTCTATTTCCATCCCTTTTCCTGCACCCCGTCACTGCTTCCTGGGGCTGCTGCAGGGGGGAGGCATGAGCAGAGATGTGGGATCAATATGCTCACACATGCAGAACTTTATAGTGCAGCCTGGGAGCAGAACAATGGTAAAATTTGTCCTTTCCTAGTTTCAGGATAGAATAGCTCTAGAACTTACCTCCTTCACCACATGCTTTGTGTTACCTCAGAGCTACAACGGATGGGACATTCCCCCTGTGCTCTGCCCAAAGGTCCTTTGGTTGAGGGTCTCCAGGAGGATGCAAAACTCACATGGGCATAATGGCCATGGCTTCTCACAATGGTCTGGTCCTCTGAAACAAGCTGCCTCTGAAAATGGACATTTCATTTCATTATCATGCTGAATAGAGGTTTTAAAATGGAGACAAGATACCAGTTCTTTGCAGACACCCAAATATTGGCTCTTCATATATCTTGTGCTACTAATAAATACAATGATAGCTGTGCTTCCTGTAAAGAAACATTTCTTTGTGGATCAGATTCACAAAGTGAATTCATGTTTCAGATTATTTTTCTTTTTAAAAGATCAATCATTGCATGCATACCTCTATAGTTATACAGGAATGCAAGATCAAAAATAAGGATAGATTGATTATTCAAAGGTGCGTACAGTAATTGTGTAGGTTAGCACAATTATTAAACTAACTACATAGAAAAAGTAGTTTTGGGAAGTAATCCTGGGTTTCTTATTTGTTGTTCCCTTCCCCTTGCTTGAGGTCAAAGAAGAAGATGGGGGAAATGTTGCAAAATAGGTTCATCAGCTCTAAAAGCACAACCACTAATCTGAAGTAAAGGGATCTTCTTCACAGTCATATTAGCAAGTATTTCTCCAGTCTTGAGTCAGCAGAAAAGTCTGCTGACATAAATTGTGCTGCTCCAACAGCTGAGCTCTGTTCTGAGTCAGTGACAGGCACTGTCCTTAAAGTTATAATCTCAGACCATTTAAAAGCAATGATTGGTGGATTGCCCAGCTGCTTTTCCCCTCCCACCCAGCATCTTGTGCCAGTGGGAAAAACAATAATTAATCACTGTCCTTAAAGTGTGGTGGCATGAGTTTGAATGACTGTGGAAGGGTCCCCAGGATGGAAGCTCTAGATGTCAGGAGGGGCCAGAAGATGCAACTGATGCAAAGGAATGTCAGTAGATTAGCACTGAGTGGCCATGGCCAGCAGCACTTGATCCCGCCTGTACACTTTAACTGGGCCTTTGACTGACACTCAGGCTAAAAGGGGAAATAAGCAGGACTCTTTTCAATTTCACCATAGCTCCCACTTATCACAAATCAGCAAGTGCTACAAAGGAATGGCACTGCTAGCACAGGGAGCTGTTGCTAGCAGCACTCAGGAATATCCACAGCGTATGAAAATGGCACTGGAATATAGAACTGAACCCTCCCTGCTCAACAACTAATAAAACCAGTAGAAAATACTGTACAGCTGTGCAAAATCTTTTGCCAGTTGAAGCTATGGGAAATCTGTAATGCACTCATTTGGGTCCTAATCAGCAACAAACAAACAGCTGTCAGAATTTGGCTCTCTTTCCTAGTTCAAGCTGACCATCTTTAAAGACAGGTCTAGCACTTTTTGAAAAGACCACTGAACACATGTTCCAAGACAGATCGAATGCACTTCCAAAAGAATTCTAAGCCTGTGTATAGCAGCAGCCCACACAATGCCCGTACATGGGCAGATCCATCTGTGGGAGCCAGATGTCCAGTTTCTCTGGCAGTCCAAACCAAATGGCCATGAAGGGTAGTGCCCAGTCATTGGAAGGAGTGCCCTTAGCACAATGCCAGTCATTTATACCACAAGACCTATGTTGCAAGAAAGGAGAAAGCACTACTTTAAAGTTGGAACAGCTAAGGATGAGTTTAAGTTGCTTTGGTGTGGGCTGGAATGAGTTGGAAATCATGAAGACATGTCCTGTAAAGCTATTAGTGAGGCATCTTTGTGCTGTGGTGAGCTGGACATGATGATACTGTTGCTACACATTTTAGGAGTCTTTGGAGAAGGTTTATTGTAAGTTCCCATTATCCTCTACATTTGCAGAGCCAGTATTCTTAATGGGACAGTAGCAGCAATCCTACTCACTAGATGTTCATATGGAAAGAAATGAGGAAACTTTTCCAGTTCTAAATTACTTAAAAAATGGCTTAATGCCATTTTGTGTTAAAGAGAAGTGTTAAAGAGTAGTGTCTCTTTGTAAACAATGGCACATGGATCTGAGAATAAGGAGAATAAGGAGAATAAGCCTGTCTTCATGTCTATAATACCTTTGGCTGGAATCGGGTCAGAAGTATTGTTCTTACCATACTGGCCCTTTCTCCATTTTTATGTGCTTGGGAAATTTCAGAAGGCGAATGAGTTAACAGCAATGTTGGTATTTCCTTTACAAAGCTTGCTATCTAATCATTCTAGTTTTAATAATGCAGTTGTAAATATATTTGTAACAGGTGTTAGGACAATGCCATTTCCTAGATTTCCATTTGATCCTTATTTTTTAAAATTCTATTACTTTTCCCCTCTTCCAATAAAGAGCATAATTTAAATAAATTCCATGTTTTATTAAATAACAACGAAATCACATTTGAGTCCTGTCCATCCTGTTAATGTCATCTAGACCTACTGACTTGCCTGTTATTCATTCCCCTTTCAGCTCTCTCATCTACCTGGTGCAGCTTTGGGGCATGCTCCCCTCAGATGCAGTGGTTCTCCTTTATCTTTTGGTCTATGTACCTTTTCTCATCTTTTGACACCTTTATAATCTAATATTGTAGCTGGCCTCCTCAGGTGATGCCTTGTTTTGAAGTTGTAATACAATATTTTGTTAGTTTTCTGTTTTTAGCTGTTTGCTCTGTTCTTCACATTCAGCTTCCTTATTGTTAACTTAACATTTGTTTTGTAGGTATTATTTTCCTGTGAGACTTTTTTTTAGGAAGTTTTCTTATCTTTCTTTTTATTATTATAGTAGCACTGCTAACTTTTTACAATGCCAGTATCGCTAATTTTGTATCTTTTAATATCCCAGAAGATATTAAATTCATCAGAGGCTTTATTCAGTTGGTCTTAAACCCTTTCAGGGAGTTTGAAGTGACATGGGTCTCTTCATTCTTCTTTCTAGTTCCTTCATTTTTGGCAAACAGGCCCTATTTTAAAGTGAGAGGAGGCTGTTTGGGCCAACTGTTCTGGACAGTTGCTGTGATGACTACTGCTTCCAAATGGTTTGGTGATTCCCAGAACAGATACTGAGTTCCACTTGGGATTAAACCCTTTTTTGTCAATTTCTTGATTAATTGTGCCTTGGAACAGTTACCTGTCATTAAGTTCAGGCTAAATATAGCATGTACATTAGCCAATTGGTATTCCTACTTTTGCTCTCTTTCTGAGGTCTTTCTGTATGCTCAGATTAGTATGAGACTACTGGGTTGGCTAATGGCTTGTATTATTCCCCAAATGATATCACTGTCCTGTGATGCCATTTGGGGAATAATTACTAACTACATACGGGTGAAACTCGAAAAATTAGAATATCGTGCAAATGTTCATTTATGTCAGTATGGCAACTCAAAAGGTGAAACCAATATATGAGATAGACGCATTACATGCAAAGCGAGATATGTCAAGCCTTACTTTGGTATAATTGTGATGATTATGGCGTACAGCTTATGAAAACCCCAAATTCACAATCTCAGAAAATTAGAATAGTGTGAAAAGGTTCAATATTCTAGGCTCAAAGTGTCCCACTCTAATCAGCTAATGAATCCATAACACCTGCAAAGGGTTCCTGAGCCTTGAAATGGTCTCTCAGGCTGGTTCAGTAGGAATCACAAGCATGGGAAAGACTGCTGACCTGACAGTTGTGCAGAAAACCATCATTGACACCCTCCATAAGGAGGGAAAGCCCCAAAAGGTAATTGCAAAAGAAGTTGGATGTTCCCAAAGTGCTGTATCAAAGCACATCAATAGAAGGTTATGTGGAAGGGAAAGGTGTGGTAGAAAAAGGTGCACAAGCAGCAGGGATGACTGCAGCCTGGAGAGGATTGTCAGGAAAAGGCCATTCAAAAGTGTTGGGGACTTTCACAAGGAGTGGACTGAGGCTGGAGTTAGTGCATCAAGAGCCACCCCACACAGACGGATCCTGGACATGGGCTTCAAATGTCGTATTCCTCTTGTCAAGCCGCTCCTGAACAACAAACAACGTCAGAAGCGTCTTACCTGGGCTACAGAAAAAAAGAACTGGTCTGTTGCCCAGTGGTCCAAAGTCCTCTTTTCTGATGAGAGCAACTTTTGCATCTCATTTGGGAACCAAGGACCCAGAGTCTGGAGGAAGAATGGAGAGGCACACAGTGCACGATGCTTGAAGTCCAGTGTGAAGTTTCCACAGTCTGTGTTGATTTGGGGAGCCATGTCATCTGCTGGTGTTGGTCCACTGTGCTTCATTAAGTCCAGGGTCAACGCAGCCGTCTACCAGGAGATTTTGGAGCACTTCATGCTTCCTTCCGCAGACGAGCTTTATGGGGATGCTGACTTCATTTTCCAGCAGGACTTGGCACCTGCCTACACTGCCAAAAGTACCAAAAGCTGGTTCAATGACCACGGGATTATTGTGCTTGATTGGCCAGCAAACTCGCCTGACCGGAACCCCATAGAGAATCTATGGGGCATTGCCAAGAGAAAGATGAGGGACATGAGACCGAACAATGCAGCGGAGCTGAAGGCCACTATTGAAGCATCCTGGTCTTCCATAACACCTCAGCAGTGCCACAGGCTGATAGCATACATGCCACGCCGCATTGCGGCAGTCATTGCTGCAAAAGCGGCCCAAACCAAGTACTGAGTACATATGCATGCTTATACTTTGCAGAGGTCCGATATTGTTCTATTTCCAATCCTTGTGTTATTGATGTCATGTAATATTCTAATTTTCTGAGATTGTGAATTTGGGTTTTTCATAAGCTGTACGCCATAATCATCACAATTATACCAAAGTAAGGCTTGACATATCTCGCTTTGCATGTAATGCGTCTATCTCATATATTGGTTTCACCTTTTGAGTTACCATACTGACATAAATGAACATTTGCACGATATTCTAATTTTTTGAGTTTCACCTGTATTTAATACTTAATTACTTAGTTATTAGCAATGTAATTAAATGAATTGTTTTATTATTGCTAAATTTTTATCTTACCAGTGTAGTGCAACATTGTGCTTACCTTTTCTATAGATTTATAGTTGTCTGCAGGAATTTTTCCAGGGAGAGCAAAACTGCAGTTTAGGAGCTAATACGCACCCATCTATTTCCCTTGTATGTCTCCTGTGTTGCTAGTGTTTTCAGAGTTGTTGAGAGTCGGGTGGCATACAAGTTTAATAAATAATAATATATATTTAATATAATAATATATATTTCATAATTTATAATTAATTAATTAATAATTTAATCACGTATAATTAAATAATATGTATTTAATATAATATTATTATTATGGTTGGTCACACAGTCAGCCAGATATAGACTGGATTTGGCATTTTTATCCATCTATCGAGTCCCTCCAAGGACCTGGGATAGGCAGATGTTGTTTGATGGCGTTAAAGGTATTGCAGGATGTAAGCTGTTCCAAGTAAAGCTGCCTTTTGCAATTGACTGATGGTGATTTTGTCAATGCCGATGGTTTTCAAGTGGGGCTCCAGATGTTTTGGGATTGCACCTAAGACACCTATAACTATTGATACTACCTTTGATTTCTTTTGCCATAGTTGTTCTACTTCTATTTGCGGGTCTTTATATTTTGTAATTTTCTCCAGTTCCTTCTCTTCTCTTCTGCTGTCTCCAGGTATTGCAGTGTCCACTATCCAGACTTTTTTGTCTTTCTTATCAACAATTGTTAAGTTTGCGGCGTTGTATGGCAGTGCTTGTCTGTTTGATGATGATGATGATGATGATGATGATGATGATGATGATGATTTGCCAGTCACAAAATAGATGGAATATTTTTTGGCAACACCACATTTAAAAAAAAATTGCATGATTTGCCAAGGAAGGGGTCCCATGTTGTAGAATATAGCATTCTATCAAGTGAGATAATCGACCTGCCTCCCTCAGCATTGTCTGCCGCAGCGGGCCGCAACTCTCTAGGCTGAAAACTGGAACCTACTTTGTGCCAAGTGCTTTTTCCTCCACCTGAGAAGCATAGGCAAGCATCCTATAGAGCAGAGTTTCTCAACCTCAGCAACTTTAAGATGTTTGGACTTCAACTCCCAGAAGTCCCCAGCCAGAAACACTGCTATAGAGAACAGCCATGAAGTGTGTACAGAATGTCTATTGTATTTGGGAGGCAGAGAAGTAGATATATGGGGCCAAAGTTTGAAGTGGACCTTACTTTCACATTTTTAGTCAGCCATTTTTAATCAGTTCATGTAATATAATTGTTGCATTAGAAACATTTTATGTTGGACATATGCTGTTAGAAATGCATTATTTTTCTTGGAACTAAAATTGTTATATCTGGCTGCACACTTAATAAGAAAGTCTGATACTATTAGAGAACAATTCTACCATTTTTTTTTGGTAATTCTGGTCGCTGAGCAGGCTGCATAGGAGGTTTGTCAGATAGCTAGGCCAGATCTTGAGGTTTTGGTACACTTCTTTTTCAGTGGGTAAGTTTGAGGTCCACACAATACATTCCTGCTAATGGCTAAAATGCTCAAAGATTCTAGCCTAAGAAGGCTGTTCAAGTCCTAAAACAGTGTCTAATATGAACTGGTTGAAGGGAAACAATTTATTTTAAATCCAGATGAGACAGTAAAAAGTCAGATAAAAGAATCGCTGACTGACTTTGGTATCATTTTGGAGGGAAAAGCAGGATATAAATCTGCTGAGAATGCTAGGAGTTCTCAGTCCTCCCATCTGTAGGGCACACAACCTGGGAACATTGCCATAAACAATAAGATGCCAAGTTACCCTGAAGAACGTCTTCACGTACACCAGTCTTCCAGGCACTTATGAACCTTGGAGAGGATCTGTGTACAATGGCATGCAAGCTGCTACATGGTGGTGAAACAGCTCTTATGAATTCTTTTTTCCTGTATATGCCATTTAACACAATGCGGCAAATACTCTCCACTGTTATTTTTCTGATTGGGCCCTTGTTATTATTAACAACTGCATGACAGATAAAAAATTAGTAGTAGCCAAACTTTTTCCTTGCAGGTAGGCAAGTAGGTGAGGAGGCAAATAAAAGAAAAAGATATCCCATACCGTATGTGTTTCTCTATCTGCAGAGGATGGAGTCAGAGAATGCCTCTGTCATAGCCACAGGTGTTACATGGCTATGAGCTATAATGCTGGTTGTGGATCATGAGAAAAGGTTGACATGGTGGAAAGGAAGAAGGTATATAAACTGTAATAGTAATAGTAATGATGATTATGACATTTTAATATGAGTCAGCAAATGGAAAATTGGTGATGGGAATTTTTGCAGATGGAGAAGAAAAAGTAGTTGACACTCAGATGAGAGCACCAAATGTGATTTTTAAAATATATTCACTGTATTTATTTACTACTGTTTATATGCCATTCTAATCAACAAAGGTTCAGTGGCCTACAAAACCCTATACAATAAGAAGTTTAAAAACAATGATCTATATCCATTACAAAAGCAAAAAGACAAATGTGATACTGTAAAATCCACCAGAGCTTGGGTATACATTTGGAGAAAATCAAACAGTGCAAGAGAAATTAATAAAGAAACTGTTACTGGGCATGAAGGAGCAGGGAGAGAGTATATTCACGCATTCAATTATCATTGAAATAATAATTTTCAAGTATGGGACAATAATCATGGACTAACATTACAGTTGGAGCCTCCCTCATCTTTTTTTACAATGTTTTTCATCAGTTCACACATTTGCACACATATTTTGAAATGATGAGGTGGGTTAGTGGACCAGCGTCTTCCAAGTAACTATCTCCTTTTAGGAATAGATTTCTGATCTGATTGAGCTCAGGGGCAAACAGGGGTGCCACATATTATAGAGCATAGAACTGGAAATTGTCTCAAAGGTCATGTAGTCCACCCTTCTGCTCCATACAAGATCTGCAAAGCATTTTGGACAAATGGCTATGATTGAAGGTCTGCAGTTAAGATGAATATACTACCTCATGAGGCCACCTGTTTCATTAGCTGACAGCTTTTACTTTCAGAAAATTCCTCCTAATATGAAACCTGAATTTACTTTCCTGGAATTTTTGGTCCTGCCAAATGAGGCAAGAGAGAACAATACCGCTCTCTCCTTCATTTGACAGCCCTTCAGATATCTGAAGACTGCTCTCTCATCTCCCCTTAGTCTTCTCTTCTACAGGCTAAGTGCCCAGACTAACTTCAACAGTTCCTCCCAGGACTTGGTTTCCAAACCCCTCGCCATCTTGGCAGCCCTCTTCTCAACTTGCACCAAGTTGTTGCTGTCCTTTGTAGACTAAGATGTTCAGAACTGGGCACAGTCTTCCAAGTAGCAACTGACTAAAGCTGAGTAGAGTAAAACCATTCCTTCTCATCATCTGAACTCTATGCTCCTGTTAATTCATCCCAAAATAGTATTTGCCATTTTAACAGCTGCGCCATGCTTTTGGCTGATGTTCAGGCTCATGTTACTTTTGAAACTTTATGAGGTAGCTGACTGTTCTCCTCTTTAACTTTTTTACTACTGAATGCAAAAAGAAGAAAAAAACCCTACAGAACCGTGCATCTCTTATGTGTTAAACAAAACCATTCCTAGATGTATATTGATATACTACATAATGAAATTATATATTCCGCTGCAGGATGAAAGTCTCTTTGTTGAAGGTTATGAACTGTAATCTACTATGAAGGTCCCATGTGGGTTGGCAGATAGAGGTTTTCCAGCATACCAGCCTAGGGCTGAGAGAGGGGGACTGGCCCAGAGTCACCTCAGCTGGCTTCCATGCCTAAGGGTGGACTAGAAGTTGGATCTCCTTGACTCTAGTATAGTATCTTAACCACTATGCCACACTAGCTCCCATAATTAAATTCTTAAACCAGTTTGCTTAACAATAGGGAAAAATGGAAAGCAAAGTACATGAAGTCTAAATTTCTAAATAATCCTCCAAACAATATTTTCAATTCTAAACACTTCAGATCATACAACATGAGAGAAAGCCTTTCCCTGACATCTGAATTGATACCTGGCAAAGAAATTTTCAGGTTAGGTCAAGGTCTTTAAGTGGCCAAGTCCTGCTCTTGTCAAATTGAACAAAACCAGCAGTAATAAGGTTCTCTTTGGGCAGCAAATTCTTATTCATTTTCTAGTTTTTGGAATTTATCAGCAATAATGATGTGGCTAGGTAAATTTAGTTATAGCATCTGTGGGTGCAGATGCATTCACCTAGCAGTAAGTATTCAGTTGTGTCAGGTTTAGCCCAGGGAACTCCAGGAGACCATGCAGATTCAATCCAGCAAGGTTTATTAGCTACAACCTCTATCAAGAATCTTCCCAGACTGGAACCAGTTCCCAGGGTCAGTCAGTAAACACAGCCTGCATTCCTCAGGGAGGTGCCAGCCTCATCCTCTTATCTCTTCCCCGTGCTTCGGGAGATGAAAGAGGATTCTTCACTCCCTGATTCTGGCCTCCATAATTCCATTCCATTACAAGTTGGTAGTGTCTCATGTTTCCAATCTTAAATCCATTTTGTCTCATGGTTGTCTCCAATGTTCATGAAATGTGTTAATATTTTCATATACTTTTCCTCATTATCATAGAATGTAAAGGTTGAATGGGTCCTTTGATATCATTTAATACAATCTCTTACCCGGTGCCAGAATCTTCTACTTCAGCATCTATGACAAATGGCCACCCAACTCTTGTTAAGTATGCCTAGCAAAGGGGAGTCTATTACTGCCTATATTTATAAATATGTTGAACAGTACAGCCCAGCATGCTGAGCATTAACATACATTCATTGAGTATTTATTCATCCAGCTCTATATTCATAGTCCAGCCTACATTTTACCATCTTCTCTTGTAGATTCTCATTTCTTTATGTAGTTGTTTTACACAATCTATAACTCACCCCAGTCCTGACAGAAACCTTGTCAAATGCTTTGCTGAAACTAAGGTATACAGTGTCCAGTGAAATCACATAAGCTGATCATTCTATCAAAAAAGATTAGGTTGGTTTGGCATGAATTGTTCTTGATATGCCAACTTAGCTGGCTCCTGACAAGCTATGCATCCGTTCCTAAGTGCATACAAACCAACTGCTTAAATTCTGTTCCATAGATTTGCCTGGTATCAATTTCAATCTGACTGATCTGTCATTTCCCTGATCCTCTTTTTCCTGTTTTTGAACCTATAAGCAACATTTGCCCTTCTCCAAATCTCATGTCCATCCTCCATGGTTTCTTACAGAAAGGAGCTTTGAGATAAAATCCACAAGCTCCGTCTATGAAGTTGAATGTAATGGGACTTTGCTGCTTAAGAAGTGTGTGTGATCAAATAAAAAGAGATAGAGTGAAGAATGAATGGGTGCTGAAGGAGCATGGGTTAAATGTAAAAGTGAATTAGTAGAATGAAAGAAGTACGTTCAGGTGGTTTTGTCATACAGAGAGAATGAAAGGAGATCAAATTATAAGACAAATAACTGAAGGCAGTATGAATTGTTTAACAAGGAAAGAGCAATATGAAAAAAAAATATATGTATTTGGATGTAGATGAGATTCCCCCTAATATTTCTGGTGCCTATTAAGGTCCAGATGGAAGAAAACAGACTTAGGCTGAACCTCAGCAAAACAGACTTTTCATTGACAAGCAATTCAATGTGCTGGTTGTAACCTAAAAAGTCCTTTAATGGTTTGGCATCTAGGAACCTTCAGGACTACCTTCTCCAGCTAGGTTCCCCTTCTGAGGCATCCTCCCCTCCGCAGGGAGGCAGGACCCATGCGATTGGTCTGCCCCTAGCACCTGATGGACCCGTTAGGGTTTCAGAGGGAGCTGGGGGGTATTCCTGAGGATCTGCTGCACAGTCCAGCGGAGGTCTTAGCTGCTGCCTGGAACAGGGAGGCAGCCGGGGCCTTGGACAGGACCGTGCCTATGCGATCTCTCTTGCCACATCGGCCCTGATACTCCCCGTGGTTTATGGAGGAGTTGAGGGTTCTGAAGAGGGTTAAGAGACGTCTAGAGCGCCGCTGGAGGAAGACAAAGACCGAATCCGACCAAACACAGGTTAGAGCTGCTATTAAGGCCTACATTGTGGCAATAAGAGCAGCGAAGCGCCAATACTTCTCCGCCCTTATTGCATCTGCTGAATGTTGCCCTGCGGCCCTGTTTGGGATCACTAGATCCCTCCTTGGTAAGGGGGATTTGGTGATTCATTTGCAGGGCCGTGTGGAGGAATTTTTGGAGCATCTGCAGGACAAAATCACTCAGATTTGTTCTACGTTAGACTGCGAGCTTCGGGCAGGGGCTGGGGAGATACCAGGGGATCGTCCTTACCTAGTTATCTGGGAACAGTTTGATCCTGTTCATCCTGAGGAAGTGGACAGGATCCTTTGGACTGTGAAGGCCACCACTTGCCATCTTCACCCATGCCCCTTCTGGCTGGTCAAAGCAGCTTGTGATGATTAATACATCCTTGTGGGAGAGAGTGTTCCCAGCTGCCTTTAAGGAGGCATTGTTGCACCCCCTTGTCAAGAAACCCTCCCTGGATCCCACTGAACTGGACAATTTTCGTCCAGTCTCCCACCTCCCCTTTTTGGGGAAGATGGTTGAGAAAGTGGTGCCTTCATAGCTCCAAAGGGTTCTGCAGGAAACAGATTATTTGGACCCTTTTTAGTCAGGTTTCAGGCCCAGATATGGAATGGAAATGGCATTGGTCACACTTATGGATGATCTCTGGTGGGAGCAGAATTGTGGAAGTGCAACCATCCTTGCTCCCCTTGATCTCTCAGCGGCTTTCGATACCATTGACCACAGTATCCTTTTGGGATGGCTCAGGGAATTGGGGCTGGGCGGCACGGTTCTCTGCTGGTTCACCTCCTTTCTTCAGGGCCGATCCCAATTGGTGGTGATAGGGAGCGAGAGGTCCCATCCTCAGCCCCTCCTTTGTGGGGTGCTGCAGGGTTCGGTTCTCTCCCCGCTCCTTTTTAACATTTACAGGAAACCGCTGGGCAAGATCATCCGCCATCATGGGATGAGGTATCATCTATATGTGGATGATACTCAGTTATGCATCTCTATCCCAGGTGAGGTAAGTGATGCCATGACTGCCCTTTTGCAGTGCCTGGAGGCTGTAACGGTCTGGATGAGGAACAACAGGCTGAACCCTGGTAAGACAGAGTGGCTGTGGGTTAATGGCTCTTCTGTGTCCCAGACTTTATCATCTGGTGCTGGATGGGGTAGCACTGCCCCAGAGAGACCCAGTGCATAATCTGGGGGTCCTCCTGGACTCACGGCTCCTGCTTAAAGAGCAGGTGGAAGCCATGGCCAGGAGGGCCTTTGCACAACTTTGGGTTGTGCATCAGTTATGCCCTTTCCTGGATCAGGATGCCCTTCAAACAGTCACTCATGCCCTTGTTATCTCCCATGTAGACTACTGCAACGTGCTGTACATGGGGCTACCCTTGAAATGTATCCAGAAGCTACAGCTGGTCCAGAATGCAGCCACACAGGCTATTTTTGGAGCCCCAAGAAGGGCCCATGTAACACCGTTGCTCCGCGAGCTGCATTGGGTACCAGTTTGCTTCCGGGTCCAATTCAAGGTGTTGGTTATCACCTTTAAAGCCCTACATGGCATGGGACCAGGTTACCTAAGGGACTGCCTCTTCCCTATGACTTCAACCCATTCTACCCAATCACACAGAGAGGGCATGCTTCAGACCCCCTCGGTAAAAGAGCTCCAAATAGCGGGGTCCAGAAGGCAGGCCTTCTTGGCTGTGGTCCCCACCCTTTGGAATATCCTGCCCCCAGAGTTAAGATTGACCCCTTCACTCCTGGCCTTCTGAAGGGATTTGAAGACCTGGCTCTGCCACTTGGCCTGAGGTGAGGAGGGATGACATCAGGTGTGGGGATGGCTAGTCCTTTAGAAGCCTTTCGTCTGCAGCCCTGGAAACCATCATCCTCTTGGACTTTTTCTTTTTGGTAATGCTTTGTACAGTTTTTACATGTTCTGTAATTTTATATATATTTATTGTTTTAATGGATTATGTGAGCCGCCCAGAGTCCCCCATTAGGGGGAGATGGGTGGAGATAAATCTAATAAATAAATAAATAAAATTTCTTCCAAAAGAAAGCTATCAGAAGTGACCCATTTTCAGAAAATGAGGGGAGCAGGACTGGAGGCATTTCTATGGGATGGCCTGGGCCCACTAGAATAGCAAGTTTTGCTCCAGAAGCTAGTTAAAATTGAATCAGTCCAAAGGCTTTGGGGTACGAATGTGTCATAACCAGGGTTCTGTTGTTATATTATTTTAATTGTTTGCTTGATTATTTTTCACTGTGAATGCGTCAATTGCTGTATCTTTGTATAACTGTAAACTGCAAAGAATCACAACTTTGGTGGTATATAAATTTAATAAATTTAAAAAATTAAAAAGAGAAATGTGAAAAGTTAGAAGTTAAAAGAAAAAGGGAATGTATGAATCAGTGTATGGACATGGTGGAAGCAAGGCTGGATAAGAAGAATGGTAGGTTATGGAGGGTTACAATGAATAATGTCAGCATAAATTAAATATAGCCATATGTCTTTTTCTTTCCTCTTATCTCCCACTTTCAACTTCTTGTGCTCATTAGTTCTTATTCTTCTCATTTTGTATAATATTGCTTACTCTAAAGAAAATTATGTAATGTGTATCTGGGTATCTATGAATCTTCTTTCTTTAGCTGATTGGGCCATTTTGCAATTTCCCCTATAATTTGTTTTGGAAATAATTTGGGTAGGGGGTCTGCACAGCTCTGAACTTCAGCTCCATGCTTCTATCTTAGCTGAACCAGCAGCAGTGTGAACTGTTAAGAGTTAAAATGATTTAATGTTTTATAAAATGATTTAATTTAATCATTTATAATTAAAATTAATTATAAAATTATTATGAACAGAGCGTCTTTTGATACTCAATGCAACTTCCTGGCCTTATAATTGTTTATTGTGTTATTGTTGTTATCATTATTATTTTATCAAATATAATATAGGCCCACTGTGCATTAATCAGCCCGCTCCAAAAATCAGATTTTTTACTTGTGGTATCTCAGACTAATGTGTTCTGTTGTTGTTATGTTATGGTGACAGGATCATCAGAACCAAAGTACAACAGCCTTTCCACCCAACACCAGATGGGAGCGGAGCAGGGGTAACTGCACCTGGACATACCATAGGTAAGAGGAAAGCTGTTTAGGTAACATAAAACAAAAACATTAATGAACACATCATTAATGCCAAAGAACCCTCAAACCTAACCTCTAGCTGGACTGATGTCATCTGAATTGGAATTCAGATCCCAAGCCACTGAAAATCACTCTAGTTCAAGCTAGCAAACAATGTAACATTTAACCAAAGAGGTATTTTGATGAAATGCTAAGCTAAGCTTAAGTATTGTTTATCACACAGGACATCCCCTTGAGTGACAGCTAATGTGCTGTTCCACAATCTTATGGAAGCTTATTTCTGTGAATCAAAGAGCTCTTCCATATCAATGGTGTTTGTTGCTGCTCAACAGACCGCCTTATTTGAATTTTACCCCTACAGTGTTGTTGCCCACAGTTCTTTATAGGTTCTAAAGCTGAAAAACAACCCTCCCTACTTTCTGAGTGAGAGACAGGAATCAATCCAGGCTCAGAGAGAGTTACTGTTCCAAGGATCTAAAACAAATCCTAATGTATTCGTATGTAATGAAACCCCACAGTTGTTCCTGTTAAGGAAAAGTTTATTTTGATCAGAGAATAAGAGATTATGTCACCTGCATTTCTACCCCAATTTTTCCTTCTCCAACCACATCTCTCAGTGTTATATTTCTGAGACTGGCGTATGAGAAAACGGGAATCTAAAACAATGGTGGAGAACAGACGGTCTGTTTTTGAGGCCTTGGAGCACTTTGCAGCTGTGATTGCTAGAAATTTGTGGCACAGTTTGTAGAAATATGCAAAAAATGTATTAGAAACTGTAAAATAAAGTTTTTTACTTCCCAAACATTCCCCCTCAAAAAGAAAAGAAAAGAAAATCACAGTCCATGTTGGTCAATAGTCCCATCTTCAGCCACCAGAAATTGAGCAATCTATCCCCAGCATATAACAGAAATTTTAATGAAGAACCAGGTAACAGCAGGCAATATGCATGAAAATCTACAATGGCCTTTGATTTCTACAACATCACAAGTAGAGACAGGGTTGTTTTTCTGTATTCACAAGTGCCCTGGGCCTTTCCAGTCAAGACCCCTCTCCAAATCTTATTGCTGAAAAGATCTGCTTCTCTGTCCTCTTGGTACACAATTCTTAGGGATGTGGGATAATAGATAATTTGCAGTGTTTATTATTTAAATGATCATAAACATGCCTACCTAGAGAGGAGAAAGCACAGACTGTAAATACTAAATGAAAGGATAAAATATTGATGAAATTATGGCATTTTTTAGAGGGAGGGGGAGTTTTTCAGGGGTATGCCACAATTTAAATTTTTAGAGGGCATCGTGTAAATGTTTATGCTTGACAGGCACTAGCAGAGGATTAACACTACATATATACTTACGTTAATACAGATATCCACATGCAGACATACACAAAGCAGACTGTAATTCTGCAGACTATGAATGCTGTATATAAACCCATTACGTAAGATTTCTTGACAATCCCAATTTGCCATGTCCAAAGTCTGGAAAGCCATTCTTCTGTTCCACATAGACAGAAAAAAAGGTCCTGATATTTCAGATTCTTCATTCTTCTGTATTTTTCCAGATGTTGGTCCAAGCTGTACCCATTTCCTATGCCACTTCCACTTTCCTGTTTATAAATAGCCACTAATTTACCATTAGATTTTTTTTTAAACAAGCTCTACGCCTAGATGAAAGAGCATTCTGGATCATGATAAGAAATAGGAGCAAACTCTCTAGTTTCATTTGAGTTAGTTGCCAGTGAAATGTGATTAACAACACAGCAGGGAATTAGGGTTAGGCCACTAAGGGTTTCCCAGAAATTTTGGACTACAACTCCCATGTCCTTGTCATAGGCCATGCTGACTAGGGCTGATAGAAACTGAAGCCCAAGCTCTTGGATTTTAAGTTGCCTTCTTCTGCAAGGAACTGGTGCTTCCTCCAAGGTTTAGCTACGTGTCTCTTTTGTTGGAGGAACAAAACAGTTCTCAACTACTAAATAATAAAGGAAAAAATATTCTGATGGGATTACGTAAAAAGTCATAATCTGAGAGAGGATGATAGAATTCATCCTATAGCTAATTCATCACATGGCAAAATATATTTTGCTGTTAAAATCTCATTGATTAATCAAACTAATTAATGTTTTGGTTTTAGCAGGCAGAGGTCTGAATATTCATGCCATGATAGGAGTTATGCACCACATTTAGCAAAGATTCAGTATGATCACTGGATTTATGCCAGATTTCTATTAATTAACAACACATTTAGCTTTTTAAAAAGAATTGGAACTGGAAAATATATTTGATTTTAATTCATGTGCACAATACATGGTGATTCCACTCACCCATTGGGTTTTGTTGTTGTTTTGTGTATACATGATTTTCCTAAAAGTCATATTTTATGGCATTATGGCATTAAAATACCAGGACAGTGGGATTCTTATGTAAATAAAACTTAGGCAAAGCTAATGCAGAAAAGGTTTTTTAGTCAGGTTTTGCAGAAGAGGCACATGAACAGCAACAGAGCTTTTTAAAAATGAAATATAAGCATGAGGAAGACTGCAACCAAATTCAAAAACTCAGTGTAGGAGGCCCAACTCAGAGTCTTCCTAGTATGCAGATTACATCAAACCTTGAAATAGTCAGGAAGTAATAGAAGTAAATTGTGATTTGTTTCAACTAGATATTCAATACATTTGGGCTTTTAAAGCTTTTAAAAAGGGAATCTTGTGGGATAATGGGAAATAATCCTTCTGTGTTATTTTGGTTCAGTCTGATCCCACCTCAAGTACTGTGTCCATTCTGGGAAACACACTTTAAAAATGATTCAGCCAAACTGGAACAGGTTCAAAGAAAGGTGATGAGGATAATGAGATTATTGTTATATGAAGAAAGATTGAAGAAATTGGGCATGTTTAGCATTGAGAAATAATTGACTGAAAGACAGCACTCTTCAAATACTGAAAGGATGTCACACAGAAGAAGGTCAAAACTTGTTCTCTCTTGTGCAAGATACAAGACTACAGTGGCTTTAAGTCACAGGAAGGCAGATTCTAGCTGAATGCTAGAAAAACTTCCAAACAGAGCAGTTTGTCAGTGAAATTAATGACTTAGAGATTAACCCCTGTTTGTAATGCTTTAAAGGAAAGGCTCAATGACTTAAACATCCTGTTCCTCCTCTAAAATTCTATGATTCTAGAAAAGAAGTGTACCATGCTCCAAAACTGGCATGTTTTTGGTGTTTTTAATCTCTGGGACACTAACAAGAACATAGAATCAAGACTGTAGGAAATAATTGTTCTACTTTGCCCTGGTCGGCCCTCACTTGCAATAGTGAGTCCGGTTCTGGGTGACACCATCCAAATTGGATGGTGAATTGAATTGGAGTGAGTTCAGAGGAAGGCTTCCAAGATGGTCTGGCAATTCATCCTTCTGAAGAACAGTCTGGTTAAAAGATCTAAGTATGTTTAGCTTACAGGAAAGATGACTGAGGGAAGATATGATAACAATCTTCAAATATCAGAAGGGTTGTAAACATAGCTGAGGGAGTGGTAGGATCAGAACCAACTGATTAAAAGTACAAGAAAGGCAGTTCAGGGTAGCCATCAGGAGGAACTTTCTAACTATATAAGCCATCAGCCAGTGGAACAAGCTACCACATGACATGGTGAGTTCTCCTTCAGCAGAAGTCTTCAAACAGTGACTGAATGCCCATCTGTCAGAGATGCTTTAGTGGAATTTAGTGAGCAAGAGAGGAACACCATGATATCTGAGGTCACTTCAAACTCTATGATTCTGTGACAATCCTCATCATTCCCTAAGGCAATTTAAATAGATATATACCTGACTCAAAAAGAGTATTCACCAATGGTCATCATTAAAACTGGAAATAGGTATCAAGTGGAATACCACAAATTTCAGTCCTGGGTCTGTTCCTGTTTTAGCAGACTTGGATAAATAGATAGGAATGTTTATCAGTTTTGAAATGGTATAACATTGGATAGGATATCTAACAGCCTAGAAGACTTAAGTAAAAATCTAAATAATTCTGATATGTGAGAAATTGGATGAAAATAACAGCATGAAATAGAGACAAAGGCAAAATTTTTCACACAGGAGACAGAAATCAAATGAACAGGTATAAGATGTGGATTCCTGACCATGTAATAGTACTTGCAAAGAAGATCTTGGAACGATAGCTTACAAACTGAATATGACTCAACAAAGCAATATGACTGCAAAAAATAAAATACAGTTTTACATCAACAGAAGTATATTTCCTAAAATACAGGAAGTGGTTTTTCCACTTTATTTTGTGTTGGCTCACATGCCACCTAGATTTTTGTGTTAAATCCTGGGCACCACACTTTGTGAAGAAATCAAGAAAAATGGAACTGGTTCAGATAAAGACAAGATGGATGATCAGGAACTAGTCACGTAAAGAGAGATTGAAGAAACCATCTTCAAATATTTAAGCTCTGAGAAGAGAAGGCTGATATATGATCGGATGACACTCTTTAAATACTGAAAGTATATCAAAAGGCTGAGACAAATTCAAGTTACAGAAAGACAGATTCCAATTAAATGTTAAGAAAAGAAAAATGTTTAGAATGAGTCTGGTAGCATATTTTCCAACTAACACATTTTATTAAGAGGCATAAGCTTTTGTGAGCTGTAGCTCACTTCATCAGATGCTTTGGCCTCTTAATAAAGCTTATGCCTCTTAATAAATGGCATTGGTTGAAAAAGGCGCTACTAGACTCCTGATTTTTTGCCACCATAGGCTAACATGGCTCTCCTCAAGGAAGAAAAATGTTCCTATCCATCCGACAGGGGAAAGCTATGGGGCTCATCTTAGGCTGTGTGGAAGTGCAGCTAGACAGCCCTCTGTCTGAGATGCTTTAATTTGGATTCCTGCACTGAGCAGCAAATTGGATTTGAAGACTTTATTGGCTTGCTCCAAGTCTAGGACTGAATGAATTTTTTTTCACCAAAAAACCTCCTTCCAATTGAACTAATGGGAGGGGAAATTACCATCACAGTCTTATGATGATAGTCCTGCCGTGGACTTGTTAAGGAAGCAAGAAGACCATGGAATTGGTAGATCAAAAGACAACCCAACATTTTCCACAACACACTATAGATCTAGATCAGGAGTACTTTCTGTAGTTGTGTCAGACAAATGTGCTGTAATGTAGACAGAGCCTCTCTTCACAGCAAAGGGCTACTTTTGTGTCTGAATCTCTTCCCATTATTATTCAGTAGAAGTTAAAATTGTTCTGGCTGTCTGCAAAAATTTCTGTATGAATAAAATCCTGTGCTTTGGAGAATAATTTTTTTTAAACACGAATTGCACGTCTATCTTTTACTGCAGCACATCTATTGACCATTATTTTTGAAAGGCAAGTCTATGGCTGACTGCATTAAAAGCAAACAGCACAAAGCAAGCGGAAACTTAACACGTTCAAGAAACAAAATTATTAGCTCAAGTAAGTCATATAAATCCCAATACATTTTAAACAATTAGCTCTTCACCAGGGAACTGACAGAAAAAAGTTATCTCACATTTATTGTAAGTTTAGCTACTGTAGAAGCCAGTAGGTCAGTTGCTCAATTTAGAGATGGTCATCTAAGAAATTGTAACAGATGTGGCTATTCTTTTTCCTGGCAGTCCTTTGATGAAGAATAAATTCCTTGAAAGACTTCCTTTATATCATTTGGCCTAAAAAATTGTCTCTTGACCGTGTTTGGATTTCTGTCCCCCCACCCCACCCCCCAAATTAGGCCCTTGATTCTTTGCACATAATTTTTTTTCCTAAGCTTTTTCTTGTGGAGTCTGCTACTTTTGTATCTTGAACAATTAAAAATTGTGTATATGTGCAAGCATACTGTTTTAATTATATATAAGTTTTTAATCTAACTCCTTAGAATATTGATAGCCACCACTTTTTTTTAGTATGCTGTATTTATAATCACCATCATCATGTTATTTTGCTGTAAAAGTAAATAGTTCTAATTCCCAATTTGACTTTTAAAAATATTTTAAGGAAAGTTTTTCTTTTAAGGATTAATGCTACTTTTGTTTATTAATTTTCTTTTATAGGAAAGGAAACTCACCTCTCTATAGATAATAAATTAAATGACAGGCAAACCATCTAAAGCTTCCAGATCACTAAGTTAAATTTACCTAATGGTAATATTTCTCATAATCCTGTTATATTAGGCTGAAATTGACTAATCTGACACAATGTTAGAGAAAAAAATTAAAAAGCTCTTGCTGATAAAAGAGTTACGTTGCAACGCAATTGCTTCAAAACCTTTGTTAAACCCCTACCATTTCTTAAACGTTTAACAAGGACAATCTGATGGCAAAGTTAGAGAAGGCGAGTTACCCCCGGCCTGCCATTATGTCTTTCTTGTTGTGCACAGAGGCAGGTTGTTAGCTATCAACAAAGGGTCAGGAGAAGCTATTTCTGAGGCTAAACAACCCATCCTTGACCTTGACTGGCAAGCTAAAGTTTCATGGAACTTTTATCACGTTCCCTTCATTATTCCAAACTAGATTTTTAAAATGCCTCCCCCCTCAAACAGAAAGGTTCAGTGATCTACCTTCAAACCTCATAAATGGGGCCCAAATAACATTCCTCATCGAGACTGCCACTGCTTCTGCTTTGATGCACATCAGAGCAATTGTGCACATCCTATTCCACTGGCCACTATTATCAGCACTAGCCCTCATAATAGTGGCCAGTGGAATAGGATGCCTCCCTCTCTGCTAGATACAGGGGCTGGACTGAGTTGAGAATGTATAGTTCGTACTAGTGAAGATTCCGCAGAAACTTCTAAGAAAGTTGCTAGGTGCTCTGTTGCAATTGCCATCAGAAGTCAATGGGCTTTAACTTGCTGTTGACTGGATTGGCCAGCCATCACTGTAGGGACTAAAATTTATGCATGTATCTTGATCAATTCTATACGTTTTTATTTACATATTCTATTTATTCTCTATGCATTTATATTTTGCAGACTTCCTAGGCCTTGATACCCCATTTTGTTATTACAGTATTGGTGATCTTAGTAAGAGTGTGGGAGAACCCACAGAGAAAAACTGTTCTGCATCATGTTTGCTGAGCAGTCATCTTTTATTCCTTGCTGTTTTGTGAAGGCCTAATGGGACAGTTCAGCCTGGCAGGACAAAGAGGCCTGATCTCATAGATCAGAGGCAGGCAATTCATGAGCTGCACATGTTCTCCCAGCACCCCCTTTATGCTTCCTTTGAGACTGTGTCACTGAAATTTGGCAGCAAAATGGCTGAGCTTTGCTTTTGGTTTTTTCCAACGTTGTGGGACTGGGAGCATGAGACCCATGAGAGATAGCTTCCATCTTAAACCCCAATTGCCTCTTTAAGTCCTCAAACTGCCATTTGGGACCATTCTGGGTCTGCTATTTGTGCCTTTGAAATGAATTAAGTATGAATAGGAGGAAGAGGAAAAGATGTTTGGGAGGCAGACTGATCCATCTCAGCATTTATATAACCCAAATGGTCCAAACTTTGGATGCATTTTGGTTTTTTGGAGATTAAAGAGTGTGCCTTTCAGAGGCCTTCCACTTTTATACATTAACCCTTCCACGCTCCAAGAAAACCCAGAAAAAATACATTGAAAAATGACGGGGCTGTCTCTTCCAGTGATGTCATGAGATGGTCTGTTGTGAAAAGTTGCAAGGCTGAATTGCAATCCCTCCCTCCCCCCAAATCATATTTTAAAAGGATCTACAACACCTTTTCCTGAAATTGTACAGTTTTCATCCTAACAAGGTGTTAAATTTGTATTCTTTTTAAAAATAAAAATAGGTCTAGTCCTGATCCATTTTTCCAGAAGCTGCAAGGACTGACTGAACTCCCCCCCACCCCACCCCATGGTGGGTAGAGAAGTGAGAGGGATTAGGACAATTAGATTCAATGACCTCAAATCAGAATGATCCTTGTCAGGATTGGTTGACCCAGTCTTTGGGCTTAGAAAACACTTACAACTAGCAAGATTCTAAATTTTATAAACTGCTTCACTTGCTTGATGCGTGTCTTACTCTGAACAGCTCTGTGAAATTCTAAGATTTCATCCTTTTTATATCAGTCTCCCAATATCAACTGGAGGAAGTCACATTATCATTTCTTAAGGATGCATTTTTCTTTAACTGAAAACTCCTTAGCTTATCTAAATCAAACTCGGTATGGTGTTTCCCATAGAAAGGGCCACTAATTGCTGCAGGTGATAAATATATGGCTATTGTAAATTCTAAAGAAATTTATTAAAATGCCCTACACTGTTTCCAACTACTGCAAATTTCATCTCATTCTGGGGAAAAACAAAAACATTATAGCCATTTGTCTTATGATAAGCTATCATCTAGCTCCATATCTGCTATCTAGTTGAACTGGGCTATTTCCAAAGTGGCCTCTACCATGTTTGGCTATATCTGAAGTTTCCAAACCAGATTGGGGAGTACTAAATAACATTATTTAGTAATATATGATTTAGAAATAATATACCTTTGGCTAACCCTTGCCAGAGAAATCTGACTACATTTTCTGTCACTCCACATTTCCATTCATCAGAACCCTTTAGAGCAGGTTGATAGTATTCTTAGGCAAAATTTGTAAGAGGCCCTACTAATGGCAGTAGCTCTTGGTTCCATATCAGAGATAGTTTGATATTAGGGCTGTGTGAAGCTTTGAAGAAATGCTTTGCATCATCCAAGGTGAAGCAGGCCTTTCAAAACTGCTTTATGAAGGAATGCTGCTTCTTAAGGTTGATGCAAAGTTCTTGATTTGCTTGTTTCATATTACTTTTGGGGTTAGAAGAAAATGATAGTAAGAACCACTTTGTCAAGGCAAAGCTTGGCTGCTTCTACAGACTGGGCAGATATAAAAACAGTATGTCACATTGCAACCATGCTCTGAAGAAGAGGATAGAGCCAAATATCAACTAGTTAATGATCCGGCTTACCTTTATCTTTTAATTTTGAGAAATCCTGGAGAAGCAATGAAATATAAGATGACCAGAGGAGAGAATATGAGGTATCTTTAAAAAGAGTAAAAAAGATCAAGGAAATTGCAGATTAGTCAATTTGACATCAGTTTCTAGAAAGATTCTAGAGCATATCATAAAGCAATCAATTTACATGCACTTTGGAAACAATGCAGTAATCACTAAAAGATAACATGGGTATGTCAAGAGCAAATTCTGCTGACTAAACTTCTTTTATTTTTTTATTTGATAATTTTCTTAGTAAATTATGGGAATATTGTAAGTATAGCATATTTTCATTTCAGCAAAGCATTTGACAAAGTGCGCTATAAATTCTGATTAGCCAGTGAATATGCACAGGTCACAATGTGCACAAGTAACTTCAATTTAATGCCCAAAAGAAAAAATATATATTCATGAAGGGTACAAAGGGAATATGCACAAAAAGAGAAGAGAAACCACTTTCCTCAATCTATTTAAAACTAAAATAATAACCAAACTCAATCTGTTTTAAGCTTCCCAGAAACTAACTGTCTAGTGCCTAAAAGTTAGCTCAGGGAAGAAAGGCCAAATTTGTTCAGAAAGTTGCATAAGGATTATTTTCAAAATATGATAGTTTCTTCCTCCTGTTAGAGAAGACAGTATATCTGAAAAAGATCTAGATACCTTAGCAGTTCACAAGTGTGATGCAAATGTTCACAAGGCAAATGCTATTGTGTGCTATATTAATTGGACCTAGAGTCCAAATCATGGGAAATAATTGTCCCTTGTTCTGCCTTGTTCAGGCCATTCTTGGAATATTGTGTCCGGTTTTGGACAGTGCAGTCTAAAAAAGGTCATACTGTATAAAGAAAGGAGTGGATTTGTTCTCTTGTCCCAGAGAGTGGGATCTGAAGTAATGAGTAGATACTATAAGGAAGTAGATAGGAAGAGGAATTTCCTGACAGTAAGAGCTGTCAACCAGTGACATAGTTTGCCTCACCAGGTGGTTGGATATGCATCCAAAATGCTTTGCAATCCTGTAATGAGCTACTGATTAAACTAGATTTCCTCTGAGATCCTGTCCAACTATGATTCTAAGAAAACAAAAACAAGCTGTAAATTCTGGATTGGTTAATTTTAGTAAGTCAGTCAGTCAGTTTTAGTGCTGCCACAGTCAAAAGATTCTTGGCGGTACACAATACATTTCAACCTGAAACATATATAGTAAACAGCTTATAATATCTCCACAATAAAATAAATAGTAATAATAAATAACATACAAAGACTTACATTAAAATACCTAGAGCAACATCTAAAAACAATCATATAATGTCATTGTCCTAATTAAGTCAAACTAAAAGCCCTCTAGAAGAGCTCTCAGCATCTTCCAGAAGGTGCTAACCTCATGAGATACGGCATCCAATAGTAGAGGAAACATCTTTTCCTAGTCACAGCTCCTTTCACTTAATGGAAGTGACTGACCACCAGTATATTCTCCAATTGGAATACAGATCAATTCCAGTTGGAGAATATGGTCCCAAAGGTACCTCAATGCTTAGTAGGTCAAAGTAGCACTTTAAACAGTACCTGGAAACTTACTGGCAACTAATGCATAGCTTACAACATTGGTTTAATACATTATTTGCATCCTGTGCCGGTCAAAATGTGAACTGAAGCCTATATACTGTAATTTTCCACAGGTAGTGAGGGATGGGGGGCAGAGGGAAGATCCAATTTTGCTTCCTATAGAATTTCAAGTGCAATTCATTTATATTTCCTAATTTTCACTAACTAAAAGTATGACACTAGTAAAATTTTAAGTACTTATACTGTATCTATACTCTTGTACTATAAAAATAATGTTCTGTGTAGATTTTAATACCTGTGAGAATATAAATAAAAGAAACACAGATAACAAGCTACTCAAAGCCAAAATACACAGAATTGTGTTGTCAGTAGGGTCCTGATGTGTACTGAATAAGTTGACTATATGTAAGAGAAAATGTGGAGTGGTACTAGACCATACACTAATCTTATTATGCATATTAAAAGGAGAGATAAGATTAAGTTTCCATAGGAAGTTCTCTAATTCCAAAAAAAGAATGACTGATCAACACTGGGTTGAGCAAACTGCAGTTCTCAAGCTAATTTTGTGCTACCCTTGCAAGAGAGAGATTGAGACCCTGGAAAGAAGACCCCTATATCCTGTCACTGAAGCTGCTTGGGAGAAAGAGGAAAGGATGTCAGAAAGAGTGGAAATGGACTATCAGGGAATCAAAACAAAAGAAAATAAAAATTGAGAGAGAGAGAGAAAAAGAGAGAGATCTAATATTCTCCTCTGATATGTATGGCATAGTTTTTGCTAAAACCTCAGAAGATTTGATAGATTAATTTAGGATTCCCTAAATAGCATTTCATTTCTAACATTTGCCTGAAAAAGAAGTCCATTACAATAAATGGACTATAATATTACGGGGGAAACTACAGTACAAAGCCAATTATAGGAATAGGGAGCAAGTACATGTACACGCATGCTCTCCCACAGTTTTTGGCCTCCAAATGGCCCCTATGCTTTTTTTAATATACTGTATATCTCCTGTGCCAAATATAACTCTATACGCTCTGTCTGTCTGTCTGTCTGTCTGTCTATCTGTCTGTCTGTCTGTCTGTCTGTCTCTCTCTCTCTCTCTCTCTCTCTCTCTATCTATCTAGAACTGGGGATGAGAGAAAAATAGCCAGTAGGTAGGTAAAGATATGTGGGAAGCTGTAAGGTATAGTAAGGAAAGAGGCACCGTTCCACCAGCTGTCAGATTTCTGCTCCAGCTGCAACGCCCACATAGGACACCCAGGCAAACATGGATTTGGAAGCCTATTTGTTCATCTGCAGCGATTGTACAACTATAACACCCTCAGTGACATCACATTTAGAAGATAAGCAGGACATCAATAGATAATAGTCTTCTAATTATGGGGGAAAGAGGAAAAGCACTTATAGAAAAATAAAATAAAATATAAGAAGAGGTGGGAATAATAACAACAACAGCAACGACATCTACAAGATTAACCCTCAACTCCTGCTATCATCAGCAAGATGCATCTTGTAAAAGACCATAACACAAAAACAAGCCATTCCAATTGTAAATAACAGTCTTCTGCATTACGGAGTACAGATGTTGGTGTCATAATTTTAAAAGTTGCTGCTCTCCTCATATAGCAGAGTTTTAATTCCACAGATTCCAGTGCTTTATTCTTTTTAATTTCTTCCTCACAATAGTCTCGAACCCCAAAATACAGCCAGAAATGTGTGTTAATCTGAAATTGCAGTTTCCCATCACCGAATTCTAGTTAGACTTGAAAATATTAAGACAGGCTGTGAAAAGCATAGAGACATTTTTTAAAGAGATTCACAAATGGTGACGCTCTTAAGCATATATTTTTGGATCTTGGCCTGAACTGGAACTAGTCTTTTGGCAAAGTCTTCAGGTGAGGCTGGGGGTATATGTCACTTGCTGGCTGCTGGCTCCTGCTCTTCTGAGCCTTCTTCCCTTTTCATTTTGTCCAGTTCCCAGTACAGCATCCCCTCCTGTCTCCAGTGCCTCCAATGATCCAGTGGGCTCCTACTCCATTAATGGGATTCTGGGGATTCCTCGGTCGAATGGTGAGAAGAGGAAGCGTGATGAAGGTATGGGAAAGAAGGGCTTCAGCCCCCCTTTTTCTTTCCTTTGCTTTTTCTCCTTCATTGGTTCACTGCACCCACAACTTTTCATCTCCTGCTGCCAACCTAAGCTTCAGGTTCATTCTGAAATGAGAAATTAAAAGGCTTAAGGGCAGGCAACAAGGAATGGCTAGTTAGAGAGCCTACTCAGTAAAGTATAGCTGGAATTATTGGGAAAGTAGTTGGGATCCTAATAAGAGATCCTGAGAGACCATTTAAAATAAAGTAAGAAAGCATTTAAATGTCATAAACCAGAATATTTTTTGAAAGCAAGTCTCACTGAATTGAGCAGGCGAAATTCACCTGTAAACTTGGCAAGATTATTGTACATGTTAGTTAAATGCCATTTTGAAGCAGTTTTAATTCTGCTCCAACTAATTGTAGAAGACCAGAACCTTGGCAGCAGGAAAGGATGTAAGTGTGAAAAGGAGCCCAACCTTTGAAAGGACAGAGAGATTTGGTAGGATTCCAGTTGGCCCCATTATCTCAAGAGCCTCCATTCTATTCTACTCCCAATGCAGCTCTGTTCTTATTTATGTATTTATTTAGTATTCCTTGGCTCAGTTCACATAAAGTAAAAACCCTAAATCCAAGTTAATAAAACCCCATTCTTGTGTCCTCATAACATGCTGTGCCCCAAGAAGTAACTCTATTCAGCTAAATCCAATGGCCTGGTTCATACAACCTGCTAACCCAAGGGCTTGATTCCCATCACCTGCTGTACAGAAACAACTCTTCCCTGCCTAATCCAGCAGATTGTGCAGACTCTGGGTTGCTTGGGATGAGGTTTTCAAACTACGTTCTGTGGAACCCTTCAGTTCTGTGAGAACTTGATGGGGTTCTGTGAGAGATTCAGTGCAAAAAAAAAAAGTTCTTTCAGATGCATCCAATATTCTATCACTAGAATTTTGCTTCTTGATCAGGTTTTTTCTTTCTTTTTCTTTTTTAAAACTAACAGATTCTGTGGCCTGAAAATGTTTGAAAACCCCATCTTAGAAAGCAGCTGCTGGAGGAAAGTAACACATAGAGGGAGTTGTTAGGAGTGAGGTTATGGGGAGGACAGGTTCTGTGAGGATGCAGATTTTTTCTCCTGGGAATCTTATGGATGAAACCTAAGGAGGACCTAACTGAATAGACTGTGGCCAGTAGGGGCAATTTACCTTTAGAAATGTATGCATTGGATCAATATTTTAGTCAGAAACTTTTTGAAAGTGTTAGTTGAATATGTAAGAATGTAATATTTGTTTTCACTCCAACTGGTATAAATCCACTGCTGTAGTAATAAATTCCTTCATTGGGTGGGATGTTGGATTAGGTCCCTTCCAACCCTTACAGTCTATGATTCTGTGAGATACATTGACTGGTACATGTTTATGTCCATTGTCACAACTATACTGTTTTAACTATACAGTGGTGGTTTTAGCTCAGTGGGTTCATTCAAATGCAAATTTGTACTGTCAAGAACCAGTAACATCTGTTTGGAAAATGCAGATAGTTTCCATTGGTTTCTTGCTGGTATATGGTTGACATTCATCAACATTTATTGACAGATGTGTCAATGGTTTAGACAGAATTTTGAGATACTGGAATCTTTTGTCACTATAGGAAATAGTTTTTAAATTGGCTAGATCAATTGATTAAATACACATTAAACTTGGTCTTATAAGTTCAGTGAAAAAAGCAAGGCTTAGACATGATGTTCTTTTATGACTTCACTTTAACTAAAGAAATTTGAAGAAAATCAAATAGCAAAAGGTGCTGTTGGATCAGTTGGTTATTTTCAGAGCAAATCTTGTGCCTCAGATGGTGCCTCATTCTCTTTCTGCAAGGATCTTATCTGATTGTTGTATGTATAACTACAATTGAGAGAGAGAGAGAAACGCTATTGCTTTTATTTATTAGGCCCAGAGAAACAAACAGTATTGTTTATATCTGCTCTTAAGTAAGTCCTCCTAGGGCAAGATGTTCTGCCTTCTTGCCTGCACCTTGCATGTTTTTTTAAATAATTTCCTCTTCTGTCTTTGGGGCAGCTTTCTAAGTTCCTCCTGCTCTTCATTAGTACAGGTAGTCCCCGTGTTAAGGACGCCCAGTTTGCAGACGACCCATAGTTAAGAACAGAGCCTATTGTAGCAAAATTCAAGTTAAATACACAATGGTTTGAGTTCATTACCAATACTACTTATACAGTATTATACAATAAAGCTGTTCCAGCTTACATACACATTCAACTTAAGGGCAGACCTTGGGAATGGAACTTGTTCTTCAACTGGGGCTACCTGTACTACAACTTGAGTATCCTTAGAGAACACTACTATTTGGCCATTTTGCTGCACATTTCAAGTTTACTATCACTGTAAACATTATTTGCTGTTACTGTAATAGGTGCTTTTTAGGGTCACATCAATGCATCCCAAAGAACATCACTTTCATGAAATTCTACTGCAGCAATTTTGATTGGTCAACTGCAAACTTGTGGGCACAATTATAGTGGTGGCTCTGTGGACAACAAATGGGCATGTATGGTTCATTACCTCCCCTCTCAATGTCCCATCTGAGCCAGCTGGCTTACTATGGCTCATGCAGGCCCTAGGTTTCTTGGAGGTTATTCCCTGACAAGTGGAACAGGGCTGAAGCAAAAGACTTAGTCACACAGACATAGAAACAGGCTGCCTGGCCATTTGTCTCTGTCTTTGTGCTATTGCAGGCAGTGAAAAAGGTGGAACATATATAGGGTTTCAATATCATATAGTATGGTTTCATGCAAAGTCCCATTGCTATTGATTTAAGGAAAACCAAAACTGAATGTTATAACAGGCATATATGGATTCAAAAAGGATTTTATAATTTCAGAGCAAAAATAAGTAGGATTCCTAGGCAGTAGAAGTTTATGGGCAAAGGAATTGAAGATGAATGAGAAGTAGGGAAAGCATACAAAGCAGGCTATAGAAGGCATCTGTAGTTTTTTCCGTGTAAAGAAATAACATCTTGCATGTCTGTGTGTGCAGGTACTTTCTCCCAAGAAACTAATCTGTGCACGTATGTTGCCTGTATTTGTGTCTGCATGCAAGGGTCTAATCAGAGTGGTTACAATGTGTTGCCTCTGTGTGTGTGTGTGTGTGTGTGTGTGTGTTCTTCTCTTTTAATTCTTTGGACAAATGTAACTGACGTTAAAGCAGAGGAAAATATTTGTAAAGCTCACATTTGATTAAGTAAAGGAGCATTGAGGAAAAAAAATTGTTTGAAGTATACAATTGTTTTCTACTTCAGCTGCCTTTATTGGGTGCCACTTAGAATATATACATCCTTTACATTTACACAGAGTAGTATGGTAGATACAGTTATCAATTGATCATTATTGTATTGGTCTAAACACCATATTGGGGTATGGAATGGTGGGAAGGAGAAAAGTTTCCCTTTCTACAACGCTGTTCCTAGTCATCAGCAGCAGGGTGGTTTTATTGTCACCTACTTCCTTCTTCTCACCATCCTTTCATTATTTTCTGAGCTGGTAATGAAGGTTTCTCTTCTTTTGCTTAAATCATGCCAGTTTATAAGATATCTCCATTTCCTGAATCAAGGATCTATAAAACATAATATATTCTTTATCAAATGCAACTGATGCTAAATGCTACAACCAAAGCATTGATAAGGGCTGTATTTCAGAACATACTAATTTTTCCTCCTTTGCCATCCATCTATCCTGATGGATGAACAGGCTGGGTTTAGGGCAGGCCATTCTACTTTAGATCATGCTATGGTGTGACAGCATCAGACAGAAAAGTATTTCTTAGACCTGGCTCATTCCTTTCCGCAGTTTTCATTGATTTTAGGCCTGCATTTGGTACAGTCTGTAGAACTAAACTATGGTACAAATTTAAAAATTGATAGATAAATGTTTCAATAGAAGAGAATGTATGTATTTATAGATAAATGTTGGTTGTTTTATTTAAAATTCATGAGGACCTGAGACTGAAAGTCAGATGTAGTAATCATGGACAAGTTGTTAAAGAAATACCTGTAAGGAGAGGAGGTAGACATGGATGTGTACTGGCTCTAGTTTTATTTAATCATTATTCACATTCTTTGGTGCCGTATTTAAGCAGGTTCCATTCTCCTAAATTAGGCTATAGACATATTAATTCATTGCTGGCTGCCAATGATGTTGCAATTTTGTGTTTGACACCTGTTGGCCTTAAAGGAGCTTTCTATTCAATCCTTCCTAACTACAATTAGAAGGAATTAATAATACATTTTTCCAAGACCAAAACCTTCTCTAATCATCAAAAAAGGCTCCTACTCTGACAGTTAGCTGGACATACCAATGAATGGGTTAAAACCTTTAAATATTTGGGGATGGCTTTTCAAACCTTCGAAAGCCAAAATGGTGTATCTTAAAACACACAGAAATCAGCCCCAGCATCAAAGCTTACCATTTTGCTTGAAGAGCACAGTTTAGACCACTGTAGTTATTTGTAGGTAAAGCCCGTGCACTAGGACTGTAACCACATGGCTATTCTAGACAGAGTTCAAATGATATTTCTGAGGAGTATTTTCCAGGTTATCTGCTATGTTCCAAACATGGTACTCTAGTAGGAAGCAGGAGTTAGTAAAATTGACTCCAGTCTTTGGTTAAATATTTTTATTTATTAGCTAAGACTACTCTATAATCCAGTTGGATTACCCTCCCTCCCCCCATAAAAAAATCAGTAGATAAATTTTATTTTCATGATATACTAGATTATTAAGATAATTTTATTTCTTGAAATATCACAGCATTCTGTTACATCATATGTAACCTCCACTCACTGATGGTAATTGTTAGTTATTATAGTTTTTGGTTCTTGGTTTTATTACATTATTGTCCATGCCCACAATATTGTAAAATCATTTTTATTCATTCATTTAGGAGAGATACATTCTGCCCTGTATCCCATCACCATAATCAGGACTGCTAGGAATAAGGAAGAGGCCCTTTGTCATGCAGGCTGCGTACCAAGAAAAGTTTCTGTAGCTCCTTCCTTATTTTCTTCCAAACATTTAGTGAAGGCTGTCTTGTTTTGATATCCCCCCCTTATTAGTTTTGCTATAGTTGAAAGGCCACCCACAATTTTCGAGGCTTCTTCATCTCTCTACCAATAGCAACAACCTGAACATGGAGGTAGTAATCTCTTCCTCTGCTACTAGAATACTTCCTGCCTCTTTGTGGATAAGAAAGTGCAAATAGGGACAGAGCAATCTGGGGAGGGAATGGAAAATATTTGGCTCAGTTTGGATGTATTCTTAAGTGAGACAGTAACATCTTGATTTAAAAAAAAAAAAGTTGGTACACCCATCAGTAAGGAAGAATGTAAGTTTCTTCTCCAAGTAGCCAGATGGCTCTGTTTATCCCTTTTTCATACTTCCCTTTAGCATAACTCCACACACTTTTGGGACACTTCGTAACATAATTCTTTTAACTATATTACAAGTATCCTCCATACTTCTTCTTCTTCTTGTTGTTACTTTGCATTCATTCTGTGTGAGATTAATCTCTCTCTTAATTCTTGTTTATACCAGACTCATTCTTTTTATTCCTGTTGTCATTCTATTTTCACTCTAGTGTCTTTTACTTCTTTCCTTTTCTGCCATGTCTTTTCTCCCACAAAATCCAGCCCTTACATTATCAAATAAAATGGTAGAACTCTGGACTTTAAAAAAAACTCAGAGCAGGAAAACTGCCTATTAAAGAAAAAGGAAAAGGAAAATTATCTTAAAAATATCTGCCATGCTTCCACTCAGCAAATTTTGCTGTGCTAACCAAAGGTCTTAACCCCTGTGGTAAAGTAAGGCATAGACACTATTAGAAGGCATACTGGAAATACTGGATCTTCTTAAGCTGTTTGTTCTGCTTGTGTTTATCTGCATGTTGTTATTTTAACCATGTAGACATAAATTTAGCTTAATTTTGTATATGTGTGTATGCACACAAATACACATGCACGCATGCACACACACTCACCCACACATAAAAGTATATATGTCCAAGAAGACTTGCCAATAGGGAAGAAAGCTTTCCTAGAACAGAAAGGTAAAAGGTCACAGCAGCAGGGAACTGGCCAATGGGATGACATGGCACCCTGCAGTCTGGAGTAAATACCTTATGCAGGTAGTCCCCGGGTTAAAAATGCCCAGTTTAAGGATGCCCCATAGTTAAGAACAGAGCCTATTGTAGCAAAATTCGAGTTAAATACACAGTGATTCAAGTTAAATACACAATTGTTCAAGTTCATTACATAATAATACTGTTCCAGTTTACATACAAATTCAGCTTAAGGACAGACCTTGGGAATGGAACTTGTTCTTAAACTGGGGACTACCTGTCCATCGGACTGAGATTTTCTTAAACCAGCTTAGACTCAAGACAGCGTGAGCACAAAACAGGAGCAGCTTAAATACGCATATGTCCTAAAACACACTTGGGCTGGGTGGCCTGAAGAATCTTGTCTGCCTGAGTGAATTCCTAAATATTATATGCCAGGTTGTTCTTTGGGCACCAGGAAATTCCTGAAACCCTGTAACAGGCAACTTTATGTTCTTCCTCTTTCTCCCCTAGATCCTCAGTCTTTGCTGTGGCCTCTGGCTTACACATGAGCAGATTCTGACAAGCTGCTGCTATTCACAGATCCAGGCACACTATCCACTGATTAAATGCCTTGCCTACTTTCTCCCAGTGTGAGAGTATCTTTTCCCAGTACTCTTTTTCCAGAGTAGCAGAAGTTCATGTATTAAAAAAAAAGCCCTGAGCACAATTGCAAAAATGTTCATCAAAACTGTTGCTCTAGGTGACTACCAGTACTTACATTGACTACATACAGGGAAAGAAGAAACGGACTGATGCCAGTGTAGAAACAGAGGGTACTATGAAAAAATATATATTCTGTGTCCATTGGAATCTGGGTGGACTTGCTTTGATTTTCTTTTCAGAGTTTGTTTCCTGCAGTAGTGAAATCTAGAAACTTGTTCTGAAAAGCTGAAATTCCTAGGAATTTCATCAGAGAATGGCTGTGGACTTGCAATAAAGAAGCAACCCTTTTCCAGAAATTAAGTTTTGGTGAAGTGGTTATTAACGAGTGTGATGATAGCTTTCCTTTTGACGGCACAGTTACCCCTTATCAGAGTTGGTATCTGCTACCCCTAACAGCTAGCCTGTGTTTATCTCATTGAGTTACAGGTATTGCCATACATAGCAACCAGTTGTAGAATTTTGTTCTGCCAAAGTAACTAATTGCCAACCAGGCTACTAAGGGTCAACTTCTCTTTCTGACAAGTAGGTCTGGTTATAGGAAGGAAGGATCCTGTTAATCAACCCAGATTACTTTAGATAATCTGATTACTTTAGATAACCTGAAAAATGGGAATAGGGTAAGGATTCAAAAGAGGCATGGGCTTTGATATCAAAGTGGCTTAGAGTTTTCTGAGGTCCACTTAGTTCATGAAGACTTGCCTCCCACCATAACTTTTACTTAATTAGGTACCATTGATTCAAGCCTCATCCCTGGTGACTATATGGATAAGTGTCCACCTGATCTGTCCCTGGTGTAGCTTTTGTAGTTAACCATGGACTTCCTGTAGTTTGATCATTCTTTTGCATATCCTTTCTTCAGTATATTGAGGCTATACATATATAGAGATTGGATCTTGTCCAATCTCTAGGCTACATAGCCTTGTCCCATACTTTTGACATAGAGGTGGTAGCAGTTCAACTGTTTCTTCTCCAGCAGCTTTGAAAAGTTTAATGGGTATTTTATCTTGGATATATTCTTGGAGCCCTCTTCTTTAGAAAGTCATGAAAAATGGGTATAGGGACAGAGGACTGGAGAAGGACAGGAGGACCCCCAGATTATGCACTGGGTCTGTCTGGGGCAGTACCACCCTATCCAAAATCAAAGATGGTAAATCCTCGGATACAGAGGGGCCTCCAGTCCACAGCCACTCCATCTTACCAGGGCTTAGCTGAAGCCTGCTGCACCCCATCCAGACCCCCACAGCCTCCAGGCACCATGAAAGGGTGGTCACGGCATCACTGACATCACCTAGGATGGTGTCAGGTTCAGCCCAAAGAACTCCACGAGACAATACAGGTCTAGTCCGATAGCTTTTATTAGCTTCCAACCACAGACAGAATCCTGCCAGACTGAATCTAAACTCCCCAAGTCGGCAAGCAAAACCCTGCAAATTCCTTAGGGTGGTGCCAGTCTCATCTTCTTAACCTTCCCACGCTCCTGCTGGGCACTAAGGCAATGCTTATCTCCCTGAGCATCGCCTTCATCGAAGCATTCCATCACAGATGGAGATGTATAACTGGGTATCAACAGCATATTGATGATACTTCATCCCATGGTGGCGGATGATCTCACCCAGTAGTTTCATGTAGATATTACATTACAGGTAGTCCTCGCTTAGTGACAGTAATTGGGACCTGCAACTCTGTCACTAAGTGACATAGTTGTAAAGTGCAACATCATGTAACCATGCTGACTTATGATGGCAGTTGCTGCAGTTCCGGTTGCCATTGTTAAACAAATCCCACGGGGTCATTAAGCGAGATGTCACATGATCACCATTTACGACCCCCTGCCAGCTTCCCCATCGACTTTGCTTGTCGAAAGTCGGCAGTGAAGGTCACAAATGGCGATCACATGATCATGGATTGCTGAGACCATCATAATTGTGACCCAGTTGCCAAGCGTCCACATCGCAATCACGAGACCACAGGGATGCTGTAACGGCTGCAACCAGGAGTACTGGTCATAAGTCTCCTTGTTCAGTGCCATTGTCATTCTGAATGGTCACTAAACAAGTGGTCATTAAGCGAGAATTACCTGTTATGTATCCACTCATTCTAACAGATATTATCCAGATTTTTGGGGGGCGTTACAGGTAAATATATAGTGAGTTGTGTGCTTTTTGAGTATCAGTACCACTCCATTTCTTAGAATTTCATGCCCTGAATAGTATATGCAATATCATCTGATTTCAAGAACTCCATTCCAGTCTATTCACTTATACCTAGAACATTTAATGTATTTGTGTGCTTCTTTAAAATATATTTATACTTCTTATTTTTAAAAATCCCAAAGCAACATGCAATAAATTTTCAATTAAATTCAATTAAAATTGAATTAAAACAATTAATGTAATCCTACAATAAAATATTATATAAAATAAGCAATACATTAACAGGACAATAGCAGATTAAATCTAGCAATAAAAAGTTAAAAGTATCATAGCATCATCATTATTATTAAAATTTGTGAGAGAATACAAATGTCTTCTTTGCCTAGCAATTGCATTTGCTTTTTTTCAGCAACTTTATATAGTTGGCTCATGTTCAATCTGTGATCCACCAAGGTCACATTTTACTTTTTTTTCCAGTGTAGGAGTTTGCACTTGTTCTTGTTAAAATTAATCTTGCTGACTATTATTCCAGCCCATCAGGATATTCTTGATACTGTTCTGTAAGGTGTTCCCTAGCCCCCCATTTCTGTGCTGACCACAAATATGATAATTATATTTTCTAAAATCTCATACAAGTCATTTCTAAATATGTTGAACAGTATAGAGTCAAGAATGAAGCATTGTGTATACCTCCTGAGAAAGAGCCACTGACATACAGGTGAAACTCAAAAAATTAGAATATCGTGCAAATGTTCATTTATGTTAGTATGGCAACTCAAAAGGTGAAACCAATATATGAGATAGACGCATTACATGCAAAGCGAGATATGTCAAGCCTTACTTTGGTATAATTGTGATGATTATGGCGTACAGCTTATGAAAACCCCAAATTCACAATCTCAGAAAATTAGAATAGTGTGAAAAGGTTCAATATTCTAGGCTCAAAGTGTCCCACTCTAATCAGCTAATGAATCCATAACACCTGCAAAGGGTTCCTGAGCCTTGAAATGGTCTCTCAGGCTGGTTCAGTAGGAATCACAAGCATGGGAAAGACTGCTGACCTGACAGTTGTGCAGAAAACCATCATTGACACCCTCCATAAGGAGGGAAAGCCCCAAAAGGTAATTGCAAAAGAAGTTGGATGTTCCCAAAGTGCTGTATCAAAGCACATCAAGAGAAGGTTATGTGGAAGGGAAAAGTGTGGTAGAAAAAGGTGCACAAGCAGCAGGGATGACCGCAGCCTGGAGAGGATTGTCAGGAAAAGGCCATTCAAAAGTGTTGGGGACTTTCACAAGGAGTGGACTGAGGCTGGAGTTAGTGCATCAAGAGCCACCCCACACAGACGGATCCTGGACATGGGCTTCAAATGTCGTATTCCTCTTGTCAAGCCGCTCCCGAACAACAAACAACGTCAGAAGCGTCTTACCTGGGCTACAGAAAAAAAGAACTGGTCTGTTGCCCAGTGGTCCAAAGTCCTCTTTTCTGATGAGAGCAACTTTTGCATCTCATTTGGGAACCAAGGACCCAGAGTCTGGAGGAAGAATGGAGAGGCACACGATGCACGATGCTTGAAGTCCAGTGTGAAGTTTCCACAGTCTGTGTTGATTTGGGGAGCCATGTCATCTGCTGGTGTTGGTCCACTGTGCTTCATTAAGTCCAGGTCAACGCAGCCGTCTACCAGGAGATTTTGAAGCACTTCATGCTTCCTTCCGCAGACGAGCTTTATGGGGATGCTGACTTCATTTTCCAGCAGGATTTGGCACCTGCCTACACTGCCAAAAGTACCAAAAGCTGGTTCAATGACCATGGGATTACTGTGCTTGATTGGCCAGCAAACTTGCCTGACCTGAACCCCATAGAGAATCTATGGGGCATTGCCAAGAGAAAGATGAGGGACATGAGACCGAACAATGCAGCGGAGCTGAAGGCCGCTATTGAAGCATCCTGGTCTTCCATAACACCTCAGCAGTGCCACAGGCTGATAGCATCCATGCCATGCCGCATTGCGGCAGTCATTGCTACAAAAGGGGCCCAAACCAAGTACTGAGTACATATGCATGCTTATACTTTGCAGAGGTCCGATATTGTTCTATTTCCAATCCTTGTGTTATTGATGTCATGTAATATTCTAATTTTCTGAGATTGTGAATTTGGGGTTTTCATAAGCTGTACGCCATAATCATCACAATTATACCAAAGTAAGGCTTGACATATCTCGCTTTGCATGTAATGCATCTATCTCATATATTGGTTTCACCTTTTGAGTTACCATACTGACATAAATGAACATTTGCACGATATTCTAATTTTTCGAGTTTCACCTGTATACTTGTTAGTATAACTATGCAACCAGCTCTGTATCCGTCTAACAGTAGCATTATCAAGCATTTTGTCAGTTGTTCTGTTTAGGCCATCGGAACTCAGCATCCCTTTCCTAGGTCGGTAGGTAACTAAACTTGCAAAGTAGGAGTTAAAAACATCAGCCTTCTCTCCATCATCTGTTAATACCCTACCAAGTTCTCAGTGCCTCAGGCCTGCCCTTTTCCTTTTACTAGTAGCAATTGCTTTTTTGCTTTTAGCTTTACTTGCAAGTGTAGGTTCCTTTTGCACTTTGGCCTTTCTAGTTTCCCCACCCAAAATTAGTTACTTGCTGGTGTACCCCTTTGGTGATTATACCTATCTTCCATTTTTCATATACGTCCCTTTTTTACTCTTAGCTCATTCAAAAGTTGCCTGTGCATCTGTAAATGTTTCTTAAACTGCCCTCCATTTTTTTCTCACTGTAATGGTGTATGTTTGTACTTCAAGTATTTTATTATCAAGAAATTCTTAGCCTTCCTACATTTCCTTGACCTGAGAATTTCTCCCCATTGCTCCAATTTCTCCACTGTGCTCAAATTTATCTTCCTGTATTATCTTGAACCCCCAAACTGATGTGTCCACTTCCTCCCAAAGTTTCCAGTAGTTTTACCTCTTCAACCTTCTCTTCCTTGTTCATTAGGATCAAATCTAGGAGAGCTTGTCTTGACTTATTTTCACTGTGATTGATTTTACTATTCAGGTGACACCCAACTCTTAGTAATGCAGCTGGAAGAATGTAACTGAACTAAAATTCAGTCCATAGTGGATAGCCCTAATTCCAGGTGAGTGGTGGAAAAGTCTAGCTTAGAAGGGGCTAGATTTATTATTTTAAAATACTTATGGATATGAACATCCTCTTGAATGGCCATATTAGGGCTGAGACCAGAAATATATTTTATCAGTTTTGGTTGATTTGCCAGCTACACTGTTTCCTGGAAAAAAAAGAGATCTAAACACTGTAGTGCATACCCCACCAACTCTACATCTGACCAGCAGTGTGTCTTTAAAACATTTTATTATCTTCTTCCATGAGGCTTAAGAGAGCACCTTCTTCTTTTTCTTTCTGCTTTTTGAGATTGAGGCAGATCTATCCTGTAACAGTTTTATCACTCCATATTTGTATTTTGGGTGATAATTCCAAAGCCGTGGAATCAGTTATCAGCAATCAAGTCTGGTGAATAAATCCAAAAGACTGGTCCATTTTATTGAAGAGGTTCTCCTTATACAATCCTTTAATAACTCTATCAGCCATTTGCTTTGATTTGTTCCGAAGGAAGGAAGGAAGGAAGGAAGGAAGGAAGGAAGGAAGGAAGGAAGGAAGGAAGGAAGGAAGGAAGGTTGGTTTGTTCTCCCCAGCCTGGTTTACCCAGATGTATTAGGATGCAACTCCCAGAATTGCTAGTCAGCTTTGGAATTGTAGCCCCAACTCATCTGGAAGCCACCAGGATAGGGAAGATTATTTTCAATTATAAGATTTTGCACAAAGCAAATCCTATTAAGGAAGCAAAATTCCCATCCAAATAATATAGAAAAGGTGGAGAGGGATGCCCCAGGTTACTAGCACTCAGCATGAAAACTTGCATCCTAAATTCCATTGTGAGATTGCCAAGAGAAGACAGTAGTATTTCAGATGCATAAACCAGTGACTACTGGTAATCTCCTCCCAACACTAGGATTCTCTGATACGTGCGGGTGAAACAAGTGGACCATAAGCACCACAACAGCAACAAAGGCCTGATTGGCATGTAAAACAAAACAAAGATAACTAGAAGAACTTCTGACAACATTAATTCATCATAGTGCAGGCTTCCTTTTTTTTTCTTTTCATGTTCCATTATATTTGTTTGTAAAAGTGGAATTCAATTTTGAAGGTAATTTTCTGGAAAGAATGGAAGGGTGGTAGGAGAGCTAGATAAGACAGAGATGGGGAAACAGGAGAAAATTTAGGCCAGGCACAGCCCAGGGGCACCTCTTGGCAAGGTGAAAGAAAATTGCATATTCAATCTCTATCCATGAATCTTTCTCAACATTGCCCGCCTCCTGCTCAGAAACAATAAAGGCTTTCTCCCCTTTGCAAGACAAGCTAGAAGTCCAGGACACTTTAAATTCAGGATCATTAATTCACCTGATTACTGAAGGAGACTGCAATAGTGCCATTTTGAAAGAGACCTTCTCTTTCCATCCCCCAAAGACACCCTGTTGTTGTAGGTGGGCACAGAGAGGAAGGATGGAAAGTAAAGAGAGGCATTTGCATTCTCAGACATGTCCGAAGTGGGCAAATGAAGGCACAACCTGAGAGCCAGCCAGGTTCTGTTAGGGAGGACAGATGGAAAGCAGCCATCGCTGTAGTCTCTGTTGTGCTGTTAAAGGAGCATGTTTTGCCCTACATGATTCTCTCTTGAGCAGAGAAGCCAAATGTATGTCACTGTGTATGTTGGGGAGGGGGAAGGGGGGATTTATCATTTCTTTCTCAGAAGCCCAGGCGCAGTATCACCATGTGAGATGACATTTGAATTTACAATTCCGCTGAGAAAAGCCATTAATTCACAAATTAACATTCCCCCCCCCCTTCCTCTCTCTCTCCCTCTTACATGGATGTGCAAAGCAATTGAAAAGACAAAGGAAATAGCCTCAAGGAAGAGACTTTACTACTTGTCTGTCTGGGTAGAGATTGCTTCCAGGTAGATAAACCAATTACCTGAGCGACTGCTCATGGCAGCCTGCTATTACCTCCTTTTGTAGAGCTGCTTGGGCCATGGCTGGATTAAGCTTTATGTATCTCATTAATGTATGCTGGCAACGAACTGGGCAGGCCCCTTCGTCCAGCATGTGTTTTCAGGAAGGCTGAAAGGGAGAAAGAGAAGTGGATGGTAAAGAATATGGCTGAAGCTTTGGGGTGCTACTACTGGGTGTGATGCAGGCCTTGCATAATCTGTGGATGCATCTACAGTAAAGGTACTGAGGAATTATGTCCCATTTACATAGAAGGGGGCTAATCTGGCCGCATATATTTACTAGCTAAACCAGCCCATTGCTCTGGCAGCTGGTCCTTGAGGGAGGTGACAAAAATAGAATTCTGTGTACCTACTCCTTCTTTCTATCCTGCACATTTCTCCAGGTAAGAAAAAGACAAATAAAAGAGTTACAATGAAGACTGGTTTCCTTGTAAAATTCCTTCAATGAGGTACATCAAGTGCATGATCGAAGAGTCATCTCTAACATTTGAACTCACAGCTCCTTCTCTTCCCCCATTTCCCTAAGAGAATAGCAGAACAGAATTGCAGGGTGAGGGCAAAGAAGTCAGGGAAACACCAAAGGTATCAAAACCACTGGAAGGAGATGAGATTTTTTCCTCAAGCTATTTCAAGTATTCTCCTGTTGACTTTATAGACAGAGGATATGGAAAGGAAGCAGATGTTCCACACAGGCCAAAGTTAGGTCCTGTGTTGTATTCATTTTTAGACATGGCATAAAATATGATGGTTCTGCCACTATGGAAGATGGGCAGCTTGAAGCTCCAGCACTGTATGTGGTTCCCACCAGACCCATTTTTGTACCACCCAGAATCACTATTGCTGAAGTTTGATAGCATCATTTCCCACCACTTTAAGGCAATAGAGATGTGAAGGGATAGAGAATAATGGAAAGGGGGGGAGGAGGGAGGAGACACAACAGGTATTTTTAAAGAGATCTTTTTTGTTTTGTATTTTTGCTTTTCAAATAAAAATTAGTAAAATTTGAACATGAATTGTAAACTATTTCTTAATATTTTAGTTTTAAAAGCAGGATTCCCTCTTCTTTTTCTTTTACATCATACTCTGTTTTTTTGCAGATACTTTAAGTAATGCTTAAATGTTTATAATCTGAAAGAAATAGATCTACATTTAGAAATATCCCTACCTGAACAAAAAATAAAATTAATATGTGAAAGCTTGAATGAGTTCATGAAAATGATAAATGGTAAAAAATAAAAGAGCAGAAGAAGTAGAAACTACTGCTAGAAGTTCAGGTTCAGAAAATGAGGCTGTAAAGACAATGTTTCACATGACAACATGTCTAGTCATAGCTTTGGTTCCCCAGTTTTTTCTCAGCTTTTTTCCTGAAAATTATTGCTATGTACGGAGAATAAACTCCAGAATACATAAACTACCTTTGCTGTTGAACTACAGTATAGCATCTCTTGCTTTCAAACTTAATATTGCAACTGCCTGCTTTTAAAAGGCAAAAATTAAGAGTTCCTCCATTCCTTAGCATTTAGCTCCATTTGCAACATAAATTAAGACACATGTGAAAATAAATTCAGTGAATAAATCTATAATTATGATTAAACAAACTATACTTCCAAACTTTATAAGTTTAAAAGTACTAAAAATAAGTAGTGAATATATTTGAATTTCTCCATATATCTTCATTTCTCTCAAAGCCTCCCCACACCAGAAATGATTTTTATCACTTGCTTCAAAACTTCCAGAAACTTCATCCCAATAAATGTTAAGTAAAGCATTAGCTACCAAAAACCTTGTCACTCCTGCATTTTGCACATGCATAAAATCCCATTCTTTTTCACACTTATGTAAAATATGCACAAGTAAAACCCCATTTGCCATTTTGCTCCAATTCAGATTTAATGGCGGATTAAACTCCAATGTAAATTCTGCATGAAATTTGAAATTTTAAGCTTATTAAAATATAAGGTCATACACCAAACACTATTCAGCTTTAGTGGACAATCCTTCCCCTAGTAGCTTGTTTACTGAGGGTTTACTGTAGAAGAGAAGGGCAGAGAGAAGAGTGTTGAAATGCATGTAAAACTATGGTGGACAGTGTAATGCCCTTGGATGTAGCTGAACTACAGTTTCCACCAGCCTCAGCCAGCTTAACCAATAAATGAAGGAATGTTGGGCCTTACAAGTCACCAATCTCTAGGCTATTGGGGAACTGCAGGTGAAAGCCTTCTACCTCTGGTGACTCAATAAATGATAATATAGGGCACCATTGGAGTTTTTTTAAAAAACAAAAGATAGAGGAAAAAGTGGAAAGCTCAGGGAAAGAAAAGAATAAATAAACACCCTGCCAATTTTGAACTTGCAACCTCCTTATTTATTTATTTATTTATTTATTTATTTATTTATTTATTTATTTGATTTATCTCTGCCCATCTCCTCCTAATGGGGGACTCTGGGCAGCTCACAAGATCCATTAAAACAATAAATATATATAAAATTACATAAAACATGAAAACTATGCAAAGCATTACCAGAAAAGAAAGAGTCCAAGAAGCTGATGGTTTCCAGAGCTGTAGACAACAGGCCTCTAAGGGGCTAGCCATCACCACGCTTGGTGTCTTCCCTCCCCACCCCAGGCCAAGTGGGGGCCAGGTCTTCAGATCTCTCCGGAAGGCCAGGAGTGAAGGGGCCAATCTCACCTCCGGGGGCAAGATATTCCAAAGTGCGGGGGCTACAGCAGAGAAGGCACACCTTCTGGACCCCGCTAGTCAGAGCTCTTTTACTGAGGGGGTCTGTGTGATTGGGTGGGACGGGTTGAAGTCATGGGGAACAGGCGGTCCCTCAGGTAACCTGGTCCAGACCATGTAGAGCTTTAAAGGTGATAACCAACACCTTGAATTGGACCCGGAAGCAAACTGGTACCCAGTGCAGCTTGCGGAGCAACGGTGTTACATGGGCTCTTCTTGGGGCTCCAAAAATAGCCCGCGTGGCTGCATTCTGGACCAGCTGCAGCTTCCAGATACTCTTCAAGGGTAGCCCCATGTAGAGCACATTGAAGTAGTCTATATGGGAAATAACAAGGGCATGAGCGACCATTTGAAGGGCATCCCGATCCAGGAAAGGGCTAACTGATGCACAACCAAAGTTGTGCAAAGGCCCTTCTGGCCACAGTTGCCACCTGCTCTTTGAGCAGGAGCCGTGAGTCCAGGAAGACCCCCAGATTATGCACTGGGTCTCTCTGGGGCAGTGCTATCCCATCCAGCACCAGATGATAAAGTCCAGGATACAGAGGAGCCATTAACCCACAGCCGAGGTCTTACCAGGGTTCAGCTGAAGCCTGTTGTTCCTCATCCAGACCGTTACAGCCTCCAGGCACTGCAAAAGGGCAGTCATGGCATCACTTACCTCACCTGGGATAGAGATGCATAACTGAGTATCATCCGCATATAGATGATACCTCATCCCATGATGGCAGATGATCTTGCCCAGCGTTTCATGTAAATGTTAAAAAGGAGCAGGGAGAGAACCAAACCCTGTGTCACCCCACAAAGGAGGGCTGAGGATGGGACCTCTCGCTCCTTGTCACCACCGATTGGGATCGGCCCTGGAGAAAGGAGGTGAACCAGCACAGAACCGTGCCACCCACCCCCAATTCCCTGAGCCGTCCCAACAGGATACCATGGTCAACGGTATCGAAAGCCACTGAGAGATCAAGGACAGCAAGGATGGTCGCAATTCCACCATCCCGCTCCCGCCAGAGATCATCCATAAGTGTGACCAATGCCATTTCCATTCCATATCTGGGCCTGAAACCTGACTGAAAAGGGTCCAGATAATCCGTTTCCTGCAGAACCCTTTGGAGCTGTGATGCCACCACTTTCTCAATCACCTTCCCCAAAAAGGGGAGGTGGGAGACTGGATGAAAATTGTCCAGTACAGCAGGATCCAGGGATGGTTTCTTGAGGAGGGGGTGCACTAGCACCTCCTTAAAGGCAGCCAGGAACACTCCCTCCCACAAGGATGTATTAACCAACGCCTGGATCCAACCACATGTCACCTCCCGAGCTGCTTTCACCAGCCAGGAGGGGCATGGGTGAAGATAGCAAGTGGTAGCCTTCACAGTCCAAAGGATCCTGTCCACTTCCTCAGGATCAACAGGATCAAACTGTTCCCAGATAACTGGGTAAGAAGGATCCCCAGACTCTGCCCCACGCTCGGAGTCTAACTTGGAACAAATCTGAGCGACTTTGTCCTGAAGATACTCCGAAAATTCCTCCACGTGGCCCTGCAAATGAATCACCGAATCCCACTTACCAAGGAGGGATCTAGTGATCCCAAACAGGGCTGCCAGGCGGCATTCTGTGGACATGATAAGGGAGGAGAAGTATTGATGCTTCACCACTCTTATCACCACAGTGTAGGCCTTAATAACGGCTCTAACCTGTGTTCAGTCGGATTCAGTCTTGTCTTCCTCCAGTGACGCTCTAGACATCTTTAAACCCTCTTCAGAACCCTCAACTCCTCCGTAAACCACGGGGAATATCGGGGCTGATGTGGCAAGAGAGGTCACATAGGCACGATCCTGTCCAAGGCCCCGGCCGCCTCACTATTCCAGGCAGCAGCCAAGGCCTCTGCTGGACTGTGCAGTAGATTCTCGAGAATACCCCCTAGGTCCCTCTGAAACCCTGAAGGGTCGATCAGGTGCCGGGGGTGGACCAGTTGCATGGGTCCTGCCTCCTTGTGGAGGGGGGTGGCATAGGAGAAACTCACAGTCACCAGGACATGATCTGACCATGACTATGGGGAAAGCTGTAAATCTCTCCTCAGATCACTATGCCATTGCTCCAACAAGAAAACCAAATCCGGCATGTGGCTGCTGTCTCAGGTTGGGTCCCGCACAATTTGAGACAGGCCCATGGCCACCATGGATCCATCTCCAAGGTCCGTCCCAGGGAAGGCAGGTTGAAGTCCCCCAGAACCATAAGTCTGGGCAACTCCACTGCCAACCCCAAGACAGCCTCCAGCAGCTCAGGCAGGGAGGTTGCCACGCAGCAGGGAGGCTGGTACAGTAGCAGCATTCCCAACTGTTTGTGGGAACCCAACCTGAAAAATAGTGTCTCACAGCCAAAAACTTGTGGAGCAATGCCCCTGAAGGCCACCAGAGATTCTAGGATGACAACAGCCACCCCTCCTCCCCTGCCCTGGCATCTTGGCTGGTGCCACACTGTGAACCCAGCTGGGCACATTTCCAAGAGGGGCACCCCCCCTCAGGCCCCAGCCAGGTCTCGGTAATGCATGCCAGGTCTGCCCCCTCAGTGATCAAGTCACATACGGGGGGGGGGGGGGGGCTTGTTCTTAACCAACCTGGCATTAAGCAGCAGCAGCCGAAAGCCAGGACCCCTATGAATCTGCTGACCAGGGCCTGGGAATGAGCAAGGAGGGCCAGAACACACCATCAGTAACACACTCTGCGGGTGTCTTCCCCGAAGATGGCCCGCCCTCCAGCTCCTGCAATATTGTCCCCTACCCATCACCACCTTAATAGTGTAGCCCACCGTATAGTCCCCAGAGGTTTCCAGCCCAGGAGCCTCCAACCCTGGACCTCCAGAGTCCCAAATCCGGGATAAAGGTCCCTCCTTCCAATCAGTCATCCTCATTCACAACAAGATGCTCACAGGTGAGGGAAGGCCCTGCTGGCATGCCAGCTCACGCTCTTGGCACCACTGGGACCCACCCCCCACCAAATCTTACATTCCCCTCACACTCTGCCCTCTCTCTCCCCTGCATGCCCTCTCTCACTAGTCAGCCGGGTGGGCAGGCCACACATTCCCTCACACCTCCTGTCTCTCACCCAGGAGGTGGATCCTCATATCCTCAAACCCTCCCAGACTCCCTCCCAGACTTTCATTCCCAGGAGGGAGTCCCAGACTCACACTGGAGGGACCCTACGGCTCTCCACTGACACTGGGTAGGTTAAGTGGGGGCAAGAGTGGCAATTACAAGGCAAGAGTGGTAATCATTGTGCTGTTATAGCACTCATGGTAAAAATAGATTTAAAGATATTAGAAATAGGTCAGTATGAAAGTTTTTTTTTTAAAGCTGCTTGTTGTGGCTGCATGTATGTGCATTTTGATGCATTAAATATCAGTTTAACTTTGTGTGTGTATGTGTATGTTTACACATAAAATGTATGTTTGTATGTTTATATTTTATATACCTATATAAAAGTGTATATTATATGTCCAGGAAGATCCACCAATATGGAACAGAAAGGTAGAAGGGCACAGAAGGAGGGAACTGTCCAACAGGAGGATGCAGTAGTCTGCAGTCTGGACTGAAGCTGTTCCAAAGTGTTTCAGTCTGGACAGGATATTCTTAAACCAGCTCAGAGTCAAGCTGGCATGAGCACAGGATAACAGCAGCTTAATTAGTAAAGGCAGACGTATCCTTAGTTATTTGTAGAAGCTATAACATGTCAGCACATTTTCCAATTCATAGGCCAAACCAAGGGACAGGTATATTTCACTGGGTTGCCATTTTATATATTTGCCATCCTACCCTATTTTCCTTCAGGGCGCTCAAGACCCCACCACACAAAAACAACACAAAAAAAAACAGTGCTTCTAGGGTCACATTGCTGCATCAGCACACAGCAAGAACGACATCATGTCCCTGCTGGTGCTCTAGAGCAGAGATCAATCAATGGGAGAAACAGCAGACAGCACTAGTAATTCAAACCATCCTGACCGTTCAGTGAACCCAAACCTGCTGACCTTGACAGCACTCTACAACTCCCGGCTTAGAAATTCCAACCACTATAAAGGCAGTAGAAGGTGTGCTGAGGGTTTCTGCAGTGGCTACTCAGCACTTGGGGATCATCCAATGTACTCTGAGAGCCCTATTTTGGCTCCAGTCCATGATGGCAGTGTAGTAGCATTCACTGTACAGCATTGCAACTGAACATCTGCAAAGCAAATCAGCCTGCTGAAGCAAGGCTAGACAGATGCGCATCTGCTTCTGTATACTGTAAGGAAAGCAATCCATAATGCTCTGTAGTCAAGTTGGCCAACAGCTTCAGAAAGTCAAGCAGCTACTCTGAAGGGGAGAGGGGGGAATGGAGAATGGCATCAATTCCTCTGTCTTCTTGCATGGAACTTAAACCTGCCTAGGAGATGAAATAGTGTCAAGCACAATAAAAACAGGGAGCTGTATAGCAGTCAGGAGAATTGACAAAGAGCAATGCAGTGACCTGATAGTTCTAGATTTGAGAACTGTCTGTTATTAGGGAGACCTCCCATATCATAGAATCAGGAAGGAAAGAAAGAAAGGCAGAGAAGATACACTGACAGAAACTTTTGGTCCCTAAGGAAAAAAGTGGCATTTCACTGTTGCACGCACATTCTCTTTCTTACACACAGAGACAGAAACAGACAAGAAACATGTAATGGCCCAACTGTCCCCAGGATGGATATGTTATTTCCAGGATGAATTAGGGGGAAAAAATTGGAAAATGTAGACAACATCCCTTAATAAGTACTTCACTGGCCCAAGTTGCAAGCAGAGCAAAGTGTCATAACTGCTCCACGGATTAGAAGCAGGATAATGCTTTGTTTTTATGAAGGTGTTTCGAAGAGGCATTTCACTCACATCTCCATCAAAGCAACACATCCTTTCAAAGATCTGCACAGCCCTATAAAAATCTTTTTTTCAGTAGCTATTCATATGTTTTCTATTTTCAGTCCATAAAGTTAATTCTTTCATCTTAAATAAGCATGCCTCCATTGTATTTATTAGGCAGATTTTTGTGCTGAGATAAAAGGAAACAAAGGCTCATGGAGAACCTGGAAAGAAGAACATGGTAAACAGGAAATGGGGGCAGTAAAAATACCCAAGTGGATCTTAGGTTTAATTAGTTATTTATTAATGTTGGGTGACTTCTAAGTTATAGGCAGAAGGTATACCACAAGTAGTGCTCATTTATTTTATTTTATTTTTTTATTTATATATCAAATTTGTCACCACCCATCTCATTAAAAAGCAACTCTGGGTGGTTTATTCTCACAGAGAATAAGGATGAGAAAGTATATCAAAAATTAATATTCATAAATATATACATTCCAATTTCATTTTCAGATTTTGAGTGTAAGCATATAACTCCAAAATTTTAAATTTGTCTGCTTTAATTTATTTGCAACTCCAGATTATATTGAGATGGGTAAAGAAATATCCTAAATTGTCAACAGCTGTCAGATGCATTCATATATCAGTTTTGAACCATTTTCAAATGTTAGCACCAATGATAGCTATATTAATTCTTGGAAAAAATCAAAAATCCATAGTATGGTAATCTGTTACTGGAGCCAAACAAAATGGTGCAAAAGGGAATGCAAGCTGCTTTCTGGTTCTCTAGAATTTCTCCTCAGGCAAGATGTTATAAAAGAACAGGGAAACTGGGGGAAATACCAAGAGAGTCCAAATTTTTTCCCAGATGTGTCAGCTCTGAACAATTCAGAAGGATCTCAGTAGTTCAATTTCTGTATTTAATTCAACAAACTAAAAAAGAAAGAAAAGCATTATCAGTTGGATTTTGGCAAATGCAATGTAAACTATCCATTATTCATTACTTTCCTGGCATGGGAGAAACTTTATGTTCGGAAACTTTTTGTCATAGCTCTTCTGAGCTGCCACAATCACTTAGGGACCTACCACTAATTCAATGACCTCTAATGGCCCCCAAGGAACAGTTATGCCAACTGCCCAAAGTACAACTAACTTTATATTTGTTAACGCTATAAGATAAAAATATCAATATAATTATTGGATACTAGTTAATTTTGTATAACAAACGTATATTATGACCCTTCTAATAATTGTCATAAATTCACTAAAAATTTGTAATAATTCTTAACTGAGACTAGACAATTTGTCAATTACTTGAAGTCTTCCTCTGTAATGGGCAGCTTCTGGTGTATATTGGCTATTTCTAGAATATACTCTCAATTCACAGTGGTTGAGCAAGAAGCTCATCAACAGTCTAATGGGAGCTGACTGTGCACTCTAAAATATGCCTGCTGCATGCTTTAGAAAACTTAAGTCTTTGTTTCCAACCAGTTATTCCCATGAATAGAACAACTGTGAGGAAAGATACAGTGATGGTGTGTGTGAGGGGGCTTGGAAGATGACTGGCTGGATAGGTGGAAGAGGATAAGTTGGGATCTAGCTCTTACTTCAATTCAGACAAGAAACTCTCCCTCCCTCCCTCCCTCTCTCCCTCTCTCTCTCTCTATATATATAATGATCCTCAAAATCCATACTGAAACTCCCACAGAATGAAGAAAAAACTTCATGCTGAGAAAGTCATTTTAGCTGCTGAGAGGAGGAAGAAATTACTGCTAAAATGGACAGTGGACCTCTGGCTCCACATATTCCACTCCCCATCACTGCCACCCCAAGATTCTAAATTAATTAGACTAAATTAAAAAGTAATCAGTAAGTTTATTGTATGCTGTTTGTAAATTATGGGATATGCTGATCATAAGAAACTATGATTCTAACAAATTCTTAGTGCCCTGCCCCAAATGTTGTTCTGGTGTTGGGAGAATTAACACCCAGCAATAGTTTATCTTGATTTGCCTGGAACAGTTCATATAGGAAGATTCCCCACCCCTTTTGTGAGAAAGTTATTCTCTTTGCCCAATTGGTTGGGGAGGATTGGTATTGCCCATGAATATAAAGGTGAACCCTTGAACATCTCAAGTAATACAGAAGTCAGAAAAAGTGATTAGTTAGCATGATAATCAAATGGCTACTTAGCAGGCTCAAAAATTGTACTCATCAATGGTTTCTCATCAAAACATTTGAGCATTGGAAGTGGTTTGCCATTGCCTTCTTCTTAGGGTTGAAGAATGAATAACTGGCTCAAAGTCACTCAACTGGCTTTATGCCTAAGGGCAGGACTAGAACTCACCTTTACTGGCTCTTGTTGTACATTTATCTTAGGAAAAGGTTATAAAGAATGCTCCATCTGGAGGCCAGATTTCAGAAGAAAGGAGTTCCTGAAAAAGTAGATTTGATTCTTGGGGCAATATGATGGTAGGAGTGAGAATTTCTCTTAATTTGAGAACCAGAATAGATTGAATGCACTTCTAAGAACCGTCTCAGGGTTGGTACTTGAACAACTTGGAAAGGGACATGCAGATACTCAACTTTATTTCCACAAATAGAGAGCAGAAACAGTGAGGCATGATGGAGCTCTCTTTAGTGAAATCCACATCCATGAGCCAGCATGCTTCCAAAATTCAACTGCTGCTCTATAGGGAAATGACAGAGTTATAGTAGTAAGTTTTATTAACTACATAATGTAATGAATGGGGCAAAATCTCATCCCCAAAAGTTCAGACACAAAGGAGTTAAAGGAAAACCTAAATCTGATTGGTCAGTCTAAGTAGTAGGCAGAGACAATCAAAGAAGGGAGAATCAAATGCTAAAGAGCCAATCAGGAGCAGGAAGATTCCCTTCTTTGTGAGCTTTTGAAAAGTGAAAGGGATAGATCTATTTTGGCTTTTCTTTTGTGGAAGAGTCTAAATCATTTTTTAGACAGGCTTAAAGCCAGGTAAGCAGCACTCCAATACCTAGGAACTGGAGATCCAGGAAAAATTTAACAGTCTAGAGAATAGCAGAACAAGATGTGGATTAGAGTTTTTAATTCTTTTCCTTTTTTTTTGTCCTGCCTTTTTTATATATAACTCAAGACGATGAACCTACCTAATACTCCTGCTTCCTATTTTCCCCCAACAATAACCCTGTCAGGTGGGCTGGGCTGAGAGAGAGGGACCAGCCCAAAGTCACCCAGCCGGCTTCATGCTTAAGGGGGGACTAGAACTCGGGGTCTCCTGGTTTTCAAGCCGCACCTCAGGCACTACACCACACTGGCTCTCTTATCTGAAGGAAGATTGTCTGAGCTGGGTGCCTTTGTCATACTGGTTCTCTGCTTGTGTGCTGTCTGTCTGTACATGTATTCTTAGTTGGAGGAGTGCCCTGCAGAAGTCATTGTAAGGTATCTATTTTTTAAAACTCCTTTTGGCTTCCAACTCCTGGATAGTTGCTTAACCTTGATATACATACTAGAGACATGTATTCTTATGAAATCATTCTGAAAGGGTTTTAACTCTAGCATCTCCCACTCAGTTAGGTTGCAGGTCTTCACTTCACCTACCCCTGTGCAATTTAGCACAGGAGAGGATTTCTCTGGTGAAGAGTAGTTGTGGGCAACATACCAGTAAGCCTGTCCCCAGGAATGTGGGAGAGCGCAATGGGGTGTATGGGGTAAGGGTTTAGGAATCTCACTCGAGGAACTCAAAGGGGCCACCACCACCCCACATCGCAGGTGTGTGTGCACTCACAAGTGTTATACAGTATATGGGCATGTCAAGATACTGTAATTGTGGGTGGGAGATGTTAGGAAAAAATGTATTTTTGACCACCTGTAGCACGGCAGTGGTTCTCTCCAGTTGCTTCCCTATTTTTATTTTAAATTATAGCATTTGTTTCTCATCACGCATAGCAATGTTTACAAACTCATAATGATGTTTGGACACATTTGAATTTCTATTCCTTTGCATTTGAGGTGGCTTTAAAAATTAATCAGTCTAAGCATTAAAAGTCTAAGCATCTACCACCATTCTTGCTAAGCATTGTAGTGCTGAATTTCTTTCTTCTGTCACCTCTCTGCAGCACTCAAGAGAGTTGTTTCTTCCCCAGCTCGGTCATCCATGAGACAGAAACAACTCTTAACTAAAAAGTTAAAAATACCACATTTGGCCAGCAGCACATAGAAGATTGCCACCTGAAAAGATAAAAAGTAGGCAGAGGGGAAAACCACACATGGAGGAAAAATGAGTTGGGGAGCTAGATGTCACAGTACTGAGATAAAATGTTTGTGTCATGATCTCATGAGTGGTGCATGTCTAACGCAATAGTAAATACAGTACATTTAATGAGAAGCAATTATTTCAAGTAGTTATATTTAGAGTTACTGTACTGTATGTGAAGCTTAAAATATTATCCCCCCACCCCGCCCCAGGAAAATGCCTTTCCCACTCTTATAATCCAAACTGCTGCTTATTACTTTTCAAAATATTGAAGAAATTTTTTTTTTAATTTTCCCAAAATCTGGAAATGGTGCTGTAATTGCCATTATCAAGAGGTGAAACATTGACAGTTGTACAAACCTTTATGTGTCTATTTAAAAGCAAATCCATTGAGTTCAGCAGCACTTATCCCCAAGTGGATCTGTGTAAGACCAGCCTGATAGCTTTGCAGCAGAACTCCTCCAGTCGTCTTGCAACTAGAAAAAAGATGATGTCATCTGTCCTTGCTTTTGGTTTGGGTCTGCTCTAGCAGCTGAGAGTGGGAGGAAAAGAGAAGGGGTCTGGGCAAGGTTAGTATTGTTTCCTCTGTTCAGCAAAACATGTAAGAGAAATAGACACTGTTACTATTTTTACATAAGATACTTTGTTTTCCTTTAAAATAATTTGTCAATCAAATTCATCAGTAAATTGATATCACATAGTTTTTTGGTAGACATCATGCATGTGATGAGGGATTCTCATGTGGAATATGGATCTGCAGATTATGGAAGTCACATTCCTGAATACAAATAATAGGAAGAAGAGTATGATCTAGTGTCTGATGCCAGAATGCCTACTCAAAAGAGGGCCAATGTGGTGTAATGGAGAAGTTGGATAAGCAGCAGGAAGACCCATTTTCTAGTCCACTCTCAGCCACAGAACTCATTTCTGGACCAGTCACTCTCTCTCCCAACCTCCCTGACAGTGTTGTTGTAGGGGAAAATAAGAGGAGGAAGCACTATGTACTCCACCTTCAGCTCCTATTATAAAGATTCTGCATGTATGTATGTATGTATGTATGTATGTATGTACCAACTCAGAATGTAAGCCAGGTCCCTATGGAGGGAAAGACTGCTGACATGAAGAAGGTAAGTGTAGTGCCAGCAGAATAAACCAGACAGGAATTAATTTTGGGCCAGTATCTCCAAGGAAAGAACTTGGATCATCTTCTGAAGACTGTTTTCTACCAATAAGTTCTTCAGAAAGAGAAGGGCTCCCAAATTATTTCACAAGACTAAATCCACCTACTAGACAGCAAATAGCACATGAGATACCGTATTTTTCCGACTATAAGACGATACTTTTTTCTAAAATCCTTACCCTAAAAATTGAAGGGCGTCTTATTTAAGGAAGTCAGCCGAGGCAAAACTGCCCATACTTTGTCTCTGCAGGCAGCTTCCTCCTATTGCTAGCCTCCAATCACGAGTGAAATAGCTTGTCTCCCAAACAGATTTCCTCCAATCACGAGCCTTATGTAACTGATGTCAGCTGATGCTGAACAAACCAATTAGAGGAAGGCTTTTGCAGAGAGAAGCTATTTTGCAGTTTCACTCGTGCTTGAATGTAATCAGTTATGCAAAAGAGCCTGGAAACAGAGCTGCAGAGAGACGGTTTGGACCTCCTCCCACCGAGTGTATCAGGTCAATGTTAACTAATTACTAAATAAAAATGTATTCTGCACTATCTTTAAAATATTGATTTCTTAATTTGGGGTTGGAAAAATGGGGGTCGTCTTGTACATGGGGGCATCTTATTGTCGGAAAAATACGGTATATTGTTCAATCCTTGAATTAGTGAAATTCTAAAATAATCTAGTTCAGAGAAACTTTTCAGACAAAAGGTTTGCAGCACCTTGAAGCAGAAGAGAGTAACATTTGGTGATCAGATTTTTCTACTTTTTTGGGGGGTGGGGCCTCCTGGAGCTAATTCCTTTTGTTTTATTCCTCAGAGGAAAGCAAACATGGTTTGGGGGCTGCAGTGGCTCTCTGCAGTGGTGTCTGATGTAGATTGCTCATCCCTACCTTGAAGGATAATAAACATTATTATAGCACAATCGTTCATTATAGTCTAGTAATGTGTAAACATATAGAGCCTGATTTTGCTACCACACATTAAATGGCTTATCCATCTTTAAACTGGCAGTTGAATGTTTGGAAAACTTCCTAATAGCAAGAGCAATTTGATAGTGTTGCTGACATGGAGTGGTGATGGGCTCCCTTTTACTAAGGGGCTGGATGCTAGAAAATTAAATTAGACTGAACCTATAGAACAGAGGCCCTTTACGAGACCCATATTCCCAAGAGAAGCAGTTAAGGCCAGCAGGTTGCACAGGAAAGTGCCAAGTGAAGCACAATTGAGATTTTCTGTGGAGAAAGGAAAGGAAAAAAGAGACTGAATACACTTCCAGGTCTTGCACTGCTCCTGGATTGTTTCTGAGCCAGTTTACTTCCAGCTCAGATGCTGTGCAAGAAAAATCGCTGTGAAGGTAATAGGACTGCTGGATCTCCATAGAGTTTTTGGGTGAGTTATTCTCCCATTTGACTTCAACCTGCCTCATGGGCTTTCACTACTCCATGCAGGAGTTTTTAGGCCACCATAGCACTGAGGTAGCTTTTCACTGGCCATTTAAAATTGGGCAGCGACAAAATGCATTGCTAGCTCAGATGATGAAACAGCTCAGATGCAGCATGTGGGAGCAGGACAGGGGACTAACTGGATGCTCGTTTTTGTGGTGATCAGCTGGAGGAGGGTTTCAGCATTTTAAGGGCAATGAGAGGGAAGATGATCATGACTTATCTTCAAACTGTTCAGGAAGTGAAAGACGAGGTGATGTGGAAGTGCCCTGAAACTTGTACAGAACAGAGCAAACATGGAGTAAGGAAAGTGGGCTAAGGGAAAGTGGAGCAGCAAATAAAGGGGAAGTGATAATGTGAAAAAGAGGGGGCATTTACCCACATCATTGCTATGTAAATAAGAGATGGGGTTCATGGGATGGAGGTTCCAAACTGCCAGCTTTTGCCCATTGTTCATTGGTTTGCATATTAGGAAAGTCCTGCTATGAAATGGGAAAACTGTCTGTAGTGATGTCAATTCTCGCAGTTGTTCAACAGTGTACAATTAAATTAATAAAGCTCTTAACACCAGAAAACATAACAGAAAATTAATGGCTTCCACTGTCATTTTGGTACAGTCATTTGCAACCCAGCTTTCCGCACCAAAGCCTTCATAAATGGAAGCAGTTTCTTTAAACAAGCATAGTTAGGAATTGAAAGCAAAGTCATTTTCCTCCCCCCCCCCCCCCCCACCAGTATGTCCTTTGAGTGAACAAAATATTTTGTAGATTTTTGTAGACAATATTAATGTCTACAAAGTTTTTGTAGTCAATATTAATGTTGCAGGAGGCTGCTTTTAGTGGGACAATTACGCCTAGGGACTTAAAGTTTTCAGGGTGATTGATCAGGATGGGGTGGGAGAGATTGATGCCTTTAACAAAACTTCATATTGATGAGAGATGCTCTACTGACACTAAAGAAACCCATACTGATTCTATAAAGTAGAATAGTTTCTGAGGAGCAAAAAAGATGTTATGATCTCACCTTGTTCAAGGGCCACGGTTTACCAGCATGTTCTTATGCTATGAATCATAAAATCATAGAAAATAAGGGTTGGGAGGGATCCTGGAGATCATCCAGTCCAATCTCATGCTGTACTACAGCATCTCTGACAGGTAACCATCCAGTCTGTCCACCATGTAGTAATGCAGAGTGTTCCACTGTTGAACAACTCTTACGAAGAGGCAATTCTTCCTGATGTCCAACCAAAATCTGCCTCCTTGTCATTTAAATTCATTGTTTCTTGTCCTCTGTTTTGGATCAATTCTGAATAATCCTCCTCTGTCTTCTGCATATGCTTGAAGAGAGCTATCATGCCTCTCCTTCTTCTCCATGCTAAATGTACCAAATACCCCCAGCCATTTCTTGGAAGTATGTTTGTTTTTCTTTCAAGCCCCTTATCATCTTCAATGCTTTCCTTTGGCCCTGCTCCACTTTGCCAATACCTTTCCTAAAATGTGGTTCCGAGAACTGGACACAGTATTCAAGCATGGTCTGAACAACCCAAACAGGGAGAAATGGTGACTTCTCTTACTCTTGACAATAGAATTGTAATTGCTTTGTTTTGCAGCCACATTACACTGATAGTTTGGATCAGCTTGTGATCCATCAAGACCCAGATCCTTTATGCTGTAGTATGGCGATTATTTTTCCTATCTATCTAAATTCCTGTCTAAATGAAGATCCTCCTGAATCTTTATACTGCCCCAAAGATATTTGCTATCTCCCCCATCTTTGCTAGCAAATTTAATAATCATATTTTTAATCCCTCATTCATGAAATTTATAAATATGTCAAACAATATAGGGCCTACAACAAAGCCCTGCAGTATACTACTTGACATCTCTTTCCAGCTTGATGTGAAGCCACAGATGTACACTCATTGGGTAAGATTGTTCAAATATATATCAATCTAATGGTAACATAGTCCAGCCTACACTTTGCCATCTTCTCTAGTGGAATTTTTTGTCAAATTCTTTACTGAAATCAAGCTAAGTTGTGGCCACCACATTCCTTTGGTCAACTGTTTGAAAAAAGAGAAAAGATCAATTTTGTTTGCCATGACTTGTTCTTGATATAACCACACAAGTAATGCATTATTTTCTGAATGTTCGCAAATTATGTAATAATCTGTTACATAGTTTTGGCTGGTAACAACCTCAAGCTGACTGGGCTGTAGTTACCTATGCTGTCTTATTTTCCTTGCTGGGTTGGTGTGTGAGGGGGGGAGATGTAGGAATAACATTTGCCCTTCTCCAATCCCCTAGCACTATGCTTATCTTCCATGATTGCTCAGACATCACAAAAGGGAGCACTAAGTTGACATCTGTAAACTCCTTCAAAACTCTTGGATATAACTGTCCATGGAAATTAAAATCCATTCCTGGTATCCTGATCCTAATCATCTGTTTACTTACTCTGAGTTGTCAATCCCATTATTATTACTGTTATTATTTAGATGTAGAGGCCACCCAATTCCAAAATGATTCTGGGTGGTGTACAGTTAAAAAATAGAAACACAAAAGAAAATCTGTTGCATCCAAATGTCCCATATACCCAAAAATGTCACCAACAGGGCTCCACAAATATCCTACTCCAAGGCTTGGATAGCCAAATTTTAGACTTCCAGAATATCTGGGATGTCATTCCAGAGAACAGGCATGCTTCTTGGGTTCCAATAGATGGCACTGTTTGATTGAAGGGACTGTTTTTGTCAGTTGTTCTGTTTAGGTTCATTGTTGGGGTGCTACAAAAATATTCCCTTTCCTTAATGCATATGTCTTTCGGGGATGGCATAATGGAGTCCATGAGCCAGACATTATTTCATGGCTCTCTCTACAGAGAATTCTGGACAACTTTTATTTACCATATTTTGAAGAAATTTCCTGGCAGAGAGCATGACATTTGTTTGCCCCTTCTCCTGTTTGGCAGTCGTTCAGCTATATCCTTTCAGGTTGGCCAGTTCTGCAGTTCTATACATAGTATCTGCCTTTTCTCAAGTATGGGAAAAAAATGTTGAACTTGCTTTATTTTTTCTGATGGGTAGCCTGATTTGATTTGATTTGATTTGAAGACAATTCCTCTTTTCAGAGAAGATGGAAGAAAAGTAGGAGCTGAGGAGCATTGCTGTCTCCCGTACCTATTACCATCTTACTGTATTTGCCAAACAGCAAGCTCACCCCTTCTTTTTTCTTACTGCTATAGGCAAAAAAGCCTCTCTTTTTTTGGTTCTTTTTAGCTCCCCCCATGAGCCTCAATTCATAAATATAAGTTTAGCCTCCCTTCCAAGAGGACAAACAGGCTGCACTTGCAGCACGTAGGGTTCTTATCTTCATGGCACATCCGCTGCAGATCGCAAGAGCACTTCTCTTCATCTCCGTGTTCCTTGGATCAGCAGAAGACTGAGGATGCAAGGTGTGGGACTGGCAAATCTTACAGAATTTATTGTGCTGAATTCACATTTGTTTTAACCAAATGTCATCTAAAAACTACTCTGACATTTTTAAAAAAAATAAGAAACAGTTATGTAAATATTTTAAATGAATGAATGGATAAATAAATACATCATGCATCCTCCCTGCATAAATTGCTACTCATGCGGAGTCCTGCCTCAGCTTAACTGCTGCAGGGAGGGTCCCTTGGTGCTGCTGCAGCGCAGGCTGAGGGAGAGCTGGGGGGGGCTTTTGCCCGGGACAGAGGCAGGCAGGCAGGCAGTCCTGGCCTGGCCTTGCAGCTGCAGTTGCAGCTCTGCATCAGGTTGGAGGCTGTGAAAGATCCACGATTGTTGTTAACTTTATAAAAAATTCAAATTTTAAATTAATAATAATTAAAGTTTAAATAAGTTCAGAAAACTTCCAGAGGAGGAGGAAAGAATGGAAGGAAATGAGGGTGCTGTATAAATGCTTTTTATATGCTTTTATTTTTTTCTAAATTTTTATTTCATAACATTATCAAATCCCCCCCCAATCCAAAAAGAAGGAAACAGTTTTAAATGCATACAAAATATTGATGGCAATTATCAGTTATCAATTATCAGTAACTAGTGAGTTTATATTATGTATGTATGTATACATCCAGTTTGCTATAGAGCAGTAGTCTTTAAATTTGAGATACCTGAGGAACCCTTCTCAATGTGAAATATCAGTGCAGAATCCATTCATAAGTACATTTTGTGTAATTTATTTCATTTGAACAAATTGTTATAATTTTTTAATTTTAAAAAATTTTATATTTTAAAATAACAGAAAAAGAAAAAAGAAACAAAACACAAAAATAATTGCAATGCAAAAACATACATTCTTAAAGAAAACAACACGTAAAAAGTGCTTTAAAAACTAAAAAAAAGAAAAAAAGAAAAAATATCATTATGACAGTTACAATTCTATATATACTTATCTAATGTAAATATTATTCAAGTGTGTATATATTAATTTCTAATACACTTATATAACTATCATTCTTTTTAATTTACTGTATTTTGTATGAGTTCCATATTTCATTATACAAAGTCTACATCTATAAGCAATTCACAGGTAGCAAGTGTAATCAGGTCTTTAATCCATTGAGTGAATTGTTTGAACAAAATGTTACAATTAATGTTGCAATAATACATTTCATACAATATAAACAGAAACTGTCATGCGGATGATTCTCAGGGAACCTGGTTCGAATACTGCAGGTGTAGAGCTTAAGGCACCAGGCTAGAATCCAGGCGACCATGGGTTCTAGTCCTGCCTTAGCAACAAAGCCAGCTGGGTGACTTTGAGCCAGTCACTTCTCTCCACCCAAGGAAGGAGGTGGCAAGCCACTTCTGAAAAATGCAGGGAGCAGTCACCGGAAGTCAAAACAACACAAAAGCACAACTTTTAGGCACGTGTGTGACATGCTATTATACTTTCTAGTTTCTTTACTTTAAGAAATATGTAAATATTTTAACATGACACTATTACACATATTTGCAATTTACTCATATGCTTGTATTGTGGCGTACGCATTTGTACTTGGTTTGGGAAAAGTTGCACAAAGCATTTGTCTTCCATATATAGCATGTCAGAAATTAGCGGGAACATTGTTCACCATGAAATACAGAGTTCATAAATCCAGTCTGAATATGAATTAGATTTCTAAAAAGGTAGGGAATATTCCTAAAACAAGCACAGGCCCCCTTTTTATATTTGACATCAACCTCCTCATGATTAAATGAGGGTTCTCATTTATAGATGTCTACACTCAAACATATTTTTCAGAGATTGGCTAGTTTAGCTGAGGATTCTGGATTTGTCAGAATCAGTGATATGCATACAGTCATGAACAATCCTATACAGAAGAACAATTTCCTTAAGAAGACATTAAGTCTCGTCATTAGGGGATAAGAAGAGAGTGATTTTTCTCCTGATTGGGCATCTGGACAGGGTAAAGGGGGATTGCAATACCCCACAAATTGTCAAGCTGAGTTGTTGAGATAGTCACATGAACTGGACCACTTCAGTTAACAAGAGGAAGATGACAGTTTGAAAGCTGATAACTTCTATAGTACAAAAAATAGCAATTGCATTCTCTAACGCATGCCTGCGCCTGCTGCTGCTGCTCCATTGTTCAGTCACTCCTGCCTCTTCGGGACTCAACAGATACCGTTTCAGCAGCATCGTCTGTCAGTAACTGCTTCATTCTGTCTGGAAACTCCTGCTTGTGTCCCCAGCGACAATGCCTAGCCACTTCAACCTCTGCCGATGCTCCCCCCCCCCCGACGCATGAGGGTCTTCTCCAAGAGTCTTAGCTTCACATCATGTGTCCAAAATATTTAAGCTTTAGCTTCATTATTTCATTCTTAAGGCTTCCAGTGAGCAGTCCAGTTTCCTGCTTTATTTTAAATTTTTAAAAATCGGATAATAAATTGTCAGTTTAGTTTCAGTAAAGCCCTTCTCCAGCACACTCAGTGATGCTGCAGTTTTAGAGGTGATGCAGGCATCGGGGCCAAACAATGTATCTAACAAGGGTTTTAACTGTATGTTCTGCTATTCAGCCCTTTAGGTAAACTGTATTCCTTTTGTAGAATCTCAAAGGTTTAAAATATAATTACTTAATAGCTGATTAAGGGTAATGATCCAATTATGAGCCCAATCTTTCTGAAAAATAAGTATTACCAGCCATTTTTTAAATAGTATTGCTTCAAACTGTCAATTTTTCATGACAGAAAAAAACTTAAATTAAAATTTTCTGTCCAGGTTAAATTTTCTCATTGTCTTCAGTGATGGAAAAGCAACCAATTTCTACTGTCATTAAACAAAAAACTTGCTAAGATTTCAAGGGCGCCAAATAAAAGCCCTTACGTTGGACTCACAATGATACATAGTAGTATTTCCATTCCAACACATGAATGGAAACAAGTAAGCCTAATGGTATTGGTTGAAATTTGAAAAATTAAATCCCTCATAATCATAACAGGAAGATCCTGGGGATTTGTTCCTTCCATTAAAATGTAACCATTAGATGATCAGTTTAGGTAAAATTTCTGAGTGAAAACAACCTAGTTTTCAAAATATGTATCAGTCTTGATGCAAATATACAACAATAACAAATTTCTATTCCTGATTTTAGCTATCGTGACTCCAGTATAACATAATACCAAATGAAACCTAAGAAGTATAAAACTAGCCATACAAAAACCCTCCATAATTGGCCTAATCCTACTAATAACATTTATCAATTATGGGTCAGAGGCTGTAATTACCAAGCTACACTAAATTTATGTAAGTAACCTTATCATTAATATCAGCCTAATTATAGACATCTGCTCACTAATCTTTACACTACTTGCTGTTTTTGTTGCATGATCAATCCATTGTCTGGTACATAGACACTAATGTCCTCACTGACTTATCTGTTACATATTTACTTATTTTTTTCATTGTAATATTTATTCTTCTAACTGCAAATAATGCATTTCAAAGGAGTGGGTGGGTGTCTCAAAATGAATAGGAAATCTATCATTTCTACTAACTGGTTGACATAGTGACTTCAGCCAAAAAGCCTTACATCTATAATCACACTAGTCCTACTACTGGCTATCCCTCACTGTCACCTGGCTTGTAAACTCATCATGGGATAGTCAACTTATTTTTTCCAATTAAAAATGATTAACAATGTGCCCTTGCCTAGAAACAGTCCAAACAGCAATGGGTAAATCAAGCCAATTTAAAAGAATAATAATGAAGCATCTTTCCACACTTCACTTTGTTCTTACAGGGTGAGGAAAACAGGATCAGAGTTGCATTGAATTAGATTGTCTTCTATTGCAACTGTAGCTCTTTCACCCTTTGCTAGTGCAAAGATCACCAGTCTGCTATTTTCAATTAATATCAGAGACATTTATTTCGCATGCTATTTTTTTTCCTATTAAAATATACTGAAAACATCTGAGCAAACTCACAATATTCAGCAGCACTCAGCTGCCCATGTCCTACATCAGTTGCAATTCTGGATTTGTCAGGGAAGAATTGAGGAAGAAAATTTAGGTGCATTGAGTTTTGCTGCAGTTTGAATTAGAAGGTTTTTCTCTGGAAACTGAAACCTGTCTCAATCTCAGTTCTAAACTGTATGCTAAAGAACAAGCAAATTGCAAAAACATCCTCTAAGTCACATCTTTCTTGCTAGCATGTCATCATATATTGCATTGTATTGGCATTTGAAGGACAAAATTTAAATTAAAAAATTGAAAGAAGTATGCATTTTCTACTTATGTATTTGCCAGATTTATATCCCACTTTTCTTCCAAAAAAAGGCAGCATACATAGCATTCTCCCTCCCATTTTTTGCACACAGTTGTCTGAAGTAAGTTGGGCTAAGAGGCCCAAAGTTACCCAATGATGTATGGATTTAAATCTAGGTCTCCCTGTCCCCTGTTCCTAGTCCAGTACATCACACTGACTCTCATTGGAAATCAAACCTGAATATAAAAAAGCAGGAACTTGTTCTTCTGTCTTCTCTTTGGGGACCTGCATGGATGGGCTGCCACTCAGTTACAGCCCTTGAATTCTTTTGTATTTTCTCTGGAAAACTCTGATTTATAGCCTGATAAAATAAGATTCAGAAAGAGAATTTGTATGGTTTGATTTAGCTGAGCATATCCATTTTTTTCCCATCTTAATTCTGTATAGTCAGGCTGAGTGTACACTATGTATTGAGCCACAGACTAACCAAATATATTTTAGCCTGAAATGTATGACCCCAACATGATGAAACTCATTTCCATGGCCCAAGACAAGACGTAAGGACAAGAACTCATCTGTCATCTGGCTCACCATACAGCGTGTCCATACAGTCTGAGGAGACCTCTGTCCAGAAAGCATGTACTAGGCATTGGTGTTTCTTACAGGTTCCTTTTGGGAAAACTTTTAGAGAAATTAGGGGCAATAGTCTCTTCTTCCTGAAATTAATTTGTGAGTGGCCTGGAGTTTGGACAGCTAGAATTGTGCAGCCTCTTGCTTGGCGTAAGGTGTGCTGGGTCTGCAGGGGAAAAAGGGCCTATCTAGGCAGGCTGGAGGAGCTACTGTGAATGACAAGCACAATGTATTGATCGTTTTCTAAACTCGGCCCAGCTGATAGAAGGTAATTAATGACTCCATTTGCCTCTGTACCAACAAGAACAATTGAGTTTGAAATGGCAACAACTGGCAGTGATGTGAAAGCTCCCTATGGGAGGTATTGTGGAAAGAAGGTGACTGGCCCCAGTTGCTTGGGGACACACAGGAATGCATCCAAGGAGGAGAGGGCAAAAGGAAGGAGGCAGGAGCTGAGACAGACTGAAAGATCAGGATAAAAAGCATCAGTGAGACAATTTCAGAAATAAAAGATGCTTTGCAGCTGTGATCGCTGAAATAAAGGACACTCTTATATTCTCCGAAAAGAAGTGGATGCCAACTTAGGACATCCATTCAAGGTCAATTACCTTAACTGAAGACTTTAGCTGGTTCTCATAACATGCTAAGCTAAGATGGAGTTAACTAGTTTGTGGTCTGACATGCTGTGCAAACCAGTGTAATTAGTTGGTGGCTTGGTTTCTTGAGCTAGCAAAATTTTTTCCTTTTCTTAATTTATCTTATTTACTTATTCATATTTTCATTTATTTTAGTTATTTGTATGACTGCTCAACTCATAAAATGTGATTCTGAAACAAAAAATTATCATATTTTACTGCTGTTATCACAAGGCTCTTACCTGTGCTCTTAGTCAAGGCTCTTACCCATGCTCAAATGGATTCATTTGTTTTCCTCCAGTGACACTTTAGGCATGTTTTCTGCTGCTTCATCTTCTGAAGCATCTCTGGGAATCAGGGAACTTTCCAGGATCCACAAGCAAAGAGAGTCTGCATATGTGTGATCCAGTTCAAGGCTGTCACTGCCCCTGCATTCCAGGCAATGTCTAAGGCCTCTGAAAGCCACCAGGGTCTCTTGGATGACACTAAGCTACTCTCCCATTTTTGCCCAGAGGTCAAGTCTGGTGCCACACTCAAAGCACATATCCAAAAGGGGAACAGTCTCTTCTGTGCCCAATCAAGTTTCAATAATACACAGCAGGTTGACCTTCTCATCTGCTATCAAATCATGGATGAGGGAGGCCTTATTACATGTGGACCTGGCATTCAGTAGCAGCAGCCAAAAGCTTTCAGCTGCTCAGGCTACTGAGGATCTGAGGATCAAGTATTGGAAGGTAGAATGCCAAATCAATATACTGAGAGCACACTCTCCAAGAGCAGCCCAACCCTGTCTCTTGCCACATCTCCCGCTGCCCATCACTACAGAGGTGTTATTGACTGACCCTCCTCTTCCACACCCTCTCCCCCCCAGAACAAAGGCCTCCCTCTCACACCTCAATCCCTGTTGAGTACCAAAAGAGGAGGATTCTGGAGCTGTTGACAAATGGAGCAAGTAGAACCATGTCCAGGTCTCCTGAGTCCTGTTGGAGGCCACAGGAAATAAAATGACCACCACCTCCACGAAAGTCCTCATAGTAGCTCCAAGACATGGACTAGTCCTCCCAATGATCCACAGGCCCACTCCTGCTGCCACTCAGTGCTGCTGTCTGGATGTCCATACCCTCCAAAATACCAAGGGGTGGACATCTCCAGACTGTTGCTGCCACCACTCAGAAGGTTTAGTCAGACACACACCAACACCACCGCCACCCAGAAAAGAATGGTGGCCAGCTTCATTGCCACTGCAAGCACAGTGACACAGAATCGTGTTTTTTCCCTATATCCTTCTTTCCATTCCTCTTGTTTACCCATCCCTTCCTCCTTTCATTTCATAATATATTACAATCTTTATTTAAAGACAATTTGATTTCTCTATAGTTTATCTACTCCTACCACTGAACTGTCCTTTATACTCATGCTACTTTTTACAGTGTCAATAATGTTATATATGTTGTATATCACTGTGTATGAGCATCTTGCCTTTTGTCTTTTTAAGCAGTGCCCCTCTCCCCAATCATATGGGCTCTATTAACAGATGTGTGTCTCAATGCTATTATTTATTATGTAGGAATAATACACAAATGTATATGGCCCCCACTCCCCACCTGGTCTGGACATTTGCTTTTAGATGTCTAACAGCTATTAGAGACTGCCATCACCCCACCCTGAGGCTTTTAGCCCTGTTCACACCCCTCAGGATGTATGTCTTAAATGTTAACCATAAAGCTCCATGTTTCCTGAATAAGATTTGGGAAGGGGATGAAATGAATTATTCCTGATTGCCACAAAGCAACTCATTCCACTTTCTGAATGGAGGCTGTGGCCTTGAAATGGGGAGCTGTCTGTCACTTGCTAAGCATGTCCATGTCCTGGTCAGAACCATTAATTTTCGTCAGTACCATTAATTTAATTTTGGTTGCAGAATTAAAGCATTAGCATCCTAACACAGAATGTTACCTGTTGCAGAATCTGAATACATTTGCTGGTTAAACCTTAATTTCCTGGTCTTCTGTTCTCTGAGTTTGCCCCTTCTTTTGATTTATTTATACTGCAGTCCTGAACATGTTGACCCAGAGGTAAATTAGTGCAAGTACAGGTGAAACTCGAAAAATTAGAATATCGTGCAAATGTTCATTTATGTCAGTATGGCAACTCAAAAGGTGAAACCAATATATGAGATAGACGCATTACATGCAAAGCGAGATATGTCAAGCCTTACTTTGGTGTGATTGTGATGATTATGGCGTACAGCTTATGAAAACCCCAAATTCACAATCTCAGAAAATTAGAATAGTGTGAAAAGGTTCAATATTCTAGGCTCAAAGTGTCCCCCTCTAATCAGCTAATGAATCCATAACACCTGCAAAGGGTTCCTGAGCCTTGAAATGGTCTCTCAGGCTGGTTCAGTAGGAATCACAAGCATGGGAAAGACTGCTGACCTGACAGTTGTGCAGAAAACCATCACTGACACCCTCCATAAGGAGGGAAAGCCCCAAAAGGTCTTGAAGCATCCTGGTCTTCCATAACACCTCAACAGTGCCACAGGCTGACAGCATCCATGCCATGCCGCATTGTGGCAGTCATTGCTGCAAAAGGGGCCCAAACCAAGTACTGAGTACATATGCATGCTTATACTTTGCAGAGGTCTGATATTGTCCTATTTCCAATCCTTGTGTTATTGATGTCATGTAATATTCTAATTTTCTGAGATTGTGAATTTGGGGTTTTCATAAGCTGTACCCCATAATCATCACAATTATACCAAAGTAAGGCTTGACATATCTCGCTTTGCATGTAATGCGTCTATCTCATATATTGGTTTCACCTTTTGAGTTGCCATACTGTGAATGTGAATGTAAAATGAACATTTGCACGATATTCTAATTTTTCGAGTTTCACCTGTATGTAGGACTGCAGTCTTATCCTTTCCTACTTCTTCTTTCATCAGTTTGCCATCTTTCTCTGTGCGAGTCCTGTCATTGCTGTGATCCTGACTTTGTGCGCAGACCAGCAATAATCCCTGGGCAGAACTATCAGTGGGATATGATTGATCAATTGAATTCCCTGGCAGCTGAAAAATGTGGGATTAAATAGTGTATTATACACACAATGAGCTGAGACTTGATGTTCATTTCAAGTTCATTTTGCCGGCCTTCTGCCACAAGATCAGGCAATCAATAGGGGAGCAGATATCATATATCACTTCTCTCCATTCTAGGGAGAGCACCATAATCTCTTGCAAATTTAGAGTGACAGTCTTGTCAAGATCTGAAGGAACCTGAATAAATGAGGGAAAAGGGAGCTTACTGTGGCTTGAGAAAGCTCAGGTTTCTCTTGCCAACCAAGTCACCATGTATACATGGATATTTATGCACAGCCATCACTGTTGTATATACTAACGTGGCTACTGGGTAAAGTGTGTTAATTAGATCACAGTTCAGTTTGCAGTGCCTAAAGTGAAGATGATTTCGGTTTAGGTTCTTAGTAGGAAGAAAAAGTAAGCAGTTCAGTGTTCGTTATTTCATTCTCTCCAGTACCATTTGAGTTGCACAGAAATTTTGGTGGATAGGAGGATATAAGGCAGAAACTGATTTCACTCTTCCCAAAAGACTGACACTGTGATACAATCACTTTTTAAAAGTAATTTTCAGATGCCCAAACATGATGAATTTCAAATATAGGGTGCTTTTACATAGAGAAAAGCATGCACGTGGGGTGTTGATTTTCATGTGCCAACACTTTGCTGTATGTCCACTGCATGTTGGGGGGAAGCTTGCTGGCATGTGAACATTGTGTCAGAAAGCTAAGGCAGTTTGTATAAGCAATTCATCACAAATTCATAATGCTGAATTGTCCCACTACTAAATTTGGGATTGAATCTGATTCCCAGAGCTGTTGCTACCACTGGAGAAAGGGAAACTTCCCTCGTCCTGGATGACAGCCTTGTTTGGGCTAATGTTGACATAACAGTGAGCCATCAACTGCTCAGCTAATCTCTGTGCCAAGGGATGGGAGACAATATTTCTCTTTCAAAGCAGAAAAATGCCCTGGCTGGCTGTGTTGATATTTTACTCAAAATCTACAGTCTACTGGATACCACTGGCTATTGTCAACCCAGAGTGGTGTTTTTCTTTTTTTAAGAGAGCTGACATTTGTGAAGCAGGGGCTAGAACATTAGCTGACATTAAAAGTTAAGCAAAAAGCAAGATTGAAAGAGAAGGATGAATGCTACTGAGAAAAATGGGTTGGATGAGCATGAAAGTGGCAACAGGATCAAGGAGAGAGAGAAAAAGAATCAGGATTTGAGCTATTCTGTTAGAATATTTTTAATGTACATTTATAGCAGAACAGCATTCTGGCTCGCAAAATGAGAAGACACATATATAGAAATAAATATATCAGTGTGATTACTAATATTCCAAATATGAAAATTCATCATTATTGGGAATGTCCTCTAGAATCAGAAAAATATTGCATAAAGAACATTATCTTTTATTTGATCTTTTTCCTTATAACTACTTATTGCCCTTTGACAGTATTGTACAAGATAGTGATTTCCTTTCTGTCCCAGGTAGGTCTCACCCACAGGATACTTCTCTTCCTTTTCTGTTTCAGTGGTCTTGCAGTTATTCCACATAGCTGCCAATGCTGGTGATTTCTGAATATGCATATACATAGATTCTTATTTGTCAATCCATATATCCCTTTGTGCATGTTTTTCTCTCTCCACACCCATACAGCCAAATGTAAACATTTATTTGACTATTTATTTTATTTGAGTTTGACTCTGTCCTGTCTACATGTATTATCCTCTGAACAAAAAGAAAGCAAGCCTTGGGATATAGATGGAATTTAGGTGATTTTTTCCAGGGCATGTGGTAATTATTTTTTCTTTAGGCCTTCACAAGGGAGAAGGAACACAACTGTGGAGGGAAATATGAAAATTGGTAATTTCCCAAATGCAACATTTGCATTTTAGAAAATATATTTTTCAGCTGTTCCAATGAAATAGCATGAGATATAGGTGAAGGAGGCAATATATCAAACTGTTGAACGTAGATTTTTTTTCTTACTGCAAAAGTGTAAACCTTACGTTTGTCCATAAGTATCTTTAGCATTCTTACCCCCACTGCTCATATATATTTAGAGCATTATCTTTCTCCTGTTGTTTTCATTTGCACTCCAGAGTTTCTTAATTTTCACTTTTCTTCTTACCTTCTGTCATCAAAAGCTACAAGCCATTTCAGTCTAGAAAAATTTGAATTGTTAAATAAAAATAAAAGTTTGCAATAATAATTAAAGTACGAAAATAATAATTACAATACATCTCTTGCCTGTCTTGAATGAGGAAATTAAAGAATAACTTACCAAGTCTGCAAGTGACACACAGCTGGGGACAGTGGCTACTAATTTTACAGGACAGAGGAAAGATTTAACAAGACCTAGGCAGGCTTGAAATTAATATGATGGAATTGAACAAAAAGATTATAGAGTTTTATATCTGGGTAGGAAAAATGGAAGGCACAAGTATAGGCTGGGCATGGTTTGCCTGTAATGCATGTGAAAAAGATCTGGGTGTCTTGGAAAAAACAAGTTAAATATGAGCCAGGGAGTGTGATGTGCAAAAAGGCAAATTAATTATATTAACAGGAGCTTAACACCCAGGTAACAGGAAGAAATTGTTCCACTGCTCTCTAATCTTGTCAGTTCCACTTTAAATACCACATTCTTGGACCACAGTTCAAAAAGGACAATGATAAATCGGTGCAAGTTCAGAGGAGAGCTACCAGGATGAGTGATCTGGAAACCAAGCTATATAAGGGATCCCCATGTTATCTGGGTATGTTTTGACTAACAAAGAGATATTATAGCAGTCTTCAAGTATCTTAAGGGTTGTTACAAAACTGGAAAACCAGAGTGGACTCATTCTCTATTGTCCTAGAAGACAGGGGTTAAAATTACAAGGAAAGAGGTTCATATCATCAGCCAGAAAAAAGCCATCCACTGGTGAGGAGATTGATACAGCAGTGGGGTGGAGATAAATTTGATGAGATGGCAAGTTTGGACAGGTGGTTCTTCTGCTTTTCCTGACCCTCCCAATAACTGTTCAGCGGGCTACGCACAGCAGCAGCCTTTCTGCCCAGAGAAAAAAAGAAAAAAAATGGCAGCAGTGGAAAATGCCCAGTTATCTCAGGGGAGATGATGTGTCTGCATCAGCTTGAACTGCCCAATGAATGCTAGACTGTTCCCACCAACTAAGGGACACCTGACTAAGCTGCCAGTAGAATATCAGCCAAACCAGTCTGGTCTAGTGGTTAAGGCACCAGGCTAGAAACCAGGAGACTGCGGGTTCAAGTCCTGCCTTAGGCATGAAAGCCGGCTGGGTGACTTTGGGCCAGTCCCTCTCTCTCAGCCCAACTCACCTCACAGGATTGTTGTTGTGAGGAAAATAGGAGGAGGAAGGAGTATTGGGTCTGTTTGCCACCTTGAGTTATTTATAAAAATAATAAAGGTGGGATAAAAAAGTATTTTTAAAAAATGGTCCACATCCTAAAGCTACTGTGTACTAAGGGAGAAAATGCTACTGTAAACTGGAATAGTTAAGTACAATTTAAACCTGTTTCAGTTGTGGGCTGGAGATGAGATGAAAGCAATTGTATGGCAATAAAGCAGAAAAAAATGGTCACAGGGCATGTACATATTGTGGTTCAATGCAAACAGGGAAAGGCTCAGAGCAAGAGAACAGGCAGCATTCCAGAGGGGAAGAATAGCTGGGCCAGAAGACATAGGGAAACTTCCCAAAAGTGAAGTCTTGGGCAGATGTCAGCCATGTCCACTCTGACCCTTGGTCCTACTTTTCCATCTTGCCAAGCCAATAAGAAGTCTCTGGATGCAGGAACAGCAATTCAGAAAAAATCCTACAGGCAATACATGACTCAACAATTGTGCCAGAAAAGCTGTTCAGTGGTTGCTCTAGGATTTGTCCCGGGGTCAGAGGTTTCATTCATCCAGTGAGCTGAAGTCTGTATCCTTGAGATTTAGATTTAGTAGAACTCTTGGATTTTGAACATTTTGGATCAGTGATCACAGCAAACAGCTTCCCGCTCCCTCTCTCCCCTTCCATTACAGTGTTGGAAAAGGAAAAAAGCAGGAGGCTGCAGGCTTGTACTAATCAATATGTAATATTGTCCATGGTCTTATAAGTGATATTGTATTAGGTTACAGTATATAATGCAGTATTGATTATATCATATTGCATAATCACATATAAACAGAAATGTAGAATAGTCAGGAAGACCAAAACAGAGTAGTAAACTTGAGGGATATATGACCTGCATTCTGAGAATTTCCTTTGGTTGCAACATAAAAAACAGTCTGCTGTTTGAAGGAGAAAATGTATGTTTCCTTCATAATGCAGTTACCTTCTTCTACCCGTCAGTGGTAAGGCCAGGACATTTTTAAATCTCTGGATTCCAGCTACATAATGGGCACAGCAAGACTAAACTGCAGAGACTTAACATGTTAAATATGTTTTCATATTCACTATTAAGAGAATATGGAGCAGTTTCTTCTCTTTTACAGATGTGCCATATTTCTCTGGTAAAAATGGGAAACTGCAACACCTTGAGCCCAAGCAAGAATAATGCAAATTAGGTGGCATGTACACTGAATAATTTCTGCCCTGCAAAAGTTTCATTTTGTGTGGCTAAAAATGTTATTAAGAAGTCTTGCACTTGGAATCCATATAACACAAGTTGTGTATTAGTATTGTGGTGCTACATACACAGATCAGTCTAGCTAGTGAGACTGCACATGTACTCATATGGGGTATAAGTAGGATAACACCTTGAGTTAATTCAAATAGGTTTTTGAATCACACTCTCAGAGTATGTCTTATCTTGGGTGATATTTATTTATTTATTTATTTATTTATTTATTTATTTATTTATTTATTTATTTATTTATTTATTTATTTATTTGGCTTGTCCCTGCCCATCACCCCCCAATGGGGGACTCTGGGTGGTTTACAACAATTAAAACAAATAAATACATAATTAAAATTTATAAAAAGAGAAAAACACATTTACCCAAAATGGAAGGAGGAGAAAAAAAATCCAAGAGGCCGATGGAAGCAACACCAGGCCACTAGGGGGCTAGCCAACCCCATTTCTGATGACCTCCCTCCCCGCCCCAGGCCAGATGGCAGAGCCAGGTCTTCAAATCCCTCCAAAAGGCCGGGAATGAGGGGGCCTGTCTCACCTCCAGGGGCAAGATGTTCCAAAGGGTGGGGGCTACAGCAGAGAAGGCCTGCCTTCTGGACCCCGCTAATCGAAGTTCTTTTACAGCGGGGATCCGGAGCATGCCCTCTCTGTGAGATCGGGTGGGACGGGTTGAAATCGTGGGAGCGAGGCGGTCCCTCAGGTAGCCTGGCCCCATGTCATGTAGGGCTTTAAAGGTGATAACCAACACCTTGAATTGGACCCGGAAGCAAACCGGTACCCAATGCAGCTCACGGAGCAAAGGTGTTATATGGGTCCTTCTTCGGACCCCAAAAATAGCTTGCGCAATATGGGTGTGCAACTATTGTACAAGAGCTGCTCCTGTTGAAAAGTGGAGATATTTCTCTTTCAAAGGCTAGTGAAAGCAATGGCATCATACAGGGAATGCCAAGATGCTTTCTTTTAAAGAGTACACATAAAGGTTTATCTCATATAGTAGTTATTAATTGCCCCACCCTTGGATTTATTTATTTGTTTGTTTGTTTGTTTGTACTGCCTATGGTAGTGCCTATGGTAGATATATATTTTTAGCAGTGGAAACTTGCCAAACAAACATTCACCACTAGGTTATAATTCCTTGCAGCCAAAATATACCAATCGATGTACAGCACAATCTCTAAGTTAAATATCACCCCCAAGGGAATAAGTGTGGTTTTAAAGCTGACATATTTTCTTTAAAAGGGAAAAGTTGTATAAGCATCTTGGGATATGGGTCTGGGATGGAAGGATGGATCAGTTAATTCCTAGATTTCCAGAAATTGAATGAGGCCACCGGATGTTTTTAGCAAAAGAAAAGCCATGTTAATGCCCTCTTATGTCTTCCTATGTCTCACAGAAGTATCCGAGGGCTCGGTCCCCAATGGTGATTCCCAGAGCAGTGTGGATAGTTTGCGGAAGCACCTTCGTGCCGACACTTTCACACAACAGCAGCTGGAAGCATTAGATCGGGTCTTCGAGCGGCCTTCTTACCCTGATGTCTTTCAAGCATCAGAGCACATCAAATCTGAGCAGGTGGGACCCCTGTCTGGGAAAACAAAGCTGGTGGGATCCTGGCAACTGCAACAGATAATTGTTGGTTCACTTCTCTGCTCTTGTACTTGCCTTATGCTCTAGAAGGGTCTCCAATACAAATTTTAACAACCATTCCTTCCAGGGAAAAAGCAGTTGTGTGAGGGGCCAAATTCTTTAAAAAATTCTTAAAAAATGAAACTACCACTCCAAGGACTGGGGGTGGGGACTATGATGATTAAACTTGAATAAAGCTGATTTGTAATGTAAATGTGCCCTCTATCGTGCAAGGCTTGTGCAAAATGTTGTTCACTTTTATATGGCATAGAGCAGGGGTCCTCAAACTTTTTAAACAGGGGGCCAGTTCACAGTCCCTCAGAATGTTGGGGGGCCAGACTATTTATTTATTTATTTATTTATTTATTTATTTATTTATTATTAAACTTGTATGCCACCCATCTACTCTGGGCAGCTCACAATAATAGTTTGAAAAAAACATGAATGAATTCTTATGCACACTGCACATATTTTATTTGTAGTACAAAAAAAAACCAGGAAAAAAAATACAATAATTAAAATAAAGAACAATTTTAACCAACATAAACCCCACCCTGCATTGGTGGTCAGTGTCAGTAAATGTTATCCTCCCCCCGCCCCCTGCCCCCCACATTATTGGTCAGTGCCAGTGGCCATTCTACTTGAGGGGCAACCACACAGCCCAAATGGAGAAAGTAATAGGGCGCCCTGGACCCCACCGATCACCCTGCACAGAGGATCCCTCCCGCAGAGTATGAGGAAGTATGAGTTGAAGTGCTGTGGACGGGCTGCCAAGTGCCCGAATTTTGATCATGTGACTGCAGGGGTGCTGCAACAGCTGTAACTTTGGGGACTGAGCATAACTACTAAATGAATGGTTGTTAAGCGATGGCTTAACAAAGAATTTGAGATGATGGTACAGGTCTGGGCAAGGAAGAGGAGTTTGGATATAAATGCAAGGAACAGGAGGAGAAAAAGTGAAACAGAAACTGAGTACAATGCTTTCTGCGGTCCTGATTATTTGCAAAGAAGTAGGCTGACCTGATTTCCAAAAATAAAAACTTGGATATACGAATATTAAAAAATGCATACATGTATACAAATCTACAAGTCAATTTCCCCAAAGTCACAGGCAAAATTTACCAGAAAAAAAAGGACACAAAGATGTTTAGAAGAGCTTCTCTGGAATGAAGCAACTTTAAGTAGTTCCAAACATTCCTGTCCCCTGTTGTGCTTTTACACTCTGTGAAAGATTATTTCCAGGCCAAATTAATTTAATAAATGACTAACAATCAGTTGACCACTCTCTCCATCATAAGGCTATCAGACCTGATCTGCAAAAATCCATTAGTTATCAGCAAAGAGATACAGGAAACACTAACTTTGCTTCTTATTCTGGATTTCTGCAGACTAGTACTAATCAATCAGCCAGTAAAATGGATAATGGAATAGCTTCATTCCCATGTTTCCTTCCACCATAAGGTACCCTGAGACTTGATGAGTAATGGAAAGACATCATTTCTTTGGCTACTTGTTCCCATACTGTTCTGCCTGCTCTACCTTGAGCCCTCCCATTAGTTCGAGGATGCCTTCCCCAAAATCAGGACTGTCCCTGTAAAACTGGAATTTAATCTTGGAAATAAGTTTCAGGCACTGATAGTGCCTTCTGTTGACTAAAACCTAGTCATGGCAGCAGGTTATTAGGAATATTTTAAAGACATTCCCAAAGAAATCCATTGTGTGGGTAAAACAGGAAGGAACATAAAATGCAAACGCGAAGCATCATGAGAACGGGGCTCCTGCCGTTCTCCAAATAGGGCACCTGTACTCATGAGACCTGGGGAAGACCAGATGGTTTCCGAGGGATTGCAAGAACGGGGTGGGCAATTGGGAGAAAGAATGACACAAGCAGCTTGGAGAATGACACACCGATCACCCTGCACGGAGGATCCCTCCTGCGGAGTACGAGGAAGAAAGCCGCCGGACCCAGTATACCTGTAATGTAGAAGAGTCCGGCTCTGCAGTCTCCCTCCTCGTGCATCGCCTGCAACTCCCGACACAGCCCTGACGCTTCCACTTCTGAGAGACAGCAGCGGCGGCCAATCAGGCGGGCGGGCCGGATAAATGACCCTGGCGGGCCGTATCTGGCCCGCGGGCCGTAGTTTGAGAACCCCTGGCATAGAGCATATATAATTTATAATTTTGACGTTTTGGAAGTTCATGTATCTTCAGCACTTACAAATCACTGATAGGCAAAGAGAAGGTATGGGAGTTCATAGCATGAGTGTTTGCACAAGTTGATATATTTATGTATCATTTGTTTTCCTGATTCTTTCCATGCATTTGTGCAAAACATATCTGCATGTGTACCATATCCCATGAGAGCACCTTAGAATTCTGCATTTCTTTTTTATTTGTTTTTCTTGTTGAAAGTGGTCAAGAAGAAGGTGGGGCTTTTTCCAGTTTCACATCACTCTGTAGCCTTCCTGGTTGGCTTTCCTAAGAGGAGCTCCCTCAGGATGTCTTCCTTTAGGCAGGGAGGCTGTAAATCTTTGGAGAGAGGATTGCATGATGAAAAGCAGAACACACAGAGCTCCTTGGCACCTTACCACCTAGGTAAGTGCTGGAAGCACTGAACTCCAACCAAAAACCTTTTGAATGGAACTTGTTTTCCATCCAATCAAATAAGAATTGTTGAAAAAAGGGTAGAAGAAACATTTGGCTCAGCAAAATTTTAAACCTCAAGAACTTTTACAGAGTATGCCAAAAGCCATCTACAATTCATGTCCACGCATATATCTCTTTAGATACATACAGATTTAAAGTAAACCATTGCAGGCAAATATACCCACCCATCTACGCTACTAAGTATTTCTACACAGACACAGCATCCATGTCATTGTTTATGAATTTGAAAATACACCTAGGTATATATCCACAGAAATGTGCACCTGTGCGCTATATTTTACTGTAAATAATCTATTACTTACCTGGGACACCAACATAAGTATGTGATGAAGTTGATTAAATTAGGTTGCTACACCTACAAGACAGTGTATTTGTCTTATACTGGTTTCTCCAAGTACAAGGTCCAGTAGCAGATTCCACAGTTGTACAGAACTTAAAAAGAATGACCTTCTCAGTGACAGTCTCCTCTCTCTGGAGCAGCTTGCCCCAAGGTCAGATGTGCCTTCTTGTAAAATGGTAAATACAGTGCACCAAAAGACAGCATTCAGATAGGAGATCCTCGTAATGGTAGCAATAGTTTTTATTAATATTTAAAGGTTCTAATTGCTTATTGTTTTCATTATGTTTATGGATATTCTTAGCTTTATACATTGTAAGCCTCCTAGAGTCATGAGAATAGGCACATGGAAGGGAAGGAAAAGTTTGAAAACTGGTCCTTGAAATAAACTTTATATATATTTATGTATGCTGCTTTTCAAAGAGCATTTGCATGAAATGTTACAGTAAAGAAATGTTTAATACATTAGACTTCCTATACTCTATAACTTATCCATTTTTTTAATTTAAAAATTACCTTAGAATTGCACATCATACAGTTACTATAAGAGTCTCTTAATTCTCCTATTGTTCTTGTATATAACAATAAACAATATGACTGATTAACTTGAAATAAAACTTACCATAAAGGAATAAACTTAAGCTTAAACTTTAAACCGAAAGGATGCTGAAGCTGAAATGAGTATATTATTTTGATTTAACAGTTTATAAAAAAACGTCAGAGTTGTCTACTGAAGAGAATATCTTGTGCTTTCTCAAATGCTTGAATGAAGATGCCCTGATAACAGAAGAGAATCCAGGGAGAAATCCAGTAATACTATACTATAAACTTTTACCCTCCCTATTTTTTCTGTTCAGCCCAAGCCAGAAGGAATCAGGCCTTTTCCCATTGGTTGGTATCAAACCCAAGCTTTGCTCTGAAAAGGCCATCTGCATTTCCTGTCTCCCCGACTTGCTGCTTATCTCCAAAGTGATTTGTCTTCACACAAAAATCAAAAGCTTTAAATCCCACCCCAAGCAGTAAACCAACTACTAAAGTCAAAGCTGGCTTTGGGTTTCTGCTATCCCTGAGTCCCTGAGTTTATTACAATGAATAACCTTTATTTACTTTCATTAGACTATTAAACACCAGCCCAGTCATTCTTCCCCCAGAAACTCTGAATGGGGCCCATAAAACAAATCCAAAGCCTAATTGAGTTCATTTTAATTTCTCTCCAATCACAGCGAATTACTCCAGTGATAAATCAGGGGCTAGCCTCACCCCCAACAGAAAGCCTAATTTGCAGCTAATTACAAAACTGATTTCTACAGAAAGATCAATACAAGAAGGAATTGGAAATGACTAGGCAATCGTGGCTGGCCAGGGAGGAGGGAAGCAGGAGGAAAGTAGCTCATAAGGAACTAGCATGAGAAGTAGGGACAGGGGAAAAAAAAGACCACAAAGCAAAGAGAGAGAGAGAGAGAGCAGAAAATCAGTTTTAATTTAATGTAATATTAATCAGAACAACTTTTCCTGCTTTTTTAATTGTCTCTCTGGTTCCTGCGTCTGGTTTGGAGGCTACCACAATAAAAAGGCAATTACCAGTGCCTCTTGGACAGGACATCCTTTCAGATGCAATGAATTTTCCCCCTCCCATCCTTCTGTTAGCCATGTGGCCTGCCCCCACCCCAATTTCATACCCCAATGCACAAGGGTTGGGGAAAAAAGAAGAGAGGCTTTAAAAAAAAAAGATCCCAAGAGTGGGTTGGAGAATACTTTTCACAATGCAAACACTACAGATAACCTGTTCTGTTCAGACAAGAACTTTAACCCACCATATGAAGTCACCTTTCATTCTGCAGAGAGAAAAATCAAGATTTTCGCATTTTCTTTGAAAAAATAAGTCAGTTATCCAATCTGATCTCCCATATTTTATCCAGGGTGGCTGCCTGCTGGGAACTCCAGATTAATCTGGCTCCTGAGGGAGGGAACTTGCATTCATAGGAAAGATGGCGGCTCTGGCCAAATCTCGCTCTTCATTTGCTTTCTTTGTCTCTTCTTTGCTTCCATCTGTGCAAGGACTGCATTGTACCTCTTCCCAACCTTAACTCCCCTCCATCTGCCTACTGTTCCCTTCCTTCCAGCCCATCAGAGAGCTTTCTTTTCTCTCCTCCCTAGGGTAATGAGTATTCCCTCCCAGCTCTGACCCCTGGTCTTGATGAAGTCAAGTCAAGTCTATCCACCTCTGCTAACCCAGACCTGGGGAACAACGTGTCAGGACCCCAGACATACCCTGTAGTGACTGGTAAGTGATATGCCCACTGGTGAGAGGCTATAGCTTTGCTTTATCATTATTCCCATTTTGCTTGATAAGCATGCTCCCAAAACAGAGGGAGGGAGGGAGGGAGGGAGGGAGGGAGGACGGACAAACAGTAGGGAGGGGGAAGGCAACACTGGAATCAATAACTTCCAGGTTTAAACCAACTGGCAAATCTGTTTCTCTGAAGCGTTTACTAAACCCACAAGTTGAATCTCCTGAGAAATGTTAAATTAAAATATTTAAGCACTTGAATGTTTTAAATATTGTTGATACCATCGTCAACCCACAATTAAATCAACACTAAATCAGAAGTCCAGTACAGAAGCTTATTCAAGGCATAGCTTATATAAACCAAAGTCTTAATCATGCATCAAAATATGGTAATCTGTGGACCTAAAACACTTCCCTGGGAAAAAGGCCCAGGAATTATAACAGAAACCAACACTCTGTAGAGTGACTAGCTTTGTTTCAGATGGTAGAGCACTTGGATCCCTGTCTAATTTGATCTATGTAATAATAGTGGGAGGAGCTTTACTGGGATATATGTTCCCAAAGGTATTCATCTAACTTTACAATAGAATTTATATGAGTTTACATGAATTTTGGCCAAAAGATTTGCTAGTACTATATAGTGTTTTAATACAACGATGATGTGTTATTTAATGGTCAGTAGTAATTTATGAATTGAGCAACCTATTTTAAACTGGATACAAATTCTATATATTCTCAGAATGGCCTCTCAGTTTAGCTACGGAATGGAATGGCTGCTCCAATTTTTTTTTAAAATGTTTTATGAGCTAGAAGCATCATACATGGTTTATACGTAACTGTCACCAGCGTACCTAGAGCACATCATCATAAATCCACTGACAGTTTCTCCAGATGGTTTCATATTGACTAAGGGCAATCAAACATGAATCAGGAATAGAGATTTTCACATGTTAGTATCATATATAACAGGGCAGGATTCAGTCAGAACAGCAACACCTGATATGTTAAAAATGAGTGACTTCTGGCATCCCTAGACATAATAGCCTTAATAAATTATTAATAATAATTTATTTATTAATGATTAATTTAAAAGTCCTGCCCTTTTAATCACAAAGATAAGCATCTCCCGTTAGAAACAGAACAATCTTAAATGAGGTAGAACCTAGGTTTCTGCTAGCAATAGGCCACAAAAGTTACAATTTCCAGCATATGGACCTTCTCACCCATGGGCCAAATACAACCAGCAGGCATTCTGCACATGGGGCATTTTCTGCCCACTCTGCTAAGTTCTTCCGAAGCCTCAAGGTCGAGAGGTTCCAATCTGCTCTGTCTCGATGCTGCAAAAAAGGGAAGGCAGGGCAGTTTAGGCATAGGCTGGATTTCCTTCTCAAAACCCTACATTTTAGAAAATAAGAATTCAGGGGAGAATCCAATCCTTCATTAGAATAATTTCCCCATTGCTGTTTTCATTTGTCACTGGACTTAGTAGAAAAATGACCAATATGACTACCTTTCAGACTTGGAAAAATGGCTGCATATTTTTTAAGGATAATTTCCCATGTTGCAATGTAAAATCACTGGCACTTTCTGATTTTGTGTGTGTGTATGTATATGCAAGAAGTAGGTGAGGAACAATATTTATGCAAACGTAATGTGATCCCCCCCCTTTTTTTCCCTACTATGCATTCAAATGTATAGGAAAAGTTTTGGACTTTAGCAAGGGGTTACGTATTCTCACATTTCCTAAATGGATACATGGTCATCTATACTAATAACTGCAATAACTACTCAGATACTTCTGAGATGTAGGCAGGGATTTTTTAAAAGAGATATCCTGCTTTGTCATAATTTTTAGATTAAATGACATTTATTGATGTACTTAAAAGATGTAAACTGCTTGTCACCAATTTTTGTTGTTTGTAAACCATTTATGTCTTGACATATTTGAGGTTTTTCATGGGAAATTGTTCTGCATTATGCTATCTCTGAAGACATGTTAGTGTATGCACTGTGTGGTGAAGGTACTACTTTCCTATATAAATATGTGTGGGTATGATCAATTATACTTTTAACATTAAAGTGAATGTGGAAAGTAGTGACAAAGTCCTACACTTTAAACATATTTCTAGTTTTCATTCAAAACAGTGCTAAATTTTAATATACAAAGAATCCATATAAGACCTGACTTCAGAAAGCCCTAGTTGCTCACTGTATAGTTGTCCAGTCTTTCCTGCAACTCATCAAAATGGCCATGGAGGGCAGTGCGTAGCAATCAGAGGGGAGTGGGGATGTCCACCACAGCCAATGGGGGCCAAATCTCAGCTCCTAACCACATCATCATGCGCTTCATTGACAAACATCCTAGATCATGCCCATGGCAAAAAGTTGCATCAGGAGAAGAGGGAAAACATTACTTTTAAATTGGGAAAGCTAAAGATTATTTTCAGCTGCAACTGTTGAGGGCTGGAGATAGGACAAAGGTAACATCATGAAGCCATGTCATTTAAAAATAGCTGACAGGGCAGGATTAAAGGAACATGAAGATGAGCCTAGATTCTCTTTTTCTTCCATTGTTTGTCTTCCTCGTGGAGATTGTCTTTCTTTTTCTTTTTTTTATTATACATTTAAAGACAATACATAAAACAGACAGAAAAAATAAAAATACAAATGAATAAACAAGGAATTTAAAAATGTCGTAGAGATTATAATTTTCCAGTATATTATTAATTATGAATAACTGAATATATTATTTTGTTTTAAAAGATTAGAAATTGCTATTAAGCTCTAAGCTAATCACGAATATCAAGAACCATGGAAAACACAGTATAAATCACCAAATAAGATTATATGCTACAGTAAATTCAGTCCTTGTTGCTAAGAATCTGTGATAATTTGGGTATCTTGAAAAATTAAGATATGGCTTCTATGCATAGAGAAACCCAAATTTTGGATGTGGTACAAATCCATGTACAGGTGAAACTCAAAAAATTAGAATATCGTGCAAATGTTCATTTATGTCAGTATGGCAACTCAAAAGGTGAAACCAATATATGAGATAGACGCATTACATGCAAAGCGAGATATGTCAAGCCTTACTTTGGTGTGATTGTGATGATTATGGCGTACAGCTTATGAAAACCCCAAATTCACAATCTCAGAAAATTAGAATAGTGTGAAAAGGTTCAATATTCTAGGCTCAAAGTGTCCCACTCTAATCAGCTAATGAATCCATAACACCTGCAAAGGGTTCCTGAGCCTTGAAATGGTCTCTCAGGCTGGTTCAGTAGGAATCACAAGCATGGGAAAGACTGCTGACCTGACAGTTGTGCAGAAAACCATCATTGACACCCTCCATAAGGAGGGAAAGCCCCAAAAGGTAATTGCAAAAGAAGTTGGATGTTCCCAAAGTGCTGTATCAAAGCACATCAATAGAAGGTTATGTGGAAGGGAAAAGTGTGGTAGAAAAAGGTGCACAAGCAGCAGGGATGACCGCAGCCTGGAGAGGATTGTCAGGAAAAGGCCATTCAAAAGTGTTGGGGACTTTCACAAGGAGTGGACTGAGGCTGGAGTTAGTGCATCAAGAGCCACCCCACACAGACGGATCCTGGACATGGGCTTCAAATGTCGTATTCCTCTTGTCAAGCCGCTCCTGAACAACAAACAACGTCAGAAGCGTCTTACCTGGGCTACAGAAAAAAAGAACTGGTCTGTTGCCCAGTGGTCCAAAGTCCTCTTTTCTGATGAGAGCAACTTTTGCATCTCATTTGGGAACCAAGGACCCAGAGTCTGGAGGAAGAATGGAGAGGCACACGATGCACGATGCTTGAAGTCCAGTGTGAAGTTTCCACAGTCTGTGTTGATTTGGGGAGCCATGTCATCTGCTGGTGTTGGTCCACTGTGCTTCATTAAGTCCAGGTCAACGCAGCCGTCTACCAGGAGATTTTGAAGCACTTCATGCTTCCTTCCGCAGACGAGCTTTATGGGGATGCTGACTTCATTTTCCAGCAGGATTTGGCACCTGCCTACACTGCCAAAAGTACCAAAAGCTGGTTCAATGACCATGGGATTACTGTGCTTGATTGGCCAGCAAACTTGCCTGACCTGAACCCCATAGAGAATCTATGGGGCATTGCCAAGAGAAAGATGAGGGACATGAGACCGAACAATGCAGCGGAGCTGAAGGCCACTATTGAAGCATCCTGGTCTTCCATAACACCTCAGCAGTGCCACAGGCTGATAGCATACATGCCACGCCGCATTGCGGCAGTCATTGCTGCAAAAGCGGCCCAAACCAAGTACTGAGTACATATGCATGCTTATACTTTGCAGAGGTCCGATATTGTTCTATTTCCAATCCTTGTGTTATTGATGTCATGTAATATTCTAATTTTCTGAGATTGTGAATTTGGGGTTTTCATAAGCTGTACGCCATAATCATCACAATTATACCAAAGTAAGGCTTGACATATCTCGCTTTGCATGTAATGCATCTATCTCATATATTGGTTTCACCTTTTGAGTTGCCATACTGACATAAATGAACATTTGCACGATATTCTAATTTTTTGAGTTTCACCTGTATTTAATACTTAATTACTTAGTTATTAGCAATGTAATTAAATGAATTGTTTTTCGAGTTTCACCTGTATTAATTTGTAGTTGAGGAATGGTTTTTAGTTTCAACTGAATTCTATATTAGATAGCTGTGATGGGTGTAAATCTCCTGAAGAATTATAATCCTCTGGATTCACCCCTTAGGAATAGCCCTCAGGGGAAAATAGCTGTTCTGCCCAATTTTTGGCACTCAACAGCCAAAAATAATTCCTTGTACAGTTAAGAAGGAGAAAGAGACGATCAGTCTCTCTGCTGTGAAAACCACCACCTTTTTTTAATGATTACTACAAGCTTGCACTTCCTGTAATTGTATGCCATGTATATTTCAGGCAGGAACATAAACATGCCATGATACTGCAGGTCACAATTGCAAACTCTTGTCCATTATTTTCATGTTGGTTTCTCAAGGCATAACCAGCAAAAAGTCTTATTCCCTTCTTAGGCTCCCAGGTTAGCCAAGTACAAACTCTTAATTTAAAGGAAAAATGTCATAGAATCATAGGGTTGGAAGGGACCTTGGAGGTCTTCTAATCCAACCCCCTGCCCAAGGCAGGAGTCCTCATACCATCTTGGACAAATGGTTGTCCAATCTTTTCTTGAAAACCTCCAGCGATAAAGCACCCACAGCTTTGGGAGGCTTTATTAAGCTAAACGTACCTAGTTCTTTTAGCCATTCTTCATAGGATTTAGCCTCCAGACTCATCATCTTTGTTGCTGTTCTATGTACTCTTTCTAGGGCCTCAGCATCTTTTTTGTATTGTGGGAACCAGAACTGGATGCAGTATCCAAATGTGGCCTCACCAGTGCAGTATAGTCACTTCTCTTGATCTTGATACTATCCCTCTGTTGATGCAGCCTAGAACTGCATTGGCTTTTTTGACAGCTGCGGCACACTGCTGATTCATACTTGTGGTCCACCAGGACGTCTAGATCCCTCTCATGGGGACTACTGTTGAGCCAGGTACTGCCTATCCTGTACCTGTGCATCTGGTTTTTCCTGCCTAAGTGCAGGACCTTACTTTTCTCTCCACTGAACTGCATCTTGTTGGATAGGGCCCAATGCTCAAGTCTGTCAAGGTCCTTCTGAATCTATCTTCCAAAGTATTAGCAATTCCCCCCAGCTTTGTGTCATCCACAAATTTGATGAGCACTCCTTCAATCCCCTCACCTAGGTCATTTATGAAGATGTTGAAGAGCATTGGACCCAGGACAGAACCTTGAGGCACCCCACTGCATATTTCCCTCCACGTAGATGTAGTTCCATTAAGGACCACACGCTGAGTGCAGTTGGTCAGTGAACTGCAAATCCATCTGGTAGTGGTACTATCTATCCCACATTGTTCTATCTTGCCAAGAAGTAGGCTGTGGTCTACTTTATCAAATGCCTTATTAAAATCTAAATATACTATTTCCACAGCATTTCCTTGGCCCACTAATTTAGTCACTTTATCAAAGAAGGCAATAAGATTTGTTTGGCATGACCTGTTCTTAACAAACCCATGCTGGCTTCTAGTAATCACCTTGTTCATTTCCCACTGCTTGATTACCATTTCCAGGATTTTCCAGGATTTTGTTAGAGATTATCCCATCAAATACCCTAGCTAATTCCTGTCTGCACTCTCTGATCACTTTTTCAGTACAGGTAGTCCCTGAGTTAAGAATGCCTGAGTTACAGACAATCCATAATTACACAAGCTATGAAAAGGATAACACTGCCATACATCAGAAACATCTCAGAAACAACCAACAGACTATTACAACCACATGGCATCTCTGTAGCACACAAACCAACTAAAGCCTTCCAAAGCACCTTAAGTAAACCAAAAGACCCACTAGCCCAAGAAGAAAAAAAAGGAGTCATCTACAACATACAGTGTCAGGCTGTAACAACCACTATGTAGGACAGACAGGCAGAAGGCTAGCAGAGCGCATCCATGAACACCAACTAGCAGTCAGAAGACACGATGAAAACTCCTTAATCTCACAACACATGGACAGACTTAACCATAGTTTTAACTAGGAAACTGTTAGCATCTTAGACCAAGCTAAATCCAAAAATTTGAGGGAATTCCTGGAAGCGTGGTATTCAGACAAGACAGCCATCAACAGGCACATGGAGATAAACAACTGGCAGGGCATGCCACTGTATATAAACAGAGAGCAAACCCCATTCCATTCTAGCACTGAAGATGTTACATAGCCGAGTAACGAACGTTTGCAAGAAAACAACCAAGCTCAGAGCTCCACAGTTCAGCCCTGAGCTACACATGTTGTCTTCTATTGGACCCATAGTTAAGAACGGAGCCTATTGAAGCAAAATTCAAGTTAAATACACAATGATTTGAGTTAAATATACAATGGTTCAAGTTCATTACACAATACTACTTATACAGTATTATACAATAATACTCTTCCAGCTTACATACAAATTCAACTTAAGGACAAACCTTAGAAATGGAAATCATTATTAAACTGGGGACTACTGTACTGTAAGCTTGCTCCATGGAATCTGGCTGCCTTATTTTTTCTGGCAGTCTCTGCTTACTCTGCAGGAAACACTCATTCAGTCACCCACAATGAGTAAGCAGCTCTTACGATACATCTGCAAGCAACAGCTATTCAGAAGGTGAGCTTTCAGATGAGCTTTCAGATATGCTCTACTGTCTTTCTTGTCTGTTCCTCCTGCAAATTCCACTGGCAAATGCTTATTAGCGCTCGTCATTTTCACTCACTGAGTGGACTATTCATTTTGTGAACAAATAGTTGCTTTGTTTTTATTATTTAAAGATATATGCTGCTGAATCATTTTGAGTTCCAGTGGCTTATAACAAAATAAAATACAATAAAAACATCCACCATAAGAAAAACTATAGCTAAAATAAATATAATAAAACCTCTATGATAAGGGGGAAAATGTATCCCACCATCCTCATAACCTCAGATCTCAAAATCTCCCAAAACTGACAGTAATAACAATGAAAAAAAAAACATAATGAAAAATAAGGTCCAGGAAGACTCCTAAGTTGCAGGCTTGTCCCTTTAGGTGCTGGGTGACCCTTTCAAGAGACAATACAGGAGCTGACAGAGAACCACTAGAACAAACAGTAACTCTGTCTTCACCAGGTTCAACTTTAGTCTGTTTCATCCCATCCAGACTCTTGAGATTTTCCAAGTACTCGGACAGGAGTCTGAAAGTATCTCCAGTTGGGTTCAGGGTAGCAATATAAAGCTGCATATCATCAGCATACTGATCCTGAACTGTTGGATCACCTCTCTCCAGCATCTATAAACAGAAAGGAGAAGAGAATAAACTCTTAGTGACATCCTGCAAGGAGGTAGCTACCAAGCTGCCTTCTCCCCACCATACTACTACTGATTTGAACCACCGGTTGAGATAGAAGTGGAATCACTATAAATCAGTGCATCCACTCCCCACCCTCTGCAGGTGGTCAAGAAGGATGCCATAACTGTTATCAAAAGCTACCAAGAGGTCTAAAAGGACCAAGAAGGGTGTACTACAGCCATCAAGATTTCAACAAGACTACCATCCCAGGCCCAGGCCTGAACCCTGAGTGAAATCAGTCAAAACAATCAGTTTCCCTAGAGTGCTCTGCAGCTGGATCCCCACTGCATCAACAGCCTTTCCTCAGAAACAGGGTGATATTTCTAAAAGACTACTGGTTCAAAGGAGGTTTATCCTTCTAACTGCTGGCACCACCCCTCCCAAATCAGGAGGGGCATGGGCCAAGCTTGCAGTCATGCCAAGGAGCACCCTATACAATTCCTCAGAATTAATAAGTCAAAAGGAGTCCAGAAAACAGAGCTAGTCACTACATCAGCCACTTCCCAGATAGAATCAAGAATCAGAGCAGCCAGGTAGAAGCTCTCTCTGCTCAGCCCTTCCAAGGACAGAATTCACCATCTTAAACAACTCTGCCAGCTGGTAGTCTGCTAACACAATAATGGAAGAAAAGTAATTACTCTATTATCACCACAGTATAGATTCAAACTTGTACTGGTACCCATGCTTGATCAGATTCAGTCTTCCTCCACTGGTGTTCTATGCATCATTTCTGATGTTTTATCTCTCCCAATATTCCTCAGAGAACTAAGGTGCACTCCAGGGTCAGCACACAGAAAAAGACTGCTTGGGAGCAATTTCACTGAAAGCCCAGGTCAGAGGCTAACCAGGCAATTGATGGAACAGACTGGCAGATCATTGGGAAATTCCTCATGTGTTGTCATAAAGTTTCCAGAGCCATTAGGGGCTTGGGGCAAAGCTCTTAATGGGTCACATACTGCAGAGATCCCATGTACCAGCAACTTAACTGAACCAAAAATCATGGCAAAGGAGTAGATGCAATGCCTTCCGTATTTAGATCACCAAGCAACTGTCCAAAGTGAAAATAAGGTGTAATGTATGGCCCCAACACATGTTGGGCACAGATTACTTGAGAACAGCCCATGGTTGCTCACTGGCTCTTTTTATCCCTGCCCCTAGGATATGAGGATTGAAGTAGCCCAGCCCCCAAAATTATGGAGATTCCAACAACATCTCAAAGATCAAATCCAGGAGACCAGAGAGGGAAACAACTGGGCAGCAGGGTGGCTGGTACATCAGAAGGGTATCCAGGGTTTTCCGTAACCAGCTCAAAGTGAAGGCAGTCATCCTCTGCCACCTCAGGAGCAATGTCCCTGTTCATGGATGAGTTGTCCCAGAAGATCAGCGCTGCCCTCGAGCCCAAGGCTGCCACAGGACCTAAAACGGGGGGGGGGGGGGGGGGGCAAAATTCTAAGAGGGTAATATTGCCATCCTCACCCAGTGATGACTCAGTAATACGAACCAGGTTCACTCACTCACCCAGAATGTCATGGATGAATACACTCTTGTGATGAATGGGCCTGGTGTTTACCAGCCAAGACTGCCATTTTTCCAACTTCCAGGACTCAGGATTAGAGCTTCCAAGCCAGAAGTGGAGATAGATACAGTGGAACCTCGGTTCACGAATTTAATTTGTTCCGCGACTCTGGTCGCGACCCGAAATGGTCGCGACTGGAATCAAATTTTCCCATAAGGTTCAATGTAAATACAGTAATCCGTTCCGACCCCAAATTTGGTCGCCAACCGATTTCTGGTCACGACCCAAGTCAAATTTCCCCATAAGGTTCAATGTAAATACGGTTAATCCGTTCTGAACCATGTTTTTTTTTTAAAAAAACCGCAAAAATATGACACAAAGTACAGTACGAAGAGAGAGAAAGCTAACCTTGCTCGGGAGGGAAAATGGCCGTGCTTCCTGCTTGGAGGGAGAGTCCCCTCCCTACAAAAAGTCGCGACCACGTGGCACGGGAGGGAAAATGGCCACGCTTCCTGCTTGGAGGGAGAGTCCCCTCCCTACAGGAAGTCGCGACCACGTGACACAGGAGGGAAAATGGCCACGCTTCCTGCTTGGAGGGAGAGTCCCCTCCCTACAGGAAGTCGCGACCACGTGACACGGGAGGGAAAATGGCCACGCTTCCTGCTTGGAGGGAGAGTCCCCTCCCTACAGGAAGTCGCAACCATGTGACACGGGAGGGAAAATGGCCGCGGATCCTGTTCGTCACCCGATCCGGCGTTTGCGACCGGAGGTAAATTTTTGCGGCCTGAGCTGGTCGTGACCCGAATTGTTCGTGAACAGATGCGTTTGTGAACCGAGGTTCCACTTATATGTATTATATTGCACTGATAACAGATAGTGGACATTTGGTCCTATTTTATGCCTGGGAAACACTAAGACATAGATTACTAGCCCAAGACAGTAAGCAAAACTGCTAAGACATACCAAGCCATTGCAACCTTCCTTTTCTTCACAGTCTTAGAATGAAGAAGCAAAAGTTCCAAATGATTTTATCTAAAACCATTAAGCACTGACTCTCATGTCCATTTCCAGAATACTAAAACCAGGAAATACTTTCTACTCTCCCCCCCCACCACCAATATATATATAAATCCATTATGTCAATTTTCTTCTGTCAGCTGTTTGGGGAAAAAAGGATTCTTTTTTCATAGTTTCTTCGTTTTAGTATAGGCAGTCTGTTTATTATCCAGTCCCATTCTGAACTTTATGCGCTTGGCCTCTTAACTTTCCAAGAACATGGAAAGAAAAGTATGTAAAGGCTGTCCCTTCCTTATCATGAATTATAACAATTTCAGGAAGCCATTGCCTCCAAGCGCATACTTAACTATGGAATAGTGATTCATTAATATAAGTAAGGGCTTAAACTGACAGGCATTTTTCTGCACAAAAAAGTATTCTATGTCTGCATTACATTAGCCGCCAGAGAAAGGATGTTTTAAAAGGAGATCAGCAAATTGCCAACCCAATGAAAAAAAGTTCTTTGTTAAAGTATATTAAGGGTATAAACAGCAAAAAAAAAAAAAAAGAACACGTCTTTTTTCCTGGAATTTAATCCCACTCTCATTTTAAATTTTTACTGATTTCCCAACAGTGGGCTTTCACACTGGTTCCTTTTCTTTTTCTTATTTCAAGCCTTTAATTTATTTAACTTAACTATAGCTTTTTTCTTTTCTCCATTTTGCTTATCCCTGCATGAAGGGTATGAATGTAATAGTAGCTTGAGAGCAGGGGTTCCAGATCTGGGCTGCAAAACTCCTGATGACCATTACACAGTACAGAGTTTTCTGTGTCTCTGTCTAAGTGATCATCCAGATTGTTTTTATCTCAGGTGTGGTAGCCCTACCTGGGAGAAGTAGAGAGCAAGGGCATAGTAAAAACTGCCCATTAGTATCTAAGATTGCTTTCCTATGCATATAACACTAAGCTAGGTTTCTTTCTAACTTAGGTTTGTGTAAAAACACATCAAGTGACCAATCATTTATTTTTATGATAAGCCATAACTTGGAACTGATTTATCTTGACTTTTATTTATATATTTTATTTAACATTTATCCATGTTAAAACCAAATGTGGTTATTACATTTTGAGCCAGAATCCTAGTTTATATCTTGTTTGTTCTCATGTCTTATGTCATAAGTACAGTACTGTGCAAAAGTTTTAGGCAGGTATGAAAAAATGCTGTAAAGTAAGAATGCTTTCAAAAATATATATTGTAATTGTTTATGTTTATCAATTTACAAAATGCAAAGTGAGCAAACAGAAGAAAAACCCAAATCAAATCAATATTTGGTGTGACCACCCTTTGCCTTCAAAACAGCATCAATTCTTCTAGGTACACTTGCACACAGTTTTTGAAGGAACTTGGCAGGTAGGTTGTTCCAAACATCTTGGAGAACTAACCACAGATCTCCTGTGGGTGTAAGCTGCCTCAAATCCTTCTGTCTCTTCATGTAATCCCAGACAGACTCGAGGATGTTGAGATCAGGGCTCTGGGGGGGGCCAGACCATCACTTCCAGGACTCCTTGTTCTTCTTGATGCTGAAGATAGTTCTTAATGACATTGGCTGTATGTTTGGGGTCATTGTCCTGTTGCAGAATAAATTTGGGGCCAAACACACACCTCCCTGATGGTATGGCATGATGGATAAGTGTCTGCCTGTATTTCTCAGCATTGAGGACACCACTGATCCTGACCAAATCTCCAACTCCATTTGCAGAAATGCAGCCCCAAACATGCAAGGAACCTCTACCATGCTTTACTATTGCCTGCAGACACTCATTATTGTACCACTCTCCAGCCCTTCAGCGAACAAACTGCCTCTTGCTACAGCCAAATATTTCAAATTTTGACTCACCAGTCCAGAGCACCTGCTGCCATTTTTCTGCACCTCAGTTCCTATGTTTTTGTGCATAGTTGAGTCACTTAGCCTTGTTTCCACATCGGAGGTATGGCTTTTTGGCCACAGTTCTTCCATGAAGACCACTTGTGGCCAGACATCTCTGGACAGTAGATGGGTATACTTGGGTCCCACTGGTTTCCACCAGTTCTGTGCTGATGGCACTGCTGGACATCTTCTGATGTCAAAGGGAAGTAAGCATGATGTGTCTTTCATCTGCTGCATTAAGTTTCCTTGGCCAACCACTGCATCTACAGTCCTCAACATTGCCTGTTTCTTTGTGCTTCTTCAAAAGAGCTTGAACAGCACATCTTGAAACCCCAGTCTGCTTTGAAATTTTTGCCTGGGAGAGACCTTGCTGATGCAGTAGAACTACCTTGTGTCTCATTGCTGTGCTAAGTCTTGCCATGGTATATGACCTGTGACATGAAACCATCTTCTACAACCTCACCTTAGTAGCAGAATTTGGCTGTTCCTCACCCAGTTTTAAGCCTCCTACACAGCTGTTTCTGTTTCAGTTAATGACTGTGTTTCAACCTTCATACGAAATTGATGATCATTAGCACCTGCTTGGTATAATTGGTTAATCATACACCTGACTCTAAACCTACAAGATCCCTGACTTTGTGCAAGTGTACAAAGTGTGCAAGTATAAGAATTGATGCTGGTTTGAAGCCAAAGGGTAGTCACACCAAATACTGATTTGATTTAGATGCTTCTTCTGTTTGCTCACTTTGCATTTTGTAAACTGATAAACATAAACAATTACAATATATATTTTTGAAAGCATTCTTACTTTACAGCATTTTTTCACACCTGCCTAAAACTTTTGCACAGTACTGTACATGGAGGTACAAAGAACAGTCCAAAAACAACCCTTCTCATGTGAGAATGCTTGAGAATTTACAAGATTCCATTATTCTCATCTCTCTCAACACTGCTTTGAGCACTCCCAGATAAAAATTAAAAATGACCAAAATCTCATGATATATCCATCATGAGATTTTGGCCATTTTTAATTTTTATCTGGGAGTGCTCAAATGCCCAATAAATCCCTGCCTTTAGATAAAAAAGCAAGAAGGCAACGTTCAGTCTCATTCCTCAGCAGCATACTCCTTTCCTGGTTTATATTTTCTCCAATTAGAGTGGAATGGTGCAAAGTCCTTTGATACCCCTGAGTACATACTTTGAGGTTGGCTATGGCTACCCAGCTTTTAAGTATTCTTCACCAAGAGCTCATCCCTTTGTGCTGACTGCCTCAAAAGATCACATGAATGTCACATGATGTCAGACTTTTGCTCTCTTCTGCTCCTTATTCAGTTTTTCTGTGGGGTGTATCTACATTGACTTTCCTGTTCACAAATCTATAAGGATTTTAGCTAACTGATTATAAAACTGGACTTGTCATAGTTTGGTTTTTGTCATGAGTGCAACTGTGGCTTTCAGGCAATATAAGCTAACTTCTATGGGTAATAATGTGTTCTTCCATCAACACATGAGTCCTTGAACTCCAATCCAAAGCCTAAGAAGGGGTGTTCCAATAGTCCAGGTTGGTGAGATATGGATTAGACCCAGCTTTCTTGGCTTTTTCCAATATCTTCTTGGTCATCTTATAGCAGATTCCACTTTCTCACTATTTTGGGGTTAAGCATTTCTCCTGGGAAGCCCTACATTCTTCTGATATAAATTGTGTATCAACTATTCCATTGTAAGCATCCTTATGACTGATAACAAAAAGATTTGTTATCAGGAAGTGAATGTATTTCCCCCAATTTGGAAAAATAGTCCACAGTCATAAGTCATATATTCTTCTCCAGCTATGTAAAGAAAGGGTCAACTTGTTATCTTGTGGGAATTCAGGATCTTCTTCTGCTACGTGTTCCACAGTGACTTGTACATCTTGTACTATGTTTTGCATTATTTCAGTTGTTTATTCATACCAGGCCAGTATACGCATTGTTGTGCTTTTTGAAGACAGCTTTCAATTCCATCTGTCCAGCTGCAGGCCTCAGGAGGTAGAAGTCCTGAATACAATCATTCGGAAAGATGAGTGTGACAAAGTGTCTGCAAGCATGCCAGGTTAATTTGTCAGACATATCCACTCTGGTTTGGACATGAGTTGGGCAGAGTCTGCAGTGATAAGCAAGACAAGGTTGTGTGCTATTATCTGGGATTCTTCTGAGCTTATAGAGCCCATGCTGTATCGTATGAATCCCACCACCAGTGGGCTGGATTCATTAATTGCTGGTGGATTACCTTTGCCAGGATCAAAAGTACCCCTCTTGCTAGTGTTGTCTTCCTTGGCATGGTATCTTCCTGGACTATCTGCAAGAGTTTGAAGTCAGTGTCACCATTTTACATGAGTTCCATTGGACTTGTTCCAGTGCTTGACTCCATAATTGATCCAATGCTCTCCCCTATGTTATTTAACATCCATATGAAGCCACTTGAAAGAGGTCAACTATTAGTTTGGGTTGAAGTATTATCAGTCTGCTGACAATATCCAATTTGTATTGCCTTCCTAGGCAAAGCTGGAAATGCTGTGGAAAGCTTGACCCAGTGACTGGTTTTGCTCTTGGGGGAAAACAAGTTCAGATTAAATCCTACCAAGACTCATGTTAATTGTAGTAGTTACTCTAAACAGGATTGTTCTCCAGACAAAGGAATTGACTCAAGACTTGGCAGTCCTCTTGAATTCACAGTTCCTGCTTAAACATCAGGTGGTGGCCTCTTGGAAGGTCTTTGGTGAGCCATTTGTGACTTTACCTGGAGCAGATGCCATGGCAATGATAACTAATGCATTGATCACCATATGGCTGGATTACTGCAACACAGCCTTACAAGATGTCCCAGAAACTGCAACTGGTTCAGAATGCAATGACTGCTGTCAGGGGAATCCTACCATTGCAGGATAACAGCAATTCTGAGGTTTCCGATGGCACTAGTTACCCATATGTTTCCAGGGCCAATTCAAAGTGCTACAAAATCTGTTTACAGCACAGCATTAGGTTACATTAGGCCTTGACAAAATTGATTCTGCCAGTTGAAGCAGCTTGAGAGGGCCTGCTGAGAGTCACCATGGGAAGTAAATGGGACTTGGTTAGGTGGCAGTTATGCTCTGGAACATCCTTTTCCCAGAGATACTCACAGTGCCCTCTCTCCTTGTTGTATTCATTAGTGTGTATGCGTGTGTGTGTAATTTTTTAAAAAATTGTTGCTTTCAACTTTTCTGTCTTGGTACACCTCCCAGATACTCATGATTGGGATGGTCTGCAAATATTGTAAATAAGTAAATTCATTAATTTATATTTTTTATATTCGCCTGATTGCTTGCTGTTTCCTGTTTGATCAGCCACTTTTCTTTTTTGGTGCTGCTCATTTTTCCTGGCTATGTCTATTTTTGAATGCAGCCCCCTATATTCCCCACAAAACTGAATGAAACTCTCAGTCAAAAGCATTGCTGGGTCCCTGATGTCGATGATGATGATGACGATGATGATAATGATGTAACAGCCATATGTTTAATTCTTGCAAATATACTGTATGTTCAGTCAAAAATATAATATTTGAATAATAGAGGGTGAATATCCTCTATATTGCTATATAGGCTATATTGGTATAGCCTATATATTCCAAATATACATAATTTGAATGACAAAGCTGCAGTAGAACTTCCTTTTTTTTCCTTCAGAAGTTACAAAGAAAAGTTGGAAAAGTCACTTCTGAGCAAAGGGGGTTGAACCAAATACACTGGTCCATCTCTTCAATGCCCGATCATCTGACTGCAGGCTCAAAAGAGAGCACCTCACTGGCTTCTCTTTCAGGAAGCTTCACAAGGCACCAGAGAGCAGGAAAGAACCGGATATGATTTGTCTCCTCCCTTCTTACCTAGCCAAGTCACCAAGATTTAAATTTATCTAAGCCTAGTGTTGATTTTTCACATGCTTTGGATTATCAATAACAAAATGTTTTCAGAAATCAGACTGATGTCTGAATGCTTTTTAGGCACAATGTTAGAATAAGATATCATAACATAATTCTCATTTCATGTTAGTCACAGGCATTGTAGGGCCTCTACAGTCCTGGAAAAGGTGCTGATTCATAGCCTAAATGAAAGATGAGCAGCAGTGGTTGGAATACTGTACAGGAGAAAACCTCATGGGAAGGAGATCTAGTTTTCACTCCAAAACTGAAGCTGAAATACTTCTCTTATTCCTCCCACCTCACTGCCCTGGAAGAGACTTCTCACTTGGGAGAACTCTTAGCTGATCCATCCAGTTCCACGAGGTGTTTTGTTTTGTTTTGTTTTTTTAAGTTCATTTCAGGCTCAGCTTGATGCTCCCAGGTGGCAGTTTAACACTAACTTTTCAATCAGAGTGTGACTCAATCAGGCACAGAGTAACAACAACAACAACAACAACAACAACAGGGACCATTAACATGTAAAGTTGCATGCCAGCAGGAAAGAGAGGAAATGGAGGCAGAGGGAAATCAAGAATGCCCACTGAGAGGTGTGAGGAATGATGGGGAGGGAAAAGATAGAGGATAATTACTGGATTTGAATGGGAATCCAATACTGGTATTTAACAAATACTACAAATGCCAATATTCCACACCATTGCTTAAAGAGAGGTGGCAGGTAATGTTCATTTAAAAAAAGAATTTGTTGTTTATATTAAAAAAAACATATTTGTTACAGGTTATTATTGATTTTATGAACTTCCCAATTTGCATAATTTGTTGAAGATGGTGGGAGGAATGAAGGTGACATCTACACATTATTTGCAGGAAAGGATTGTTGATACATGTTTGTGACCACATTTTCAAAGCATTTTAAAGGGGGAGCAAGGCAGAAGAATTTCAAGCAATGTGGCCAATTTCTTTTCAGTTCTATTCATGAAATAATTTTCTGGACCTTTTTCTTTTTATTATTACCATTATTACCAATTTTGAAATTATAATATGTTGTTAATACTGTTATATATATCTACTATATATGGGTCCCAATATCAGATTCAGAAAATTGATCTTGAAAAACACGATGACTGATGGTAGTAAAGGCAGCTGAGGGGTCCAAGGTGCGCTCCTCCAATATTTCTCTTTGGAAAGATCATCCCCCAAAATGACAAAGGCAATTTCTCTTCCAAACTGAACCCAAAGTTAGACTGAATAAATTTAGCTTCATCCAAAAGTGTCTGAATTTTGACCACAGCCATTTGCTTCAACACCCTATTGAAGAACAGAATATTAGCAACAGGCCCATAATTATTCACTACTCTTGTGGCCAAGCAAGACTTCTTCAGGAGAAGTCTTGATGACAGACTTTCAAAGAGGTTGATGCCCCTATCTTTCTAATTAAGGAAGAATTAACAATCTCCTGGATCCAACTAGCCATCTTCTCTTTACTAGGTCTAACCAACCAAAGCAGGAGTGAACATACAAGAAGTTTGTCAAACTTATTCAAGGGCTTTCTTTGCATCCCCAGTCTCAACAACTGGAAACCACCCAGTACAAACGAATGGTCTGGATGTAACTGTGCTAATCATGTAATCAAAGCCATGCCAAATGGGCATGACATTACCTTCAAAGGTAATCATGCAAATTTATCACCATAGGCTGCTGGGGCTATAATCTGGTCTCTTTCAAGGTCCGAACCTTACTGAAACATTCCCATTGCTGCAAAAAATGCAGTAGAGGAGAAAAAGAACTACTTCTTTATTGCCCTCAGCCCTAAAGTGTAGTTCAAAAATTAGGAGGTTGGACTGGATGAACTCCAAAGTCCTTTCCTTCATTCTCTAATTCTTAAGTTCCACCAGATGCAGTGTAAGATTTCCTTCATTTATATTCCAGCTGTTATCTCTTGCTTCATTGCTCTCAGCCCAAGGTATACCAAGGAGCTAATTTGGCTCTGACAAATAGGGGAAGATCCAGTGTCAATTATCTGGGTCAATTCTGTGTTCCACAGGGTGACCAGAGCTTCACCACAAACACTAACCATATCAAGTAGAAAATGCCCTAAAGGCCTCCAGAAACCATTGCGGTCAATTAGCCTCTGGGGGCATACCATCCTAAGTGGTTTTCCATACTTGCAGAAGGAAAAAGCCATCAAAGGCCTACAACTGAACACTGTGAGAGGGATAGATACTAGGAGTTAATTCTCATGTTAGATGTGATTAAACATAGTAAAATTACATTTAAATAAAAATGCCAACCAAATACCCAACAAGTGTCCAAGCTGACTCTCGAGTGCCTAAAGATTCCAAAAATAAAAATAGAAAATATAGCGTGATTGCTGTTTATTGTGAGGCTAAGAATATACTATCATACAAGTAGATATGGATGTAAATACAGTGCTCAACTAAAATAAAAGTAGTATAATTGACAAAAGAAAGGATCTTACTCCTTTTCAGCTTAGCTGATGTGATGGAATGGTTTGATGAAGGCCGCGCTTGGGGAGATAAGCATTTCCTTAGCCCCCAGCAGGAGCATGGGAAGGTTAAGAAAATGAGACTGGCACCACCCTAAGGAATTCATGGTGTTTTGGCTGGCTGGCTTGCAAAGTTTAGATTCAGTCTGGAGAGATTCTGTCTTTGAGGTGGAAGCTAATAAATGGAACAGAACTGTATTTGTACTGTCTCGTGGAGTTCCTTGGGCTGAACCCGACAGCTGCTCACATTAAGCAGAATGGTGGTGGTTTCATTGCTCTTCAGTTCTGGGGTCTGCTTTCCTTAGTTAGAATACTGGAATACAAGAGCCTCTAGGGCTTTCTCTTTTTTTACACACACACACCCCATCTATAAAGTGAAGGTAAAAACATCTCTAAAGAAGTTATAAAAACCAGTTATTTCTGAAATATCTGGATCCACTGATTAACATTTCCAACAAAAGACTGCAAATAGAATTTTTCCCCAGTATTTGCCTGACCAAAATAGGCATCTATCATGAGAGTTGTTTGTGACATTTTGTGATATTCCTTCTCCCTGATTTATTATTAGTTTTTATTCCTGTTCCACATTCCATCCCTATTTTAAGCCTTTGGGGGATGCAAAATATGATGAATGCTAGAGGAAGAAAACCAATGGCACAGGTTGATCTTTCCTGAAACCTGACAAGGAAGATCAGCCTTGCTGGAACAAATGGGTTTGGGTCTTTTAACTCTCCCTGGCATTGCGAGGTAAGGCCTGACCCTGTTGCTCCCACTGCTGGGGCTTTAATCAGCCTGAAATCCCCTCACTGGTGGCTGGGCAGAGAGGAGATCCAGGGCCCAGACTGCCCTGATCTAATGCAGCTCAGCCGCAGTCCTTAAGCAGCCAGTTTTATCAGAGATTATTGCTGCACTTACACAGGGCACCTGCGAAATGCTATGCTTTAGAAGGGATTAGAGCTGAAGGAAACAGTGCTTCAAATGAGAAATAGCACGAAGGATGTGGAGAGACAAGAGGGGGGTGGGCTGGGCTGGGCAGAGGTTAGCCGTTGTTCCTTCTCTTCCATGTTGCTGCCATCTTGCCTCTGTTTTCCACCCTCGGCCTTGCTTCCCAACCAACATCACCTGGCCCAGCTGCAACTCTAAAAAGGACAAATTCATGCAAGCCAATTTTGGGCATGTTTTCTGCGAAGTCCACTGGATGCATCCTTCATGTTAACTTGAACACTGTCTGCTACATACATCCCCCCAGTTGTTTGATTGATTTTAAAGCGAGATAAATGCCATGCAGTGCTAATAACACTGCTTGGAAACAATTTTTCCCCAAACGTACAAACATTACACTTTTTATAAGAAAAAGTGCAGTTTTAAAATAGTTTTTCAAAATCTAATTTAACCGAATTACTAATTTATGCTAACTTTTACTGGATTTTTTTATGCTTGTTTTTTAGTACTTTTAATTTGTAGTCATCTTTTTAGAATGAAATCTCAGAATTTAAGTTTTTCTGAGCCTATCTGTGGAATAAAGTCCCCCCCCCCTTTTTTTTTCCTTGCCGAATCTGTGTCCCAAATTGTCTTGGTCTCTGTGGAGGATACATAAGACAGACATATTTAAATAAGCAAACAGGCAATTAAAAGACTTCTTCTTGTCCAGGGTGACTCACAATGTGATCTACTACTATTCTACTACATCTGCACAATGGAGGATACAGCCAGACAGCCTCACTGAACTACAGTTATCCATTCCTTAAGCCAACAAAAAATATGCTGGTGTAAAATTGCTGCTCTGATGGCCAAGTTCTATTCTGCCTATGAAATGAGGCCAGAAAATAGTACTGTTCTTACAGTTTTCGTGTAAGAGAGTCAGGGGGAATTATTAGTGGATTCTCCTGAGTTGTGTTTCCTCTCCAAGGGAAAAGCAACCACTGTTGTGGGATGGGATGGGATGGGATGGGATGGGATGGGATGGGATGGGATGGGATGGGATGGGATGGGGCTTGGTCAGAGTAAGCAGGTGCTTGGCATAGCAGGTTTGCCCAACTAACAGATAGCAGGCACAGAGGTGCTCTCTGGCTGCATCTTTTCAGTTGAGCTATTTCTGAACACGGTCTAGAACACTTTTGATAAGGCTAAACCCATGTCCAAATATACCACAGCTGGGAGAGGGTTGGCAAGGAGGAAGAACATGGGCTGACGCTGGTAGGAAATGGAGCTCTCCTGATTCTCCAAGAAGCTCCCTCTCTCTTCTGCATTTGCCATCTGGCAGCCAAACTAATTTTGGACACAGGTTTAGCACTCTTTCAAAAGAGCCCCTAACTTGTGTATTTAAGTAACCTGCAGAAGACTTGACCGGCCCTTCAGAAAGCCTCTCTAATCTCTTCTGCAACCCCCCACAAAAAAAATGGCCATCAGCACCCAGCAACTGGAGAGGAGGTGGTATGCCCATAGCAGCCTAAAGTAGTTAATAGGACCTAGACATATTTAAGTCCCTGACCATGTCAATGAAATAAGCAAGATTGTTTCCATTGCAGAACTTGTACTATGAAAAGAGGAAAAATTATTTAAGACTGGAATGACTAAAAACAACTCTACTCCTCCTATATTTTGTTTTCTGCCTTCTATATGTCTTATCTGATAAAGGCTACGCTAGCATAACATTCTAATCTATAAACCATGCTTAGCAGATCATAATGGCCATGTTAACATATCATAGCAAAGAAAGAAACCATATACAGTTTAACTTGGTGGCCTTGTTCATATAACATGCTAAGACATAATGTGGCTTGTTTGATTCTAGTCTTTGAACCACAGTTTATGATTTAGCATGCTGTAAGAACATAACCAAAGAGATATTGGAAACCCAGTGTCAACTACTTAAAATGTAGCTAACTTAAAAGTTAAGGCAATTTGACAGTTGAGCCAGTTACCTCTGTGCTGGGTAGAGAAAGGCAAATGTTGAGTGGGGAAGCTCTAATTTGGATTCCTGCACTGAACAGGGGTTGGACTTCATGGCCACAGTTGCCCTTTCCAACTGTAGGGTTCTAATAGTGGGATTTCCATGGACTTCAAGTGACTTATTCCTTCAGCTTAACCTACAAAGTGGGAACATCACTGAAATCATCTTTCTTGACTGAGCTTCAGATTTGTTTGGAGACATAGTGAAAATCATATAATGTGGCATTAAAAGTAAGAGAGTTGTGTAATACTCTTAATGGGATTAGTTATACCTGAATATTCTTTAACTGCCCCATCATATACAGGGTAATTAAAGAGAATTAAAATACCTCTTTTTAAGTAGTAATAATCCAACGAAAAATATATTTTGGTTTTCCAGTGTTTTGAAATAATTAACCTATAAATTATCAATAAAAACAGAAACAATTTCTTATGTTGGATCTGTATTTAGAAAACATGGATAGTAAACAAAGCTCACCATTCATTACAAAAGACTGTCAGGAGATTTTTCCAACTTTTCAAAAAAAAAAAAAAAGCTTTGACCCAAACACTGAATAATTGGGCATTGCCACCAAACAAAATAATATGTACCAAATTATATTGTCATATAGCTTTTGTAATCTATTGAACTTGATACTTTTACTTTTGTCTGTCTTTGCAAATTGAATAAAAGGTGATAAAATTAAAAATATCCAGAGGAACCAAAATATATCATAGATTGAGGACTAAGGGTAAGAAGGAATAGTTTTAGGTTAGAGGCTCCCCTACTTAATGCTCATCATCATCTCCAGCTATCACAATGAAATCAGTCCTCCCTCCTTTTTTCTTCTTAGGTCGTGACATGGCCAGCACAACCTTGCCTGGCTACCCACCACATGTTCCACCAACTGGACAAGGCAGCTACCCAACCTCAACTCTTGCAGGAATGGTGCCTGGTAAGATTTTCTTGGCTTCCCATTTCAGTTTTCTTTAGACAAGTGAATATTTTTTAAAAAATGCCTTACTTGGAAGGGCGCTTCAGTAGGTTTGATTAGCTTCAGGGGTTTTTTGCTTGATGCTGTTTATTTGGTATCTTTCAGCTCTGATTTCCACTGTGATTAAGGAAATCAATCAGTTTTGTTTGCAGCCAAGCAATACATGGAGGTATAAATCCATCAATGGAGTGAGATGACCTCCCACTACTGCCCTGTGCTCCCCCAGCAACATTGAACACATGCAATCACATGTCTGAGCTTCTTCCTGCTTCATTCACATTATTTTAAACAATTAGAAAATTCTCATTTGGTCATGCAACTGAAGCAGGAAAAATTGGGACTTGATATGTTCATTTATACCCAATGGCAGTAGCATGGAATGTCAAGTGGGAGGAGTCATTTACACCCCTTTCTAGGAGAGCTGCTAAGTGGATGGCTGAGTTGCAATATTATTTCTTTCTGGTGGATCCACCTTTCATGGTTTTCAACACCATGGGCCATCCTTTACATCCTTACACATTCTACCTTGGGCCTAATATATAATGTGCTGCAAGGATTTTTGCTACCAGTCTTTTCCACATTTCACTGGATGGGGTAATCAGAGATTCCAGCTGCAGATAGTCCAAGAGTAGCACAGATAATGGGGGGGCGGGGGGGGGCGAGAGGGCATGTCAATGGCTGAGTCTGAATAAACAAAACCCTAAATTCCCTGAATCTGAAGTATCTCAGAAATGTCATTTCTTCCCCCACCAGTACACACACAGAGATCCCTTGTTATAAATTTGCCAGCTGCTACAGAAGCCGTCCTTCAAGCCCTCTGCCATTAAATGTATAACACGGAGAATTTAAAAAACAGGGCCTTCTTAATGGTGTCACTCAAGATTTGGAACAGCCGTCCAAAACAGCTCTGCCTAAACTTCATTATTTGCTTGTTGTCTGATCATTAGCAAATAAATCTCTGGATACCTTTTTTGAGTTATATTTTTTTTTTCTATTTTAGTCAATCTTAGTCATTTTTATAGTTAGTTTGCTATATATTTGTTTACTTTGGGTTTTCTTAGTAGCCCTATTTCTATTTTTATGTATATGATATTAAAATACATCATCAGATATCAGAGCAATGCCCCAAGTAATATATACACATTGTTGTGCTGCTGAGAAGCTTTATCTCAGAGAAATGGATTATGATCTAAGATGGCAACAAGATATTTATGGAGGTGCTTTTTATCCAACTCTCTGTTGGGTCACAGTTTTGTCTAAGGGTTATAAAAACCTGCATGTTTTCTTATGCATAATCAGTAAACCTTGTTTTTCCTTTCATTTAATCAATTTGATATTGAACTATAGCTGGTAGATCACTGCAATACTTGAAGAAATTGCTCCAGCAATACATTTTTCATTTCTAGGATTACAGGTGAAACTCGAAAAATTAGAATATCGTGCAAATGTTCATTTATGTCAGTATGGCAACTCAAAAGGTGAAACCAATATATGAGATAGACGCATTACATGCAAAGTGAGATATGTCAAGCCTTACTTTGGTGTGATTGTGATGATTATGGCGTACAGCTTATGAAAACCCCAAATTCACAATCTCAGAAAATTAGAATAGTGTGAAAAGGTTCAATATTCTAGGCTCAAAGTGTCCCCCTCTAATCAGCTAATGAATCCATAACACCTGCAAAGGGTTCCTGAGCCTTGAAATGGTCTCTCAGGCTGGTTCAGTAGGAATCACAAGCATGGGAAAGACTGCTGACCTGACAGTTGTGCAGAAAACCATCATTGACACCCTCCATAAGGAGGGAAAGCCCCAAAAGGTAATTGCAAAAGAAGTTGGATGTTCCCAAAGTGCTGTATCAAAGCACATCAAGAGAAGGTTATGTGGAAGGGAAAAGTGTGGTAGAAAAAGGTGCACAAGCAGCAGGGATGACCGCAGCCTGGAGAGGATTGTCAGGAAAAGGCCATTCAAAAGTGTTGGGGACTTTCACAAGGAGTGGACTGAGGCTGGAGTTAGTGCATCAAGAGCTACCACACACAGACGGATCCCGGACATGGGCTTCAAATGTCGTATTCCTCTTGTCAAGCCGCTCCCGAACAACAAACAACGTCAGAAGCGTCTTACCTGGGCTACAGAAGAAAAGAACTGGTCTGTTGCCCAGTGGTCCAAAGTCCTCTTTTCTGATGAGAGCAACTTTTGCATCTCATTTGGGAACCAAGGACCCAGAGTCTGGAGGAAGAATGGAGAGGCACACGATGCACGATGCTTGAAGTCCAGGGTGAAGTTTCCACAGTCTGTGTTGATTTGGGGAGCCATGTCATCTGCTGGTGTTGGTCCACTGTGCTTCATTAAGTCCAGGGTCAACGCAGCTGTCTACCAGGAGATTTTGGAGCACTTCATGCTTCCTTCCGCAGACGAGCTTTATGGGGATGCTGACTTCATTTTCCAGCAGGACTTGGCACCTGCCCACACTGCCAAAAGTACCAAAAGCTGGTTCAATGACCATGGGATTACTGTGCTTGATTGGCCAGCAAACTCGCCTGACCTGAACCCCATAGAGAATCTATGGGGCATTGCCAAGAGAAAGATGAGGGACATGAGACCGAACAATGCAGCGGAGCTGAAGGCCACTATTGAAGCATCCTGGTCTTCCATAACTTATACTTTGCAGAGGTCCGATATTGTTCTATTTCCAATCCTTGTGTTATTGATGTCATGTAATATTCTAATTTTTTGAGATTGTGAATTTGGGGTTTTCATAAGCTGTATGCCATAATCATCACAATTGTACCAAAGTAAGGCTTGACATATCTCGCTTTGCATGTAATGCGTCTATCTCATATATTGGTTTCACCTTTTGAGTTGCCATACTGACATAAATGAACATTTGCACGATATTCTAATTTTTCGAGTTTCACCTGTATTTCCATGAACAAAACTACAACATACTCAGAATAAATAGTTGAGTTGTCTATGCTGTGTGCAATATCTCCAGACTCTAAGCCTGTGTCACTGGCTAACTAAACCAGGAATCTCCCCACCTAGAGCAGCTTCCAACCGTGGCATCCATGGGAGGGGTGTATGTGATAAAAAAGGCACATTGGCAGAGGCAGCATTGCAATGGAAGTCCCATCCTTTCTGTACATGAGTGCAATATCAACACCCATACAAAAGAGACAAGGCTTACACTGCAATGCTGCATCCACCATCTCTCCTTTCTTGACACACACATGGACACTGCTGGCTTCTGACATCACACAGTCATCATGGAGGCCATAGCAGCATAACTATAGTTGGATAACTTAGGGGACACCAGAAGTTCATTAATGGAGAAATGGCTGCATGATAGTTCACAGTGGTTGATGGATAGCTGGCAGCTCTCTGTGTATTTGAATGAAATGTCCATGAGAGCTAGAAGCAGCAAGAATGAATCTGAATAAATAGAAATTTATAATTTGGAAAAGAGAGAGCAAATAAAATGATGAGAATTTTCACTCTGAAGGTTCAGACCCTCTTTTCAGGGATTTGAGGAAGGTATGTTGCATGAAAAGAAATAATATTTATTGTTTATTATCACTTAAGCTCTACATATACTGTCATTAAAAAAATACATTGTGCCCAGTACTCTGTCACTCAAAGAACACTAAAACCTGGCAGAGCAGTCCCTCTAATGTTGGAATGCCCATATAAAACCTGTTTCTGCATTATTGCTAATGAGACTGATGAATAAGTGACCAAGCCTGCAATGTCCAGGGCGCCTTTTGCATTCTCTGTTATCCTACAGGTAGCTGGCCTTTCCCGATTTCTTCCTCTCTGGCATTTTTTCTGGAGCATTTTGAGCTTCAGCAGAAAAGCTCCAGGGCTGCCATGAGCAGGTCACAGCCCTGGCCTTCTCCAAAGAGAGTAGTTAAACAGAATCTAGCATTGATGAGGAAATTACATGTTTCATTAGTGATCAGGAAAGGAGATAACTGGTTCCTCTTGGTCGCAATTGAGCTCAAAAGCTCATTATCCTGCAGCTCGTTTCCTTTAACTCCTTGTCAATAAACATTGTGCACATATGGTGCTTCTGCCTTCCCTTGACTGGTCTGGAGAGAGAGGAAGAGTGAGTGAGAAGTTCTTTACTTAACCTGCACTTCAGAATAAATGTAGAAACAAATTGAGTGACAATATAGAAAAATAAAGGAAGCATTTAAGCCCCCTTTTACATAAATGGGCCTTGTACCTTCCACCTGACTTCTATTGGGAAAGAGCCTGTTGCTTTCTTATTGGGGGTTCTGCTTAGTTTCAACTACCCCAAGGTGAGAAACCTTTTACAACTGCCCTCTCTGCTGGCTGCAGTTTGTCACTAGACAAGTCGTGATCTTTCTTAGAGGATTCTTAACACAAACTCCAGAGTAAGTTGCACCTTAAAACCCTTTATTACATTAATGTATTAGACTGAACTTTCTCCCAGTTCTTCATTTTGTCTCCTTTGCCAGTCTACCCTTAAGACCTTCCTGTTTGCTGCAGTGTCTCTTGGGACTTGTAGAATTGCACTACAAGATGCCCAGTAGATCTTAGCCAGTTTAATTACTTTCCTTTTGTCAGGCACTGATGTAACTTTGTTCTCCTTCCCTCTTGTGAATCTTGTGAATGACGCTTACCCTCCTTTGTTCTTCCCAGGGAGTGAATTCTCAGGCAATCCTTACAGCCATCCTCAGTATACAACCTACAATGAGGCCTGGAGGTTCAGCAATCCTGCATTACTAAGTGAGTATCTCCTAAGGTCTGCTGTATCCCTTTCCATCCCTTCCTGTTGCCCTCCTATTTGTCTCTTTGCTTTCTTTTTCCTATTTGTTTCTATCTTACTGGGGACTAAGGGGATCCCCTGAATGACTTCACAACCCACCCTCCCACCTGGGCTTTTGAAAAAGTATCATGTGATGCACCTGATCCCAAAGGGTTTGGAGTCTGAGCCCCATGTTACTTTCTCCCAAGATAGCTCATGTTTTCTTATAAATCCAATTATAAATTTATAAATTCAGGATGCCTGCTTTCCTTTCTTGGGGCAGTCCAGGACTATTGTTGGGATTGTGTTGCTTTAATTACATTTTTTACTCAAAATATTCTAAATCACATTTCTGTCTGTCAAAGCCTCCATAGTGACCTACAGTTTTTTAAAATATTACAAATCAAATCATAACAAAATGAAAGCAAAACCAAAGCATTCTTTAAAACAATATTGGAATCAGAGGCCCTCAAAAATTTCACAAAGTAATAAAAAAATCTGCAATCTAAAATTGTAGAAACAGAGTCAACCTGACTGTCTATGGGAGGGAATTTTATCGTCAAGATGCTGTGTAGAAAATGTCTACTTGTGTGACCACCAGGTAGCTTCTCTTGATGGTGGAATATACAATGGGACTTTTACTTATGGAGACAAGTGATGACAATCCCATATGGGAAACATTCTGATCCCAAGCCATTGAGAGTTTTATAAACCAAAACAAATACCTTGAAAAATTGATACTGTGTATAATTGGTTCAAGATTACCAATATATAGTTTCTAAACAATGTGTTATGCAAGAGTCTGGCCAGCTACATTTTCCAACAGCCTGAAGTTTGAATGCAGCATAGCTATTATGCAATATACTACATCACAGTGTATAATATGGCCAATATTGGCCAAGTATACAGTTTGCACATGAACTAAAACTTCTTCATAAGAAATGCAACTTCATCCAAAGCAATTTGTGTTTCTAATCCCATGTTGGCTTATCTGTTGAATAAAAAACTTCATTTTTTTTCTGGATGGAAATGCACTTTATTTGTCCAAATCTAATCCCTCTACATCCAAACTATGATTCAGAATCTTATCAGATAGAAAAGAAAAAGAGCATAGCTATTATAAGCCTAGTGACAGGACACAGAACAAGTAAGATAGCTGCATCAATGAATTGCTCCTGATGCATTTTTAAACTACTGTGGCATCTTAAAAACTAACACATGTATTGCTGCAATACCTTTTGTGAGTCATCACCCACTTCATCAGTTACATAAACCTGTGAGACACATATTCATGATACACATGTAGCTATTGTTGGAATGCTAAGAATTTAAAGCAAAAAGTCAGGTGATTACAGTTCTGTCTCTCCTGTTCCCGTTCCTCGTGGCCCCTTTCCATGGCTTCTCTCTATACTGCTCCTGCTGTGTGTGTGTGTCCATGCATATCACAGAATTATCCTCCATGCATCTGATGATCTGATGAAGTGGACTGTGATGCACTAAAGATTGGACCATAATAAATATGATAACCTTTAAGGTACCAGACAAGGTCCCAGGTTCAAAAGATTAAATGACTATCATGCTAAGAAAATTTAAATATGGTTTTTTGTCAAGGGAAACTGAAATAAAAAATAAAACATATATTTAAATTATAGTACTAGCAATCATGTAAAAACAATTTCTATCCATGGTTTAATATAGCGCATTCCATTACTGTGTATTACAAAGTTGAACAAGGTATTTAAAAACTATTTAATATTCTATACACTGATGCATTAACTTTGAAAGCTACACGTTCACTATAATCTAACAATTCAAAATGTAATGTTTTACTTCCTTTTAACATTGACTAGAAAATATCCTAACTGGATTAATTTCCAGCTTGCTTAAAACAACTTGCTGCTCCTCAACTGGGAATGAAGAATTCTAACCTGGTGCCTTAACCACTATACCAAAGATATGATTTATACCATCAAGCCTCCAATACATACTGCCATTTTCTAAATAATTCCTTCTACAAAACAACAACCCATAACTAAGTGCACTAGGTCTGTGCAACACTTTGTTTGAAAGGGAAATGGAGACTTAGAGCATGCAGGAATGTTTACATTGTACCTGCTGATAACTCCTTAAAGTAGCTGCCCTGCGAACAAGATGTATTTGATCTAAGGAGACCCTGTCGGATGCTGTGTGTGTGCCACGCATGCTCTGAAGCACCTTTTCCCCTTCAAATCTGTAGAGCTTCATAGCCCTAAACAGCATTACTTAGACCCACCAAAATGGCTGAAGTACATTACCACATCCCAGACAGAATTGTTTCCCTCAATGGGACTGATTATGCTTACCATCCTATAGTCCTGTAGTTGTATCTTTTTCTGTTAGTAAATAGAACACTCAGGCAACCTAGAATGTGTTCCCCACCTTCACTAAATCAAAATAAAGGTTGATTTTAGTTCCTATAATGGATGCCCATTGACATCTACTACTATGCCATTTTTAGCTGACGTCTTTGCATTCTCCACCCCTAGAAGCACTCATTCAAGCAGAAGCCAAGTGTCACTACCATCTAGCAGAAAGTTTACTTTGGGAGGGCTTAACATAGAATGCCACCCTCAGGATCTAGTCTTTGTGCTCTTTCTCATTCATAAGGCCTGTGACTGGCCTTAATTAATCAAGTTCACTCTAAGGTGTTCTGTACCTTCAGGTTTTCTCTCTCTCTGCTTTTTTTTTTTTTTTAATATTCCCCTTGATGAAGATGGGTGGGTTCTTTATTCCTTAATTGAGAAAGTGGACAGAACATCCACTGCAGTGAACACTCTCCTGAGCAACCAAGTGTCCAGAATTTCTCTAGAGATAGGTCCTAGTCTGAGATTATAGAGATTTACCACTTTTATCACATGACCACAAAGGGCCTGTTCCAAGTCTAAAGACAGAGGTGAGAAAGTTTGGCTATTTGCTAAAGAGGGAGGGAGAGGTTCCATTCCATTCCCAAAGCTCTATTTTGACGTTCTTCTGACTGTCCTTTTAGATGATCTCTCCTTGCTTTAGCTCAGCATGACCCACTGTAGACAACTTCTCCTGTATTTTTGTTCTGCTCTTTTGATAAGATCCACTGGGTCACACCACTTCTATGGGTGTCTCAAAGTTCCCCAATAATTGTTTATGTGCTCAGTTTGATGGAGACCAAGTTCCATACAACCCATTCTCTTTTTCTCCACTCAGCCTCTGCCTAACCTAATCAGGACCTCAGAGGCCTAACTCTGTGATTTTACCACCAAACTAAAAGGCTGAAAATTAGCTGACTTTGGGCCAGTCCTGTCACTGAATCCAATACTCCCCTTTTCATCAAGACATTTTATATAAACAAGTGGCCAAGGGGTTTTACATTCACATTCCCCCCACACTTTGGGGTGGGGGTGAGAATGTGGCTGCTCTTTCATCTCATTTTGAATTAAGGCAGGGCATGCTGGAGTTGTCCTCCCTACTTCAGGCAAGAGTCTATTCTGAGTTCTCCTGATTTACTCTGAATTTGAGTTTCACAGCAAGTTGGATAATACCCCTATAAAGTTCTGAATACTGAGGAAAAATAATCCTATCTGGATTAAATCTTAGTCGATATGGAATAAAACAGCTAACATTGTAATGCCTTTATATAAAGCTATGAAGCTACACTGTACATTTGCAATACAGTATACATTTCAGGTTTATCCATCTTTAAAAAAAAATGTTACTGAAAAGCTGGAAAAAAAAACACAGAGCAAAATGACTAGGAAGCTAGAGAACCTTCTGTAAAAGGAAAAGCTGAAACATTTGGAAGATTTAGTTTACGTACATACAAAAAAAGCATCTACACATGATTTACTATTTCTGACCTCAAAGGAGCCATCCTAAAGACAGATTTCATTTCAAAGCAATGAGATTTCACTTTATTTCTCCCAGATTAAACAGAGACCAAGATTTCTTATTACACTGCATGTGTTAACTAGCTCATCAGTGCAAAAATGTCACACCTAACTACTGTTTTGTTTATGGTCCCTATCCATCTCAACTACTCTTTCACCATTCCCCCCATCTTTCTCCTTTTAGTCTTTAAGATGCTACAAAACTCATCCTTGTTTTTGCTGCAAGAATCTAATGAGGCTTCCCTTCTGGGATATATTAGCAACTACTTCGTTTCCCAGTTCACCCATCTTTAAAACATTAATGTTAATGAGCTCCCTCACAGGACTTTTGCAATGAACAGGAGGTTGGACTTAATGGTTTAAATGACCCCTTCCAACTTAATTCATTAATGTAATGAATTAAGAATTACATATTTCTTATAATATACAATATGCAAATATTTTTGTTAATTACATTTCTGTAGTAATTGCTAATGTAGGTCCATTATGTGGACACTCCAAAAGTATAAACCACAAAGCATAGATTTCTTTAAAATTATTGGGATTGTGCACACCAACTAATAACATATTATGTGTCATAGTCTGCTATTGCATTTAGCAGCTATTACATATGTGTAATCTCATATTTTGTGTGCCTTATTTTTTAATTTAAAAAATTAAAGCTTCATAAAATAAAATCCAGTCCTTAAGATCAGCTACCAAGTTTCTTTGAATAAATCTGTCTCATCTTGACCTTTATATAGTTTATTCAGAGATGTCTTTAGCCCAATCAACAATTCTATTGTCTGTTTTTAAGCTCCATTTTTAGATCTGTTCTAACCCTGATATTGGTTATCAAATATTTGATATGATTCACTGAGATTTGGCTTGCATAGATCTGGCAGATTTTTTATCTTAAAAAAGTACTTTGGTATTTCATGTACCTCCCCAGAATGGAAAGTATTTCAGAAGTCCAAACAATAGAACTGCTTATATTTTCTGCATACTTCTGACTAAGCTGGGCATTTCTGCTAATGGAATTAGAAAAGGGGCAATATTGTTAGATTCCCTCTTTCCCTTGCAAGTTTCTAAATTTCTCCATGTGGATCGAATACCATCCAGAATGTTATTGGAGATTTCACTGGGAGTGAGAAGAATCAACAAAAATTGTTTTATTTTTAAATTGATTTTTATTTAATCACTTTTTAAGGCCACCCACTCATTAAAGACTCTGGGAGGCTTATAGAGGGCTGACACAGTAAAAAGAAAATCCCAGCTATTAAAAGAACAGCCATGCTGGAAGGAACAAATTATATGTATTGTACAGTTGCTAGTAGTTAGCAGGACCACACATGAATCTAACTCAGAGCCTGCCTGGTTCTTGTTTCCCCCTTCTGCTGGGTGGAATGTCTTGATGAGTAGCACTCTGATCAGGTATGCTTCTCCAGAGGAACTACTGGATCCAAGCCAAAGCTCTTGTATATCACAGACTCACATGGAACAGTATGTTAAAGCAACACACCTTTGTAATCTTAGTGAAGGGACTAAGAGGGACACAGGATAAGAGACAATTCTAATATGATGCAAGTTATCTAGATGGTTCAACCAAATAGAACTCACATGGAATCTAGAATGGAAAGCTCTACAACAAGCTTCTTTGTGTATGACAAGCACTAGATAATCCAACTAATTTAGCTTCCCATGCATGATATACTACATATATACTGTGTATGTTGTTTTCCTATTCTACATCTAGACCATTAAGGAATCCCCATTTCCAGATTTCTATTTCTGGTTCCTTTTAATATGCTTTCTTTCTTTTTCTTTTTTTCTTTTTTTCTTATTTTTTTTCTTATTTTATTTTACTGTATGTCCTTTCAATCAGTCCATTCTTCTCCTGTGTTAACTTTCAGGTTCCCCTTATTATTATAGTGCCACATCCCGGGGCTCCGCACCTCCCACTGCTGCCGCTGCCTATGACCGCCACTAGTTACCATGGAAACCACATGAAACTGCAGGGTGACAGCCTAGGCCTCCATATTGTACCTGTCTGATGGACATTCTGCACCACCTGGAAGAAGACAACATCCCTCCCTTCCCCCTTCTACCCCTCACTATTCTTTCAGACTGCAGAATTTACTGTCAACACAAGATTGAAAATGTCATGTCCCTTGCAGTCTAGCCAAGCTACTCCATTGGGTGATGGCAAAACCAAGTTTGTGGCCAGTGGTTCTGCTGTCACTGCAGTACTTCAGACTCCTCCTTGGTGAATTCTTCAGTTCCTTCCACACAAGGCTTCTCTAACTGTAAGAAGAATATAACTTGTGGAGAGTGGCGTGGGCAGGCAGTAGCAGAGGTGAATGCTGCTTATAATTCATTGTTCCTCCCTAAGATGATCTTCTATGAAAAACAACTCAGAATGATCAACAGTCAAATTTCCAGAAGCCTGAGGGAACCATGTGGCTCAGCTAATGAAGGGGGAAAGACTCTGCATCATCCACTGTGTTTCACAAAAGTTTCCTTGTGTGGTACATTTCCTCCCATTCCTCTATAGGTTGGTTGAAGTAATTAGGCCTTGCTTTCTTCTCAATGTCACCTGAAGATTGACCATTTCCATCCTGTTTGTCATAATCTTACAAGCTGAAGGTGAACAAGCAATCACACCCATAAAACATATACAGAGTCAAGTCAGATAGGAGGATGGAGTGATGTCAACCAACCATCAAAATGAAGAACTATACAAGTGGATATATAAATATAACTGTTTTTAATGCTTTGTCCTGAAAGTCTATAAACGGAGGGGGGAAATAAACAAAACCCCAGTTTTCTAAAAAAGTCATGACAGAATAAGCTGAAATACCACCCCAACTTCAATGATAGACACATTTTCCTGGGTTTCATTCTTTTCCTATTATGCACACAGGAATGAATATTCACGTATGGCAGAGAGGAGAGCAAGTGCATTTTGTGGGCAGCTACCTGCACAATACACAAATTTGGCAACAGTTAGGAAGGAAAAAGTTAAAGCATCCATCCTTTATGCACAACATATATTTGATTAGTTGCCAGCCAAAATATATTGTTTTTTGCTGGTGAATATAACAGTTGGGCAACTGACAATGAACCTAAACAATTCCGTATAGAATTGGGATTGTTTTTTTGGTTCTCTACCTTTTAGTTTCTGCCATTCATATAGAAACATCAGGATGGAATAAAGGTGTGATAAGTGCTGTACTGAAAAAGAAATGTTGGAATGCAGAAAAAGCAGATTTCACTTCCAGAATGTTATGCCTTCTCTTCTTATTTACAATCACGAAAGAAAGGGCACACACCAGCAGCAGGTTTACAACTTGGTCAGAACTTGATTTGAGAATGGGCAGATAAGCGATCGTGCCAATGCCAAGTCATGCCAAATCTAAAATTTCAAAATCACATTTAAGCTTGCCATCTAATGCAACACAATCAGATTCAAGATCAACCTCTAGCATTATCCAAGCAGTTAAGGAGAACTTCTGTTAGAGAACTATTTATTTATTTATAAAATAGTTCTCTAACAGAAGGCCATTCATCCTACCACCTATCTTGATCAAGGAGCTGGTTTTTCTGCCATGCCATAGCTCTCCCCTCCCTAGCCAATTGCTCAAGCCTGCTATTCTGTGTGAAGTATTTTTAAGACCCCTCCCCCCGCCCCGCTGCCACCTAGTTGAACGTATGTTTTCTGTTTCCTTGCGGTTGCCCAAATCTGTTGGGGGCTTCGCTCTGGCCCATTGCATCTCAAATGCTAATACCATGGGCTTCCTTCTGCTCTGCTTCTTGGCTTCCTTCCCTTTTATTGAAATAAAAAGTTATAAGATACATAATAAAAGAAATTTTAAAACTCAAATTTGTGAAAACTTGAATACATCTAGCAGGGTATTGTCCTCAGAGGAGGGAGAAGAAAAACCTACTCCCCTTTTACCAGAGTGAGGATCATGAAGAAAATGCATTCCCATCCCACAAAAGTGACAAGTGATGGCATGGGATGGCTCTTACAGTTAAACGATTCATCTCCAAAGCCTCTCCTTATGTGTTCTAATTCCCATGTAATTCTCCCTTAGCAACTGGCATGCAAATGAAGGGGATCTTTTAATCAGGTTTTTTATGAGTTACCACAGCAGTTCCCTTGTTCGCTGAGCTGCATTTGGAGTCTTGAGATTTTAGCTTAACTTAACTACAAAAGGTTGCTATCTTGGAGGAATGAATTTGTGTTTTATTCCCCATCTCTTGATGATGGCATCCACTTAAGTTCCATAACTATCTTATCTCTTCTTGCCATAACAATATAAAGTATTCCATTATTAAAATATCCTCATTTATGCAATTTTTCATGTCATAATGTAAGAATTTCTCAAATCATATAAAATGTGGATGGAACATTATGCAATATCAACACATCTGCATGCTCATGGTGGTTTACAGACTTATTAGAATCTAACATTTCTTTCAGCAGGTTAGTGTAGTCCCTGAATACAATTCAGTGTAGGATGCCCTAGCCTACATAGGGAAGGGAGGAGAGACAATCTTTGTCAATTTCCTTCTTCCATGCACTCAAGCACTATCTCCCACACTATTCAAAAGGATTCTCCACCCCTCCTGAGAGGGAAGGATTAGTTGTTAGTTCTTCTCTTTTCTGCAAGTAGAGATGGCCCATCAGATAAGGATCTTTTATGGATGAAACAAGCTCTTCTGTCAATGGAAACTCTGGATTCAATTTGGGAAGGATAAGGGAGATACAATTTACATAAAGGATCATAGGGAGCACAAGATGCTCATATTTATCTTGTGTACATCTAGTGTTAAATCCTCTGAAGAGAAGCAAGCTCTTCCCATTAGTATTTCTTAAGAGAGGAGCAAGTGTTCATATAGAAGCTAAATATCCCTGCTGCCTCCCTTTTGGTACATTTTGACTCCATCAAGAGGCACTTTCAAGCAAGATTGAAGCAGGATGTTTTGCAAATCAACAAATTGCCAATATTGGGTGGAAATAAGAGATTGTTGTAATTTGCTTTATAGATCCTTTCCATAGGATTATCAAACATGACCATTGCCATGAGCCACAGAACCTCTTTCTGTTGTTGTCCATAATACACTTGAAATTATGGAAGCTTATAAGAACAAGTGTTTTAATATTATTGGATCACAAAAATCTACATTTTAGGCTGTGCTATTTTTTAATTAATAAAAGTTTTTTTTTATTAATAGCCCCAAATTAAAACATTTGGAAATGCACTTGTTCTTTTATGTCTTCTACAGCCTACTAATAAATGTGCAGTCAAAAATCATTTCAGTGCCACCTTTAACCATCTTATCCCAAACTCATTTTATGATTTAGGGCAATAAAAATCAATTATCATTAACACACATAGTTAATACTCTGGTTACTGTCATATTTAAAATTGTCCATAGAATAGCATTAATGTGGATTCCCAGACATTTGGGAATAGCTATTTGGGCCATTCCAAAAGCCAGTTAGGTTCCAACGTATCTCTGAAGATCACGCATGCATTCCCTCAACTTGATTATACCAGAATGAAGGGATAATCTGACTTTTTAAAAACCTCTGATCCAGGAAATCATTAGGGAAAGAGTAACTGGAATAATCTGACCTGTTATTCACATTGTTTTAAGTTACACTGGTAAAAAAAAAAGATGATTGTTTACTGATTCATAACCATTGGCTTAATTTCAGGCCATTGACACAGATGACATTATACGACCTTTGATTTGGCCTGGCATGATCATTAGAAAAGTAACAGTTGTGTCTGGAACATCCTATGCAAAGGACCAGGTTGTGCCTTGGTCTATCTACCACCTCTTCTCAAGAGCCACCTGCGAATGTGTGCATTACATTTGCCAAAGAATTTCTTGTGTTGGCCCCTGGTTGTTTTGAATTCCAGTTAATAGATTGCATTGTAAAGCAGAATTATAGTTACAATTAGGAACTGAAATGGGGATTTATGTGATGATATTATACAGAAAACCATCATTATTCATATAGATTCCATTGGACTGGACTATGCAGGAAGCGCAAAAAAAAATCTATCAATTATTTAATATTTTATTATTTGTGGGGGGAGGGGGGGAAATTGCTGCTTTGTAGGAAGATGATGTGTGTAATGTGAAGGCAATTCCTCTTGTATATAAGCCCATTCTACATCTTTATCATGCTAGTGGTTGAAACAGGCTCACCTCATCATGTAAATAAGGAATGCATTGTCTGTACTGTTCAAATCTCATTGTGCTCACTGACAACAAAACCCAGTGTTCAATAAAGCACAGCACAAATTCAGAATCTGTGGGGACAACCTAGCCTGTTAAGGCCTTTTGCCCGAAAACATCCAACATCCCCCAAAAGTGATCTGCCACTTCATCTTCTTAAGATAAATATAAAAATTAATAATGCAGGGAATGAAAAACAGAAAAAAAAAACATTGAACAGAAAAAAAAATTCTATGCAAAAGGAAAAGATGAAGATTTTGGTATCTTTTGCATCTGTCCATATATCCTGATTCTTCTGCTTTTGCTGCTATAGTATTTCCCTCCATTGTTCTTTCTTTGCTTTTCTCCCAAAACCTCCAGTGTGTGGTTCAAGGCTATGGATTTTTTTTCCTTTGACTTTATTTGGGCATGACATGCCTCCTGGTTGTTTGCTTCCTCCAGCTGTACAGTGGGACTGGGGATTAAAACATGCACACATCCAAGAGATACACGGAAACTGTTGCCTGATGGAATATCCTGATTCTTTCTTGTTCATATTGGCTGCCTATTTCAATACCTTTGCTGAGAAATCCTGATAAAGTTTTGTTGCTATTACTAATACTACCCTCTGTTTTCCTTCACCCTATAACTTGTCCATTTATTTGTTCCATTCTTCTACTAGCAGCTTCTTTTGCGTTTCCTTCCAAAAAATAATTTGTTCCTAAAGTTTTGTAATTCATCTAAACAGAAAAAAGACTATATTTACTTTTTCAGGTGGGAAAAAGAAAACCACAAACCAATGGTATGGTTCAGAAAGAACAGGAATTGTTTCCTTAATCAAGTCTCCTTTCTATTAGCCAGTATGTCTTTAAAGCTCGGTAACAAAAAGGAAAAAGAATAGAAGGGAGTAACACAAATATTTTTATGACAACAGGCATCCGTTATGAGCTGTAACATTCTTTAAAAATAACATATTTATGATCCTGAGCCCTTAGGTAGAGGCAGTGCTGTTGCATGTTTTCTCACCCATGGATAGTAAAAATCAAAATGCAGAGGAAAGATTCTGAACTAATCACAAACTAATATGAAGATATTAAACAGCCAAAAAGTGACAATAAGTCTTTTCTTGAGTCTTCCTTTTAAAAATGTATTAATTTTTCTGTGTTGAACAGTGTAGAATAGAACTATCATCCTAAGATCTCTCTCTCCACACACTGTGGCTCGCTGAATCCTGAGGGCTGGGGGTGGGTGGGGGAAACAAATGTGAATTACATAGCAAATTAGAAACAACCTACATTGAGATTTTATCAGTGCAAGTTTCCGTAAACCTCAGAGAAGAATGATGAAGATTATGAAAAAAATGTTATTCCTTCCATGCAATTCTGTTTCCCTCCCAACCTCCAAAGTGCTGAGTTTTTACTTGGCTATCCATCACTTCTTTGATTGTTTTGGTGTTGGGGGAAGATAAAATTTGAAATACTTGTTTTTGTCTGCTTCTATCATAAAAAGTTCATAGCTCATTTTCCCCTTTGTTTCATGCTTTTTCTTTTGTTTGATTTTTAACATATTCACCTAAAAGATGTTTGGGATAAGAAATTGGGATAGAATGACACTTACGGTCTGTTATATTCCAAATCTTGGCCATTAACAATAAATTAGTACCAGGGATTCAGTGAAATGTAAAATTCTGCCTCTCAGTACAATTTGTATGTAAAACAAACTAAGCCATCAAATCTTTGCCAAAAAATCGTAAGTATAATTTAAATCTTGTAAGGCATAAGTGGTGGGGGTTGGCTTTGTTTGTTTGTGCCTTCAAGCCAGCATTGACTCCTGGCCTTCTTGGCAAGATGTTCAGAAATGGGTTGCCCTGGCCTCCTCCCTCTTCCCAGGGCTGAGCGAGAGGGCATGACTGGCCCAGAGGCACCCAGTTGGCTTCAGGCCTAAGGTGGGACTAGAACTCACCACCTGTGGTGATTTAGATATGTTAATGAATTGAATGATATCTGAGAAGATGCTTGTGTGTATTGCAAAAGAACACTTCAGCAAGTGGAAAAGAAGCATAAAGCATTATCTGCCCAAATTAAGAGATGCAATGAAGAGAAAATGCAATGTTAAAAATAAGAAATTGCAAGATGTCTACTGACCTTGGTCAGGGTTAATCTGGCAAATGTTACGATTAGAACTGGAATTCCCTTAAGTCTGATTTGGTTTTAAATGAATGTCTACTTTTCATCCAAGATGCTTATGCCAGCATGAGCACACCCACCATATTTTCTGCATTACAAGCCTGAAGTGACCCTCAGGCTGAGAAATGTGTCTGCCTATATTTTCCTAGTATGTTTCATGTTTGAACTGATGGATGTTTGCTCAGTCCAAATCCAACAGTTTTCCATGCTTACTATTGGCCACCATTAAAATTTAGTTAACATTTACATTTCATGCTCAGTAATAAATATGTAGCGAAAATTCAACATTTAAGTTAAGATAATTATCTAAAAACAGAATGGATCATTATTAAAATCTGTTTTAAAATATACTCAGTCCTTAAAATCTTAAATCAAAACATCTTCAAGCCTGGATGTTATGGGGGGCATAACACAAGCACCCAAAATTTGGAGTTTGTTATAATAAAGATAACCCCACCCTCTACCAGTCCAAAAATAGTTTGTACTTTCTTGCAGAAGGTTCTAATTAGCAGAGAAGACTACAGAAGTGAAGCTGTAAGATGCTTCAGAACTTAAAGGCAAGCAGCAGGATCTTGCCTTTTATTCAAAAACCTACCAATAGTTTTTGAATAAAAAAACAGGGTAAGTGCACCTGAAATATACCAAAATAGACTCAATATCCATCCATGGAGAGCTATTATTCCACAATTGGTGCCACATAAAAATGTCTATTATTTGTCTGATCTCTTGGTACATATATAAAGTAGTACATATTCTGAGATGTGAGCAATTATTAATAACATTATCACCCACTGATTCAGATTTTTGTGTCCCAAATGAACCTTTTGCAAGAAAATAGATCTTTGTATATTCTGCACAAAATAAACATTACAATATTTTTTTTCTTAATAGGGATTGCAAGCTAGGTGGGTTTAAAAGAAATGTCATCATCTTTCTATCATACTTATTTTTGTATTTTTCCATTGTTGGTTACTTTGTGTTTTCCATCAAATGTGTATTTACTTTAGCAATGTTGGAAAGACACTGGAAAAATAAAGGTACTTGTTTTATATGCAATTAAGTACACACCTACACACCTTTTAAAAATATTGCCTAATTTTAGTTTAAGATAGGGGAAAGTAACACATGCCTGAAGAAAGCAAAATAAAAGCACAAAAAGGTCTTTTCAGGCTAGGCATTAATATTTGAAATCTTTGTGAGTCAATCATTTTATAGAAAGGGTGTGGGATTAGGAGGTCAGTCTCATAATCTATTACTGACAACAAAAATCTATTACTGCAACAAAAATCTAAAAAGGGCCTTCCTCTTTGGAGAAAATGGTCTTAAATGTAGCTGTCTTTACTAGGTTTTGTTCAAAGCAACAAGAACTTCAAAAAATCCATATATTTGATCCTCTCTTGGTCCAGTTCACTGTGTAGCCTAAAGAGAACCCCAAATTAAATGCAAAATAAATATTGACTGTAGACTATAAACTGAATATTCTTCTGCATGATACCTGAGGCAGAAAGTGTTTTGTCCCTTGAACAGAACCAAAGGCTTCTGAGAAGAATAATGGAATCATAGGGTTCAAAGGAAACATGGAGGTCATCCACTAATGCCTCTCTAATAGAGGACCATCTAGCTTCTGCTTGAAGACCACCAGCAAAAAAGAACTCATCGCTACATGTGGTAGAGTGTTCCACTGGCTGGCATGTCATACAGTTGGGAAATTCTGCCTAATATCTGATCTAAACCTCCTTTTTTGTAATTTAATTTACCGGTTCTGGTCCTGCCTTCTGGGGCAGAAGAAAATAAGTCTACTCTGTTTTCTGTGTGACAACCCTTCAGTTAAAATAGTTGGACTGTCATGGTAGCTCCCCTTACAAATCCTAATGTAAGACATGGTTTCAAGAACCCTCATCATTTTGGCAACTCTCCTTTGAATTTGTTTCAATTTATCACTGTCCTGTTTGATTATTTAATTGATTTTAGGCCATCCAACTCTTATCACAGGTCTGTGTCAGGCCCAGCCCAAGAACAACTATGAAACAGTCCAGTCAAGTACAGTTCCTTCATTTGCTTACACCTTATAGACAGACTCTTGTCAAACTAAATCTATACTACAGCAACTAGTGGATATACCCTGGGAGATTCCAGGGAGTGGCTGTCCTGAATCTCTTACTTTTCTCATGCTCCCCCTGTGGACTGTGTTGTCTTTTGCCTCCTTTCCCCTCCTGGAATGGACCCCCTCCTCCCTGATAGCCTTGATCTCCCACATCACTCTCCTCCTCGTAGATACATTCCATCACAGTCTGGGAGTTGAAGTGTAGTGCTCAGAACTGGACACAGTATTCTAAATAGGGTCTGATCAGGGCAGAAGAGAGTAGAACAATCACTTCTTATTGTCTGGATTCTGTGCTCCTATTTACCCCAAAATAGCATTCACCATTTTAGCAACTGCATCACACTGCTGGCTCATGTTTAACTTGTGGTCCACAAGGATGCTCAGATTCTTTTCACATGAATTACTACCAAGCCAAGCCAGGTCTCCCCCAACCTATACTTCTGCCTTTCATGTTTCCTGTTAAGATTAAAAAGTAATCTTCTGTCTTGGCTTGTAAATATTAGGCATCCCTCTCACGTTTATGTTATCTGCAGATTTGCTAAGTGTCTCTTCAACTCCTTCATCCAAGAAAGCTGAACATCACACAGAGACCTGTGACACTCCACTCAATACTTTCCTCCAAGCTGAAGAGGCAAATTCACTCTGAGGAGATTTTCAGATGATGTTAGGGTTATAATGGAAAATTAAAAAGAAAAACAATAGTTACTGTAGCAAGGAGTCCTTGTAAGCATACTTACCAAATCTGCAACCAGACAAATTGAAGTCCTCCACCTTAAACAATTCCATGAAAAGACTAAATAGATTGCATTGTCCATTTATTACAACCAGACTGCCATTTGCATTTACTCCCATCATTTCATAACAATACTTTAGAGTCAAAAATAAATAATTGTACAGTCATCTCTTTTCAGTAAACTCATCAATTCTATATGGTGGCAGATTCTGAAGTTCAGATACTGTATCACTGTATGCAACAAAGACCCACTGAAAAGCTGTTGTTACTTTAGGAAATGAAGAAAATAATTGGATTAATTATCTAAGCAAAGACAGAGTATGTAACATACAAGAGGAATATGGGTACATTTTACTGTTCAAAACAGAATTCATTTCTAAGTGGAAAAGAAAAGGAATGTATTACCATTTTAACTTTTTTTTCTTGAAAGTATAAAAGAGGTTTGCAAAACTAGAAATTATACCTAGGTGCCAGAAAATAATAGATTGAGTGTCATTTGCAGAATTACCTGCTTTATTTTCATTTATTCCATTTACATCCTGCCTTTTCTCTAGATTTCTGTAGACTTCCTACTGTTTCTTCTCACAACAACAATCCTCTGAGCACTGAGAGCAAAGTCACCCAGTGAACTTCATGGATGAGTGCAGATGTAACATATTATAAACAATGCTGTGTTAATTTCAAGACTCAGAAAATAGTTCTACATTGTTTCAGGCCTAATGGTGAAATCTGAGCTGAATGTTGGGAAACAGCTGACCAGATCAGGCAGATGGAAATGTTTTTTTCTTGAATGTCATCCTTGAAGACCCTGACAAAAATAAATAGCCATAATAGATGTTGTGGAAATGGTGGAGAAAGCACACCAGAAAAGCTTGGTTCTGATGAGCAACTACAGGTGAAACTTGAAAAATTAGAATATCGTGCAAATGTTCATTTATGTCAGTATGGCAACTCAAAAGGTGAAACCAATATATGAGATAGACGCATTACATACAAAGTGAGATATGTCAAGCCTTACTTTGGTATAATTGTGATGATTATGGTGTACAGCTTATGAAAACCCCAAATTCACAGTCTCAGAAAATTAGAATATTACATGACATCAATAACACAAGGATTGGAAATAGAACAATATCGGACCTCTGCAAAGTATAAGCATGCATATGTACTCAGTACTTGGTTTGGGCCCCTTTTGCAGCAATGACTGCCGCAATGCGGCGTGGCATGGATGCTATCAGCCTGTGGCACTGCTGAGGTGTTATGGAAGACCAGGATGCTTCAATGGCAGCCTTCAGCTCCGCTGCATTGTTCGGTCTCATGTCCCTCATCTTTCTCTTGGCAATGCCCCATAGATTCTCTATGGGGTTCAGGTCAGGCGAGTTTGCTGGCCAATCAAGCACAGTAATCCCATGGTCATTGAACCAGCTTTTGGTACTTTTGGCAGTGTGGGCAGGTGCCAAGTCCTGCTGGAAAATGAAGTCAGCATCCCCATAAAGCTCGTCTGCGGAAGGAAGCATGAAGTGCTCCAAAATCTCCTGGTAGACGGCTGTGTTGATCCTGGACTTAATGAAGCACAGTGGACCAACACCAGCAGATGACATGGCTCCCCAAATCAACACAGACTGTGGAAACTTCACACTGGACTTCAAGCATCGTGCATCGTGTGCCTCTCCATTCTTCCTCCAGACTCTGGGTCCTTGGTTCCCAAATGAGATGCAAAAGTTGCTCTCATCAGAAAAGAGGACTTTGGACCACTGGGCAACAGACCAGTTCTTTTCTTCTGTAGCCCAGGTAAGACGCTTCTGACGTTGTTTGTTGTTCAGGAGCGGCTTGACAAGAGGAATACGACATTTGAAGCCCATGTCCAGGATCCGTCTGTGTGTGGTAGCTCTTGATGCACTAACTCCAGCCTCAGTCCACTCCTTGTGAAAGTCCCCAACACTTTTGAATGGCCTTTTCCTGACAATCCTCTCCAGGCTGCGGTCATCCCTGCTGCTTGTGCACCTTTTTCTACCACACTTTTCCCTTCCACATAACCTTCTATTGATGTGCTTTGATACAGCACTTTGGGAACATCCAACTTCTTTTGCAATTACCTTTTGGGGCTTTCCCTCCTTATGGAGGGTGTCAATGATGGTTTTCTGCGCAACTGTCAGGTCAGCAGTCTTTCCCATGCTTGTGATTCCTACTGAACCAGCCTGAGAGACCATTTCAAGGCTCAGGAACCCTTTGCAGGTGTTATGGATTCATTAGCTGATTAGAGGGGGACACTTTGAGCCTAGAATATTAAACCTTTTCACACTATTCTAATTTTCTGAGATTGTGAATTTGGGGTTTTCATAAGCTGTATGCCATAATCATCACAATCACACCAAAGTAAGGCTTGACATATCTCGCTTTGCATGTAATGCGTCTATCTCATATATTGGTTTCACCTTTTGAGTTGCCATACTGACATAAATGAACATTTGCACGATATTCTAATTTTTCGAGTTTCACCTGTATATCTGAACAGTACCTGAGGCAAAAAGTTCAAGAAGGCTTCTGGTCATCATCACTTGGTGAGTAGAGCGAATGTTGCAATGTTAAAACTATTACTTTTGTCACTTTTCAAGGATACTACCCAAAGAAAAAAGTGCTGATGTAGAGAAAATGGGAATAATTTAAACAGTAGTGAAACTAATTAGAAATCATGTGGAGACATTTCAAGTTACTGATTGAAGAAATGATATGTCTCCCCCCACCCAAAAAAAAGCAACGCATTTTTTTTGTCAGAAATGCTAAAAGTATTGTTAAAATGACCATGTCAAGTCCACAAAGTCCAAATCCCAATTTAGAAGAATTCTTGTGAAACCAGGCCTGGTTCAGATAAATGCTCCTTTACTGGTTGGTACATGCAGCTTGAAGCAAAGCATTGCTAAAACTAAAGCCTGTGTAAATTTCCTGCTACTTATTCCCCCCCCCCCCCTTGCTACATTGGCGCCAAATTTCTTTCTCACAGAATGGTGGCCTTGTGCATTCCTCCCTTTGATAACACAGTTCTTCCCAGCCTTCAGACTACCACCGGTTTTGTCTGCATTCAGGTCTTGCTGTAAATTCCCATATCAGTGTGAGCGCCTCTCCATCTCATAGCAATATCCTAAGCACAACTATAAACTACCATTCCCGCCCCCCCAGGCACAAATGGCAGAATCAAATCAAGCAAACACCCATTGACTGCTATAGCTTCTTAAATTGACATTTGATTGATGCAGGTTCTGACATGCTGCCCCCTCAAAAAGGTCCCTCTTCACCTCGTTGATCTGGAATCCTGGAAAATAATAGGTTAAGGTTATTTATATATATTACATTTTTCCAATCATTTTACTAAGGTTTGTCTGGATATTTTTTATAAAATTCTAAGAGCAAGTCAGGTGCCTTAACATGTTTCTTTGAGACCCATTCAGCAAAGGATTTAGGGAAATGTTTCCAATGCACTAAATACTGAATGTCCCCTCTATGTTTTCTAGAGTCCAATATTTCCTTGACCTCAAAGTGCTGTTCTCCTTCAATCAAAATTGGTTCTGGGTTAGGCACTGCTGGTCTCCACTTATCAGATTCCTTGTATGGTTTCAAAAGTTCACTGTGAAAAACAGGATTAATCTTTCTTAGAGTTTTAGGGAGCTTTAAACGTACTGAAACAGGATTTATTACTTTTTCCACTTCAAATGGTCCTAGATATTTGTATCCAAGTTTTTTGCATATTTGAGATGATTTTAGATTCTTAGTAGATAACCATACTTTGTCCCCCACTTTCCAAGGTTCATGTGGGGCTCTTTTTTTATCTGCTTGTTTTTTATAGCTTTCTCTTGCTTTTGTAATTGTTTCTTCTGTGACTGGCCACAATTGTCTTATTCTGTCCCTCCATTCATCAACTGATTTAGCTCCTGTCTTTTCATGAGGCAGTTCAGGTATAGGTACAAAGTCTTGTCCTGATACAATTTTGAAAGGGGACAGACCTGTACTATCATGTACAGCATTATTGTAAGCCACTTCTGCATAAGGTAATAAGTCCACCCAATTGTCCTGTTGATAGTTTATAAAGCATCTTAGATATTGTTCCAACCCCGCATGCCTCCTCTCTGTCGCTCCGTCTGTCTGGGGCTTGACTTTTGCCAGTTGTGTCTCCAATATGGAGACGTGAGTGATCCACCCCGCCAAGGTTTCCAGGCAACCTCGAACCACTGCCATCTCGAATAGCTTTTGATTCAGCCCTTCTTGGAACAACTGCACGAGGAACCCTTCTGGCCAGTCAGGAAGCTTTGCAGCTAGGTGTTTAAACTCCAGCGAGTACTTGGTTACAGAGCGAGCCCCTTGTTTTAGCCCCCTGATTGCCTCCGCTGCTTGCGTGCAGGCACATTGGTCTTCGAATCAGTTGTGTAGTGCAGTGATGAATCAGTCAAAGTCCCCCAGTTCTGGTGCCTCCGCTTCATTCAGGTCATTGACCCACTCAGCCACCACGCCTACTAGGAAGCGGGATACATACAGCACCCTCCAGGCATCACTTGCAAAAAGGTGTCCACATGGGCCCATGCAGATTCTCACCTGGTTCAAGAAGGCAGGCAGCTGGGCTGGGTCTCCGCTGTACTTATCCTCTAGACCCCATCTTTTCAATAGGTCCCCCTCCTCCCGATAGGGCTGTTGAGCTGCTGGTTCCTGGGCTGCTGGAATTTGTAGACCAGCTCCCTGGCGCCCGGTTGGGGGCCCCTCTCCTCGCAGCTGTACGGGGCTCGCCCCTGCTGCTTCCCAACCTTGCCTTGCTGGTCCAGAGGTGGAGGAGGGGGAAGGGTCAGTGGTTTCATCGGTGCCGTCGGGGAGGGTTGGGTGAGCTGCGCAACCCCGTCTGGGTCTGGAAGGTTGTGTGGGAGGCAGAGCTGTAGGCCCCAGCTTGCCCATTGCCTCCTGCTCATCGCAAAGTTTTATAAGCTCCTTCAGGGCACGTACTTCACCTTCCAGCTCTCACACTCATTGCCCCTCATCCCATGGTGCTGTAAATCCGGTCACCAGCCCCATGGCTCTCGAACATCGTGGACGTGCTGGCACCTCTGATGGGAAACCTTCAGAGACATCCCAAAAGCTCAAGTCGCTCAGTGGGCCCCAGCGGTGTGCCAGGTGCCTTGTTGGGTCTTTCGGTTTGACCACAAATTGCGCTTCTATGGGTTGACGGGGAATATGCACCAGTATGACCACAAAAGATATAAACGTAGCTTTAATAGACCATGCTATTATGCAAACAACTAGGCTATAATTTATTTATTATTTATCTCTTCATTGTGTTTGTAGTCCATCTTTTCTCTAATTGTACAAGGTGGTGTAGGGTTCTCCCCTAATTTTCCCCACAACAACAATCTTTTGAATATTTTGAGGTGAGTTGGGCTGAGAAAATAACTAGTCCAAGGCCATCTGGGGAGCTCCAAATATGTTCTTTGGGACATGTTTCTGCCAAGAGAAGTTTATATTTTATTGCAATTAATGTGATATTTAACCATACAACTGAGTAGCCTATTGAAAGAAAGAAACTTGGCAACTCCAGTTTGTCTTATGAAACTCAAGAAAAGCTTCTCAATCTAGCCTAGTTTTGCAAACCTGATAATCTCCAGAAGTGTTGAAATTATGACCCCTGCGGGTGTCATCCTCACATTTGGAAAGGGACAGTTAGAAAGGATGAACTAGCATTTGATAAAAACAAAGCTATTACAGTTCTTGCCAGCTAAGACTCTTTCCTAATAATAATCTGCTTCTGTATTTGCATGTCAAAATCAACCAATCAGCTGTTTTTTAGTCTAGTCTAACATATTAAGCAAACACTGCCCATCTGGTTAGTTTATAGTTTGGTCAGTATAATAATAATTTAGTTCACTTTACATGGTTCACTTAAGTGTGGGTAAACATATTATGAAAACATAGCTTATGTATCCATGATCCCTTCAGTTTAACATAAGATAATTACCTAAGAAAATTACTGCTGGATCAGATCTTGTCCAGTATTCTGCTTCTCACAGTGGCTAACCAGATTCCTTCGGATGCTGACAAGTAAATAGTGAAGAGGTACACCTCTCCCACCATTGTTATTCTGCAAGTGGTAATTGGTGGCCCCTAACCTGGAGCTAATAGTCTTCCAATCTCCTCCATTCTTTTATCTGTTCTAAATCTTTTTCCGGGCAACTTCACTGGATTTTCATCTCTTCGCTGTCTTCAAGCCATGCATAATTCTTCAATCATACCCTTCATGCATAATACACTTCAATCATACCCTTCAACCCTCAATCACCATTTTTCCCAAGCTAACCATTCTAGCTTGTTCTCATACAGAAGTGTTTCAGTTCTCTGACCATTTTGGTTGCCTTCTTATATACATGTCCAGCTCTATGATATCTTTTTTTCAAATGTGGTGATCAGAACCATACATTCTACAATCCTACTATTCAGATCCAGAGACATCATTTTGTTTGTATTTGCATTATAATGTTGGCAGTCTTATTTTCAGTCTCTCCTAATAATTCCTAGCAAGGTATTTGCCTTTTCCACAGCTGCTACACAGTGAGTTAACATCTATGAGCTAGCTGTTTGTGTATATGTGAAATGGGGTGGATAGCTAGCTCATAGATGTTAACTAAATTTTCTGTATTCTCAAAACCAAAGTGACAGAAGAACTCCAGTAGGCTCTCTTTAATTGGGGTCAATGGTTAACCAAATTACAAATATAATTGTAAAATTTTACATATAAACTGAACTGTATTTGTAATTTAGTTAACCACTGACCCCAATTAAAGAGAGCCTACTGGAGTTCTTCTGTCACTTTGGTTTTGAGAATACAGAAAATTTAGTGTCATACGCAAAGCTTTGTCTCAGCACAGATCCTTGAGTAACTCCAATTCATACTTTCCACCGCTGAGAATATTTCCCATTTCATTCTATTCTTTGCTTTCTGCTTTTTAACCAGTTAGCGATCCATAAAAGCACAAGTTATCTTATGTTATGACTGCTAAGCTTATTCAAGAACCTTTGAAGAGCAATTCAAGAGGCTTTGAAGGCTTTTTCAACCATACAGTATTGACAGGGTCACCCAAGTCTATATACCTGTTGACATCCTCAAGAAACTCTAAAAGGCTGGTCAGGTAGAATTTCCCTTTCTGGAATCCACGTGATTTTCCTTCAGCATGGTTTGGTTGCTTGTTTGTTTCATTTATATACTGCTGTAATCTGCCTGATATCCCAGTGGCTTACAGCAATAAAAACAACACTAATACAACAATACAGTAATAATACATTAGAGTAATACAGATGGCACACTCTCAGTATCCTCCAACTGTTCCCCAGAAAAGGTGTTTGTATTAATTTCTGAAAGGCCATTAGAGGGGGTGCTGATCTGATCTCTCTGTGAAGGCTGTTCTATAATATAGAGGCTGTAACACAAAAACATTGTCTGCAAGCCCCTGCTCTATTAACCTTTTGCTAACAGGGGAGTGCTTATGGATTTTGGGATGAGACCACTCACTGTACAAGTTGATTCCAAACTGTCAAGATTGTCCTTAAGGTACCAAGGAGCCAAGCCAAAACCAGCACTTTGAATTGCACTCAGAAACTTGTAGGCAATGAATGCAGATTCACAAAACTGATATATCAAGTCTATGGAGACTTGTTTGCTAATAAGCAGACCACTGCATTTTGCAACTGCAGATTTTGGGTAGTCTTTAAAGGTAGTTCCATGTAGAACTCGTTGTACTAGCCTTATTGTGTGATCAGTAAGTCACTGTTGCCAAGGCTTCCTGTTCTTGGTAGGGCTGCAACTGGTGCATCAGCTGAACATGGGGAAAAGCCTCTTGGCCATAGCCTCCACTTGCCCATCTCCCTAACCAGGTCACAATGAATGTCATCATTATAGCAATCAATACTATTTCTTTTCATACCTGGGTTTGAACCCAAATTAAAAAAATTAATCTAGATAGTCCAATCAGGGAACTTTGTAACTGACTTCTCACTGCCTTTTTCACAACCTCCCCACAAAAGATCAGGTTGGAGACCAATCTTAAACAGCTGGACTAAGAAAAGACCTCCTAAATAAGGGGCAGACCACCTCCTCCTCAAGGGAGGCTGGCACTACCCCTCCCTCAAAGGAACATTAATTAATTTCTGGATCTAGCTCATCACACAGAGCCTGGCTACCCAAAGGAGGCAGGAGGGCCATGAACCAAATCCATTGGTGGCACATCCAAATGGATTCCAGAGGATGCTCCAGGAATTCCACTGAATACCCAGTGGACTTCTGTAATCAGGAGGTGATTGTCAGTCCCACTAAGTAGACCAGACCAGGAAATCAATGCCATAGGAAGACTAGGACTACCTTTATTGAGATTGGTTATAGTAACAGAATCTTGCAAGTCTGATTGTGCGGTACCCCCCCTCCCTCCCCGTACCTTCTTATACCCCAGTGAATCAGGAAGGTATCCTCCTGAGCCACTTCTGAATATTATCTTGTTTTCCAGTGCTTAAAAAAATATTTCAGCTCCCTTTGCTTAGGTAATGGTTCTTGCATATTTCCATCAAGGTCATCTTCCTTACTCTCTACAGTGATCCAGACATTGCTCCCAAGCAGTTTCTCTCTATTGGATGATCTTGGGGTTTTACTTCATTTATTGAGGACCTCTGGGAGGTGAAGTGGCAGAAATGCTGTTTGGAGTGCTGGTGGAGGAGGATGAAAAGTGTACCTGACCAAGCATGAGTATGAGCTTATGCTTGAGCCTACATCATGATGGTAAGCAACAAAATACTCATACTTCTCCACTCTTACTGTCTCAGCAAGTTTGCTGTCCAGCTTTTGGAAATAGAAAACAATATCCTCATACTAAATTATTTCAAATTTATCAGAAGGGAAAAGGAATTGGAACTTGAAAGGGTTACATACATCTCAGCAAATGGATACTTCTACTTGGCTCCCAACTTATCTCTTTGTAAGGGCAAAGACCTCTGATTACTCTTGCTAACAACTGTTTGATTACAAGGGAAGTGGCTATTTTCCTAATAATGGAGGAATATGCAGATAATTTGAGCTAGTAGTGTTTTGCAAACTGTTACCCACTTTCTCAGGCTCTGAAAAGCCCATAATAGTGGCTTTCTTTAAAGTTATCCAGTCCTTGTTTAGGGAAAGAAGGGTAGGAAGAGCTCCTGCCTGGTCATTGTGATTTGTTGGCATAACACTATGCTGGTAAAGTTGTTCACTTTCTCTGTACTCTTGACTCTTCATGGGCAGAGTTGAGAGGGGTGACTGGAGTGATCTTGCAGTGTTATCTGGCCTACGGACTCCTTGCTTATAGGAGACATCAGAGGAAGGGGCTATGCATCAGAGGGAAAGGCATGCCTCTCCACCCAAGAGACGATGTGGTTTTGCTCACAAGGCCTGGGCTTCCATCCCAGGGAATGGCTCAGTCCTGGCCATAAAAGGATCCAAGGCTGAGGGAACCAGAAACTAAGTCAGGCCCAGATTTGCCAGGTTATTTGTTGACATCTGTTCATTTCAGACAGTTTAAAAACCGGCACTGTATAGTAGAGAAACTACCAATGATTATGCTTATGGATGGCCTCTGACAGAGCTGGGATGCGGTTGGTTCTACCGTCCTGGTTATCCTTCATCTCTCAGTGGCTTTCAATATCATCAATCATGTATCCTTATGGGCCACCTAGGAGGAACAGGGGCAGGGGTCATTGTTTAATGGTGCTCCTCCTCCTTCGTGTGTGGCCCATGTTGGTGGGGGGAAAGATCAAGGCTGAGACCTTTAACCTATGGGATAGTTCAGCATGCGATACTCTCACCCCTTCCGTTTAACAACTACATGAAGCCACTGGGTGAGGTCATAATATTCTAATGATACCCAAGTGTATAACTTGAGCACAGGCCACCCAAATAATGCTGTCGAAGTCCTGTCCTGGTGCCTAGACACTGTATGGGTCTGGGTGGGGAGAAATTGATTTTGACTCAATCTTACCAAGACTGAGTGGCTCTGGGTATTTGGAACTTTAGAAATTTTCCACTTTTAGTGCTGGAGGGGGTAGCAATGCCCCGTTTGGAACTGGTACAACTTGGGATTTTTCCTGGATTCTCAGCTCCTGCTTGAAGACCAGGAGAGCCTTTGTACAGATTCATCTGGTGTACCAGTTGCACCTGTTTCTGGATTGGAAGGTGGCAAGTCATAAGACAACACTAGAGTTAGTCTGAAACATGGGACTCTTGAATTACCAACATTCAAAATATTCCTGAATATTTTCTGTGAGCTTCTCCTGCTCACAGCCAGTCTTGTGTTAAAGGAGTGCAGAACTACTATTGTTTGGTGACCTGGCTTTCTTTCTATCTCGTATTTGAGTCCTGTTTCATTCTCAGATTTTCACTAATAAGTAGTGGGTCACCCACTACCATGATACTTCTTATTCTCTTCTTGAAAGGAAGGATCTCATCCTCTCTGCCTTTTGGTATCCATTGTCCTATCTTCTGTCCCATAGTTCATCATTTCCCCCCCAAAGGCTCAGAGCATGTTTCTCTTGCAAGGGTGTGAAAGTTGTTTCTGAGTTCCAGTGGTACAATTGTTTATGCTACCGATTCTTTATATTTTAATTCTACATGTTATTTGTAAGCTGCCTTGATTCTATAGAAATGGAGTGGTATGCAAGCTTAAGGAAGGAAGGAAAACTGAAACTTGGAATGTGAAAGAAAGAAACAGAAAAAGAAGAAATGAAATGAAATGAAATGAAATGAAATGAAATGAAATGAAATGAAAACAGATATATTGTGACTTCATGAAACTAAGGTAAAAGAAAAGAGTAGGATTTAATACATTGGAATGAAAGTGGACTGACAGTACAGAGGGGAGCTGAATATGTTTAGAAATAAACTTGAAGAATTGTGCTAAATTTATGTCAGAAAGTTTGAACTGATGTTATCTAGATGGTTGTGGGTCTGTATAGAAGAATTCGTAGGTTAGTGATAGTTACATGCTGCACTCCAGTGAATGGTGATAATGGAGAATGATGGCATTTGAAAAACCTCAACATTCAAGCAGAAAAGATTACTCTGCTAGGTGACATGAAATGATCCGTGGGTATGAAATGTGAGAGTACTGAAAAAGCGACTGAAACATTTGAAAACATGCAAATGAATTAAAATAGTAATTGGTGAGTTTCTGGTTAGGAAAATACATTTGTTCCAAATATATGCTTTAAGCATAAGTCTATTTATATGTACAAATAGCAAACTTATATGAAAACTTTTGAATGTGCTTATTGTACATTTATTGAGTTTGAGAAAGCATATGATAAAGAAAATAGGCTTGAATTGTAGAACATTGTGGAAATATGGAGTTAAAGCTTGATTGCTGAATGCAGTGAGTGGCATATGATGGAAGTAAAGCATGAATGAGAATAAATGGAATGCTTTCCAAGCAGTTCAACATTAAGCAGGGAATAACAAGGATGTGTGATATCCCCTTAGTTTTTTAATATTTTAATTATATAAATATGAATGCTTATGGGGACATTACAGCTATGTCAATTGAGGATATAAGCATGTATGGAGACAATACCAATGCGGTTGGTGGAAAGCCCAAATTATTTGGAGCAAACAGATGCAATAGGATTATAGAGCTGAAAAGTAATGTACCAAAGACCAAGGCATTTGTGTTTGATGGGGAGGGATTGCAAATTATTTTTATTCATCTATTCATTTATTTAATATGTTTTGCTATTAATTAATTAATTTTGCTTTCTGTTGCAAAGCATTTTGAAATAGTTTACAATAAGGCAGCAATAAAATACAATCATAATACATTAAAATAATATAAAACAATATTCAACAAAATATATTCATTAAAAAGGTGGAAGGAAAGAACATTATTTGTATCAGGACTTCCTGGATGAAAAGATGAGTTTTCAACAACTACATAAAAGCTATTCTATTAGGAACTTTGCAAATTTCCAAAGAGAGAGCATTCCAAAGTTCAGGCACCATCACAGAGATGGCTCACATGTGAGCAGCTGCCAAATATCTTCAGTTCATGGTACATGTCGCAGGTCCTCCCTTGATTATCTCAGCTGATGAACTGATGAACTCAGTTGATGAACTATAATGGCAAATGGGATTTCATAGGTATTTCCAAGTTGTTTATGGCCTTATTAAAAAAAAACAACAACTTGAACTTGGCTCAGTAGGTAACTGGTAGCCAGCGTAATTGCTTCAAAAAAGCTCTAACATCTGCAAAGCTGAATGCCTCACTCAACAACCTGGCCACTGAAATCTGCATTGGTAAAGGTATGTTTATGACTTTCTGGGCCCACCCAGTCAACCTCTCTCAGCTATCTCTAACAAACCAAGATGACCAAAAGTTAAGAAAACACATGGGGTAAGCTGAACAAGTATAACAACTTATCTACATCCTCAGGGCTCATAAACTGACAGCAATCCTATAAAATTGGACCATATGGTAAACTGGTAAATATATATTGTGTCAAAAGCAGCTTTCAAGCTGGCATAAATTTTATCTTCAAAATATAGTGCAAATCTATCACAGCAGCTCTTTGTGGGCTCCAACACTGGGTTTTCTTGGGCAGATGACACTCAACTGTTCATTGCCCTAAAGAGCACCCTGCTGCATGGCTACTTGAAGATGCAATGGAAGCTTCAAAGTAAACAGTCTTGATTATATACACCAAGGCATGTCCAGTCAGCCTCCTGGTGAGTCTCACACTATTTCTACTCAAGCAGTTACCTGGCATGTTTCATTGGTCAGAGCTTCCCATAAAACCAGAGAGAGACCTAGGCTCCAATGCACCAGAAAGGAACTTAGAAGCAATTGTGTCAATGACCTACAATTGCTCATTCCATGGATTGGGGCCTCAAATTGGTTCTTTCTTCTAAATTTTTCCCCAGTGCACTTAAGAATCCATCAATTCCATAGGTCTCTATAGACAATCCTGAAATAGAGGCATTATATCACGGGACCAAACTTCAGCAGATGATGGTCTGAGCTGGCCCTGCTAAGGCAGTTTAAGCCTGTGGTTTTCCATCACTATGTTGAAATCATCTTGGCCAGCTTGGTCAGGAAGGCTGATAGAGAGGGGGGTATCTAAGTGTGTCTTTTTGATCCAATGCCTGGTAAATGCCCCCAGCTTTAACAGGTGGTGAGCAAGGTATTCCAATAAACCACAACAACTCTACAATCCTCTTCAATATTTCTTGTTGAAACCAAAGAGCATGGACAATTTCCCCTATCTACCCTACAGCTGTAAGGAATGCCCCGTTTGTCAAGAGAAACTCCCGTGACACGTGTGGTTCACAAAAGAGGTTTAGTCAAGCATAACACAACAGTTACAAACAAAGCCAGGACTGGCTTGGCACATTTACATTGGTCATTTTATACCTCTCCCCTTCCCACGTTTTTGCCCCGCGATCGCGTTACGGGCTGTGGATTATCAGCGCCCCAACAATCCTCCTTAATTGTCCAGATGGCAAGTTCAGCCTGAGTCCCATTGTTCTTTGATTGTTGTGAGCCCTTCGCGTGGTCGTTGCCTTTGGGGCTTCTGTCGCGCACACAGCCGGGAGCTTTCCCTCACGCGCTGATTGCTCTTCCTCAATTCCGCGGCTCTTTCCTTTGTCCATAGTGCCCGCGGCCCTCTGGCGTTAACACAATGCATCCGCTCCAGATTAGTGAAGTGGCGCCAGGTGGCCCATTCATTAGTTTGCAGTTTCGCACTTCCTCTTTCTGCGCTAGCGCTCGAGCGGTGAAACTGACTAAAGCGCGGCTGGGGAAGTTCCTAGCCGTGCAGCGCCGGCTGAACCTGACAACAGCCAGGTCAAATTTGCCCCAAAGTCTAGCACCTTTGCTTCATTCATCATTACAGGTTCAGATTCCTGATTTCTTCTTCTGGTTTAGCTTTCTTCCTGCTTCATTTCATAGTATGGTCACAGTTAGTGTTTGGATCAAAAGTAGTAATGGTAGTACCTAATTTCACTTTAGTTACATCCTCTCTGAAGTACTATAGTCAAGATGGTTAGAGGCTTCCAAATCCTATAAAGAAAGTTGAACATTTTGTGTATTTTAAGCCTGGGGGAGAGATAATTAAAAGGTAAAGCAAGAGCTGCCTTCATCATAGAGTTACACAGATTATGAAATCAATTTATTGTTTATTATTTCAGAGAGAACACAAACTACTGGCTTTAAGAAAGTGAATGTTGACTGTATTTTAGGAAGAACTCCCTAACAATACCTACTATTGGCAATGGTACAAAGTGTCAGACTCACCTTTATTAAAGGATTTAAATCAGAAATTTCAACAGTGTTCATCAGAGATGCCATGGCAGGAAGTGTAGTCCACTGGCAGGTGATTAAATCAAATGATGTTCAGTTTCCTCACAATTCTGTTATTTATTTCATTATCCCAGTTTTCCAGCTATGCACCAAACACCTGAAACTGTTGGCAGCACTCCAAACTAACAACTTTGCCAGCGACTTCCCAAAAGCTGTGGCAGTATTACTGACTTCCTACCAATTTTCAGAAGAAGAGGGGAAGCAGGTCTTCTCACCTTTCTCTTCCCTTAACTTCCCTTCCCACAGGGGAAGCAAAGCCAGGGGGAAAGACTCTACAGCAACACTGCCCACAATACGGATATCCCAGATGACTTCGGCACTGCAGTGCCAAAGGCACACTGGAGCACAGTCTACTAGAAGACTTGTGTTTAAAGTACACCTCCGTGGCTCCAGCACTGCAGCACCTAAGACAGGGCGGGGGGTGGGGGGGGCAGGGCCTGTAGTTTTGGCTTCTGCAGCCAAGCATCCTTGCAGTAACACTGCCGCAGCCTTACGGCAGGGGTATGGGTTGAAAACTGCTCCCATCCAACTTCCTTTTTTCTGTGAGAACAGAAATGGAGGAAAGAGCTTTTCAGCCACTGTGTACATAGCATAAAGAAGTTACTCTTTCCAGTGCTGAGAGACCTGGCACTAATAAGGCCTGCTTCCCTTTCTTCTCTCTCTGCTTTTCCTGCTACCCACATTGGTTGGCAAGAAAACTGGAGAAATTACTTTTTGCCACAGTGGGAGAGCTCTGATCCTTCCACCGCCAAAAAACATCTTATCTTGAATCAGTGTCCCAGGTAGCCACTGGCAGCCCCACTCCTCAGTCTACCTCAGAACGATATGCCAAACTTTGATCACACAGCACAGCTGCTGCCAGAAGCTGAAACACCCGGCTTTTCAAGAGGAGCAGGGAAAGGCAGGTAGAGGCTGCCGAGGTGGGGGGGGGGGTGAGGAGGAGTCAAGTCCTCAGCAAACAGCGAGGCGTCTTCATGCCAGAGCAAGCAGAACCAGCAATTAAGCCCTAAAACAGATAGCTGGAAGGTCCAGAGGCTTCAACAGTGTCCATGCCACGTCTCCTATTTTCACACTCAGCCACTGCCACCACTTTGACTCAGCAACATACAGGGGAAGTAAAAGTGACAGTACAGTTGCTTGGGTGGAGATAAATATGTTCTACATTATAAATAATAAATCATTAGTTTTCTCCAGGACAAAATTAAAACCTGGAACACAATTTCAAATTGAAATTGAAATTGAAAACTGAAATTGAATCAGCTCTTCACCCAGGCGAAAGAGCTTTTTTGCCAGGGTCAGAAAGGGAACAATCAGGACAAGCACGAAAGGAAGTCACAACAGTTTTCTTAGAAAGACAAAATGCTGATATCTCCCTCAAAGAAAACTTCCACTGAGAAATAGTTAAAGCAGGTTCAAGGCCCCACCAAGAAGAATGGCGATAAGAAGGCTCAGTTCATTTTGCATGGCCCGGCACAGCCATGAAAAAGATAGGACTAAGATTCACACATTGCAGACTTGCTTTCTAGCCATAAGAATAGATTAGATAAAACAGATTAAGATCACAGATCAAGATTGATGAGGGACCAGAGGTACATGCAGAATCCTAGCTTTGGGGCCTAGCATAGGTTTTATACACAGAAGGTTAAGGCCCGCAATATGGTGCCTGTTATAAAAGACTTGGATGATTCTCCAGACACAGGACTTTTAAAAGAACACCACGTCAAAGTCAGAAGGAATACTACAGTTAGCACGTTATCAATGTTGCCCAATTGCACCTTGCAGTTTGACTGTGATAAGTTTGCAAGACACTAAGAATATAAAGTTACTTACAATCAGGATTACTTCATTTTCCATGATTAGTTTAGTTATATTAGCACAGGTATCTGGAACACCATTTTGCCCAGCTGTACTGGGGGAAATCCAAATCTTGAGGCCTGAGAATGTGGCCAAGAAGCTTGAATAAGAACAGCCACTCACACATTCAATCCTTACTTAGCCTTTTCATTCCTGAAAAGCCCTAACCCTGTGTCCAAGAATGGCAGCTGCCAGTACCTTCCTCTTAAGCTCAGGGCGGTGGCTGCCTACCAGTTCCAGCGCTCTTCAAGGAGACTGATTTTTTAGATCCAATTTCAATTGGCTTTAGGCCCAGCTTTGGGATAGAAACCGCCTTTATAACGCTGGGGAATGATCTCTGCTGAGAGAAAGACAGGAAAGTACAATTCTCTTAATTCTCTTCGACTTCTCTGCGACATGTTACCTTGACAATACAATTCAACTCCAAATCTTTAACGTTTTTTTAAATAGACAATTTTAAAAAATACTAAACAGTTTGTCCAGAATATATTTCACTTCTCGTAGTAACTTGGCAGTTTTAAATGCTTAGATCAAATTAGGAGATCAAAAGTTAGAGTAATAGAATATATTCCCATCCCGCAAGTTTAGCAATCCAAAATACAAAAGAGAGAGAAAGTTATTTATAATTATAAAACTAGGTTTGTCCCAAAGTGTAAGTTTATCATGTGGACAAAGGTCAAAATTATACTTCCCAAAGTTTTTTACTATTTTTAATGCTGGAAGTACAGTAGTAGGAACCAAGTCCCTGCCATGATGTCAGCAGGGCCACATAATAACTTTCAAACTGTGGCTATAATTGCCTTTTGGCTTGCTTACTTGAATTCCATAGAAAAATAAAAACTTATGAACAGTGATAAAAGGGAAAGTCAAGAATGCTAAAATCCTTATCATAAGATAACAATAATTTAGCAGAAATTTTTGAGCATTTGTTCTTCCCATAAATACCGTCTTAATAGTTTTATCAATATACTTGAAACACTTGTAAGGTATTTAACATGGGAATATCTAAGAATATATCTCAATCTTGAAGTAATATTTATTTTTGCAAAAAGTCATTTGGATTTTTAAGCCATTTATGTTATTAAATGGTTCATATATAATTTATAGTATTAGTATTATAGTATTTTATCTATAGTGTTAATCTGAGACAAACGGTTTGACATATTTACATCTGCAAAAAAAAAAGGGGGGGGGGATAATTATTCCAAAATACTGTATTTACAAAAATTTTAACAGCAAGTGAAGCCCCAATTTTTAGAACCCCATAGATATATTAGAGCCTATTAAGATGTATATGAGCTTTCCCCAATTAACTGAGTAAAGTGTTGTACAATATCAATATGTTTTGGTATAGAACATGCATAATTATCAATACATAATATAGTATCATCATATAATAACAATTGAGGTTCAGCTTAGTCACTGTTGTGCCTAAAATGCCCTTTGATTGCCTGATAAGACAATATCAAATTAAATATAAGAGGAGACAAATGACATTGTTGATGAGTTCCATGAGACATCTTGATAGATGAGGACATAATTCCATTTGTAAAGACTCTGGTGAAGGAATTAGAATATCATATTTAATCCAATTAATAAAAAATAAATGCTTGCTCCAAAAATTTCTGCACCATTTCAGAGATCTTTTCTGTGTCCAACGAGACCAGCACTGCCAGTTTCAGTTTTTCTGAATGTGTATCTAAAATATCAGTTAATGGCATGATAGTAACACAAACTTGCTGCCCTTTAATAAAACCTGATGGTACAGGATAGTAGTAGGTTTATAGTCCATTCACCAAGATTGCTGTCAAAAATTTGGCATCAACGTTTAACAAGGGAATTGGACGATAGCCTGCAATGATGGGAGACAAAGGATGGCCCACTCTCAGGGAATGTGATCACAGTGTGTTATACTGATTCTACATCCTACCCCCTGTGTTCAGTCCCAGTGCTTGTTCATTGGACCTTTGATAGCCCAGCCCTTGGTTGCTGCTACTGAATGCCTAGACAGCATGTAACAAAACCTCTTTCATCCATTATTTGTTAGTAAATAAGAAGACCAACCTAGCATGTATTACTGAAACCTGGTTGGACACCTTTTAGCCTCTCTCTGCTTTCATATCCCAGAAAACTCTAGTTTTCAGAGGTGTTCTGGGAGATGAAGGGGCAGAAGAGAAATCTAGAGCACTGCTAGAGTCCAACTCAGAGCAAATCCAATCAAGTATAGGTAGTGTTTCAACACAGGAATCCCTTCCCAGCATTTCTGAGGAAATTTGTTATTCTGAATCCCAAATCCCAAGAAAAATCAGTCAGGAAATTGGGAAAATGGGAAAAAGTATTATAATATTCCTGCAAGAATTAAAACCGAACAATCAGCACAGAGGTAGTTCTATAGTAGATCAAATATTTGTGCTGCACCATCTAATAGAAAAATACATGCATAAATATAAATCTCTCCTATATGTGGCTTTCCTTGACTTTAAGTCAGTGTTTGATTTGATATGTTGACATTAACCAGGAAATGCTGACTGTGGAGTCAAAGGCTAAGGTCAACATTTCCAGGAATCTGAATAGAAGCAGGTAGGAGGAGTATGGTCACAATTGTTAGTTTGCTTGTTGCAGCTGTTGCCATTTATAAATGTGTGTTTGTGGCTCTGTCTGCTGCTAACAGTGAGTGATTCTTGCAAATAAAACAAATATTTCATCACATGCTGTGTAGTACTGTTAATCTTGCTAAAAGAATGTTACATTAGTAGAACACTACCCAATAATATTTGCTGGTGTTTTTCAGTGTTTAAATATTGGCTACAGTTCTTTGTAAATGCTACTAAACTTAATATTTTCTATTTATTAAACATTTTTTTAGATATCCAAAGGAAGGTAAAGGAAATCAATCACAGCTTTTTTTTTTTTTTTGGTCACATCTTTTAAGTCATTGCAATGTAAAGCAGCATCAACTACTGGACTTCATCTCTGACATATTCATGGCACGAAAAGGACAAAAAAAATTGAAAATGATCTAGATGAGTCAATGCTTACTACTTCTAAGAAACAATGCATAATTTTACAGTACAGCAAAGGACAAGACTTAGAAAAAACAGTAAGCAATCTTGCAGCAATTATCAACACCGTCTCAAAGAGTGAATTTATTATGGCAAGTTTCTTAAGGAAGGGTTTGCAGTTGCCAAAAAGTCCATAATCAGTTATGGCATGAATGTATAATGATTATAGTCAAATAGAACAACTGTACATTAAAAAATTTGGTGCTTTCAAATGTGAAAAGAAGAAAATGAGCATATCAATAGATGAGTGGATCAGTCCCAGGAATTGAAGATAAGCTTTCAAGTATACTACAATGAGACTCATTGAATCTTGGTTTAATAAAAATTAATGGGAATTGTCCTGCAGAAAAAGTGTTATCTTTACTTCAGGAAAGATTAGAAACCTTTGAATTAAAACTGAATTGAAATATGCAAGCAGCACATCTGGTTCCAACAACTAATGATCATGCAGCAGTTATGGAAAAATTGGAAAGTTATCACCAACTATTCAGCAGTTACTGTATGTTACAATAGTGCACTTCACCTTGCTGTAAAGAAAGTATTTTACGTCAAAAAATTGAAAGAAGAAGTACCAAGAATAAGTAGCAGTGGAAGCAAATACAGTGCAGATTCTGAATGTGAGAAAGATGAAGCAATGATTCTAATTCAGATAAGGAGTCAATCAGTATAATATGCAGGATGACATCTTTCTCTTTTTTTAATTTATTTTTTAAATTTTTTGATAACAAAAAGAAGAAAAAAACACATAAAAGTGGTTTAACAAAAAAGTGAAAAAATACAACAAAGAGAAAAAAGTGTTAATATATCATTATAACAATAAACAATTTCAATTCTATATATGCTTATCTAATACAAATATTATTCAACTACATATATATTTCTATGACTATCATGGGTTTTTTTACCTACTGTACTTTGTATAAATGAGTCCCATATTTCATCAAACTTGTCCATACAAAGTCTATGTCTATAAGCATCCGCTCATTGGCAAGAGCAATCAGGTCTTCAATCCCTACATTTATCTTTCCAATGCTGCAATAGCAGTTTTTTGGCCATAGTAAGAGCACAGAGAATCCATTTATGTTGTCCAGATGTCAAATTCCACATACTAGTTATATAGTTCAAAAGAATATTATCCTCTGAAAATTTTAGCTTTTGTCTCACAATCATATTTATATAGTCCACTACTTTCTCCCAAAATTTAATAAGTATAGGACATATGCTTTAAAGAGGCATTGTCCTTATTACATCTCCAACAAAATGCTGTTTTCAACAATACTTTTCTATACAGACATAGTAGAGTCCAGTAAATTCTAAATATTATTTTTTGTTGTATAAGTAGTTTAAGGTCCATTGACCCTCTTGCTATACAAGTTAAGACACTCTCCCATTGTCTAGGCAATATGGGAACCTTTAATTCTTTATTCCACTCATCCCTTAACATCTGCACATCAAATTGATTTATTGATAACAAATATCTATAAAAACTAATAGTAGGGGGTTTTTTTTACTTTTAAAGGATTTAACAAGTTGTTCTAATATCTCAGGTGTCTCAGAAGCTGAAAATGTTGCTGGTCCAAACAATGTTGTTAACAAATGTTGTAGCTGTAAATATTGCCATTGGGTTACAACTGATAGATGATATTTATCTTAAGAGTACATTAAAGATTCATCATCATCTATCAGTTGGTTGAAAGTCAATATCTCTGCTTCCATCCAATTTTTCCATATCACCATCTTTTTCCCAATTTTTAAAGTTGGGTTTCCCCATAAAGTCAATCTGTCATGGGAAAAAGGGTCAAATCTTTTTTTATTAAGACATTCCTTTCCATAGCTTTCTAACTGATGAAATTATTTCCAGAGATTAGAGTTTTAGTATATTTAGATCCTAATACTGTCCATTTGACCAAAGGTGCTATATATGTATATTCCAAAGTTGCCTAAATCAGAAAATTAACAGCACTTGTTGGCTTCCAGTATTTAATACTTGACAACAGGTAAGCATGATGATATAGCTCCAGATTCAGAAAACCAAATCCTCCTTCATTAATTGATAATTGCATTTTTGTAAAGATATTCAGAATTGAGGAACCCCATAGAAATTTTCAAACAAAGAATTTATTTTCTGAAAATATCTTCCAGATATAAAAACTGGAATTTCTCTCAGAATATAAATTAATCTGGGAATAATGTTCATTTTGAGAGTCTTCACCTTTCCCCAAAGGGTGAGATTTAATAACTCCCATCTATTGATATCTGAAAAAACTTCTCTATATATTTTATTTATATTACAAGTTGCTGAGTTATATCCTTTGGTATGCACACACATAAATATTTAATAGATTTGGTACAAATATGGAATTATTATTCCTTAAAGGAACAGGTAACCAAATTTTCACCTATTGGCATCAATTCTGATTTGGACCAGTTAATAGAGTATCCTGCTATTTTACTAAAGGCATCTATCATTTGGATCAATATTGGAATAGTAGTGTGAGGTTTAGAAATAAACAAAAGAATGTCATCTGCAAATAAAACCAATTTGTGTTCAATTGATTTGTGTACTACTCCATAGATCTCCCTATGTTGTCTAATAGCACAAGCCAAGGGTTTCACGCAAATGGTAAAAAGCAAGGGTGAAAGTGGACATCTTTGTCTAGTTCCTCTAAACAGTGGAAAAGTAGGAAGAAGCATACCATTAACCTTTACTTTAGATGTGGGTGACTGATATAATATCTTAATCCATTTTATAAATTTCAAAGGAAATCTAACTCTATTTAGTACAGCAAACATATACTGTTTATGTATTTTGTCAAAGGCTTTTTCAGCATCTAATCATAAAATTACAAACTGATCTTTGTTTTTATTCAAATCTATTAAATCTACAACTAATCTAATGTTGTCTGCTGCTTACCTAGTTTTTATAAAACCTGTTTGATCATTCTTAATAACCAACAATATCACTTGCTGTAATCTATTTGCTAACACTGCTGTTAAAATCTTTGTGTTGACATTAATCAGTGAAATTGGGCAATAATTAGCACACTGAATATGATCTCTACCTGCTTTTGGTACAACTGTAATATAAGCCTGATTAGATTCCGGTAATAAAATTCCCTTATCAAATATCTTTTCCTATACTTAAAGTTTTCGCACCAAAAGATCTATAAATGTTTTGTACCACTTAATAGGGAATCCATCTAATACTGGTGTTTTACCACTTGTCATTTTTAAAATTGTTTAATCTCTAGCTCAGTAAGTGGAGTGATTAAGAGGTGTTTTTGTGTATAATCTGAATGTGGTAAGTTAATTTTATTTTTAAAAGCCTGTATATCTTCATTCAATACATCTTCTGGTTTACTATATAATTCTGAATAAAATTTAGATTTTAAATTAAAATCTAAATTTTAGATTTAAAATTTTAAAATTTAGACAATGAATATCCATTGAAGTTTTATACATTACATCTCTTTCACCTCTAATGATTGAAATCATTGCCCTATCTTTTTTTTTTTTTTTTTTGCTTTAAACGATTAACCAAGATCTTACCAGGTCTTTCACCATTCTCCCAATATCTCTGTTGTAAACATGTTGCAAACATACATTCTGACTGCTGTGATATTATAGTAGCTAATTCATATTTTTTGTTCTGTATTTCTCTCTACAAAACTATAGATGGGCATCTAACCATCTGTGCCCATAAATGTTTCAATTCAACTTTCAAATTATTTTCTTTTATTTTTAATCTTATTTTTGTGTGATGCATAAGCAATAATTCTATCTCAAATGTATGCTTTATATGCTTCCCATTCAAAAATTCGGGCACTTGATGTTTCTGAATTCAAATCAAAATATTGTAAGGTCTCTACCCCCATTTATTGTAAAATTCTTTAACATTCGATAGGGAAACATTAAGATACCAATTTCTCGATACCTTAACCAGTTTCTGAAACACACATTTCAAAATGGTTGCGCTATGATCAAATACATAACAAAGATCAATGTTACATTCTTGAATTTGATGACATTAAGAAAAAAATCGAGCCTAAAAAGTTCTGATGCACATTTGAATAAAATGTATATTCTCTTTTAGTTGGATACATCAAACACCAGGGGTCTACTAAATTCAATTTTTCCATATAAGTCTTAATTGTTTCCCTCACTAATGATTGTCTTTGCTGTGCCTGTGTATTTCTATCAGCACAGGATCCAATATTTATTTATTTATTTATTTTTCAAATTTAGATACTGCCCATCTCACAAAAAAGTGACTCTGGGTGGTTCACAATAAAACAACAATAAATATTAATTAAAATACAATAAAAACAATATAAAATACAGTAAAAATAGAATAAAACCAGACACATATACAAATAATAATATCTTCCAAGATGTTGTTGTTCAGTAAGATGTTAACATATGGGAGCATCTTCAAGGTGCCAGCCATCCTGAGGGTTGGTTGCCCCTTTTTTCACCTCATGCCAGTTGGCAGAGCGAGGTCTTGACTGCTTTCCAGAAGGACAAGAGAGTTGGGGCCTGCCTCACCTCTGGGGGAAGAGTATTCCATAGGGCGAGGGTCATGGCAGAGAAGGCTCTCTTTCTGGACCCCGCCAGTTGACATTCTTTCATCAATTGGGTCCGCAGCATACCCTCTCTGCCTGACTGGGTGGGATAGGTAGATATAATGGGGGTGAGACGGTCCCTCAGGTAACCCAGTCCCATGCCATGTAGGGCTTTAAAAATGATAACCAACACCTTGAATTGGACCCAGAAGCAAACTGGGAACCAATGCAGCTCACACAGCAAAGGTGTAACATGTGCCATCTTTGGGGCACCTAAAATTGCCCGTGTGGCTGCATTTTGAACCAGCTGAAGCTTCTGGATACTTTTCAAGGGTAGCCCCATGTAAAGCGCATTGCAGTAGTCTATGTGGGAGATGACCAGGGCATGAGTGACTGACTGGAGGGACTCCTGATCCAGAAAAAGGCATAACGTGTGCACAACATATAGTTGAGCAAAGCCCCTCCTGGCCACGACTGCCACCTACTCTTCGAGCAGGAGTCGTGAGTCCAGGAGGACCCTGTCATGGAATGGAATTATGAAGGCCAGTCGCATCCTCTTATCTCTCCCTCGCGCCTCAGGAGATGAAAGAAAATGTTTTTCTCCCTGAGTCTGGCCTTCATAATTCCATTCCATCACAGACCCCGAGATTACGCACCAGGTCTATCTGGGGTAGTGCGACCCCATCCAGAACCAAAGATGGTAAACTTCCAGATACAGAGAAGCCCCCAACCCACAGCCACTCCATCTTACCAGGCTTTAGCTGAAGCCTGTTGTTCCCCATCCAGACCCCCACAGCCTCCAGGCACCATGAAAGGGTAGAAACAGCATCACTCAGATCACCTGGGATGAAGATGTATAACTGGGTATCATCTGCATATTGATGATACCTCACCCCATTGTGGCAGATGATCTCACCCAGCACTTTCATGTAGATGTTAAAAAGGAGCAGGGAAAGTACCGAACCCTGCAGCACCCCACAAAGGAGGGGCCGCAGGCTGGACCTTTTGCTCCCTATCAACACCAATTGGCCTTGAAGGAAGGACATGAACCAGCACAAAACTGTGCCACCCACCCCCAACTCCCCGAGCCGACCCAAAAGGATACTAATGGTCGATAGTATCGAAAGCCACTGAGAGGTCAAGAAGAGCAAGGATGGATGCACTACCCCCCATCTCACTCCCATGAGAGATCATCCAAAAGTGCGACCAATGCTGTTTCAGTCCCAAATCCGGGCCTGAAACCCGACTGAAAAGGGTCCAGATAATTGGTTTCCTCCAGGATCCTCTGGAGCTGCAATACCACCACATTCTCAACCACCTTCCCTAAAAAGGGAAGGTGGGAGACTGGATGAAAATTTTCCAGTACGGTGGGCTCCAGTGATGGTTTCTTGAGGAGGAGGTGTACCAGTGTCTCTTTAAAGGCCACTGGAAACAATCCCTCTCTCAAGGATGAATTCACCATCACATGGACCCACCCACACATCACCTCCCAAGCTGCCTTAACCAGCCAGGAGGGGCATGGATCTAATTGACAGGTGGTGGCATTTACAGCCTGGAGGACCCTGTCCACTTTCTCAGGTCCAAGAGGATCAAACTTTCATTAATCACAAAATTTAATTAAAATCTTTTCCTATTATCAATTTATCATAAATACACTCATTCAAGTGTTGAAAACATTCATAAAACATAGTAGGGGAATCTAAATTTGGTCTATAAACATTAACCATAGCTATTGCAGTCTCTGCTATTTTGGCACACAAAATTAAATAATGCCCAAGTTATCAGTGATAACTTGTTGTACATCAATTGGGAATTGTTTTTGAACCAGAATGGCCATACCTTTAGCTTTCATCGAAGTATCTGTGAGGTAAACCAGTCCCACCCAATCTGTCATTAATAGAGATTTATCCTGTTTCATTAGATGAGTCTCTCGTAGATAAGCAATATCTGCCTATAACAATTTTAAATATTCTAAGATTACATTTTTTTTCTTGGATTCTCATAAACCTTTTACATTTAAACTAACTAACTTCATCCATAAATTTTATTTTGGCCCACCTATCAATATTCTCCCAATACCAATTCATTTTATGACCTGTACCATTTAACAAATATTTAATAATAAACTTGTCTATATTTAACATATTTTCTCGTATTGCTCACAGACATAGAACCTCCATAAAGACTCAATTTAACATTCAAATATCATTCTTTTATGTATATATAGAATCTACAGTTAAAGGAAAAAAAGAAAGATGTGATTATGTGCATAAAAATAAAAAAAACAAGCAAGTGACATAAACAGATTAAAAGGAATCTTAAAAAAGAATACACACACACACACACACACACACACACACACATATGGGGGGGGGGGGAATCACAGAAGTTGATGACTTCCCAAAGAGGATAGTGTGATTTCATTTCTCTTCTTACACTGAAAATTATGAAAATTATTGTTACTAATTGAAGGGGGGAAAAGTACTGTGTGTTAAAAATAAGCAATAGAGTTGGCTGTATGCCCAGACCCTCTATCTTGAAATAACCAAAACAAAAATAGTACAAAAATAAAATAAAATACTGGAATGTAGACTTTGAAACTGAAGCTTTTACTGTAGGCAAACTCCGACTTCTCCCATGGCGGATTCCATAGAATGAAACACAATCAAGCTTGTCCATCTGAAAATTTTAAAGATAGGATAAAGGCCTCTGCCTTCAAGGGATTATCAAATTTGTGAAACTGATTATGATTAATGCAGAATGTAGCTGGAAAATGCATGAAATATCGAAGTTGTGTTGATCTGGCAAGACTTTGAGCTTTTGTAAACATTTTTCTCTTTTCTGAAACCTCTTTAGTAAAATCAGGATAAATTGATATCTTGCTTTGACTAGAGCCCCACTTCAGAGGAGACTTTACTGATTCCTGGTGAATATATGTAAAATCTCATCTCTTGTGGTAACATGGAGGAATTGCACAATAATAATACTGGAACTAGTTCCAGTCTTCCTTCTCATTAAAGGAATTTTAATCACATGGTAAATCTCAACTGGAGTCTGTTCCCAAAGAAAGGAGCTTTCTGAAAAAAAAAAATCTTCCATAAATTTGGCCAGGTTTGATTGACTTGGAGGATTTTCAATTCCAATCACATGTAGGTTTTCCCCACTCAATTGTGACTCCAGACTGACTTTAGTTATAGTGTCATGGGCATTTAAATGATCCTCATAGTGAGCCATTTTTTCTTGCATTGATTTTAAATCACATTTAAGCTCTGCCAGATCTCATTGGATCAGTTTCAAGAGTTGTACCTAAGCCAGGATCTGTTTTAGTAAAGTAGTAGAAGAATCCTCCCCTGCCCTCTTGCCTGGCTTAGCAGATATTGGCATAGTTGAAATTGAGCCAGTTGTTGAACGCTTAGGTCTAGTTGCCATTCCAATAGCTTGTTAAAAACAAAATAATATGTAATGAAAAGTTTTATTTACTAAATGATGAAAGTCCTTATCCACACAGGGCTATAATACAGAAGTCTGAAAGCCTTTTACTCAAGAGAGAGATGAGAGATGTGCACTCACTGCAGCATCCCAAATAGGAAGTCAAGATGACATCTCTCTGGCAATTTTTAGTATAAGAAAAATTAGAAAATTGTTAAAATGTTCTCCATTAAGAAATTCTATCTTGCAGCAGGAAATAATCAAGAGTAAAAAAATGAAACTACAAGACATTTTGGACTGTAAAACACACTGGAATACATTAGAAAGAATGATCGAAAGATTTTTAAAGATCCTAAATCCAATAAAAATTGTTTATGACAGTTGAAGCTCAGTCACTTATAACAAGAGGAATATTATGAATTGTGAGAGATATTTTAAATTGCTTAAAACCCATTTGATTAGCAGCTGAAGCATTAAGTAAGAATGATGCAAATCTTCTAACAAGTGAAGGAATTTTTAAATTTCCTTTCAGTAATTTGGAAAAACAGAATTCTGTTTTGAACAGTGTGCTTTCAAAAGAAATTATAAATGAATTGCTGAAATGCAGGAATAAAGATTTAGTATCCCTCATTAAATATTTAAGCAATGTTAGTTGTTTATATGAGGTGGAAAAGGACAACTTTTTTTCTTTGGCAAACAAGAATGAAATAGCTCAATCTGCAAAATCATTAATAGAAAGACTTTAAAGGAAACTGTGGTTTAACAGAAGAAATGCAAATAAAAGAAGATATGAATGTTGTGGAATACTCTGACATGAAATCAGAACCAGATCGAAACTCTGAATTAGGAAAAGCAACATCAATTCCAATAGCAAAACCAAAATCAGGGCAAGCAAGCAAAATATTTTCATTATTAAAAAAGGAAATGATGCCTTTGACAATTTGAACTGGGCTTTCTTATTCAAGGTTTTGGAAGATATGAATTTTGGAGAGAACTTTATAAAATGGGTAAGATCAATTTACATTTCACAGAAACCATAAATAATTGTTAATGGAGATCTAACAAAACCTTGTGAGATACAAAAAGGCACAAGACAGGGATGCCCACTGTCTCCTCTCTTGTTTATTCTGGTTCTTAAAATGCTGAATAGAGTCATAAGACAAGATAAGATAATTGTGGGAGTAAAGATTAAAAAAGAAACTTATAAGTTAAGGGCTTTTGCAGATGACTTGGTGTTGGTTCTGGAAAATCTTGTAAAGGGAATTAAAATATTAATGGGAAATTAAAAGAATCTGGTGCATTAGCAGGCTTCAAGATGAATAAACAGAAGACGAAGTTGTTAACAAAAAATATGAAAATAGAAGATCAAACACAATTGATGAATAAACATATTTTAGGATTGAGAAGAAAGTAAAATATCTGGGCATCACTATAACAAATATGAACTGTACATTATTTCAAAGTAACTATGTTAAGACATGGAATTAAATTTAAAAATACATTGTAAAATGGGAGAAACTACAACTGTCATTGCTGGGGAGAATTTCTGTGATAAAAATGGATGCCTTACCTAGAAAAATGTTTTTGTTCCAGACAATACCTGATTTGACAACTGACACACCATTTAAACAGTGGCAGAAGGATATATCTAAATTTGTGTGGCAGGGGAAAAAACCACAAGGTAAATGTAAGGTGTTATAAGATGCAAAGGAAAGAGGAGGGTTGACTCTACCTTGTTTGAAATTGTATTTTGCAGCTTGCTGTTTGGTTTGGATGAAAGGGTGGGTGCTGCTGAGAAACAGAAGGCTCTTGGAGTTAGAAGGACACAACTTGAGATTTGGGTGGCGTGGGTATTTGTGGTATGACAAAGTCAAGGTTAATGTGGATTTTTAAAATAATTATGTTAGACCTGCCATACTGAGAATATGGAATAGATACAAACCCAGGTTGTGCCCACAAACACCTTTGTGGCTCTCAGCACAAGAAGCATTTTATAGATGAAAAATAATAGGCAAAATGAAAAATGGCTAACTTATCATGAGATACTAGAATTATGTCAAGAGGAATGTAAAATAAAATCAAGAGAAGAACTGGTGGCAGAAGGACATCGTTGTCAATGGTTTTCTTATTTACAGTTATTAGAAAGATTTAAAGTAGACAAAAGAGTTTATGGTTTTGAACATTGTAAGATTAGTTTGAAATAGAATTATGCACAAATGATGAACATGTAATTGCTAAAATGTGTAAAGTTTTATTGAAATTTGAAACAGAAGAAGAAGAAGTAAAATAATGTATGATACAGTGGGCTAAAAATTTTGGTTATAATATACAGATGGAACAATGAGAAAATACATGGTTGAAAGGACTGAAATTTATACTATCTTATCAACTTAAAGAGGATTTTTATAAAATGATATACTGTTGTTATATGTCACCAGAGAAATTGTCTAGAATGCATAAAGGCATTTCAAATTTATGTTGGAAATGTGAACAAGAAGGGACATTTTATTATGTTTGGTGGAACATGATAAAAGCTAAAAACGTGTAAAAAAGCTAGAAAATTCTGGATTCAAATACACACACTGATTCAGAGAATTTTAAAGATTAATATACAATTGAGACCAGAGGTCTTTCTTTTGGGTTTGATGGACAAACAATTGGAAAAAAGTCATGGAACTTTGTTTTTGTACATGACAACTGCAGCAAGATTATTGTATGCACAAAGATGGAAAGATTCAGCACTACCCACAATGGAGGAATGGTGGTGAAGATGATGGATCTTACTAAGATGGCTAAATTGACTTCTTTGATCAGACAAAAGACAATATCTACATTTATTACTGACTGGAAAGCCCTTATGGACGTTTTGCATAAAACAGAAAAAAATGAGCTTATGATTTATGGTTTTGATGATTAGACAGGATAGATTATAGAAAGAAGAGAGTTATGTTGTAACCAATAGAGTAAGAGGTGAATTTATAATTGTACTTATAATCGCTGTAAAGAAGATCGGAAGCTACTTCTTTTATCTTTTATCTTTTATCTTTTTTTTCTTTTACTTTTTTTCTTTCTTGAATTTTTAGTTTTTTCTTAGATTTCTTTTTTCTTTTCTTTTTCTTAGTTTATATTAGTTTGTAGTAGTTTTTATCTTCCATTTTCAAAATCTTTAATAAAAATTATATATATAAAAAAGGAAATGTCCTTATACGAAGCAACATATACCCTAATACGCAACTTGAAGATGCTTTGGGATGTACTTTTAGCAATTCAGCCAACCTTAATGTAAAATGAAACACGTTTCTCTACATCTGGAATATTTGTCACAAAACAAAGATTAACATTATTGGATAGAGTACAATTAATGCTTTGTGTGTTTTAAATTTTCATTTTAAGAATGGTAACTTTTAAATAGAAAATATTTGTGGTATTATCTTTCAATTGTTTAAATGATTTTTATTTCACATTTATTTTGTGTTAATGTTCCCTTCTTTTAATATTTTTATTATCAAATGTCTATATCATATAGAGATAATTTTTACATGTTACTGAAATATATAATCTTATTTATTTATTTATTTATTTATTTATTTATTAAACCAATTTATATAGCCGCCCATTTCACCACAGGTGACTCTAGGCGGTGTACAACAAAGCTAAAAGCAATCAATAAATACATTAAAAATATAAAAAGCAAAATAAAACAGAGAATTAGAAGATGTTAAAAATAAGGGAGCCACCTCACTAATTCCCCCATCCCCTGGGGTCCCCAGGCCTGCTGGTATAACCAAGTCTTAACCTCCAGAAGCTCAACAATGATGAGGCCAACCTCACCTCAGGGGGGAGAAGATTCCACAGCACAGGTGCCAAAGCAGAAAAGGCCCACCGCCTGGAGCCTGCCAAATGTAGCTCCCTAGGCAACAGAACCCGAAACATGCCCTCTCTGCTGGATCTGGTAGGACAGGCAGATGAAATTGGGGAGAGGCGGTCCCTCAGATAGCCCGGCCCCATGTCGTGAAGGGCTTTAAAGGTCAACACCTTGAATTGGACCTGGAAACAAACTGGTAACCAATGCAGCTCATGAAGCAGAGGTATAAGGTGTGTTCTACTAGAGCCCCATGTAGAGCGCATTGCAATAGTCTAACTGGGAGGTGACCAGGACATGAGTGACCATGAGTAGGTCCCTCTGATCTAGGAATGGGCACAACTGGCGCACAATACAAAGGCCCTCCTAGCCACAACTGCCACCTGCTCTTTGAGCAGGAGTCGTGAATCCAGGAGGACCCCCAGATTGCACAGAGGGTCTGTTTGGAGCAGTGCGACCCCATCCAGTACCAAAGATGGTAAAATCCTAGAACCAGAGGGGCTCAAAATCCAAAGCCACTCAGTCTTGCCACGGTTCAGTTGAAGCCTGTTGTTCCCCATCTAGATCCTGACAGCCTCCAGACACCGAGATAGGATGCCCACAGCATCGCTTAAGTCACCAGGGGCAGAGATGTACAATTGAGTATCATCAGCATACTTATGATACCTTACCCCATGATGACAGATGAGCTCACCCAGCGGTCTCATGTAGATGTTAAATAGGAGAAGTGAAGGCACCAACCCCTGTGGCACCCCACATAGTAGGGGACAGGTGTGGAATCTCTCCTCCCCAATCACCACCGCCTGGAACCAAGCCTGAAGGAAGGAAGTAAACCAACACAATACTGTGCTGCCCACCCCCACTTCTCTGAGTCAGTCCAGAAGGATACCATAGTCGATGGTATTGAAAGTCACTAAGAAGTCAAGTAAGGCAAGGATGGATGCACAACCACCATCCCGCCCATGCCAGAGATCAATCAAAAGCACAACCAATGCTATTTCTGTACCATACCCAGATCCGAACCCTGACTGAAAAGGATCCAGATAATCCACTTCATCCAAGGTCCTCTGAAGCTGCAGCACAACTACCTTCTCAATCAGCTTCCCCCAAAAGGGGAGGTTGGATACTGGATGGAAATTGTCCAGTATTATGGGGTCCAGCAATGGCTTACTGAGGAGGGGGCAAACCAAAGCTTCCTTTAGAGGTTGCAGGAACAACCTCCTCACTCAAAAAGAATTCACCATTGCCAGAACCCACCCACATGACACCCCCCAGGCTGCTTTCACAAGCCAGGAGGGGCATGGATCTAGAGAGCAGGTGGCTGAGTTCATAGTCCTAAAGACCCTGTCTACTTCATCAGGCCCAACAGGTTCAAACTGTTCCCAGATAACCAGGCAAGACCCCACCCTAGGTCTCCCACAGACCTGCAGCAAAGCCAGCGTCCAACTGCGAACAAATCCGAGCAATTTTATCCAACAGATAAAATCACAATATATTGGGCTATAATAATAATAAACCATGCATTTACAGTATTATTTTATTGGGGTTTTTTTTTTTTTTACAGAAAACCTCTGAAACTTTTAGTATAACTCTATCACAGAAAATTATTCACTGTTTATTATTATGGTCACTTAAAAACATATAAATAAAATGTTATGAAAAATACAGGACTCTGTAACTTATAATTTAGGGTATTCCCAAGAATTCCTGAGAATCCCAATTTCTTGTTCCAAAATTTGGAAACACTAAGCACAGATAAGAGCTTTCATTAAGGTTTTCCTGATGACAATACTGTAAAAGTGGTAAAATGTGACTCTTTCTCTGCTGTTATCTCATCTGCAGATGGCCAGTTGGCATTCCTCTTCAAGGTCACCTAGGTAGGTATGGGCCAGAGAAGAAATCTCTGCAAAGTCCTCTGTGAAGATTGTTTGAGCCATCTGTTAGATAAAGTCCCTTGGATCCTCTCTGAGGACTCTAGCTATGTAGATTCTTTGCAGTTAACAATCTAGCATGATAATCTGTGAAGAGGTTGAACCTGTTGGTTATGAAGAAATGGACAGAGTACTAGGGGCTGTAAATGCAGCCACCTGTGTATTAGAACCATGTCCCTCATGGCTAGTTAAGGTCTTCCAAAATACAACTTATGGTTGGATCCAGTGGTGGTGAATGTATCTTTGAAGGAGGAGATGGTTCTGCTGGCTCTTAGAGAGGCAGTTGTCTGCCCCCCTCCAGAAGAAGCCATCCCTGAATCCAATGATTCTGGACAATTTTTGTCCTGTCATCCTGTTGAGAAGATTGTCAACATGCTGCTCCAGAGGGCCCTGAAGAAACAGATTATTTGTACCCTTTTCAGTTGGGTTTCAGGCCAGTATATAGCACTGAGACCACATTAATTGCACTTTTAGATGACCAGTGGTAGGACTGAGATGGAGGCAGTGCATCCATCCTGGCCCTCCTTGATCTCTCAGCAGCTTTCATACCATCAATCATGATATCCTTCTGGATCAGCTTCGGGGATTGGATGTAGGGGCCACAGTGTTATGGCAGTTCTTCTTCCTCCAAGGCTAGTTCCAGTACAGTGTTGGTAGGGAGAGATAGGTTGTCAGCCCTCCCAGGTAAACCAGACAGGAAACACAACTTCTACTTTATTGTAAGGCTACATTAACAAAATCTTGCAAGTCTGAAAGCACCAATCTCCTGCTGTCTCTTTTTACCGCCTGATCAGTCCCCTAGGCAACATATCTTCCCCCCGTCTTCCAAGGTCATTCTCACATTCCATTACATAGGTCTAGCCCTAGACTTCTGCTTTTGTGGGGTTCCACAGGATTATACTGTCTCTCCACTCTTACTTAACATCTACCTGAAGTGGCTGGGTGAGGTCAGCCATTACCATAGGTTTAAGTATCATCAGTATGCTGATGAACTGTAGCTTTACATTTCTACCCTGGGTCAACCACATCATACTGTCAAGGTGTCCCAATGTCCCAATGTCTGGAAGTTGCAGGAGTCTGGCTTGGGAGGAACAGATTTCAGCTCAACTCAATCAAGACTAAGTGGGTATGGCTTTAGTCCCCACCATCCACCTACTCATCTGGATGTAGAGACTTTTCATCTTTAGCTCTGGGTGGGGTAGCATTCTTCCAGATAGAACTTAGTGTGCAGTTTGGGTGTGCTCTTGGACTTGTGGCTCCTACGTGAATAACAAGTGGCAGCCATGGCCAAGAGGGCCTTTGAACAACTCCATCTTGTGTGTCAATTGCACCCATTCCTGAATCAGAAAGCCCTGTTCACAGTCACTCAAGCCTTCATCATCTCCCACTCAAACTAATGTGCTCTACGTGGGGCTGCTCTTGAAGACTACCCAGAAGCTACAATTGTTCCCGAATGCAGAGTGCAGGTAGTTATGGGCATACCACAAAGACCGATATAGCACCACTACTTCCCAACCTGCACTGTCTTCCTATAGGCTTCCAAGTGCAATTCAAGGTGCTGATTATTGCCTATAAAACTTCATGGTACAGGGAAAAGTTATTTATTGAAGCTACACAATTCAATCTTTGGGCTGTATTGGGACACAAATTGAATTTTGATGAGACTCATGAATATCTAACTCTATGGAAAAATTCTACTTTGAAAATCGGTGGTAAAGCATTTTATTGGAAAGTTGGGGCGGAAGCTGGGATTATGACTTTAAATCAACCACTATGTAATGACTATTTTAAGGATTTTTTTTTTTTACTTCAAATTGAATTTGGTCTTCCCAATTTGCAACAGTGAAGGTACCTTCAGCTTAAGCACGTTCTAAGGGATCAATATGGACCAGATGCTTTGGCTGCCCCAAAGGCATCTGAGTTGCTTTCTTGCCTGATGGAATCCATAACAGAAATAAAATCTATAACATCTCTCTATCAAAAGTTCAAGAATATTTTTAATGTGGATATTTCTGGGATATTTCAAACATGGACTAAAGAACTAGAATTTCTGATAAAGCCACAGCAATGGCTTCAGGTCCTTAAAAATGTTTAAATGGTATCTACAGATTTGAGATTAAGGTTGATTCGTCAAAAAATTGTATTTAGGGTGTATTGGATTTCCCAAAGAATGTATTTGAAAGCATGGACATCAGATTTTGTATGCTGGAGGTGTAAGAAATTTGAGGGCTCACTGAGCCACATGATATGGTCATGTGATCATTTAGTATCTTTTTTGGGATTGTGTATTAATGCATATTAGATTTATAGGAAAATCTTTAAATGTTAAAAGATGTTAATGCAATGTTGAATTATGTACCAAAGCTTTGGAATTTGAGTGTTTATCAGGAACTGTGGTTGTATCAAGCATTGGGGGTGGCAAAAAGTATTATATTAAGAAATTGGAAAAATGAAAATTTTCCAGATGTCAAAGAATGGTTATCAAAAATGTGTGATCTATTTGTTTTGGAAAAAGCAATATTTTCTATCAATCAAATCATTTCATCATGGCAGAGATTCTCTGATATCTTACAATAACTTCTATTGTGGAGTCCTTGGGGTTCTCTGAGCTTGGTTGTTTTCTTGCAAATGTTTTGTCACCCGGCTAGGTAACATCTTCAGTGCTAGAATGGGGTTTGCTCTCTGCCCTGCCAGTATTGGTGGGGGTGTGGTTGTTGTTTTTTTTCTTGGTAGTTCCTCGATTAGGATATTGTTTACTGCTTGATTGTATGTCTGGTGATAATCTTGGTGTATCTGCTTATCTGGGTGATGATTGTTGGTGGGGAGATGTTCTGGTCTTTTGTAGGAAGGAAGGAAGGAAGGAAGGAAGGAAGGAAGGAAGGAGGAGGAGGAGGAGGGAGGGAGGGAGGGAGGGAGGGAGAATTTAGTCGACTTTCTAACCTAAGTCAAGCCCCACAAGTCCACTGGGCAAAACTTTTCTTAACCAGTTTGAAAATCAAAAGCCAGGAATACAAGTCCATCTGGAGGGACTGGGACTGATAGAAACAGATAAAGGGCAGGGGGCAGTCAAGAAATCTAAGTAAGAAGCAAGGCAGGTTCTGAGCATAGAGCACAAGTTGGACTTCCACAAAAATTACCTTCAACCAGTAACTTAACCTTCCATGTATGCTTTTATCTCCTGCTAACAGAGTCTTTCTGGGCTCCGCTGGTACTCATTCACCCTACTCTTGACAGCAGTTCTCGTGGAGGGAGGCCATGACATCTGATTCTTCTGCCACTGCAAATTATCTTGTCATGCTGAAGAAATTTATTTATCTGTTTTATCACTTCAACTTCTACAACTATCCACTCGCATGTGCTGTTAAAAATTTGTGTTTTTTTTTCCTGGTTGAATCTTGAATATGGTAAAGGCAGCAACTGCATTTGCCAGAAGAGTGAGAATAACCAGGACTGCCTCTCCACCTGGCCTATTTTTGACAGCTCTCTCTGAGTACTTTCCCTTCCAACCTTTTTGCTTTGCCTTTTTTTCCTTCAAACCCCCAGCACATGCGTACACCACTCTGTCCATCTCCCTTCCTCCCACCTACTCACCCCAACAATATACCATACTATCAATCCAAACGCATGATAAATTGCCCTGTCAAAACAATTCATTCAGGGACCAATTAATTCCAGAGAAATGAATCAGGAACCATCAGTTGCTGAAAAACTCCAAGTGCAGAGAGCGAGAACGCCTGCTCTGTAAGTGAGAAAGCAAACATGAAAAGAAGTAGGGGAGGGGGAAGGAAGGCCTGGGATATTAGTTGGACAGAAATTGGCCATTTAATGCTTAAGTGCACTGTAGACAGCCCTTGTCATACCAGCCAGCATGGTAAGGACTCCCCTTGTGCTTTAGTTATTAATGATATGAAACAGCAAGAGGGACGCATCACTGTCTCAGTATGGATGGAGGTTTCCAGATTTAAACACAACTGAAGGCTAAAGGCTCAGGCCAAGGCTCAGTTACAAGAAAGGCACAGACTCCCCACCCCACCCCATAAAATGCAAATCCAGGCAAGCAGAAACCTACCCCCAACACAAGACAGACAATCCAGGAATTTGGATGGACCTGATGGGAAGGTGAGAAGGAGGGTTTCCTGTTTTTCTGGGCAGCCTCTGCCTCCCCACAGATGCTCAGATGTTGAGAGAGGGCTGCCCAGTAAAAAGAGGTGGGGGGGGTGTCTTTCTGGCACAGCAGCACTGATTCTCTACTTCACTTCTACTTCTCCCATCTCACTGCCCACAAAGGCTACTTTTTTGCCAACTCAAGGACTGGAGGATGCACTTTAACACAGCCATGAGGAAGGTTCAGAGTCAGCATCTTGCTTCCCTTGTGGGTTGATCCTATATGAGCTGCAAGCTCTGAATCCAGTGGTGATGGTGAAACTGGGAATTTTGAGAAACAGCTACAAAGGGGTCCAGTTTGATCATTTAGCCCTTGTTTAGGACTTACAGGAATTAACTTTTGGCAAGTTTCCTTGCCTTCTTTTCTCAAGCCTCTTTGTCTTTTTCTGTATTTGTTATCTTCCTTGGTGTGATAAATTCCCAAGAAAAGTATTGGTTAAGGTTCTCTATTTTATTTTATTTTATTTTATTTTATTTTATTTTATTTTATTATTTTATTATTTTATTATTTTATTATTTTATTTTATTTTATTTTATTTTATTTTATTTTATTTTATTTTATTTTATTTTATTTTATTTTATTTTATTTTATTTTATTGTATTCAAGCCAGTAATTTTGACTGCAGGAGCTGAAAAATTATTTTAGGGATGCTTTAAATTGGATTCCTGCAGTGTGCATGGAAAGGACTTGACGATTCCTGTGGCCCCTTCTAACCCTAGTTCTATTATTCGTACTGACCATAGTCTGGCTAATGGATCCTGGGAAGAAGCAGGCTGGCCATGGGTAGAAACAGATCAAGAGGCTTCTGGGTTCTGAGCTATTTTTTTCTCTCATCTATTACCTGAGTGTGGATAAAAAGGCTGACCTAATGCATATTGGGGCAGGAAAAATGTCAAGGAATCTGCAACACTTCTCTCTTTTACATACCATAACCCACCTCCCTACCTCAATGCAGCTTCTGGGTAGTTTACTGCTGCCACCCCCTAATTTTGGGGAGAGGAACACCCTGACCTGGCTGCTTCCCCTTAACATCAGCATGCTCACAGTCAGTGAAATAGGATTAGCAATGATGATGGTGATGATGAAGATAATAAAATTAACAACAATAATAATAGGTGATGGTAATGATAATGATGATGGCGATGACGATGACTCTATAGTATCACTTTCTGGCCCTTGTAGCTTTGAGATTTATGGCCAGAGAAAAATACTGCCACATCCATTTTTCCAGGAATTGCATATAAAAGCAGAAAGTATACTGTAGTTTAAAAAATATTTTATTAAAAATAGCAAAAAGGAAAAAAAGTAAACTTCCATTCAATTTCTGGTATTCTAATGCCAAAAACAAGTACAAGGTAATGAAATAAGGATTAAAGTGCTGATAAAATCACAAACATTAGTAAAAATCCTATAGGAAGACCAGGCACAGATCCATGGTGGGCGGGACTGAAAGCTCAAGGCTTAAGAGCAATCTGACTTTGTTCTTTTGTTTTCCTGCACTTGGGGATCTGAATTTGTTGCTGCTCCCTCACCTCCATATTCCAAAGAAACCAGCTTAACACTTTTTACAACAGATCTGGATAGTTTTACCCAGTTTTACTGGATAGTTTTATCCTGAAAGCTTCAGGGTCGATTTGATTCTCCCTTCCTCACCTCCGTTCCTAAAGGGATTAGTTTCTCTTTCTACCATGTGCCTAGATAGTTTTCCTTCTCCATTGACTTGGAAGACTGCCATCCACCTTTCCAAGTGTTTCCCTTTTTTGTTTGTTTCCCCTGGAGACCAGTTTACCACCCTCTGTGTTAGCTTACATTTTTCAGCAATTTCTCTCTACTATCCCTCAGTCTGCCTCACGTATCTCAAGACAAGACAATAGCAAGAAAGTAGTTTGCTGGAGGTTTTCTTCTTTTTAATCTCCCTGGGAGCAACCTCTGGTTATAGGCAATGAAAGGAAGGAAGGAATCTCTCTCTCTCTCTCTCACACACACACACACACACACACCACAGAGCAGATTGTGCTATTAAATTTTTCTTCAGGAAAGAATTAAACCTACAGGCTTCTAAATGCAATGAGTAATCAGAGAGGAAGTATCATAAATGTGTGCTTTTAAGTTGTTCTTATGTTTCTCAATTGGAAGAAAGGGAAAGGAATGTTCCTTCTTTGGGCCTTGCTCCTGTAACCTTGAGTCAGGGCAAGAAAAGAAAGTGATAGCAGCAAATACTAGCTAACCCTGCTGCATCATCCTAGGCTGTCTTAGTTTAATGTATATGAGAGAAAGGACATTACAGGAACAGGCTGGTTCTTTGGCATCACTTTGTTTAATGCTATAACCAAACAGCTCCCCACATCACCTGTTAGTATCTGTCTGAACCAGTTCTTGTCTTCCAAGGAAGTTCTGCTCATAGCTTTACCTTTTAGATTCCTTCCCAACTTGACTTATAAAGCATCTAAGGCTTCTGTCTTGCTTGTAATCATTCCAATCACTAATACTTCTCTTTTGCAGATGGAATTCCCCACTACCTCAAATAGATAGGGTGAGATCTTAATAAGCTGTGATTAGACCTATCCACTGTTAAAAATTATAGCAAGGTGTCTAATATATCATGTTCAACCAAGAGGGTAAAAAAGGGAGCTTTTTCTTGGAACAGATTTTGTCTTAGAATGATAGATGAATTTGTGTAACACTGCTCCATGAATGAAAGTCTGGAATCAAAACGCAGGACACAAAGGAAAATAATCAAGGCTTCACTGCAGTGTTTATTAGGCAGTACACACTGGAGGGGGACCCCACCAAAGGTTAGTGGGAGACACTCCCCTGTAGGCAAAATGGATGCCCTGATACAGCTCTACAAGAAAGGGGAAGGGAAAAGAGCACAAACGTATACATATTCATATGATGATGCAGGCATATCTAAATGAGCAACACTTCTCAAGTTACTCTCTGTCCCTGTTCTTGGCCGCTATCTACAAGGACGGAACAACTGCTATCTATAAGGAAAGCAGTAGTGTCAGAAAGGAAGAAACAAATTGTTCAAGGTGCCAACTTCCAGGAAGAAGACATCCTCTTTTATGTTGCTATGGGGATGTTTGTGATAAGGGGTTTACAATCAGTCTAGTTCATGTGAGCTTCAAGGGTGCTGCACATTCCTTTATGTTTCAATTTTATTAAGGTGATCCCATTCATCTGAGGCCTCTAAAAACTTGCATCTTTTACCCAAAGATTCACCCAAAGATATATTTTTCTCACAAAAGTAATGCATAGAAACATGAAATCAGAAGGTATTTTAAAGATCATCTAGCCCAGCCCACTGCTTGGTGTAATTATTTCATTGCTGTAAGAATAGGCGAGAAATAAATCTTCTATTTACTTTTAATAATTAATTTTAATCTGTATATTAAGTAAAACAATGACATATTGCAGCTTTATAAAATGAAACGATGCTATTGGAAATAATAAAAAATCAAATTCAAACCATTTTTAATGGGAACAATAAGATTGGCTAATTTTGCATAATTCCTGGAATCTGGGCTTTATTTCTGAGACAGCTTCTTTCTGTTCTACCTTTATTTTACTTCATATTTGCTTTTCAATAGCAACAACTGTATTACTGCTATTCTGTTCTGTTCTGTTCTGATCAGTCCAGCTTGGTGCACAAATTTGTGCCTATAGTGAAGTAAAAAAAAATTGGAGGCAATTCAAGTTCTTAAGAGCAACGCTTTGCATCCCTCTGCATTTCCCACAGAAGCATTTTCCCACAGAAAGGATTCTTATAATTAATTCCAAAATCTTATTTCAAATCCATGTAGACCCTTGGTCTGTAACTTTACAAAATCAAAGTTCTAATCACCCTTTCGCTGTTTATTCCAAAAGAAAAAGAAAAACTCCTTTAACTTGTATTTAAAACTTCTTTCACTAAGGATTGAAGGAAACTCACCTGGTGCTATAAAACTTGTGGATCCAAAGGTTCCTAATAGCTGAAAAGCGATTAACAAGTGATTTCCAACAGTGACTAGAAAAGGAAGTATGCGAACCCAGTGTCTTTTTGAAGGCGCTGACTGTGGTTTCAGCAAGATGGCTATTCCCTCATCTCCCAGGGCTCTAAACCCATCAGAGACTGCTGTCTTGTGGTCTCCTTGTGAGGAGCAATTGTATGGAACATTTGTGGGCAATCTCAAGTCCTCTCCTTGTCTGGAGAGGAATTATGAAGAGCTGGTCTACTTGCTGGCTCTTCATGCCGCCACAGTCGTCAGCTCCTCTTATTACTGGAGCCATCTTCAGTTCACCATTTCTTCCCCAGAAGCCCAGGGTAGTAGAAAAAATTAATAAAAAATTGAAAAGAGATATTGAATAAAAGATACATAAAATATAACCTAGCTTGAATATCTTGATAAGACTAGACTAAAGTAATCTAAAACTAGACTAAACTAAACTAAACACCGCTACTTAACAGGAAAATGAGGACTGGAATGAGACTGGCAGGAATGACACAGATGGTTCCCAAGCACAGCCAGGGCATGCTCAGGATGTGCATCTTCAACACAAAAAACATTTTGCTATTGTTCATAAAGCCAGTGTACCTTAACCATTAGGCCTGTGGGTTTCTAACCACAAGGGGCAAGAAAGTAAAACCTTTACAAACAGCTAAATCTAAAATGCCCAACGAGAAGCAGATAAAACAGGCATAAATAATACCACAAAGAACAAAAGCATGCAACCTTTAACAAAGAGCAAAAGATAGGAAACAAGAAACGAATTACCATGAAGAAAAAGAGGAATACTGTAGAAGCACCTAACAGAAATGGCAAACCATTAAGCTGTAAATACAAAGCAGTGTGACCAAATTTGACCTGCAATAGGGTCAAGGCATATCTATTCATAAAACAAGATCAAAGAAAAAGGCAAGCAAAGGAACATAATCATATTTGTCATGAAGTGTATAATAAATGAGGCCTTAAGGTCCAGGATAAGCTGGACACCATCACCTCAAAATCTACTTGTGAAATGTTGACATTTTCCCCCAATAGCTATAGAAGTGACTTCCAACCTGGGAGTTTCATCATCCAGCATCCAAATGTGTCCAGCTGTTTCAGCCACATCCATACAGTTTTCTTGGTGAGAATACAGAAGTAGTTTGCCATTGCCGCCTTCTAGGCTTGATTCTGGATTTTTTTTCTAAGTAGGTTGGCTTTCTTCATGCCTGCAGAGCCCCACCTACCCTTACCCCCACTGTGGGTTTATTTCCATCCTATATATTCAATAATTCTTCCAAAAATTCTACTCTGTTACCGGCCAGAAAACTAAACTAAACTAAACACCATTTCTTCCACTACCTCCAGCAGGAAGCTTGCAGTGTTGCAAAACAGTGCACCTGAAACGAGTGGCTCCAGCTGGCTCTTCCTTACATTTTGTCCATTATCATCAGTAATGAAAACTTTACTGATGGAACTTAACTCATGCATTTGCTAAGAATGTATGAGGCAGAACCCAATTCAGCTTACAATTCTCTACTGTGGATCCATTAAAAGTCAATGGGCCAAACTCTCAGCTTGATGCAATATATGACAACAGCTGAGAGTCTTACTCAGTGGGATTGTCTGTTCAGCCTACAGAGTTAACTTCCCCAGTGTGAATCCTGAGTTGTTTATAAGTTTCTGTTCTTTTGTTTTGTTTTGTTTTTGAGGGGGGTGGATAGACGGCTGTTGTTATGTGTAATGAGAAAAGCAGCCATCTGCAGTCAGAAGGACGTGAGACTCTTTCATTTCAATTATCTAATTTTGCAGTTATTGAAAATATGCCTGATTAGAAGGACACCAATAATAGTTGTCATTCAGCATATGTTAATATTTATTAAAACTATAATTATACACTTTTTGTTTGATTCTAAGGATCCCTCATGTTCACTTTCCAATACATTTTATACAGTAGATTGAGAAAAAGAGAGAGATGGAAATGCAGCACCTAAAGCAGCCATTGGTTAAGGTAATTGTTATATATAAGTTCTGAGATCGAGTAATTTCATCTCTGCTAAGCAGAAAAAGTAATGAAGGTATTGTTAAAGTTGTACACCCATTACATTGATCTAATCTGGAGACCATGATGGGATGTGGTGGTGCAGCGGCTTAATGACGCTGGAAGTTGCCAGCCAGAAATGGTCGATACTTCAGCAGTTCGAGCCCAGCTCCATGCGGCAGAGTGAGCTCCTGTCTCATCCCTAGCTTCTGCCAACCCAGCAGCTCGAAAGCATCCACAAGTAGATAAATGGGTACTCTCACCCCGGTGGGAAGAAAAATGCTGGTGGCGCCTTGTACGGGAGACAGGACCAGTTTCTGGTTACGCGGAAGTTGCGTACGTCCAAAAAGACGCAAACCAACGGAAATACCGCCTTCCTGCGCCCACCAGCTGGGCTCCACTCTAGGAAGGAGGCAATGGCAAACCACTTCCGAAAAACACCTTGCCATGAAAACTGCAGGGACTCGTCCAGGCAGTCATCGCAGAATCGGTCACGATTGAGTGCAGGAAAAAAAAAAATCTGAAGACCACTTGGGAATGAATGAGTATGGTTATGCTGAACTAGATAAAGCTAAGAAAAGATACTCCTACTACCACTATTGTCAGTATTTTCCAAAACTGTGAAGTTACTGCTTCAGAGAATGTGTAACAAGATGTAAACATATAACAAGATGAAAAACTCTTGCAAGATAATCAGAACTATTCCTCCTACTCCTGTTGGATATGTTTAAGTTTTAAGTTGCTCGGCTTCAGCTATTCTAGCCAATCCCCATTATACTCTTGGCATGTCCATATATCAGAGTCTTCCAGACTTCCTCTGCAGATTCCGTATGAAACAGAATGAGAAATCAGATTGCTGAAGTGGGTCTGAGGAGGACACAATTGACTTAGCTTTCAGCAAGACATCAGATTTAGATCTATAGAAATCATTTAAAACCCCATACAGGGGGCATGACCTAATGTAACATCTGTATTTCTCTGAAGAAATGAGCATAATGGAAGACAGAATGTATATACCCTTCTGAGAGCTTCTAGAAATCTTATATGTGACTGGAATCTGTTGGAGAGAAAATGCCATCTTGTGCTCAGCCTCTCTATACATGCAAGCATATCTTTTACACAGTCCTACCATCAGTCTCTTGTCCTCCTCTGACTGGAGGACTGGTAAGACTGGAGCCACTGAAATCCACACTGATCATTAGTAGGATGCTTTTGGGACCAGAAATGAAGAATTGTGCCTCAGATATCAGATATCGGTTTATCTGGTTCAGTAGTCTATTACCCCCACTGCCAATGGGCCTCCATGATCTTAAGCAGAGGTAGGATTTCTCCAACATTTCTACCTGAGCTTTTTAAAAATGGAGATGCCTTTCTATCTGGATGAAAACACACTCCAGAGACTGTAGGATATATCCTCCCCAGCCCATCGCTGCTCCTCAAGCTTTTTGTCTGAAGGAAGAAAAACTCTCTGCAGCAGCACCGTATGTGCTGAAATGTTTTTTTAATTATCTCTTGAAAGTATAGACTGTGTATCATCATTAACTGCCCTAAACAGTGACGGTCAGTGAGGCAGGTACCAGTAAACGGAGCCATTAACAACTGAGGGAGAGAAATATATTCAATCTGAAAGCTTTCTTTCTCAATCCATCTCTACTCATCACACAAAGTGCTGAGCAGAGAACTTTTACTTTCAATTACATTAATCAGGTTAATTCCAAGTTAAAGTCAACATTTTAATCAAGAAGCAGCAAACTCACACAAAAAAGAAGGCTGAGAAGAAAGAAAGGGTGGAAATTAGATAGAATTAATACTTTGTGAGAATCCCTATGAACAGCAATAACATCTCAGGCTATTTGTTCCTCACCCTCACCCTCACCACCACCACCACCACCACCCCACCACATGCTAAATTCACTGTCATCATTTCACGTACCTTATATTTGCAGTATTCAGCAATTCATTAAAGTAGCCTGCACCTGAAAAATCTTTAAATCCAAGGAATTCCTGAACTCTTTAAGCCACTTTTGACACAACATGACTGGCACTTCAGTCAAAGTGAAATAGACATTGAAAGCCTACATTTATTTATTTTATTATTTATTTATTTAACAAACATACGTAGCCACCCATCTACCATAAGGAACTCTGGGCAGTGAACAGATTAAAAACATAGTACACTAAAAAAAGACAATTGAAAACAATAAATAACTTTGAGGTCCTGATAAAACTCACATTCATCCCCCCCATACCAGCTCCATCAACATCCTGGTCCCAGTGCCTGGGGGAAAAGGCAAGTCTTCATGACTTTCCTGAAGCCCAGCAGGGTGAAGACCATCTATATCTCCAGGGGAAGGCTGTTCCAAGGCGCCATGACAGAGAAGACATGTTTCCAAGGCTTCCAGGTGACATTGTTTCATCAAGGGGACTGGAGCATGCCCACCTTGCCAAATCTAGTAGGATGGGCAAAAAACATTGGGGATATACAGTCCTGCAAGTAATCTTGCCCCATGCCATATCAATATTGGAAGGAGCTGGCCTACCTAACAGGCTCCATAGATATTTATGATACAGGGACACAAGAGAATAAAAACCTAAAAGAACACATTATAGGATGAAGTTTGATAAAAGTATGGAACTCCACAAGGAAAATAATAAGTCCAACAAATTCACCATTGGCTTCTCTTCTAAATGCTTTTAATGTTGGAGATAACTACAGTAAGAAAAGTATAATTATATCTGCAAACATGGTCCACCCAGACCCTATGAACAGATTAAAGACACAGCGAGAATTATTTAGCGAAGGCCAGAACATACCATGGCTGATGTACCTACAAATTGCTGGAAGAATAATAACTGACCTCAAAAGCAAGGGAGGGACATTAAGAAAAATGACAGAATTTGAAATGCTTATAAAGAATCAAGACCACCTATTAGACCATATATATAAACTTTTACTTAGATATGATATAGTGACAGAACAAATAAAAACATGTATGATAAACTGGATGCAAAACTTCAAAGCAACAGTCCCAACACAACAATGGGACAAACTGTGCAACAAGTCTATAAAATTTACCCCAAGTTATGATTTGAGAGATAGCTGGTATAAAATATTTTACAGATGGTATACAATTCTGTCAATAATTGCCAACATAGAGAAATGATATAGTAATAAATGCTAGAAATGCCACGCAACAGAAGGAACATTCTACCACATGTGGCAGACATGCAAAAAACCCCGAAAAGTATCGGAAAGACACACACACTACTCTTCAGTGAATCTTAAGGATCAAATCTGAAATTAAACCACATTTTTTTCTATAAGGTATAATTCCAGAATTATATCAATTTAAAAAATCATAATTTATCAAGATATGGCTGCAAGGACAAACTGTACAACACTGGAAAAAAGACATTGTACCAATGATATCTGATTGGAAACTTAAACTTGGGGAATATGTGGTAATGGTGAAACTAACGGTATACATACATAATAGAACTTTAACTAAATTCAAGCAAGAATGGCTTCCATATATATTACACATTATGCAGCAAGGTAAATACAGAGCATGGTTCCTAAAGTTTACACTGATAGATACTAGAAATTGGTTGGAGAAGAAAGAAGGGGGAAGTCAGAAAACTCTTATTAACATTTTATTGAGCATTACTTGTATAACCTCAGTAATTATCTGTCCATCTATAAATACTAGCTTTTTTTGGAAATATATCTGTTTTAGATTTAAAAAATAAAATTTTTTTGGAAATATATCTGTTTTAGATTTAAAAAATAAAAATAAAGATGACAACCAGCATCTTGAATTGCACCCAGAAGCCTACTGGGTGTACATAGCTGCACTGTAGTGTGCCCACTACTGCCAATGCTGCCACATTCTAGCCAGCTGCAGCTTACAAATGCTCCAAGGGCAGACCCATGTAGAGCACATTGCAATAGTCCAATTTGGAGGTGACTAAGCATGACTGATCATGGGCAGCACTCCTCAATCTAGGAAAGGGCACCATCGGTGCACAAGATGTATTTGTGCAAATACCCTCCCGGTCATGACTGCCATCTGCTCTCTGTCCAGGAAGACCCTCAGATTGCACATCAGCTGTGACTGGGGGTGTCACCACAGTCAGAGTAAAAGTTGGCAAATCATTAGATACAGGGGATCCTAAAACCCACAGGCACTCAGTCTTGTCAGGGTTGACTTGAAGTCAATTCTCCCCCATCCAGGCCCATAGACACTGGATGAAAAATTATTGTGCATTAAGTATGAAAAGGACTTAAGCAAATTTATACCAGCACCATTCACTAAAACACTCCATACCCTGCAAACCATCCTTGCTTTTATCATGTCCACACACTGATTTACACAATGTCTTTTATTCTTCAGATATCTTACCACTTTCTTTTTCAGGATGATTAAGGTAAAACTGAAGGCCTGATCATCCCATTTTCCTATCAAACACAATTCCCTGGGTCCTTGATATATGAATTTTCAGATCTGTACTGATTGTCACATCATGCTGCAAAGTTGCTACAAATCCTTTGGGTTCTTAGCCATCATAGAATCATAGAATCATAGGGTTGGAAGGGATCTTGGAGATCTTCTATACCAACCCTTGCCCAGGGCAGAAACCTCAGACCAACCCAGACAAATGTCTGTCCAACCTTTGTTTAAAAACTGCCAATGATGGAGCACCCACGACTCCAGGAAGCAAGCTGTTCCACCGCTTAGTAACTGTCATGGTCAGTAAATTACTGCTTATTTCTAATTTGGATCTCTCTTTGTAAAGTTTCCACCTATTGGTTCCTTTACTACCCTCAGGCACTACAGAGAATAAATCTGTCTCTTCCGTTAGACAGCCCTTCAACTATTGGAAGGTGGCTATTGTATCTCTTTTTTGCTTTCTCTTTTTTATGCTAAACTTATCTAGTTCTTTTAACTGTTCTTCATAGGATTTAGCCTCCAAGCCCCTCACCATCTTTGTTGTTCTTCTCTGTACTCTTTCCAATTCCTCAGCATCCTTATATTGTGGTGACCAAAACTGGACACCATATTCCAGGTACAGTCTTACCAGTGTAGCATACAGCAGAACTTTCACTTCATATGATCTTGACATTATACCTTTGTTGATGCAGCCCAAGACTGCACTGGCTCTTCTGAGATCTGCAGCACACTGATCACTCATGCTTAAACTGTGGTCTACCAAGACACCCAGACCCTTCTCATAATTACTACTACTGGATTTATCTGCTGACACATTCACATCTCCAACCAACATCACCACAACTATTATTTATACATTTATCCATACATATTAAACAAAAAAGGGGATATCACACATCCTTGTCCTAGTCCCTGCTCAATACTGAATGATATTTAAGCGTTTCATTTATTCTCACTTTACTTCTATCACATACCTCTCATTTCAAATTCAGAAATCAAACTTCAACTACACATTGCTGACTCATGTTCAGCTTAAGTTCTACCCAGACACATCCTTTTCACATGTATTGCTGCCTAGTATGTTTCCACCACAATCTTTTGAAGCTTTGTAATCATGCCTTTGGCTTTTCCTACTCAAACATGGGACTTTATGGGACCTACTTGATAATTACATTACCTGTTTACTTTGTCAATATCCAGATGCCATTGCCATTCTTGTTGGAGATTTAAATGTTTGTATTGGGGGAAACCAATGCCCACTTGTAAGCTCATTTTAAATGGTCTCTGCCTCCCAAAGAGGGAGTGTGTCACCCTTATATTAGACAATCCAAGGGTCACTTCTGCAATTTTGCAGGTTTCCAACTGGATCAGTTAGTAGACACATGGGATTAGTTGTGCAAAATGGCACTGCCAGTGGAAGTATCAATGGTGAATTCACATTCTGTGACCCAAATGGGGCTAGTGTGATTGATTATATAATGATTCCATGAAACCACATCCACCTAATTGTTCACTTTTGTATTGGAGCACACTCTGATAGTGATCATTTTCCTTTAATTTGTTTGCTGGATCTTAAAACAAACCTTGGGTCCTTAGAAGTAGCCAGTTGCTCTATTGAGGCCACACCAAATGGGTGTATTCAGAACAAATGGTCTTCTAGCCTAGCTAAAGATCTGGCTAATCTCTTGAATTCAGATGCCTTTCTTCAACTGCTTTCTCTAATATGCCCTTGGTTCTGGTGTCTAACTGCTCTCTTACTAACAGACACTCTGTCCTTATTTCTCACAGTTCTGTGGAAGATTGGGAGATCTATTTTCAAAATATCTTTAAAAAGAAGTCATAAGAATATCTTAATTGGACTCCATCATGCAGTGATCTCTCCAATTGGCCACCTGGGTCAAGGACCTCATTATGCCATTAAAACAGGAAAGGCAACAGGAGATTTCATTGCTCCAGAACTAATACGGGAGAATAAGAGCTGGGGGTGGGGGGCTGCTTTGGCTGCTTTATTTACTCATATCAATAACTCAGCCTACGCCCTATATGACCGGAACCAAGCTGTTGTCATTCCATTCAATAAAGGAAACAGACTTGACCCTACAGACTACAGGCCTGTTAGTTTACTATGTAAGATATATGCCAGATTTCTTAATACAAAATTTACTGGAATGGGTCCAAAGTGATCATGTTATTGCTGAGCAGCAGGCTGGCTTCAGAGGAGAATGATAGTCTTTGGACCCTTGTCTAGCCATTCATAATTTGGCTGAAAAACAACTTTTTGCAACTTTTTTTGACTTTAAATCAGCCTTTGACTTAATCCCAAGGGAAAGACTGTAGGACAGATTAAGGCAATCCACCATTGACAAAAAGCTGCTCTTACTTATCCAATCTCTCTGTACTAACACCTGAGAGTTAGATATTCCCCATGGGATGATCTTTCTGAAGCTGTTCCAACACATAAGGGATAAGGCAAGGCTGTATACTAACCTCCTTACTTTTCAGTATCTACATATTCAATAATTCACGATTCTTGCTCACAGTCCTCCTGTTCTAGAGAACAAGTGATTCCAGAACTTTTATATCCAGATGATGTAGTTGTCATGACCGTCTCTCAGGTAGAACGAGAAGGGCACTAAGGGCACTGGCCTTTTTCTGTCTAGAAAAAATATTATTAATAAATTATCAGAAAACCAAAGTTCTAGTATTTGCTAGACACCATCATAAAATCCATAAATGGCAAATTAACTGGACTCCAACTGAGCAGGTACATAGCTATAAATATCTTGGAGTACTGTTCCACGCCTCTCTATCTTGGAGTGCACATCTTTCCTACCAGGCTAGCATTTGCTCAGCATAAGTCAATAGCTATTCTCAGATTTTTTCAATCAAGGGGAGCTCACTATATCCCCGCAACCTGCAAAGTGTTCTTGGCCAAGGCTGTCCCTCAGCTTATCTTATGGTATGCAAATCTGCACTCTTCAAGTTCAATACTCCAAGTTCAATAGTCCTGAAGTTGTTCAAAGTAAGTGTATTAGCGCCATTCTTGCAGTCCCAAAATGTATTAAGGATGCCATTTTATGTTTTGGGATGGGTTTGGTTTCTGTGGAGGCTACAGCTTGATTTTTGTCAACTTTTCGTTAAAATTAATTTTCTTCCCCATTAGTTTGGTCCCTTTGGTCCTTAGGGACTACTTTAAAGCAACATGATTCAAGAAAGCTATTGATAAAATCCATTTATTGGGTTTTTCAGTGGAGAGCCTCTGCACATTAGGCTTTGAAAATGCCAGATGTGCACTAAAGCAATGAAACTTGGGCACAGACCTCCAATCTAGTCTAAGCCTAATGTCTAGTCCTATAATTTGGGGGATTCTTCCAAAAGGGTTTATGCCAGCCTCCTACCTACCTACCTATAGTACCTACCTATCATATATTACAGTATCAAAATTTTGTAGGGCTTTTATCTTATCCAGGTTACAGGCATTGCCTTCAGCAATACTGTTTGGGCACTATAAGGTGGGCTCTATAAAGATACTCCAGTGCACCAATGCCTATGCCTATGTGGAGGCAGCTTAGACCCATATGTTACTTTGTTGTTCCCTTTATAGGGACTGTGATGACTCTCATCTACCCCATCCTGAAGACATTTCCAGGCAGAGAACACAACTTTTATTTGTTGCTTCTCTTATCTGATAAAACCCAAGTACATCCTCCCAGGTTGCCCAGTTTTGAGCCCCTATCTATATACTTCTAAAACTCTCATATCTGTAACCTTCAACTGGGCAAAACAGTGCATCATAGGCCAACAATTTTTGAACCAAGGTACCTCAAATGAGCTAACTTACAGAATGTATCCAAAATCCAGGACCCATTACTTCTGTGGGATTGAAATTTGGGGAATTTATGGCTGCTTCAGCACTACTGTACTGCCACTCCCTGCCAGGTCATGTGATCATCATGGGTGTACCCCCGACCTCTTTCCCACCTCCCCTATCCCCTGCGCCCAATCGGCTTGTGGCAAGGCCTGATGGGTGAGTAGTGATTGGTTGCTTTGGAACTGAGGCCAAAATTTTAAATCTCTTAATGGTGGTGGGCATTGAGGGAAGGATCAAGGGAGTGACTCAGATGCCCGCTGGTGAGGGAGGGCTGGCTGCGGGGCACCAGTGGTTGATGGGTGAGCCCTCTTCCTCCCTTGAGGGAGGAGGCCCTTGGGGATACACCAGAATGAGGAGTGGGGGTGCAGTTTTCCTCGCAGTCCATGGCACCCTTTGTTTCACCTCCCCCCAGCAGAGTGGCAGGCAGTTCCATGGGTCAGCCAAGGAGGAGGAGAGTTCACTGGGACTCTCCTGGGGGTCATGAGGGGAGGGCAAATGGTGCAAGTCTATATTATATGTGGAAAGGGAGGGAGGAAGGAAGGAAGGAAGGATTGATTGATTTGTGACACTCCCTGCCAGCTTCCCACAAGGAAAGTCAATGGGGAAGCCGGCAGCAAGTTGTAAGCTGCCCACACTCCCATGGCTTTTTTGCCCTTGGTCATTCTGTTTCTCTGTTTAGATAAGGAAATATCTCTGAAATGATGACCCAATTGGTTGTCTAGTATGTTATATTTGCCTTACTTGTAGTTGAGGATTTTGATTCTCATTTACTTACTTGTATTTTATGTTATTTTATTTTATCACCATTGTACTTTTATTCCTGTACTTTTATATTCTATTCTTCATTCTTATTCCTTGTTATATATCTTATTGTCTTATATATCTTATATTTGTACTTACTACTATTTGTTATATACAGGTAGACCCTGGATTAAGAACACCTGGGTTAACAGATTACCCATAGTTAAGAATGGAGCCTATTGTACCAAAATTAGGTTAGATACAGAATGGTTCAAGTTCATTACACAATACTGCTTATACAGTATTATACAATAATGCTGTTCCAGCTTATATACAAACTCAGCTTAAGGACAGACCCTGCGAACAGAACTTGTTCTTAAACTGGGGTCTACCTGTATTTTATATTTATACTTACTACTTGTAAATTGACATATATGTATACTTATATTCACTTTTTAGGTTTCATATCTGTTTTCTGGCTTTATGGCTATAATAAAATTATGATTTGATCTGACTTTGCTTTCGACCCTGTTGCAATTCATCTTGCTGATTTCTGAATCTTGCTAGTCCTCTTAAACAGTACAAGGCCCTGCTGTAATATACCACTCAGCACTTCCATCCAGATTAACATAGAACCATTGGTGTATACTCATTGAGTATGATTATTCAATCAGTTCTGTATCCATCTAATGGTACTACAGGTCAGCCCATATTCTGCCATCTTCTTTATTAGAATGTTATGGGAAACCTGATTGAATGCTTTGTTGAAACTGAGATATACTATATTTACCACATTTCCATCATCAATAAATTGGTCATTCTATCAAAAAAGGAAATCAGGTTGGCTTCTGGAGAAGAAATGGCTGATTGAACACAGCTCCTCTTCTGAAATCTAGTGAACATTTATGACTAAGTACAAATTCTCTTGAAATCCAAGATGACATGGTCAATTCTTCCCAACTGGGTCTTCCCTATTGGTTAGGATCACATTTGAGAGAGTCAATCTTCTTGTTTCTTCTTCAACAGTCAGCAAGACCACAGAGGGAGTTCTGGATGTTTGCTATCTTAGCCAAGTTGGCTTTTTTACAGATGTCTCGACATTTTCAATTATTACTATCCTCCCTGAAAATTCTGTAGAGCATTTTCCAGATCTTCTGCCTCGTTTGGTGGTCTATGGTGGTCATAATAATATGTTATATTCTTACCTAATTGCTCTCAACTGGACCCTCATGCTTAGATTCCTAGATTGTGGTACACTTTCTTTCTATATAATGCTACTCCTCCCTTTTTGTCTGTCCTATTCCTGTTGAAAAATATATATCCTCTAATCCTTGTATTCCACTCATAATTTCTGCCCCACTAGGTTTGCTTGCTAAATCTTATTTGCCTTCCTACATTAAGATGGCAGTTCTTTCTCTTGTTTTCTGTACTCTGTGCATTTGACACTGGGATCTTTCTGTTGTGGAATTTCACCTACTCCTTCCGGTACCTATGTGCTCGCTACCTGGTGTCTCCACATCCTGCGTACCTCTTCCAATCCCAGTATTTGGTGCTGCACTACTTTATGGGCTTTCTTCACCCTCCTCCACAGGATTCAGTTTAAAGCCCTCCAGTTAGGAGGGACTTTCCAAACTCTTCTAATACAGTACAGGCCATCTCTCATGGGAAGTCCCTACTTTTGGAAACATGTTCCAATATCAAACAATCCAAACTTTTCCTGCTGGTATCATCTGCATAGAAGATGTTTGAAAAAATGTAATATTTGTCCCCCAGTCCAGGTTCTATTCTCAAGGCTAAACATTCTTAATTTCTTTGACCTCTCTTCATATCCTTCATTTTTAGTTCCCTGGACATTCTTATTGCCCTTTCCAGAACATGCTGATTTTCTGAATCCTTTTTAAAGTAGAACTGATATAATATTTGAAATGGGGTCTGACAATAACATGGAATAACGATTTTCCTTGTTTTTAAATTATATTTATTTGGGGATGATTCCAAGGTGGAATTCTTAATACCAGATTTGAGAATCTGAGGAGAAACGTCTGGAGTGGGTAGAAAGAATGCCAGAATTACTGCTAAAATTTGCCAATTCAGGTGGCATGATGATTCCAGCCAGGAGAAACTTCATCAATGATATTTCTTTATGCTTACTAATTATAATTACTTCAGATACAGTTTTACTATGCAGATCTAACTCCAAATTGTAGCCTGATGCTAGGAAAAAACTGAAACCAGAAGAGAAAGATCTGGCTGCGATCAACTGATCAGTTTTCCCTACCCTCTCACCATGCGATTACTCCCAGAGATTTTAAATTTGGGCGAGGAGGAAGAATGGAATCATTCAGGATGCCAAAAGGGTCACTGCAGATGGATAAGAAACAATCACTTTTCATAACTTCCATGACCTCTCCATATCCACGCAAGAGCTGAATTATTAATATGGTCTTGCTTCCAGTAATTATCAGTCAGCAAAATCAGAGCAATGGGGTATAATTTCCCAGTTAAAATCTAGGCACCAATTATATTCACAAGCAAAATCAGAGTACCTTATCCAACAAAAAAAAAATCAAACTCAATAAGCTGATGTTAATCAAATTGTGGCTGGTGCATTATTGCTCCATCAACAAACTTTCCCAATTATTGCAGCTTTGGCTCATCTCAAACTTCCCTTAATATAGATTTCTTAGACACCTATTTACCCCGTGGTACGTTTGTTGATGGAGCAATAATGCACCAGCTGCATTATTCATTAACATAACCCTTTCAAGCATCCAAGATAGGCCTACCCTATGTCTGAAGTGGTCGCCTTCAAATCTTAAACCACACAATCCCTGGCAGCTGACAAAAGAGATTGTAACTAATCCAAATAATAAGATTTAGCTTCCACCTCTACAGTAGGAGACAAAGCAGGACCATGCTTTGCACCTGCTATGGACTTCAAATATATATATCCCTTCCCTATGACTTCTCTCAGAAGAGCAGGAGGAACAAGAGCTTAGTTTGTTCTTCATACACAGAAAACCCAAGCCCAAACACCAGTGGGGAGACCCCCAAGGAAATCTATTCCAAACTGTGGCTATAATATTTGCTCCATCACATGGCTCCACCAAAAGTATACTCTCAGTGATTGCCTATCACTAGTGGAGCAACGACACAAACCAATAGGCAAAACAGTCTTGTTTATTAAACCTGTAGACAACACTAGTATTTAGAAACAGCACACAGTTTTTTCAGCCAAACGTACATACAATATATGACCAGATCACGCCCGTATACTGATAGAGAGACTGCTCTATCCTCTTAAAGGAGCAAAATACCTGCCACAGGGGGAAAGCTGATTCATTGATTGATTGATTGAGAAATAGGCTGGTGCCTCATATAGCCTGAGTCTGGGAATCAAAGCTCACTAGTGCTAATTGTGTTCAGGCAGAGACTTAAATCAGTCAAATCTGAAAGGAAGGAAGGATGGAAAGAAATCCTCTTTTAAATATCAAAATGCATACATTCAACATTATAGAAGATGGAATTGCAGAGCTGTCCAGATTGTGGTAAAATAACTGTTTCCAAGAGTTAAAAAGAAAACTTCCAAAGACAGATTACAAGATGGTCTACTACAAACACTTAATACCCCACGGTCTCCACAAAAGGGAGATGCGATGAAGAATTCCAAATTAATTTAGATTTCAAGAAAAGACTACAGAGAAAAATATATGTTCTGGAAGACCACTTGAAGCATGAAAAAGCCAAACACGTTGGCTTGTACAGAGAACTAAGAACATAAGACCTTGAGACCAAGGGCATATCCATTGCCATATTGCTGGTACAGTCTACCCACAGTTTCAGGGGCAGAAATGGATGATGTCTTATTGAAATAAGTGTTCCTGGCCTGCACAGGCTGGAGTGTTGCTTGCATCACTTTAGTTGGTTCCACAGAACCACCTGCAGATGAACTGACCACAATGCAGAAGCTATCTTTTGTGAAACTCCTCTCTTAATGGTTCATTCGTCCCTTCCCCATTCGCACAGCCAAGTTACATTCCATCACCTTCACCAGGTTTGTCAAAAAGTCATCTGAGTAACCTCTCAAAAGCCTAGGAACTTCATTCAAAGCCAAAATTAGTTCTTAGTAAAACCACAGAAACAAGTTAACAATTATGACAGTATATATATAGTATGCTTGTTCTCTTTAGAACTATAATCTCAAATGGTGTCTTCATCTGAACAAGGCATCAGCTCTACAATATTATTTTAGTCATGGATACATACAACAGTAAAGTCATATTCTTTTTTTTTTAAGTTATTTTTTTAATTAACTAAATACAAAAAACAAGAAAAAGAATGCACAAAATTATAAAAGAAAAAAATACAGGGCATATATTCACAGGCATATATTCACAGTAAATCATGATTCTTTACAGTCATCCATAGCCATCTTTATTACTCAATTCTGCAGACCACTGAATAGTGGAGCCATATGTTTGTTTTTCCAATGTTGAACAGTAAGACTTTTGGGTATAAGTAAGGTTCAGAAAATCTATTTTCTCTGTCCTTATGTCAAGTCCCATGTGGTAGAGATAAACTTCAAGACAATATAAATATCTGGAAATATTAAATCTCAAATTTGAATTAATGCATGTAGTAACTTCTTTTCCAGATGGAACAATATATTTAAATAAAGCACTAATTTCACTGCATCTCCAATAACATAAATGCAATGTCATTTCTAAAATATTATTTCTTGTTGAAAAAAATGTAATCTAAAAATGTATGGACATTTTTGAGTTTTTTAAACATCTCTTCTTTTTTATTGGTTAAGTAAAACATGCAAACAAAAAAAGAAAAAAAGGAAAGAAAGAAGATACATATACATACATAAAAGATTTTTAAGAAACAGCTTTTAAAAAGGCAAAACAAAAAAGATTTTCAAAAATTATAAAAAGGACATTCTGACAGATGAAGAGACAGGGGTTAAGTGCCTTAGTTTCCCTGCTGTATGATATGTTATATAGAAGGGAAGTATTTCTGCTTGAATTGGGTTAGACTTACCCTGTGAATATATATAGTCAATTTTTCCATGGCCACGTATTCTTCAATTTTAGTCTCCCAATCCTGTATTGATGGCAATGTTTCTCTTGTGCCAGATTGATTCTTGCCACTGCCAGCATATATCTTGATAAATTGTGGTGTTTTTCATTTATGTTCTCTGGGATCATACCTAATAAAAATATTTGTGGTTTTAATTCAAATTTTATTTTCAGAATTTTCACGAAATTTTGGTGTATTTCTTTCCAGTACTTTTGGGTTTTATTTTGTTTTTTACATAACCATTACATATGATAAAATGTTGTGGCATTTCCAGCATTTATTGTTGTATGATTTATCCATCTTGACAATTGTTGATGGAGCTAGATTTTTATTTATTTATTTATATTTCAAATTTAGTCACCGCCCATCTCACTCAAGAGCAACTCTGGGCGGTGTACCATCTGTAGAACATTTCTGCATCAATTTTCCCTCAGATTGTAGCTTGGTATAAATTTTATTGATTTTTTTTCCATAGATTTTCCCCTTATTCGACTCTTACTGCTTCTTCAAAATTTTGAGTCCATTTTATCCTACATTTTTTTGAATTTGTTCTGTCTCTGTATCATATTTAAGTAACAATTTGTAAATATGTCCTAATAAATTATCTTGATTCTGTATAAGTATTTCAAATTCTGTCAACTTTTTCAGAGTTCCTCCTTCTTCTTTAAGATCTCTTTATTTTTCCACTTGTTACATTAAGAATGGTACATTCCCTCCTTCATTAAGCAATTCTTGTTGTGCCTTTAATCTATTTCTTGAGTTCAGATGGCATATGCAATCAGATCTTTCTTATTGTAATTGTCTGTGAGAGTCAGGACCAGAGGGGTTAAGAATTTACTCTCATCACCAGAGCAACGAGGAACTGATAAGAGGATGAGACTGAACCCTCCCTAAAGAATGCAAGGGAGGTTGGGAGGGTGACCCTGGAAATTTGCTCTCACTCTGAGAAGATTTCTGTAACGGGAGTAAGGCCATTAAACTTTGCTGGATTGAATCTGTACTGTCTCCTGGACTTTCCTGGGCTAATCCTGACATTGTCTGAAATAAAAGCATTTGATGGTGATGCTAGTAGTGAAATCGTTGGGTTTATCCTTGCTTTTAAGGAATTCCAAATTTAAATTTAAACACCAATTTAAACTAAGAAATTATCTGAGCAACGCTCCCAATTCAGTTACTGTTCTTAGTGTTCAGCTGAAGTTCAGCTGAAGTGTTCAGTTCTTGGAAGGCATCTGGAAACTACGTCAAGAACAGTTCAACTTATATGAGGCCTGATCTGTCTTTAACAGGGGCTACTCTGGCCCAGTTGGATGCACATTCAAACTGATGTGTAAATGTCTGGAGGCTTTCATGGGCTTTTCTCCAAAGGTTGCAGAATCTGCATCTGGCATTTTCAAGTGTAACGCCCAGCCACGTTTTCACCATTTTTTTAAACAGGGCATAGTCTCCCAGTGTCTTTCAGAGTCATTTAAGATGACACTTCCACAAAGGATCAGCTCAGGTTTGGTCAGAGTTAATTCATGTAGTGGTCTTCAGAAACGTAATAGCCGATGCCTCTCTTCTCCAAACTGGACAGATATGCATCCATGTTTTATTTGTCTGTATACTCTGGAAATATGCATTTCTAAGCCGGTGCCCCTGGCTGTTTTATGGGAGCAGGTGTGCAGCTTCTTGCTGTTGCTTCTCCAGAGCCACCCTTTCAAGTTCCAGCTGGTACAACCCCTTGTTTCCTCCAGTATCTGACACCTTTCAGCTTCCAGTAGGAGTTCCATTTCCAGCTGCAGTTTCATTTCAAATTCCATCTTCCTTATCTTGGTCCAATCCTTCCAGTAATCTAGTGACTGCTGGTCTCCTGCTTCCCCATTGTGGCTCTGCAGGATTCCTTTCTGAGGGCCAATGTTTGTGGCACCACTTTTGTTGCCTAATACAACAGGGTAGCTAGGGTTGCATTAAAGATTGCTTGGCTTCCTCTCATGAGCATACACTTGCAACTTAATTCCTAGTTCTACTTAGTTTTATAGCTGCCAAGTAAAATTACCTGGCAGATAAAAATTAAAAACATGGTGTGCATAATTTGCCCTGGGTGCTCAAATAATTGTGCAGGGCACACTGGCTTTTACTCTTAATTAGTTTTATTCCTACTGTCCTTCAAAGCCTATCTCTGCCACCTTGTAGTAGATTGCCTATCACAAACACATATTACAAGTCTCCTAGAACCTTTCCTGGAATCTCCCCTCACCTACGTCCTCTACTGAAACTCAAGTATCTGGATGTAGTTGTTCCTCCAGATGAACAAGTTCCACCTGGAGCATGTAGTTTAAATTGCCACTACCTTTCTTGGGTGAAGAGATGCACTCACTCTTTTCCTATACAGTATTTTTCTAGAATCTAGATGGGGCAAAACAGGAGATCCCCATTTCCCAAGACTAAGCTTCTAAGCGAATGGCTCCAGTTTTCCCCCTTAATCAGGATTACCAAGTTCATTGTCATAACAATTGCACTGGCAACAAAGCTGCATAACATCAAGGCCATTATTTTCCAGCTGTAACATGGTTGTGAAAAGGCTGAATGAAGAAAAACGGATGCCTTCACAGCATGGTGGCACAGAAAATTGTTGAGAATACCTTCAACTACAAGAACAACTCATTCAAAACCAGATGAAGTAAAAACAAACTGCTCACTGGAAACAGTAATAATGAACTTAAAACTTAAATATCTTGGACGCATAATGCAAAGGCAACAGACACTGGAAAAAAGACCCTGATGCTTCAAAAAATAAAAGGCAGTAGAATAAAAAGATCAACAGAAGACAAGATGGTTAGACGCTATCATTGAGGATACAGCATTTGCTTACAAGGACTAATTACTGACAAATAATCCTGACAAAGTGACATATTTGGCATCACAAAGAGTTGGAACAACTGAACAACAGTAAAAAGCATTCAAAGGAATACAGTATATTCAAAATCCACTGGAAGCATAGATTTAAAGCAGGAGCTAAGAGGTTGTGATAATGAAGACCTAAAGGCCGCAGAATGGTAAATACAGTCCATGTTCCCTTGAGCTCTCAGAGCAGAGATACAGATGTTCTATTATTATTATTTATTGTTACCTTTCTTTCCTTCTTTTCATATGCTCTTTTTTTGAAAGAAAGCACAAGCAGAAACACAATGAATAAATCTCACATTATGTAATATCTGTCCAACAAATGGTCATAAACAGGAAGCATATTTTTTCATATCAACTGAGAAAGGATGCTACTTGTTAACTTGAGATAATTTTGAAAAAAACAGCTTAAAATTAAGGTTCACTGATTAGTGTGAACTGGGTTCACTTGAGCAGGCTGAGGATTTAAAGCAGCCCATAATTCTAACTCTCAATTTCTTGTATAAACTTCCTTGGTTGAACTGCTGATCAAAGATTCTGAACCACAGACAGACATAAGAACCAGATGTACTAGAGCTTCTTGTCTTGGCTACTGTGTAAGGCAAGTATTATTTTCTTAGGAGCATCAAATAAACTAAAAAAGTATATCTCTATATACTACTAAAACTCTTGTGTTTATAACCTTAACTGCGCAAACAGTGCATCACAGGTAATAATTTTTGAACCAAAGTACCTCAAATGGCCTAACATACAGCATGCATCCAAAATCCAGGACCCATTACTCCCCTGAGATTGAAAATTGTGAAATTTGTGGCTGCTTCAGCACTGATATGCTGCTGTGCCACCGTGATCAGCCCAGGTCTCACCTTCCTCTATCCCCTATGCTCAGTTGGCTTGCAGCAAGCTATGATGGGCAAGTGGAGATTGGTTGCTTTGGAAACAAGGCAGAAATCTGAACTCTCTTAATGGCTGTAGGCATTGAGAGAAGGATGAGGGAACAATCTGAATGCCTGCTGGTGAGGTAGGGCTGACTGGGGGTGCTGGAGGTTGACAGGTGAGCCCTCTTCCTCCCCTCAAAGACCATTCCAGACCATCCCTTGGGGACATGCTGGAATCGGGAGTGGGAATGCAGTTTTCCTCATGGTGCGTGGCTCCCTTTGTTCCACCTCCCCCCTCCCCACAAAGTGGCAGGCAGTTCCATGGGTCAGCCGAGGAGGATGAGGAGGCTTCATCAGGACTCTCCTGAGGGACGTGAGGGGAGGGCAAATGGCACAAGCCTATATTATATGTGGAAAGGGAGGGAGGGAGGAAAGAAGGGAGGAAGGAGGAGGAAAGAAGGGAGGAAGGGAGGGAAGGATACACACACACACACACATAATTGGATTGACTCTTTTTAACATTTTATTTTAATATTAATATTTTTGTTTTTCTTGTTTTCTTGAAAGTTATATTTCTCCTTATTGGATCTAGCCATAGGTACCCATTCCTAACCATGATGATGCCAAAATGATGAAAGTTGAGTTATGTCACAATGCAAGCTCTATTCTTTTGTACTTGCATCATAGCATCACATGCAAGTATGTAAGAAGTGGAGTTTGTATCACAACATCACATTTTATAACTTGCCCCCCTTGCACTCCCCCAAAGATATCTATGGACCTAGCTTACTAGTATTTGCCACAACCATTGGCCACTGAATCAAAGCACAGAACTATAGTATATCTTCCTCCCTTCCAAAGAACCATGCAACTATTGTCAAAAGTCTGTTTCATGCAGAAAGGAAGGACCTATTAGACTCGAGTTCCTTAAGGATCAAAGTAAAATCATTGTTCCATTAAATGGATTGAGTTCTTGGTTTCCAGTTGACAATTAAAAGGCTCATTACAATAAAAACATTTGAGTTTATGCAGAGTTTTGGAAAAACCTTGTGTAATTTTTTAAATCTTTCATTCCATCAGATTATCAGTGTTATGGTGTTCCCATTCTTCAAGGCAACAATATCTGTCCTATGGAATCAGTATTTGGAACTGGTGAGCAGCCATGACCCTATCTGGACCAGCTGGCAGTAATATAATGAAGGAGGTGTAGAAAATACAACATCCTATCACTTTCCTCAGAAATTCATGATGCCCAGATTCAGTTCTACCAATGGAAATATTAGAAAATGTTCTATGCTAGAGCAATGTTATTTAATGTCAACCCTTTGAGGTAGTCCAGACCAGGAAACCAAAATCATGAATACTAATGCTACTTTTATTGTAAGGTTACAGTAATAGAATCTTGCAAGTCTGAGAGTGCTTTCCCCATTCCACTGCCTTTACATTCCAAAGAACTAGGGAGGGACCCTTCTGAGACACTTTCTCAAACTACATTTCTGGTTTGGGCTCAGATCTCATTTATCAGGCTGTTGTCTATGCTGTGGCTCTTCCTCCTGTCTCTCAAGGTTATTCTCATTTTTCTTGGCAGCCTCCTGCTCTGCCCAGTCCATACTGGAAGAAGCCTCCATGTCATGACTTTCCCACATATCCAAAAGAGTGCAGTTGTGGAACTGATGGTGGACTAAGAAATTATTCTGCTTTAATGTTATATGCAAAAAGTAGAACAAGATCCACAAAAGGAGATACCCCCAAAAAAGGTTAACTCCAAATTGTATGCAGTGTAATATTTTTGGTTGTTGGTTCATTTAATAATGAATAAAGATAATTGAGAATATAGTAAATACATGAAATCCAACATTCTTAAACAGCAATAAATCATCCATCACTGTTTCAGCAACTATTTTCCTAAATGTGGTCATTTCAGGATACATGTATACTACATAGACAAAGACTTCATTCTGATTCAGTTAGGCTTAATGACATTTTAAAAGATTGGCTCTCTCTCATGCACACGCTCCCTCTCCATCCACATACAACTGTAAAGCTGATGAGCAAGCAACACTCTGCATCACCAGTCACAGGAAGGTCACTACACCAGGCTGATGCCAACAAGTCTTTCTCTTCCACCCTTCAAACAGAACGCTGCAGGTGACTACTCTTTCTAACTTTCATCCTCCAGCCCATTGGCCAATTTAGAGCCTCCAGCCCATAATTCTGTTCTCCCAGATGAGACAAGCAGGAATACTAGAAACCTAAGCTGCGTGCAGTGCTTCCTCTTTTGCGCTTCGAATTTGGGCCCTAATTTTCCTCTTTCCAACCAAAAGAAAATAGATACACTTTTGTCTAGAAGGGTGATTTTTAATGCACTCTCTCCAGCTTTTATTGGGTGAAACTCTGACTCAATCAAAATCTATTTGCATAATGCCATTTTACTTTACTCTTTTCTGCTGCAGTTTCTTGACCTCTGCAAGCCAATGTGTGATTAACTGAGAAATTCATGGCAATACTACTTTAATAAAAGGGGACAGAGGTTATAGCAGCTCAATATTCATGATAACCAGCCTTTGATTCCCTGAGCTCAGTAGAGGGTGGCAAGCTGGCAATGAGCAGACTTATAATTGGACCTCCGGTGGGAAAATAATTCCCAATTAACCCCTTCAACAGGGGAGAAGTGAAGAAGAGTTACTTTCTCCATCCATAATGCCTCTAAATTCTAGTTCCTTACCTAAATATATTGATTGATATTGCTGAATTATTCCATCAAGTTGGAACTTATGCTGTTCACCTAGTCCCCTCCATATGTCATTGCAATCCGGAGATCTGAGTGTAGGGCTGCAATCAGTCATGTGAATCTTCAGAGTCAGGTATAAGGTCAATTTTAAAATCTGGTCTTAAAAGTAGATGAAATATTTCTGTATGATGTGAATAGTATCAAGAACATAGAAACAAGACTTCTGTTTAATCAAATAAGACTTGAAATTAAATTTTAAGAAATGTTTCTTTCATAATTCTGCCTAATTATCTGAGTTTTCTAGATGGATTACAAAGTTATTTAAAACATCCCAAGCAAAAGCAAAATAAATGAATAAATATCACAGAAAAGATAAGGTAGCCGCAGACATTTCACAGCAAAACTGAGAGACTTTCTCATTAAATAGTGTGAAGAAGCAAATTCATGTTGCTGATTTTGAATACAATAAATGGGAGAAAATTTTATTTATGCAATTTAGTATTGTTCTGTTTTTAGGAAGAGTGGAGTTCTTATAGGATTTTCTGCCTTAAGTGCAGAAATATGGCCAGAAATTTGGAGTACTAACTTGACCGGGTTACGGTGTCCTATACAACCTGATTGGTGGGAAATATTTTTCAGTCTTTTGCTTCGGGCAGAAAATGTATTTTTGATAAAGCCTGAAGTATTATATTTGGCACTAACAGGCTTTAGTTGAAACACAAACTATTGCAAAAAAACAAAACAAAACCTTCCAGCTTAGTTAGGTAGTATATTTATATCCTTCCACTCTTCTGCCATGGAGCTCAAAATACTGTTAATGGGATTCTCAGGTCCTCTTTCAGGCAGTCTGAGTAATAGAAAATAGTAGCATCATAGCACCTGATTTCAGTAGGTAGCTGCATCATTTACTTTTTTAACTATTGTTTTCAAGGTTATTTTAAAATGAGGGAAACACTTATACTGTAGTATCTCTTTTTTAAATGCACCAATCTGGGCCAATCTATACTTTTTTTTCCTCTTGGTGCTTCTTCACTCATGTGGCACATGACGGTTCCCCAACACATTCTGACATGAGTTATTTCCCACTATACTGTTGTTGTGGTTTTTCAGACGTCTTTTATAATTTTTTAACGTATTGTGTGCAGGCCATTCTAATCTCAGTACAAATTGTACAGATAGTCCTCGACTTATGACCATTCATTTAACAACAGATCAAAGTTATAACAGTGCTGAAAAAAGTGACTTATGACTGGTCTTCACACTTATGACCGTTGCAGCATCCCCACGGTCACAAGATCAAAATTCGGGCACTTGGCAACTGATGGTTGCAGCATCCTGGGGTCACATGATTGTTATTTGCGACCTTCCCAGGGGGCTTCTGAGAAGCAAAGTCAATGGGGGAAGCAGGATTTGCTTAACGAACGCATAATTCACTTAACAACCATGGCAAAAAAGGTTGTAAAATCAGGCACAACTCATTTAACAAATGCATTGCTTAGCAATGGAAGTTCCAGTCCCAGTTGTGGTCATAAGTCGAGGACTACCTATATTACAAATTTTAATCAGTAGGAATATCCTCAAACCTGGTAAAACTAACGCTTCAGTATTCTGACTGCAGTTGTGAATAAGAACGTAATCTTTTTCTTTTAAACCAGCTGCATGGATATACTTACATTTACCAGACATAAAACTTGTAGAATATGGAGGGACTAGAAACACAAATTATATATGGCCATATATAATTTGGCCTTTCAAGCTTCTCCCCCAGTTATAACTATATATCCCATTGTAAAGAAAGGTAACACTGTACTACATTGTAAATGAAGATTGCAGCAGACTGAAAAACAGAAAGAAGAAAAATAATTTCATGAGAAAAAAACCATTGGTTCAGAAAACATTACCTCCCAAGGGATAATACAATGTTTCTCATAATTCAGCCCAAGGTTCCACTTACCTTTTCAACTGCTGCCTCGCACTGCTTGCTCAGTTCAGTTGGTGGTCTGTGCGGAGCCCTAGACCATTCTCACACATGTACCCACCAAGCCATTTCTCACTATGCTTTTTGTTACTGCACTGGCATCTGCTTCTGCCTTTTTTTCCACTTCTGCTGCTTGAGAGAATATATGCCCCAATTTAAGTAATTAATCTATAGGGATGAATATAAAGACCCTTCCCGAGGACTGAGAATTGGGTAATAATCATTTTCCTATCATTGAAATATTCGACTAACAGGCCCCAAATACCATGCCATTTAATATACTTGGCCTCTATGTTGATGTTTTTTATTAAATTATCAAGCATTTATTTATATTTTGTGAGTACTGGATGGCATGACAATTAAGTAGATACATAGCTGACTCAAACATTACACTCAGACAGTGTTCAGATTAGAGAGAGGTATCGAGTGGGATGCCAAAGCCACATGGAACAGTCCCAGGTTCTCTTCCCTTCAATGTTTTAATTAATGATTTGGCTGAGAGTGGAGGAAGTGCTTTTCACATTTGAAGGTAAGAACTAATGAGAAAGAAAGAAAATTTGAAACTATCTCGACAGGCTGGAGAAATGCACTTAAAGCAACAGAATGAAGTATAACAGACACAAGTGCAAAGTTCTTCACTAGGAAACAAAAATCAAAGGCATGGGTTAGTATATGGGCTTGGCAACAGTTCTTGCAAAAAAATTTTGGAGCAGTAGCTAAAACTAAATATGAGCAAGTACAGTGATGTGGCTGCAAAGAATGCAAATATAATGTTAGGCTGCATCAACAGTAGTAGATCCAGATCACATGCAGAAGTCATTCCATGTTCTTTGCTCTGATCAGACACCACAACAAGTATTGTGTCCAGTTCTAGCACCACTTTAAAAGGATTTAGAGATTGAAACAGATTTTAAAAAGGGCAACAAAGATGCTCAGGGACTAGAAACTAGGCTGTATGATGAGGGATGGAATGAGCTGGGTAGGCTTAATCTTGAGAAAAGATGAGTGAGAGGAGAATATTATAGCTCATCTACACCCAGAAGAAGGTCCAGACTTTTTCTCACTCATTCCAGAATGACAGTAAGATGGATTTAAGGAAGCCAGATTCTACTGGATATCAGAAATACTTCCTTGCAGTTAAGAGCAGTTTGACAGTGGAACCAGCAACCCAGAGAGCTGGTGGGCTCCCTTTCACTATCAGTGTTCAGGCAGAGAGGGGCTTCGACTAAATGCCCTAAAAGGAGGCTTCCAATCAGGATTCTGCAATTCGATGAAATTCAGCACTTTACAAAAATCAGAAAAAATTATGCAAGTTTTGTATTCAGAGGAAAATGAGTTTGATTATTAAAGGGGATAATGTAATTCTTTCTAAGACTTATGCTTATAAACATATTGGGAAAACACAAATTGTATTTATTACAGCAGCTAAATTATCTCTGTAGTTTATGCTGTTATATTTTTAACTGATTTTTCAAATAGGGACAAAGGCAGTATTCTGTTAACTGGAAGAGATTGTGGAAAGCTAGATGGGAATTAAAAACTCCTATGCCAGGTTCTTCTAAGATTTGCTGTGTAGATAGAATTTCAGAGTTACAGTAAGATTTTGCTCCCAATATAATGATAATGTAGCGTCATTTTTCCCATATGGCAAAATAGCAGCCATTCACATAATGAGGAAAATTATAACACCATCAGAGAGTTCAATTCCCAGAACTACATGTTATTTTTCCTTTCCTCGGATGATTTCTTACCCTTCTTTCCTTTTTCTTATGGGTTATATTGGTCAGGAGATTACTACTGTATCTCTAATTATTCATTTTAGAATGAGAAGGGATAATTAGTTATGGATAGCTGTGGCACTGAAGACTAGATAGCATTTAGACCTTCCCAGTTCAATGCCATTGTAAACAGAAAGTTATGAGGCCATGCAAAGGGGAAGGTATGAATCAAAGTTACAATTAATTACAAAGTTACTATGAATTACTATGACAATTTTCCTACAATAGGTATATGAGGTTTAATATCATGGAACTAAGTTCTATCAGTGTCTGAAGGATTGGCATGATACTCACCAAACAGCCAAAACTTAAATGAGACATTGTAGTTCACATGCAAGCAAGATACTCTTCACCACATCACCCTTGTACATATTCATTAACTGGTCTCTGACCTTCCTCAGAATACATTTCTTTACATCCTGGGGGCAGAGAAGCCCCCTGATTCTCCCTACTGCTACCATTAAGATGGGTCTCGCATCATTGTGCATCTCACTACAGCAGTACACACACAGATCCTTGTTCCTTGAGGCACATCATTTCCAATTGGGAGCAAATACTGTTGGTTTTCATTAATCTGCCAATTTCTTGACTTTCCTTTCTCCCCCCCCCCCCCCCCCCGCTCCATCTCTCTTTCTCTTTTCTGCTTCAAGGCAGGTGAGTGCATCAATTTTCTTCTCATCTATGGCAGTTAAATTAAATGGAATCGGCCTGATTGCTGAAAATCAAAGAGAAGGCTGATAAAGCAATTAAATCCCTCTAATTCCTCCTCTTGAAAAGGTGCAGCTTGGCTCAGAAGCTAATTAACTTCATAATGAAAATCCTTCTTCACCCTTTTAGGCTTTCTCTTTTTTCCTTTGTTTTTGGTGGTGGCTTTGCATTGCCTGAGGAAAAAGGGGGACATTGGGTTAACTAATGTCACAAGAACCAAAAATACACCAATTGTTATGACTACTTGTGGCATTATAAACTCCTTTCATGATTTAGTAAAGAGCACTCACAGATACACACATACGCATGAACACAAGCTTGAACATATTACCTGGGACATCTTGGTTCCAATCACTTATCCTGAGAGTTTACTTTTATAATTCACTCCCCATTCCAGAAATGGTATGGACCTGCAGTGTCCAGTCTGTGGTCCAGTGACTACGGGTGGTCCTGGTGCCTCTGCCAATCTTTTTTTTAAGTTTTAAAATAGCTAAATTTTTGCAGTGTTACCGAACCTCACAAGATTATGACAAACTGTGCCAAATCTGACAAGATTTCATATCTTATGAGAATTTAGCCCACAAACCTAAATTAATGTACCAATATCTAAAGGAGTCATATATGCCATGATGCCCCCAGGTTCTATATTGCAGTTGACAATATAGGACAATATTTATCCTTCTAGCATAAAGAAAAAAGTTCATAGAACATCCACAAAGAGGAAAACATCCAATCCATTGAGGCAATAGAAAAAACTTGTGGACTCTGTAAACTACCAAAAATTAAATTTTATTACCGGGCATGCTTTAAAGATGGATTACCCCTAGAACTTCAGTAAAAATTTAGAGATTATGAGAAGGATAGCCAATTTAGTTGGTAGAATACTACAGTGGTGATTTTTAAGTATTTCGTTGTAAATAATTTAGAAATGAAGTACTATCCAGTGTTGCAATACATGAATCTTGAGATTAATGAAGCAATAAATAAAAATAAAACAGATCATTCTCATCTCATAAATTTGTTCATAAACACTATCACCACAATGAAGAATAAAAATTGAGTTAGAAAACTCAAATTCTACTATGAACAGTAGGAAAATTAATATGAATGAAAATGGGAGAATTTTCATTACTGATTACACAACTGATATCAATGGGACAATGGGATTCCAAATATTTAACATTAATCCAGATTTCTCACTTTTCATTTGTAGTTTCATTGTGAGTTCCTAAGTCTTATTTGCCTTTAGCTGCCAAAAGGGTATCATCTGCATACCTTAAATTGTAGTGATTTTCATTTCATGTTTGATTTTAGCTGTAATATCTTCTAGTCCTGCTATTCTTGCAATTTATTTACAGTATCTTAAACAGATGTGGGGACATTATAAATAATTTGTATCACTACTTTTCCTATTCTCTCAACCACTGTTTTCCAAATGCAGTTTCTACATTAGCTTCTTGTTCATTGTAATGGTTATGAATCTGATTCTAACCTGAATTGTCAATTGAAAATGAAATTGATTCGTCTTTAGAGAAGATAGGTTTACCATATTTATCAGAGGATCATATTACTAATTTTACCATGCCTCTTTCACTTGAGGAAATTAGCATTACATTGAATCTATGAACTTGGAGAAAACTGCTTGTCCTGATGTTTTTTCACAGGATTGGTGTACTGGGCTTTTGTCTGTTCTTATACAATGAAGTCTACACTGGAGTTTTTCAACCAAATCTCTGGTTTTTGGTTTTAATGAGGCAAACATCACAGGACTTAGACATTATTATATGTTCTAAGTATAGGCCCACTTCCTTGATAAATGTGGATGCTAAGAATTTAACAGCTATTTTGACCCATAGATTACAGACTGTTCTAACTGTAGTGTACTCAACTCAGACTGGATTGATTGATACAGGGATGTCAAACTTCTGGTAATATCAGATTTTAACTAGGATTGCCAGCAAAATGACTACCTCAAGCCAGGGATGAATACTTAGATTGTGGCAGAATTACCCAGTTGGCCACGAAAAGGTTTACTGTATTGGCTTGGAGAGTTACTTGGTATATTGGCTATATATTTATCGTAAGATAGTATACTATATCTCCCCCCAACATACGCAGAGACACCATTTTTCTCTATTCTTTTTTTTTTTTTTGCAGCTTAGGAGGAAGCAAGAGTGGGACGATTGTGTCCTTGGCATGCCCCAGCCAAGAGTCCCATAGTTGTTTTTATTTTTTAAATTTCACTTTATATGGGATGCGGTGGCGCAGGGGCTTAATGACACTGGAGTTTGCCGGTCAGAAATGGTCGGCACTCCAGCAGTTCAGGCCCAGCTCCGCAGGACAGGGTGAGCTCCCGTCCCTTGTCCTTGCTTCTGCTCACCCAGCAGTTCGAAAGCTATTCCATCTGCGAGTAGAGAAATGGGAACTCCTGTTTAGATGGGAGGAACCAGCGGTGCTGCGCGGGGGAGCAAAATACCGGTGCTGGCCGAACTCCGAATGCAACCGGCATGAGCGATGATCGATGCGAGCAGCGAGAAAGATCTTCGGAGAAGGAAAAAGCCCGGATGACCCCCTAGCGACCACTGCTGGTCACATAGTGTAATATATATAGCACTGTAGGATTTGTAATTATAAGATTTGTCACTGTTAGGATTATATATACTTTGTGAGCCGCCCAGAGTTCCCCATTGGGGGGAGATGGGCGGAGAATAAATCGAATGTATATATTTTTTTTTCTTTCTTTCTTTTTTCTGTGTTATTCCTGGTATGTTGCATATATCTGATTATGCTAGTTACCTTGTCCAAATTTGGGAATTTTCTTTTTTCTACTATTGATATTTTCACAGGTCCTGCTGAAAGAGCAGGTGGCAGCTGTAGCCAGGGATGCCTTTGCACAACTGTATCTTGTGTGCCGGTTGCACCCATTCCTGGACCAGGAGGCCCTGCTCATGGTCACTCATGCTTTGGTTGTCACCCAACTGGAATATTGCCACATGCTTTACACAGGGCTGCACTTGGGAAACCATCCAGAAGCCTCTATTGGTCCAGAATGCAGCAGCACAGGTAGTTATGGGTGCATCTCATTATGCCCATGTAACACCATTACTCTGTGATCTGCACTGGCTCCTGATAGGCTTCCAGGTGTGATTCAAGGTGCTGCTGATTACCTTTAAAGCCCCCCATGCCATAGGACCACATTACTTGAGGGGCTGCCTTCTCCCAAGAACATCTGCCCACCCTACACACTCCCACAGGGAGGACATGCTCCAGGTTCCTTCTTTTAAGCTGTGACTTTTCTGTGGTTACCTCTCCTCTCCAGAATGATCTCCCCACTGATATATGATAGGTCTCAACTCTCCTCGCCTTTAGGAAATCTCTTAAGGCCTGGCTCTTCTCCCAGGCATTAGGGGTCGGTTGAATGGGAGTCCCCTCTGTGGTTAGTCACCATTTTACATTTTAGATTTTGTATTTATACATTGGTTGTTTGTTGTAGTTTTTTTTTCTTTTTTATTGTGTGTTTATGTTGTACACCATCCAGAGTCACACTGTCTGAGTTGGGCAGCCTTATAAAACTTGAAATAAATAAATAAATATGATCATATGGTTTTATAACTTATTGATAAAGGGTTTCTGTTTTGTTTTGTCTTTTTTGTTTTACTAACATTGAATACCAACCATCTTTAAGATTAAATTTCTTTTTCTGAATTTTTGAAAATTTGTATTGTAGACCTAAGATCTAGTTCAATCACCACTCTAGGAAATAATTTATTCTCAAAATTTTGTATTTTTTAAACAAAGAGCATTTGTGACATGAAATGTTATTATAATGAAATTAATTCCCAACTTATGGAGCTTTATAAAGGATTATACTCAGCAAATATAAAATTATCTACTGATTGATTCATTCATTAAAAAAAATTCTTGCAGAGGTTTCAGTTGTTAAGTCTGGAATTTAAGTCTACTTAACTAACCATAACCCTAACCCTTTAAAGTTGCAGGAAATTTATCCTACTGTTGATATGATGAATCTGGAAAAGCCCTTAGGCCAGATGGAGTAACCACTGAGTGGTTTAAAAAAAATAAGAGTAATTTTTATTTACTTTATTTTATGTATTTTTATTTATTTAATTTTATGCCTTTGAATCAGTGTTGACTCCTGGCGACTGCCTGGACTACTCCTTTCAGTTTTCTTGGCAAGTTCGGGGGTTTGGGGGGGGGGCGGGGAAGTAGTCTGCCCTTGCCTTCTTCTTCCTAGGGCTGAGAGAGAGTAACTGGCCAAGGTCTCCTGGTTTCTAGCCTGGTGCCCTCACCACTACACCAAGCTGCTCTTGGCTCCTTTATTGCTAAAGATACGTTAGAAATCTTTTGAAAAAGAGGTGCTGCCATCCTCGTACCATAAAGCTTAGGTAACAATTATTTTGAAAGCTGGTAAAGATCTTATGAAATGGGCTAAGGTTCCTGTGTGTTTGTCAAGCAAAAAAAATAACAATTTATCTTCATGTGACTTTCCAGAAAAAAATTGCAGGTATTAAGTCTAAATGTCAGCCTGAGCAGAAGGGCAGCACCGTAACACACGCATTACCATCTCAGTGTCACGCAGCTGGCAGGGGAATATTCAGCCCCGAACTGGGATAATATATATTTGTGGATTTATAAACCACTTCAGTCAAGACATCTGTAAGTGGTATACAAAAGCAACAGTCACAGCCAATGTATTGGTAACAATAATAGAAAGAAAAATAAATAAATAGAATAAATATAATTATGATAAAAAAAAAATTAATTCAGCATTCCTGACATTGGGAACTCTACAGCTCTAAAGGCCAAATGCAGTGTGAAAAAAATTCCAAAACCCCAAACCAAACCAGGAGAACGAAGTTTTTATCAGCTTCCAGAAGGCCATGAGAGTAAAAGCTACCTTTACTCAGGGGGCAGGCTGTTCCAGAGGAGGAGAGTCCCCACAGAGAATGCTTGCTTTGGGGCCCCTTCTGTCATATCTCTTGATAGGTTGGGACATTCTGATAGGCTGAGACACAGATTGGAATGACAGAATTTATATGGGATAGGTAGTCTTGAAGATACTCAAACCCTCAGCCATATAGGGCATTGTTGGCGATAACCAGAACCTTGACCTACATTTGAAAAGATATTGGTAGTCAGTGCAGCTCCCGCAGCAGTGGTTTTAATAGCAATAACAAGATTATCCAGTAAACTTTGGGCTGCTGCACTTGGAGCCAACTGAAGTTTCAGGATGAGCTTCAAAAACAGCCTCATGTAATGTGAATTTCACTATTCCCTACAGAAGATGCCAGGGGCATGAGTGCAGTACCACCACTCTAGACATGGCTGCAATTGGCACACCATCCTTAATTGGGCTATGGCTCTCCTAGCCACAGTCTCCACATTTTGTTTCAGTAGGAGCCATGAATCCAGGAGGACCCACAGACTGCAAGCCTACTGTCCATGGGGGAATACCATTCCATCTAGAGTTAATGATGGTATAATTCCGGAATCAGTAGGCTTGCTCTGTCTTGCTTGGATTGAGTCTGACCCTGTTCCTCCACATCTAGACTCTAACAGTCTCTGAACACTGGGTCACGGCTTCTACTATATCCTCATTTAGCCTCAGGTGGAAATGCATAACTGGATGTCATCTGCATTCTGATGCATCATCCCAAACTGATGAAAATTCAGGGCTTCCAAATAGATATTAAAGAGGATAGGGGGGCGGACCAAGCCCTGAAGCACTCTATAATGGACAGCCCTGACCCAACCAAAAGGAACCTTCCATTTAGTAAGAAACAGAACCACCACAAAACAATGTCTCCAACTCTGAACCCTTGCAGGCAGTCCAGGGGAATACTGTGATGGACAGTATCAAAAGCCACTGAGAAGTCTAGCAAGGCAAAAAAAGGTTGCATTCCCATCATACAAATCTCACAAGTCATCCATGAAAGCAAACAATGCTGTTTCAGCTCCATGGCCAGATCAGACTCCCATGGCTCTAAGATAACCCATTTCTTCCAGGGCTGTCAGTAGCAGTTGCGCTATATTTCTCCACAGATTTCCCCACACAATTGGACATTGAATGATAGTTGTCTCATATAAGCAGATTCAAGGTAGGCCTTCTGAGGTGGGGGCAGACCAGTGCCTCTTTCATGGCTGCTGGCATCACCCAGTCCCATAAAGAGGCACTGACAATTTCCTGGATCCACTTCCTTGCTCCCCCCCTTATTACCTTAACTAAGTCCACAAGTGGCAAAATTTTATAACAGATTTTTTAATCCATTTTAAGGTCTGAGTTACCCCATTGTGTTAATATGACATGAGAAAAAGGATCAAAACGTAATTTTCCAGAAATATTATACCACTGTTTTTGAACTGATACAAAAGTAACAGGAGATATAACTATTGTATTTTGAACCCAAAACAATCCAATGAATTAAACTATGCACACACACACGTACACACACACACACTCATTCATTCCAAAAAGGCCCAGGAAGGGGAATATTGTATCTACTAAGTGAAGGCATCCAAACATAGATGCTAGTCAAAAAATATGCATAATGGTACTTCAGGAAACCAAAGCCCCCATATTTAACTGAAAATTGCATCTTCAGAATTAAATAATCACACAGAAAATTACAGAACAATGTACTGTGTTTTAAAAAATATTTTCTGGATATATGTACAGGAATTCCACACAGACTGCATGCTGGAAAGACAGGCTTTAACTACCGTTCTACTTGCTTTAAACTTGTTAAATATGTGCACACGTGTGTGTCTGTGTATGTATGTATATGTGTGTGTGTGTGTGTGTGTGTATACAAACACACACACACACATAGAGGGAGACAGTCCCACAGGAAGGAAAGTGATTGGGAATTGCTTTCTTGGAAGAGAAATTTGGGAGGGCATAGTAGACAGGAAATTGTCCAGTGGGATGATGTGATAGCCTGCAGTCTGGTCTGAATGCCCTGCAAGCTGTTGCCAAAGCATCTTTAATTCTCATTTATTTCTTCATCCCTTAATATAATAAATCCAGATTTTGAGCTTAACTTTATTATATTTATAAGTGGTTTTGAATAGTTCAATATTTATTTAGCTCTTTCTTCATTACTACTGTTATTTTAGATGATGATGATGATGATGATGATGATGATGATGATGATGCAGTGTCACCATTCTTCCTCCATCCTTTGGCCTTAATTTTAATCTAATTTTTCTTTTCATGAAAAATTTGCATGGATGTAAGGATGCAGAAACAGGAGTGTAGCACTCATGTCTGAGTTCCCTACCTCTAAAATTAAACAGCACTTAGTTGGTGGACTTAGAACGATAAATTTAACTTTTTTTTTTGAGGAAGTGGCATTAGGGTTTTGCCGTGTTAAAGTTCATCTCATTCAGCTGAAGCACAAGAAAGTTGTAACTGTATTTGTATTATGGAACAAACAAATTCACACTGAACTTGGGCACTGGATTGAATGGGAAAATCTGTGGTTAAGTGCAGAATGAATCAGGCCATTCCTGAAGCTCTAGCCTAGCTCTCCAAACCAAGTATTGGGTTAATACACAGCCAGGGGAGTTATCTAAATGAATCAACAACAACTTCTGACAATAATTCAGCATGTTACATTAGGTCAATGTATATTTCACATGGAGTTTTTCTTGGTCTTTATAACAAGCCTCCCTTTGGGGAATAGCAGCAGAAAGCTGCTTGTCAAAAAGAGGAACTGTGGACCGACCTTTTTGCAGAAAGAACTCACCCCAAACACATTTTTTCCCTTTCTTCTCATAGACCCTCCAGGTACCTCTCTCCTGTGTTTCCCCTCTCTTTGTAAGGCTTAGCCTGCAATCCTATGCCTACACATTTGGAAGCAATTGACTTCCAAATAAACAGACATACCATCCTTTCCAAATAAACAGACATACCATCCACAGAACTGGATGGTAAATTTCTAAAGGGAGAAGTAGAGAGCAACTATTTCTCTTTATATATTTGTGCCTTTGAGTCAGTCTTGACTCCTGGTGACTACATGGACAAATCCCTGCAGTTTTCTTGGCAACATTTTCAAAACTGGTTTGTCCTTGCCTCCTTCCTAGGCCTGAGAGAAAGAGTTTAAGTGGCCCAAGGTCACCCAGATGGCTTTGTGCCAAGACTAGAACTCAGAGTTTCCCAGTTACTAGCCTGGTGTCTTTAACCACGACAAACTGGCTCTATTTTTAATTTTATTAATTTTACTGTTGAGTAAATTACCAACACACTTAACTTTAACCATTTGTTCCTACATTTTCACGTAATCCTATTTAAAATGCTCCCAAAATTTGCTTCCTTTGACCCATTTTTTTCCCATTACAATGTTTTGTCAAGATTTCTTCCAAAGGAAACATAACAGCAATTATGAGAATGTTGTTGACAAGCTTCCTTGCCTGAGGCATGTCCTTCTCCTTCTTATCTGTCAGGCAAAGGAGGTATTGCTGCAAGTACTATCTGGGACAGAAACACTCTCTTCAGCTGGAAGGAAAAGCCTGCCTTCTTCAGGAAGGTTGGCCAATCCAAGCAAATTTCTACTTCAGTGACAGAAGCCTCAGACCACTGAAGGTTGTGTTTTGTTTTGTTTTTTTAAAGAATGGACTGGGACTGTGGGAGGAGGACTAGAAGAGCCCTATTCAAAGGGCACGCAGTGGAAGTCCTTGCACAGGCAATGGGCTTGGGATGCCCTTAGAGTGGAATGTTATTGCTGTGGGTTTCTTGTAGTCCTTGTTGTGCGGTGACCTTCATTCTAGAAAAAAATGAACAACCAGTTCTCAGAAACCAGACCAAACCAACTAGACATCAACCCTGTATACAAACCTTGTCAGATGATACTGAATCTTAATGTATGGTTGGGAAATAAGCTTGTGGAAAATTTGGAGAGAAGTTATATTTATTTTTATTTATTTGAATTTATTTTATTTGAATGCAGCTAGCTTTCCTGTATACCATTCCACCCTGCCTCCTCCCCAGCCAGGTCCAGCAAGCCCCCTTTGGCAGATGAAGCTCCACCGTCCTGCTGCACTCACTATGTACATGCCGGGGCTGCACACTCGACCAGTGCCTAGATCCCAGACCAGCAGTGGGAGGAAGATGACAGCAAAGGGCAGCTGAGGGCAGCAGGGATAGGTGGTGGCGGTGGAGTGCAGGGAGGCCAAAAGGGCAAAGATAGGAGAAAATAGGTGGGTTGGCCCTGCAGTCATAAATACAGGCCGGTTGCAAGTGCCTGAATTTTGATCATGTGACTGCGGGGGTTCTGCAACAACTGTAACTTTGAGGACCGAGTATAACTACCATTTGTTCAGCCCCACTGTAACTTCGAACAGTCCCTGAATGAGTGGTCATTAAGCAAGGACTACCTGTAGTCATTTTAGGATTCTGGAACCCAACAATGGCTTCCTCAAGAGTTATTCCTCCTCCCTCCATCAAATCATTCAGGGTTTAAATACGCAAATTTAGTAGATCCCATTTAATTCTTTAATTACATGTTTTTTTTAAAAAAAATAAGTAAATAATTTTAAAAACCTAACATCAGAGCACGCAATTATGAAAGATAAGGGAAATCAAATATGATTCGTAGAGAAATAACAGGAAGCAGAAGAGCTTCAGGGTGGGGCTAAAAGTATGCCTGTCAATATACTGTGCCCTGTATTGAAATTACATCCACAACTTCTCTAAGTATTTAACATTTTGAAATAAAGGGCCTCTGTTACTTTCATTTCCAGCAGCAAGCCATAAGTATGGCAAAGAACTGGAGGTTGTAGATTGTCCCTGAAGTCATGAGTGTTCAAACATAATAATTACGTTCCTTGTTCATAACAGAGAATACAGATATGTAAGGAGATGGGGAAAGTGCAAAAAAGATTGGTTTGCAGTAACACAGTGGCTGCTCTTATGTTCTGAGTCAGAGAACTTAAGTCTTGTTAAAGGCAGTAGCACGGGGCTCGAACAGGAGGGTTTGTGTTTTCCTACAAAGGAGATTATTTCCTGAGTTGTGCCATTTGTTCTGACAGGCAGGGTGGCTGTGAAAGCCGAAAACAGAACAGTAGGGGGGCCAACTCCATGCACAGTGAGACTCTGAGAAAAGAAGAGGCAGAACTGCATGAGATCCTGGACACAGCCCAACTGCCTGCCTCAGCCTTCTGTTGCAGTAGCTCCAGAAAGCAGGGAAGAGAACAGCCGGCTGTAACACTTTGGAACAAATGCTGAGAAGCACCTGGCTGTCTTTCCAGCATACCGTACCCATGGCTTAGGAATGCTGCTCTACCAGCATTAACATAGAGCCCACAGGGAAAGCCAGCACAACAAATCATCATCTACTCCCAAGTCACAGTGTTCCATGGTCTCCAAAATATGTGGTTAAGAAACTGCTGGTCACATTTGGATGATCAATTTCCAGCTCTGCAGATGACTTGTCACTGTAGGAAGAGGAAAGAAGACATTTTACCCTCATATCAGTTAGGAAGGGGACCCCAGCAATACTGATAAGCAGTAGATTCAAGACAAACAGAATTAATATTTTTATTCACCAAATTAACATATGAAATTCAGTATCACAAGATTACATAGATACTAGCATTGATGGCTTTAAGAGGGACTCACACAATTTCAGGGAGGGAGCTCAGTTCCCTTGGCATGTGAGAGAAAGCTGTGCCAGTTACCACCACTGGGTTCATCACCCAGTAGGAAGACACCTTGGTCTCCTTCTCTCTTCTCTATCAAGAGTAAATGCCACTGAGTGGTCAGACAGTATGAGCAGCAGCAAGGGAATACCAACCATGACAGTCCACATGCTGCAACAACTGGAGATGTGAACTTTCAAGCAGGATCTGGAATGGGAGGACAATAGTAGCCAAAGAGAGCCACCCTGCTTTATCATAAAGTCTTCCTGCAGATGTTCTCCCTCCCAAAAGTAAATGTGCAGAATGTCTGAAAACAAGCAACAGTACTGTAACTTGGAGGCTTAAAGTCTGGTGGACAGGAAAGAAAAGGACATTTCTTTTTCCATCAGTCCTTCTCCCCAGTAATCTCCATCCAGCTACCTACACTCACAGATCTATCCAGTTTTGTCCAGCAAAATTCTTTTTATTCATCAGAAAAAACGGGCAGGAGAAGGAAGATGTCTAAAAAGAAGCTGTTAGTGCTTCACTGCTCCTCCAGCTGATCAATAGGAGAGCAAAAAGAAAGTCATATAAACATTACTCTGGTCCTGATTCACTTACTGGAGAAGCAAAAATCCCTTCTCCCTCACTCCATGCAAAAAAGGTAATTTTATTTATTTATTTATTTATTTATTTATTCATTCATTCATTCATTCATTCATTCATTCATTCATTCAATTTATATGGACTCCCATCTCTATTACATGATTCTGGGCAGCTATTAAAAAAAAAAAAAAACAGCAAAATAATACTGACAAAAATTAGCTTTTTTGTTGTTCAGTCGTTAAGTCGTGTCCGACTCTTCGTGACCCCATGAACCATATTGCGCCAAGCCTTCCTGTCCTTCACTGCCTCCCTGAGTTTGCTCAGTTTCATGCTCATTGCTTCAGTGATGCTATCTAACCATCTCATCCTCTGCCGTCCTCTTCTCCTTTTGCCTTCAATCTTTCCCAGCATCAGGGTCTTTTCCAAAGAGTCCTCTCTTCGCATTAGGTGACCAAAGTATCTGAGCTTGAGCTTCATTATCAATCCTTCCAATGAGCAATCAGGGTTGATTTCCTTTAAGATTGACTGGTTTGACCTCCTAGCAGTCCAGGGGACTCTTAAGAGTCTTCTCCAGCACCACAGTTCAAAGGCATCAATTCTTCGGCGCTCAGCCTTCTTTATGGTCCAGCTCTCACAGCCATACATTACTACTGGACAAAAATCAGCAGCCAGGCTAAAAACACATTCATCCATCACAAATCAGCAGAGCCACACCTCCTGACCTCCAAGCCCACTGACAAAACCAAGTCTTTCAGGCTTTATAAAAGGCTACCAGGGCTGGGGCCAATCTAATCTCTGGGGGAAAGATATTCCAGAGGGCAGGTACCACATCAGAAAAGTCTCTCTTCCTGAGCCCTGTCAGATGACACTTCCTAATAAGCAAAGCCCAGGGCATGTCTCTTCTGCTGGGCCTAATAGGACAGGGAGACAAGATGCTTTCCCCTATCCACACCACCCCATGTTGCTATGACTGGAAGTTAAGCAAAGTACAATAGTTTGGGAAAAGGAAGCACTGACGCTTCCTTGGCAACACTGCTATGTTGTATATAAGCATGATACCATATTAGCAGTTTTACAATCAGAAGTTTTCCTCTAAAACCTTGAGTGCCTGTTGCTGTAGAGGACAGAGAAACAGAAGAGAAGACGTAAGCAATGTAGACAGCAATGTGGATGTGAAATTGTCTGTTTTCCCCTCTCTTTGGCAAGGAACCAAAAGTGTGAGAAATACCAAGCTTCTTCATTTGTTTTCTTCTTGTTTTCACACAACTGCCTTGAAATGGAACAGGAGATGAAGCAAGGCTATAGTTCCCACCAAGAGGAGAACAGATTGTCCAATAGCACTACAACTGCAAAAGAAAATAACTGCTTTGCTTCAGTTTCAAGCAAACTGACACAGAGCCAAAACAAAACAAAACCCTTGACAGCGTCTTCTGAGCAGACAGGTTTGGGGCCAATTTTGAATAGGCACAAATCCCCATGCAGATGTGCTACTGCTCACTCCATCAACATTCAGCAGTATAACTTGCTTATGGAATTCAACTGTAAAATGCTGCTTTAGCACTTAAAGAGTATTTTTCACATATTATTACTGATGTTCTGGAAAGAGAACTCATGGGGAGGGGATCTTTTTTCCTTAATTTTCCCACTTTCTCCTACCGATTCCAACATCACAGCTAGACTCACTATGGCATGATTTCCCCAACCACTGTGACCTTTAGCCACAAGAAACTAGAATAAGAGCATGCCACATGTATTAAGTCACCCACTCTGCCCTAATAGAACATTTTGTGTCTGGGCCTTTTTTCTTTAACAAAAATTAAGTGTTGTGAATAGCTTCCCTAGGTATAGGTTCTCAAATAAGGACACCTAATTTATTCACTCCAAATGGTAACGACCATTCCTTTTTTAAACCCAGGGCTTAGCAAAGGCAATCAAGTTCCTTTTCTAGAACACTCTTAATAGACAAGAAACAGTAGTTTAACTGAAAGGGGAAGTGATAATATTTGGACTTAAGCAATAAGGTGACCATTTCCAGATGAAAAACTTGGAAGGTCTCTCCATACCCATAAGCAAGACTGAACTTCTCTTAGTAGCTGTTTTCACTATTTTAAAGTCTTTAGCAATGCAAAGGCTTCGTGTTAGGATTCTTTGGTGTTTGACATTACTTCTGTGCCTCCAAGAGGAATAATGAGGCTCTTGCTCTTCATGTAGAGTTACAACATCCATTCAGTGTATTTATCTGATAATTCAGAAAGAACATTTATTCCTAGAGCTGTTTGGAAGAAGAGGCAATTGCTATGGAAGGACATAGTATCCAGCTCCTTGGAGTATTGATGTACATAATTGGGACACCTATTATCAATCACAGAGCTCCTTCTTTTTCCTATGGGATTGTGGTCTCAGTTCCTATCTCAGTTCCAAAAGACAGCTCATTCCTATGACCATACAGAAAGACAAATCATTCATCTGGGCTCCCTTTCAGAGAAAAAGAAAGAATAATGGAAACACAAGCCATTGCTCTGATGGGGTTACCTCACATGTATGCCTCTGGTTTAATACATTACAGTGAATTTATCTATTTGGAGACTGTCCCTTTAAAAAAGCATACTTTTTTTTTTACAAGGATAAGAAATTATCCCTTCTTCATAAGACTGGAAACAGCTTCTAAAATCTTTCAAAGATTTCAAAAGCAATGCATGTTCTAGTTCTTTGGGGTCCTTTTTAGAAAGCTACTGTTGTAATATTTTTGCTCCAATCAGGTTCCCTACAATGTTTTTTATTAAACGTTTTAAAGAAAAATATAGACCAGGAGGCATAAAAGACATGTAAAAAGAATAAAAGGGCAAAATACAAGTAGTAGGATATAAATAATAAACAAGGGATCTAAAATGTCATGAAGATTACAGTTTCCCAATATATCATTAATTCAATTCAAAGTTTATTTTGGTTAGACAATTAACAAACCGTTTGAAAGTAAAAGAGGAAATCCAGATATATAATACAAGCTAAGAGTACAGAACATTACAGGTGATCCTTGTTTAATGACCACTTGTTCAGCAACTTGTGACGGCACTGAACGAGTGGTACATAAGGCTAGTCTTTAAAGTTCTGGCCATTGCAGCACCTGCGCAGTCACATGATCACGATCTGGGCACTAGGCAACCTCCGATCACCGCAGCATCCTGCAGTCACATGATTGTGATTTGCGACCTTCCCTGCCAGCTTCCCACAAGCAAAGTCAATGGGGAAGCCAGCAAGAAGTTGGAAAGTCGCGATCATGTGAGGTCCTCACTTAACAATGGTAACCAGGAACTGCCATCACTAAGTGGCACGGTCATGTGACATTTCATTTTATGACTGCATTGCTTAGTGATGGAAATTCCGGTCCCAATTACTGTCATTAAGCAAAGACTACCTGTATTATCACTATTATTACCAGCATCAACCATGTCACTAAAACTGAGTGTATCTAGAACTAAGACATAAAGCTAAAATTCTAAGATGGAGGTAGGTTAACACTGAACTATCTATTCAGTGTTGTTCAAAGGTTACCCACAGTAACCATTATATTAAGGGACAGAGATTAGTCAGCTTGGACCTTATCTTGCTGGCAGCATAACAGAATCTGGCAACATCCAGAGAGGTAGAGTCCCTTTGATCAGAAATGATAGTTTGTATGTAGAAAGTATCAGAATGACTTGAGTATTTTACCAGCTAAGAGGACATAAAACAGATTTTATTTTTTATTTTATTTATCTGTATAAGAACAGCTGTATAGTAAAATGTGGGCAATAGATTTTACAGCACCTGTATTACACAGACATAGTCAAGCAACATATGGAATTTGTATCTGCCTTTCAAAATGAAATCATAAAATATATTATATCACTTTTTGAAGGAAAAAAGCTAAGAATCACTATTAAGCTTTAAGCTAAGGATACAGGTTAATACAATATAAATCACTAATAAAAGTTACAAGCTTTGATAAATTGAATCAATACTAGAAATCTAATTTCCCATGAAGTTGAAATACAGACTCTATATATGGAAAACCCAAATTTGGGGTGTGGTACAAGTCCATATATTGAATTACAGCCCAGGTATAATTCCACTGATGTAGTCGAATTCTATACCAGATTTACTTTTACAAAGTTATTCTGGACATTAAAGCATACTCCCATGGCTTGTTTCACCATTCTTCTAAGGAGGGTATCAAACATTTGTTCCAATAAGAAGCATATAATATCCTTGCAGCAGTTAACATATAGAAAGCTAGTTCAGTATGGTTTGAAGGAATGTATGGTTTAGTAAAATTTAATAAAAATAGTGAAGGTTGCAAAGTTGAATTCAACTTTCAAAATTTGTTTCATTCTAATATGAATAATTTTCCAAAATTGTTGAGATTTACAGCATTGCCACCAAATATTAAATAATGATCCAACTTTTTATTACATTTCCAATATTTCTTAGAAAATGAACTGTTTATTTTAGCAATCAAGACTGAAGTAATATATCAATGGTAAAACATTTCATACTATTTTTCCTGAGTATAATATTTGGAGTAAATGTAATCTTCCATTGAAATTCCCATTGTTGCATCTCTATTACTGCATTTGAATTCTGCATCCAATTAATCATACAGTCTTTGACCTCTTCAGACTCTATACCTCACAAAGAGTTTATAGATTCAACCCAGCAAATGTTTGGAACTGTGTGTTATAAGATTTTCGAATTCAGTCAATATTACACCTTATTTCTGCAATTCTTTTAGTGCTATACTACTTATTTGAAAGTACTGAAACCAGTCAGATGGACTAGACTATTTTGAGGTAAGAGCCTCAAGAGATTTTCTCTTCATCTTGTTGACAATTAAATCATGAAATCTGAAATGTTATTAACTTTCCACTGGACAAAAGTACAGTGGAACCTCGGTTCACGAACGCATCTGTTCACGAACAATTCAGGTCACGACCAGCTCCAGCCGCAAAAATTTACCTCCAGTTGCGAATGCCGGATCGGGTAACGAACAGGATCCGCGGCCATTTTCCCTCCCATGTCACGTGGTCGCAGCTTCCTGTAGGGAGGGGACTCTCCCTCCAAGCAGGAACCGCGGCCATTTTCCCTCCCGTGTCACATGGTCGCGACTTCCTGTAGGGAGGGGACTCTCCCTCCAAGCAGGAACCGCAGCCATTTTCCCTCCCGTGTCACGTGGTTGCGACTTCCTGTAGGGAGGGGACTCTCCCTCCAAGCAGGAAGCACGGCCATTTTCCCTCCCGAGCAAGGTTAGCTTTCTCTCTCTTCGTACTGTACTTTGTGTCATATTTTTGCGGTTTTTTAAAAAAAAAACATGGTTCAGAACGGATTAACCGTATTTACATTGAACCTTATGGGGAAATTTGACTCGGGTCGTGACCAGAAATCGGTTGGCGACCAAATTTGGGGTCGGAACGGATTAACTGTATTTACATTGAACCTTATGGGAAAATTTGATTCCGGTCACGACCATTTCGGGTCGCGACCAGAGTCGCGGAACAAATTAAATTCGTGAACCGAGGTTCCACTGTATTGGTATCTTTCTCTTCATAAAAGTAAACATTTAATTACAATGCAAAGGGAAAGAGATGAATTTGTTCTTTTCCTGTATTTTTCCCAGATACTCAGTACATTGCTAATTATTGCCTGGCCTCCTGTAAGTTGTTTATTTCTGTTTGTGTCAACCCAAAGATATTCATGCAGTCTGGAAGTTCCTGCCCCTTTAGTGCCCAACAATCTTAGGGCACTTCCACAAAGCAAGTTTTTATCTTACACACTTTCAGAATACACTATAGCCAGCAGGCTAATAGGGGCACAAATGCCCCATTCAGTGCCCATTCACTCCCATCCTGAATATTGTATATTCAGTGCAAGGAGAAAAAACAAGGGTGACTATGTGGAAAAATGGCAAAGCTGTTCCTCCAATTCTTTAAAAAAATAGGAAGATGGTAATGTTATGGTGCTTGGCTTCAGGAGGCAGGAGAAAACCCAAGGAACTGGGAAGGCAGGAGTTCCTGCCAATAAGAAACCACCTGCCCCAGAGTTTCAGAGGAAATGCTGAAAAATTATCCATAGTATTTATTGTGGAACAGTAACTCAATCTGCAAAGATACCAAGACACTTCATGGCATGTTGGTAACACAGGACACAGTCCCAATCCCAGATGTATATAGAAGGGCTTTAGAGTTAGGGTCTACTCTGATTCTTCTGAATCAGAGACTGGAGGACCTGATCTGATGATTTGTCACCCTTGAGAGCCAGCAGGCAATCTATCACCTGAAGCAGACAAGGAGACAATGAGAAGCAGGTAAGGGCAGACTTGGATAATGAGGGGCCAGGGGACCTAGCCCCTGGACACATCAGCGACTTTGAAGGGCAGAGCAAAGGTGATCTGTTTGACTACTCAGGAAGCCAGGACAATGCCCCTAATTGAGCCGCAACCAAAGCTGGGGTTATTTAGAAGCAACCACCAAGACCTTGCTCTCCATTGGAAACAACTCTCCAATGCATTCCTGTATCCTTGTTCTGCTCTCCAACCCTAGGCTGTCTTTCCAAATGTATCACAGCCTGCTTATATTCATTATGCTAAGACAGAAAGAGGGATATTCTTGATGCTCACAATATGGAAAAAACTTTTTTTTTTTGGTAATTTTAACATACTTACTAAATTACTTTTTATGTACATTGCTTTGATATTTTGTAAATGAAAAAAGCAAAGATGTCCTCAAATCAAGCTCAACTTCAAGGGACTAAAATACCTGACCATCTATGCTACCTTCTTGGCAGGGTTGAGCAAAACATAGATAGCTGTCTTCTTCTGGATATTTTTTCAAATTTTCACTGAAAATGAAAAGTGGCATATAAATACTACAAACATACATACAACTTGTAATACTAAGATTTAAAGATTCGGAAAACCCACAGGTTTTAAAATAACCTGTCACTGATTTAAACTAATATATTTGAGCTCAACAATCCAAAGGACATGTAAATACTATCAATGTCATCTCCATCCATTTCTGATAAATAACTGGTTTAGATACAGTCAGTAAGAGATCCATTACAGAAATGCAGCTTCAGAATCCACAATAGTTTTAGGACTAGAAAGCTGAAGTAATAAATATGTAAGTTAAATAAACAATCGGAAAGCATTCTGAGATAAATCAAGCTCAGTTTTATGTACTTAAAAAGGTTTATAAAGTGCATACACAATATTTAGTTAATCCATGGTGATAATATATGAGACCAAATTTGTCCCTCAGAAATGTGCAAGGTATTTTTAATCTTCATTTTTAAAGGATTTATTTTGTAATCCTTTTTAAAGGATCAAAACAATTCATGTAAACCAGTATTTTACTATCTTGTGGCATCAAGTGTGAATCTCTGAAGGATCATAAAAGCTATCAAGATTTCAAAATAATCAGAGAATGAATCTATTTATTTGCTAGTTTTTAAAACTGCAATCAAAGCTAAAATATATGCCAGCAATAAATTTGAAAATGTAGAAAATTAAATCCACCTTTCCTAATGATAATTGTAATTTAAGAATTGACTCAAGTAAGTCAGAGAATTACTTGAGAAAACTAAGATTTTAGCCTCTTTCAGAAGACACCATCCTGTCATTCCAGGAATATGTGGAGGAGGAGCAGCTAAATGTGCTGGCAGATGGCCATTCTTCATTCTATTCCAGTCTGGATGAAAAATCTGAAGAGGATCCAACATACTAAGATTCTTCCAAATCAGTTTGGAAAACAGAGCATGACAAATCTGAATCTGGTCAACTTGATTCAATTTGATTCAGATTAGTTGATTTTCTGAATGGCTTTGTACGGTCAAATCAAATCCATTTTTGAAATGAAAACAATTATTGGTTTTGTTACTAACTTGCACAGGCCTATTCAATAAAGGTCAGTTTTGATTTTATTTTTTTAATACTGTAATAAGCTGCTCACTTGTTCTTGTTTTTACACTATTCCAGGGAACAACTGCAGGTCCGCTAACTTGAAGGCATTCCACATTATGTTGAAGTTTAGCATTTCCCCCACCCCTTATTAAAAGGAACTCAGACCCTAAAGAGCTTTTGTTTTTGTTGTTATCATTAATTTATTACTTGGGGTTGGGTGTTTTGTTTGGGTTTTTTTTTCTTTTGATTTTTGGTATTAAAGCAATTAACGCAAACATAAAATAAGGAGGAAACAAAAACCAGGACACAGACTGCAGCTGCACATGTTCATCCCAAAGATTTGGATTACATTTTTAACACTAACTGAACACTTCCTGGGTTCAGTGCTAACTTCTGAACAGGGAAGCATTTCCACAATCCGGAATGTTCTCTTTTTGATTGCTACTTAGTGCATCTCTAGCAAATGTAACACCACCAAGACAGCCTCTGCACTCAGTTTTCATAACCAGACTAGTTAAGAATGTCACCATGAATTGCTTTGAGAATGAATGTAGATGTTCTCTGGCCACTGCTCTTTGAAGGAAGACAAACGCTAACATCCAGCAGCCTCCACTAATACTTTTTCCCCTAGTCTATCAAAAAAAGGCTTGGGAAGAAAATATATGCTACTGAACTGAAAGTTTATATAAACCATGCAGTTATGTTTAAAAAAAAAAAGCTTACACCAAGGAGAATTTGCATTTTAAAATCATTCATCAGGGAATTTACATATGAAAGAATAAAAGCAGATTGGTTTGCATTTAAAAAGGTTCTTTGGCAATTTACATAAATTAGGGGAAGATTTGTGTAAAGAAAGATGTTATAAAGAGTTGTAAATATAAGCAATTACACTCTTATATTAATCTGCAGGGGGAAAAAACAGCGGATCAGAATAATGTCCTATGAACATGGACAATAAAGCAGACAGTATATTTTTAGCAGTGCAGAGATTCCTAGTCCAGACAGATACAAAGTGTAGCGCACGAGTTGCCTATTTGCAGGGCTTCATGGTGCTCTGTCCTACCCAGAAACTATCCAAAGGGAGTTGCAAAAAAGGAGCACTGCAAAGTACACCTCTGACCTTTCAGGGGGTGTCAGGAGCAATTGTAAATTTAACCTGCATTTATTTGGTAGATTAGAATAGAAAGAACTCTCATGCTTATCCACTAGAGGGCTATGAAAACAAGATATAGACTCACTGATGCCATAGGATATCTTCGGGTGGGGCTGCTGCTTGGAGAGTTTTACTAAATCTCATTACGCATGAATAGTGCTGAATTATACAATGTTCTGCAAAAGAGAATCAACTTCCTTAGCAAATCTATTTCTTTTATGAGCTTAAGGGCCTTATTTTTTGTGTATGAAAAAAAAACCAAAAGCTATATTGCATATTTTTAAAAAATGAGCTGATTTTTTTTCTGGGGAATTTTTTTCCCCTTTCCTGCTAGGATTTGTCCCTACATAGATCCATTGGACACAGAAAACCAAATCGACTCCCAGGAGGATCCACAGTGATACCCTTGTCCTCCCTGCTTAAGACCACTGCAGATGAAAAGATTCCTCTTCTAATGATGTTTCTCCCCAGCCCTGAGGGTCACATCAGAAGTATCTACTGAGCACTGTACTGAAATGTTTTATTCTATTATTTAAGAAAAGAAACACTGTATCTTGCTGTGGATTTGTTTAAGGCTTCCAGTTTGGTATGTCAACATTCTAAATTACCATTCTGGCTCTTTCTCAAGTTAAGTAAATTGTCTTTTTACTGCTTTATTACTTAATTGATATACAGATAGTTTTCCCTGTCTGAAGTACTGGCCAACAGTGTCTCTTTGGTTTTCCATGGATCCACAACTGAGAAGACAGAGAAAACAAATCTACCTCCTCATTTATGGAGAGCAGCCCACTGAGCTGGCACAGACCAGCAGACAACTTTGGCTGAAATATAGTCCTGATCCAAAAGAAAAAGAAAACCAAAGTGAACTTCTCACCACTTTAAATGCTTTTCTCCATGACTTACAAACTTAGAATGACAATGTATGCAGATAAAATTAGTGGATAACCTAAATCAGAAATCTGAGGATAAAGCAAATTTTAGAGCAAATAAAAATCAGAGCCGAAAAGTCTGCTATTGAATCACATGAAACAAGAAAAAACCTGCATGATGTGAGTTGTAATTTACTTGCCATACCTAATGTTTTTTCATAAGAGATTTCTGAGTTTTACTGTATCAGATCATGGTATACATCTGGCAGGACAAGTGGGGATTCTCGAATAGAAAACAAGATTTTTCCAGGTCTTCCTCCACAGACTCTTCAGAAGGGTTAGGGTTAGGGTTAGAGTTCAGAAGAGTCTGTGAAACAGAAATTATTCAGTAAAGCAAGTCTGGCAGCTAAACAAATATATATCCCTTTTTTTTTCCTGGCAATTTTTTTTATCCTTGGTTAGCAGCATGAAAAGATCCAGCTGCTGCGGAGAAGTTTATTTTTGCAACAGCATCTGAATTAAAATAATGGCAGTCTTTTTAATGTCTTTATTTTTTCCACTATTTTGAGAGGGATGGTCAGCTTGGCTCAGTAAGCTGCATCTGGAAGTCTGCACTGGCACCACAGAAGATTGGCCAGGAGATAGTGGTGTGGACCCCTTCTTCCTTTTGCATTTACGAGAAATACCTGTGTAGAAAAGGTTATTTAGCCAGCTGAGGCAATTTTGTGTAACTAAGCAAGGTGTATATTGTAAATTCCTCCACACCTGCACTTAGTAGTTAGCAAGCTTTGTGGATTGTATCATTGTATTGTTAACCACTCTTGCTTGCCTGCTATCTATATTCCTACTTGTAATAATTAAGACAAAGGAGACAATAGCAGCTCCCTAATCGAACACCTGCTAAGAGGAAGGGGAACAATAGCCGCATACTAGAAGCAATAAACATATTTCTAGCAAAGGGTCACTTACTGAGGTTCCCAAGGTATGTCATCAGACCATCCCCAGGTGCTATCAGCTGGAGACCCTGTCTTCCCTAAAAATATATTTGGCAAAGGTGCCACTGTGTAAAGTTATGATCAAATCCCTGATAAGCTACTAGGTGGAAATATAAAATCCTAGTGAATTCTGGGGTTTTTAATGTAGGGTTTTGATTTTTGTTTTTTTAGTTTTTCCTGCATGTATTCCTTTTTTGTCTTTTGTCTGGCTTCTTTCCTTATTTATTATATTTTCTTAATTGTTATTTCTCTTTTTTTAATTTGAGAAACTGAAAAAAATAACATTTTAGTTATATTGACCATATTTAGATGCCTCTCCATGAGAATGCAAATAATTCCTAAATTAGGCAACTTAAAACCCAAAGTTGATTTTTTTTTTAATAAGGCACTCATATTCTTTCACAAGAGAAGGATTTTTTATCTAGGGATAGATTGGTCAAGTACACATTAGTACAATTCAAAATCTGCTACAAGTGTAATAATTTTGATTAAGAAGTGCTCAAAATTTGTGGTAGAACAACAAATAAGTGATCTAGAATATTTTAACATTGGTGATTGTTTTAATAAACAAATTATATTAATCGTTATAGTTCTAAAATTTCTCAGATATGTTAGATGGATGTTTTGGACATCTTACTTTGGTCATGGATCAAAGATGGCTGGAGATTTTAGTCAAGTTTTAGATTCATTATTAGATCAGAATATTACATCTGTCATATATAGAAAGTACTGCAAACTTGTATGTCAGAATTTGATTTGGTGGATATATGGATACTTTTAAATCCCTTGCAATAAGAATATACTTTTTTTTCCTAGTTCCTCATCAGAGTTGTTCTTGGCTAGATTCTTTTTCTAAGGCCTCAATCCTTAGTTGAATGGATTATAAAACAGTTATCCCACACTTTCTAAATGGTATTTAAATATATCATTATTAAAGAACGCTTTTTATAAAACAAGTGCTGTAAGAGTTTGAAACATTTTTTCTTATAAACATTCTTCAAATTTATTGGTCCTTTAGATGTTTTTAAGACATACGAATGATACCACTATTGCTTATGCCTCATGGAAAAACAAAAAACTTTTCTGTAAACAAGAAAATATGGAGAAAAAAACTAACAAACTAACTAGCAAGGTAACCTACATCAGAATTATTTAATGTTCTTATGAGTGCTAAAAAGAAAATGCCCTCTGTCCCCCTGAAACATAAGCAAAAATATTGGGAGCAAGATTAAAGACCTGGTAAATTAGTAGCCTCTCAGCTGAAATATACGAATCTCAGCTGGAATATAGAAATCTGTACTATTAAGAACATCTAGTGTAAAATATATAATGATTCTGACTCAATAAGTAAGAAATTATTTTATTATTCTCAGTTGAATAATACTATGTAAAATGTAACTGAAGAAAAATTAATCCAAGCTGTTTATTTAGCTGCATCTTCATATCTCCAATACCATTAAATTCATGAAAACTGAAAAGGCAATCCTCAGATATCCTACTGAGTGGTATAAGGCATATACTGAGTTCTTTGCCACAACGCTATTAGGAATCTATAATTATGCTTTTTAAAATAAAAATTTTTCAACCTCCAATGAGGATTATATAACTTGATTTTGAAGGCTGGGAAAGATCCCGCTGACCGTGCAAGGCATCATATGATTTCAAGGTTCCTATAAAAAACCCTGGCACCTAGATTATTAACTATATTGTTTTCAGTTAACCATTCTACACAATCTGGTTTTACAATATTAGATTACTGATATTGACCTTCTGGATAAACCTTCAGAAAAACTGAGATCAACAGTGGTGGGCCTGTTGAACACATATAGGTGCTTTGATTCAGTGCAATGGACATTTCTGAAACAAGCTTTGTCTCAATATAGATTTCTTCTTTTGTATTAATTGGATCTCTGTGGTACTCTACTCCCTTTACTAGAAATGCTATAAATGGAATTACCTCTCCATCTATCAAAGATGCTCATGGAACTCATCAAGGATGCCCTTTAATTCCTCTTATTTGATATTGGAATCATTAGACTGCTTTATTATACTAATGGAAGATACTTTGGGTGTAGCAGTTGCTGGAGCTGAACACAAACTGTTATTATATGTCAATTACATATTATGTCATTGTTAATTATGTACTATCTATACAAAAATGTATTGATATTGTCCAAAGTTTGGTAATTTATCAGGTTATTCAATTAATTGGAGTAAGTCCGTCACATAGGCAATAATGCTTTTATGGACCTTGTAAATAAAATTGGAATTTCAGTTGTGGCTTATATTCCCTTAAATAGCTGAGAATAGCTATTCTAAGAAAACTTTCTTCATTTGCGGATGTAAATATATCATTTTTTAAAATTTCACATGAAAATCAACATAAACAGATAGTTACAAATCCCATTCTGTTTATGGGAAGAAGTAAATGTAAAAATGAACTTCATTTCAAGACTGACATATTTGTGTTGAGGTATTCCTGTGCTAGTATTTTTAAGTTTGCAGCTGATCAATAAGATATTATTAAGGAATTGTCTATGAAAAGAACAATCCTCTAGATTATCTTTATTTAAATTACAGTTATAATGATGGGGGTTTTTTACTTTCCTGTATTTCTTCTTCATTATCAGGCATGTATTTTAACATCAATTGCTCAATGGAATACAAATGACTAACTCAGAAAGTCACTACAATATAGGCACAACTAGACAGATACTGGACTATGTATCCCTTTTGATGCCTGGCAGGGCCTTGACTCCATTTTTAGCCATAATTCCACTGCATTCCTTGCATTAAAGACTGCAAGGTATATGTGGGTAGGGACAGAAGTAAAATTTAGACCCTTATTCACTCTGGGACAGTCTCAGTTTGAAAACTGCCAGTAAATTTTTTCTTTAAAGACACGGGCAAGTAGGGATATACTATAGATCAGCTCATTACCAAATACGTTTTTAAACTATTTGTTGCAATAGGAATTTGGATTGGATAAAATTACACAATTGCAGTCTGCTCAACCTCACAATCTAATATGGTTTCACAATTTTGTCTAGCTGCACTAACAGCAGGTAAAATTCCTACATTAGTATGAGTATTGGAATGTGCTTTGGGTGATTCTACAGTATTTTTAAATAAACAGTTAAATAGTATTGCTAAGCTGGATATTATTTTTTAAAAAACTGGAATAAAAAGTTGGAATATCATATATTAACGAATCAATTACTAGAGTAGTAAAGAATATTAAGTTCATTTCCCAAGATCTTCAGGTGGGATAATTTAACAAAGATCTTTTTATATTTACTAGACAACTCAGAATATGGTTTTAAAGGATTAGCTGTCAACCATGCCATGTTGAAAATATAATAAGGGGACACTTACTCCTATGACATGAGTTTGTTTTACTATTACCCCAATTTTGTAAAATATCCCAAGTTTGTTAATATGATGTTACAAAGGTCAATATGAAGACATGAATATATTCTTGAATTATATAACCCCCCCCCCTCCCAAAAAGAACTTATGTATCAAGAATTAAAATTTCTGGATGGGGAGCATTAAAACACTCTTCAGTGGTAAAATGAGTGATCCTAGATTTAAAATCTTGGACTGCCAATATGCGTTCACTTTCTGTTTAGGAACAGATTTTTTCCAATGTAACAGAAAGACTGAGAAATATTATTCTGTGTTGTCACAGTTGAATGAGGTGTTTAAAATTGGGCTGAATGATTTCCAATATGTAACATAATACATTATTACCTTTTTCTGTTTTTTTTCCTTTTTTCTTTCTCCTTTCTCTCTGTCTCTCCTTCTTTCTATATTATTATATGTATGTGTGTGTTTAGGGCTAACAGATCTGATCTGCAAAAATCTGAAAGTTCACTATATAGGAAGAAAGAGTTAAATTGGTCAACCAAATTTCTGAGCCCAGATCGGGTAGTCCTAAATATGTTACTGTGAATAAGAACTGGATGGAGCTCATTACATCACTTTCAGCTTAGTAAACTCCCTATGAAACATAGTAGAAATAACTTCATAAAGTATTCTTAAAAAAAAAAAGACAAATGTCATAAAGACCATTTATTTTCCCAAGCTTTGTATAATTTTAATTAGGCTGCAAACCTATGGACCTATCTGAGAATAACTTCCATGGAATGTGTGTCTGCGATATTACACTGTTAGTCTTCAAAATATGTTTTAATGCTTAGCAGTAGTGTTTCCTCTTTTGCTGTTATGCTAGACTAAGCTTTACATCATTTTGTTGATATTTCTTAATCAGTGTTTTAATATGATGATTTTAATACTTTATGATTTATAATTCTTCTATACAGTGTACACATCTAGAGAGCCTTTTACTGATGGCTACCAGATCCAGGTTGCAAATATCTAGATTATCACTAGATGGCAGAAGGGCATTAGAACTTTCTGTATCTCTTTGGTCACATCTAGTGGTCATTTGGATATTTGCAGCTCAGATCTGGTAGCTCTAGATATAGATTGCAAAGACACGGATATAAAGTAACCTTAACCGGATCTAAAACTTTGAATGTTTACTTTCTGTACCAAAATTTGTACATCTGATGAGGTACTGTCTAAAGAGTCTGCCTAATCTCTGTTCATTTGAACTTCAATGGGGATCATGTTCTATGGACCAGTCACCCAGGAACCTCTGAGCTCCCTGGAGCCTTAAAACATCTTTAGAGCATTTTGCTTGCTTCCTCCTAACATCCAGGACTAGGAAGCATAAAAAATTAAATGCTGAAGGATCCATTGTAGATAGATAGGTGGAGGTGCTTTCTGGTAATAGCAAAATGATGCTAGAATGCAGTTTCATCTTGACTCTTCCACTCAGGCTTCCTGCCCATGACATTTCCTTTCAACTTCACAGGATTTTCAAGTTGAACTCAGCTTTGCCACAGTCACCTTTATCATGCAAATAATAAGCATAAATGGCCAGATATTACTGTGAACATGGACTGGAAAAGTAGAGCTTCTAGCAATAGTGAATAGGAAAGGGAGAGGACATTTATTTGTAAGTCCCTGTTCTCATTTAACCAAGTGACAATTAAAGGAAGTATTAGGGAGCTTCTCTTATCTCCAGAGGTCCCTGTTGCCAATTGCCAGGAATGATATGAAACAGGAGAAAGCAAATAAGTTCTTAGGCTAGAGACTAAGAATAGAAAGAGAGGTCTTTGAGAAGAATGCTCTTTCAGTACCACATCCCCATCAGGTGCCAAAGAGAATCCCATTCAAAGAACTTCTGAAGAGATCACCTTTGGTCCATTCATCACAGATCAGATAAAATGCACAAACATTTCTATGTTGGAACTGGCTGGCAGCAGGAAGCAACACAAAAGTGATCTCAAAGAATTGCATTTAAGGGAGTAAGGATGGCAGCCTATCAAATTCTGCTGGGAAATTAGTAATTTAAGTAGTGCTGCAAAGGATTTAGAAATATTGGGGGAGGGGGTAGATAGCAAAGATGAATGAAAAAATGGTTTTTTGTACTTTTTTCAAGGCTTTTTTTAAAAAAATGGAAGAAAGGGAATTATGAAATATTTCCTAATATTTTAAGTGGGTCATAAACTGATTAAGATGTAAAGAAAAGTGGTCTGTTGTTAGAAATATGCCACATTTTTAAAAATAAGAAGTCAATTAGAAGTCCATGAATTCACAAGCTGAGCATGAGACAACAGTGTGATGCACTTGCAAAACAAAAAACCCAGTGGAATCCTAGACTGCATCAACAAAAATATAGCCTCAAGATTAAAGCAAGTTGTTGTTCTTCTCTATGGGGCTCTACATTTTAGGAAGGATTTTGATGAATTGGAGGGTATCCAGAGGAGAGCAACCAGGATAAGGGGCCTGGAAAAATAATTTATGAACAGGGAGACATGTTCAAAAACAAAATGTATGAGCAAGGAGACATGATAACTGTCTTCAAGTATTGAAAAGATTGTCCTGGTAGACTTATTGATGATGTTCTAGAAGACAACACTAGAAACAATAGAAACTGTTCTGACTGGATCTCATAATGGTAAGAGTTCAACAATGGAACAGACTTCTTCAAAAAGCAATGGACTCTCCTTCACTAGAAGTGTTTAAACAGAGACTGGATAGCCATCTTTGGGGTATGCCATAATAGTGAATTCCTACACTGGACGGGGGGGGGGGTTCCCCTGAAAATTGATTTTATGTATCTGTTTAATATAATGGAGGACAAAGTCTAGTATATATAACTTGTTTTGCTGTGTTGTTATATTGCAATACTAAGGATTTCTTTTGTTTTCAGTGTTACTTCCTTTACCTGCCTAATTATAGAATATAGAATACATTATTCTAGTCAATTTTAATATAAGAGCATGAATATGCATCAAATTAAGAAAGAATAAGAATTTTAGTTGGATGCCTGAAGTCATGTAGATACACGACTTGGGAAAAGCACCTTTGCTTTAGCACCTCAGAATCCTTTTCTTCCCTTCCTTCTTCCATAGATCTAGGCTGGTGTTGCAGTCTTTTCGGTGCGTGCAGGTCCAGCTAGGATTGAAACACGTACCAGGAAGAAGCAGACATCATGCATTCTGGTGAGCCCCTAGAAGATTTCCATATAAGGCAAGTAACCTGAGGACCCTGCGGGGTCTCACCTAATTGGCCCAAAGCCAATCTTACCATGTGATGCTATTGTTTTGCATTGGTGCTTACTTCTCGTATGGGATGACCTGTAAAACTCAATAAAAGAAAGTTCCCGGCTCAGGCTGGGGGCTGCTCACCCGAGGAAGAACCTGCGTGGAGTCTCCTTTGTTATTTCGGCCTTCTCATGAGCGGCCCTCCATGTGCGGAGCAAAACCGCAGGCTGGGCAAGTTTTCTCAGTAAACATCTTTTAAAGAAAAGGGGGCAGTCTCTGTGCCACTGAAGGCTTCTTAGCATTCTTTAAGATCTCTGACATCAAAAAAGTCATCCACCCTGAGTTCAAGGCCAGTGTAAAAGGGTACCTGGGCCCCATGTTTCTCATTCATTATTGCAGGGATTAAAATGGCCATCAACACCCAAATCCTGGCATTTCTGATGATATCCATTGACTTCATTGTCCTGGTTCTGTCCTTTCTGAATGTAAAGCACTGATTGAATCTGGACAATTTTTAAATAGGAAATTTAATGACCCATGACCCATTACAAAATAATCCTTTTTCTCAAAAAACAAAAAATATTAATTGCAAAATCTTGGCATTGATACATTCTTAAGATAAAAAGCAGGGAAAAACAAGGGATTCCCACAAATCTTGAACAAAAGGGAATCAGGAAAGAACAGGACAAAGCTTTCAAAGTGTCATTAGACTTTTCTCTAGGCAAAACAAATGCCATCTTATTTGGCTCCTTGCTCCTATCCTTTCTTATTTTCAGTATCATTCCCAGATATCTCAGAGGAAATGTTTGTCTATACTGTATGGCAAACAAAACAAAACATCTCTTCCTTATCTCTTTCTTCACTTAAGAAAGCTTAAGTCTACTTAAAGTAAGTTAGGCTCTTTGTTCCAATTGCTGTTGCAATATCTCCCCATTTTCAAAACCTGAAGACAGGTCAACTTACTTCATGAATAGATCCCCAGTCCAGAAAGGCATCTGAACCACTTTGCATCATTTCACAAGTATGGGGTAGCTCATTTTGACTCAGTTCTGATTCTGGAGCATTTTTTGAGAAAAATCATCAGATTTTTGTTTTGTCTTGTTTTGAATGCCTTCAGGAATGGCTCTTCTAACTTTCCTCACTCTTTGACTATAGAAGTAACTAGGTCCAGCAAGCACTCTATCCACCATTTCTCAAAAAGAAGTTTGCACAAAAAGTCTAACTGTATAAGATCGCAAGATAGTTTTACCACATAAATATGTAAACTCCACATTCCTAGAAATGATGGAACAGGTTGGTTGATCAACAGAAGGCTGGAGGAAAGAATAATATGGTTTCCATAGCTACTCTTTGTGTCAACCACCCAAATTACAACCTTACTGATTCCAACATAATCAATTTCTTTTGTTGTTGTTGTTCTGGATTTTTTTACCATAACCAGTGCATAGATCATTTCTGCAGAATTCTCAAAGCCTAGGGACTGCAACAGAATGAAACCCACCCATTTATTAGACCAACCATGGGGAACTGCAGGAGCTTGCTGCTTTCTTCAGAATGGCGAAAGCAGTATCACAGCATTGCACTGCTAGCTCTGCCTCTTTCATATGTCCATTCAGTCATGACATACATACAAAAGAGGAGGGGTTTGCACTGCAATAACACAAGGCTGCTTTCATTCTGCTTCCCCTTGCCCACCCTCCCCTCCCCTCCCCCCAATTGTCACTGACTAATTGAAGTACAGACTCAGTTCAGACTTTTGAGTAGCCCTTTGTCAATCCATACTTGTAGAGGGAACAGGGAATAGCCTTGAAGGACAGGAGGAAGAGCTGCAACCAAGGCAACAGTCAGATAAGCCGGTGTTGAGCCAGGCCCAAGAAAATAATTTGAGAAAATGTCTCAGACAAGCCCCTCCCTAGTTCACATAAAGAGATAATGTGAGGGAGGGGGAAGCACATTCAGACTGGTATGATTCTATCACTATAGCCGTTATGATAAAAGTAGTCCTGACCTATATGGCATTGGTTTCTTAGTCTGGTCTACCTTGTAGAGCTGACAATACCCAAATCACTCTGTAGACCAACTGATGCACACCATATCCAATTTTTCCAATATACAGAATGCTACAATTAGAAGTGTCTCTTTATAAATAAAAACCTTCCAGACAAATGGTTCTGTAGCAACCCACCAAACACATTCAATAAAGAGAAGCCCACCACCTCTCTGGATCCTTCATTGTAGAATCAAACTGTTCTGTTAGGAAGTTTGTTTTTACATTCATCTGGAATCTGCCATCCTATAACTTAAATCGATTATTCTATGTTCTACGCTCTGGAATGAGAGATAAAATCTTGACCTTTTTCCTGTGTGACATTCTCCCATGTATTTGAAGAATGTTTTCATACTCCCCTGTCCAGTTGTCTTTTTTTCCAAGACTAAAAAACAACCAACTCCTTCAATCTCTCTTCAGAGGGCTTACTCTCTTTATAGCCCTTCTCTGAACTTATTCCAATTTCTCTTCTTTAAAGTCTGGTGTTCAAAATTGAACACAGTACTCAGGGTGGGGTCTGAATCAAAGCAGAACAGAGTGGAGTATTTACTTCTTGTGATTTGGAAATTATATTTCTATTATTGCAGTTTAAATCTGCATTTGCCTTCTTTGCAGTAACATTGCAAAGCTTGCTCATATTCACTTTAAAATCATCTTTCCAAAATCTTTTTTGCAATTACTTATCAAGCCTAGTATCTCTTATCCTATATATGTGCATTTAAATTTTGTTTAAGTGAAGAACTTTGCATTTGTGCCTGATAAATTTCATTCTACGTAGCAATATCATTTTGAATCTTATTTCTATCTTCTAGGGCATTAACTATGGTCCCCAATTTTGTATCATCTGCAAATTTGATACATCTTCCTTACATCTCTTCATCCAAATCATTAATAAAAATATTGAAAAAAAGAGGACCCAGGACTGATCCTTGTGGCATTCCATTCAATAACTCTCTCCAGTTTGGTGAGGAACCATTGATGAGCATTCTTTTCAAGCCAGCTATATATTCACCAGATTGTCATGCCATTCAGCTCAAACTTAACTAACTTGATATAGGCTGTACAGCAACCCAGATTCAAAGGGAAAAGGCGATCTGAGGCACAGGTAGGCATGCATGTCATGTCAGTGACTCCTTAAAGAAGCTGCATCATTTCCTGGGCTCATGCACAATCCCAGAAAAAGGTGTATTTGATCTGAGATTCCAGCTGTGATGTGCATGCCGATGTGTCCTCTGCATCACCTTTTCCCCTTTGAGCCTGGATCACTGCACAGCCATACCTGCTAGTCAGCTTGTCCCTTGACAAATATTTTGCTGAACTCAACATCTGTACAGCACTCCCACAATCTATTAAAGATGATACCTGATCCAAATATGAGATTAGTCTAGCAAGATTCATTCTTCACAATTCCTTTCTGCCTTCTGGTAATTACCAGAAGCACACCAATGTTGGGTAAAATAATAGAATACCCTTCTTCCTTAAAGGTATGTAGAAATCTGTTTTACTTTTGTTGGACTTGTGCCCAACCTGATTTATTAACTGCTCAAGTTGGAAATTTGCAATAGAAGGGCAATCCATCCAGTTGATGGAGTCTGGCTAAACAAAAGCAGACATTGGGCTAAGTAAACTATAACCAAACAAAGTTTAGCCCAAGGAAAGCGGTAAGAGAAAGGCAACAGTGGCATCATCAAGTGGCACAAGAGGGATCTATGAGTAGTTGGAAGGGATCCAAGGGATGAGAGGTCAATTTTTAGGGAAACTAACTGTCCTACTAGATGAGAATTCAAAGAGGAAACATGCAGAGTATCCAGTTGGTGGACCTGATAGAGACTGTTAGGCAATTGAGGATATTCTGGATATTCCTGGCTGCTGGTTGTTCAGTACTTCAGAGTGTAACAGGAATGTTTTCCATGGACTACTTCAAGTCACATACCACAGGATGTTCCAGATAAAAGAGGTGAAATGCAGCATCTACTGCTCTAGCTACTTTTCCTTGGCTGCCTAGTATAAGGAAGACCTTACCAACTCACTAAAGCAAGTAAATAGGAGGAACAAAACAGAGCTTGGCAGGGGAGATCAAGGGAAGGCATTTGTTTGCTGTTGCTGCTGTTGTTTATTGTGCATCCATCAGAGCAATATGATGAATTCTTGTTTGTTTCCTTCCTTGAAGACAGTAAGAACAATGCACGCTACAAGTGCAAGCTGGAAGAGAAGGCAAAGGGGCCGAGGCAAACCTGCACATGATTTATCAGGGAATTCTTAAATCAGACACAGGAAGTGTTTGTGGAGGGACATCAGCACCCTGAAGCCTCTCATAAAATAGAGGAAAGTTAAGCAGAGGGAACAGAGAGATGGAGGAATGTAACAAAGGGCCCAAGCCAGTCAAGAAGAGTTTATATTCTCTTGAAACTTAGAAGAGATTTAGAAGAGATTTCAGGCCTGATTATATTCCTGGAGCCCTAGACAAAAAGCAACTCCCACAACCCTCTAAGAAACTCTACAGGCTCTGCCCAAAGTAGTATTCCTGCCTCAGAGGAGGAAGCAATACATGGTGCTGATTGGAGACTCCCTATGGAGAGGGACTACAGCATCAGTCTGTTGGCTATCAGCAGACGTGTGCTATCTTTCTAGAGGACACATTTGGGTTGTGGGAGAAAAACTCCCAAGACTATTTAAGCCCACTGACAAATATCCCTTTCTACTGATCCATGTTTGAACAAAGGACACAACCAGATATTGCAAGAGATTAGGAAGCAATGGGCAGCAGGGTGAAGGACCTGGTGTTTTCTTCACTCCTTTTCAAAGGCCCAGAAAAGAGAATACTTGCAGTAAACAACTGGCTACGCAAATGGTGCCAATGAGAAGCCTGCACTTTCTTTCATCTGACTCTTGTCCATAAGCATCCATCTGGTACTTCTCTAAGCTTGTTGAAATGGCTCTCCTGAAATCTAATTAGAGTGCATATTCACTATGCTCCATTTTTCTATTATATCTTGAACTCCAGGAACACCTGGACACTTCCTCCTATAGTTCCACAACTCTGTTAGGATCTCATCTAGGACATCTATCTGGGTGATGATTGCTGGTGACTGATTGCTGTTGAGGCGATCTTCTGGTCTTTTGTCTCTTTTGAATAGTATGTAGATGCTGTTAATCTCTATGCCCCTGTTAACTGCTGCTTTGTCTGAATACCAGGCTTCCAAGAATTCTCCTGCATATTTGGATTTAGCTTGGTCTAAAATGATGACAGTTTCCCAGTTAAAACTATGATTGAGTCTGTCCATGCGTTGTGAGCAACCTTTGTGATAAGCAAAGGTTACCACCAGGCACACAATCAAGCAGCAAACATATGCCAATCAAAGAACTACCAGAGGACCAAAATAAAAAAAAAACCACCCTTACCAGCACTGGCAAGACAGGCCACAGCACATAGAGAGCAAACCCCAGCCCATTTTAGCACTGAAGATGTTACCTAGCCGGGTAATGAAATGTTTGCAAGAAAAGAACCAAGCTCAGAGAACCCCAAGGACTCCACAGTTCAACCCTGAGCTACACATATTCACCTCTATTGAGATAGATCATACTGAGCAGCAGTCCCCGCAAAAAGGATCTGTTCGTCTTGCTGGATCACAGGCTGACATGAACTAACAATGTGATCAGAGGTATCTACAGAATCCAATGATTTCCTCAAAATGACAAAACAAGTGTTTATATGTCACAACACAAGCATCACCCCTTACATAATGCATATGCATGCAATATCATGACATTCCTACAAGAGACTCAGCTTGTGTCACAAGATCACAATGCTTGTTTCATCATTTGCTACCTCTTTCTCCCCTACAGGTGATCATAAGTGTGATACAGCTACAATACCCACTCACCTCCAAAAAATCAACAGTTCTGTCTTGAGCAGACTGCAGCTAGAATATTGTATCCAGTTTTGGGCATCACATTTTTAGTGGGATGTTGAGCATGTCCAGAGGAGAACAACCAAGATGATAAGGAGCCTGGAAGGAAAAACTTATCAGGAACAGTTAAATGCATTGGGAATGATTAGCCTGGAGAAGAGAAGCCTGCAGGTGATGTGTGTCTTCAGGTCATATAGAAGAGCTTTCATGTAGAAGACATGGCAGAATTATTCAGAGTTGTTCCAAAACACAGGACAAAAAACAGTGGGCTTAAAGGAGAGAGATTTTGCACAGACATCAGGGAAAAAAAGTCCTAATATGTGTAACAATGGAACGTACTTCATTCACTTGAAGTATATAAATAGAGGCTGGATAACCATCTACCAGGGATATTATAGTTGTGGATACCTACAACTACATACTAGATGATCTCCATGGTTTCTTCAAACCCTTACATTCTATGATCTAAATGAAAGTGATACAGGATAGCACTTGGTGAGAAAGGTGCAACTCCTTGAACCCATGCCAGAATGCAGTAGAATCCATTGTTCTGAAATGCACACCTTCTACCGCCAGCAACTCAAAAATGAGGTGGCGGGGCAGTCATTATACTATTAATTATAGTAAGTAAAGCAGTGTTATACCAATGCCACACAAGCTCTACTCCTTTTGTGCATGTGTTGTGATACTGCACAAATGTATGAAAGGGCACAGCTTGCATCATGATGGCACAACACTACTTTCATCATTTTTACAAAAAACAGTGGATCCTGTAAACACCTCTGAAGGATGGTGATGCATAGTGGTTTTGCAAACAATCATCTGGTAGACCCATTTTGGCTCAATTCTTGCTCCACTATGGGTCATTGGCAGTAACCTGCCATGTTCAGTTTAAAGAGGAAGAGTGTTAGTAGGCAGGATGAGCCACAATCTCTCTTTCTGGACTCTTGTTCTGCTGCCAGACATCTCAACCTCTGCTGCAAGCAAGGCAGCCTGTTGATGCCTCTTCAGATACAATTCCAGACTGGTTTCATTGCAGTCCTCCAGGAAAATCCCTACTTTCTCCAGCACATGCACGGTTTCATTGCAGATAAATGCCATAAGTGGAATCTGCTGCCAATTAAAATAGGTCCCAGGCCTTGCTGTTGTCTCCACTGCCTGATCTCTTTATAGGAACTTCCCCTGTTGCTGCTGAATTCAGGGTACTTGATACAGGAGCTAAGAGAGACCATGGCAGAAGTGCTGGGTTGCATTGTTGATTCAGATAGTTCCTCCTCTCCACTTGGCAAAGTGTCACTCCCTCTTCCACATATGGAGAAGCCAGTTGGCTGCCGTGTCTTTCCTCTGGATCTGTTGCTGGCCTTCCCCAAAATACTTCAGCCATCTGGGCACAAGATGGCCAGTCATCAGTTGCCAAATACTGGCTGTTTAATTTTAGGGATACTTTACCCATAGTGCTTCTAACTCTGCATTCTCTCCCCTTAGGGTGCCAGCACCAGGAATTGTGTGATGCTAGAAACAAACACAAGGCATAAGACAACTGAATAAAGGCAAAGAGGGCTAGGGCTAAAGCTGTTTAACATACTCACACACTTATACACACTTACTTCCACATGGCCATTATGGGATGGAGAAAATGCAGTGCTTACAAGAAGTCACAGACAGAAGACAGACACGTAACAACATATAATTATTTATACATGTTAAAGTACAAGGTTAAAAAGTTATAATGATATGACTGAACAAGGGAGAACTAAGTAAAATAATTAACCAAATCTTTTTTTTTTTAAATCAAAGACTAAACTAAAGGAAGGGAGGAAAGGACAGGAAAGGAGAAGAATGAAAAGCTAGATAACTTAATTAAAGGAAGATTTAATGAGTCAAATGAAAATAGTAGTAAGGATGGTGAGTATCTTTACTCAGATGAGTTTTAAACAAAAAAAACAAAAACAAAAATCCTGAATTGCTGCATTTTGCTTTGGGTTGCAGTTTATGGTTAGTGGAAGCACAGCCCCAGTCAAAACAGACTAAGTTTACTATTGAAGTTTCTAACTAAAAATGTTACTTCTGGTCTTGTTGGCATGCCTGTATCTAAACTAGCTAATTCTCATCTCTAATATTTATTCTTTCACATAAAAAACATGAATCCAAAGTGTTACTTAGCAAAGTTACCCATGCATTTATTATTATTATTAAAATGTATATGCCACTTGATTCCCAGCGACTGGGCAGTTTACAATTGTTAAAAACATTTAAGAACAAAAATCAGTACAAAAAACACAAAAAACAGCACAAGACAGAAGAACAAGGATGGCAAAACAAGCCAACCCGGAGGGGAAAAAGGAAGGAAGGAAGAAGGAAGGAAGGAAGGAGAGCGCAAGCAAGCAAGCATCAGTCATCCTCTCCTGGGCGATCTGGTCTGGTTTAGCAAACCTTGTCGGCTGGGAGCTACAGAGACCCAAACCACAGGCTTTCTTTTCCATCGCTACCTGCTGATTAGAGTCTGTATTTCAATTTGCCGCTCCTTATGAGGATACGTAGCCTGCTGCTGCCCTTTACCGGAACGGAAGAGCCACGAAAACATTTTATCCATACATTGAATCCCCAAACCCCATCAGGTGGAACATGCGTTTTGATTCTAAGACTTAACGGCCCAGCAACATTTCCCCACGTTGTTGGTATGGGACGTGTGAATTCAGCGCCACCGACTCCTCAAGCCCCTCACGACTACTGACCTCAAGGGCGCAGCGGGGTGGCGACAGAGACTTTGCCGCTCGACCTGTTCCTTGCCCGAGCGGTTGCTCCCTCCCGCTTTCGTCCCAGGCACAGCCGCGGGCCTCACGTGCTCTCTGGCGGTCCTTTCCCCATCTTTGCCACGCGTTTCTTTAAAGGCATCCGCTACAGTTATAAAACTGACTTCACCCACCATCGCTCAGGTAAGATTCACGCACACGCGACTGAAACAAGTTCAAACAAGCAAGACGGCGGGGGTGGGCAGGGCCGTGAAAGAGTACCGCGTCAAATGGCAGACTCACCCGCCGTCCCGGCCCAGCGCCTCTGGAAGAGCAGGCCTTCGAGGGGGGCCGTTTGGGCCCCGTGGGGAGAACGCCGTTCCAAAAGGCAGCTATGGCAACAGAGGAGGCCCCCTGCCTCCGCCCGGTGAGGGAAGGGGGTGGCAACTTCAAGATGTGTGGACCTCAACGCCCAGAATTCCCAGCCAGGAGGCCCCCAGGAAAGGCTGCGCAGGAGCGGCCCAGTGCAAGGCCTTCACCGCAGAGCCCCTCCGAGCAGAGTCCCAGCTCTCGGCCAAGCTGCCCGTCGGAATTAGGCAGGACTGCTGAGTCCACAACGGCTTCTAGAGGAGGAGCAGGTGTACCGCTGCCTCTCCCGAAGCCGATCGAGCCTTCGCCACTACTTGGACCCAACCACGTGTTTTATATCAGTGTTTTTCAAACTGATGCTGGCTGGGGAATTCTGGGAGTTGAAGTTCACACATCTTAAAGTTGACAAGCTTGAAAAACACTGGTTTATATCTACCAAGATGATGACATGTTCCTATAAACCAGGGCTGTAAATGCAGCTTCTTTGGCCTATCAGTGGTATGCCAGGGACTGCACAATGGTGAATGGAACCAAGACGAAAAGTACATGAAGTCTCATTCATTTCAGTAAATAAACAATAAATTACACTGTCACCTTTTAAAATACCAGTTTGGTGACAATGATTGGAGCAGTTCTAGGGACCTTACACAAGCTTTTGGGAGATGCTTCAGGATCCACACTTCCATCTTTATTTGTTCTGGATACATGAATTGCAGGGGAATTAGCAATCTAAGGGAGAGGCATGATGCAGTTGTACTGAAATTCCAAAATAAGTTGCAAGAGTGAGGGGGGAAATGGCAAAACTCTAAGGAGATTACAAAAGAAGGCTGGATGGTTTTGACACCAGAACAAGATGAAGAGGGTATATTTCTTGGTCTCTAATTCAATGCATACATGATAACATACTTTTTAAAGTATGTTATCAATAAATACACATAGGAGGCACATGCCACTTCCTTACAAAATGACATTGGCTGTTGTGGTGCCAAGGGGAAGTTTAGTTGTTACTGTTCTTTTTTGCATTTGTTGTAACAAAGGAACACATAATAGCTTTTTCAAGCAAAATGTAAATGAAGCAAGCCTTGAGTTTTTTGACAGACTATTGCAAAAGAGAGGGAGCACTTAATTGTGGAGCTCCATTTCTGGAATGTCCTCACAAATGAGGTCTACATGATGCACAGGGAATGCCTTTTGATGCTGGGCTTAAGACAGCCCACCTCTCCAAGGCAGATCTTCAGGTACTTAAGCTTTTAAATACCCATCTTATATGACAACAGTGGTTTCTATTTTTTTAATTTTTCTATCTCACTCCTGTGCTGTTGTGTTTTATTATTTTTACTGCTTATTGTTTTGGTACTACTACTGATAATTGTTTCCCAAACTTGGCCTCTTCAAAGTTTCTGAAGAAGAATTACAGAAATTAGTTCTCTTGGCATAGGGATGCATTGCAATCTGGTCAAGCTTTCTGGTCCTGGATAAACTATCCAAGCCCAGGTTTAAGTTTACAAAGTCTTCTACTGTACTGCCAACCATAATTACAGTGTGTGAGAATGTTAGACTCCAAATCTAGTTTGTTCAATCAATCTCAACACATTTTTCTTTCTTTTGTCTCAAGGGGAAATGGCAAAAAATAGCAACAGCCTTCACCATTCAGGCAAGGCTTATCCTGAGGCTTTGGCAATTGAATGCAAGGTACCTCCGTCTGCTTTTTAAATGGCAATTAGGTAAGGAAAAGTTTTCTTCTACTGAAACTTCACTCCTAGTGACTAAATGTGTGGAGTTTGCTTAGCAATAATATGGCATTTTACCATTACCTTCTTCTGGGATATTTTTTCAGCTTCCCAATTTAATCTACTGCCTGGTATTTCCCGGTGGTCTCCCATCTAAAGTCTAACTATATTGAACTTTGGGAAATCAGTTTTAAACATGACTGCCAGCATATTGCCATCTCCTCTCCCACCTCCAAACCTATTTAAGCCTGGAATATTCCATCTCTTCCTTTTCTCAAGGAGTGTTACAATTCTTCTACTCCCAACTAGCCTTAGTTTTCAGCAGAACACTGAGTTTTTCTACCCATTTTGCTGTTTCCTATCCTCTTTTCCATCTTGAAATTCCGTCATCGGCTGCTAATTGACTTTTCCTGTCTCTTTGTCTCTATTTTTAAAAACCATTGCAGATTTACATTTAGAGGTCTCCAGTATTATTTGCTCCCTGTGAAAAGGAGCTGCTTTGAATTTTAAGTTTGCCTCCGAGCTCCTGAACCACCTTTCTGTTTCCATTCCCCCACTACTGTGTATGCACACAAATACACATGCACACACATATGTGCACAGACACTCTCTGTCTCTCTCTCACACACACACACACATTGTTCACTCGTTTTGCCTATCCAGCCTCCAGCTGCATCTCCTGTCCTGGATTCTTCCCCAAGTTTCTGTGATAAAAGTACCAGATTGGAGTTGCTTTGTTAAAAGTGTTTATTTGCCATTTGCTACCATATGGGCCCAAAAGCAAAATCGTCAGCTAGGCAATTAAATCAAGTATGTTGAACAAAATGTTATGAACTGACATTATGGGTATATAATTTTTATGCCATTTGTTGCCATCTGTTTATCTAAACAGTTCTGTTCTACCCAAACACGCACAAATCTCTGCCACATGCAAAGCTCCAACACAGCAGCAACCCTTTGCACTCTGCTCTGCCTTTTGCCCTCCTTTTCCCATCTGCCGGCCTACCATGAAGAAGCAGGAAGAAAGGATTGTTTGCATTATAATGGGAAGTAGGGAAGGGAATGTTTCAAAGGCCAGTAGAAGAGAACCTGTTTTAATTCCCTACTTTTGCCTCTGTACTTATGTGCTAAAGGGAAGATATAGGATAGCCTAAAAAATAATATTAAATACAGTATAAACTGCTTACGCATTGCATCAAAAAAATTCATTCTATTCAGCATTATCTTGAAAATATTAATTTATCTATATTCAAAATGAATAATTGTGGGGAGCATAAGATTGTTTTCTGCAAATCTCTTGGCTAGACTATTGCAATGCGCTTTACATGGAGTTACCTTTGTAGAGTATCCCAAAGCTACAGCTGGTCCAAAATGCAGCCGCGCGGACGATTTTGAGTGCCCCAAGAACAGCGCATATAACACCTTTACTACGCGAGCTACATTGGGTCCCAGTCTGCGTTCGGGTCCAATTCAAAGTGTTGGTTATCACCTTTAAAGCCCTACATGGCATGGGTCCAGGTCACCTGAGGGACTGTCTCACCTCCAGTCACATTAACCCGTCCCAGTCAGGCAGAGAGGGCGTTGCAAGAGAATGTCGGCTGGTGGGGCCCAAGAGGAGAGGCTTCTCTCCCCTTGCCCCCGCCCTTTGGAACATTCTCCCCCCAGTGATGTGGCAGGGTTCTACCCTACTGGCCTTCCGGAAGGAATTAGACCTGGCTCTGCCAGCTTGCATGGGGGGATAACAACCTTACCCAATCCTGGGGGTGGCTAGCACCTTGATGACGCTCCTTGAGTGACTGCCAATTATTCTTGGATCTCTTTATTTTCTATTTATTATTATAATTTTGTAATTTTGTAATTTTAATTGATTTTAACTGTTTTGTAAACTGCCCAGAGTCATTCAGTGAGATGGGTGGTGACAAATTTGATATATACATAAAAATATAAAATAAAATAAAATAAAAATCATATTTGGGATACAAAATGTAATGTTTAAGTTTCAAGGATCGAAAAGTTAAATACCTGTCAGGCATAGCCCAAGGAACTCCAGGATACCATGCAGATTCAGTTCAGCAATGTTTATTAGCTACAACCTCTAGCAAGAATCTTCCCAAACTGAAACTAGTTCCCAGGGTCAGCCAGTAAACACAGAGTGAATTCCTCAGGGAGGTGCCAGCCTCATCCTCTTATCTCTTCCCCTCCCTTCAGGAGACGAAAGAGGATGCTTCTCTCCCTGAGTCTGGCCTTCATAGTTCCATTCCATCACATCACCGCAGTAATATAAGATCCAAGTCCAAAATGGCATTAGATTCTCATCATCATGTTTTCTAGCAGTTTTTTCCTACATAATTTGTTTGAAATGCATTTCCCTGTTTACATTTTTCTCTTTTGTTTTTGCACAGGTGATACTAAAAATTAAAACTATCAAAACATAATACTTTTTTTTCTTTGGGAATATATTCATGGCTTTTGTAATGGCTACAGAGATTTCAGTCATGCCCCCTAGATATTCCGGGTTTCTTTTCGTAGAATCATAGATTCATAGAGTTGGAAGAAGGCCAACTTTTAGGCTACCAAACTCAGTGCAGGTATTCAAGCAACCACAAAACATGCTTCTGCTTCAAATATGTTGACCAACATTTATTTTTCTAGGAATATGTTCCATTATTGAGATGTTATCATTGGTAGAAAGTTTTTTTCAACATTTAACTGGAATCTACCTCCCTATAATTGAAATGCATTATTCTGTGTCCTGCATTCTGGAGCAACAGAGAGCAGGTCCTGATATTCTTCTGTGTGATAGCTTTTCCTATATTTGAAGAAAAGTATCATGTTCCCCTCACCCATTTTTCTGAAGACTAAACATTTCTGTTTCATTCAGGCCCTTAGAGCATATCCATACTCCTAAGTTGCCCCATTGTAAGTACAGACCACTAGCACTTTCTGGAGCAGGATGATGTCATCTTTTACTTACTTCCAGCCCACTGCAAATGCAACTTCCACCCATGTTTTCCTGCTCCAAGTTGACAGTAGTGTTTCCCCACCTGTGCCGACTCAAGTGCTGTTGCCTGCTGCATTTTACTTTGTTCTAAGCAATGGCCCTGCAGCGTAATTGGCTAGTGCACAACAGCAGGAACACCCCCTGACTCATTTTCCCAGGTTTTCCACAAGAAAACCTTCTTGATGCTTCAGTTACAAGTCTGTCTTGGTGGGTTGGTAGTTCTAATTGCTTCTTGACATGCAGAATGTCACTACTTTAAAATCTGCCAGAAACTTTCTTTGTTAATTGCTATTTTTCTGAGCTACCTACTACTCCTCTGGGCTTCCCCCCCCCCCCCTTTTAATACATCCACCATTGTACTGTTTCATTGTTTTTTCCAGTCATTTGAAGTAGAAGAGTAGGTCACTTAGGGAAGGAAAAACAGTAATTAATAGAACACAAACATTTCTACCACACTTTTAACTGGGGCATTCTACATATCAGTCAACTGTTATAACCACTAACACACCAAGAAAGACCTATGACAAAAGCAGCAGTACATTCTCTTGAGGAAAAAGGTGAGAATATGTAAGAAAGGATTTTTCTTTCTTTCTTGAGGAAAAAGCTGAGAAAATGAAAGAAAGGAATTTTTGTGTGAAAGTTGGTTATTGTGTCTGCATATATAACTTTGTTACTTAACTTTGTATATTTGTGTGTGTGTGTCCAGTAAGACCCACTCACAGAGATGAAAGTGATTGACAATTGCCTTCCTGGAATGGAAAGTTGGGAAGGCACAGCAGGAGGGGAATTGTCAGATGGGGGGGCGGGGGGGGGTAATAGCCTGCCTGAACCTTTTGTAAGCTGCTGCCAAAGCATCTCCGATCAGACAGGCTTTTTCTTAAACAGCTTAGAGTTAAGCCAGCATCTGTTAAGCACATGATAGAGCCAGTTTATAGGTACAATGTGGATATGCACTTAGGCATTATTATTATCATAATTATTAGATTTTTATCTGACCTTTTTTATGTATTTTGGTCAACTCAAGGTTTTAGTCTCTTGATCATCTTTGTTGCCATTCTCTAACCCTATTAAGTGTGGTATCCACAATGTTCAAGGTTGGGTCTGACCAGCACAAAGTAAAATAGAACTATTGCTTGCTATAATTTGAAAATAACATTTACGTTAATACAGCCTACTTTTTTTGTAGGCAGTTACAATGCTGATTTACACTCAGTTTGCAATCAACTACTGTTCCAAGATCTTTTTCACAAGTACCATTAATATGACATGAGGAAAGCATCATGAACCTGATATCTTGTAATTGAACTGCTTGAAGATTTTGCCAAACCTTTGCTTCCTTTGCCCATGACCTTAGAACAACCTAAGCTTGTAGTCAGGCTTCCAGGAAAAATGATTAGAGAAAATAGAATCAAATCTCAAGTTCTGGGCTATCCTACAGAGCAAGAGATGTCTTTGCAAAAAATGATATTTTAATTCCTTTCAATTTTAATTTATATTGTGTATCTGTACTGTGCTTAGTTATAAGCAGATAATAAATAAACAACAACTAATAATGCTACAGTGGTGAAAACTCATGCCCAGAGCGCTACTCAGTTGATTATAGCAGTACACTGTACCTGGGGCTGCATTTGGGGATGACTTAGAAGTTGCAGCTGGTCTTGCATAGGCTGCCAGTGAGCTTCCAGGCCCAATTCAAAGTGCTGATTGTTACCTATAATGCCCTATACAGTGCTATACCTTGCCAAAATTGGTTCTGCCTATCTGAAGCAAATATCTACAGAGGGCCTGCTGAAGATCCCATCTGCCTGAGATGTACTTGGGTGTGACCATGTTCCCATGATTCTAGGGAATATGCTTCCCTGGGAGGTACATTTGGCCATGACTGATTATGGGTAACCATTGTTGTGGTATGGTATTGCTTGGTTTTGTCTGTTTTATTTTGTTGTATACCACAACTAATCTCAATTGTTTGGGGCATTTTATAAATATTGAGAAGGAAGGAATCAATTCTGCATCCTATATCTGTGCATTTGATTTCTATAAGAGAAGAACTTTGTATTTGTCTCTGTTAAATTTCCTTCTGTTATTTGCAACTGATTTCTCCTAACCTATCAACGTTATTTTCTGTCTTCTAAAGTCTTGGCTGAGTAGAGATCTTTACTGAGCAGATACCGCTTACAAGAGCTGCAACTTTTCTTCCAGCATCCACACAGTGAAGCCATGAGCATCTTTACTACAAGACCCTAGTTGCAGAGTCAGGGCTCTTCTGCCAACCCCCTCCCCCAATTGTACAGCTGCCTGCCTGTCTGCAGCTTGATTGCCTCAGTGCCTAAGCCAGGAGGGTGTGCAGATAAGATAAAGAACCACATATGCAAAATAAAGGATGGGGGTGGAAAGGAAGAAGGTTGGACCAGAGATTAAATGTAAACCCTGACAAGTGGAGTGCCAGTTATTGGAACTAGAGAAGTGGAGCAACTAATTACTCAGAAGGGAAGAAATTTATTTTGTTTAACTTTATTTCAAGAATAAAATGAATTTCTTTGACAGAATTTGTTATGTCATTTATTTAATCCCTTTATCTGCATATACAGGTGAAACTCGAAAAATTAGAATATCGTGCAAATGTTCAGTTATGTCAGTATGGCAACTCAAAAGGTGAAACCAATATATGAGATAGACGCATTACATGCAAAGCGAGATATGTCAAGCCTTACTTTGGTATAATTGTGATGATTATGGCGTACAGCTTATGAAAACCCCAAATTCACAATCTCAGAAAATTAGAATAGTGTGAAAAGGTTCAATATTCTAGGCTCAAAGTGTCCCACTCTAATCAGCTAATGAATCCATAACACCTGCAAAGGGTTCCTGAGCCTTGAAATGGTCTCTCGGGCTGGTTCAGTAGGAATCACAAGCATGGGAAAGACTGCTGACCTGACAGTTGTGCAGAAAACCATCATTGACACCCTCCATAAGGAGGGAAAGCCCCAAAAGGTAATTGCAAAAGAAGTTGGATGTTCCCAAAGTGCTGTATCAAAGCACATCAGTAGAAGGTTATGTGGAAGGGGAAAATGTGGTAGAAAAAGGTGCACAAGCAGCAGGGATGACTGCAGCCTGGAGAGGATTGTCAGGAAAAGGCCATTCCAAAGTGTTGGGGACTTTCACAAGGAGTGGACTGAGGCTGGAGTTAGTGCATCAAGAGCCACCACACACAGACGGATCCTGGACGTGGGCTTCAAATGTCGTATTCCTCTTGTCAAGCCACTCCTGAACAATAAACAACGTCAGAAGCGTCTTACCTGGGCTACAGAAAAAAAGAACTGGTCTGTTGCCCAGTGGTCCAAAGTCCTCTTTTCTGATGAGAGCAACTTTTGCATCTCATTTGGGAACCAAGGACCCAGAGTCTGGAGGAAGAATGGAGAGGCACACGATGCACGATGCTTGAAGTCCAGTGTGAAGTTTCCACAGTCTGTGTTGATTTGGGGAGCCATGTCATCTGCTGGTGTTGGTCCACTGTGCTTCATTAAGTCCAGGGTCAACGCAGCCGTCTATCAGGAGATTTTGGAGCACTTCATGCTTCCTTCCGCAGACGAGCTTTATGGGGATGCTGACTTCATTTTCCAGCAGGACTTGGCACCTGCCCACACTGCCAAAAGTACCAAAACCTGGTTCAGTGACCATGGGATTACTGTGCTTGATTGGCCAGCAAACTCGCCTGACCGGAACCCCATAGAGAATCTATGGGGCATTGCCAAGAGAAAGATGAGGGACATGAGACCGAACAATGCAGCAGAGCTGAAGGCTGCTATTGAAGCATCCTGGTCTTCCATAACACCTCAGCAGTGCCACAGGCTGATAGCATCCATGCCACGCCGCATGGATGAGCCAGTGACCATGAAGTTTTGCTGCCTTGAGAGCCTCTGCAGCTCATTGCCTTGCCTTGCCTTGCCTTGCCTTGCCTCACCTCAGTGTGAAGTCATTGCTGCAAAAGGGGCCCAAACCAAGTACTGAGTACATATGCATGCTTATACTTTGCAGAGGTCCGATATTGTTCTATTTCCAATCCTTGTGTTATTGATGTCATGTAATATTCTAATTTTCTGAGATTGTGAATTTGGGGTTTTCATAAGCTGTACGCCATAATCATCACAATTGTACCAAAGTAAGGCTTGACATATCTCACTTTGCATGTAATGCATCTATCTCATATATTGGTTTCACCTTTTGAGTTGCCATACTGACATAAATGAACATTTGCACGATATTCTAATTTTTCGAGTTTCACCTGTATTTAGCACCTAGAAGTATGCAAAACATTCTGAGTTCAGAAAGACTGTCTAGTGTTGCAAGCTCAGAACACAATACACAGTATTCTGTCATTTTGTTCTGAACTCAGAAGAGGATGTTTTGTCCAAATTGTTTTGCATGTTCCAGTGTTCCATATTCAAATAGATATATTAATTAAAACCCTCCAGCCATAGAGACTTGTAGAACTATATTCTGCATCCTGGAACAAGGGACAGTGGGTCTTGACTGTCTTCTGTGTGACATCCTTTGAGTATTATATTGTTTCCAGTCACTTTTTTTTTTCAAGGTTAAAAATTCCCAGCTCCTTCAATCTTTCTTCACCAGGAACTTCATTCCAGAGGGCATTCCAGAACTGCTACAGAGAAGGCACATTTCTGGGGTTCTTGTAGGTGGCATTGCTTAATCAAAGGAACCCAGAGTGCACCAACCCTGCAAGATCGAATCAGCTGGGTAGATACCATGGGATATAGGTGGTCCCTCAATGCTGAAGCATTTCCACAGGCTCAGCTAAGTGTTGCACCAGCACCACGTTGCACCAGCCTCAGGTGAAGTTTGTCACCATCAGTGGCAAGGGAGAAGGACCAGTTCTGAAGCAGAGCAGAATTCCACAGCAGTGAATGAATTGGTGGACAAAGGGAGGAATTGTTGGGAATGTGGCAAGCAGCCAGATTCAACACCAGCCTGTTTGTCACCTTAGATATCTGTTTGACCTGGGGTTCTTACATGCTGCTTACCTCTTCCTCACCACACACTGGTAGAGATGGAGCAAAGAGGAAGGGATGTTTGTTGTTGTTGCCAACTGTGAACCCAGGTGCAGAATACTTCACACTGAGGTGAGGCAAGGCAAGGCAAGGCAATGAGCTGCAGAGGCTCTCAAGGCAGCAAAACTTCATGGTCACTGGCTATGAGGTTAGATGTGCAAGGCATTCCATAGTCATAGAAGCTCACCAAGTGGCTCCTGACAAATAACTCTCTCTCAGCCCAATCCACCTCTCAGTGGTCTTATTAGAAAAACAGGAGGAAGAAGTACTGTATATACTGCCTTGAACTTCTGAATGAAAGGCAGGATATAACTCAAATAGGGCAGACAAGGAGTTACATTTTGTGTCTGAGCTCACATTTGCTTTTCATGATGTGGGTTACCACACCACTGGTATTGCTACCTGGAATCTTAGCTGGTATTGCTACCAGCTGGTATTACTACCTGAAATCTTACGGAGAAGTTGCATAAGATTATTCCTACCAAAAAATGAAGGAAAGGTTCAACCAGAAGCAGCACCTTATTATGGACAACATCACGATGTGGTAGAACTTGAGCAAACTTTTTGTTTAAATAGTTCATCACATTGCAAGGCAATTTTATTTTTTTAAAAGGTGACTCTGGGGGTATACAGACATTCAGACACAACCTGCAACATGAAACTGGTGGCATCCAAGGTTAATACAGTAAGCCTCAATCACAAGAAGGAAACACATCAGTAACAGGTTTATTTCTTTGAAGACCAGCTGCAGAAGCCCATTTCTGAAGATGTCTCAGTGATCCATCTGTTCAATATTGCACAAATGACATGCACACTAAGAAGGCCATGCTGAATCCGTGCTGACAGGTTTGTGTGTTCTGAGCATGAAAATGAATTGGTTGCAGAAGAGCTGGTACAGAAGAGAGAAAACAATTGAGTCACAACAAGAGGAAGAGAAAGGGCTAGAATATCAAGTGCATATGGCTAATAAACTAAATAAATAAATACGCTAACTCTGATAGCAGCAACAGCTAGGACCTGGTTCCACAAGTGGATATTCCTTGACAAAGGTAAGCATATTGCCTCTTGTTGCGTTAACAAGGTTGACTCAGGATAATGACAAGCAACTAAGGCTAAAGGTTATTTGTTTATAGTGTACAATTATACCCTACCCTTCCTCACAGAAGCTTAAGACAACATTGATAATAAAAGAGTCACTTTTTGTGAGATGGGCAGTATCTAAATTTGAAATATAAATAAATAAATAAAAATATTCCCAATTCTAATTTTATATTCTCAACTGTTGTATGAGACAGGTTAGACTGAAATTCCCCTGTGATTTTCATGGCTGAGTAGGGATTTGAACCTGGGTCTGTCATTCTAATTGGTTTTCCCTTTTCCTAGGCTTAAAGTGAGACTAGAAACTGAGAGACTGAGTTCTACTCCATTTTCGGCACGAAGCTGGGTGACCTTGGGCCAGTCCCTCTCTCTCAGCCCTAAGAAGCAGGCAATGGCAAACCACTTCTGAAATCTTGCCAAGAAAACTGCAGGGACGTGTCCAGGCAGTGGCCAGGGGCTAACAGTTGCTTGAAGGCACCAAAAAAAAAAAAAAGTCACTATAACAGCATCCTTGGATTCCAAAGCTGGAATGTCTCTTCTCTCACCAATCCAGGCCTCCTATTCCAGAGCCCATTTCTGCCTGTCTGGTTGCCTGCTTTTTCTTACTGAAAGCATGCATTCCTGGCCCTTCCCCTTGTCATGAGACAAGCAAGCAGTCTCATATGGAGAGATCTTCTGCAACCTTGAGCCATTTCCTTACTGCTGTCAGTGTCATGGGGTGAGCATGTAAGCATTTTCACGCTGTACTTGAAATGAGATTATAGACTGGTCCACTCAATTGACTTAATGGATTTTAAGAGACTAGATCCTATTAATGCAGTCAGTGCCCCAGGGTATCTCTCCTACTGAAGACAAGATAATCTGCCATGCAAATTAAATCCTGCCTCAAGACGCAAGGTCTGCTTAATGTGATCCATTACACAGTTTACTTGTTTATATCTAATATTGTAACAGGAATAGGCTTCTGAGCAGCAGGACCCAACTAAAAAGAAGAGTAAATTACCAGGAAAATGAGCTTTTACTGCTTCTCCCTCTCTCTTTTTCTCTCTTGATCTCCCTTATTTTCTCTTTTTGTCTTCCTTTGTCTTTCTTCTCTCATGAAATCAGCCTTCTTGCACAGAGGGAGACAACCAGGAAAATTTTTTAAAGATGCAGTCTATTGGGTGATGATTTCAGTTATTTCACTGAATAAGGAATATCAGAGATAAAAGATGCAATGCTAAAGATGTGGAAGTGATTAAGAGATGCAAAGAACCACAATTATTTCCTCACCAATTCAGGAACAGAATCATTACATTGTGGGGGGAGGAGGGGGAGAGGTTAATGAAGCATAGTCATTCTATTCAGGATGTTTCTGAACGAGTTCTTTGCCACCAGTTTAGAATCACAGAATGTCATACTGCTGTTAATGTTAGTAAGTTTTCTCTAACATTCAATCGGAATTTCCCATCCTGTAATTTAAATTCATTATTCCGTGTCCTGCGCTATGGAATGATAGAGAACAGGTCTTGACCTATTTGTGACATACGTTCAGATACTTGGAGAGTGCTATCATTTTCCAACCTCACTCTTCTCTTTTCAAGACTAAAATCCATAATTCCTTCACTTTCTCTTCACAGGATTTATTTTCCAGTCCCTGATCATCCTCATTGCCTTTCTCTGAAACTGTTCGGAATAGTCTAAATACTTCTTAAAGTGTTCATCCCAGAACTGGACATGATACTTATGGAAGAATCTCAAAGAAACAAAGAATAGAGTGGAACTATTAGAATCATAGAATTATAGGGTTGGAAGGGACCTTGGAGCTTTTCTAGTCCAACCCCCCCTGCCCAAGGCAGGAGTCCTCATACCATCTCAGATAAATGATTGTCCAATCTTTTCTTGAAAACCTCCAGCAATGAAGCACCCACAACTCCGGGAGGCAATATTATTTTTTGTGATGTGGAAATTAAAGTTCTGTAACTGCTGTCTGTAATTATATTTGCCTTTTTTTCATCTATCCCTCACTGCTGACAAATGCAAAGTAATAGTAACAGTATTTCTGAAAAAGAGTTTGGCTTGGTAATTGATTGCAAATTGAGTCAGCAGTGCACTATGGATCCACACCACACTTAGAGAAGGATTCAGACAAATTGAAATAGGTTCAGAGAAGGGCAGTGAGGATGATCAGGAAACTAGAAACTAAGTTGCATGAAGAGAGACTGAAGGAGTTGGGAAAGTTTAGCAAGAAGAAAAGACTGAGGGGGATGTAATCACACTTTTCATGTACTTGAAAAGAAGCCATATAGAAGAAGATTGATTTGTGGAAGAATGGATTTAAGTTACAGGAAGGAGGATTTCAACTGATCATTATTAAAAAAAACCTTAACAACAAAAGTGGTTCAACAGTCAAACCAATTACCCAGAGAGATGGTGGGTATATTCAAGAGGAAGCTAGGCGGCCATCTGTCAGGGATGCTTTAATTTGGAGCTGATTTTTTTTGCAGCAGGGGTTCTGCACAGTGCACTGAGTAGGGGGTTGGACTCAATAGCCTAAATGGCCACTTCCAATTCTATGACTGTATGATTTGCATAAGGAGAGGAAAGTATCATTAAGGCAAAGCAGAGAGGAAAATAGGGAAGGAAATGAGAGCCTGGCAATTACCTGTAATAGCAGAGCCCTTCTACTTCACAGGATGACATCAGTGAAATCTACAGAATAAACCTTCCAAATACTGCTTAGAGCTCCTGAAGGAAACATATCCCCAAAATATTGACTGACAGTATGAAACAATTCGAAACATTTACATGATTTTGAACTTGTCTTTTATAACTGAGGCAAAGCCAGGTTTACCCAGATCACCTCAGATCACAAGATGTCCTGGATCTTCATGGTGCTGTGCTCTTGTTCTTGCCACCTGGCCTGTGGCTGCCCTGGGTTCAATTCAAGCCCTGTGGATTTGTGCAGAACACTGCTTGTCTTTCCCGCTTCCCTCTAAAAGAGGTTTTCAGCTTCACGTTACTCCATGTTGATAGCAGATGATCTGCCTCTCTGTTTGATGCTGTCATAAACCTTCAGCTCATTATGAAACTCAGCTGAGACAGCACAGGGGAGGTGAATTACTTTGTCTGTCAGCAAGAGTTTGGCACAGCATATTCTATGTGGGACCACCATCTCAGGCGTCTGTCACCAACTTGTCTGCTCGTGCCCTGAGGTACACGGTTACCTCTTCTCCCACCTAACCCCTGTGCCCCAGCAGAGGTATACTGGAGCTGCCGCATAACAGCGGTTTTCTGGGACAGCTTCTTATCAGGGCTCCGAAACTATTTGAGCCATGCAGGCAGACAAAAGGCCTGTCTCTCAGCTGCTGAGCAGGCTGAAGGGATCCCTTTCAACACTCACAGATTGCTCTGTGTTCTCTTAATTGAGAGACCTGGCCATCTCCGAGGGCAGTGGCATGCAGCTGCTGTGGGCTGCTCCTTCTTTGGCAGGCCGCTTTTCATCAGGGAAATGGCTTTGAATTGGTGTTGTTGAAGGCAGCATCTTTTTTCTGCACTTGATACTTTTACATGGTAACAGAGTCCTCTTCTGGGCGAGGCCTCCTTTCACCTGCAGTCATCAAGACTTTCTTGCTTATCCTAAACTAGAGAGTAGGGAACCATTTTCCTAGCCTGTAAATCTCAAGTGTTTGTTTGTTTGTTTCCCTTATTGGGTCCAATTGCTGGACAGGACTCTTCTGTAAAGACTCATGAGCTAAGCACTCACTTCCATCCCTGCAAATGTTCTACGGCTCAACTAGTGTCAGGGAGAATTGAAGTGGAGAGGGCAGGAAGTGAGTAGCAAGACCACCTGAGTTGTTGGTCCACTGAATGGGAAAGCCAAGAACAAAATCAGAAAATGGTATGGCTGAAAACTATAAGGAGCTGTTATTTTGCCATAAAGTCATATTTTTATCCATGTGATAAACTCAACCCATCATTAAGTAATGTAACATTATGTCATCGATGATTGGTTTAGTGGTATTTAAAATAAGGGGAAATGAATATTGCCACATGGGGAGGAAAGTAAGCGGCACCAAATAAAAACAATGAAGAATTAAAGAAAAAAAATCATGAATAAACTTTGTGGAGGACTTTTTCTTGCCAATATAATATTTGTAGTTTTAAAATCCTACATGATCAATTCCATGCCGGAAAGACATGGTGGAAATTGTTCAGCATCTTATGTAGTTAAAAGTAAAGAAATATGTTATAAACTTATCTCCTGCCCCTGCAAAAGTTTTCCAACTTGCTTATCTAGTTACAACATTTTGAACCTAATTTTCTATTTTTTTTTTTTGCTTTTAAAATAATAACAGAAAAAGAAACAAAAAAACAAAACACCAAGATAATTGTAATGCAACATTACAATACATACATTCTCAAAAAAACAACACATAAAAAGTGCTTTAAAAAAGCGAAAAAATGTAATAGAAAAAAGAAACAAAGTATAATATATTGTTACAACAATTAACAGTTACAATTCTATATATACTTATCTAATGTAAATATTATTCAAATGCATATATATTAATTTCTAATACCCTTATATAACTACCATTCTTTTTAACCTACTGTATTTTGTATAAATGAGTTCCATATTTCATTATACTCGCCCATACAAAGTCTATATCTATAAGCAATTTGCTCATAGGTGGCAAGTGTAATCAAGTCTTCAATCCATTGAATGAATGGGGCCATACATTATCCTTCCAGTGCTGGAATATCAGTCTTTTGGCCATAGTAAGGGCACAGAGAATCCATTTATGGTGTCCAGTTGCCATATTCCATGTACTAGGTATGTAATTCAAGAGAATATTATCCTCTGAAAATTTCAGCTTTTGTCGCACAGTCATTTTTACATAGTCCATTACTTTTTCCCAAAACTTAGTAAGTATAGGACATTGTAAAAACATGTGTTTTAAATAAGCATTATCCTTATTACAGCTCCAACAAAATGCTGTCTTGGACAATCCTTTTCTATACAAACATAATGGAATCCAACAAATTCTAAATATTATTTTTTGTTGAATAAGTCGTAGTTTAAGGTCCATTGACACTCTTGCTATAGAAGTTAAGATTCTCCCGTTTCTAGGCAATATGGGAACCTCTAATTCTTTATTCCACTCATTTCTTAGCATCTGCATATCAAATTAATTTATTGATAACAAATATCTATAAAAACTAATAGTAGGTTTTTTAGTTTTAAAGAATTTAACAAGTTGTTCTAGTATCTCAGGTGTCTCAGAAGCTGAATATGCTGTTGGTCCAAACAATGTTGTTAACAAATGTTGAAGTTGTAAATATTGCCATTGGATTACATCTGATAGATGATATTTATCTCTTAACACAGCATACATTAAAAATTCATCTTCATCATCTACTACTTGATTCAAAGTCAGTATCCCCACTTCCATCCCATTTTTCGATATCACCATATCATCATTTTCCCAATTTTTAGAGTTGGATTTCCCCATAAAGTCAGTGTTGCATGGGAAAAAGGGTCAAATCTTTTTTTATTAGACATTACGTTCCATAACTTTCTAACTGACGTAATTGTTTCCAGAGATACTAAAGTTCTAGTGTATTTAGATACTAATACTGTCCATCCCACCAAAGGTGCTATATTTGTATATTCCAAAGTTGCCCACATCGTAAAATTAACACCACTTGTTGGCTTCCAGTATTTAATACTTGACAATAGATAAGCATGATGATATAGCTCCAGATTCGGAAAACCAAATCCTCCCTCTTTAATTGGTAATTGCATTTTCTGTAAAGATATTTTCGGAATCTAAGAACCCCATAGAAACTTTCTAAACAAGGAATTTATTTTCTGAAAATATTTTCCAGATATATGAACTGGAATTCATCTCAGAATATAAATTAATCTAGGAATAATATTGATTTTGAGAGTGTTCACCTTTCCCCAAAGGGTGAGGTTTAATTACTCCCATCTATCAATATCTGAAGAAACCTCTCTCTATATTTTATTTATATTACATGTTACTAATTGAGTTATATCTTTTGGTATATACATACCTAAATATTTAATAGATTTGGTACAAATATGAAACTGATATTCCTTAAATGGATGGGTAACCAAATTTTCACCTGTTGGCATCAATTCCGATTTGGACCAGTTAATAGAGTATCCTACTATTTTACTAAAAGCATCTATCATTTGCATCAACACTGGAATAGTAGTGTGAGGTTTCGAAACAAACAAAAGATCATCTACAAATAAAACCACTTTGAGTTCAGCTGAATTATGTACTACTCCCTGAGCCTTATTTTCTGAATAAGAAATGTTAGCACATTTTTAAGTAAAACATCAAGTTATGATAATACTAAATTATAGTGAAGTTCAAAGTAAAATAATTTTAAACATTCAAAGGACTGTGCTTGAGAAAAACTGGGAGCTGTGTCAGCAGGCTGGGCTCACTTCTTTGGGGAAGACATTCCCTTGTCCTGTGCTAGAAAAAAACCTGCCTCAAGTGGCTCTGCGCCACACTTTCATTGAGGATGATGGGAAAGGCAGAGATGGATCTTAAGATTGGAGCAGGTTCACACAGGGGAGAGGGAATTCTTGAGATACTTCGAGCCTAGACTGTTAGGGCTTTAAAAGTTAAAACATACCTATCTTCCTGCAGAAGTATAATAGCTGAGTTATATTGTTTTGGTGTGGAGCAAGGAGAAGAAATGATAGTAATTACTAATAACAGCATTTGGGTAATTCATTTCCACATGGCATCCCAAAATGAAATTGATACCTTAGTTCTCCTTATCTTCCAGATTGGTTCCAAGAGTAGCCTCCAATAGCTGTGTGGTCTTCCATGTATACCATGGCATGGCAGAACAGCTTTGTCTGTCACCTTTGGACAAGCTAGGGTCAGAGTGGTGGTGAAGCTGTGAATTGCAGAGGAGAGGGTAGGAAAGCTGCACATTGGGAATTAACTATCTATTAGTCCATGATGAGAAACATCCAAGAACAATAGGGCAAAAGATCTCTGAAACAGCAAATGACTGAGAATAATAAGTCGTAATAAAAATAATGAGTAGGCAAGATTCATGTACCCTTCAAAGCACTTAGAAACAGTGGAATGGGCTGTCCAGGAACCAGGTGGACAAGCTGAAGTTCAGGTCATTTATGTTTTTGATATATACAATTTTGAAGAAGAGTAATTTGTTTCACTTCTCATGGCACTAAGTTATATATCTTCTTTTTGCAACACAAAACCATTAGGGGTTCAGGGAAAAAACAGTATGTGGCCAAGAAATCAGCACTGCTATTTTGTATGAGAAGAAAGTTGCTTATCAGGCCGCAAAATCAGAGCTGGGTAGAACTAACACAAGAGATTTCTAGTTGTGGTGAGTACAGCCCCCAAAGGATCAAAACCCATTTTAGTGGCCCACTTCAAAAGAGGACTGAGATTTAAACCATAGACAACAATACACAATATGCATTGGAACTACTGCAGGCAGCCAAAAATGGTTGCATAGGTTTATAGATCAATACTGAATTAGAAGTATCATTTGCTACTACCAATAAAATTACATGCATGTCCCATAGTGCCCTTGTTTCCTGTGTACCAGCACAAGAAGAGGTAATTTGGAATGAGTGAAGACATTTTTCAATCACCCCATCACTTTTTCTTCTTGCATGGTTTGAAGCCTCAAAAGCCAGGCATCCTGCTGGTGATTTTGGTAAGACATTTCCAGTGAGGTAAGGATTAAAAGCCACTATGCCTTCTCTACTTTTTTCCCAGATTGCCTCTCCCTATTCTTCTTTGCAAGAAGATAAAAACTGTCCAGTTTTTTTCCTCACATATTTGCTTATTACATTTAATTAGCATCTTATTCTCAGTGGGAGGAAAGGATCCAAGAAAGGCAAGACCTCAGAAATGGCATGAGGGAGTAGAAGTGGGAAGGTGGTTCAGCTGCAAGAGAGCTGTACAAAATTGACCTGTTTGGTTCCTTTTATGTCACGCTTATATTTACTGGAGGCAGCTGCAGTTTGTTCTGTTCTTTCAGCTGCTCTATGGGACCCTGATAGGATGCAGATGGAACTACAAAGCAGCCCTTGTTGTCAGTAATCTGAGTCACAGGCCAGATCCTTATTTGCTGTCAGTGGCTTTATTAAAGTCTACAGTTTCAAGCCCTCAAGCCTTGCCTATTGTGTCCCTCAGCCCCACAGCTTGTCTTAGAGAAAGCTGGTAATTATCAACTCCCACACAAGCACAGGGAGGACAGACCTGGGATGCGTTTCATATCCCGCACAACAAGGCCAAGGAAGTGAGGAGTGTCCAGTGATGCTGTAGAAGACAAAATGGACTGTGTCTAAATTCAGACTTGGTACAGAGGAGTAGACAAATCAGGCCCACTCAGAATTAAAACACAGAGGTGTGCAGGATGCCTCATAATCCACCATTAGGCCTCGGTGTTTTCAGGGTTGGGGAGAACCAGCATTTTCTTTGCCTTGAATGCAAGATCTAAACTGATGCTGTCACATCTCCCACCAATAAATACAAACTGATTCATATATTGTTTTGAACTGCAGGTCTCTGGCTGTAAGATCTACCTTACTGTTTTTTAACCTTTCTGGCTTCTTCCCTATCCCCTGTGTTGGCCACAAATTGTGGTTTTCAGCCCAGCCCTTTAACCCAATGAAAGACTGGACTCAAGAAACTCAGTTACTCATCTATTAAGGCACCTTAGTAAGTGAGGACTCTTTCCCAAGAAGAGATCCCCAAAAATAGAAAGCATAAATCTTTTATACCTTTTGAAAAACAGCATCAGAATCAGAGGTTACATGATAGTTGAGCATGCGTACTTAATAGTTAACATCCCATAATCATAACACCTTTTCAAACCATATGTGTCTGTGTATCTGGGACACTTAGTGGTTTTAGGACAGCTTTATCTGAATACACATCTACATCTCTGTTCCTGTTCTTCTGCTAGGTAACTTCACACCTGATCAATATCTTCCTGTTCTAGCCTGTTTGCAAGCTGAACCACAGAGCTTGTTGGCATGTTCTGTTGAGGGGTGCAAGTTCAATAGTTTATGACCCCAGTCTGGCTCTAATTCTATCAATTAACTCCAATTTTGCTGCCATCACCTGTTTGGTTTCTGCAGAACTGCAAAGCTTACACACTCTTATGTGATTGCATAAGAATCATTTTGGTGAATCTCAATAAAAGTATTACTATTTATATTGAGTTTCCTAAGTTACCTCTGTTTCTCTGGTTTGCCATTTGGACTGGCACAGATAAAGCTAGTCTATGTGATTTGGGCATCCCAGATGCCTGAAAACAATAGGTTATACTAATTGTCGATGTGTGATGCTCAAAAATGGTTCTTATGGTTCACGTGCCATAGTTGCTTATTTTGTGACAGAAATTATTTTACATATTGATTTTGTTTCAGAAACCTATGGGTTTTGTGGATAATTATATTATCTTGAATTACTTACCAGTTGTTTGGAAATTAATACTGTAGGTGACCAACAGAAATAGATATTATGTTTTCTTATGGTTGCAAAGAGATTGATACTACAATGCTGGAAGGACATTCATTTTCTGTCAATTACATAGTGATCTGGAAATCTTGCTTTTCTTTTTATAACTGAACCACTTCAACCACTGAAGTCTCTTTTGAAGGAGCGCTGCAAGGGATCTAAATTACTGGCCCAAAGTCACCCAGCCAGTTTTTCATGCCTAAGGCAGGACTAGAACTCACAGTCTCCAGGTTTCTAGGCCAACACCTTAACCACTACACCAAACTGACTCTTTAAAATGGGATGGTCATCTTGGATTTGCTGAGAATTAATAATGGAGGCAATGAGCTCCTGGGGGTTAGTAAGTACAATATAATGTATAAGTGCAAATCACTTCAAAGGTAAGCCAAATTAAATAGTAGCATTCAAAGACTAGGTCTCCAAATGTTTTATAAAAGAATGATACACTAAAAGCCATAGGATGGAACAAGAAGAAATAAAAACCTTCTACCAGTGATACCTTGAAAAACAAACATGAAAATGAATATATAGCAATATGCAGTCGTGACCTGCAGTGCTCATGGCAGATTTGTTTTCCTGAGAACAATCTGGCATATATCTGCAGCAAGTGCAAGCTTTTAATGTTACTTGGAGAAAAAACAACAACACAGAGGATTGCAGCAACGAATGGCCACACTTCCCTTGAAGTAAGAAGATAAAGAATACAGTAAGTGAAAGCCTGGCTATGAAATGGTGTTGATGGGAAAGATTTGATTTCTTGAATCATGGTCTGAATTATTTAGATGGTGGAATGCTGGCACTAGATGTGTTGTACCTCAAATATACAGTAATAATATGCTTGGGCTAACCAATGGTGAGCTTGATTATGAATGTTTTAAATGGAATCTTTTGGGGGTTGGAGATGAAAACTCTCAAATAAGGCTACACTTAAAGATGTGTGCTATGTAAAGATGTGACAGTGCTATTTTAATGCAACCAAGTAGAATCTTAGTGAAAACCAGAAAGAACTTGGCATTTTGTATATATGCTAAATGCTCAGAGAGTCCCAGAAAATTTATGATGTATAGGTAGTTCTCGTTTACCAACCCTAATTGGGACTGGAATTTCCATCACTAACTGAAGCAGTCATTAAGTGAAACATCATGTGACCACGCCACTTAGCAATGGCAGTTCCAGCAGTCTCTGCTGCGTTGATTAAGCAAGGACTGTGTGGTTGTTAGGTGAGGACCTCATGTTTCTCCTGCCCTGAGCTAACTGCCTCCACTTCAACTCCCCACACTCACCTATCTCCCCGCAATCTCTTCCCTTTTGGCTGCCCTGTATAGCATGGCTGAGATGAAGAGGCTGCTGTATTCTGCCACCACCGCCTACCTGCTGCCATCCCTGCCACCCCCAGCTTACCTTTGTTGTGTTCTTCCTCTTCAGCATGGGGGCTCTGTTGGCGCTGGGCTCACCGCTGTCTCCCCAGCCATGGTCTTGCTCTGTTCCACAAAGGTGGCATCTCTTGGGAGGCAAGCAAAAGCAAGGTGGGCACAGGCTGCAGATTGTGACTCAGAAGCCAAAAGAAACACATTATTTCATTAAGCATAGCCCTCTCTGCTGCAGGCCCTCCAGGAGCCCAGTGGCCAGGTAGGCAGTGGCACCGAGAGGCGGAGGCAAACATGCATGCATGACCTCCAGGTGGTGATGAGCTGAGACTGCTCCAAATGCCTTAATAAACAAAAGCATGTATTCACCTCTGATTTCCTTCTTTAGCAACACAAATCCTCCCAGGTCTTACTGGGCACATCTAGTTGAAAAAGGCAGAGACAGAGATGGGTCAGAGGGAGGGGCAGGGGGCACAGCAGCCCCATCATGAGCTAGGCAGGAGCATCTAGAGAGGTGAGGGGCACAACTTTCCTTCCTTCCTTCCCTTCCTTCCTTCCCCCTTCCCCTCTTCCCTGCCACTTCGGGGCTGAGAAAGCAACACCACTTCCAGGTCCATGCCCACCCTCCAGCAAACAGCCACTTGCAGCTTTTCTGCCCAGGAAGGAGCAGCTGTACAAAGACCCCCACACCCCCAAGATGGTGCAGAGCACAGCGGGCAAGGTATACAGCAAGGACTTGGTTCCCGGAGCTCTGAGATGCACCAGAGCTACACCAAGCAGAGGGCTGCCAGCTGGCCTGTGGCTGCTCCTGGTTACAATCCACAGCCCATGCCTGCCTTGCTTTCACTTGCCTTCTGGGAGGCACCACTCCCATGGAACAATTGGCTGCTTTGCAAGACCATGGCCAACAGCCAGGAGGAAGCAGTGAGGCTCTGCTGGCGCTGGGCTTGCTGCCACCACCGCCACCTCCCCAGCCACCAGGATCCTCAGCAGGCTGAGACTGCTGAAGTGGGGCAGGCCCACCAGGAGCCTGGTGGCTGAGGAGCTGGCAGTGGTGGCAGCAAGCCCAGCACCAACAGAGCCCCTGTACCAAGAGGGAAGAAGAACACAACAAAGGTCAATCGGGGTGGCGGGGCAGCAGCAGCAAAATACAGTGGCCTCTTAATCTTGGTCATGCTGTGCAGGGAAGCCAAAATGGCAGAGACTGGGGGGAGATAGTTGGGTGGGGGAAGTTGAAGTGGAAGTAGTTCACATAGGACAGCGTCACAGCACGCTGCAATTATTGTAAATGTGGGCTGGTCGTGAAGCGCCCAAATGTTGATTGTGTGATTGTGGGGAGGTTGCAACAGTTGTAAGTGCAAGGACCAGTTGTAAGTCCATTTTTTCAGCACTGTCATAACTTTGAACAGTCGCTGAACAAATGGTTGTTAAGTGAGGACCATCTATAAACAGTATTACAGAGATACTGTTTGTTCAAAGGAAACATAAACAACAGAAAGGGAAGAGGAGTTGTACTATCTATTGTAAGTATCAAACCTACTCAAAACTCCACCTGAATAAAATTGCAGGGGGAGGTGGGTCTTTGTACAGCTATAGAAAGTATCTGAGTAAAAATAACTGGAAGAACCAATGAAAGTAGCAATATTATTGATTTCTCCAAAGAGAAGATGTGGGTGATGCCTTTCAAAATCAAATTGCATATGTGGATGATGCCTTCCAAAAGCAAACTGCAGATCATTCAAAGAGGCATGAAGTAGTAGTTATGGGGGACTTCAATTACTCCACCATCTGTTGGGAGGCAAACTCTGCCAAGAATGGTTCTTCCTGAGTTTTCTTGCTCTCACCTTTTTCTTTCAGAGTGTGGAAGAAGACATGGAAGGATCCTTGATTTAATACTGATCAAGCTGAGGATCAGACATGAAAGGAACATTGTAGGAAAGTGACTGCATAATTCTGGAGTTCTTGATTTTAAAATAAACTAAAACTCACTTCAAAAAATAGAGTTAAATAAACTCAAAAGTAAGACATCATTGAAGGAGCTAAAGAAGCTAATAGGAAAAAAAGCTCAAGAGTTCCTTAGAAAGGCAAATTTGCAATCTATTTTGGAGAGAAAAAGAAATGGAGAGGACAGTAGAAGTAGCTGCACAAATTTTAATGAAAATTTGTAAACAGAAAAGGATACATGCAGGAAATGGAAAGAGGGCCAACTGGTACAAACAACCTTTTGTACTACCTGTCTATAACCTGGATCTTTTTATATTTTCTATATGAGTGGTTTTAGTGGTCTTGATTCTCTTCTTTTCTTTTTATTTTGAACAAGATACCAACTGCACCATGAAGATAGAAAAAGCTAATAGATAACAAAGAAAGGCTGAGCTACTCCTCTTTTGGTTCAATCTGTGTTCTGCCAGAAAACTGGATGAAGGGGAAGAACTGGAGCTTGAGACTCATAGAAACAGTATCATAGAATATCTCTTCACTTGAATTAAACTTAATTCTCCAGGACAAAATGAATTGCATCTAGGATACTGAAGAAACTAGCTAAGGGCAAGGGCCTGGCTGAAGTATTTCCCTTGAGAATCCTGGAGGACTGATGAAAAACTAGAATACTGGAGGAGAGCAAAAGCCACTATTTTCAAAAAGTGGGGCGGAGGGGGGGCGAAGAGGATATAAAATCTACATACCAATCTGTCTGATGCTAATACCTAGAAAGTGTCTGATACTGATACCTAGAAAGATTCTAGAGTAGGTCATAAAGAGATTGAACTGCAAGCTACTTGAAAACAATGTGTTCATTCTTCCCGAACTCCCTCTCTCTCTCTCATCTTTTTTGATCAGATTATTTCCTTAATCAAATGCTGTAGAAACCATATAACAGTTTCAAATAAATGTTCTGATTAGCAAGCTAGTTAGAATGGCATTACAATTAGAAGATAGAAACCTGGAACAAAAGCCCTCAAAGAGTAGTTTCTCATCCATCTGGAATGAAATATCAAGTGGGGCACCACAATGTTCACTCTTGGGTCCTGTACTTCTTTTGCTTGTTTATTTGTTTGTTAATAATTTTATTGAAGTTTTCTACTTTTTTTCTTTTCCTTTTTTCTGCACCTTCTGCACCTTTTCTTTTTTCTTATAGTTTAGTTTGTATTAGTTTTACTATATTTATTAAAAAGTAGAAGAAAAAAGAAATAGGCAACAAAGACAATAACAAAGAAGTGGCTTCCAACCTTCATCACACCAAGCATCAGCCGATATACTAACTTTTCACCCTCTTTTAAAGTTACAAATTGAAAAACTCTTCTCCCATAGCCTACCTTTTATCTATATGCAATCCAGAAATCATCATCTTTTCAATCCTAGTTCAGCAAAAAGTCCAATAGGAGTTACCAGAAATATCAAACAAATAGTTTACCCCTGGTCAAATAGTCCAACTTCATATTCCTTCTTTTTGCTCTTCACAATCTTGTCCTTTAAATCATTCCTATGGCATTGCAGGATTTGATCTTTCATCAGTCTTTGGCATTTAAAAGGAGTCTTCACGAGCCTATTTTGAAAATCCCATAAAGAGGCATTGTCCAGAATTTCTTGTTGCAGCTGTTCCATGTCCTTTTCTTGATTTATCTTTTGTATTCCCATTTTGGTAATTTCAATTTTATTGTCTTCCATGCCTTCAAACTCTATAATGTTTATGTCAGGTAAAAGTTTTTTAAGCAGTCTTATACTTTTCAACATTTTTATTAAAGACTTGGATGAAGAGATGAAAGGCATGTTTATTGGACTTGCAGGTTACCCAGAATTCTTTGGGATAGCTAATTCCTGAGAAGACAGAAAGAAACTTCAAAACAATGTTAATAGGTTAGAGGAGAGGTTTTCAATCTTTGTAATGCTACAACCCTGTATAGTGACATGTGACTGCCATATGAACAAAACAGTGTTAGGGCTGGGCAAAAAATGTTCTTTTAATAATTATATTTTAATATATACATCAGATAAAACAATTAAAGAATCCTACAATTATATAAAATAAAACTACTGGATAAAAATACTGAACTTCCATCTTCTACTCCAAAGACTACAGATGTACAAGTACATGGCATGCTGGTGAAGATTCTGGAGACCAGGCATATTTCAGAGAAAACTCTCTGTAGTTAGTGGTGATAGGTCATAATATCCAATAATAGATGGTCACATGATCAATAGATGTCATTGTTATAGTCTGAGGAAATTAGTTTTGCTCATTTCATTTGCATTAAAACTACAATCCACAAAACTACTTCAATGAAAGGAAATTACCAAATTTTGACATTTGGACATAACCTATTTTAATGGATGAATTTAAGTATTTTGTAAAAGAAAATAACACTCTTTAACATAAATGATATAAAGAATGCAATTATTATGAGAGTTGTCCTTCTCAGCCCCCTTCTCCTACATAGTATTCCAGACCATCAGTTACATGTCACCCTGATTGGAGAGATTCTTCTGAATTCACATCTTGGACTCAAGCTGGAGCAATTAGGCTTACTTCCAGGTATGTCAAGAAGATCTCCATAGTCCCCCCTTTGGGGAGAGGGAATCTTTTGTTGTTTTAAAATTTGAAAACTTAGAGAGAGAAAGAAGAAAGAAGAAAAAGAGAGGGGGAAGCTCTTGGGAGGCTGGAAAGAGCACCTTCAGGTATAATCTGACTGGACTCCTCTGAATTCTCTGGGATCATCTGAAGGCATGATCCAGAAATAATGGAGACAAAGGGAAATCTGTTTGTAGCAACAATTACCTCAGGAAGATAAGTAAAAACATGAAGCTATCAGTTCTATGTAAAAATACTCTTATTTTGGAATGTGTGTAGTTATTTTAGCTTCATGGTCTCTGATATTTATTGTATTTAATATTTATATTCTGTGTACATGCTCAGTAAATTCTGTATTTGTACCACTTGACAACTCTTTACAGCAGGGTTGCTTCTGCAGATCTAAGATGCTAATATTATCTTCTCCTTTGCAGTTTTTAATGAGCGATTCATTTAAGACCTTTAAGTTTTTTGTTTGTTTGTTGTTTGTTTGTTTGTTTTTGGTGCTTTAGAGTCAGTTTTTGACCCCTGGCAACTGCCTGGACAAGTCCCTGCCATTTTCTTGGCAAGATTTCGGAAGTAGTTTGTCCTTGCCTTCTTCTTCCCAGGGCTGGGGTAGAGGGACTGGCCCAAGGTCACCCAGCTGGCTTCGTGCCTAAGCAGGATTAGAACTCCTGGTCTCCCGGTTTCTAGCCTGATGCCTTAACCACTACACCAAACTGGCTCTTTAAGACATTTTAGGAACACTATATTTTTATTTCCTTTGCCACTAAAATTTTTTGCTTGTTACTACTTAAAACTGAAAGATTTTTACATCTTTTCCTTTTTTTTTTTTTTTTGTGGAGTCCTAGGTGCTTTCTGAGCTTGGTTGTTTGTTTGCAGATGTTTCATTCAGTGATAATGAAATGTTGGCAAACAAGCTCAGAGAGCACCTAGGACTCCACAGTTCAATCCTCAGCTTCATATATTCTCTTCTATTTCCTTTTTTTAAATATTAAATTATTATATTTATCTCTTGTGAAGAGATGTGGGGCTGATTTCCCTAGTCCTATGGCTCAAAGCTATAAGGACCATGAGGGAGTCCTTCTCACATTTACTCATGTCTTTGTCACCTCTTATCTGGATTACTACAAAGGTGCCACCCTTGAATACCACTCAGAAGCTATAGCTGGTCCAAGAATACAGTGACGCAAATAGTTATGGGTGCACCACATTTAGCCTATGTGATCTCCTGGTTATCTTCTATAAAGCCCTTCACAATGCATGGAACCATCTTTCTAAAATTGTTGCAGCCCATCCTGTACAATCTGGCCGTGTTAGCATGCTCCTGGCCCCATTGTTTAAAAATGCTATCTTATGGAACCTTGGAGAAGAGCCTTCTCTGTAAGTACTCCTGCCCACTGGAACAGCATTCTTTCCAAAACCTGTACACCCTTAATGCTGCTGACCTTTAAAAGAGCTCTGAAAATCTGGCTTTTTCAGCAGGCCAAAGGAGAGGGTGATTATTAGTGGCCTTACTTTTTGAGACCAATCTTTGTAATTGCAGTTATAGTTTCCCTGATGTGGACTGTTAAAGTTGATATTTGTTATGAAATTGTATTTAGGACATGGTTGTGTATTGTTTAGAGTCACAACAAAGATTTAAACAACTTATAAATAGATTAAATAAATCTCCCAAACTCCTAGCTAACATAGCAATGATTATTCTACAGTAATATTGGATTATAATGGTAGTAAAATATTCTGATATATTTTTTGGCTCTATATTGAATATACTTTTGATTTCAGTTTATTATATTGGATACCATGGTGGAAATTTTATTATTATTACTAATTCCCCAGGGAAGTTGTGAGCTCCCCTTCACTGGATGTGTTCCAGTAAAAGCTAGATAGCCATGTATCTGGAATGCTTTGATTTGGATTCCTGCACTGAGTAGAGGGATGGACTCACGCATTTTGGTAATAATGATGATGATTCACACTTTATAATGTCAGACTTCCTTATTAAAATGTGCACAAACCAATTTCACCAGCATTTTAGTGTCGAATACTTGATTATTCATGTTTTTATTTACTCATGTTCATTCAGACTGTCTTTTTTATTTTTCTGATGTGAGTTTTAAAGTGTAAGTTTCTGAACAGAAAAATGGTATGTAAATCAAGTAATTAAATAAGCACTGGCATTAATTTGCTCTACATGGGGCTGCCCTTGAAGACCACCCAGAAGTTACAACTGGTCCAGAATGAGGCGGCATGTGCAGTGTTGGGTGTCCCTTTTTTCATCCATATCACACTCCTGTTGTGCAAGCTGCACTGGCTCCCAGTTTCCTTCCGGGTGCCATACAAGGTGCTGGTTATCACCTTTAAAGCCCTACATGGCACAGGACCAGGTTATTTGCAGGACCACCTCTCCATCTGCCTGTCCCACCAGAGTGGAGAGGATAGGCACACTCCAGGTCCCTTCCCTTAAACATTGCCACCTTGCAGGCCCCTGCCCTATGCAACACCCTCACCCTGAGATCCAGCAAGCCCCTACCCCCTTAACCTTCCAGAAAGCACTGATGAGCTGGCTTTCCCCCCAAGTGTTGGGATGGGGGAGGCAGAGCTGGAGGAGAACATTGTGGGCTGCACTGGGGAAGTTGGCTGTGGTGCCAGGTTTTTCTCTTTTTGGTCTTATTGTGAGAGTGTGGGCAGAGAACGGCCAGGCAAGGGGGCTCAAGCATGTACTGTTATCCCCTGAACAGCGAGGGAGAGATAAGAGGATGAGACTGGCCCCTCCCTGAGGAATGCTAGGAGTGTTTACGGATTGACCCTGGGAACTGTTCTCAGTCTGGGAAGATTCTCTGTATAGGCTAAGCCAAATAAACCTTGCTGGATTGAATCTGTATTGTCTCCTGGAGTTTCATGGGCTAAACCTGACATCAATCTTCCCAGACACCTACTACCTTCCAGTAGAAGGAGATACATCATGGCTACAGATCCGCAGGGAGCGGCTTTGACACCAGAAGTGTTGGCAGCCGCATTGTTACAGCATCAGCAGCAAGTGGATGCACAGATTAATAACCTGCAGGCTGCTATGGGGCAACTAATACAGCAACTTGGACCAGTAGTCCAGCCACCACCTCTTCCACCGCCCGTGTTACTGCGTTCACCTGGCAGCATGCCTGAGAAGTATGGAAGCGAGGTGGAACAGACGAGAACAGTTCCCAGGGTCAATCCGTAAACACTCCTAGCATTCCTCAGGGAGGGGCCAGTCTCATCCTCTTATCTCTCCCTCGCTGTTCGGGGGATAACAGTACATGCTTGAGCCCCCTTGCCTGGCCGTTCTCTGCCCACACTCTCATACTTATTGTTGTATTGTCTGTTTGTTTTTAATGCTTGTATTTACTGTTTTACCCATTGGCTAGGAGTCACCCAGAGTTTGGTTTTAAGATGGACAGCCATATAAATGTTTTAAATAAACAAACAAATAAATAAATAAATAAAATTAATACTGAACTGAGAAAAACTCAGAATTTTCTTGATTTTTCATCAGCTTAATTTTTTTGCTAAAAATGCATTTGTGTGGTAGTTCTTTAAAAATACATCCTTGAATGTGTCTTTCTTAATTGTGGTAACTGACCAATATTTTGTACAATTTTTGTAAAAGGTTACAAGATTCAGAAACAGTCTTTTGTAGATAATTAATAGAAAAAATGGTTTAAAGTACAAATACAAATTCTAAATACAAGTAGTAAGAATACTAAAAAAACTAAAATTTTAAAACTGAATAAATTATAAAACTACTTTGTGAATAAAATACTAGAACATTAAATTACTAAACCATTGTGTTTGCACATATCTATCTTAATAATATATAAATATTCATATTTAACATACAAAAAAAATTCCCCTCTCACCCCTATGGGTGGTATGTGTCTTCCTCAATCTCGGGTCTCTACCAGAGGCCTGGGAGTTTGAGGGTTCTGCGCAGTATCTTAGCTGTTCCTAGCACTGCACTCTTCTGCACAGAGAGCTCTGATGTTGTTCCTGGGATCTGTTTGAGCCATTCTCCCAGCTTAGGAGTCATGGCCCCGAGTGCTCCTACCACCACTGGGACCACTTTGGCCTTGACTTTCCACATCCTCTCAATTTCCTCCTTCAGGCCCTGGTACTTCTCCAGCTTCTCATGCTCCTTCTTCCTGATGTTGCTGTCACTTGGCACTGCTACATCTATCACTACCGCTGTCTTCTGGTCTTTGTCTACTACCACGATGTCTGGTTGATTAGCCAGTACCTGCCTGTCCATTTGGATCTGGAAGTCCCACAGGATCTTAGCCCTGTTATTCTCCACGACCTTCTGTGGAATCTCCCATCTGGACTTGGGGGGGTCTAGCCCATACGCTGTGCAGATGTTCCTGTACACAATGCCAGCTACTTGGTTGTGCCGTTCAGTGTATGCTGTTCCTGCCTGCATCTTACACCCTGCCACTATGTGTTGGACTGTCTCTGAGGCCTCTTTGCACAATCTGCACCTTGGATCCTGTCTAGTGTGGTAGACTCCTGCTTCTATGGATCTGGTGCTTAGTGCCTGTTCTTGTGCTGCTATGATCAGTGCCTCAGTGCTGTCTTTTAGTCCGGCCCTTTCCAGCCACTGATAGGATTTCCCAATGTCAGCCACCTCAGCTATCTGTCGATGGTACATCCCATGCAGGGGCTTGTCTTGCCATGGCACTTCCTCTGCTTGAACCTCCTGCCTTGTCTGCTGCTGCCTGAGGCATTCTCTCAGCAGCTCATCTTTGGGTGCCATCTTACTGATGTACTCCTGGATACTTCAGGTTTCATCCAGGACAGTGGCTTTGACACTCATCAGGCCCCGCCCACCCTCTTTGCGCCTGGTGTACAGTCTCTGGGTGTTGGACTTGGGGTGGAAACCTCCATACATTGTGAGGAGCTTCCGGGTCTTCACATCAGCAGCCTCCATGTCTTCCTTTGGCCAGCTCACTATACCGGCAGGGTATCTGATGACTGGCAGGGCATACATGTTGATGGCATGGATCTTGTTCTTCCCATTGAGCTGGCTCTTCAGGACCTGTCTTATCCTTTGGTGGTACTTGGATGTTGCTGTCTTTCTCCTCCTCATGGTTCCCATGTGACTGTGGGACACCAAGGTATTTATAGCTGGTCTCTATGTCTGCTATGTGGCCCACTGGTAGTTCCACTCCATTGGTCTTAACTACCTTCCCTCTCTTTACTATCATCCTGCCACACTTCTCCAGTCCGAATGACATCCCAATGTCCTCACTGTAGATCCGTGTCAGGTGGATCAGTGAGTCGATGTCTCGTTCACTCTTAGCATACAGCTTGATGTCATCCATGTAGAGGAGGTGGCTGATGGTGACTCCACTCTTGAACTTGTACCCATATCCAGACCTTGTGATTATCTGGCTGAGGGGGTTTAAGCCTATGCAGAACAGCAGTGGGGACAGTGCATCACCTTGGTATATGTCGCACTTGATGGCCACTTGTGCAAGCTGTCTTGAGTTCACTTCCGGTGTAGTCTTCCACAGTCCCATTGAGTGCTTGAGGAAGGTCCTTAGTGTCCTGTTGACTTTGTATAGTGCCAGGCATTCACAGATCCATGTGTGTGGCATTGAGTCATAGGCTTTCCTGTAGTCAATCCAGGCTGTGCTCAGATTGGTCTGCCTAGACCTTGAGTCTTGGGCGACTGCCCTATCTATGAGTAACTGGTGTTTTGAGCCTCTGGTGTTGTTCCCAATGCCCTTCTGAGCTGTGCTCATTACTGGCCCATATGGTCATGTAGCTTGGCAGCTATGATGCCTGATAGAACTTTCCATGTTGTGAGGAGGCAGGTTATTGGCCAGTAGTTGGATGGTGCTGTTCCTTTGTGAGGGTCTTTCATGATCAGCACTGTCCTTCCTTGTGTTAGCCAGCAGTTGGTTCATCTGTGCTGCTAGGCGTTCATGCACCGCTGTTAGTTTCTTTAGCCAGTAGGTGTGGATCATGTCCGGGCCAGGTGCTGTCCAGCTTTCATGTTCTTGACCCGCTGTTGGATGTCTGCTACTGTGATGGTGACTGGTTCCTGTTCTGGGAGATTGCTGTGGTCTGCTTTCAGGTCCTGCAGCCACTTTGCACTGGTGTTATGTGTCTTCTCTTTCTCCCATATGTTCTTCCAGTACTGTTCAGTTTCTGCTGCTGGTGGCTCAGCTGATACTCTGTGGTTGCACTGCAGTTGGGAGTATACTTTGGATAGTTCTTTGGAGAACAGGGCATTTATCTTCTTGGCCTCTGCTTCTCTAGTGTATCTCCTTAGCCTGGCAGCCAGTGCTGTGAGCCTTTGTTTAGCAGTCTCTAGGGCTTCAGATGGAGTCAGGCCCATATATTTTTTCAGTAACTGAGTCTTATCCCTAATCTCCACACGCTTCTGTAGTTCCACCAGCTGACTGACTTCTCTCCGAGTTGCCTTGATCTTAGCCTCCAATCTCATTTTCCAGGGTGGGTATGTACTGCTGTTCTTCTTGATCGTATAGCCAAGCATTTCCAGAATTACAGCGGCTGTACCATATACCAATTCATTGGTTTCAGTTATGGTGGTAGTAGGGATTGTCTGGAGGGCTCTGTTGGCATCTTCTAGCATACTATCTGATGGTATTTCTCCACTGAGCCTTGGTAATTGGACTCGAGGGTTGACTGTAGCTAGTTTATCCATGATCTTATGCCTCATATCAGCTGCTGTGCTCTGTAATGGAAGGGGTGGCAGTGACATTCCAGCTTCAGGTGTTGGCTGCACATCTGCTTGTTCTTCTAGGTCTGCTTGAGTCCGGGTTGTAATGTGGAGTTGGTCTATCTCAAGTTGTGAGAGCAGCTTCCTCTTCACTATATTGAAGCACTGGGTAACTAGTTGTTTCTCAGTTAGTGTGGATGTAGGCCTTCTGTCTATCCATAGTTCCCTCATACATTTCATATAACCCCTCTCATTAGGTCTGCTGTTGTAGTAGCATTCCATCAATTCCAAGTTCTCTTGTCTCGTCCATGTATGGTTTGTTCCAGTAGCCCACTTAACATCAGATTGTCCTGGTTCCCCAACATCTGACGCAGACCTGGTTAATCCGGGCGATGTCCGAGCCGGCATGACTCTCTTAGTTCATGTCACTCTCATATTTGAGGTAGGCAGGTAAAGCGTTAGGGGGTCTTTGCCCAAGGACCCCTACTGGTAAGGTAGGTACCAGCCGGGATTTGAACCCCAGTCTCCTGCATCAAAGGCGGTGTTCTAACCACTATGCTATCCAGCCGCTAATAATATATAAATATTCATATTTAACATACATACTAATATATATATATATTTGATTATTGTAATATGTAATTAAATGTATAAATATTTGAATGTATGTATGTATATGTATATGTACTGTATATGTGCGTGTGTATATATATATATATATATATATATATATATATATATATATATACACAAATATACATACATACAAATATTTATACATTTAATTACATATTACAATATATGTGTGTGTGTGTATGTGTGTATAGATCTATAATATAAGATACTAAAATTAGGAGAGAGTTTTCCTGCATAAAACAGTGGCAACTAAAAGAAACTTTGCGATACTCCTAGAGATGTTAGGGTTTTGATCTGACAATAAAAAGCAAATGAAATCCTCCTCGAAACAGGTGGCCATTCTCTTAGTAACTGGAGTTACAAGGATGGGGCACAAGTTGCTGGGGGAGGGATCTCCAAGGAACATGTGGGGTTGTGTTTCCTTCAGGGCACAGGAACAAATGGCGTCTGCCAAAGGGGTGTGGTTAACACCTTTCTTCAGTAACACGGAAGGCTGGGCATTAAACTGGCATAAGGAAAAAGCTCTACAGGGTGTTGGGAAGGTAATTTGCTGACATGGAGAGTTTCCTGTTTCTGTCCTGCCAGTACTGAATGCTTAAACCATCCTGCTCTACCCGGAGAGGTATTATCAAACAGGTGCTGTCTGATTGCAGCTCCAACTATTGATAAGCCCATGGCCAGGAGAGATGCACTTGAGAAGCCTCACTGGCCTAGATCTTTCTGAATTCTGGCTTTCCAGAAAGAGGGAAAGTTGTCAGGAAGGATCTTGCAAGCAGAGAGTCACTGGAAAAGTGAAACCTGAGTAGAGTTAGCATACACAGACCCTAGATTCCAGGGGATCATCACAGTTTCTAAATGAAATGCTACATTTGAAATGCAATAAGGTACTTGGGATCACACTTTCAGGAATCTGGAGTAGATAATATCTAAGGGCTTTAAATGATACTTAATGGCCATATAACATCTGGGAGATGGATTTTGCTTTAAAGGATTTTACGGCAGTAGGTATTTTCTGCTTCTTTTGGTGTAAAAGAAGCTAAATATAAGCACTGTCGTCCTTGTTGCGAATAGATTTAATAAGTTTCCACCAGATTCCAAGGAGTTTGAAAGATGAAACCTGGACTATATTATTATCTGCCATAAATGTTTGCAGCATCTATGTCCATTCAATAAAACCATGCTTTTAATTTTAGAGTAGGTTTTTGTGAGCCTTTCCTCCTTACATTCTACCAAAGATCAGCATCTCTTCTGCATGTGATGCCTTCCCTTTAGCCACAAATTCCAGCTCCAGACCGGCTGAAACTGCTCATAGCTCTCAAGCTGATTTAATTGAGGGTCCTATGGGAAATGTTCACCACCTGATCTACTCCAATAACTTCACCTTTTCTGGTCTGGCCCTCCACCAGTTATATCATGACTTGGGGCCTCCACTTTCCCTTTTCTCCAAACAGCTTTCATAGGGCTTCCAACCTCATGTTCTTCCACCGGTGAAGTTCATCTGGGTTGCCTCCAGCACATATCTAAAATTAGATCATTCTGTGTCTTTTGCTTTTTTAAGGCTTTTGGGTTCTGATCCAGGACTCCTCCATTTTCCAGAGAAACTAGTCTGGAAGATCTTGAGGGGGCTCCCTTGCTGATCTAATCTCATGTTGGTGTTTGTGTGTGTGTGTGTGTGTGTTTTAACTTTTTAATATGATTGTGTTTGACATGTTTGTTGTTTTAAATTTTTGCTGTATGCTGCCCAGAGTCACTTCTTGTGAGATGGCTGGACATACAAATTTGGTAAATAAACAAACAAACTCTTTAAACAGACTTTTTGCTCTCCATTGACTATGAAGCCCTGCCAGCCACCCTCCATAGTTCTAACTCCTCCACTTCTTGAGAAGATCAACTCTCCTCGGTGCTGTTCTTGCTCCCCCCTTTCTGACACTGCCATCTTCCAAAGAATTGTTCATTTTCTCTGATCTCTCTCACATCTGCCACAATCTATATTCTAGCTACACCTTCCAGAGTTCTCTCTCCTCACATCCCAAGACAAGTCTTTTTAAACCAAAAGGGTGGGTCTGTTGTTTTTGTTCAGGCAAATTTCTCTTCTTCCCCCCTCTTTTCTTGAGGCTAGGATTCCAAAATAACTAAACTTTTGTTCTCTATAGTGAAGAGGGAGGGTCTGTTAGTCATCCACTGGCCTATGTGTAACCCGGCATGTTTTATTTCAGAAGCAAAGGCATTGATTCCCTGTCTGGGAAAGATCTGTATATTGGGGATCTGGAAATGGAATGGTTGAAGGGCTGCTTGCAGCAGATGGAATGAATGGAGCTTTCCTATTCACTACACTTTTGATTATGTGAGTTGTGATCCATGAAAACTTATCCCATAAGACAAAAGTTGGCAACCTTTTTGAGTTGGCTAGGTATATTTTGAACTTTGAGAGTCAATCTTGGGCAGTCTCACAAAATGGCTCCCATATTGGTCATATCCCATTGGTCAGACATGTCATAAAACATCATTTTAGCAGAATATATATATGTATGATAAGTATATGTATATGTATGTATATACTGTATGCATATACATATGTATATACCATACATCTTAATACTCTTTGTTTCTTCACCATGGTTCCTTACCACCCCAACTTACCATGGTCTTTTTTTCTAGGCAACTGAGCTGTAGTACAAGCCACATACTGTTTTAAATTGTATTTATTTATTTGCACAATTTAGAGACTGCCTGACTCCAAATGATTCTGGATGAATTACACTTAAAAAAACCAAGGGACTATAAAATCAGAGGTACAGATCATGTGCTTCCAGAAGACAAACCATACATAACAAACCAAACAACCTATCTTCCTTCAGTGGTGTTTCATGCATCTCTTTGTATGTTTCATCTCCTGGAGCTCCTCAGAGAACTAAAGTGCACAGCAGGTGGCTGCACAGAGAGAGGTTGCATAGGGGTAATGTGTTCCAAAGCATCTATCACCCACCCATTCCAGCTGCGACTAAGGTCTTATCCAAACTGCCCACCAGATCCACAGAAAAAAAAATTCAAGCTCCCACTGGAACTCAATAGGGTCCATAAGTCACCTCAGATGGGTTGATCTAATTAGGCCTTATTTCCCTGTGAGATGAGGTGACACCTGCAATCCAAAAAGCATTCAAAGAGTGTTCTGACTATGGCAATGGACTGATAGTAAAGTCCTCCACTCCCAGATCATGTCACACCTGCTCTGAGACAAAAAACAGATCCAAAGTGTGACCACTGGTTTGTGTTGGGCCTTCAATGACTTGGAAAAGTCCATAGCTGCCATTGATTGATTAATTGATTAATTATCTCCAACAAGTTGGTGTTGACATATCATCAGTCATTTTATATTTTTTATCCATGTGGGTTTTTTGGTAAAAATGCAGGAGTGGTTTACAATTGCTTTCTTCTGCTCAGTATGAACTGATGCCTTTGCCATTGTCACTAAAGTGACTGTCCACTTCCATGGTCTCCATGAACTCCTACGCTGCCCTAGACTCAACATTGCCTAATGGCAAATTGAAATTCCTAAGGACTAACAGCCTTGGGGTCTCTATAGCCAGCAATGGAATCCAGCAGGTCAGACAAGGACAACGCTTTTCAGCCAGGAGGGTGGTACAATAGCAACAATCCCAACTATTCCCTACAGTCCAACTTCAACAAGAGGGACTCACATCCAGTTATTTGTGGTGCAGAGCTTCTGAGAACCCTCAACAACTCATAGATGACAATAGCCACCCCACCCTCCCCTGAGGTTGTATTTGATGCCAAACCCAAATCTAGGAAGACACATTTTCAGAAGGGGAACTCCTCCCTTCCAGGACTATGCAGGCCTCAGTTATACATGTCAGTTTGACCACCTTTTCCACAATTAAATTGTGAATGAGGGCAGATTTGTTAGAGACTGACCTAGCATTCAGGGGGAGTCCAAGGCCACCAAGAATCTAATAACCTGACATACAGGGTGAATACTGAAGACTGGATGTCAGGACTATTATCGAGTAGCATTCCCAGTGCCCTGACTGCATCCCGCCCTCATATTCCTGCTACTCCTTCCCCTGTCCCTCATGGTCTTGATCTCCCTATCTGCCCTCTGTCCTCCCCCCAGTTTCCTCTCATTCCTAGTTGCCCCCCAGGCCAAGGCACTCATATCCCACATTTCTTCCTCATACTCACCCTGCTCCTCTCATCACTCACTTTATTGTTTAAAAATGCCTATGAAGGGCCCAGAGACATTTCTATAAATAAAAATTATGCTAAACGCTTTTAAACATCAACTTTCCATCTGTTTGGATAGATACAGGTTAAGTGTTAACATGTTAAGAAATTAAAATAACTAAAAATACATTTTAGGTCAGATGACCTATGTTTGTAGGCACATTTATGCCTTTGGACATTGGGTGCCATACTAAATTTAATATGCCCCAAGTCTTAAATTTAGCATCTAAATTGGTTGGCATCTAGCTACTGGTTTAGTAACACATACTGCTGATGCTATTATGCAGGAATTATTTGGGGAATATTTCTTCTACATTTTTCACTGCAGAGAGTGCAAACATTACTGATATTATTCTTGAGATTATAATCTTAGGCAATTTTGGGAAAATAATTCATACAAACAATCTACTTTTCTTCAGAGTCAGTCTTTTTTCTTTATCTGAAATAATAATGCTGATCTATCTTGCAAGGGTTTGAAGTATTGTAATTATTATTGAGTTAATGTATATGAAGTTTTGTCAATCATGTAGGAAGAACAAACACTCTGAAATACAAGCTTTTATTATTTTAAGGACACTGATGATGGGATATCCTGTTTTTATTTTTTTGCTTGCACTTAGATTGTGATTTTCAACTAATTACCAATTATTATATGATTGAAACTTAAGAAGTAACAGATCAACTATTCTCTAAGGGTTCATATAAATAATGGATAGAAGCCTTTGCCTCCTAGATGTGCCATCTCTATTTTGTTCCATAATGTGCTTCACAAGCTTAATCTTAATTCATCTGACCATAAGTGTTGTTGACATCTCTTAGATGCACTGTTTGGTGGTGCCAGACAAGGACAGGATGGGCTTATTGTGAACACACACTCAGCACGTTTCTCATCTCTCTTTTACTGAAGCAAGTAAGTGTGAACTAAAACAAGATCTATGGTGTACCCTACTGGCCAATAATTTTTTTCATATATGTACAGTTGAGCTTTCTGGACATCTTACCTTCATGAAAACCTTTTCTTAGTACAGCAAAACAAAAAGTACCTCTATCATTTGTCATTTCCTGGATATCCACCATTACCTCAGGTTTCAGCAGTGGTAGAAAAATTGCTAGGTGTTTGTGGCAGAAGGAGCAGGCTTATGCAGATCTGAGAGACTGACAGTCTCCAAAACAGAGATAGCAATTTGCAAAGCAAAAGGAGGAGTTAAGTTAAACAGAATAGGATAGGACCAATAGAAAGGAAGGAGGACAGGTAATTGGCAAGTGTGATGGCCAAGCTGATCCTGTCAGAACAGCAACAGTTGCTCAAAATGAATATTCAGACTTGCAGAACAACTTGTAAAATGCTTACTTGCCCATAATTATGTCACCCTTCATGCAAGGATCAGACAACCAAATCTGGGCTGCAAAAATCCAGATACAGAAAACTCTAAACCACTGCTGCCATCTAGTGGTCATCTGTAGTTTTGCAGCTCAGATCTTATAAGGAATTTGCTCATGTGATCAGCTCCCTTCACAGTGCTTGGTTTCAGGGTTGTTAGTTCAAGCACTCTGATACCTGACTGCAGTTGCATTCTCAATGGTAGTTGAAGCTAAGCCAAATTTAGTTGCCAGTGTGAACTAGAAAGGAGGTGCAGTCATGGCAAACCCAGCTAGTTGATATTCTTGACCCAGTTGCTGCATCCTTTGAGCAATAGCTTTAGCCAGTTTATTCATTTGTGCATCAACCTTATTCTGATGTTGAAAAAGGGCATTGGCAACCTGTTTGGCAGTCAACAATGTTGATTGAGGGCTGGTTGCCATAATCTCAGTCAAGAATATGACTCCTGTTTAAGGGGAGTAGAAGAACTTTGAAATTAATATCATATTCTTTACCAACTTTATCAAAAGCAAACATCTCACTTAGTATTCTTTAACAAAATTTATTAAAAGGGGGGGGAGGATAGATTACTGGCATTTCAACAATTAGATCACTTTCATTTGAACACCTAATTTATCTTTTAACATGTTAGGGTTGAGACATCTTCAATATCTTTCAAGCTCTCTCACCTCCCTCTGAACCAGCAGACTGCCTGCCCATTTCTGACACAACTGCAGGCGTATGCTAATATTTCCCCAACTTACCTAAATCCTATCAGGCTGTAAACATATCATTACATTATAACAATGAAGCTCAGCTAATATATATCTCAAATAACAAAAGATACCATCAAATATGGTTAACAAACAGTATTGAAGAAACAATTAGGGCTAAAGGTTTCCTTCAAAGAATACATTTCTAACCTGCACTGTTTTTGGTCACATCTGCTTCTACATGACCTAATGAACAACACTTCACCAAGGTTGTCTGTCCGTAACTCCCTCTTTGAGTTCTTGTAAGGTCATGCTTGTGATTATCAGTATCTGTATCTAGCTATCTTGTCTTCTGCTGATCTCTTTTTCTATTGCCTTTCACTTTTTCAAGCATCAGGGTCTTCTCAAAAATCTTTTGCTTCCACATTATGTGTTAAAAATATCTAAGCTTTAACTTCATCACTATTGCTTCCAGTGAGTAGTCTGGTTTTACCTCATCTAGTACTGAATAATTTGTTCTTCTTATTGTCCAAAGTATTCTTAATAACTTGTCCCAGATCACAGTTCAAAGGCAACACATTTTTTTCATTCAACCTTTCCAAAGATTCAAGTTTTCATAATCATGCATTGCAGCTGAAAAATCATGGCCTTGACAGACATGGTTATAGATAGAAGAAGGACAGGGTTTGATTCTGCGATCATAACACCTCCTGCAAATAATGATGACAGTATACAATTTTGATGTAATCCTTTCCCAATTTTGAACCAATTAGTTGTTCCATGTTCGCAATCAGTATGCAGTTTCTTCAATATGCAAATAAAATGGTGCAATACACCCACATTTTAAGTGCTGTCCAGAAATTGCTGTAGCTTATGAACTCGAAAGCAATCAATAAGGCAAAATCAAATGTCTTTTTGGAACTATCTTGCCATTACCCATTGGATATTTGCAGTATGATTCCAAGTACCTCTGAATCTAGCTTGTAGTACTCTTTCCATATATTCTTCTAGTCTGGATTGCAAAATCTTTGAGCATTATTTTATCAGCATGTGAATTAAGTGCAACAGTTTAGTAATTCAATATTTTATAATACTGCCTTTTTTGGTACTGAAATACAGATTGAGCTTTTTCGGTCATTTGATCACCGTGATGTTTTTCATTTCTGCTTGCAGATTGCAAGCAACAGTTTAACAGCATCATCTTGTAAGATTTTAAACAAGAGGGAATAAAATATACATTCATTTACAGTTTTACAAGTTCCTGCTTATATTGCTGACTGAACCAAATGACTTGATTTCCTCTTAGATATCCATAATATGGTATTTTTCTTAATGATAAAGACAGGGAAATTGTTTTGCACATATCCTTCACCTGTCCATTCCTGCCCATATTTATAAATGCTGCTATTGAAACCCAGGGCCATTCCTGCCATCAGAAAGGCAAGAGCTTCAAGGCAGCTTTGTAGCTCAAGACACAGACTGGCATCTTTTCTCACGGCTGCTGCTATACAGTCAAGATCCCATAACACTTTCAGCAATGTAACAGCAACCAATTCAGGACTTGTCTTAAAAAATACAAGAGTGAGAGAAAAAAATTAAATATGATGTGCACTGATGACGAGTGCATGCAGGATGTGGGGAAACTCTCCTGCTGTATTGTTTTTCTTCAGCTAATCATATATATTATAGTATGTTCCCATCTCATCCACTCTCTGATACAATGTAGGGAACTACAATTAGGAATAAATTCCATATTGCTGCCAAAAAAAGTATATAGAAATTGTCCATGAAGTGACTGGATATTCAGTTTGAAAAGACTTTACTTTCCTGTTCTCACAGGAGGAGGGGAAAAAAACATTATCTGGGCTCATTTATCAGGGTTGGTTTGGCAGAAGAGAGCAAGTCCTGAAAATTCTTCAAATCAGGAATAGGATAGGATTTTTATTGTACTCTTCGTCATCTCAGCTGGCAAGGAAAGCATTGACAATCTAGCATCAGCATCATTTGGGATTCCCAAGTAAGTTGCAGGGTAGAAAAACATCCTCTTAATAGTACATTCCTGGCACATGTGATTCACTTCCTTGTTTGTGTGCAAGCTCACTTCTCTTATTTCCATAAGGACCATAGCTACCAGTGCTCAAACCAACACTTAGACAACCCTCTGTTTTATTTATATATATATATATATATATATATATATACACACACACATACATACATACACACACACACACACATACATATACATACGCACATGTACACACACACACACGTACATACATACATACATACTCCACCCCCAAAGAGGATAAGTTCCAAATAGATCACCATCCTCTTGGCCTTCCTTTTCTGCAGATCTCCAGGAGTTTAGGAAGCAGCTTTTCACCAACTGGTTCTATTGTGGGATGGGAAACAAAGGCTAAAGACCTGGATTTAAGCTTAATAACAAGAAGTGCCTTCATGCAGAAAACCACCACAGAAAGAATGCCCTCTGATATGCACCAAAGGGGGAAGGGAGAGAAAAATCTTTCAAAATAACTAATTAAAGTTGTTTTAGCCTCTCTCACACGCTTCTAAGGGCACCTAATCTCACAGGGGCAGTGGCATATGGAACAATGGTCCCCCAACCCCCCATTCCTCTGTGCCCCCAACCACTGTCTCAGAGGTTTTAAAACAAGAGCCACTTTAAGTTAATGAGCTCTCAGATGAAGAGAATAAGTCTCTAATGAACGCTGATGGTCACACATTCCCTGATTCAGTGAATAGGATCCTGCCAAATCCATGACTGTCAGAAAGTTTCATTCATAAAATCCACATGCCAGAAAAGTAGGAAGGTTGCAGGGGTGGGGAACTGTGGATTGTGAGGATAGGTGGTGTCAGCATGGAATGAGTTGATGAAGAAGCAGCATATCCACATGATCAGCAGTAGCCAAACCCCAGGATTCTTGGGTTCCACTCCTTGTTCTTTTGTCCAGTGGCCAATTAGGAATAATCCCCCCATCCCCACCATCAACAATTGTTGGAATAATCAGTAAGTATTTGAGTTATGTGTTTCCTGTATAATGCCAAAGATGGTGACAGTGGAAAGGAAGGGTAAGGAAGAATATGAGGACTATCCCCTAAGAAATAAATGTGGGGATTCTATAGTTTACCAACAAATGACTTCAAGAGGAATAGAAGCCAATTTTTTAGGGATTTCAGAAGATAAAAGAGGGAACTCTGACATAGCACAATCCATGTCAGACTAAAAATGAAGAGCTCTTAAAATGGTTCCAAAATAGCTTGAATTAATGCTGAGCTGAACATTCTCACATAAGAACTCTGCTGCCTTCACAGAACAGCAATATCTTTGGGTTGTCTTAGAAAAAGCAGAGCCTTAAGCAGATTATTAAACCACACATTTGTGAGTGGTTGAACAGGAATACAAGAAGACTCAGCAGCGGTTTATCAGACACTGGTCATTCCAGAGATGGAAGTCCTATAGATGCTACTTTGCTGTTCTGGCCTGCTACATCAGTAACCCAGCAGATATAACTGGGAGAGAGGAGCCCACCCTCCTCTCCCAGCCAGGCATGTGCAATGCATGCCAGGCCAGTATTTTCATTCAAGATTAAGTCTTGGTAACAGATTTTCCCAGCAAGAGACATGGCATTAAAAAGTAGATCTGTCAAGTTAGAAGTTATTACTTCACCTTTTGGATTTTATGCTCAATCTAATGGTATATAAATTATCACATCACTCTAATTAACATTAGAGTAATATGTTGGGGAAGGTTTTAGCAGCATGCAAATACCTGAGAAAGTTCTTTGGAAAAAATGAATGAGAAAAGAGAACTAGATCATTCAAACTAGAACAAGGAATGGGGAAACAGAGGTTTAAATTCCTGTTCAATGGTGGAGCTCACTGAATTAAACTGGCCAGCCACTATCTTTCTGTAACCTACCCCATAGTTGTTTAGAAGGTAAAATAGAAAAGGAAGAACCATGTGCATTACCTTGACTTCCTTTACATTTAAAGAAAATATTTAAATGTATTAAATAAATAATATGGATTGCTATTGACCAAAATGCAGCAGAAATATGTAAATTGCATGACACAAGAAAAGGACAGAGCATTATATGCTTTTGGAAATATATTAGGTATGTAGGCCTGAAGAATGAGCATGAAATTGAGCAAACTCAGGGAGGCAGTGAAAGATAGGAAGGCCTGGCGCAATATGGTTCATGGGGAAGAATGGATAGAAGTGACAGCAGAGAAAGAGAAAAAATGTATAACAGAGAAGTGGTATGAAATGGAGGAAATGACTGGTGAGAATGAAGATTTGCTATGCCGTACATCCTTTTTATTCAGCAAATGAAAAGGAATTGTGATTTTAGCTGTGTGTTTTAAGAGCTCTTGTTCAATTCAAGAGATTCTTCTTTATAGAAGCAAGCGCTCTTAAGTGCTCAGAGGAGACAAAGAGCTGTTTATTTGGATGGAGTGTGCTTCGGACAAGATGTCCTGGCGCCTGCAGTAGTTCTTAATGTCAAGTGCCTCTTAAATCAACCATAGTTTTGACAGAACCGCCAGCAAAGGATCAACATGGTTTAGGGATCAGACAAACATGTGTATGTCTCTTTGCATTGATAAATGCACTTAAAATCCTTCCATTCTGATGCAGAGATTAAATATCCACAGAACATTCAGTATCTAGTATATATTTGTCTATACAGTATATGATATCCAATAGGGTTGACATCAAGACAAATGACAGTCAACAGGATGTGATACTTGTTTAGCAACCGGCAATATCTGATATGTGATAACTGATGGTATTCAGTGATTGACTTTGGGCATCTTATATTTATTTATTTATTTTATTTATTATCAAACTTGTATGCCGCCCATCTCCCCCAACGGGTGACTCTGGGCAGCTCACAATAATAAAAAAGGAAAAAAACACGAGTCCCTCCAACGATGTCCAACTTCATATCCAACTTCGTTTTGATTATTTAAAACAATGGAATTTTGGAATTGATTTTCATAATTAGTAGTATGTTCTCATTTGCTCTCTTTTTATTTATAGAAATTACTTACATTATTTGATAATAAGATAATCAATATTATTTGTTCATCTTCTATATTTAATATTAAACTTCCATTGTATTAAACCATTTTTAGGATATCGGGAGCTGTGTACCAGTAATGGAGTATACGCATATGCACCCATCTGACCAGGACATTGTGATACTTGAAATGGTTCCTTCAAGGCACTGCCAGCTCTTCAATCCTTAAATTATTTTGTCCAGCAGCCTCTTTTTTCAAGGGGCAAGGCAAGGGGTAGATAAAACCAGCTGTGATGCTAACTAAAAGTACCAATCTCCTTTGCAGTAGCAGTACAATTTATTTATTTATTTATTTATTTTTATTTAATTTGTATAGCTGCTCATGTTACATATGTGACTCAACCATATTAAAAGTACTATTAAAAACCCAATGAAACACAAAACATAATCATAATTAGCAGTAAATACAATCAATACTTCCGATTCAGTACAACCATCAGAGAGGCTCACCACTACCACCAGACCTCACGTAGCCCTTGCCTTTTGTATCAGAAGACAAAGGAAGCCTGAAGATGGTGGTACCAGGGAACAGAAGGCTTTAAGTAGGGAGAGGAGAGACCTGGCAAGCTGAGGTTCTCCGTCCCTGATAGAAATAGCAAGATCAACACCCAAAATATATGCAAAGTATCAGGGAATTCCACTTGAATCCTGGAAGTGTTTGGCATCATAGCATCACAAAATTGGAAAGGACCTTAAAGGTTATCTAGTCCAACTCACTGCTCAGAGTAGGATCTGCTCCAGCAGGGTTTTTCAGACTTTTTCAGGCTAAGGAACATGTTCCTTTTTTTCTTTTTTTAATTCCTGGAATCCTGATCAAGAGGCAAAATTCTAGTGATAGAAAATTGGCTGCATGGGAGTGAACATTATATATATATATATCATCAAGTTCCATTATAATATCATCAAGTTCCAATGGGACCTTAGGGCTCCATGGAACACAGTGTGAAAAAACCTTGCACTACAGCATCTCTGACAGATGATTATCCAGCTTTTGTTTGGATATGGGGATGACTATCCAGCTTCAGGAAAAATTAACTCACCAGTACACGTGTAGCCTATTCAACAGGCTGAGAGAACGTACAGTCAGGAAATTCTTTTCAATGTCTACTCTGAAGCTACCTCTTGTAGTTTTAACCCACTGGTTTTGATCTTGCTTTCTGGGGCAACAGAAAATAAGTCCACTCCATGATCACTGTGACATCCCTTCAGATATTTGAAGACTGCTATCTTATCTCCACCAAGCTCATCTGGATACATCAGCTAAGCATATCCAGATCCTTGAACTGGTTCTCCAGAGCCCTCACCTTCTTGGCAGCCCTTCTCTGAACTTGCTCCAATTTTTCACTGTGCTTTTTGAACTATGGTGCCTAGAACAGTATTTGAGGTGGGATCTGATCAGGGCAGAGTAGAGTGGGACAATTGCTTCCTAGAGCTTGACAGTAATCTGCCAACATACACCACATTTATGCAATAAGTAGTTGATAACTTTATAGCTCTTTAAAACAATCCTTGTTGCTCAACAACCATATTTCACTGAATGTTTAAATACTTCAGTTTCTTTAAAAATATAATGTAGAATTGTTGCAATGATAAATGCAGTAGATAGACAAACAATAAAATAACTGCATCTGAGGTACACTCACTGACCACAAAGTAGTGATGAGAATGGGGAGACATAAAATCCAGGGCAATCATCAATCAGAAGGAAAATGCAATTAGCCTGATTCAATGATATGAATCAGGTAGAGAAAAGACATTTTCTGATCAGCTGCCAAATAATGAGTAAGAAAGTTGTCAGATGAAATTTCATGAAAATTTATGGGAGAAAAGGGGAAAACACAAAGAAGGAATAGCTAGTATCACATTCTATGATACATTTCTTGAATGCAATCATTCAAGAAAGATTGACTGCAATAAAATAATTCTTACATAGAACATTTGCAGTCTAAGTTGTACTTTAAGTTGTTAGGAATCATGTTCTGTTTAAAGCAATAACTGCAGCACTAAATGCTCTTGAACATGAAGTGGAAATATACAGTACATCTCAAAAAGTCAAGAATAACTGATTAGGTAAATGTACATGCAGTATTAGAAGGGAAGGAGTAAGGACAGGTGACCAATCTTCATTTATCCAGAAATATTCTCATAATGATTAATAATAAGCACCTAACCAAGAGACTGCCTAAATTCTCAAATTCTAGATTTCCAACCCTTACAGTCTATGATTCTATGGAAGCATGTAAGAGAAGTGGGGTTGCCATTAGTTGGAGATGCTGTAATGGTGGGTTTCTGCACTGGCCAGGCAACAATTTTCTTCAAGGCCCTTCCAACCTATTATGTGATTCTATTATTTCCATTTCAACTCTAGTATCTTCCATCAATATAATTAATTTTTGAGTTTTATGTTTGGAGCTAAATAAGGTGATTGGCATGCTGTTAAAGCAAACAGAAAGGCAGAATGTCTGTCATGTTTTTAATAAGACTAATGCTCCTCACTCAGCAACTGAGATTTTGGTCCTGAGATTGGTCCTTTTTCCTTTTGCCGCTTCCATTCTATTTATGTCTGCAACTCTTATCTCTATCTTTTATTGGTGTAGGTAGCCATCCTAATGTAGCTTAGATGATAACCATTATCAGTCAAATAAATATAAATACAATAAGAATTAGCAAGAATATCTAACAAATCTGAAGCAGTAGCTTTATGGCCAGACAAAACCTAGTGTTTCAGACCTGAACTTCAGATGCGACAGAAGTCTATGTAGGAAACTAGCATATGTAGGAAGGTAGACTCAGACTTATTTTGTAGATCTGAAGTTATTTTTGGCACTGATGCAGATTCCCAAAGCTTAATCTGCCAGTTCTCTAATGAAGGAATTGACTGTAGTTTTCAGTGAGTAGTGAAGAGTATCCTAGCAGCAATTTTATATGAAGACACATATACTTTGTAGGAATGTAAGGCTTGAGTAGATTTAAAAGAAAAACACCTAAAACAAAAAGTCAATGTTTAAAATTTACTTCAGTCTTTGATTAATCATATTCCAGAATTGCTAAAATTTATGATATTGCCACCAGATAGGGAAAAATTATCTAAACTTCTTATGGCATTGCCAGTAGTGTTTTTTTTTAAATATCCATTTTGGCAATCAACACCTACCAAAAAAAAAAAATCTTATACCAAGTTCATCTATGTGTAGTATTCACAGAGAATTTCATTTTTGCCTTCCCTTGATGTTCCCATTGCTGCCTATCAATTGTCTTGTTTAAATTCTGCATCTAACAGATGTTCTGATTTTTGTGTTATTAGCATTTCAAATTCAGTCAAATCTCTAAGAATGGTATCTTGTTTTTGTAGCTTCCTTTGAACCATATTTCAAGATACTGAAACCAGTGAGGCATTTCTGATCATTCCAAAGAAAGAGTCTCAAAAAATTCCATATTTATTTTATTAAAAAATTGTTTGTTTTATTAAAGGTTAAATCTTGCAATCTGAATGAAGTATAATCTCTCCACTAATAAAAATTTAGGATATTTGCCTTTATGGAAATAAATAATTAATATTGAAGGAAGAGGTTATAAACATGGATTTCTCCTTTTTTTATATTTATCCTATACTTTTAATAAATTATTTATAATAGAATGGTCTCTTATGCACTAAAGACTTCTATTTGTATCACACCAGAGATAGTTCTTTACCACTGCTCAGAGCAAAGATGTTGTCTCCCTCGGCTCCTGGCCCTCACGCCTGCAGGAGACTGCTGTTTTATGGTCTCCTCACAAGGAGCTGCCATTAAGAGCACTCATGAGTGATCTCCCGCTCTCTCCTTTTCCAGAGAGTTTCAAAGGATCAATCTATTCACCAATCTTTCATTCTTCACAGGGGCCATTGTCTCTGCTCATTTGTGGAAATGTCTTCAGTCAGCCATGACTCACAGCGGAAACCAATAGTGGTTCTGAAATATAATTCTGAATATAATTATAATTTTAAATATATTTATATTTATATAATTATATATAATTATATCTGAAATATAATTCTTCTTAGTGAACACATGAATAAATCAAAGTGTAAAGTGTATTTAATGTGTGAGCCCATAATACACACCAAAATAAAGTATTGTTATTGTGGGTGAAATTAGAGACACTAGAAAAGTCATGTGGTTTTGACAACCTGCAGCACTACTCCAATATTTTTAAGTCCAAGGTTATTCTACAATTATACATGGTAACAAAGTTTAAAAAGTAAGAAATCACTGCGTGTATTGTATACCTGAACCTTTGTTTCTCTCTCTCTTTTTTTAAATGCCTTAAAAAACAACACTTTCTTGTCTATTCATTTTTTTCCTTTGGACAGTTAAACAATATATCATTTGCTGTCCCTATTTGGGTGGATATCTTTGGATGATGATCATGATGATCATGATCATGATGATGATTCTCTTGAACTTGCTTTTTTCCCATCTTTGTTTCTTTTCACAGAAAACCTATTAAAATGACTTTCTCTACTGCATTTTAAAATCATTATACTGGAGGTCCCCTTAGTTTTTGAACTAGAACTGAAGAGTTTAAAAATGCTAATGAGCTCAAATCAAAGAGGAATCCAAAGCTTTCATCCCGTGGTTGTTCAAGGGAGTAATTTCCCTACATATAGGAATTGTTTTGCTGTTAACATTTGAATTTACCCTATAGCTGGCTGGCTCAATGAATGGACCTCGCTAGTAACAACATGGCCTAGGGGGACATCCAGTGTTCAGATAGAGCAATGCCCTTCCTTGGAAAGTATTAGTAGCAAAAATAATACTGCAGTGCCAAGGGGGGAAGCCTTATATTAAATGAAAATTTTAGTCACATTCCCCATCTCTCTCTCTCTCTCTCTCTCTCACACACACACACACACACACAATTTGTATCATTAGCAGTTGTTCACACACTCTGTAAAAAGTGCAAAGCCATTCAAAGACAGACCAGAAGAAAGAGAGTAGGCAATCAAACAAATTTGCCTTCTTCCTAATGTACTCTGTTAATAGGTGGCATATCTATCCACACAGAATCACAGAAGGTGTGAACTGAAGGTCATATAATTTAACCTGCTACTCAGTGCAGAAATCCATTAAAACGTTCCTGAAGGGTACTCTGTTCCCTTTTGAAAAGCTGTTCTAGACAGGCTGTTCTACTGCTTAACAGCCCCTTCTGATCAAAATATCTCCCCCAAGATTCAGCCTCAATCTGCTTTCTTTTAATTTCAACCTGTTGGTCCTTCTTCTGCTATTAATTTAAACAGGTCTAGCCCTTCTTGCACATTACAGCTTTTTATATATTTGTTCAACTGCTTTCAGATCCCTCCTCAATCTTCTCTTTTGTACATATTTTCAATGAAATTGCAGAAACATGTCAGAAAATATTCTGAATGCCTGGGTAATATGAATGTTCTGCATCTTCAACCAGCATCCCCTATGTTATCATGTGGCCCCAGAAGTATCACCTCATTTACTAATCAGGAGTACCTGTAGATAACCTGGAGCCCTTCAAATGATTTGACTAAAAATCACAAAATCTGTTACCATTAGCCATGCTGGGGTTAATGACAGCTGAAGTGCAAAAGACCAGAAGTGCATCAGATTGCCAATGCCTATCCTACATGATCCCTGATTGGCTGGTCACACTGTGATTAAACTATTTCAAGTGAAACACTCCAACAGCAGCAAAGGAAGGGAAGGAAAAAAAAAAAAAAAAAGCTGAAGGCAGAGTTATTGTTGACATTGGCCGAAAACCTCAAGTCTTTCATCCAAAATTTATTTTCACACATACTGAAGTACAGTATAGCACTAGTAATATGATGGGAACTTGACCAGAATCTTTATATAAAATCCATAATCTCAAAAATATTGACTGGATAAAATGTTGGAAAGAAAGGAACATCAGGCATTAAAACAATTACTGCCATGGTGGAAATCTAATATTTACAACAGCATCAGGACTGCGTGCTTCATTAGAAAGAGCAGTCCTGGCTACTGTAATCTTTGGTCACCATATTCCATACTCCGTTTTCTTTACTGCGAAGAAACTGGAGGCAATGGGCTCTTTCCGTATTTTTTTTCAGCCTCCAAGTTGGCCTTAACTATTATTAACTAACACCTCATGTTGCAGAACAGGCAGAAGGCTGGAGGCCTCAAACCCATTCGTCCCAGACACCCTCTGAGTCCCACACCCTTGCTCTGCCTTCTACTTTGGGTTAGTACCTTAGTAATTCCTGTCTACACCACCTACCTTCCACAGAGCACCTCACTTTGCATCCTGTGTCTAACTCCCATACAGGAGAGAGAGAGGGCTCTCATAGTCTTTTTTGGTGACTAAAAGGGAAAATGGAAACGATAAAATAATTTCTACGATGCAGCAATGTAGCATAGAGACATGTGGCTAGAGGGTTCAGCCTTTATCTCCCCTCCCTCTATGGGAGATAAACCAGTCTCACAGAAGAGAAAATCAAATTTTATTGGAAAAAGAAAGTTAAGCTATATGAACCCATGTTATTTTGCATTAAATAATAAAAGGCAAATATTCAATGTTTAAAAAAAAGATAATTTACATAGTTGCCTAATGTCACAGGGAAACAACAGTTTATTACTTGATTAAAAAGAGAACTGTACATAAAAAAGTTGGTAATGCTCCTGCTAGACCACAAGACGGTGATGGCCAGCTACAATCAAAAGCTCCCAGCTCAAGATCTCATAGAGCACAAGAAGATTGTAAGGAAAAATTATCATCTAAATTTACTAACAGCAAAATCAAAAACACAATTCCTAATCAGGTACAAAGAAATAAAAGACTTTAGCACAACACTGTAAAAGACTAAACTTAATGCAGCATTTCTAGCTTAGAGTTTTTACATATCTTTTCAGAGATAGTCTTTTCCCAAAAGAGATACTCCCTTTGCTTCAATTATTCCCAGACTTTGCACTTCCTGGAGATTCCAATAAGCTTATTCAGGAGCTTATTGAGGAGAAAGCTGGCACCCAGTCCCTTCCCCAGCCTTGGTCTTGAACTTCTGCCTTTGTGTTTTCGAATAAAACATTAAAGCTGAATCATTATCCTTGATTCATTACATTTATTTGATCAATGATTTTCTCAGTTCTTGATGTAAAAATAATGTCCTCAGGAGATACTGTTCGAGATTGCACCGTCTTTTTGCACCTGTGAGTTTTTTAACCATTAGGCATATAGCAAGAGATAGATAAGGGGAAGAGTCTTCACAAGGATTATGACAAAATGTTATCTGGTTTTTTGGGGGGGTGGTCTGGGGAAGAGAACTGAATTCTGATGAGACCTAGCCTAGATTGAAATATATTAATATTATATATCAGACACTTGCATTCTAACCTTGCAGAAGTTGAAGCAATCCAAGATATCTAAAAGCAATAGAGATGAAAGAAGTCCAGAGATTTTAGGAAATAGTAAACTACCTGGCAAACTATTGCAAAGATCTTGCCAAACCATGCCAACTGGTTGCACAAGAAAGTTGAGTGGTAATAGTAAAAAGGAAAAAAAAATCATTTGATTTAATTAAGGACACAATTCAAATTATATAGTATTATGTCCGGGACAGCAAATTGTGTTACAGATTGACACTTCAAAGACAGGATTAAAGGTTGCCTTGCTTTTATAACAGCAACCTATCTTATATTCCAGTATAGTATTAAGCTAGAATTAAATGAAATTATGCATAAATTGAAAAAGAACCATGGCTGAACATTGTTTGGCGTGGAAAGCTTCCATCAGCTTACATGTGGCCAGACATTATAAATCTACTAACAATGTGAGCATCTAGAACCATTATGTGAAAATCATTCTTGAGTCCCACCTGCTGAGGCTTTGATCTGGTATTTGACATTGGCTGCTATACTTACAAGTAAACTTAAACATCACTTGCTATGAAAGAGTTGATTTTCAGATAATGGTCTGCAATTCTTACTAGCAGAGTTCAAGATCTTCTAGACATTGTGGGAATCTTAGCATCATTGCAGGCAATAAGAAAGGAGAGTTAGTTGTCAAGATATCAGCCCTTTGGGTTAGACAAGATCAGGAAACAGCTCCATTGGAAGACTAGAACTATGCTTTATTATTACTTTATTATCCAGTAACAGAATCTTGCGAGTCTGATTTTGCTTTACCTCTCCTCCCCCATATATCCCATAGAATCAGGGAGAAGCCTGTCTGAGTCTCTTCCGAATACTATCTTGTTTCCCAGGACTTAAGAAATGTTTTGGCCCTCTTTACTTATATAACAGTTCTTGCCTATTTCCCTCGAGGTCATCTCCCTAATTTTCTTCATAAAAAGGCCAAGAGAACATTGGAGAAAGCCAAGAAATCTGATTAGCTATCCTTAACCCCTGGGCTTCATCATCACCATGTTAAACTTAGAATCCTGCTAAAGGATGAAGGGTCAATGAAGTAATCCCTTGCTGCCCGTGCAAGCTTATCTGCTACTGGCAAGCAGTGGAGAGGAGAGACAGGCACAACACCCATCAGCACTTTTAGAGAGTAAAACCACCTACAGCCTCAGCAAATCAAGTTATATCAAATCACAGACTTAGTATTGTATTAGAATTACAGTTACAATTGTAATTACTTTCTGACTAATGAGTAGATCGGATACTGTGAATAAAGCCCACAAAGATGGCATAAGAAGTGGGAGAAAGAAGTCTAACATCAGTTTCTGGAATTACCATGTTTAAGATAGTAATTCCAGAAAGACAAGTTCTGAGGAAGAATCTGTGAGGAAGAATCTCAGGAAGAAACTGTGAAGCAACAGCTGACTGTGAGGTATAAACCCAGGGAGTCAATAAGGTCACTCTTATGCTAGACTTACATCCTGTTATAAGCCCTGAACCTTCAAGTCCCAATTTTTGAGAGACAGATGAGCTTAGTTCAGCTGCCAACGGAGGCTACCAATTCCAACTATGATTAAGAAAGAATCATCTTTCCTGTTGCACCACAGATTAGCTGAAGTACTGGTACAGGCATCACATCTCTGAAATATTATGCTTAATTAACAGACATCAAAATTCAAAATAATTATACAGAAATTGTACAGTGTGAGTGCTTTGTGTCAAAATTATAAAAGAAAAATATTTCAATATCTTTAAGTTGGGTGGACTTTAAAACCTGTTAAATAAATAATATATTTAGAACACAAAGTCCAATTAGCAGCTGAGTGCAAGATTTCCAATTAAAGCATTCCAGACAGGTTGCTGCCTAGATTCTGAACACATCCATGACCACTATCTCTCTGGGTCATTATCAAACTGTTCTTACCATTGAAATGTTTTTCTTAACATTCTGTTAATCTACCTTGCTGCATTTTTGCTTTATTTTTTATCTTCAGATGGGGGTTGGGATATGGGCCTTGTTTGGTAGGAGGAACATATATGATCCTTTTCTACATGCCAAAATCAAAAGTTGGAATTTGTGTTAATTTTGTTGGTCACACAGTCAGCCAGATGTTTAGACTGGATTTGACATTTTTATCCACCTATTGAGTCCTTCCCAAGGACCTGGGATAGGTGGATGTTGTTGTTGGATGGTGTTAAAGGTATCATCGCAGGATATAAGCTGTTCCAAGTAAAGCTACCTTTTGCATTTGACCGATGGTGATTTTGTCAATGCCAATGGTCTTCAAGTGGTGCTCCAGATGTTTTGGAATTGCACCCAAGGTGGCTATTACTCTTGGTACTATCTTTGCTTTCTTTTGTCATAATTGTTCTACTTCTATTTGCAGGTCTTTGTATTTCTGTGATTTTCCCCAATTCTTTCTCTTCTATTCCAGGATTGCAATGTCCACTATCCAGACTTTTTTGTCTTTCTTATCAACAATTGTTAAGTCTGGGTGTTATGTAGCATGTGCTTGTATGTCTGAATTCTTAAGTCCCAGAGCACTTTAGCTTCTTCATTTTCTATTACTTTGTCTGTTTTGTGGCCCCACCAGTTCTTGCTTGCAGAGAAATTGGACTATTTCTTGCAGATATTCCAATGCACCATTGTTGCTATTTTGTCATGCTGTTGTTTGTAGTTAGTCTGTACAAACTTCTTGCAACAGCTAACTAGGTGGTCCACTATTTCTTCAGTTTCTTTGCAGAGGTAACATTTGCTGTCTTTGTATGTATTTGTTCTTAAGGCTTGATATTGTGCAGCCAGAATTTGCCCCTCTGTTTCTTTCTTCAACTTTCCTGCTCTCAGCCATTGCCAGGTCTTGTTATCTGCTTTGCCTGCCAGTGTGTGTGTGTGTGTGTGTGTGTGTGTGTGTGTGTACTGCCCATGTAACACTTTGCCTTGCCATGTCTCCTTTCTATTCTTCATTTGGTCTTTCTTGTAGGCCAGTTTGGTCTTTTGAGTATTCAGTAAGTCTTCGTGGTGTACTAGCTTCAGTGCATCTTCTTCACTGTCCTTCAGATATTCTTCCAATGCCCCTTTTTCTTCCTCAACTGTTTAGTGTACTTGCAACATTCCACGCACACCTATACTCCTTGATAAGTAGAGTCTGTCAACGTCACTGCATGGATGCATGATTCATTGTCATTATTTTTCTGGTCTTCCTATCCAGAACTTCTAGTTCTGCTTGAGTCAGGTCCACTATTCAGCTATGTATGTAATGACTGGAGTTGCCCAGGTGTTAATCACCTTGATGGTATTTCCTCCACTGAGTTTGGACTTTAAGATCTTCTTCAGTCTCATGATGTATTCACTAATAACCTTCTTCTTGACTTCAGTGTGCTTAATGTCAGCTTGAAGGATGCCCAGGTATTTGTAGTGACCTTCTTCATCCAGATTCTTGATGTTATTTCCATAGGACATCTTGATTCCTTCAGTTTTCACTATTTTTCCCCTGCTGATGGTAAGGGTGGCACATTTGTCCAGTCCAAACTCCATTGCAATGTCTTGGCTCTATATTTGGACAGTGTTGAGTAGTGATTCTATTTCAGATGGTGTTTTTCCATACACTTCAGATCGTCCATGTAAAGGAGGTGGGATAGTCTGACAGATGTTTTTGATGCTTGATAGCCATGGCCTGACTTGTTCAGTATTGTTGACAGAGGAATCGGTGCAATGACAAAGAGTAGTGGTGAAAGTGAAACCTTGAAAGATTCCTCTTTTGATATTAACCTCTCCCAGTCTATCAACACTGACCAGCAACTGTGTCTTCCATTGTGCCATTGATCTTTGCACAAAGCTTCTGATGTTTCTACTGACTCCTGTTATTTCTAGGCACTTGATTATCCAATCATGTGGCAGGGAGTTGAATGTGTTGTTGTTGTTATACAAAGAAATAATGGAAAAATAATACAAATACAAGTTTAATGGAATATAAAAATAGATCACATAGGTAAAAAACCAAATATCAATAGCAAAATGTAGACTGACAGTCAACAAATATGAAATATGACTAATATACACTAGTACATTATTTGAAAGCTTATAATACTATAAAACATTTCATATACATTTGTAACCAAACATGTGTCTATTAAACTTTAAAGATACTTAGCACAATTGAAGTCATTAAAGGAAAAAAAAAGGAAGGAAGGAAGGAAGGAAGGAAGGAAGGAAGGAAGGAAGGAAGGAAGGAAGGAAGGAAGGAAGGGAAACTATAGGTGATAAATAATACATTAAGAGAACGTTGTAAATTATATGTAGCTTATATGTCAAGTTAGAAAATAAGCCCACACTGTACACTCTAAAACCTGAATGTAGGTTGTGGCACAATTCCATGTATAAAATTATAGTCTAAAAATGCTTTTCAAATAAAATTGAATTCTACATCAGATTTACTTTTGAAATAATGAAATTATTCTAAACATTGAAGCATATTCCCACAATTTGGTTGGCCAATCTTCCATAGAGGGAATCAAAGATATTTTCCAATTAAAAAAATACAAAATTCTTGCAGTCATTAATATGCACAATGCCAGTTCAATGTATTTTGAAGGCGTGTATAGTTTAGTGAAGTTTAATAAAAATATATTGGGATGAAATAGGATTACAACTATCAGAATTTCGTCCATTCTGTCAGATTCAGCTGGCGTGGCACGGCTAGGAACTTGCCCAGCCATGCTTAGTCAGTTTCACTGCTCGAGCACTAGCAAGGAAAGGGGAAGTGAGAAACCACAAACTAATTAATGGGCCAGCTGGCGCCGCTTAACTAAACTGCAAGCGGATGCGTTGTGTTAACACCAGATGGCTGTGGGCGCTATAGACAAAGGGGAGAGCTGCGGATTTGAGGCAAAGCAATCAGTGTGTGATTGGGAACTCCCGGCTTTGCGTGCAACAGAAAGACCCAATGAAGACAACGACCATGCCATCGGAAAATAGCAATCAAAGAAACAAAAGAACTGGGCTGAATCTGCCATTTGAGTAAAAGTGGGGATTACTGCAGGTAATCTGTAATCTGTAATATGTAACCTAGCAACGGGGCTAGCGCGGGAACGGGACAACTATAAATTGTGTAGTAAGATGTGCCAAGCCAGTCCTGGCTTTGTCTGTAATTACATACGTTACGCTTGAGTAAACTTCTTTGTTGAACACACGTGTCACGAGAGTTTCTCTAGTCGAACGGGGTAAACCTTACACATTCTACAATGGATTTTTTTTCCAGTCTCCACCAAGCAAATTTCTTAGTGATTTCATCTTGGTAGACATTCAGTAATGAAGCAAGAAGGGAGAAATCTGGACTTATTCTTCTCCTGTATTTGTCCCAAGTATTCAATAAGTTTGTTTCTGTGTGTACCAAACCAATTATATATATGAAGCCCCTCTGAAGACCAGCCCCTCCCACAGAAGTGATGGAACCATATGTAAATATAATCCATTCTAAAATCATATTAAACAGCTATCATGATTGTACAATCTGAATTTGGAGCCACTAGGCTACTTTGTTCTTTTGAATCCTGTAAATTCTTAAATTTAATTCTTGGCCTTTTATTAAACCATATACAATTCATTATTTGTTTGTGCCAGTCATTTCATGTTTTACTTTCAATAAAAACTGGGATCATTTGAAATACAAAATTTGATCCTGGTAGAATATTTACTTTAACCACTGGAATTCAATCTAACCATCACAAATTTAATTTCTTCCATCTAGAAATATCTGTTATGTATTTCCCAAGTTGGTAAATAATTATCCTTGAATAGATTTTTATTGTAAAAAAAAAAAACCCTAAATATCTGAGCTTCTTAGCAGTAATATTAAAGCCTTTTAGATGGTAGACAAATTGCTTTTCATCAAATTCCATGTTAGCATTTGAATTTTCTCTTTAGTGATTTGGTAGCCTGACATCAAACCATATTGTTGCATACATTCCATCAATACTATTAAGGAGATTCTAGGCTGAACAATTGTTATTATAATATCATCAGCAAGAGGCTCCAATTTATGTTCTGTGCTTGACTCCTAATTTGACTCCTAAGATTCTGTTTCCTTGACATATCTGAATTTTCAATACAGGTAGTCCTTGCTTAGCGACCATTTGTTCAGTGACCATTTGAAGTTACAACAGTATTGAACGAGGAGACTTATGGCTGGTCCTCAAAGTTCTGGCTGTCACAGCATTCCCACAGTCACATGATCGTGATTTGGGCACTTGGCAACTGGTGCACAATTACAAAGTTCGCAGCATCCCACAATCATGTGATCGCCATTTGTGACTTTCACTGCTGGCTTCCAATAAGCAAAGTCAATGGGAAGCCAGCAGGAAGTCTCAAGTCACAGTCACATGATGTTGCACTTAATGACCATGTGTAATTTGCTTAACAACCACAACCAGAACTGCTGTCATAAGTCAGTGTGGTCACATGATTTTTCACTTTACAACTATATTGCTTAGTGACAGAGTTCCCAGGGTCAATTACAGTTGTTAACCAAAGTCTACCTGTAGTTCTAATGCTAGTAAAAATGGAAAATGAGAGAGGACACCCTTGTCTTGTTTCTTCAATACTTGCATTCATTCATTCATTCATTCATTCAGTACCTTCGAGTCAATATTGATGCCTGGCAACTGCCTAGGCAAGTCCCTGCAGTTTTTTTGACAAAATTTCAGAAGTGGCTTGCCACTGCCTTCTTCTTCCTAGGTCTGAGAGAGAGTGATTGGCCCAAGGTCACCCAGCCGGCTTTGTGCCTAAAGGCAGGACTAGAATTCATGGTCTCCTGGTTTCTAGCCTGGTGCTTTAACCACACCACCAAACTGGCTCTTGTAAAGTCTATATCTCAGTAAATGCATTTACCTCCCAATTTTAGCCTTTTGTTCTTTATTTAATACTCTGTAGCCATGCAAAAAAATTTGGGCTGCAACCCATTTTTTTGAGAACTACAAACAAAAAGTCCATTTCAAGTTGTCAAAAGCCTTTTCAGCTTCAAGAGAAACCATGGCTATTTTTTTATCTTTCTGATTTATCTTATCTTACATTTAGAATATATCTAATATTATTTCTCATATATCTCTTCAGGACAAAGTCCAGTGTTTTTCCATTTTCGAAATTAAAGGGTTAACATTTGATCCAAGTATCCTGGTAACTCTTCATCCTCCACCAAGTGAAAAGATCACTTTCATGTGGAAGTGGTCTAAATGATCCTTCCAGGACCTTTTGTAGCTCTGTAAGATTTAGTTATAAGATTGGAGTTTAGTTGAGGGAAAGTTAACGGAACCAGTACAAACTTCTGAGAAAGATCTTGATTGCTCTTGCAGAGTGGTCAAGCACTCCGCTTTTGGAATAAAAATGTTTCTTCTGAATTGAATGGAAAGAGCTATTTAGGGAATCACAATTTAATCAAGTCTTCTGTCAAGTGTGTAATTTTTAAGTATATTGTCAGAGGATACTTCCACACTCCCACTGCTTCCATCCCCCAATTCCCTGAATGCTGTTTACAGCTGATCCTCAATCTGCGTCACTGTCATAATCCTCAAATGGTTGAGAACATCATGAACCAATCAGTGTTCTCTCCAAGTAACCAACTAGATAGTACCGAAAATGGTATTTAATCAGTGTTCCCCACCTCCACTATATTTGTATTTTTCTGGCACTTTCTTTAAAAAAATATGGGGAAAAAAGCAATTGGGGAGATCTGCAAATTCACCCAGGCACTATCCTTCTATTGCAGTTTAAAGAGCTGTGAAATCACAGCCACAATGGCTGATCTTCTATGGAGAGAAGCTGGGGGCCAGGAGGCAAGGTGACTTAAGACTTCCTGTCAATGGGAAAGTGACCTTTCCCACAAGCTGTCCAGTATAGCAAAAGGAAAATCATTCTAATTGCACATTTCAAATACACTGCAACTAACGCTCAACCACTGCTGACACTGTGGGATCACAGCAGCTGGCTTTAAACTGGCACCAAGTCACTGTGTTGAAGTACCCAGGCTGAAGAAAGGGTATTTATTTTGAATTCTGAAGAGTCTTGGCTGACATGTAGAAAGAGGACAAGGAGTTTTCCTCCCTCTCTCAAAACCCTAGTACCAAAGGTTGAACAATAAGCTGATCAGAAGATTTAGAACAGAAAAAACAGTCATTCTTCATACAACACATAATTTACCTGTGGAATTCATTAACACAACTAACTTGAATAGTTTAGAAGGGGATTAGATAATTTCAGCATTGGAGCAGCATCACAGAAAAATACCCACAGTTACTACAACAATGGACTTCCAGTGCCCCCATTGTGCTAGACTCTGCACTTCCAGACTAGGACTGCAAAGCCACCTCTGTGTCCATAGGTGAACTGCACAACAGGGTTGTCTTCTTCGAACCCAAAGGACTACCACAGACAGACAGACAGACAGACAGACAGACAGATGATAGATAGATAGATAGATAGATAGATAGATAGATAAATTTAATGGAAGACAGGACTATCAAAGATTAATTCCCTTTCAGGAGAAAGTTGCCACAAATACCAGTTGCACAGAAATAACAGTGGGAGAGGAGTGTGAATTATCTGCTTGTGAGCACCCTAGATTAACCCTGTGAGAAACAAAATGCTGGACTAAGGGCTTTTTTTGTATTACAGCCTTAAGTTGATTGACTCCCATGCATAAATCACATGGAAATGAAGTCACCCTGAGAAATCTCTTTCTGGATTTTAACCCCTTTCTCTGCTTTCACCATAGTGATGGCCTGGTGTTCCAAACCATACTTTCCTATTGGGGGGCTTCGCTCTCTTTTCCCCCTATCCCAACCATGCCAGGAAAACAAACATCAATCACTTTCCTTTCTATGGACAGGTCTTTGCTGATATATGATTTCTGAAAAATGCTCTAGCTTCCCCAGAGGGACCCTCTATGCCATCTTCAATGACTTGAAGCCAGCTTTTGATTCACTGATTCATTGTCATAGCTGCCTCTATTGATTGTCAGCTACTGCAGCTAATAATAACATTACATGAGAACATTTCCATGCAAGTTAAATCAACATCAGTGATACTTTAACTGCACCATTCCCAGACAAAAGGGTGTCAAGCAACAGTGCTTTCTGGATTCCTTTTTATTCAACTTTTATCTTAATGGAATTGTTCAGGCCCTTTCCAAATGTGAATTCCCCTCCTCCACCAAATCAGAGGCTAATTTCCACATGCCTCTACACTGATGACACAGCTATTCTCTCCCTCATACAAACTGGACTCCATTGCAGCCTCTGGGCTCTGGCTGAATACTACCAAACAGAGGAACTGGAAATCAATTATATGAAAACAAAGGTGTTGCTTTTCACCAAGTAACATAGCCAGTATACACGGGAAATCAATAGCCATCCTACTGAGCAAGTAGAAGAATCTAGGCATCTATTTTCAATCATCCACTTCCAGGATACAGCAAATCTGAGAGACTGCAGCCCAAGTCCACAAAGGCAGTCATTAGATTTGCCAGTTCCAATGAGAACATAACACTCCAGCAGCCACAAGTTGTAATTGTGAAGTGCTGAGCTTGCCATTGTTCTGTGCCCAGTTCTGTTCATACTCTGATGATTCACATTTTGAAACCATCCAATCCAAATTCATCAGAACTTAATTGCAGACGTCTTACTCCACTCCAAATATGCTTCTTCTGTTGGAACTTGGATGCCTTTCTATGGCAAACTCAAATGAGAGTCTTGTGCCTGAAATATTGGCTAAGATCTGGGACAAATCACTGACCCAGCTAACTTTGGCAGATAGCTTTGCTTCCATTTGGAAGAAGACCATTGCCAATTATTTGTCCTGCAACTTCTGCCCCATTCCTAATATCCTAGACAAAGCCATTCAAGTCCTTGTTTTGGATAAACAGAATGGCAGATCTAAAATTCCATTCTACTATCTCAAGGACTTCTTCTACATTCTCTCTCTCCCCTTAATTAACTTTATATAGAATTATTTCTGCTACACAGATAACACATTCATAAGGTTAAGTGCCTTATCCTCAATGTTGACCAAGGGATATATAATAGCATCCTTATGCAGAACATTCCTGCATCTATTCTGAGTTCACAATTGAATTGAAGGCCATGTTTTCCTTCATTGCCCTCCCTACTGTGCTTGGCATGCAGAGCTGATAACCCCACTCTGCACCCACTTTGCTGGCTGGCCCAAAAGTATGTTGCCTACTTTTTTACTTGCTGACTTCTTCACTGAAATTTCCAGTAATGCAATGAAGTTTTGCTCAATTGCTAAGAGAAAATATGGGAGGAGGGGCGCTGTGTATGCTGCCTTGAGCACCTGTACAGAAGGCAAGTTATAAATATATCAAATCAATCAATCAATCAATCATCAAATTAAGAAAACAAAAAAATTGCAATTCCAAACTTTAGCTGCTCATAATAGTTGGCATCATTTTCTGTTTTAGTTTTTATCTTCATTGCCTTGACTGTCACAATACTGCAGATGGCATAATGCTAACACCAGCCAACACCAAGAATCGAGTAGTTTCATCCACCTTTATAAACCTAACCAGATGTTTTCAGCTCTTTTAAAAACAAGGACATTAGAGATAAGTATTTAGCATTTAGGGCTTTTTCTAGAATATGGAGTACTTCATACTTCAGGAATATTCAGGAATACTTCAGGAATACCTGAAGTAGCAAAACAGGACTTCTATGAAAATTTTCTATCTTATTACATCAGCCTCCTATAGTCATAAGTAGGTGCCAAGATTGGTTGGCTTGAAAGGCTGGAAGCTGTTTTCTAGGCTGCTTCTCACAATATGAATTAGTGCAATCAGGACAACACTGATGGGAAGTTTTAGATTTTTGCATCAGTCCTTGTAGTCACGTGACTCGGGGATTGGGTTGGTTTGCTTTACATAGAAGAAATGGTGCACAATTTCTTCTGAGCTAAGGACTTTATTCATGGTCAAATTCCTGTAGATCCAGTTAGACCTAATCCACAGGCACATTCTGCCTCTCACCTAGATACGGCCACTCAGATAAAATTGAGATGCTTTTTAAGGGCTACAGTGGAAAGCATATTAGAACAAATAGAACTCCACAAACCTAGCTAAGGGGAAAAAAAAGACCAAGCTCCACAATGCCATGGTTACATCATGTCAGACTTCTCTCAGTCAGCTAGTCAAAAATATCTGCCCACAGTAATTGGGAGTCAGGTGGCATACACATTTCATTAAATCATCATCATCATCATCATCATCCCAGGACACAATGAGTCAGGTAAGTTGATTCACTGCAGCAAAGTTGAGTCACTGTGAAAGAATTTCAATGACTGCTATATATCAAATGCAAGCCCTATTTACAATGAAAACAAGGTTCAAGCTCTTACACCCCATTTTCCCACCTATGCAATGTAATGGTGGGAGCAATAGTTTCTTCTTGTCTCTTGTTTTAGGAGTGGATTGACTTGGTTACAGGCTATTCACTTGTGACCATGTGAGAACTTGCTTTCACACTCCACTTTAAACTTTCTCAAGGTCTAGATCCAGGCTAAATTCATTCTCTGGCTCCTTACTAAGTAGCTTATGATGTCCTAATCTTAGAATGATGTCATGAGAAAGCCCTTCTATTGTTTTAATATTTTTATTTTGCTTTATTTTGTTCTTGTTTACTTCTTATACATATACATTTTAACTGGCAGGTCTTTATGATGGTTTTATTGCTCTTATTGTATTTGAGCCTGTTTTATGTGTTATTTTCTGTTATTGTCACTACTTTTCTGGTCATTAACCATACATACATACATACTATATTGAACAGATGAATTTAAGACCTCTCTTGCCATTTTTCCACATGAATTCTATTTCCCTTTCAACCATTTTCAACCTTTGGCTTTAGGTGGACTCAAGTCAAGTAAGTGCAGTTTTGCAATGGTAAGTCAGTTACAAGAATCTGAGCATAGCTCCTAATTTAGGATTTCCACTCACTCTCTCCAGCTGTACAATAGCCTCAGTATCTAAATATCTTGGATGTAATATATGTAAATGTGAGAGAGAGAAATGTCAGTGATAATGAGAAAATTCATTCAGATGAGTGGATTTTGTGTTGTGGGAGTGTGGGTTATTGGATTAGGATATCATCTAGAATACTAAGAGAAATAAGCGAACTCAAAGTATGGTGCACTCAAACCCTACATCTGCTATATAGTCAGATTCTTGGGCCAATTATTTGCCTTGACAAAAAGGCAATCCTATGAGGCTCAATTATTTTGTGATTGGTCATAATCATCCTGTCAGTCATTTTCCCTTAGAAAGGATATGCATTCCACCAAAAAATGGTGAAAAACTGGTTAAAAGAGCAGGGTTAGCTCGAGTCTGTCAGAAATGTAATTAGGAAATACCTATTGATCTTGAATGAGTTCAAGAGCTAGTGCATCCAAGGATACCAATGGCTGGACCTCTCCCCATGATCTTTCTGTAATCCTAAAGAATGAGTAAAGTGCCAGGTAATTGGAAGACAGATGTTAATTCTACTTTCAAGAAAAGGGAAGAGGAGGATCTGGGAAAACAAAAGATCAGTTGACTGATTCCTGGGAGGATTCTAGAGGAAATCAGATATATTGATCTGTAAGTATCTTGAAAACAATGTAGTAAACTACAGGCAGCCCTCACTTAACGACTGCCCTGTTTAGCAACGGTTATGATGGCGCTGAAGAAGTAGCTTTACAAGTGGTCCTCGCACTTTCAACCATTGTGGTGTCCTTGTGGTCATATGATCAAGATTCAAGCACTTCGCAACAGGTGGGTGTTTACACCAATTGCAGCGTCCCAGTCACATGATCACCATTTACACGCTTCATAGCCAGCTTCCGACAAGCAGTCAGTGGAGAAGCTGGCAGTAAAATCACAAGTCACAGTCACATGTTTCACTTAACGATTGCAGGTGACTTGCTTAACGACCACAGCGGAAGTGATATTGTAAGTCCATCAGAGTCACATGTTATCTTGCTTAATGACCATGTCACTTAGCAATGGAGTTACTGGTCCCAATTGGTTGTTCAGCAAGGACTACCTAGACTAGAAATCAACTCATCTTTGTCAAGGGCTATGATCCTTTGTGGATTGTGGGAAGGGTAATGATATATATTGATTTCAGCAAACCATCACAAAGAAAGACAATGTTAGAGAGCCATCTGTAGGAGAAGCTTGGATTTGGATTACTGTACCAAGCAGCGGGTAGGTCTTAATGGCCTAAATAGACTTTTTCAATGCTATGATTCAAGTATCCTATCATATTCTAATTAATAAGCTTTTTAAAGTGTGGCCTGAATGACAAGACAATTGTAAATTTTAAAACTAAAACTAAAAAATAAGTACTCAACAATATCTCCTCTTCAAATTGGAGTAAGAAATAAAGTAGAATGCAACAGGATACTACACTTCAGTATTTTTAGTAAATACCTTGATGAAGAGGTGGAAGATATATTTACCAAATTTGCAGTGGCATAAAAAAGGCTGGGTAAGCTAAAACCGTAGAAGAAAGAAAACAAAATTCAGTATGATCTTGATAAGTTTTATAATGGCTGAAAATTAAAAAAAAAAAAATAGAGACAAATATATAAAGTTTTTCACTTAGGAAAAAGTAAACAAATGCTCAGGCAAAGAATGGGGAAAACCCAATGATAATAGCACATGTGAAAGGTATCTTGGAATTACAGTTGATCACAACATGAATATATGTCAACAGTATCACATGGCTGCAAAGAAGCAAATGTAATTTTATGCTCCATCAATTGAAATTCATTTTCATAATCACTGCAGTCAAACTCCTCCTCAAGCATTATGTCCAGTTCTCAACATCACACTTTAAGACAGACTCAGACAGATTGGAATATGTTCATAAAACAAGAATGATCAAGGGATTAAAACTTAAATATTGCAAAAAGAGATTGAGGGGACTGGGTATATTTAGCTGTTGGAAAAGATAACTTGGAAGGAGGATATGATAGCATTCTTCAAGTATTCAACAAGGTGCCAAACCAAGGATGAACTGATCTTAATCACTGCAGAATGCAGGTCATAGATCAATGATATTAAATTACAGGAAACAAATTTACCTAATGATAAAAGCACTGGAAGCACTGGAAGATACTACTAACAGAAATTAAAAATTCCTATTGGCAGAATACTTTGAACAGAAACAACATCCATCAATCTGAAATCCTTTGATTCCTGTACTGAGTATGGGGTTGAATTCAAGGACATACGCATTCCTTTCCAATTCTTACAATTCTATGATCTTGTGAATTTTGATGCTCTCAACATTCTAAATGAACCAATTGGACCCAAAAGGTTGGAAATATTAGTATACGATGGTGGATAACAAAGAGAAACAGAAAGCACACAAGCACGCATTCTGAAAGGAGGCTGCTGAAGTTTATTATCTAGCCTTGCCTGAATATTAACGATTATTTACAGTCATGCAAGGCTGAGAAGAAAAACTGTAGCAGAAATCCTGCAAATGTAGACAAAATACACTAAAGCAGATTTATTAGATGAGTATAATGGCATAAATTATACTTGTAGCCCACAGCTCTAGCTCTGCCAGCAGAGGCTCAGTAACAGCACTGCATTTTACTGGGACTGTTCATTTCTACCAACAGCAGAGAACAACTTTACTAGGCATTTTTTAAAAAAATTTCCAAGGGATATTTGTTTACTTCACAATGAATTCTCCTAAGCAACAAGATCAAACAGTACTATATTTAAACTTAATTTAAACAAGTTTGCTTTCTAATGATTTCTTAAATTATGTGATTCAATTTAGCCTTTCAGACAATCCCTAATCCTTAAAGGAAGTTAATATCTCTAAAAATTAATCTGATCTAACATACCCTAATTTATCAAATTCCACTTGCATGAATTGTACCCATGATCACCAACCTCTGGGAATTATAATTGCAAAGAAGATAACATTAAGCAAGGTAACATATGTAGTTTAACAAGCTGCAACTATCTGAAAAATCCTTTATAGTGCAATATATCCTTCTCATAAGAAAGAGTGTGCAGTTCTACATTTAGAATTATTATAGTACCCATCAAACAAGCAGCAGCACACAAAAGTTCTGTCTAAACTGAATTAGATACTGCAGGTTTGGGGCAAAGACAATATATGTATTCTATTAAGTTCCCATTTTTTTTGAGAACTGAAATACATAGCTTTTTTGTACAGTATTAAAATTGGAAGCACACCTCATGCACATTTGGATTGCACAACTGTATTCCACAGTACCAACTTTATGCCTCTTGATAAGGTGAGAGAAGTAAATTTTGCTTGTAACTGACAGATTCAGTCACTCTTACTAGATATTCTGACTAGACTACCAATTTCCCAACTGTAATAAAGAGATGGATCAGCCATGTTAACATAGTTGACTTTGCACATACTTTGAGACTTACTATAATGAACTCTTGCTGGCTACAATCCACAAAATTGGTGGTGACAAACAGGTTAGTTCAAAAGGAGAAAAAGGAGAATGCAATAAAGAGAAGGATATAACATAGATCAGTATTAAGCCAGACAGGAAAAACAAGCTCCACTGAGTTATCTGACTTCATCCTGTGCATTCTCAAGGAATTACTTGATTTACTAGTTACTGGCCAAGAACTGGGACATTAAACTCCTTAGTTATCTAAGACATTAGGATTCCCAGTTAGTCTATATATACAATCTTTAAAACTCATCTTCTGCATACAGAAGACCTATAACTGTTAACAGAATATTTTTGCTGATCTACAAGGCTTTATACATAATTTAACCATATTCATCTAATATTACTATGAAGTGTGCTTTTTTTTCAGAAAGGAACTTTCCAATAGTTTTCCATCCATTTGAATATTAGTTACAGTAATTTTATCCATACACATAACTACCATCTTTGTCTTTCAAAGGGGACAATTTTGTGGATGTCATTATAATCCTCTAGCACCAGAAAACATCTGTTCTGTAACACTGACCATGTCTAGGCTCAAAAACTAAGCAGCAGGGATATGCAGAACATTTTAAACTGAACTGTCTTGAAACAACAGATTGTTTCATACATGGAACACAACTGTTTTGAGCTTGAAATACTTCCAAATTACTTAGAGTAGGTACTTCTCATTCAAGGCAAGATGCTTCATAGTTGAAACAGCATGTTTCAAAGGAGGAACAGTTCAATTTGAAATGTTTTCCAGAGTTCTACTAAGCAGGGTTAATACTTGGATCACCAGGGAATATTAGGGGTATAGATAAGAATGCAAAGTCAAGAATATCCCAAAGGAAAATGGCAAACCACCTCCATAGTGCTGCTAATAAAAGTGCACATTATGTCCACACAGTCACCAAGATTTCAAGCTTGATTTAAAGGTGCCTTTCCTTTTAACTCTGAAAGGAAGAACAGAGAACTACAAAACTAAAAGAAAGCAGCAACTCTAAACAGGTGCAGTAGTATTCCTCAAGTATTCAGTTCAACCAACAGGAAGGTGATAGTTTTGCTCATCTCTTGGCCTCCAAGGAGTTTTGATTATCTCCCCACAGTATTTCCAAACTGATTTGTCAAGATCCATATGAAAAGGTAGCTGGGTAACAGATTCAACAACGTCATGGCTTGGAGCTACTTTACAGTAGCAAGTTCAAATCAATCTCTAGAATATCTTTAATAATAGATTAATTAATGAGAAGCATCATAATGCAAGCTGGAAATTATACTTTTCATGCGAATGCATATTGTTTTTCCAATACAGGCTTTCACATGAGGAATAGCTCAAAACAGGCCCAGTTCACAATGATAAAGATGAAATCTTTGACTTTTAAACTTCTTTGTAGGATTACTCAGAGGCACTCTCCAGTATCTTCTTTTCATTAGATCTGAAGATTAATAAATGGGGCAAAGCCCACTACATCCTGTAAGAGAACCAGGGCACGTTGCAATGGAGGTTCAACATCCAACTCCACTCCACGACTACGCAATATGCTCAGGCTGGATTCCACAACATCATGACAGTGCTTCACCTTCAAAGCACGCAGCTTAGGGCAGTAATCTGCCAAGGTCCTACCAAAAGAGAACATACAAAACATCAAGAACAGAGTCATCTACCAGGAGCTACTCTTTCTATTTGGAAATGAATAGTGCAGAGTCTGTATGCAGCCAATTCCTGGCATTTCCTACTCTATCTGGAATGGGCATGCAGCCTTTACATACCTCCAATTTTGGGAGCAAAATGGCCAATTTTGGGTTGCACAATTTTTCAGCCCTACCCTGCTAATGTTGGAATGGGCGAAGGAGCTCTCAGGGAAGCAAAGTGCTCCCATTTCTAAAAAAATTCATGAAAACCTCCAAGCCTTCCAAGAATGACCACTTTCCCTTTCCTTTGAATGGTCAGAACTAGCCTCTTTGGTTTCAGTATCTACAAATAACCAGCATAGTTCAAAAGGAATTAGAAAAACAAGTTGGAATTCTCAGATTTGACTGAATTTGAAAAACTTGTAATACAAAACTTAGAACATCTGTTGAGGACTCATAAGTTGTTACTGGAACAGAATTCAAAAACTAAACTTTGTCTGATTAAATGGATGCAGAATTTAAACAGGACAATTGATATGCTGCAATGGAAATGTAAATGGAAAACAAATATCAAATTTACTGTGAATAGTATACTCAGAGATATACTCAGCAATGAGTTTGAATCATTTGTCTACATAGTAGTTAGCAGTAATGTTATAAAGCTCAACAATTCTCGAAGATGATTTATTACAAAAGGAAAATGTCCCTTTCCTGCCAGCTGTTTATCTGCTAAGCATTACCAAATCTTATATCCCTACAAAGTATATGGAGTTGTGTTATATACAATAGTACCAAGATATTTTATACCTTTTACTGGAAATCATACATAATTCATTCTTTAAAAGAATGGCAGACCACTTTGTGGGAATATGCATCAATGTCAAAAATAACTTCATATTGGAAAAACAAGTCTGACACAGAATTCAATTTAAATCATTTATGGATATTAATTCTGCAAGTTTTGGCAACAACTTGGTCCCCACAAGGAGCTGCAGATTCAGTGATGCACCATATGGGGCAACTTAGGGAACATATTTGTTTCTATAAATTATTTTTTATTTTAACAAATATTTAATAACAATTAAGAAAGAAGGAAAAAAAACAGGAAAAAAAAAGGAGATTTGCATACTGGATAAAATAGTCTTAATTATTATTGAAATCAGATCAGTGATCAGTAATTAGCAAAAGTAGTCAATGTAATAAGAATCATCAATTAAAATAAAGGTTTCTATCAAATAAAAAAATCCATTCTTCTTATGACAAGACAGATCTATTTTTAAAATCTTACATTAAGAGAAATTCAAACTTTGGATGTGATATACAGTACTGTGCAAAAGTTTTAGGCAGGTGTGAAAAAATGCTGTAAAGTAAGAATGCTTTCAAAAATATATATTGTAATTGTTTATGTTTATCAATTTACAAAATGCAAAGTGAGCAAACAGAAGAGAAATCCAAATCAAATTAATATTTGGTGTGACCACCCTTTGCCTTCAAAACAGCATCAATTCTTACACTTGCACACTTTGTACACTTGCACAAAGTCAGGGATCAGGTGTATGATTAACCAATTATACCAAACAGGTGCTAATGATCATCAATTTCATATGTAGGTTGAAACACAGTCATTAACTGAAACAGAAACAGCTGTGTAGGCGGCTTAAAACTGGGTGAGGAAAAGCCAAACTCTGCTACTATGGTGAGGTTGTGGAGGATGGTTTCATGTCACAGGTCATACACCATGGCAAGACTGAGCACAGCAACAAGACACGAGGTTGTTATACTGCATCAGCAAGGTCTGCATCTGCCAGGCAAAAATTGCAAAGCAGACTGGGGTTTCAAGATATGCTGTTCAAGCTCTTTTGAAGAAGCACAAAGAAATGGGCAACGTCGAGGACTGTAAATGTGGTGGTCGGCCAAGGAAACTTAATGCAGCAGATGAGACACATCATGCTTACTTCCCTTCAATGTCGGAAGATGTCCAGCAGTACCATCAGCACAGAACTGGTGGAAACCAGTGGGACCCAGGTACACCCATCTACTGTCCAGAGAAGTCTGGCCAGAAGTGGTCTTTATGGAAGAATTGCAGCCAAAAAGCCTACCTCCGATGTGGAAACAAGGCTAAGCGACTCAACTATGCATGAAAACATAGGAACTGGGGTGCAGAAAAATGGCAGCAGGTGCTCTGGACTGGTGAGTCAAAATTTGAAATATCGGGCTGTAGCAGGAGGCAGTTTGTTTGCTGAAGGGCTGGAGAGTGGTACAATAATGAGTGTCTGCAGGCAACAGTGAAGCATGGTAGCGGTTCCTTGCACGTTTGGGGTTGCATTTCTGCAAATGGAGTTGGAGATTTGGTCAGAATCAGTGGTGTCCTCAATGCTGAGAAATACAGGCAGATACTTACCCATCATGCCATACCATCAGGGAGGCGTGTGATCGGCCCCAAATTTATTCTGCAGAAGGACAACAACCTCAAACATACAGCCAATGTCATTAAGAACTATCTTCAGCGTAAAGAACAAGAAGGAGTCCTGGAAGTGATGGTTTGGCCCCCACAGAGCCCTGGTCTCAGCATCATCGAGTCTGTCTGAGGTTACAAGAAGAGACAGAAGTATTTGAGGCAGCCTACATCCACAGGAGACCTGTCGTTAGTTCTGCAAGATGTTTGGAACAATCTACCTGCCAAGATCCTTCAAAAACTGTGTGCAAGTGTACCTAGAAGAATTGATGCTGTTTTGAAGGCAAAGGGTGGTCACACCAAATATTGATTTGATTTGGGTTTTTCTTCTGTTCTTTGCATTTTGTAAATTGATAAACATAAACAATTACAATATAGTACTGTACTGTATATCACATCCAAAGTCTGAATTTCTCTTAATGTAAGATTTTAAAAATAGATCTGTCTTGTCATAAGAAGAATTGATTTTTTTACTTGATAGAAACCTTTATTTTAATCGATGATTCTTATTACATTGACTACTTTTGCTAATTACTGATCACTGATCTGATTTCAATAATAATTAAGACTATTTTATCCAGTATGCAAATCTCTTTTTATTTTTTTCTGGTTTTTTCCCCTTCTTTCTTAATTGTTATTAAATATTTGTTAAAATAAAAATAATTTATAGAAACAAATATGTTCCCTAAGTTGCCCCATATGGTGCATCACTGAATCTGCAGCTCCTTGTGGGGACCAAGTTGTTGCCAAAACCTGCTTGTCACTCTATGAGAGGATCAAAAACAGGGTGGGAGAAGCTCTTCAAAACCCCAAAGAACTGCTGCAAATCAGAGCAGATAATCTGAACTAGATTGGCCAACAGTTGATCTGTTAGAAGGCGGTACCACATACTCAGCAAATCAATAGAGCTGAAGCAGTCTGGTACAGAAATAAGGCAGTTTGCTTACGTTTGATTAAAACAAGTAGAAACTTCTAATGTAAAAAAAAAGTTTTAGGACAAGCAGTGCTATGTTCTATTCAACATGAGTAAAGGACAGAGGCTGTTCTTCACCACAACTACTGTGGTGAACTGTGCCTAAACTTTCCAAGCTCCAGCTGAGTTTTATTTTTAATATATACTTTTTTTCTTTTATCAGTTTAAAATAAAGTAGGAAATCAATACAATCAGAGAGATACTGACACATTATCATTCAGCAGAAATCCCTGCTAGAGGAACTGGACCAAACGCTAAACATCAAAATATAAGTCCTATCACTGCAAACAATGAAGCAGGCCTATAGACCCATCTGTCTTTTCTTAAATAAGGATCTTCTCAGGGTGCAGTATATATACCATCTATATAAACTACTGCAAATTTACTGTACTAAATGCACGTTATAATTATTGTTGTTGTTGGTTCTGGATTTCAGTATTCATTTTAATAATATTCCATTTGTACTGACCTTAAATTTGAATGTTACTGCACGCCTCCTAGTTTAGGAAGCACACAACCTGCAAGGTTAAGACAACTTTACCCTAACCTCTAGGAGTAGCCCCACCCAAATGTTTCTCCAAATATCAATAACAACTCATGCTCAACTTATTCCTGCTTCAGATTAGCACCCGAACTGGAATTCCTGACATTTGCTGTGAGATCAAGGAACCATCTCTGACTTCCTTCCCATCCACGTATTGCAAGTCGTGCCCTCTTTGTATTCTTTGTTTCAGTCATTTCTGCAGCTCACTGGTTTTCACCGCTTACTGTTTATACTTCTCCCATTTTCTTCCTTGTTCTTTATGTCTGCACACCTATGTGATGTGCATGGAAGAAAGACAGTAGCGCCTGAGGTGTATATATAGCTTTCTTTCAACGCATCTCCTTTCCCCAAAACTGATTGTTTATTTTTTGATTTGTAACTGGGCCTCTGTATAATTGAAGGATTCTCCTATTGCTGGCTAATTTTTATTTTTTGTGCCTTCAAGTCTGTGTTGACTCCTGGCACTTACCTGGACAAGTCCCTGCAGCTTCCTCGGCAAGCTTTCGAAAGTGGTTTGCCCTTGCCTGCTTCTTAGGGCCAAGAGACAATGACTAACCCAAGGTTATCCAGCTGGCTTCATGCCTAAGGTGGGACTAGAACTCATGGTCTCCTGATTTCTAGACTGATGTCTTAACCACTATACCAAACTGGCAAGGTGGAAGAGGAGGAATGCAGAGTGCAGGAATTACAGTAATTACAAACGTGGGCAATGCAGACAATTATTTTCCCAGTACCCCATGGTCATCACAAGGAAGCGTAGAGACTGCTGGTCAAAGAGGCTTCCCCCCAGGCTTGGGCTTCCTCAGTGAATATACTTGGAAATCCCTGCTTAGTGGTTGGAGAAAACTAGGAATCTAGAAGCAGTTCGCTTAGAGTGTTATGGGGGAGGGGGTTTCCTTGAACAGGATCTATAATAAGCGAACAGGCGTACATACATATGTATGGTGGGGAAGAGTAAAATTGCTTAACTATACAAAAGTAATGAACATAATATTCAGTATTACACTGAGATTTTTTAATTTAAATGTTTTTCATAGCCATACTCATTTTCTACAATGCAGTCCCTAGCACACCACACAAACATTAATATCGTCCATGCTCCAACCAAAGTTGCACATTCTTAGTTTAAAAATTATGAGCTTCCCCAACCAGGACAACTGCCAAGTATACATCAGAGTATCATATGCCTTTTCAAAAGTTTCTTATCCAGCAAGTAATCTTTTCATGTAATTAATCAGAATGACCAAAATCCTTTCCAATAGTTACACCCATACCTCATTTAGTGAAAACCTCAGCTATCAACCATTCACAAATATGACAGTAATAAAAAAATTCATTTTCTGACCAATGTACACATTTACAACCAAATTTCATCTGCCTGACAACGCATGACAGAGTAAGAGTAATGTTGGCATAGCTGTATGAGATAACTATCTGAATGAGACGTTAGCAACCAGTGATCTTTGCAGAGTCTGTGTGTCATGTATTCACTTAACGACCATTTCATTTAATGACCTGGTCACTGGAATGGAATTTGGTCACTAAACAAGAAGCGGGTATACAGGTAGTCCCCAGTTTAAGAATGAGTTCCATTCCCAAGGTCTGTCTTTAAGTCAAATTTGTATGTAAGCTGGAATAATATTATTGTATAATACTGTATAAGTAGTATTGTGTAATTAACTTGAACTATTGTGTATTTAACTCAAATTTTGTACAATAGACTCTGTTCTTAACTATGGGTTGTCCTTAAACCTGGAGTTCTTAACCTGGGGACTACCTGTACTCATTTTCTGGTCAAAAGAAGAAATTTCCCAGGGTTTTTGTTTGTTTTCTCTTGGTTAAGCATTTAAAATAGGGTTAAGTCTGTTCCAAAGTTTAAACCATTAACATTACTCTTAAAATAACTGAACACCACATGCCAATTCTTGGTGTTCTAATACCAAATTCTGATCACAGAGTCAGGAGTTCTGTCACTGCAAAATATTCAGAGGCTGCATGGTTGTAGTAGCCACCTACCCCATGTCAACCTAAAACTGAATAGATCAAGGCTCCATCTTCATTCAGCCAGGACACCCATCACAATCTATCAGCCTAACCTACCTCATAAGACTGTTGAGAGGACAAGTCATGTCTGCCATCCTGAGGCCCTTGAAGAAAAGATGAAATATAAATGTACTGCAAGCAAAAGAACAATATTGTTACTCTACATACGCAGATTACCTAATGGAGTTGTTCTTAACTCGGAGGCAGCCCGTGAGGTCCAAGTGCTCCAGATCAGAACAGGCTTTGGCAATCTCTTCTACGGCCATATCACCAACATTTGCATTAACAGCCAGTGAAAGTGATTTTAATCTGTTGCATCTTTGAGCAAGATAGCAAATGGCTTCATCTTTCAGTTGCCGGCAGGCAGTAAGATCTAGGGATTCAAGCTCTTTACAGTGATCAGCGAGGCTCCGCAAGGAAAGTCCGTCCACCCATTCACAATGGGCCAAAGAAAGTTGGCGTAAATTGGGGCAGCCCAAAGAGATGGCCACCAAAGCATGGCGGCTCAGCTGTATGCAGCCATTCAATTCAATCTGTTGCAATTGATGGTTTTGACTAATCACAGGAAGCAGCTCCTTGTCAGATAACCAGTCAGAGCAGTTTTGCAAGGCCAGTTGCTGCAGCACTTTATTATCTTTTAATAGGAAACAGAATGCAGCTTTTGGAATATGAGATCCAACCTATTTGTAGGTAAGAAAACAAATCATCATATCCTATTCTGTATTTTTGCACTCCCTGTATAACAATATAGGAAAAAAATGGAATCAATCCAAATCATCTTAGTATTACAGAGCTATCTCAAAGATTATTACAAATATCGCCCTATAAAGAGAATGCTATTCTAGTTCTTTTTGCTGTTCTAATAAAATTAATAAATACAAATTGGTATTGAAAGTTGGAGTATAAATTTCAAAGAAGTAGAGCAAAACAAAAAGATGAAACAAATATTACCATCCTTTCCCAGTGATAAACGAAGTCATACAAGACTTGGGATAGAACTGATATGGAAGAAAAAAACAGACATCTGCAACCACTATATTTGACAGTATGACATTAAAAATGACTAAGAAACTATATTAGAGAGACCATATATGGCCACTTAACAAAATGTTAAGTGAAGGTACATGGAAGAGAAATTTCCATTAACTTTCATAAAAATGTAAAGTTCAGCTCTACCAACTACAGTGGGATTTTTTTTTTTTGTCACGATACTTTCTGTTGTCATTCTTCTACAATTATGTCATACTTGGGCAACCTTTGTCACTAAAGATATGCTCCAAGTAATGCAAAATCTTTTCTTCAATTACTTTTAAACTTTATTTCAACCAAGTTGTCTCTTAAAAGAATCTACAATTCTTTATTGATTTTGCTGGTAGTTGCATGAAGCTCTAAGAGAGCAAATTATCTAAAGACAGAATTCAACATAAATTCTAGTAACTCCAAGAATATTTTTGGGCTCCAAAGTGCCCCAGAATATAAACCAGGCAACTGGCTTTATCCCAATGCTTAAATCTTAAATGCCCAACTTATGAGGAAAAAAACCCACTATTCTTTTTTTCAGAATAAAGAAGTTAAAATAATTTGAGGGAATAGAGGTGAGGTATAACCTCTTTTCAGGTTATTATAAAGCTGACTTTCAACCTATGTTTTAATCGAAAACTTAAACAGAAACTGAAGACTATCTGATTTATTCTTCTTAACTAAATTGCTTACTTTGCATCAGTGTTTGTATTTTGGATTTCCTAATAAAATCACTGCTAAATTTTAAAAGGCTTAACAACCAGGGATGTTAATTCAGTAAGTAAATTATCTCTCATTTAATGTTTCATCATTTCTGATATTAATCTGAAAACCACCTGAACTGAAATTTGAGAGTTTATTACAATTTAACAACTAACCTTATGCACTCTAGAGATCTGAATGAGAGGACATATTATTTCTAATACCTGACTAGAATCAAAATGGCGCATGTTGGTAACATAAAGCTGGATTAGATTTCGGAATGCCTTGCTGACTCTCTGCAGACTCAAGAGCTGTCTCAGAGGAAGATACGAAAGAACATGAGGGAACAAGATGTCTTCCCAAGGCAAATCCAAGAAATGTTTTCTGGAATAAAAAGCAAAAACAATCAAGACAGCTGTTACACCAAAAGACAGAGTGAAGGAGACCGACTACCCTGCTTTCAAAAAGCCAGGAAAGTCTTTTGATCTTTCGGCACCACAGATCAACCGGCCGTCACATCGGTTTCTGCAGCATGCAGTCCGGTCCCGGAGCTACTCCTTTACACTCCTTCTTTCCTTCTTGCACAGGCATTAAATCCAAGGAATGCTCTGCAGAACAGAAAGAAACCGCCCTCAAGCCGAGCCCCAAATCATGCTTTTCTCCGGTGGCGCAGGAGAGGCGAGCGAGCGAGCAAGCGACGCCCCTCCCCAAACCGGCTTCGGCCATCCAGCGGCCAAACCAAGGAAGGCCACACTCTGCGCCTCCATGCATCGAGGCAGGGATTGAACGGACGCCGCACCTGGGCACCAATGGCGGAGCCAAGCCGGAGGGAGAATCTGGAAGGCGCCGTCGGCGCAAGGCCAGCCCCGCTTAGCGCCACAGAGGCGGAGGGGCGGACAAAGCGACATCGCCGCCACCGCCACCGCGCTACTCCAGCGCCCACCCAACCGCGGGCGCTCCTGCGCAGCCCAGCCTGCCTGCCTGCCTGCCTGCTCCTTCCCGGACCTTGGCCCCGCCGAAAGGGCCGCCATCCTCCGCACCGGCCGCCAGCGCCGCCCGCCGCCACCGCCGCCTTCTGCGGAAATGACGTTAGACAGAAGGCGGAAACGGGGTCGATGGGGAAGTCCGTAGAGATAGGAAAGTATAGAGGTAAGAGGCTGACAATGCCGTGCCGCCGAGACACTCGTAGCAAAGCCCGCGGAACGCTAGCTGCCCGGATGCATGGAGCCATTTCTGAAACGAAGCCGGCTGAGGTCAAGGAAGGCAACCGGCGGCGTTGCCCGTAACTCAGAACTGAAGGCTGAGCTTCGAAAGACTGGAGATCTGCTGGAGATGGAGCAAAACGATTCGCTGCCCTCAGGATGGAAGGCGGGCAGCGGCTGGTATGGTGACCCTTCAGAGTAGAAGTAGGACGGGGCTTTGAGTTGAAGGATCGGTCAGAACTGAATCAAGATCCGTGGAATGAAGCCAAAATCTGAATAAACTGGAGCCTTGAAAACAAACACATCTACCTGTTACCTGGGATCCACTTGAAACCACTACCAAATATTAAACATCTATATGCACTCTATATTATGGATCTAGCCACTACACGCCTGCAGAATGTGCATCCGAAGCTCAGGTCCTTCTGATTTTGCGGGACTGTTACATGACAGCACGTGAAATCATCAAATCACAACATGCGTTTGTCTACGTGCAACGTGCCAGGCAATAAGCTGCCACAGTAACAGATTCAACAACTTTGGCCTCACTTGAGTTTGTTTAAATTAGCTCTCTTACAGGCTCCTAAACTGCAGTCACCTCATTCCCCAGGGGCATAACAGTGGCCAGCTAGGGCTCCATTTCCCTTTCTAGGGAAAGTAGATGCACAGTAGGAGTTAAATTCTGTGTTCTTTCTCCTCAAATCAGACCTACACCCCTTTTACCTCTCCTTGTGTTAATAACGTACTCAAATAGATCTTTTTTGTTATTTTTGATATCTCAGTAGATTGAGTTTTTGCCTTTCATTATAGTTTCTGAAGACTGCCTTGTATTCTTCAGTTTTGTTTCCATCCTATAAGTGTCCCTTCTGCATTTTAAAGAACACTGCATCTGCCCACACTGTCTTCTTGGGATTTCTCTCATTTTTAGTTCTTGTAGGATTTATTTTTGGTTGCACCTTCAGTTATCTCATTTCACAGGATTTCCCATCCTTTCTAGACATTTTTCTCTTTCAGGAAACATTGGATCTGACTCTTCTCAATTTCTCTCCCCCAAGACATCACAAATTCAATAATAACATTATCAGTTTTTCCCCAGGCATCAGTCACTTTCACTATTTCAATCACCTCTTTTCTGCCCAGGATAGCAGACTCCCTTGTTCTGTCTTCCACCTTCTGACAAATGAAGTTGTCAGTGACAGAGGACAAGAATTGGATATTTTCTGCCTGCCCAGGCACTATATAAATAAGCAAAACTCCCACATTGGTATCACTTTTTTTCTTTCCTTTTAGTCTTGGCTTGGCACTTTGATACCTGCAGGACTGCTTACTCCAGGCAGAGATTAGGCTAATCCACTCTTCGTTGAGATTTTGAAAATTGCTAAAGGTGGAGTTGTTTTGGAGACCCTTCCCTTGATTTTATGATGCCATATTTAATTCTAAAGTTCTGTTTTTACTTGTTTGATGCTGTTTTTACTGCATAATATACATAGATGTTTTAAATTGTTTTATTATATTCTATGTAAGCTGCCAAGAATCTTTTTGATTTGCATTGGGGTAGAAATGTGTTTAATCAATAGATAAATAAATATTCTCCTTGACAGGTTTTTATGGAATATTCCTTTAATTAACTGGGTTTTGAGCAGCTCTATATTTTGAATGTTTTACATGTTCTTTTTCTCTTTTGTAATAAAGTTTATTTTAATTTATGCCATCCTTTTGATCCAGCTCCCCAAAGAGTTGGGGTAATTTCCTTATAGTTTATAGCTATAAACTAACAAGGACCAGGAGATGATGCTACAGAAACTATTCACTTTTCCCATCTTTTTTCTTTCTGTTTGCCCTGAGGCAAACAGGATGTGGGATATCTACCTGTCATACACCAGGCAAAGGCATCCCACTGATGGTCCTGGAATATTACATGTTCCGTGAGGGGAGATGCAATCTGAATGTCTCCGCAAAAGGAATTAAATGAAGATGATGTTAAATGAAGATGTTACCCAGCCAGGTAATGAAACGTTTGCAAGCAAACAACGAAGCTCAGAGAACACCAAGGACTCCACGGTTCAACCCTGAGCTGCAGAGATTCTCTTCTATTGGAATTACATGAATTAGCCTCCACTGAGCTCAAAACTAACCACCTCACTGCAGTGTTGCAAAAAGTGCTTCCCTCGGCAGGGAAACTTCTTGTCACTCCACCAAAACAGACTCTCCCGCTCTGAAAGGCAAGATAGGATCATAATAGGGCAGGGAGGTGCAAATATGGGCATGCTTTTCTGGTGCAGCAGAAAGTCTATAAAGAGTTACCAGAGCTTTATAAAAACATGTCTTATTTTAACCTTGATCAAACAAACCAACTCTATTCCTTCCTTTTACTTCTAACAATCTTGATCTTTAATTCATTCAGATGTTGTCATAAGATTTGGTCTCTCTTCAATTTTTCTTTTTCCCCTTGCTGAGGCTTCTTCGAGGCTTTATCAAACCTCTTTTGTAAATCCAGTAAAAAGTCATTATACAGGTCATTGCCTTGATTTGTCATTTGTATTTCCACTTGATTTTCAAAGCTTTAACCAGCTTCTTTTGTATATCCAGTAAAAAGTCCTTATCAGGGTCATTCTCTTGGTTTGTCATTTCTATTTCCGCTTTAACTGCCTCCTCTATCTTGTAATCTACACTTCTTTATTATCCAGTATTTCTGGTTCTAGTATTTCTGTATCAGATTTAACATCTTTCGAACATAGTCTATCCATAGAAGCAGACATCATTGCTGACATTTCTAATATTGTAGCTACTAATGTGTGGTCCCATTCTTTGAACATCTCCTGAAGTATTTCTAATTTTGTGTCATTTTGTAATTCCCCATACTAACCAAAAACCAAATGCATTTACACTTTTTTTTCCCTTTTCCTTTTCTACCTGGAATCTTTAGTTCCCTCTAGTGTCCAATTTCTGAAATCATAAAGTCTCCAATTTCAGTTTTGATTTAAGATAGACAAAACATTCTGGTTCCCACAAAATGTTACTTTATTTAATTAAAATTAAATTAATTTATGTAATTATAGTAAAAGTCTCAATGTTCCAAAATTGTCCGGACCTTTAATTCATTTATAACTTTCTTAAATCAAAATCTTATTTAGCTTTTTGCTGTTTAATTCCAATTCTTTAAATTCTTAAACTTATAATTAATTTTTCTGTTGTTCAAGAAGAAAGGTAAAGTCACCAGGTGGTTTTTCAAAGTGTCATTCTGAAGATCTCTAATAGCCTTAGAATAGTAAATAAGCAATTTCCAAAAGTGATTAGAAAGTAAGGTTTGTGAACTCAGTGTTCTTCGAAAGGCTGTGCTGTGGTTGTGAGCATGATGGCTGATCCCTTCATCTCCTGGCTCTCAGACCTGCAAGAGACTGCTATCTTGTGGTCTCCTCGTGAGGAACAGCTGTCCAGAGCACATGTAAATGATTTCCCATCCTCTCTTTATCTGGAGAGGTTCTGAAGAACCGGTCTACTCACCAGTTCTTCGTCTTTTTCCATAGCCATCATCTCCATCTCTGTAAGAGACATCTTTAGTTCGCCATGCCTCCACCAGAAGTCAGGAACAATAAAAAACCATGCAAGTTTTGACAACAAATTGAAACCTTCTGACATACAGATTAAAAAAAAAAATCTCCAACCCCCAAAAGAATATTCTGTAGCTTGTCACCGTAGAGACCAGCTGACTCAAATTATTTGACAAAAGATAAAATAAGGAATAATTGTTGAGACTTCATCTGAATATAATTCAGTCCAATTGTGGCAGTCCCAGAACCTAATGGAAAGATTTATAAGATTATTAATTATAGAATTCTGAACCAAGCATCAAAAGCTTATGCAGCACAGTTAATCAGTTCTGCAGCTATCCTAGACAGTATTCCAAACAGGTGATAGAAAACAACTTCTGATTTAGCTAATGGCTTCTGGGGAATTCCAGTTATCAACAAAAGTCAACCACTAGCACCTTTAATGACTGGCAGTATGCCTACACAGTTTTACCCCAACTCTCCACAAGTTTTTTCTTTAATATTCAGGAAATATTAAATGATTATCCAGACACCATAAGTATGTCGATTAAATTTTTATTACAGCAGAAATTATGCCAGAATTACTTGCTAATGTTAATATATAGTAAGAGAATTTTCCCAGGGGCACATTTGAACCAAAGTCCAGGACACATTTACATTGAAGCACAGATTGGTTTATTGGCAGCACTCGAGGCAAGAGCAGGTCTAAAGAGGGCAGGGGCTACAATACTTTTTATGGATTTATGTAAATTAGAGCACAGACATGATTGGATAGAGCAGCAAGGTATTTGGGTATGTAAAAGATAATACAGATTTCCTCTATATCCCCAAGTCATAGGCACAAACCCTTCCCCCTCCCCCCAACCTCATTCATCTACTAACCAGACTAAAAAGACTAGCCCTGAAGCAAAGATTTTTCCTCTGACATCTTTTCATCCTTGACTAAATCAAGGCAAAGACTCTCCCACAAACACCTTTTTCCATTCCTAATCAAATCAAGGCAATGACTTCCTTGAATCAGTGCAAGGCCTGGTAATACATTCTTTCCAGTGCCATTTGCTAAAATTATTCCTTGGCTTTGAAGTTAAATCTCAAGGCTCTGTTACCAACTTTGAGTTAAAATAAAAGCTGTTTAATGAGCCACCAAAGACCAAAAGGCAACTCCAAAGCATTCTAAGATCACCTAATTTCAGCCAAAACTGGTACCCAATTATGCCTTAAAGGTACAGCCTCTTGACGATCTTCTAAAAACCAAAGGAGACCAAAGGACCACCTGGAATGATCAATACCCACAACTGCTAAAATAATTACTGTCAGAAATTAACTGTTCAGCCTGTCACAGTCAGAAATCCCTTGAAGCCACTGACAGTGAGGCTTAAAGTAGCGTTCACTGGATCACTTGAAAACAGCCAAGCTACTAGATGATCTTTCTCGTATGTATACAATTACTTAACAAAAATTTATCTTTGTGGACAAAATGCTAGCAGCTACTTGCTATGTACTCCCTAAAGTCAAGGCACTGAAAAAGGCACACATATCCCCAAGATGTCTGCAGTAACCAGAGCTGCTCTTCCACAAGCTCAGCTAATAAACCTGAGTTGAGTACAGTGGTTCTCAGACATTCCAAGGGACTATGTGCATTTTTATTACGATCTGTCACTGATGCCCAGTGATGCATACTCAATTCCTATGCCCTTAGCCCTCACATCTCCCATGGAACTCAATCTAGAGGAGATGAATTGTTTAATTTACACAGGCAAACGTGCTATTTACTCCTCTGTGCCCTCATCTTATGTATAATGCTGCTGCTTTTATCCTCAGATACATAGACTCCAATGGCCAGTTCATACAAACTGAACATAAACCTTTTGCCTAGGAGACATTAATGCTCAGCCATATATGACCTATATATGTAGGTCATAGCCAAAGAGCTCCTGCCAACCAAACTGTTTTAATTTGCATTGACTCCACGATCCTATTGAACCACAGGATTCAATAATATCTGGATTCTTGGGTGGCATCCACATGGAAGGACTCTAAAGGTCAGCCCATCAGTCAAAGAGCCCATTGGAAAGTAATAGCTGACTTGAAGGAAACTGAGCCCAAGATGTGGGGCATCCATGTCCATGCCCTCCAAACAAATGGTCTTCATGCTTCTGGCAATAATGCTGCAGATGAATAAGCCAAACAAACTGTAGCTATCCAAGATGCTGAAAAACATGCAGCTCTTCATGCAAAAAAAACTGCTGTGACAGATGACATGAAGGAGCAAAAAGCCTACTCAAAATATTGTTAGGATTTTTTAGCTTCCTCCATAGAAACAGAAACTTCTTTTAATGATAAGGGTAAACCAGTTGCAAGCAATTATATATGCATAATGCAACATTATGATATTCAAACTGATATGAACTATAATGTCCCTACCATTGCTTTCTTTAATTTGTGAATAGTGTAATTGGCCAAGAATGAGGAACACTCTCAGTACATTTTTCACATCTTATCTTACTTACCAACACACAGCTCCTCTATAGTGTACATCCATGTAAAACCAAGAAGTAAACTGAGACCAGCTGATCAAAAGCAATAACCACTATTATTCAAAAGTTTAATGCACAAATTACTTAGTCTTACTCAGAGCCAGCTGTTATTAAATTATTTCATTTCAATCCAAACCAACAACTTATGCCTCCCATCCTATCTCCAGCTACTATCAAGATGGAGGACCCTGTTTCTCTGCTTTTCCATAGGATGGAGACATAATCCTGCTCCAAAACTTCACGAAAATCTCTCTGGATCCATTCTGGTCCAAGCCCTATTGAGTCCTAATTCACCAGGTTACAGTCAGCTGGAGATTTTTGCCCCTGAGAAGTGTGGAGAAAATGTACCTCATGCATGTCAGAGATATCAAACTAGTTCCCACCCAATGGACACAATCACCTGTGTGCACCACCTCAGAGCTTCTGCAAATGGAAGACTTCACATTCTTTTGACTCCAGTCCCAGACCAGCACCCTCCAGTGCATGTAGAAAACATCCTACTGCTCCCCATGTATTTTGCTCAGGGACCCAGCAAATCTCCTCATCCAAGATCAGCCAATCCTCCAGCCCCACCACCACTGACAGTTCTCACTATCTTGTTACACACAACCTTTGAACCATACATTGATGATGAAACTGAGACTTTTCATTCTAGGCATGACACCCCAGCTAGGTTTATTACACCTGACTGCCTAGCTCTTTTCTGGTTTTGCATAAAACTAATGAGAAAAAATCTCTTGTGGTCTTTTTGATTTTATTTGGATTCTTTTAGCTCCTTTTATAAAATGTTATGCTTCCCATTGGTGAAAATGTGGTTTGCCTCAAGCAATTTGTCTTTGTGGAAGAGTAGACTGCTTGACAAAATTGCAGGCGCCTGTGCTGCCTTCTTTCCCTATCATTTGAGCCTCTCTCCCAGCTTCGGGATGGCAGAGGCGCCAATAAAGCAGCAACCTTGACACAGGTGTGGGAGGAGAAGGGAGGTATGGCATGTTTTTGGAGCTCTGCAGCCACCAGCAAACAGAAAAGTTCAGCAGCCAGAGGAAAGAAGGTGTTTTTCCTTCAGAGGGAGTGGATGGTCCAGAGGAAAAAGAAGGATAAAGATCCAGCAAGGCAAAGCACAACGTAGAAAGGTGCAAGAGCTCTATATGCTGTCGTTAACAGAGAAGAAAAAAGAAGAAATCCCAGAGGAAAAAAGATAGAACAGGCTCTATAAGAAAGAAATGTTGATGTATAATAGTAGTAATATAGAGCATAATATATTAGTAATAGAATATAGGACAGAGATAATAGGAAGTCTGATGATAAGTGGGCTACTGGAACAAACCATACATGAGACTATCTGAAAATAAATACAAAGATGGAATTAAGAAAAATAACTTTTATGTTTACATTATTTTATATTTAATTCTTGCTTGCTGAATTGTGCTGACTTGTCTGAAAAACCTGGACCATCTACCTGTTGTTCTCTGCCAAATGAGATAGAAAGGGAAATTCTCTTTGCCTACCTCTGCCGAACTGATAATGTTTCACCCTGCCTGTCTGATAGTGGCAAAATGGAAGAAAATAATTCCGGAGGAGTATAATTTATGTCTGAGTGTTCAATTTTTGCTGCCCTTACCTGTGGATGCAAACTGTTGTTAATGATGGGGACCTGACTGAAATGTCTCCACTATAATACAATCAGAGTGGATAGTGGAATAAAAACAGGAACCCCTCTTTCTATATCATGGCAGAATGCTTTGGTTTGAAAATGGATGGAGAAATTTTAAGACATACAAATGCTGATGGAACAAGGCCTAAAGAGGCCCTCTCTCGATCCAGCTAGCTTATATAACTACTAGCCAAGCTCCAAGCTCCCCTTTAGGTAGGGTTTTAGTTGCAGAGGATTTTTAATGGGTTTCAGGCCAAGGCATGGGACAGAAACAGCATTGTTTATCTTGATAGATTACGTTTGTTGCAACATGGAAGGAAAGAGCACACCCTTTCTGATCCTATTAGAACACTCAGAAGCATTTTATGCTTCCATAGTACCTGTGAGAGTTGGGAATTGGAGACACTATTTTGCAGTTGAATGCTTCAGTTGGGAGCCAGTGGTTGCTCCAAAGTGGGGTACACCAATTGCAGGCTTACCTGGATCAGAATGCCCTGACTATAGTGACTTATGTCCTTGTAGCCTCCTGTTTAGACTGCTGCAATGCATTCTACCTTTGAAATTCCAAAATACAGTGCCAAACTAGTGATAGCAGATTCTTTTTTTAAAATTATTTTATTACAAAAAAGGAAAAAATACATAAAAGTGCTTTAACATAAAAATGAAAAAGTTCAATGAAAAAAAGTTAATATATCATTAGAATCGGTAACGACTGAGTGCGGATAAAAAAAAAAATAATACTACACAGTTCCAATTTTATATATGCTTATCTAAATATTATTCAAGTACATATATATTTCTAATAGAGTTATAGGAGTATCCTGTTTTGTTTTGTTTTGTTTTTAACCCAGTGTATTTTTTATAAATGACTCCCATATTTCATTATATTTGTCCATACAAAGTCTACGTCTACAGGCAATCTGATCATAGGTAGCAAGTTGTCAGCCCAAAGAACTCCATGAGGCAGTACAGATACAGTTCTGTTGCATTTATTAGCTTCAGCCTCTCAGAATCTCTCCAGATTGAATCTAAACTTCCCAAGCCAGCCAGCCAGCCAAAACACCATGAATTCCTTAGGGTGGTGCCAGTCTCATCTTCTTAACCTTCCCATGCTCCCGCTGGGGGCTAAGGAAATGCTTATCTCCCCGAGCACGGTCTGCATCAAACCATTCCATCACACAAGTGTAATCAGGTCTTCAATCCATTGACTAAATGGAGCCATACGTTTATCTTTTCAATGTTGTAATATTAGTCTTTTGGCTATAGTAAGGGCACTGAGAATCCATTTACATTGTCCAGTTGTCAAGTTCCATGTACTAAGTATATAGTTTAAAAGAATATTATCCTCTGAAAATTTTAGCTTTTGGCGCACGATCATATTTATATAGTCCAGTATTTTCTCCAAAAACTTGGTAAGTGTAGGACTGTCAGGTTCAGCTCAAAGAACTCCATGAGACAGTACAGATACAGTTCTGTTGCATTTATTAGCTTCCACCTCCAAGACAGAATCTCTCCAGACTGAATCTAAACTTCCCAAGCCAGCAAGCCAAAACACTGTGAATTCCTTAGGGTGGTGCCAGTCTCATCTTCTTAACCTTCCCACACTCTTGCTGGGGGCTAAGGAAATGCTTATCTCCCCCAGCGCAGCCTTCATCAAACCTTCATCACAAGGACATTGTAAAAACATATGTTTTAAAGAAGTATTGTCCTTATTACATCTTCAACAAAATGCAGTTTTTGACAGTCCTTTGACTCCACGACATATGTCGTGGAGTCCAATAAATCCTAAATATTTTTTGTTGTATAAGTCATAATTTAAGATCTGTTGACACTCTTGGTATAGAAGTTAAGACAGTCTCCCATTGTCTAGGCAATATAGAAACCTCTAATTCTTTTTTCCACTCATCCCTTAACATCTGCATATCAAATTGATTTATTGATAACAAATATCTATACGAACTAATAGTAGGTTGTTCTAATATCCCAGGTGTCTCAAAAGCTGAAAATGCTGCTGGTCCTAACAATGTTGTTAACAAATGTTGTAACTGTAAATATTGCCATTGGGTTACATGTGGTTGATGATATTTATCTCTTACATTAAAAATTCAGCTTCATAATCTATCAGTTGGTCCAAAGTCAATATCCCTGCTTCCATTCAATTTTTCCATATCACCATCTTTTCCCAATTTTTAAAGTTGGGTTTCCCCTTAAAGACAACTTGGCATGGGAAAAAGGGTCATTTTTTTTTATTAGACATTACATTCCATAGCTTTCTAACTGACGAAATTGTTTCCAGAGATATTAGAGTTTTAGCGTATTTTGATCCTAATACTGTCCATCCAACCAAAGGTGCTATATATGTATATTCCAAAGTTGCCCAAATTGGAAAATTAACGCTACTTGTTAGCTTCCAGTATTTAATACTTGACAATATGTAAGTATGATGATATAGCTCCAGATTTGGAAGACCAAATCCTCCCTCATTAATTGATAATTGTATTTTCTGTAAAGGTATTCTCAGAATTGAAGAACCCCAAAGAAATTTTCTAAACAAAGAATTTATTTTCTGAATATATTTTCCAGATATAAAAACTGGAATTCCTCTCAGAATATAAATGAATCTGGGAATAATATTCATTTTGAGAGTGTTCATCTTTCCCCAAAGGTGAGGTTTAATGACTCCCATCTATTGATATCTGAAGAAGCCTCTCTATATATTTTATTTATATTACATGTTGCTAACTGAGTTATATCCTTTGGTATAGTCATAACTAAGTATTTAATAGATTTGGTACAAATACAGAACTGATATTCCTTAAATGAATGGGTAAGCAAGTTTTCACCTATTGGCATCAATTCTGATTTGGACCAGTTAATAGAGTGTCCTGCTATTTTACTAAAGGCATCTACCATTTGCATCAACACTGAAATAGTAGTATAAGGTTTAGAAATAAACAAAAAAATGTCATCTGCAAATAAAACCAATGCATGTTCAACTGAAAACTAGAGGTAGCAGATTCAGCCAAATACTTATGCTACAGTTACTGTACTGGTTACTGGGTCTAATTCAAAGTGTTGGTTGTCACCTTTAAAGCCCTATGTGGCTTACCTCTCAGATACTTACAGGACCATCTCTCTAATTAGAATCTGGCCCATCCTGTGTGTTCTTGCAAGAAGGAATTACGGATTGCACCAGTTTGAAATCAAACCCAATAACATACCTGTTCTGTAGCAGCTCCCACGCTGCAGGCCACCTTGCCTCCTGAAATATAGAATGCTCTGAATTTCCTCATCTTTCATAAATCACTTAACACCTGCCTGTTCTGTCAACTATAAATATGTTTTAAAATGACTGGCTTCACTAATCTAACCTTAGATTGACTTAGAACTAGGAGGCTTGAGTGAAAATATTTATCTTCTTTTTCTTCTGTAAGAATAATATCTTTTTGATGTCACTCCCTAGACCAACTGTTGAAAATTAATATTTGCATTAATGTTTGTTTGTTTGTTGGACAAAATGGAAATATCTGCTTTCCATCTTAAAAATATATTCTCTGTTGTTTGCTACTTAATATTTGCTTTTATTTATTTCAAGATAAGGAATTATTTTTTATAAATTTGCTCCTTAGGAATGCTGTTTGACTGAAACACATTTGTTTATATTAAATGATGTTTTAACTTTTCCTACAAGTCTTTTTTTTTTCATTCTATATACTTTTTGTTCCTCCTTATTTGTTTATTAGTGGACGCAGATTGGTTTCTTGTTTGTGCATGGCCCAAATTATTAAGAACTATATAATGTAATACCAAATCTTAAGTCCGCTTTGATAGCAAATCAACAGCTGTTTGCAGTTCTTTCAGTAAATGTTTTATATAGTAGTACCATGTTACTGCATTTTACTGTAACACTTCTGGCCATGCATAAATATAGCTCCAAATCCAGTAGATTACAATAATGGCAATCATCAATGGTTTCTGTGGCTAAGATAACTCTATTCACGAATAGCTACCTCAAATGAAGTGGTAAAAGATGTCACTGCAGCCATATACACCTCTATTTATAACAGAAAAACAATGAGTAAAATAGGATCTAAAAAAAGAACATATATAATAAAATAAAACAAAAATGGTATAATAAAAAGTGATGAATAAATGAGTTTCCAAATTTAATTAATGGTATGATGTATTATACAGGTGGTAATACAAATCTGGGCGACTTGAGAAGATATTTTTGAGTCCTTGTCCGAAAGAAGTAACAGTAATTAGAAATAATGATCCCTGCCCGGAAATTTCTTCAAGATCAGATAAATGAAGGACTGTCTAGAGTCCTTATATAGGGAGCAGCAAAGTAGTATATGGCTTAGGGTTTCTACTGGGCCATCACCACATGGACCTAACTGGAGAGACATGGGAGTACCCTTAAAATGTCCAAAAAGGACTGCTGAGGGCAATGTATCCAGCTTGGCTAAAGTGAAAACTTTACAAAATTTCGGAATCATGATGGATGATAAATAAGAGATTGGAGTGATCCCTTTCAGAAGAATATGATAAATAATGGGGTGTGACACCTTGCTTAAATTTGTTTGGAGATCTATATCCCAAATACATTATTTGAGGGCAGTTCTAGCATTGTCAAAACCTAAGGAGCATAGACTTTCCATAGAGAAGCCCAGTAAATGAATTTTATCTGGGGCTTTTTTAAGCCATGATTATTTAAACTGATCTCTAAGTACTAATGGGGCCAAACCTACAGGAAGTAGGATTAATTTCACCCAAAAGGTTATAAGAAGAAACCATGCTCTAGCATCCAGTGAAACTATACCTGTCTCTACATGTAATATAGCATTTTTTATACTTTTTGGAACCATCAATATGGCTCTAATAAATTTATTTTGAATAGTTCCAAGAATATTAAACTTTCCAGACAAGCAAAGTTGGGAGCCATAAAGAAGCTGAGGAACTGCCTTATCTTGGAAAACCTTGCAAGCTGCAGAGATATAATGGGCTCCCTTTTTGTGGCAAAATCTTAGGATAGCTGTAGAGGTATGCTGTACGGCATTCATCTGGTTAAAAAAAAAAAAAGAGCACTCCAGGATAGAGAAACATGAAACTGCACTCCAAGATATTTATAGGTGTGCACCTGCTCAGTTTGAGTCCCATTTACTTGCCATTTTGTGAATTTTATGACTATGCTGGGCAAAAACTAAAACGCTGGTTTACTGATAGCTTATTGATAACTGTTGTTCTGTACAGAACAGAGCTAGTGCCCTAAGTGCTTTTCTCATTCCCACCTGTGAAGCAGACATAATAACCACATTGTCTGCATACAATAATATTGGAATCTCACAATCAGCTAAAATAGGTGGGTAATGGGCTGAAACAACAAGCACTTGGATTATTGGATTTAGATATAGATAAAAAAGTAATGGAGCTAACATGCAACCTTGTCTTACACCTCTATAAGTTGGGACTGCTTAGATAGATGTCCCCAAGGAGTATATTTAATTCTCAGGGAGATATTTGAATAAAGCGGCTGAATACATAGGAGCAGCCTTTTATCAATAGTGGAATGTCTCAGACTGTTCCATAGTCTCTCCCTTGGTGTAAGGTCAAAAGCTGACTTAAAATCAACAAAAGTTGCAAAAAGGGAACCTCGAGGGGGCACAGAATATTTTTCTGCCAAATGATGGAGAACCAAACAATAATTTAATGGTGATCATTCCCCTCTAAATCCAGCCTATTCTTCAGCAATATTTTCATTTTGTACCCAACCACCAATTTTGGTTATAAAAATCTGGCATAGAGTTTACTTATTGTGTTTAATAAACTAATAGGCCTATAAATTGTAGGATGAAGTCTATTTCCTTTATTTTTGTATAACAGTATGACAATAGCCTGCTTCCAATCAGATGGAAATTGGCCTGTGTTAATGTGTGTGAATAGTGGTCAGAACTGGAGCCCACCAATCTTTGTTTTCCCTTATTAATTCTGGGGGAATGAAATCACCTCCAAATGCTTTACCTGGTTTTAATTTATATTTAACCTCAGCTATAGACACAGTGGCCAATCTGGGAGGTCATTACAAGAGGGAATCACATCTGAGATTACAGCAGATTCCCTTTTAAAGATGTTACAGAAGTCTCCCATTTATCCACAGATACCTGCATGATAGGGCCAAAACGTCTATAAGGGACTGATTGATTAAGCACCAGAACCAAGTGGAATTCTTAAGTTTTGCTGCTGAAATTAAGTTCCTCCAATTATCTTTTATAGCTTGCCTTTTCTTTATTTTCAAAAAGTCTTTATAATTTTTTTTCTGAACCTTAAGTAATTTAAAAGCAGTGAAGGAATTTTCCTGAAGAAAGGAATTTATTGCATTTAAGAGAACCTTTTCAGCCTTGATGCAATCATTATCGTACCAAGGTTTGGACCTTTTATGTGTATAAGCAGCACTGTCTGTTGAAAATCTTGTCAGGAGACTTAGAGATTAACAATAATTGACCGAAACAGTGACACTGCTTGTTCATACAAATTAGCTGAGCACATTGTGGTGTGCATTTGAAGCAGGGGCTCCGACATCAAGATCCCAGAAAAAACTTTAGCCAGACCTTGAGACCATTTGTTCTGTACTCACCCCTTTGTTGTAATTTCAATAAGGCAGTGGGCTACTTCTAATGATTCAAGATTTGTTTTAGAATCAAAAAGACAGATTAGTGGAAAGTGGTCACTATCAGGGTGAGTTCCAATATAGAAGTAAGCTACAAGATGAACATAGTTCCAGGAAATCATGGTATAATCAACCCCACTGGTCCCATTAGGGTGCCAGAAAGTAAACTCCCCTTTTATATCACCTCTGACAATGCCATTAAGTATAACTACATCTAAACTGTCCACAAGTTGAGCCAAACAAAATCCTGAAATGTTACAGTGTTGGTCTTTAGATTGTCTGGCCAGTAGGTAGTCCACATCAGTTGTAGGGGGCATTGGCCATTTAAAATAAGCTTGCAAAAGGGCATCGGACTGGCCAATACACATGTTAAAGTCACCAGCAATGATATAGTGTGGGTACTGATATAACACATTCATGTAAGTATCAAATTGATCCCACAAATTATTTATTTCCCTATGTGTCAGGCCCAGCCCAAGAACAATGGTGAAACAGTCTAGTCGAGTATAGTTCCTTTATTGCTTATACCTTATAGACAGAATCTTGCCAAACTAAATCTGTACTACAGCAACTAGTGGATATACCCCGTGAGATTCTAGGGAGGGGCTATCCTGAACCTCTTTCTCTTCTCATGCTCCCCCTGTGGACTGTGTTGTCTCTTGTCTCCTTTCCCCTCCTGGTAGCCTTGATCTCCCACATCGCTCTCCTCCTGGTAGATACATTCCATCACACTATGCTCATGTACTGGGGGAAAATATAGACAGACAAGTAAGACAGAGTAGGACTTAAATCCGAGCAGAAGGGCTAGAGCCACATTTAAGCAGGACTCCAACATCAGTACTGGAACATTAAGTTTGATAGAAACCATAGAACTCAAGCCATATTGGATAATGCATTCAGAATATAGGGAATATATCCAGGTATTGATAAATCCTCCATAGTCTATGTTTCTTGAAACAGACTATGGAGGATTTATCAATATCTGGATATATTCCCTATATTCTGAATGCATTATCCATGTTTCTTGAAACATAAGAATATCAAAAATATATTCCATAAATGAAGCATCTGAGATCTTTGCTTTCCAGCCTGGAACATTCCATAAGGGGATAGAGATTCCCCCTTCTGTAAAATAGAGTCAGAGTCTAAGGGTACTATCAATGGATCAGCTGGACATACAGAATCTTTCATCGATATAGGTAATGGGTATTTGAGATGTGTTCTACACCCTCTAATGTCTGGAATGGGGCTAGAGTCGAAGTTTCATCTGGTGTTGCTTGTTATAACACCACCTGGGTTGGGGGGGGGGGATAACTTCCAGTTGGATGATTTCAGAACTTCCAGTAACATATCCACATTTGAATTTTGTGGAGGAAGACTAGTAGGCTCTAAGAGGTGTAATAAAAGGTCATCACGTAGGATCTAGAGAGCATGGTTCAGCATCTGCTCGTGGTATGGAGAATATCTCCTCCTCAATAGTTAGCATGGCCTGGCACTCTCCAGCAGGCTCCCCATCTGCCCAATAAGGGCCAGAACAATATTATTTGGAGAGCAATCGCCAACCATTCCATTGTCTGCTGGAGGAGGGCAATTAGTGTCAGTGTTTGGAGACTCAGGGTCAATAAGTAGCTTGGCTGTAGCAACTGTAACAATTACGTTTTTCTTAAGGTTTTCCAGCTTATATATTATATTATCTTGTTGATTCCTAGGCAGAAAACCAAAAACACTGATAAGGCCAACTCCAGTTGAATCTGACACATCTTCATTTAGTGATTTCCACATCTTGCTTTTTCAAGGCCAGGTGAGGGGGAGAAGAAGACTTGCTGAGATCTGGTAAAATTTTGGAACAGTTATAGAATCTAGGTGAGACAGAGCTGAACAGAGAATTAATTTTTACTTCACAAAAGACTCTGGTGGGAAAAAATTGAAATGATACTGAGTATAATTTGTTCAAAAGAAACAGACCCAACAAAAGAGGAGGAGGAGTTGCATTGTATGTAAAGAATTACTACATCTGTACAGAAATACATGATGCCAAGGATGAAAGCCTTCTTGAAAGTATTTGGGTGAATATTAGGGGGGGAAATGACATTGCTATAGGTGTGTACTACACACCACCCAACCAAGCAGAGGAAATAGATGAACTTTTTGTAAATCAGTTAGTTGAGGTGTACAGGAAACACACCACTATAGTAATAGAGGACTTTAACTACCCTGACATCAGCTGGGAAACAAACTGCAGCAAGCGGGAGATTGAACAGGTTCCTGACATGCCTAGCTGACAACTTTTTTTTTTTTATAATATTTTATTGAGATTTTAAAGATACATATTTAAAAGTTAGAAATTAAAAGGAAAATTTGAAATACAAAATAGAAAGAAAAGGAAAAGAAAAAGTGAGGTAAAGTAAAAGAAGAAAAGATATGAAAAATATATAACTTCCAATCTATCTCTGGTCTTAGAAATAATAAGGCTATCATAAGTGCTAGTTTTTAATACATTAAATAGGAATAATTCTTTGTCTAAACATATCCCATTACATTTATAATCTAATCTTCAAATCCCCATGTAAGCTTCACCCCACCTGCATTTTGCAAATAGTCCATCAATGGTTTCCATTCTTTAAGGTAATAGTTGTTTGAGTTTTCTTTTAATAAGCAAGTCAGTTTATCATTTTCTGCCATATCCATCAGTTTTAACAACCATTCTTGTATTGTTGGTAGTATCTGGGTTTTCCAAAATTGTGCATAGAGAAGTCTTGCTGCAGTAATCATATGTTGAGTAATTCTAATAAGATGTTTTCCTATTTGAAAGTCCATTATCCCCAACAGGAATAGTTCTGGTTTAAATGGGATCTGTATTTGTAGTATGCTCTGCATCAACGTTTGTATTTGAGTCCAAAATTTCTTTGCAATTTTACATGTCCACCACATATGGTAAAACGACCCCTCTTGTTGGTTACATTTCCAACAAACAAAATTGTCCCATACATCTTTGATAGTCTTTGGGGTGTCATGTACCATCGATACATCATTTTATAGAAATTTCCTTTCAAGTTATAACATAAAGTAAATTTTAATCCTTTAGACCACATATTTTCCCATTGCTGCATATGTATATTATGTCCAATATTTTTTGCCCATTTAATCATACATTCTTTAACTTGTTCTTCAACCATTTCTTCTCTCAACAATAATTTGTACATTTTGCTATTAAATGTTCATCTGTTTCACATAATTGAATTTCAAATTCCGATTTATTCTGTTCAAATCCAAATTCTTTTTTATCAATTTTAAATTTTTCTTTGTATTGCATATAAGAAAGCCATTGAAAGGTATGTCCTTCTAAAACCAATTGTTCTTTTGATTTAATTTTATATTATCCTTGTTCTTTTTCTAATAAGTCTTGGTATCTCATCCATTTATTTTTATCTCTTGTTTCAGTTCTATAGAAGGTTTCTTGTGTAGAGGTCCACATCAGCATCTTAGGGCATAAAAGTGGTCTACATTTAGTCCAAACTTTTAATAGAGATCTTCTAATATAGTGATTTTTAAAGTCCACATTAACTTTAACTTTATCATACCACAAATATCCATGCCATCCAAATCTCAAATTGTGACCTTCCAAGTTTAGCCTAGCTGACAACTTTATTATCCAAAAGATGGAGGAGGGAACTAGAGGGTCAGCTATACTGGACTTGATACTTACTAATAGGGATGAAGTGACTGAGGGAGTGGAAGTTGTAGGAACTTTGGGAGAGAGTGACCATGTCATACTAGGATTCACCACAATGCAGGCAAGGGTAACTGAACAAAGTCAGACTAGCATTCTAGATTTTAAGAGAGCTGACCAACAAATTTCCTATTCAGCAAGTAAGAAGGATCCCATGGATGCAAATCCCAGAGGGAAAAATAGTTCAGGATGCTTGGGAAACTCTGAAAAATGAGATAATAAAGGCCCAAACAAAAACAATACCACAGAGAAAGAAAAACAAGAGACACCTGATGAGACCAGCATGGTTGCACAAAGAGGTCTCTGGTAAGCTGAGGGACAAAAAGGACAAGTATAAAAATGGAAAGAGAGGCTTGTAACTACAGCAGAATACCTGCAAATAGCCCAAATCTGCAAGGACAGAATCAGGAAGGCTAAGGCTCAGAATGCACTAAGACTTGCAACAAATGCCAAAAATAACAAAACAAATTTCTTTCAATGCATAAGGAGCAAGACAAAAGCCAAGGAAATAGTTGGGAGAAGATGGCAAGAAGCTGACAGGCAGCAGGGAGAAGGTGGAACTGCTTAATTCCTTTTTTGCATCTGTCTTTACGCAAAAGGAAAACATAGTCTAACCTGTCAAAAGCAGCACCGTGAGAGACAGAAGAGGGATGCAGGTCAAAATAGGTAACGAATTGGTTAGAGAACACCTAACAAGTTCAGGTCTCCTGGAGTGGATGGTTTATACCCCAGGGTACTGAAGGTGCTGGCAGATGTGATCTCAGAACCACTGAATGAAATCTTTGAGAGCTCCAGGAACACAGGGGAACTGCCAGAGGACTGGAAAAGAGCAGATGTAATTCCAATCTTTAAAAAGGGGGGGAAAGTGGATCCCGGAAACTGCAGACCAATCAGCTTGACATCAATACCTGGGAAAATCCTGGAAAAGGTAATCAAGCAGGGGGGTTGTGAGCACCTAGAAATGAACACGGTGATTACTAGAAGCCAGCATGGGTTTGTTAAGAACAGGTCATGCCAGACAAATCTTATTGCCTTCTTTGATAAAGTGACTAAATTAGTGGACCAAGGAAATTCTGTGGATATAGTATACTTAGATTTTAGTAAGGCATTTGATAAACTAGACCACAGCCTACTTCTTGGTGAGATAGAACAATGTGGGAAAGACAGTACCACTACCAGATGGATTTGCAGTTGGCTGACTAACCACACTCAGCATGTAGTTCTTAATGGAACTATATCTACATGGAGGGAAGTATGCAGTGGGGTACCTCAAGGTTCTGTCTTGGGTCCCGTGCTCTTCAACGTCTTCATAAATGACCGAGATTGGGGTTTGCAGGGGTGCTCATCAAATTTGTGGATGACACAAAGCCGGGGGGAATTGCTAACACTTTGGAAGATAGATTCAAGATTCAGAAGGATCTTGACAGACTTGAGCATTGGGCCCTATCCAATGAGATGCAGTTCAGTGGAGAGAAAAGTAAAGTCCTGCACTTAGGCAGGAAAAACCAGATGCACGGGTACAGGATAGGCAGTACCTGGCTCAACAGTAGTGCCTATGAGAGGGATCTTGGTGTCCTGGTGGACCACCACTTAAGTATGAGTCAGCAGTGTGCTGCAGCTGTCAAAAAAAGCCAATGCAGTCCTGAACTGCATCAACAGGATAGTATCAAGATCAAGGGAAATGACAGTGCCACTCTACACTGCACTGGTGAGGCCACATTTGGAATACAGCATCCAGTTCTGGTCACCACAATATAAAAAAGATGCTGAGGCCCTAGAAAGGGTGCAGAGAAGAGCAACACAGATGATAAGGGGTCTGGAGGCTAAATCCTATGAAGAACAGCTAAAGGAACTAGATATGTTTAGCTTAATGAAGAGAAGACTGAGGGGAGACATGATAGCAGTCTTCTAACAATTGAAGGGCTGCTACAGGAAAGAGGGCATCAATTTATTCTCCATAGCACCTGAGAGTAGAACAAGAAGCCATGGGTGGAAGCTCATCAGAGGGAGATCCAACCTGGAAATAAGGAGGAATTTCCTGACAGTAAGAACTATTAAGCAGTGGAACAGCTTGCCTCCCAGAGTTGTGGGTGCTCCATTTGTCTGAGGTGGTATGAGGACTACTGTCTTGGGTGGTAAGTTGAACTAGAAGACCTTCAAGGTCCCTTCCAACCCTATGATTCTATGATCTCATCTTGAATAGCGATAGTAGGCTGATTAAAAGACAACAAAATCTGTTTTCAGTTTTGAGCACTTGGAAGCCATTCAACAGTACATAAATCTATGTGTCTGTGGTGACAGTGAAAAAGTTGTCCTAGGGAAGTTGCAATTGCTCTCCTAGAATCCCAACATCCAATATTGAGACTGTTCAGGGAGATAGAGAACAATCTGTTGTGTTTGAAGTGAACGATTTAACTTGCAGGGAATTACTTCTTTTGTATCCAAAGAGGCTTTAGTATGTATGAAGCCCCCACTCTTTGCCTTGTCAGAGAGTAAAGATTTATTAATATATTTATTTGACCATTGCACAGTTTTGTCAGTTTGTCTTACTTTAATGGCTTGCCCTTTATCAGAGTGCACATCAGGAATATGTGGCCTACCCAGAGCTTCTGCATAAGTCTTAATGGAAGTGGGAGGTCCAGCTTTATATTTTTGAATAAAAACCTCAAAATCTTTTTTCAGCATTTCCAGATCATATTTTAGAGCTGAGAGCTGCTCAAATAACAAGATAATTGCTGCAAGAAGGCATTGTTTTGCCATAAGCTCCATTGAATTTTCCCATGGGAGCCTCTCCATATTCTGATTTTACATCTTATTTTTGAGCTTATTTTTATTTCCGTTGAAGTTAGCAGGTGAACTAGCATGTTGTACTGGAGACACACAGGGAGAGACCAGAAGAAAATCCAGATTCTCATTGAGCTCTTTCCTGACTTATAGTAAAAGATCTAACAGCTGTTGCTTTTCTAGTTCTGTCTGAAAGTCCTATTCAAGAGATTCAAGGGCTGAAAATTTGTTAAAGGTGGAAGGGAAATTTGTTTTCCTTACAGATTCCTTTCATATAAAATGTTCTATCTTTGGTTGTTTAGCAGGCTTTAATGAAAAAAGACTGATGCCATGATGTTTCTTTCTGTTTCCCATATTGTTCAAATCCACTCAGAATCTTTTGCCTCCATTTTCATCTTACCCAAAAAAGTTATGATTAAATTTAACAAGGTCTAATACGTCTAATAAAAATCTAATAAGTCTCTTGTAGCTTACTATACTTATTTTAACTAATAATTATCTAAGAAGAAACAAAAGCAGCTAGAATATGCTATTTGAAAGTAACATAAAACTGAAAGTGCAGGAGCTTAGAAAAACATATGTTCCTGGACTGATGCCTTGTCCCCACCACCAAACCACATTACTGAAATTCAAGTCAATTAAGACTATGTTTGCACTACATGCTGAAGCACAAACTAGCCAGCCGCACAACATATGTTGTTGAATTTAGTATATTTATTAATTTATGATAATGTACTGTATGGTTCCAGAAAATTGGTTTGACAGGTTGGCATGTCATATTTCCCAAGCACAGCTTCCCTCAACATTTGATATAGAAGATAATAGTATTGTCTCCCTGCGCTTATAGTACAATAATTATTTTCAAAGCTTTAAATATTTAAAAAATATCAAATATGCAAATGAGAAAGTAATTCTACTATCTGCTACAGTAGAACAGGCATAATTGTTTGGGTTCTTGCAATAATATGCAATCGTATTCCAAAACAACATGGAAAGAGTAGAGAGAAGCACTTTTTAAATACTGGGGAAATATTGTCTAAGACAGAAGAGAGAGAAAGAGGGAAATAGAGGGAGAGAGAGAGAGAAGATAGGCTACATATTAAGACTGCCTTGAGACACACATGTATTAGAAAGTAATAACAGGTGGTGGAGCTGTTCCTTCAGCACCATGTTACATTTTCCGAATCAAAAGCCCAAGGCTGGTTCTTGCTCTGCTTTATATATCTAGGTATGTATGCACAACAGGTATAACTTTCAGTCTGTACACACACTGAGAGAAGCACCACCAGTTGCTTCCAGGAATATAGTGAAGCTTTTTAGGGACAATGACATTTACATTTTAAGATAAATCAACACAGTTTCTAAGGAAAGGACATTCACCACAGAGAGGTGATTTTAGTGTCATCCTTTTGCAATTCATGATTTGACTCTACATCATTGTGAAAGAAGAAAAGTTGCTTATTAGAACACAGTTAAGATCATGAAGCATCTAGTGAAATGTTCCCCAATGACGGACTTGTATAGGTATTAAATATACATAGATGTACAGGGACAGCAAAAGATAGCCAACTGTACTGAGTCTGTCAGCTCAATCATTTTCAGGGCAGTACAGCTTTCTGTCTCTACAGCATGGCTGCAATGAAGATACAACATGTGCAGTTCTGTCTCTCCATCACATGCCCACTTCTTCAATGAAACTGCCATTTGTACAAGTCAGTAACAACAGAATCTAGTTTCCCCTCTTGCTAATTGCCTGGTAAAAACTTGTCTGTTTATTTTAAAGGTGAACATGCTAATTTTATATTTACATAATATCCATCTAAATTAATCAGAAAACCATAGAAAACCTTTAGCTCCAGTAGTGGTTTGCACATTTGTGTATTCTTACATCAGAAATAAAAGAGCATCCATCAGGCACAGACAATACACATAAGCAGATGAGCTCCATTTTCCAACATACACCCTGGATCAGAAGATTTGCTCATCCATTGCATTAAAAGACAAACTGCTTCAAGTAACGCTGCTCCTAGTGTTCTTCACCCACACCGCACCTCTCTTTTGCTTCTCTACCTGGGAATGCGGACTTTCTCAATCACCTGAATATTATCTCAGGCTACTAATATAATCTAATATAACCAATTTGGCCCGTGGGTACATTTTGAATTTTGAGAATGTATTGTAGACACTCCCACAAAATGGCTGCCACAAAGGGGTGATGTATTCACAGAGCAAGTGTTTTGGGGTCACAGCCAGTCACAATACACCCACATACAAGAAAGCAAACCTTTTAGCCTTGCTAAACAGGACTGGCTGATGAACAGCCAATAGCATTCTTTCTGCCCTCCTATGCTGCCAGCACCTGCCTCGGGGCTTTCCCCGAGGCGTAATAACTGGTCAGGAGTAGCCACATGAATTCCTCTCTCCAAGCTGGGAGGGAAAGTTCAAGAAAGTTCACATGCCGTTGCCTGGTGACAAATCAAGCTGGATAAACGAATTATCTGTCCCGAGCGACAGGCTCCCTTTAGACAATCTCAGCTCCCAGAGACTACCTAGATATATCAATGACATCCACGATGTTTTTTGGGCAGTAGTCTGTAAGTGGTTTGCCATGGCCTTCTTGGGAGAATCCGGGGGGGGGGGGGCACTTCCGGATCGATCTGCAGCCCCGATGGTCTCCCATCCAAGTACCAGCTACGTCTGACCCTAATTTATTGGAGATCTGCTAGCTGTGACAACGACCAGAATCAAATCGTTTAAAACGGGGCTCGGATTGGGAAAAGCCGCGTCGCGGGATCCGTGGGCGAAGTCAAAGCTGCCAGGACAATGGTGCTGATGGAAACACCAAATCGGGGAAAGGCAGGCGAGTTTGCTGCCGCTTCTGCACTGATGCGAAACACGTTTCCCTAAGATTAAACGCTACAGGATTTTTACAGCAAAAATTATAAAACCGCATGAAACTCGGATAAACAAACTGTCCACACGCGTGCCTTTGAACGGATGCGACGATCCGTAGTCCAGGCCTGGCCACGGACGCCAATCCTGCGGCCAGGTCTGCCGGCCGCTTCTCCCATTACCTCGCGCTCCTGAGGGTCCTTCGGGAGCGGAGCCCAGCACTCCCTGCCGATGTATTTGTATCCCTGACCCAGGGAGAGGCCCGCCGCCCCACCCAGTTGCGGGTCCCCGAGGGCCCAAGGCGAGGAGAGAGCCGCCCGCCCCGCCCGACAGCGGCGCCCCTTTGGCTTGCCATGGATCGCGGGGCGAGCGAGCGAGCGCACGCCCCGGGTGTCACCGGCTTCCTTCGCCGCCTCGGGGAGCCTCCAGCCGCTGGGGGCGATCCGGCGGCGAGCGCGGGGTGCCTGCCGCAATCTGAGCGCAGCGTTACCGGCTGCTTGGCAGCTGCGGCAGCTTTTCTGTTGGGCGGGGAGGGGCGGAGCCGTAGCTGTTGGCCGGGGCTCGAGGAGGAAGAAGGCAGCCAAGCTGCGGCGTCCACCGGTGAGTAGAGCCAGCGCGAGTCGGGCAAAGGCAGGGACAAAGGCGGGGGCTTCCCCGTCCAGGCTGGGGTCCAGGCTCAGGAGCCAGGCTGGGGGAGCGGGAGGAGGGCGGTTCCCAGCTCAGGCGAATATAAGCGGACTTTCACTGGGGGGAGGTGGGGAAAGAGACAGACAGAGGAGGCTCCTCCGATAAGGGTCGCTGGGCGGCTGGCTCCGAAGGCTTCCCGTGTATGCGACACCCTGCCCTGCCCCGCCCCGAGAGGCGAGAACGCGGCCTTCCGACTTTCCTTTGTGGAAGGTGCCGAGCGGCCGCCGAAATGCAGCCCCTGAAGGCGGCAGCGGCGGCGGAGTGGCTCAGTGCTTCGTGCGCCGCGGAAGGAGAGGCTGGGGCATCGGTGGGAGAGAAATCAGGTGGCAGCAGGAAAAAGTTTGCCCGAGCTGCCGGAGGAGAAGGGGGGGAAGTCTCGCCCACCCCCCAACCTTCACCTGCCAATCTGAGGACGCCGCGCGCCGGGCGCTCCCGGGGGCGCCCCTTCTGCCCGACGTCAGGGCGGTAAGCAGCTCCAGAACCCCGAGAGATGCACCGTGGCTTCCTTACGGAACCTTCCCCGCTGCCGGTCGTTGCCTGGTGACTTTGCATGCGGTGGAGAGACCCGCTGGAACTTGCTAGTTCTCCTTCGGCTCAAACGGCTTTTTCTCTGAATGGAAGATGAAAGTGCAGCAACATTCCGATCCCAGTCCCAGGAGCTGCAGCAGAAATGAAGGATGCAGAAAAAAGGACAGACTTGAAGCAAGAGTCTACTGTAGAAAAGCAGATAAAGATGCTTCTCTTCCCCCACTAGCTAGTGAATTCAGGAAAAACAAAAAACCCCAAAACCGTACTTTTACAGTAAGGGATGAAAATACATTGAATTCACATACAGTGTTTTAAAAATCAAGGCAGCCTATTTGACGAATGGAGCACAGGACAATTTGCTGATCAGTAAAGATTCACATTCTGAGGAGAGGAGGGAGCTAAGCCCTCTGAGCTGGAGTGTAAGAACACCAAGAAACAGTTGCTGATTCTCCTTGTAACATGAAGTGCTGGTGCACCTTCATGGTAGGTCCAAATAAAAGGTAGGCATTTCCACCGTCCAACTCTGTCTAGTGGATTGGATTGTGCAGTTATGGTGGATTTCCACATTTAGGAATGCTGAAGGCAGAATTAAAGAGACAACTGTTAAGACCAGTCTTACTGACTATTCAATTGCTATATGAGCCCCTAATGAGCTCAGGTATTATCTGCAATAATGGATACAAGTCATTCTTTGCCTCCTAACCTAAAATTGACAAAAATCAGTTGACAGAGGCAGTACAGGCTTCCCCTTCTGCTTTTACTCATGAGGTACAGGGGCTCCGAACTTGTTTACTGTGTATTTGATCTACCAGGAAATTGTTCTTTGCTGATCCAGATGGATGTCACATCTATTCAGAGCTGATCCATTGTGAGGATCAGCTGATTCTGCTCTAATAGGCAGCAAGGGGAGGGTAGAGAACTGTAAATATAATTCTTACTGTACTAAGTGTGAAGCTACAAAACTAGGCAGCAAGGCAAAGAGACTATGTTTACAGAAAGCTCTGGGGAACTATGTTCTGCCTTTTTCTGTATTTGTTCTAGTCAATAAAATAATGAAATATTATTGTATCATGATGATGTCAATGCGCTACATAAACCAGCCAGTTGGTGAGATATGTATGTTGGTTTGCAGGGCAGTCTCTAAGTTAGACATCCTAGCTTGCACAGAATAGTGTGAGCGTGCCTGGCTGGGCATTGGTTGCATTTGTGGCATACTGCCTAAATGTGACTAGTACTGTGTCCTTAATGTTAGCAAGAAATACTGCGTTTTGCATGGGCACGACTAAGGATGGTCATCTAGTGTACTCTATCTTACTAAAAAGCATTGTGTGAAAGTCTCAGTTGACAAAGCCATGATTAAAAGAGTGGTTTTGATTGAAGTAGACAGCTGTTTTGGAAATGTATAAAATGTGCTAACCAAGGAGCCTCCAGCAGAATGAATGGAGTAAGTAAAAGTATTAATTAATATCGGATGAAACTGAAATAGGGAATGCAGGAGGAAGAATTTCAGGGATTTTAATGTGAATGATATCTCAAAGAGTAGAACTGAAATTAATGATATAAATATCAGTATCTAAGAGTGATGAAATGGAAGTCATACATTCTGAGAATGTTAAAAATTGATAAAGTTGCAGGTAAATAGAGACTTTTTAAAATAGAGGTATGGTTGCTTATGGAGTGGCAGTGCAACTTCTTTACCACATGTATGCAGATTGCATTTGTCCTGACAACTGGAAAAATGCTGTAACATTTTCCATGCGCAAAGGGAGAAACAACAAAAGTCCAATATGTTTATTAAGTGTACCTGTGAAAATATTTGGCAGAATTCTAATTGAAAGAGTATGAGCAAATTTTCAAAAGTGCTGTGCTGTCTTTAATGGATATGGAGGGCAAATTTTTGCCATTGAGAAATATATGAATATGAGAAAGTTTATTGCACGTTTTTTGATTTGTTGTTACAAGTATATGCTAAAATTGATCATTTTAATTGTGGATTTGTTGAATATTGTGTGTGAATATGGAATTAAAGATTGGTTGCTGAATGCAATGAAGGTGATACACAATGGAAGCAAAACAATATGGAGAATAAATGGAATGTTTAGCAAGGGATTCGCCATCGAGTAAAGAGTAGATTTCACCCTCAGCTTCCACACTGCCCAAATAACTTATGGGATATTAGGGGGCTGGGGTGAAAGCCTTCTATCTCAGGTGACTAGACAATCAATAAACTGGTAGAACTTCCTTCTTCAAGAAAAATAAAGGCAGGGATTTAACTGATTGTACTATTATAACAATCAAGGTAAAGGGGAGGTCTGAAAAACACTAGAGCTAATGCTAAGCATTGGCTCAGCTGGTGGTCCTTCCTCTGGAAAGTAGCCAATGAACTACTAAGGTTAGCCTACACCAAATAAAAACATTCTAGCCCAAACAGATAAGAGTATTTAAGGCAACACAAGGAGGAAAAGTGTACTCTTGAAGTGGAGCAAGAGGTTGCCTTCAGAATGAGCAGAAGATCACTAGTGGGTGACATCTTGTGTTTCTGCCCTCCAAAAATGTTTGCCAGCCAGTTATGACAACCGGGAAGAGGTAAATCTGGATCTGCTTTTAGACGATGCCATGTTGTTGGCAGAGAACCCAAATGACTGCTAGATAAATTGTATGATGCAATATTGAGTATGCATCTGAAAATTATCATATCAAAGACTGAGGTAGGTGTTTCACAAGGAAAATGGAGTGAAATATTGCAAGTTATATATAAATGGGAAGAAAATAGAGCAAGTAAGTTAATTTGTGTATCTTGGTAGAATATTTATTAAATATAGGGCCATTCTACCTTTTTAAGACATGCAAAAGAAGGTATTGGGGACTGTGTCCTCTTTTTTGAAAAATTAATGCTTGTTGAAAGAAGTGAAAGCTGAGTATGTCAGAACAAACATAAAAGTAAATTGAATCCATTTTTGAACAGGTCTTACTGTTAGAATTTGTTTGTTTTGGATGTACAACCAAAATCTACTTCCTTGTAATTTAAACTCAGTATTTAAATTCTGGACTAGATTTGAACAATTCTGTCCCCTCTTCTTCGTAACAGCCCTTCTTCACTTTCTTGAAATCTCCCACATACTTCCCTTCTCCAAACTGAATTTGTAATTCATAAGTTTTTCATCTTGTTATTTTTGTTTAAACATTCTTGAGTTTGTCAATACCCTTCCTAAAATACAGTGTCCAGAATGGCTGTTGGTGTAGCCTTGGTATGCATTTCCTTTTTTTGCAGCTGAATTGTGCTGTTGGCTCATGTTCAGCTTCTGATCCACCAAGACATCCAAATCCTTTTTCCATTATGCATTTGGCATCATTCTTTTTGCATTTTTGCAGTATGGTCCCCCCACCCCCGTCCATCCTACACTTGTGCTGTACCCTAACCTATACCACATTTTTCCACCCAAATGTAGGACTTTGCTTCTATTGAAATTTATATTGCTGGTTTCTGCCTATTGTTCCAATCTGTCAAGGTCCTCCTGAATCTTGATACTGTCCTCTAAACATGTTTGCTAGTCCCATATCTTGTCATCTGCAAATTTGATAATCATATTTTGTAACTCCTTATCCAAGCCATTTATAAGTATGTTAAACAGCACAGAATGAATTCCAGTGCTACACAACTCTTGGTGATTACACACATCTTCCATTTCCTATACATTCTTAGTTCAGTTGAAAAAACTCTATGCATCCACGATGGTTTCCTAAGCCGCTCTCTATTTTATGTGACTGCACTTCTGGTAGATTATATCTGAGAAGTTCCCAACCCTGAAACTATCTTCCACTTTCTCTTTTTGTAGTATTTTGAACCATAATATGATGTGGCCATTTTCACCCAAAGTTCCCACTTCTTTCCTTCAAGCATCTTGTCTGTGTTGCTTAGGATCAAATCTGGGAGAATCAATCTCCTTGTCTCTTTTTCAATCGTCTGGGAAATGAAACAAAAACACTAAGGAACTTTGGGGAACTTGACAGAGCTGGTTTTTCAATAGTTGTCTGAGAAGTTAAAGTCTCTTATTATTACTATGTTTCTCCTCCCTGAAAGGTCTGTAGCCTTTTTTTTATAATGGGGGGCATTATTAGTCTGCTTGATTTGGTGATCTGTAGCACATCCACATTATTTTCTCTTCCTTGCATTAGTACCCTCTTTAGTGGACTCTCATGCTCAGATTTCTGAATCAAAAGACACATATGAATTTTGTTTATATATAGTGTGATTCTTCTGCTGCTTTTGTCTGTCTTATGACTTCTGAATATGTTATATAGCCTTCAATCCTTGCATTCCATTCATGAGTTTTATCCCACTCAGTTTCAATAATACCTACTAAAACATATTCACCATCCTGCATTGAGACTTCTGGTTCTTTCCGTTTGTTCCCCATACTCTGTCCTTTTGTACAGACACATTAGAAGAGTGAATGGATTGAGAGGAAGGGTAAAACCAAGAAAGTCATGGTTGAAAGGAGTTGATGAGATCTTCTGAAGTTTAAAAGACATAAGATGAAGAAGTGTATGGATGTGGAAGCAGAAAAAAAGTATAATTAATGGTGTTGGTGTACATTAGATTTAGTTAGATATATATCTGTGTGTGTGTGTGTGTGTGTGTGTCCTGTCTTTAATTTATTTTGCTCATTGCTTCTTATACTTTTTTGCACTTTGCATAATGTTGGTCATCCTGAAAAGGAATAGTGTAATAAATATATATATGTATATATGAAATTTGATTGTACTTTTTTCCTTGTTTTAGAGAACATGTCCAAGATTTGAAGACATTTTTTAAATCTTCCCTGTATTCTCTGTATGATGATGTGTGCAGTAGTGGTTAACATTTCTATGTGGAGATTACACATAAAAGAGCAGAGGAGGGTGACATTTCAGGTTTAATTTTTGGAAAATAAAAGGCTATGGTTATGTTTTATTAATATATAATGCAATTAAATATTACCATAGTGGACAAGATATCAGACTTTAGAAGAATTTTAATAATTTTCTGGGGGTAGACTGCTGGTATGTTAGCATTTATCAAGAGTAAGATTGGCCATTAAAACTAAAGTGGACTGAGCAAGCGGCAATCATTTGGGAGTCTAAATGACCCTAGGATTCAACTAGGTTTGAAGATAAAATCACTTGCCATAAAATGACCAGCCATCTGTTCATGTACAATGTCAACTAATTAAGCAAGCCTTTTTTTTAGATTTAAAAAAATGTGTACCTAATGCTTGGTTAGAGCATGGGTTTCACACATGAAAGAATGTAAAATCATTACCAGTGTTGCAGCTGGTGAAAAATAAAAGTATGTTATTTTGATGTAATGTAAGTATTGTGCAGTATTACTTCTTTGGACTGTTGTGGCAGTTCTTCAGTTTATATCGCAATTATTTCAAAATAAAATCATGTTACACATATGCAGGATAATATTGAAGTAGGCTCAAAAGAGTCTCCCATGCCATGAATTTTCCTTGTTTATAGTCATGTACTGCATGAAAATCTTGCATGCTACTGTCATAAATCCCCCACACTCTCTTCCTCACTGTCTTATTCTTACATACATACTCTAAGTAGCAATCATTCTGTGCTCTAGCTGCAGCCTCAACTTTTTTTTATTGCCTTCTTCCATTGTTTTTATTGCCATGTTCAAAGCAGATGGAAAATGGGGGGAGGGGTGTCTTTTGCTTCTCACCTCCACCAAAACTGGCAGGGCAAGCTATTATATATAAAGAAGCAGCAAATCCCACATTCACTCCCACTGCTGATGTTACTTAGTTGGGTAATGAAATGTCTGCAAGCAAACAGCCAAGCTCAGACAGCACCAAGAACTCCACAGTTCAACCTGAGCTACGGATATTTTTCTTCTATTGGAATTTTTGCTTCTCTGTTGATGAGCTTTCTGTGCCATAAATATTAACAGATCTCAACCCCTGCAATGCCCACTGATGTACAGGTAGTCCCCGGGTTAAGAACGCCCGGTTTACTGTGACCCATAGTTAAGAATGGAGCCTATTGTAGCAAAATTAAAAAATACACAATGATTCGAGTTAAACACACAATACTACTTACACAGTATTACACAATAATATTGTTTCAGCTTACATACAAATTCAACTTAAGGACAGACCTTGGGAATGGAACTTGTTCTTAAACTGGGGACTACCTGTAGTATTTAGCACTGTCTTATGGCAGATGCTAATAAAGCATATTACAGGTGAAACTCGAAAAATTAGAATATCGTGCAAATGTTCATTTATGTCAGTATGGCAACTCAAAAGGTGAAACCAGTATATGAGATAGACGCATTACATGCAAAGCGAGATATGTCAAGCCTTACTTTGGTATAATTGTGATGATTATGGGGTACAGCTTATGAAAACCCCAAATTCACAATCTCAGAAAATTAGAATACTACATGACATCAATAACACAAGGATTGGAAATAGAACAATATTGGACCTCTGCAAAGTATAAGCATGCATATGTACTCAGTACTTAGTTTGGGCCCCTTTTGCAGCAATGACTGCCACAATGCGGCATGGCATGGATGCTATCAGCCTGTGGCACTGCTGAGGTGTTATGGAAGACCAGGATGCTTCAATGGCAGCCTTCAGCTCCGCTGCATTGTTCGGTCTCATGTCCCTCATCTTTCTCTTGGCAATGCCCCATAGATTCTCTATGGGGTTCAGGTCAGGCGAGTTTGCTGGCCAATCAAGCACAGTAATCCCATGGTCATTGAACCAGCTTTTGGTACTTTTGGCAGTGTGGGCAGGTGCCAAGTCCTGCTGGAAATGAAGTCAGCATCCCCATAAAGCTCGTCTGCGGAAGGAAGCATGAAGTGCTCCAAAATCTCCTGGTAGACGGCTGCGTTGATCCTGGACTTAATGAAGCACAGTGGACCAACACCAGCAGATGACATGGCTCCCCAGATCAACACAGACTGTGGAAACTTCACACTGGACTTCAAGCATCGTGCATCGTGTGCCTCTCCATTCTTCCTCCAGACTCTGGGTCCTTGGTTCCCAAATGAGATGCAAAAGTTGCTCTCATCAGAAAAGAGGACTTTGGACCACTGGGCAACAGACCAGTTCTTTTTTTCTGTAGCCCAGGTAAGATGCTTCTGACGTTGTTTGTTGTTCAGGAGCGGCTTGACAAGAGGAATACGGCATTTGAAGCCCATGTCCAGGATCCGTCTGCGTGTGGTGGCTCTTGATGCACTAACTCCAGCTTCAGTCCACTCCTTGTGAAAGTCCCCAACACTTTTGAATGGCCTTTTCCTGACAATCCTCTCCAGGCTGCGGTCATCCCTGCTGCTTGTGCACCTTTTTCTACCACACTTTTCCCTTCCACATAACCTTCTATTGATGTGCTTTGATACAGCACTTTGGGAACATCCAACTTCTTTTGCAATGACCTTTTGGGGCTTTCCCTCCTTATGGAGGGTGTCAATGATGGTTTTCCGCACAACTGTCAGGTCAGCAGTCTTTCCCATGCTTGTGATTCCTACTGAACCAGCCTGAGAGACCATTTCAAGGCTCAGGAACCCTTTGCAGGTGTTATGGATTCATTAGCTGATTAGAGGGGACACTTTGAGCCTAGAATATTGAACCTTTTCACACTATTCTAATTTTCTGAGATTGTGAATTTGGGGTTTTCATAAGCTGTACGCCATAATCATCACAATTATACCAAAGTAAGGCTTGACATATCTCGCTTTGCATGTAATGCGTCTATCTCATATATTGGTTTCACCTTTTGAGTTGCCATACTGACATAAATGAACATTTGCACGATATTCTAATTTTTCGAGTTTCACCTGTACTACTGTGTCATAATCCATTACTCATTCTGTGCCAAACAATGAGAATTATAGGTCCTTATTTTAAGAAAGCCTTTAAGCTCCAGCAGATTTTTATGACATCTGTCATGCAGGTCTCTGAGCCTTCCCCCGAAATAATACACCCTCTCACTATCCTAGGGAGATACCATCTACTTTTCCCCAGAGAAATCATCTCCGTCATTCACAGGAATTCCTCAGTTGTAGGTAGGTGATGACCTCCTCCCCACCCCCACTTTTTTTGTATCTTAACTGAGTATGTATGCCCGTGCATATGCTAAACTCCTTTTAGAATGAAAATGCTGATTCAATACCAAGCAAGTCTATTTTGTATATCAAGGAAATAAGCATGATTTGGAAGAGGAAAAGACAAAGGAAAAAAACACCCCAATGATTTCCAAAAGGATTGTCCCAGTTTGCCATTCCTTCAGAGAGAAATACACTTGCAAGCATGCACAGAACAGAACAGGGGCACCAAATCAAAATTCCTTTTCAAATCTAGCTTCCACTAATTCCTAGATTACTATATATTTCCTGAATCTCCAGTCCCAGATTCCTGCAGATTAGAGTTTCTGTTTTTCTGCTCTTTGTTATGAAAAAAGGCCCAGAACAAAAATAAAACAGATTTGCTCCCTCATTTTAAAAGTAACTTTCAGAAATAGGAATCATGGGATTTTGACTTTTGAGTTGTCCTACAGTCTTTGTTTAATACAGGAAAAGACCAATGCTATACCCCTAGGAAAGCAATGACTGGGATCAATACCAATCTGGCCTATTTTTGTTTGTTTAAACCATATATCTGCCTAGGAATCATTTGGAATTTCACATAACAATCCTTCCTTTTTTTGAAAATGTATACTTGGAGCCAAAGCCTAATTGTATTTAGACAACATATGCTGATTAGTAAGCTAATAAAGTGTAAGCAGGAGTGGCATGAAAATTAAGTGGATACCTACCTGGCTCAGAAATTATTCAAAACACTCATCAATGGTTCCTCATCAAATTGGAAACAAGTATCAGTCACAGGTCCTCTACATTTCAGTACTGTAATATAATTAATGTCTTAATGAGATGGAGGGAATCCTTACCACATTTGGAAATGCCCAAAATTGGGTGGGATAATTAAGAGAAGGCAAAAATAAAAACTTCATATGTTAGAGAAATGGTAACAAGATCAAATTTAACAGAGACAAGTTCTTCCTTTAGGAAACCAAAGTCAAACACACTGGTATAGAATAGGGAGTTTCTGGTTTGGTAATGACAGTTGCAAAAATGATCTAGGAATATCAGTATATGACAAACTGAATAAGAGTCAGTAGTGTTGTACGGCTACAAAAAATGAAATGAAATGTAAGGCTACATCAGCAGAAGTATAATTTCTAATAACAGGAAATAATTATTCCATTTTATTCTGTTTTGGACAGATCCCACCTCATTGCACTCTTCAAATACCTGCAAGAATGCCACAGAGAAGATCAAGACCTGTTCTCTCTCGTTCCAGAACATAGAACACAGAATGGATTTAAGCTAATAGGAAGGCAGATTGTGACAGAATGCTAGGAAAAAAATTCTAACAGTAAGAGTAGTTTGACAATGGAACCAATTATCCAGAGAGGGGGTGGATGTATTCATTGGGTTATATTCAAACAAGCTACGCAGCTGTCTGGATTGTTTTAATTTGGATTCCTGCACTGACCATAGATTGGGCTTGATGGTGTAAATGATTCCTTCCAATTCAATATTTCTATAATTTTGTGCTATTAGTGAGAAATAAACCAGAGAAGGGGTTTTTCCCCCCCACAATAAAACTCAGTGTTGAAATGAATATCAAAGGAAACATATTTTTTGCCCTTGTTTCTACTCTGATACAGGGTAGGACCTGCTTTCTGTGGTTTGGTGTGCTGTGTAACAAAATGTTTCTGAGACCTTGATCTCTTTTTGTGTATTTCAGGGCCATGTAATGCTGCTACTTCTCTTAGATTTATCAACTCCCCATTTGGAAAATTGCTTCTACTCTTTCTCCTTTTCCTTTTTTGCTCTAACTCATTCTTCCAAGATGGCCCAGGATGGAGCAGTCATGTGCTTCCATCCTAACCACGCTATGTCATGTCAGCACTATGTTCAAGAAATGGAGAAGATACCACAGCTTTCTCCTGCCAAGAATGTGGTACCTGCTTCTTTTAACCCTAATCACAGTGACTCACACAGTGCTGGCAAGATTCATTTACTCCGCAAGGGACTGACTCCAGAACCCTTGCGATCCCAGCTGGGCATATATAATAGCACTGGCTCCCTAACCCAGAAGATAACAAAGATGAGTAATTTTGGAAGTGGCAGCTGCCCCATCTCAGGAAGAGTGACAGCTCCATGTACTCCATTAAGAAACAGGCATCCAAACTCCCCATGCCCCTCAGGCAACCAAGTTCCCCTGGCAGTCCCAATCACTGGTGGTCAAAGTTCTGTAGTGACCTTTCGCTTTATTGAGAAGGCTAATGTGAAAACTTTAAATGGCTTCCCACTGATAGAGTCCAGGAAAGAAAATGGTTTGAACAGAAGTTTGGAATCTGAAGAGGCCTTCCACTTTGAGTCCAGCAAGCAAAGAAGCCATAACATGAATGTTCAGACACAATATTCCTTACAGCACAAAGTCACAGCATCCCTGAATCCTGTTGTTTTGGATAACAGAGCAAGCTTCAAAGTCCAAACAGATAAATCCTCTTTGACCATTACAGATGAACAAGACCCCGTGGTTCTTAGCAGTAGGCAGGAGCATCTTGGCTTTAAGCCGAAGCCAGAGATATCTGCTTCAGATCCTCTTCTTGCTGGAAACAGGTTCCTTTTAAATGCACAGCCATCTTTGTGTTGGAGTAATGGAAGCCAACTTTCTCTTGGTGCCAGCTGCCCTTCCAATTCCCTCACCAGTGGGATGAGCAGCCTGTCTAATGATCTCTTATGGCATCGAAGGCACCCACAGAGCAGGGAGTCACAGTACCAGGTACTTAGTAAGATCAAATATTTTCTTGCCAGAAATGTTATCTAAGCCTAGGCAACGGAGATCTCACATCTAGGGATCCTCCCAAATAAAAGTCTCTGTCCTTTCTACAGGGAAGCTTGTGGGCATATTCACAAGAAAGCTCTGTCCATGCCCAGCGTGTCGCCAAGGCCAAGTGGGAATTTTTCTATGGCTCAATGGAACCTTCCAAGACAGGTAACCCACATACCAGTAGTGTATTATGACAAATATTTCTTTATGATCCATCACCTGAAACAATGTTCTGAGCTTATGTTTGCTATGGATAATGCAAGTATTGTGGAACGCCAATGTACTTGTACATTTTGAAAATGCAAAACAGAAAGAACACTGTCTTGTATAGTATTCTAAAAATAAAAACAGGTTCTCTTGCTGCGTAACTCAGCAAGAAAAATGACCTGAGATCCAGTAGCAAAAACCCCCAGAAACATCAAATGCATGAGTAAAAAATAAGATATTTAGCTGTACTATTGTTGAAAAGGATCTTCACTCAATTCATGGTTGCAGCTGCAATTGACTGTAGTAGTATTTATTTTGTTACCCGAGATCCGCAGATGATCTTTCTATTGAACATGTCCAAGCCCTGTGTTGAGCAAAGGCTGCTATATGTGGCATGATCCAGCCAAAGGTAATCTCAACTTAAATTATGTTAAATAGGGGAGCTCAATATACAGTACTGCGCAAAAGTTTTAGGCTGGTGTGAAAAAATGCTGTAAAGTAAGAATACTTTCAAAAATATATATTGTAATTGTTTATGTTTATCAATTTACAAAATGCAAAGTGAGCAAACAGAAGAAAAACCCAAATCAAATCAATATTTGCCTTCAAAACAGCATCAATTCTTCTAGGTACACTTGCACACAGTTTTTGAAGGAACTTGGCAGGTAGGTTGTTCCAAACATCTTGGAGAACTAACCACAGATCTCCTGTGGATGTAAGCTGCCTCAAATCCTTCTGTCTCTTCATGTAATCCCAGACAGACTCGAGGATGTTGAGATCAGGGCTCTGGGGGGGCCAGACCATCACTTCCAGGACTCCTTGTTCTTCTTGATGCTGAAGATAGTTCTTAATGACATTGGCTGTATGTTTGGGGTCATTGTCCTGCTGCAGAATAAATTTGGGGCCAAACACACACCTCCCTGATGGTATGGCATGATGGATAAGTGTCTGCCTGTATTTCTCAGCATTGAGGACACCACTGATCCTGACCAAATCTCCAACTCCATTTGCAGAAATGCAGCCCCAAACGTGCAAGGAACCTCCACCATGCTTGCCTGTTGCCTGCAGACACTCATTATTGTGCCACTCTCCAGCCCTTCGACAAACAAACTGCCTCCTGCTACAGCCAAATATTTCAACTTTTGACTCACCAGTCCAGAGCACCTGCTGCCATTTTTCTGCACCCCAGTTCCTATGTTTTCATGCATGGTTGAGTCACTTAGCCTTGTTTCCACGTCAGAGGTATGGCTTTTTGGCCGCAATTCTTCCATGAAGACCACTTCTGGCCAGACTTCTCTGGACAGTAGATGGGTGTACCTGGGTCCCACTGGTTTCCACCAGTTCTGTGCTGATGGTACTGCTGGACATCTTCTGATGTTGAAGGGAAGTAAGCATGATGTGTCTTTCATCTGCTGCATTAAGTTTCCTTGGCCGACCACCATGTCTACAGTCCTCAACATTGCCTGTTTCTTTGTGCTTCTTCAAAAGAGCTTGAACAGCATATCTTGAAACCCCAGTCTGCTTTGCAATTTTTGCCTGGCAGATGCAGACCTTGCTAATGCAGTATAACAACCTTGTGTTTTGTTGCTGTGCTCAGTCTTGCCATGGTGTATGACCTGTGACATGAAACCATCCTCCACAATCTCACTGTAGTAGCAGAGTTTGGCTTTCCTCACCCAGTTTTAAGCCTCCTACACAGCTGTTTCTGTTTCAGTTAATGACTGTGTTTCGACCTACATATGAAATTGATGATCATTAGCACCTTTTTGGTATAATTGGTTAATCATACACCTGACTCTAATCCTACAAGATCCCTGACTTTGTGCAAGTGTACAAAGTGTGCAAGTGTAAGAACCAATGCTGGCTTGATTTGATTTGGGTTTTTCTTCTGTTTGCTCACTTTGCATTTTGTAAATTGATAAACATAAAAAATTACAATATATATTTTTGAAAGCATTCTTACTTTACAGCATTTTTTCACACCTGCCTAAAACTTTTGCACAGTACTGTATATTTGAATCATTCAGTTAAAATCAGTGTTGTTTTAACCAGGGTATTATGGGTTACATACCATTAACGGTGGTTTTAATCTTTGTATAATGCCCAGAGTCACTGGTATGAAACAGGTGGCTCTATAAATCATATACATAAATAAATGATATGTTGGGAGCTGTCTGCTGCCTGTTAACTACCTATAATATATTATAAATAGACACTTCTAAAGAAAGTATAAACTTAACATGTATACTTGAACAACTTAGGCTTTGTGCTGACAATGATTAGTAGTGTTGATATAGATGTACTGGGCAAATGCCATACATAAAGAGTCAGAATCACTTAGGAACTGATAAGTCCATTTTGTTTGTAATGTGGAATTTCTGTATTCTAGGGATGCCATCTCAGAATGCACTTGATCCTTCACCTCAGCTCCTTGGGAAATCCACCCTCTCAGTGCAACAAAAAACAGATCGGATGAGGCCAGAACACAGTCTGTGTCATGTAGAGGTAGAAATTGAGATGACTCCATCAGGTAGTACAAAACTTGGAAACTATGAAACTGGAATAATCCGCAGAACAGTGAAGTATTCAGAGACTGATCTGGACTCTGTCCCCTTGAGATGCTACCATGAAACAAACATTGATGATATTTTGGCTGAGAAAGAAGAAGTGGATTCAGCCATTGAGAGCCAAAAGGACAGTGAGAGCAATCTTAGTTCCATGGGAGTCCCAAGGAAAGGAAACATCATTCCAAATGAACTCTGTATTCACCATGCCATGGAAGAGAATAGCAAATGTTTAGACAACAAGAATCAGGGCAATAAAGATGATGAAATATTTGAAGCCACGGTACATCACCAGGAGAGGTGAGGATTTCTCCAGAGTGGTCAATAGAGTGCCACCAATGCTCATTGTTTATTTCTTTGGCAGAGGCCTAATTTACATAATAGCATAACATTTCAATGCAATTATTCATTAGAGCAATTGAGCACTGGTTTCCTGCAATCAGCTGGAAGCAGGAGCTATAACAGTTGTTCCACACAGTAACTAGTCTTCTTCCTCCCCCCCCCACAGGAGTTCAAAGCAATATACATACACTGAAAAAGGAAAATATAAGTATAGCCTTTAGCTGTATGACCAATTAAAAACTCTTTTATTCACCCCAAAAATACTACTCAATACAATAAATATTTTGGTACTGTGGCATTGTTTGCCTTGCATGTGCACAAGTGAACAGACATAACAAAACTGGACTGCATGGAGGCCAGCATATTTCCCAAGAAAGACAGTTCCATAATTTGGATGCTACATTTAAAATATAATTTTTCATCTTCTCCCAATACAATTTTTGCCCTAGACCAAGGTCCGAGGGCTAGCCAGAGTCCCATAAGAAAGCTGGGCTAGTTCTTAGACTGAAAGAACTTAACTGTGGCTAGGATATAATATCCACATTTGGAGTGAAGAAATTTAAGAATTATGTTGCGGCATATTCACAGGAGCTTTCCTTGAGCCACAGGCATGCTGAACTGCTCCTAGATAATTTGAAACAGGTCACCTGTTCTATGTTGCAACTGTTAAAGGCCCATGAGCAGGGGGTTTGGCCTCTTGACAAATGCCATGGTCTTAGATTTTTGTTAATTTATTGAAAAGTCATAATTACTGTAGTATTGGGCAAGTGTTCTCAAAGGTCTTTTAAGGCCTGCTGGTGTTCTGGACAGAGTGATGCTGCAATCTCTTAACTTGAGAGGAATGGAAATACAAATCTTATCATACCACTGATACTTTATAGGGTGGGCAGCCACAATTGGAGAAAGCTGGTCTTGGAAATAACCAGCTTCTGAAATCTAAACACATTTATAAATCACAACCAGCATCTTGAATTGCACTCAGAAACCAACTGGTATCTTGTCCATCTTGTGAAGGAGAGAGAAACAAAAGGTTACCTTTGGGGGAGTTTATTATGACTGTTCCTGACAGAAGATATTTAATCAAATAAGAATACATGTCAGTCACTAGAAACTATATGAATTGTGTCAGAAGAGCTGAAGTTTAAAATGAGCTGAGGATTATAAACAGAAAAAAAAAAGTTTTTCAGATATATCAGAAACAAAAGGAAAAACAAAAACGTTGCAGGCCTGTTGTGAGGAGGAAGGGGTGAATTGGTAATGGATGATGATGATAAGGCAAAACCCTTAACCATATCTAATGTTTTGTTTTGCAGCTATAAACCCTCAGAAAGTCTGTACCTACACCAAAAGCAGAAAGAAACATGGAGATTTTCTAACCTATAACATACGGATACAAAAACACAAATAATTTTTACTCAGGGGGATTAATCAGTAGTCCTACTAAATTTCCAAGTGCTCACAGGTCTATTCAATTTTTATATACCTAGAGGCAGTCCCATTCAAAATTGTCCTCTTCATTTCTCTGGTGACTTCATTTATCTCCTGCTGCAACCATTAGCCTGGCAATGCTTAGTTTAAGAAATAAGAGCAGATGTAAAGAGGAATGCCAGGTACTCCGTCTGGGTATGGGGACTTGTTATCAGTGAATGGTCAATGGTGTGATGACTAGAAAGCAATTATCAAAAGAACAGCAGCCTATTGAACCACTCTGTAATGAAAGCCTCATTTTACTGCAAGTATAGTTACATTCTTGTTTTGTTTTGTTTTTACACTGAGCTAAGAGCAAGCTGAAACTGTGGAGGTAATGCTCTGAAAATCTTACCATCCCCTTTGCCTTTCTCAGCTGGGGTTTCACAAGACATCACAAGGGGTTCCATGAGAAATTGTGATTGGAAAACAAACAAACATTGCTGTTTGGACTTTTTAAATAATTTTTAATTACTTTTAATTAATAATAAAAAATTAATAACAAAAAAACATTAAGTGCTATTACAAAGAAGTGACAAAAATACAACAAAGGAAATAAAAACTTGGCATAGTATATCATTATAACAGTAAATAGTTACAAATCTATCTAACTATATTTATCTAATGCAAATATTATTTAGATGCATAAATATTTCCAACACATTTATGTGACTATCATTTTTTTTAACTTACTGTCTATAAATAAGTCCCATATTTCATTATACTTGTCCATACAAAGTCTATGTCTATAGGCAATCTGCTTATAAATGGCAAGTGCAATCAGGTCTTCAATTCATTGAATAAATGGAGCCATACATTTATTTTTTCCAAAGCTGCAATATCAGACTTTTGGCCATAGTAAGGGCACGGAGACTCCTTTTATGTTGTCCAGATGTCAAATTCTGTGTACTAGGTATATAGTTTAAAAGAATATTATCCTCTGAAAGTTTTAGCTTTTGTTGCACTATCATATTTATATAGTCTACTACTTTCTCCCAAAACTTAGGACATATGCTTTAAAGAGGTATTGTTCTTATTCCATCTCCAACAAAATGCTGTTTTTGACAATCCCTTTCTATATAGATGTAGTGGAGTCCAATAAATTCTAAATATTATTTTTTGTTGTATAAGTTGTAGCTTAAGGTCCATTGACACTCTTGCTATAGAAGTTAAGACACTCTCCCATTGTCTTGGCAATTCAGAAACCTCTACTTCTTTATTCCATTCATCCCTTAATATCTACATATCAAATTTATTGATAACAAATATCTATAAAAGCTAATACTACTTTTTTTAGTTCTAAAGGATTTAACAAGTTGTTCTAGTATCTTGGCTGTATCGGAAGCTGAAAATGCTGCTGGTCCAAACAATGTTGTTAACAAATGTTGTAGCTGTAGATATTGCCATCTGGATACATCTAATAGATGATATTTCTCTCTTAACACAACATATGTTAAAAAATCATCTTCATCATCTATCAATGGGTCCTGAGTCAATATTCCTGCTTCCATCCAACTTTTCCATATCCATCCATCTTTTTCCCAATTTTTAATGTTGGGTTTCCCCATAATGTCAATTTGGCATAGGAAAAAGGATCAAACCTTTTTTTAATTAGACATTGCATTCCATAGCTTTCTAACTGACATAACATTGCTGTTTGAACTTAGTGTGCTGCACAACACTAGAATTCAGTGGTGGGAATTTTTATGTACCACAACTCAGCTGCTTGACCTGGATGGTGTAGGTTAGAAATGAATTGTATTGTGAAGTTTTTGTATTTTTTGCAACTTTTATGCAGGGGTTCCTTGAGGCCTGAAAACAAGGTCAAGAAAGGCTAATCTAACCTCTCTTTCTTTTCTCTTTACCACTACACATCAGCACCAGGATCATCAACAGAAATTCTCAGTTACTCAAGTCTCCTGTGCCCTTCCTCTTTGGGCACAGCCTATCCAAGGATGGTATGGATTCATTCAGCAGGCATTTTGAGAGCATAATGGAGTCACATCGAGCCAAAGGAACCTCTTATACCAGCCTAGATTCCATTGATATCCTGTCCTCCCCAACTCATACACAAAGCGAAACTGTCTTCACCTTTGATCTTCCTACTGTTACCCCAGAAATTCAGGAGGAAATTCAAGACAGTGCTAAACTCACTGAGAAGAATTTTGCCCCTCTAGCTCTTCTGGAGCTAGATTCTGGAACCAGTTCTGCCACAGATGTTCCTTGGGCTGAACGGGAAGAGGAAGCAAGACAAAAATGGAAAAGTAGCTTGCAGAGTCCCTGCCATTCAGAGGGCAGTTTAGGAATTCCTCTGACTTCCATCATAAGGTGAGTGAATAAGATTAATTCCAGATAGTGCATATCTAGTGAAATGTCTTGTGACTGTTTAGCTGATCATCTTTCTGTTTTGGATATGTGTTGTCGGACAGAAATTGCTCGAAAATGTGGACTTACTGGCATTCTTTTCCAGTGTTAAATGATCTGTGCAACTAGTGAGAAGGATGAAAAGTATATGTGGCAATCAGAATATTTCATGTTATTTCTACAATTAGAAGGTGGAGAAAATGTTGCAAATAAAATGGAGGCCTTTTTCCTCTCTGTCATTTAGACATGACCAGGGTCAAACCCAGCTCCTTTCTTTGCCTAATCCTATCAGACCCAAATTGACTCTCCCTGCCCACAGGCAAAGGTCCCTGCAATCCCATTTAAAACAAAGAATAGAAGTCTCCCTCACACCCAAGGGCAGCCTAACAGGGGAGTTGCAACACAGAGAAACCCCGAGGTTCATCTTCAATCAGGTTGATGACTTCAGCATTCCAGCTCCTTTAACAATGGACTTCCTCAGCTCTGCTGCCTTTCTGCAAGGGTGACAGAAATAATCCCAGGGACCTGCCTAGCTTCCCCAAAAGTTACCAGCAAATCAGATCCCTTTGATTTCTGCTTGTAGCCATCAACTTCTATGAAAATTTTTGCTTTCCCATTGTTTGGGGTCCCTCTTTCTTGTAAAGCAGGCACTAAATGATGTTGCAATAAACATGGTTTCTTCTCCTTAGTGTTGTGCTCTGTACTTCTGAATTTCCATGACAAGACATGGATCTTTACTATTCTGAAGGTCACTCTTTCTGAAGGGGGGCTGTGTGCTCTGCTTCAAAATAATTAGTGCTCTGTTGATTTTTTTTCCTGATAACCAGTTTTCTCTATGGAAATTACTATTTCAAAAGTGAGAAAAAATCTACAGAATAACCCAGTCTTTCACCATTTCAGTTCTTTTCCCCAATAATTTTTATAACAACAGTAGTTCTCCTGATCTTAAGGTGTCCTTATTCCATTTTTGTAATTTATAGAATATTGCTTGTTTCCTTGCTTCTTCTTGCTATTGGCATATATGCTTTGTAAAAGCATCTACTGTGCCTGATTTTAAAAAAATTAACCATTTTAGAAATCCCATCTCTTCAGTTATTTTCATATTTTTAGACATTTGCAGAAAGTATCTAAATTGAAAAGAAATGTTCAAAAAATGCAAACATATGTTAAATTGTTCCCTTACCTTTTCAGTGCAGCACAAAAAATCCTTCAATTCTTATGTAAATGAAAGTAACACTTTGAATTAAACATCAGTTATGCAGATGTTAACTGTATATCTGTGGGTTCCTCAATTCAGTTGCTGAAAAGCAAAAAAGAAGAAGTAACATTTGACAAATGTATTTCTCAAAGGGAATTTCTTTCTGTTCTGGCTAGCAGCTGAGAGATTGGCAGAAAGATACTTAAAAAAAGGTTTTAAAAAACATTTGTTGTAGTTTTGATACTCCTATGAGCACGTACTGTATGCTTGTTCTTTGAGAATAGATTTAAGAAATATTGTGTACATAGTTATCAGCTAGATAAATAAGATGTTCTTAGCATATTTGGGCTGAGTTCTTCTGAATTATCTTCTTAATGTAGGGTGGAAATTGTTCTTCTGGATAGCACTTCTGTGTGTTCCATAGTTATTCACTTTCCATAGAATGATTGTTGTTGTTGTTCAGTCGTTAAGTCGTGTCCGACTCTTCGTGACCCCATGAACCATATTGCGCCAGGCCTTCCTATCTTTCACTGCCTCCCTGATTTTGCTCAATTTCATGCTCATTGCTTCAGTGATGCTATCTAGCCATCTCATCCTCTGCCGTCCTCTTCTCCTTTTGCCTTCCATCTTTCCCAGCATCAGGGTCTTTTCCAAAGAGTCCTCTCTTTGCATTAGGTGACCAAAGTATCTGAGCATGAGCTTCATTATCAATACGAATAGGTAATGATAACTGTGCAGGATGAAATCTAACTTCTCAACATTAGCAGCATGACCATTCAAAAAGATGTACTATTTCCATTCTGTGATTTATCTGATACAAAACTGGGTTCTCTAGATTTTATCGTTCAACCTAAGTTGAATACTCCTGTACTGTTGTAATGATGAACTGGGGGTAAGGATGTGGGGAGGGGGTTCCATGTATTGTTTTGGGTTTCTGGAATAAGGATAAGATATAAATATACTATGGTAAATAAATAAATAAATAGTAAAGAAATAAAGAATATTTGCCACTTCTCTTGACAAAGTTTTTCAAAAAAAGTTAAAAATGCTTCCAGATTAGGCTTGTATTGTATAATCTTCCTGCCCCTTTCACAGAATGTTAATGTAGGAGACCCAAATATTATGTTCCATTTTGTTGTATTCCTACTGTTTCTTTTATTTCTACCAGGAAAAAAGAAACATCTTTTAATTGGTAATGCTAAGTCATTTACTAGGAAACATCCCAATATATACAACACCTCCCCTGCCATAAATAGGGTTACCACCTCTTTGGGTTTGACCTGGAAAGTCTGGGTTTCCATCTCTTGTATCTGGGTTTGATATTATAGTCTACAGAACCCACCAATTATGTGATGAAGCTAGAATCTCCCTTTGACTGCAGCACACAATCTTTTCCCCACACACATGCACCTATAAGAAACCAGAAGGAACTAGACTCTCTCACTACTTAAAGCAGAATAGCTCTGGAGGACAGTGCCAAAGGATCAGAGGAGGGGGCACACCCACATTACTATAAAGTAGGTTGATCCCACTTCCTAGGGGTCATCTGATATCTATCTACCTACCTACCTATCTCGCTTTTATATTTAAAGGGCTGCCCAATGCATAGCAATTCTGGGCAAGCTACAGACTGAAAATGAAACCCTGGTATATTAAATCGATTTTTAAAAAGTTGATCATAATGGTCATACCACAAACATGCTGAACATAATCCAGTGCAGGGAGACACATATCCCAACTTAACCCAGAGCCTGGAGAAAAAGCCGGTTCTTAAAGGATAGCAGGGTTGGGGCCATTTGATTTCTAGGGAGATGCTATTCCAAAGAGCAGATGCTATGACAGGGAGGATACACCTCCTGTTAGATGGCATTGCGTAATAGATGGGACATGGAGCATGCCCATTCTGTCAGATCTTATGGAATGTGCATGGGAGAAAAACAGTCTCTCAGATAGCCATGCAATATTCCATGAAGGGCTTTGTAGATGACAGCCAGTATCTTGAATTGCACCCAGAAGCTCACCCTGAAAACCAACATAGCTCATACAGCAGATGTACCAGATATACATATAATACATACATACATATATAGTGTGTGCATGTACGTGTGTGTGGGGGGGTATGTATATGTATGTGTGTATGCGTGCATATGTGTGTGTATATATGGGGTATGTGTCTGTACGTGAGTAGATAAATGGGTACTCTCACTCCGGTGGGAGGAAAAATGCTGGCAGCGCCTTGCACAGAGAGACGGGACCAGTTGCCGGTAAGCGCGAAACCACGCTCGCCCAAAAAGGATGCGAAGCAACGGAAATCCCACCTCCTGCGTTCGCCAGTTGGGCTCTGCTCTAGGAAGGAGGCTCTGGCAAACCACTTCCGAAAAACAATTGCCTTGAAAACTGCAAGGATTCGTCCAGGCAGTCACTGCAGGGTCAGTAATGACTGGGCGCAGACAATATATATATATATATACTGAAATAAGCCCATAATTGCTCACGTGACTAGATTCTGGACTAGCTGTAACTTCTGAGACACTTTGGACTACTGACAATGGTCTGTGAAACGTCATATTATATCCATGACAAAAACATGTGTCAGGATAAAACTGAATACGCTACCTAAGCCCCTACACAGCTGAGGCTGCCTCAGGTGTGGGCTGGTGATCTAGTGAAACAACATCACAGGGACACAGCAGGAAAAAGAGCCTGCCAAGGCACGACTGGATTAGATTCAAGTGAAGAAAAGCTCTCAAAATACAGAAGTGTATCGACCGCTTAAGGAAAGGGAAGGAGCCTTTCAGTAGCAATAGGGAGTTTCTGTATTACAAAATGTTGCAGTGTATGAGATACAACAGTTATATAAAAGGAAATATGAAATGAAAAGCTGAGTTTTTGGTTGCATTTTAGGGTTGCCAGGTGAAGGTGGTAACTCTGACTATAAATTATAAATTAGGAATTCTGTGATTAGTCTAGACAAAATTTCCTTTTACAAAAATCAGCAATGGAGGGTTCTAACACAAACAATAACTATCACACCCAGAATGGGGAATTAACACCCTCCCTCATCAATTTTTGACTAAAATATCCTCTTGAACAAAACTTACAAATATTGTTTATAATATCATAAAAACAGTAAAAAGGGCACCAAGTATATGTATAAACCATGGGCATATGATACATCAAGCATCTACAATCAGGCTATGTTGGTTCTACTGGCCAGCAATTCCAAGTATACTGCTCCAGGAGAAGCCTATGGAAGAGAGATAAATATACACTACTTTTTTCAAATCTTCTAACATTCAGACTAGTGCACAATTATATCCTCTGGCCTAGTGGTACCATTGTTTTAATATCTTCAATTGAATCAAAGAGACAGATTAGGCCTGTAGTTTGTATACCATCAACCCTTCTGCTTAACAGTATCCCTGACCAAGTGGTCTTGTGCCTGATGCTGGAAATTCCATGACAAGGCTGTGGTGAGTGGACCAGCTTGGACTTTACAACCTTCATGACTACCACAGTGGTATCTTAATTAGGTACTGGTCCAAAAATCATAGCACAGGACTTATCCTTCAGGTAGCATTTCCCTTAAGGGATGGTTACAGAAAACTCATATTCAATTTCAGACTATTTCCCATTAAAATTTGGCTTATTGTACAAGAAGAGATCTATTAAAATTATCCATCCTCAGAAAGACTTGTGGAATCTAATAGATTACTGAATGCTTTGGATGATTTTCTAGTAACTAGTCCTGCTGATCTTGTTGAGTCTCTGATCTTACTATGGAATAGTGAGATTCAGTGGGCCATGAACATGATTGCTTATGAGTACTCTTTTTGATGTTCTGAAGTATGAGTTGCTTTATGATTTACCAGCAAGCTCTGAGCAATGAAACAGATTGGATGATAGCTAGCACCATAGGCAGAGAACCATAGTCAGAGAACTGGTGAGTCTGATGAAAATAGTAGTCTCCAGATGTTTTAACCACAATTTCCATCAGCCTCACCCAACATGGCATTAGATGCAGTTGATACGATTGGAAATCCAACATATTTGGAAAGCATTAGTCTGGAGAAAAGCAGGCTAATGTGGGTTATTTGCTAAGCACTTTGTATATCAAATCCAGTATAACTGAACTTACCACTGATAAGAATAGATACTACACTTGATCTTAGCCAAAAAAGGCTGAGGTGCACTAAAGGCCAGTTGAGCCTGAAATCTTCCACTTATATCTGTCACCATCTTGCCTTTTACTTTAGCTCTTGAGTGAAGAGATAGTTTCAGAGAATGCAGAACAAGTACATTTTCAAAAAGATGCAGCTGATCACCTGTTTATTTGACCCATGGTCAAAAGGCCAAATAAAAATTACAGAGGAATGGTCGATTGGGCCCCGGAAGTGGTAAATGTCTTATCGAACAGTTCTCATTGTTCAAAGATTATGAGACCAGTTTTTAACAATCCCTTTTTAAACTGAGCCAACCTCTGATTACACACATCATCTTTGAACAGTAGACTTGAATTATAGCAGACTTGGCGGCACAGATCCAGGCATTCCTGTGTGCTGGAAACTCTCTCATCTATTTCACTCTAGCTTCTTGCCCAGCTTTTAGATTGAAACTAACCAACCTGAATGACATTTTCAATTTGCTGGCCAACCACACCCATTCCACCATATCCCCCCCCGCCCCCATTTGATTCCTTCCTATTTTCTTTTTCAAGCTATAGTAAAACAAGCACATTTATTTAAGAACAGAGTTGGGAAAATATGAGAAGGGAATGTGATTAAATTGAAGACAGATATGTCCTCAGAAATAAAACAAACTAGACAATCCTGTGACCTGTTGGGTCATCCTTTGAGAGAAAGGTGGTGCAAAATTTAATGAACATTAAATTTTAGGCTGACCATATTTTTTTACCCCAATTCTGGATGGTCCTGTGATCATCTAAGAAGAGTATATATCATAAATAGAAAAATAATTGTAGTGGCAAACGAACTTCAGTAATAAGTCAATATTTCTTTCCTAAATAGATAATCAGAATGACCATGGGTGGGCAAAAAAGCAGTGGGAGTGGGAGCGACTTCTGACTTTCTGCTGGCTTCCCCATTGATTTGCTTGTGGGAAGCTGCCAGGGGCCATCAGAAATCACGATCATGCAACCGCGGGGACACTGCAACGACCACAACTTTGCAAATAAAACTGGTCTGAACATTGTGGAAATTTCAATTCTACAGGAGTAATGGGTCCCAGATTTTTTATGCATTCTTTAATTAGCGGATTTTAGGTACCTTGATTCAAAAATTGTTGCAGTATAATGCACCATTTGGGCTAACGTGAGGGTACGAACAGTTAAACACAATGAGTTTTAGTAGTATATAGATTAGAAATCCAGAACTTTCTGTCTCTTTTGTGTGTTCTAATTCTAAATGAGAAGTATAGAGTGACTATACCCACAGAACCCTATGGTTCTGTGAGAGGCCACTAGGGGTTCCCTGGGAGATCATGATTTATTTAAAAAAAGCGGAGACCAAAGAAAACCTCCAACACTGGGTTGGCCCACCGGAGCACATGCAGACCCTGGGAAGGGCAGGGATTGCACATGTGCGTGCAAGCAGGGAGGTGAGGAGTGAGGAGAGAGCAGCAGGTGGTGAGAGAGTGCATGAGAGACACACCACCAGGACCTCCATGCCGGGGCTCTCCTTGCCGGCATGTGCCTGCCTTTCTGCAGGCACCCGCCTGCCTTTCTGCAGGTGCAGCAACCTAGGGGGCTCTGTCTCAGGGCGGGCACAGGATATCCAGGGCTGGGCTGACCTGGGCACCAGTGGCAGCAGAAGCCATCCATGGTGGGGGGGGGGGGAGGAAGCAAGGGAAATGGAAAAATGGTGGTAGTGTGAAGGCTTTGGCATCAGGGTGTCAAGATTTCAGGAGAGGTTGAGGAGTCCAAACATTGAGGGGAGGGATATTGGAGGTTGCAAGGCTTCAGCCCTCTTCTAGTTTTGCAAAGGGGTCCTTGGGAGAGGAGGTGGAAAGGGGGGGGTGATGTAAGGTTTAGCCCAGGAAACTCCAGGAGACTATACAGATTCAATCCAGCAAGGTTTAATTGGCTTCACTCCATTCACAGAATCTTCTCAGACTGAGAGCAGTTCCCAGGGTCACACTACAAACATCCTTAGCATTCCTCAGGGAGGGGCCAGTCTCATTCTCTTATCTCTTGTCCGCTCCTCTGGGGATGAGAGTCCATGTTTCACACCCCTGCTCCACACTCCCACAGGTGAGAAAGGAGAAGCTGGATTTGAGGAATGAGGTACTGGTGGTGCAGGGAGAGGGCAGGAAGCCATAGGCCGACTCAGTGTGCCAGAATCATCTACTTCCCTGTGATGCATTTTGCAGTTATCATTCATGACAGTTTGAGATATTGCTCAAAAACTGTACACACTTTTAAAAATAGCCCAAAATAGCCCAAAAAATGCAACCTGCAAAGGCCAAACATTTCCCACAACTCATCTCCAAAACTCAAGTTTGGCCCAGAATCGAGTATTTGAGCAGCAAAAAACAAGCACAGGTTTCACATTAAAGAGGTAAGTTTCAGACTGTATTTTTAGTTTAAGAACACTGTTAATGCATATATTCTGGTGTACACATGAAACGAATATAATAATTTTGTAACTTCTGGCCTATATTTGAGCCTGAATATGCAGGGGTTCCCTGAGGCCTGAAAAACATTTCAAGGGTTCCTCCAGGGTCAAAAGGTTGAGAAAGGCTGATCTAAGGTAAGTCTGGAAGAAATATGCCTATATAGTTGTAGATAACTTGAAGCCCCAGATCCCTTTTTGCAGTCCACAGAATCACCTCTGACTGCATTTAGTGAAAATATGTGGTATTTCCTGCTATCTGGAGAGGGAAAACACTCAAAGCTAAAGTAAGTTTAATGTAATTTTTTTAAAAAATTCTTCATGGCCCTGTTCACTTTGCATCATCCTTCTACCTCAAAAAAGACAGCTTGTAAACATCAAAAAATAGCCTAACTGCAGCTGCAGAGAAAGCAGAAGTTGAACAGTTCTGTGGTGCTCTGCAACACCTTGTCAATGCAACACATGCCTCCTCAAAGATGCCATGCTAATTATAGGAAAATAGGATGTTAATGTTGGAAGTAAAATAGCATCTGGAATGACAGGAAGATTTGTCCTCGGTGTAGAAGATGAACCAAGACAATAGAGTTCTACCAAGACAACTGAATGTTTATAACAACTTAGTGCACAACTTTACAGTACATATGGACTTCACCAAATGAATAACTCTGAAATCATACTGATTATAAACTTTACAAGCAAAAAAGGAGAAACTATAGCGAAATATAGAACTATAGAAATAACATTTTGTTAACTCCCTTCTTACAAAATTACAACTTCAACTAAATGTAACATAATCAGTCCAACAAGTTATGATTTCAACATTTCATATGATTATGCAGTGAAATAAATAGATTTGATGGTTTAGAATTGATCTGAGAATGCCTAAATAATTCTACATTGAAATTAATGTTATAATTAAGTTAACAAAAATATCCTGAATGCAAAAATGGCTATCTGCTGACAAATTGAAAATAGCTGAAGATAAGTGGAAAATGAAGGGCAACAGAAACACAGCCAGGAGGATTTATCCAACTAAATGCTGAGTCCCAGAGAAGAGTAAAAATAGACACAGATTTATATCTAAATCAACAATGCAAAGAAATTAAAGATAACAATAAAATGAGAAGAACAGGAACTTTATTTAAGAAAACTACAGAAATCAAGGGAAATTTTTATGCAAAGGTGGACATGTTAAAAGTCAAAGCAAAGATCTGCTGAAATAAGATACAAAGAAGTGATGGTGTAAATTTACATAAGGACTGTTAAAAAAACCAGAATAAATGATACATTTGTAGGTTAGATCACTGAACTAGAGCAAAACATTCTGGAAAGTGAAGTTGATAGGTGCTAAGGAAGATATTACTAATACCAAAGCTGTAGAAATTGAAGAGATGCAGCAGAACTATTTAAAACCTTATAAGAATGATGCATTTAGAGTGCTATATATGGTTTATAAGTAGATATGGAAAACACAACTGTAGCCAAGGGATTGGAAAAGATCTATTTACAGTAGTGCTTAAACATTTGTGAACCCTTCTGAATTTTCAATATTTCTGCATAAATATGACCTAAAATATGATCCGTTCTCCACATATATCCTAAAACTAGATAAAGGCAACCCACTTAAACAAATGAATAAAAAACATTATACTTGTTCATTTATTTATTCAGGAAAATGAGCCAAAGCTACCTAATTGTGTACGGCAAAAGTATGTGAACCTCTAGGATTATCAGTTCATTTGAAGGGAAAAGTAGAGTAAGGTGTTTCAATCAATGGGATGATAATCAGGTGTGAGTGTGGGACGTCCTGCCTTATTTAAAGAACAGAATTCTGAGTATTCACTATCAGGAACAAAAGGCCTCTTTTGCACTGGTGAATGTCAGTGTTCATGAGACTACCATCAGGAGAACATTGAAAACAATGGTGTGCATAGCAGGGTTGCAAGGAGAAAGCCACTACTCTCCAAAAAAAGCATTGTTGCCCACCTACAGTTTCCGAAAGATCATATGGATAAGCTGGAAGACTACTGGAAGAATGTTCTGTGGATGGATGAGACCAAAATATAACTTTTTGGCCTGAATGAAAACCATTATGTTTGGTGAAAGACAAACATTGCATTTCAGCATAAAAACCTTATCCCATCTGTGAAACATGGTGGCGGCAGTATCATGTTTGGGCCTGCTTTGCTGCCTCTGGACCAGGACGGCTTGCCATAATTGATGGAACTATGAATTCTGAGTTGTACCAGCAAATTCTACAGGAAAATGTCAGGTTATCTGTCCGTGAACTGAAGCTCAAGAGAAAGTGGGTCGTGCAGCAAGACAACAACCCAAAACATACAAGTTGTACAACCAAAGAATGGTTAAAGCAGAAGAAAGTTAATGTTTTGGAATGGCCAAGTCAAACTCCTAATCTTAATCCTATAGAAATGTTATGGAAGGACCTGAAGTGGGCAGTTCATGTAAGGAAGCCCACCAATATTCCTGAATTGAAGCTGTTCTGTAAGGAGGAATGGGCTAAAATTCACCCAAGCCAATGTGCAGGACTGAGCAACAGTTATTGAAAAACTTATTTAAGTTGTAGTTATTGCTGCCCAAGAGGGGCACACCAGTTACTGAAAGCAAAGGTTCACATACTTTTGCCACACACAATTAGGTAGCTCTGGCTAATTTTCCTCAACAAATAAATTAACAAGTATAATGTTTTTGACTCATTTGTTTAATTGGGTTCTCTTTATCTAGTTTTAGGACTTCTGAGGAGAACAGATCACATTTTAGGTCATATTTATGCAGAAATATTGAAAATTCAAAAGGGTTCACAAATTTTAAGCACCACTGTATATTCCAGTGCAAAAGAATGTTCAGATGATTAAGCAGTTGTACTTATCTCACATGCTAGGAAAATAATGCTCAAGATCTTGTAATAGAGACTTCCAATACATGGAATGAGCTAGATTCAGAAGAGCAGTGGCATCCAAGTTCACACTGTTAATATCCACTGGATAATGAAAAAGGGGATGGAGTTCCAAAAGACATCTGTTTTTGCCTTATTGGTTATACAATGGCTTTTGGATATGTAGGCCACAACAAATTTTGGATTGCCTTTGAAAATATGGGTGTACAGGCCATTTCATCTGTCTGTTGAAGAACTGTTGACAACTGGAAAATAACAATTACAATGGAACATGGAGCAACTAAATGGTTCAAAACTGGGAAAGGTATATATATATTGTTATAGGGTTTTATATAGTTATATATTGCCATCTTAATTATTTTAATTTAATTTATATGTCAAATATATCATGAGAAATAATGGACAAGAAGAAATAGAAATTGGAATGAATATTGCTGGAAGAAATATCAACAACTCAGATATGCTGATGACTGGAAGCAAGAAAGACCTAAGGAATCTCTTACTGAAAGTCAAAAACCAGAGTAAAAAAGCTGGGCTGGTGCTGAATATTTTAAAAAAAACCCACCCACACAATTATGTTGACAGTGCCAACCCAATGCAAATAGGTGGAGAGAGGGTTGAAATAAGTTCAAAAATCCATTGGGGTGGTAGTTATAGCTATAGTTTCTACTTTGCAGAAACACAATGATAGATGTAGAAAAAATATTAAAGTGCAAAGACATCAAATTGACAACAAGGTACATATTATCAAGGCCATGATTTTCAGGGGTATAACATAAGGTTGTGAAAGCAAAGCTGAAAGAAGAAAAATGGAGGTATTTCAACTGTAGAAAATGCTGTAGAAAATTGTTGAGAATACCGGACTGCAAGAAGAACAACTCAAACCAAAACGCAATGAAGTAAAATCAGACTGCTCACTGGAGGCATCAATAGTGAAGCTGAAGCTTAAATATTTTTGAAACATTAAATAATACAAAGGCGAGAATAATTGGAGAAGAATCTGATGCTTGAGAAAATTAAAAGGAAGTTTTAAAAAAGATCCTTACAGAAAATAGGTGGTTAGACACTGATGACACCACGAGCTTCAAGCACTCGGTTAAGCAGTTACTAACAGACTATAATAATGAAATGATGTCAATCCAGTAAACAATCAGAAGTAAGAGAACAGCAATCACTGTACCACTGCTTTTGCCTGCTTTCTTTGTGTGATGGAGCATGGCTCAAACCATTGACTGTGTCAGAAGGCAGGGAAAATTAATGAAATTGGATTTGGGTATGGGAACATAATCTGAAGCAGATTTACAAATTAATATATTCATGAAGTAGAAATATGAAAAACTCAGTTGTAATTATTTGAAGGTTCCAGCCAAGAAATTGCTTTGCCATTCTCTGTCCCCTTTCCCCCATCATTTATTTCTTTTTGTCCAGTAGGTGGCACCTGCACAATCTTGTTTAAAAATATGGAGGGCAATCTGCAAAACAGAGAGAAACCTCAAACCACAACCTGCAGGGAAACATCTTAGTTGCATAACAGAAAGATCAGAAATCAGTGAAAGTTACCAAGTGAGCAAAATAGAACCTGCTGTCAGTAAAACATATGATAGGTGTACCAAACAAAAATGCAATTTGGTTAAGCAGGGAGTTCTTAAGGATTCTGAGTAGATGCTTAACGAGTGTTTTTCTGCAAAGGTTCAAATGATTCAGAATGCTAGGTGAACCTCTTTGTAATTCATGATTCGATTACAGAATCCATCAAGAAATGGGCTTAATAACAATACAACAAGAGGAACTTCTGTATGACACAATTTGTTCTGCAAAGTAAGATGTCAAAAAAAACAACATCCTAAGATCTATACACTTGCCTCCAGGATTGTGATTCCCTTATCATCTTGTTCTTAGCACTGAACTCATGGATGCATGGACTCTTCAGGAGTCTTTGTTTCTATGTTCAACATGTCTCTATATCTACTGCACTTTCTCCTATGGTCTTCAGTGGCTCCTACTTTTGGTCAGGGAAAATAAGCAGAGTGCACCCTGTCGATGGGCATCTTGCCATTTAATTAATAAACATGGATTAGTAAGGAGAAATGGCTTATGCTAGCTACTTCCTCCTGTTTCTGCCTACCTTAACAGTGGGTGGTATAGCAACAAAGAGAAGAAAGGGAGGGAAGCCTAGCAACGGGTTGACTGCAGATTTCTAAGAAGGACTATAGGAACATGGTAGCTGAATGCGGGCAAGTGATAGTATGGGAAAGGAAAGGGAACCCCACTGAGCTGTGAGATGAAAATAACAGAATTAGTATTTCTTGTTCTTTAAAATGAAACTGGCATTTCTCCATTGGTGTATTTTCATAGGTGAGTAACTGGAATCTTGTCTTCTAAATATTGGTCAGTTGGAAGAATATAATATAGCCATCACTATGGCAATAGGGATATATGTATGTCAAGCCAGGTTCAAGATTAAAGTCAGGGGAGGCTTTTCTACAAAACAATGTTGATGCTTAATTTTAAACCAGGAATAGGTCACCTGTAGCCTGCTAGAAGCTATTGGACAGCAATTTCCATAATCCCTTACCACTGGCCACGATGACTGGGACTGCTGGGAATTGTAGTTGAAGAATATCTAGACGCCCTGTCCCTGTTTTAAAATACCTGCTATGAGTAGGTAAACATTCTTATCACAAAAAGATATATTCCAAATACCTAGATTTAGCTAAGATTGTTTGGTTTTTGCAAACAAAAGTAAAGAATAAATAGGCCTCAGATGGGGATGTTAGAGCAAGCAGTTCTAGTGGTCTGCCATACATCTCCTGGCAGAAAATAAAGAAATAACATAATTCCATGAAATATTCTTTGTGACTTGTAGATACATAAATACTTTTTCTACAAACATAGATCAGCACAAAAAGGGATATAACAAATTTGCAACCCATCCAGTAAGGAGAAGTCAAAACATTATAAAATCATTATAAAACAGTAGAAACAAGACTACAATTAATTTGAAAAACTATGTAAATACAGTAACTAGTGTGATGAAAAATATAGAGTATAAAAAGGCAACTGACTAGCTCAAACAAATTTAGCAAATCACAAAATTAATCAGATTGCTATAAGGCTGAAAATAATATAAACTTAAAGCTATGCAAATATCAGTATGGCATAATTGCCTATTGCAAACTTTTCAGATGTGGCAGTGTTTATGTTCCACATATGAAGCCTAAGAATATTAGAATATCCAGATTGGATAAGTCCAATCATTGGTCCATTCTTATATTACAGTGTGCCAAAGGGTTTGTGAGAAATTGAGAGAACCACAGAAGGAAATAATTTTTAATTAACTGTTAATTGCTAGAAGAATGGTTATAGGCAGACTCGCAAGATGGCATACAGTATTTAGAGTTAATAAGGTAACTAAACTTACTAATGTTATTATAACACATCTCTCTAACTTGTTTTCACAGTGCTTACTCTTTTACTGGAACTGCTAGAAGTTTTAGATAATCTCTTTACCCTAATGCTGCATTCATGTGTAAGGTGCTATTGAATAGCCTGTGCATCTTTTGCCCACAAGCCATATTCTCTTCTCTGACATATATCAAAGTGACATATGAAATTGCATTCACAGTAATTGCTCACATAGCTAATATCATCTCCTTCTCATCCCACTAATCTCAATGCCTGAAATCTAATTCTCCATGTACTAGCAGCTTATCATTAATTATATTTCTCCATAACATAAGAGCAGTAGCTATCATTTTATTATAACAGTTATATCTCTGTTCTCCAGACACCAGCCTAGCTGGGTATTTGTACGTTAGTCAATTGCTTCTTTGAAGGCCTAAATTGTCAGCACCCCCAATTTGCATATTGACCAAAATGAATTGTGATACAGCATAAACTTGCTCTCTTGCTTTCAATATTTGGAACTTTCAAACATTTCAGACTCAACAAACAATTCAAACAGAACCAACAATAATAAATAACTCAATTGAGCATCATAGCTGTTAACACAGAATGATATAACACAGATGTTAATTAACTACTTTACATGCAATACATTTTCATCAGTGATTTTTTCCCAGTGTTTTATAATGGCAGGCAAATAAACTGACACAATATGAGAGTAAATTTACTGTTATTTGCCAGAAGCTTTTCTAAATTCCTCTTGTTTAACCAGTTTAAATACTCCTATTTTTTTTAAATCTAAGTACTCAGAAGAAGGCATTAACAAATAACAAACCCCTTTTGTACTGTTGCAAAGAAAACTACATAGATATGATACAAAGAGTTGAGCTTGACTTGAAGGAGTCTTTCTTGTTAAGCTTAGATGAAAACGTAGGGGAAAGTTTAGAAACCTGTAAGCAAATTTTCCAACTCTCACCATTTTTACTGCTGCTAGAAGAGCTACCTCCACATGCTGCTGCAGATCCACAGCTAGCCCTGCCTATTTTCTCCACTGGCCAGATGATCCTTCCCATCAGGAAACTGATCACTAATTCTGTGCTGTTATTAATTGCACATTAATTATTAATTAATTAATCTCCCTGTCCATTTATTCATTCCCTGCTCACATGACTGCCAGGGATAGATCACTAGTTTCTCACTAATAACAGTAGCAAATCTGCAATGGATTGAACAAAAGCATGGGGACAAGGGGGAGAGAGAACTGAGGTGTGTGTGAACCTGGTGTCCATGTGCATATGATTGTGCATGTGAAAGGGTGGCTTCCAACTTTCTCTGACTTTGAAAACCATACGGCCCTTGGGACTCAAAAGGTTGCCAACCAATGTTCTTACACAAACTCTTCTTTTACATTGTTTTTTGCTACCCTTGGCAACAAAGAATTATAAAGATACTTCATACAAATGACTTGTCTGTTTTTCAAGTCAAGTAATATATAAGTAAAGTGATCACTTAGAAACAAGCGTTAGAGAATCTACCTATTAATAGGTATTTAATTATTAAATTAATACCTATTCATTTATTTAATTTAATGTAATTATTAAATTAATACATTTAATTGTTAAAATGAATTAACATACATCCTTGCTTCACCCCTTTCTTCTAGGTTTTCCCTAATAGCAGTCATGTTTTCTTTAAAAATCCTGACTTGCAGCTCGCAAAGGCTGCCTGGGTATCTACACAAAGACCTACTCCACAGGGATAATATGGTTGATCCAAACAATTACCACTGGGTGTGTCGCAAGATCTAACTGCTACTTCAATAATAAATAGATACAGAATGGAGCTTCCAACTTACACAAATATATATTGATGTGTGTTGAATACTCCCATTGTTTTGAGGTCCTTTTTAATTTTTTTCTTTCATAATCCCCATAACCCAGGGATATCTGAAAAGATCGCCTGACTTTGCTGCTACCACCATTCCTTATCTCAGAATTCTTGTCTATATTTTAATCCATCTCTCTCTCTCTCTCTCTCTCTTATGTTTAAAGAAAGAAATCAAATTAGCTTTTATTAAATATCTTACAATGGGAGAAAAACAGCTTATCTTAATATTACAGTGTATCTATAGGCTGCCAATCCTTGCCTTGCCTAGCATTAAATATATTCATAAACTATTGTAACAGATAGAGGTTTTTAAGGATGCTAAGTTTCCCTTGCCCCCCTCTTCCATTTTCCAAAGCCCTTCTCTCTTCACCTTCCCCTCCCTCTGGAATATACATTGGGAGGATGTTCCCTGCATTACTGTGCTTTGATTAATAGTTCTAATTCCAAAGCCTCACAAGACATAATCTAGCTATTATAACCTACAGCCTCTAAAAACACTTTTCCTCCTCATGAATTAAACTGTCAGCCACTTTGTTAATGTTGCTTGATTCAAATTTAGTAGTCACCGGACATCAGATAAAATCATGTGGGTTCAGCTTACCATCTGTGAACTAAACTAAAAACAATTTTTAAATTTATTTAATAAAGGCAGTAGAACATAAGAAGGCTTTCCTCATAAAGATATATTTAAATATTAATATTCAACATTATCATCTCACTCCACAGATGGATGGTATCCCTGAGGATAGGGAACCATCCTTCTAATCATACTATGTTTTCTCCTTTTTTGATTATGTGCCATCAAATTGTTGTCAACTCTCCAGCAACCTCATAGATAAGATTAGATGACAATCTGTTCCTAACCTGATCTTTCAGGTCTTCCAATGGTGAACACATTAGCAATTTACGATCTGTTCTGTAGTCAGCACCTGGCCATGTCTTTGAGGCTATAATTGAGTTCCTCCACCTCCTTTTAGATATAACTAGGCAACCCGTGACCCACTGGGTCATTGTTTCAGAGAGATTTCCTTGCCTAAACAGAAAAATAGAGTGACCAAGAGCAAAAAAGCAGTAGGAGTATGAACGACTTGCTGCCAGCTTCCCCATTAACTTTCCTTGTGGGAAGCTGGCAGGGAGCGTCAGAAATCTTCCTGCCTGCCTGCCTGCCTGCCTCTCTCCTCCCTCCCTCTTTCCTTCCTTCCTCCCTTTTCCTTCCTCCCTCCCTCCTCCTTCCTTTCTTCCTTTTCCTTCCTCCCTCCCTCCTCCTTCCTTCCTCCCTTTTCCTCCCTCCCCACATAGGATATAGGCTTAAGCCATTTGCCTTCCCCTCATGACCCTCAGAGAGGCCTGATAAAGCCTCCTCCTCCTCCTCAGCTGACCAGCGGAACTGCCTGTCATTTTTCTGGGGGGAGGTGGAACAAAGGGAGCTACGGCCATGAGGAAAACTGCACCCCCACTCCTCATTCCAGCATGTCCCCAAGAGCCCCCTCCCTCAAGGACGAGCGCTCACCCATTGACTGCCAGCGCCCCACAGCCAGACCTATCTCACCAGCAGGCATCCAACTCACTCCCTCATCCCTCCCTCAACACCCACAGCCATTAAGAGATTTCAAATTTCTGCCTCATTTCCAAGGCAGCCATTCACCACTTGCCCATGGGGGCTTGCTGCAAGCCAACTGGGCGCAGGGGACAGAGGAAGGTGGGATCTGGGCTGACCACGGCGGTGCAGCAGCACAGTGGTGCTGAAGCAGCCACAAATTTCCCAAATTTCAATCCCATGGGAGTAATGGGTTCCAGATTTTGGACACATTCTGTAAGTTAGCCCATTTGAGGTACCTTGGTTCAAAAATTGTTGGCCTATGACGCACCATTTTGCCCAGTTAAGATTACAGACACAAGAGTTTTAGTAATATATAGATATAATCAATTTGATTTCTGTGATACCCCACCTAGTGATGTCCAGGTATACAAGCATCATTTTGGTTGTTTGAAGACAGTGTCAGCTATGAAGAAATCATGAAGTGGCAGAAACTGATAAGTTGTTTTCCTGCTTAATTTCAATTTCCTAAGCCATGTAATCCAACTACATTTTCCTCTTTCATGTTTCCAAGTTTGACATCTAGCCACATCATAAACACTTTTTTTTTTTGGTGTGTTCAAGTCAATGTTGACTCCTTGCAACAGCTTGGACAAGTCCCTAGAGTTTTCTTGGCAAGATTTTGGAAGTGGCCTCATCCACAGTTCTCCAAATCACACACACCATTCTCGCGATGCTTCAGAAAGCCTTTGGAAAGGTTTCAGAAGCCTTCTGAAGTATCATGAGTACAGCATGCACTATTTGGAGAACAGTACAAGCAGCCTTGGCCAGCAGCTGCCTTACATAGGGCCAGCCAGGCGTGCCTCATCAGCAGCAGGAGGAAGAATACGGTGAAGGATAGCTGGATGTGGCACGGCCTATAGAGCACAGGGTAGCAGGGGAAGCTGAGGCTTTGTGCTGTAGCACTGGGGTGGCTGGCCATGGTGCAGGGCTTGAGGCGGCACTCCTTGGCAGTGGTGGTGGTGGCACTGGGACTGAAGTAGAGACCCAGGGGCAGTGGAGGTGCTCCATTGCTGCCACCGCCAAGGAGTAACACTGTGCAGGGCAGCCAAAAGGGCAGATAGGGGGGGAGTGAGAGGCAGGTGGGAGGAGTTGAAGAGGAGGCAGAGGAGGAAGTCCTTTAACTTACCAAGGCTTGGGGCTGGGAGGGAACAAGTAGGGAATGGCTTGGATCAGGGTGGGTCCTTACTTAATGACCAGTGGGATTCGGTTAACAACAGCAACAGGGACTGCCGCAATTGCCATCGCTAAGTAATGCAGTCACATAACTTTGTGCTTTACACATCACTTAGTGACAGAAATTCCAGTCCCAATTACCATCATAACTCATGCACCACCTGTATATTACAGATACGTTGCTTCAATCAGTGAGGCTCTAAGTTGCTCACAGCAGCAATACAATACATAATAAAACAATAATCACCAACATTGCAAAATATAATAATTACAAACAAATAAAAAATAATGCTCTAATCATAAAATCATTGTGCCATAGATCATCAGAATGTAAAAACTGATACACACTCAGATATCCAGCCATGAATTCCTCCGTTGTGGAGTTCTTGGGTTCTCTGAGCTTAGTTGTTTTCTTGCAAACGTTTCATTACCTGGCTGGGTAACATCTTCAGTGCTAGAATGGAGTGGGGCTTACTCTCTGTTTATATACAGTGGCTTGCCCTGCCAATGTGTGTGTGTGTGTGTGTGTGTGTGTGTGTGTGTGTGTTTCTCTGGTTGTTCCTTGAGTAGGGTATTATTTACTGCTTGATTGTATGTCTGGTGATAATCTTGGCTTATCTGGATGATGACTGCTGGTGAGGAGATGTTCTGGTCTTTTATTTCCTTTTTATTGTGTCTTTTGAATAGTGTGTAGATGTTGTTTATCTCTATGTGCCTGTTGATGGCTGCCTTGTCTGAATACCAAACTTCCAGGAATTCCTTCACATTTTTGTATTTAGCTTCCTCCATTCTCAAACACTCTTAGAAACAACCAGTTCTTTAGCAGTTTTCCAAATGTTGCAAGTGAGTGTGTAGATCTGGAGGGAGCATCCACATGAAGGGAGCTCTTGCAGCAAATGTTCATCTCCTCTTCTATTGTACCTCATGAAGAGTGAGACCTTTCAGCAAGGACTCTCTTCAGGCAGACCTTGGTCAGCAGATTCTACTTAGATGGTCTGAGAGATAGCCAGACCCAAGCTGTGTAGGCAGTCACCAACAGCTCGAATTGCATCTGGAAACAAACTGGCAACCAGTACAGTGCAATATTGCTATTTTATGACAATATCAGGTTGACCTTGTTAACAATGCAGGCCACTGCATGTTGCATTAGTTGCAGCTTCTTGGTGGCCTTCAAGGGCAATCCCATGTGGAATGCATGACAGCAGTCCACCCATGAGCAAGGGCAAGAGTGAGCACAGCCAATGCCTTCTGTTCTAGGAATGAGTGCAACTCATATGTTAGGCAAAGTTAGGCAAAGGGCTTCCTAGCCAGAGTTTCCATCTGCTCTCCCAGTTCTGTTGGCTTTCATTCAGACCTCCATTTATGCAGAGCACCATAAATGCTAAGGACTTATAAAAACTGAAATGCCTGAATGAACAAGTGGAAATAGCCTAGAAGAATGAAGTGGTAGCCTACAGATTGTACACTGTACTCTTGCTCTGCTGCCACTTGTTGGAGCCACTTCTTTTAATGTTTAATACTCCCATATTGCTACCTGTTCTTTCCTCACTATCTTTTGATAATTCACAGAAAGTAGATTTACACAGGGATACCCTACTGGGAAATGGAAAAAATGTTTCTAAGCCCTAATTAGTAGAAGGATATCATGTTTTCCAACCTTAGAGAGGGTTACCCCCCTTTTTTTTTTGCTGCTTTGCAAAGCAGCAAAATAATTTGCATAGGCCCTGGTCAGCATACACAGCACTTCTTCTCTTGCCCCCAATAATCCCTTTTCCTTTTTTTTATAAGTTATAAGTACAATTACAAATTTACCTCTTTCTCTAAAAAGAGAAATTTTTCTACAATCTATCCTGTCTAATCTTCAAAACCATAAATCATAAGTTCATTTTTTTCTGTTTTCCGCAAAAAGTCCATAAGGGGTTTCCAGTGAGCAATAAACATAGATATTATCTTTTCTCTAATCAAAGAAGTCAATTTGGCTATATAATTATTTTTTTTCTCTCTTTTGAGGAGCATTTGCTCCATTTATATTCCACATTAAGCATTTGTAATCCATAATCAAGCCAAACATTTTTAAAAGTTGATACTTTTAGTGCCTAGTTCAGTATTATCCCTTTCAGTTTCCTGTTGCACCTGCTGAAGTTTTTGTGTAGTCTCATCTGACACCTTTGTTTGAAACTCCTGCAATTCCTCTTTAAATTTTTCTAGAAATCCCTCACCTTCTGGACAGAATTCAGTCAAAACCTCTGGTGCTTAAAAATAAAAATCACACCTTCCAATTTATCCCATTAAAGTGGAGTCTCTTTTTGTTTTAATCTATCAGTCAAAAAAGAATACTGTTTTCTCTTATGCAGGATTCTAATAGAAATTTCTTTAAGAAGAATTGCATCTGTATTATCAATCTTCAGTCTTGTATTAAAATGCTGCTGCAAAACTTGACCTCTTGTCTTCTTCCTAACAAAATGCACCAAGACATCCCTTGGAACATTTCTTATTCTTGCAAATCTTGTATTTATTCTATATATCTTATCAATTTCTGCTCTGTATCCTCCTTATCCCAATCCAAAAAAATTGCTAAAGCTTTAATAATTTTTTCTCTTAATATCTTCACCAGAACCCTCTGGAACTGCTCTAAATCTCAAACAAAATTTTGTCTGAGTTCCAGTAGTACCAAATTACCTAATTATCTTTCCAGTTCTCTGTCCATAACTCTGTCTTACTCTCCAGAATTTCAACTTCTTGAATTCTTTCATCTCCTCTTTCATCTTTAAATGTCTTTGATCCATTCTTTTTTCAAAAGCTGTCAATTTAGTATCCAATAATTTAGTGGATACTAGTATCAAGTGATTCAGCTAACTTATTGCCCAATTCCTCAAACATTTTCTGAAGTAAATCTGGTGTAACTCTTTGCAGGTTGCTCTAGCGATCCTCTCCTCCCCTCTGCTATTTTTGTTGCTTTTCTGGTGGTTGCCATTGTAATATTGTAACCCAAAAGTGAAAGTGTCTCAATTATAAGGGCAAGAGTAAAAGGCAAGCTTTCTTGTTTTGTTTCGTTTTGTCTTCCTATGCCTTTAATACTTTAATCTCAAATGGCACTCCATATTTATAATCAGCATCACAGTTTGGTTTATATTACCTTTATCTTTTGTTTTGTAAAATCCACCAATTGTCTGCACTCTTTAATAGTAAACAAAAAACATTCCCACAAAGGTCCAGTTCATTTGTCTATTTTAATTCCAATTTATTCAAAAGCACTTTCACTCACACACACACGAATTCAAAAAAGCTGTCCCCTTTATCCATTTGAAACTTTCTTATATCCACTTCTTGTTAAGCTTTTTTCCAAAAGTTTTTAAATCTTTAACCCTTCCCCCTTTTTTTCCTTTTTAGTCCAGAAAGAATGTTGACTCACCAAGTGGAATTATCTTATGCTACCTCTCAGAAAATCTCTCTTTAGCTGTAAATTAATTATATCCAAGAGTGTTTAAGAAAGTGAAGCTTGTGCAAACCTTGTGCCCATATAGGCTGCATCACAGCTGTGAGTTTGATTGAAATCCCTTGACTCCCAGCTGTTCAATTCACAAGTCGACTGCAAAAATCTCAATACCTGCAGTCATGAGGAGCGGCTGTCCAGAATGCAAGTGGGTAATCTCACGATCTCGCCTGTATCCAGAAAGACAGCGATGGCCAGAATTTGATCTCCATTGCAATGCCATCCCCACTCCTTCACGGATGTGTAGTCCACTATAGATCCTCACCCAGAAGCACTAACAATCCCTCTTCTCATAGAAACAACATGTTATGGAAAACTGGATAAAAAGGGACTAGATAGCAAGGCTAATATGACAACTTCTGTGTTTTTGTTCTAGCAAGCATCATCTCAGTCAGCTGGTCTCTGACTCGGATTCTGAAGTGGACAGCACAGAGCAACTAGCCCTGGGTAGCACTGACACTCTTTCTAGTGGGCATAATGCTGATCTAGAGGCTGCTAAGCGCCTGGCAAAAAGGCTGTACAACTTGGATGGTTTCAAAAAAGCAGATGTAGCTCGTCATCTGGGGAAGAAGTAAGTATGTGTGGATATTAAGAGAAGACTGTTCATCCAGATTTTACTCACTCTGTAAAGAAATATGGCTGCCTGCTACGCTATTGCATTGCTCCCTTGAGAGGAAGGAATTATGGCTATAATAGGTAAGTCACAGCCTTCATAATGGAAACAACGGAGGAAGCTTTTGTTTGGTTTTACAAACATTCTTGGGATGATAGTATTTTTGCTGTGGCCCATATAGCTTATGTCAAAGGGATGGCTTATCCTCTGTTTCCACTAGCTTGGCAGCAACATTCCCACAACTGCACATGTACCATGGCCACTACAGTCTGGGGGCCTTTCCTGGCCCATACTGCCTGTCATGATCTCTTCTTCAGTTTTTATCTCTCTCATATAACAAGTCTGTAAAAGAGATGTTTCTCTCATTTCTAGTAATGATTTCAGTAAGACGGTGGCAGGGGAGTACCTCAAGTTCTTCGAATTCACTGGAATGAGCCTGGATCAAGCCCTTAGGTAAGTGTCCAAGCAGGGACCTCTGCAATCTTCACAAAGGTTGAGTTTAATACAAGTTCAGAGGAAAATTAAACTAGCTGTAGCAGTCAACTCTTTTCAAGTTTAGTATTTATTTACATTTATCCAGTAAGACTATCATAAGATTTTATGTATTTCTTTAGCCATGGTAGTTCACCATCTATTTATGCTGCCTACAGATAGTCCTCAACTTACAGTGGCAACTGGGACTGGAATTTCCATCATTAAGCGATGCGGTGATAAAGTACGACTGCATTGCTTAACAACGGCAATCCTTCCAGTCCCATTGCCATCATTAACTGAATCCCATGGTAGTTAGTGAGGCAACTTCCTACCAGCTTCCCACAACCAAAGTCAGTTGAAGGAAGTTGCAAGTCCCAGGCCCGCAGACAGATAAGTGGCTGCTGCCGGATGGGGGAGGGAGCAAGGGGGTGCGTGGCAGTGAGAGGGAGGGTTGGGGAGGGTGCGTGAGGGTGGGTTGGGGAGGGTGCATAAGGGGGTGAGGGGGTGCACAAAAGGCATTGCATGGGTCAGGCAGGGCATGAGGGTGTGCAGCACAGGTCAGAGAGGGTGCATGGAGGTGTGAAGGAGGGTTGGGGAAGGTGTGAGGGACTGCAGTGCAAGTTGGGGAGGGTGTGCAGGGGAGTGAGGGGGTGTGCAAGGGTGCGAGGGTCAGGTAGGGTGTACAGGGATGCATGAGTGGCTGCCACAGCACAAGCACAGAGGAGTTGTGGGAGGTTTCCCGATTAGCTTTCTGGGGAAGCTGGCAGAGAAGGTTGCAAATGGCAATCATGTGATCATGGGGTGCTTGGCAACTGGTTGTAAGTGTGAATGGGTTGCCAAGATTGCGATCACGTGACTGTGGGGATGCTGGACAGCCAAACACCAAGGACTGGTCATAACCACCATTTGTTCAATGCCGTCATAACTTCAAACGGTCACTGAATGAATGTTCATAAGTCAAGGACTACCTGTATTTAAAATTGGCAAAACAGGGAGGTGGGGAGATGATGATGATGATTAAATTTATATGCCATCCGATTCCCAGCAACTCTAGCACAAGGGTGTGAAAACTTCAGTCTTCCTAGATCTATGTTATTTTTGTCAGAGCACATTGTCTACTAATATTAAAATATTGTTTCTATAGTTAAACAGTTGTAATATACATACATTTACTGATTACCAAGACAAATCAGAGAAACAAACATTTAAAACTTAGCTTCAGGATAAAAGAGAAATCAGAACTTAACCAAATGAAAAGCATAATTAAAACCTCCAAACTAAAATAAAAGTAAAAGTAAAGTAACGAATTGTTAAAAAGAAACAATTATTCTCTCCAAATACAAATCTTTATATTTTATGATTTTATATGGCAGTCCACCTCAATCAAAACCAAATGTTATTTTCTTAGCTGATAGGAGCTGCATCCACAGGAATTTGCCATTTTGGTCCAAATGACGAGAGCAACATTGTAATGTCACAAGCAAGCTCTAACCCTTTGGGACATGCATGTGACATCACAACACATATAAAAAAGGGGGTAAGGCTTGTGTTGTGATGTCACAACACTTCTGATGTCAGTCTGATCAAGAATTTCTTCCATTGCTTGTCCCCCGCAAAACAGTTTTTCTCAAGCTGGTTTTATCATAGTGTCCAAGCGTCCAAACGAAAGCTTTACTGAAAGCATATTTCATGTTGAATGCTAGATACTTTTCAATTTGAAAACCATAGGTATATGAAAACTTAAATCACTTAGGGCCAAAACAATGTCACTTACATAAAAGGTTCTTAAAAAGCATCTGAAATATAAACTTGATGTACTCCTTTAGTTTGTAGAATTTTTAATTTTCCCATTACAATCTGTATATGCCCTGTATACACCCTGAAGAATGTTTCTTTATATAGAACACTGATTAATGGCAGGAGTCTCAAATCTTATTTAACCATTTTTCTCCACAAACAGCCCCTAACTATAGAATCAAAGGCTGGTTCTCTGGGTAGCTCTGTCAGAAGCATTCAGTACCAGTAATCCTTGTATGCTGCCTAGAGTCACCTGTGTGAGATGGGCAGCTATATAAAACATATCAGTAAATAAAATTGACCTTTGAAGCCAAAAGAACAGGAGGACCGATATTGCAGACACTGCCAGTTATGTTTCTGAGTACAGTTCAAAGTGCTGATTTTGACCTATCTGGCTTGGGTCCATATTACCTATAGGACCATCTCTCCAAACAGAGCCTGCTCACTCTACTGTATGTGATCTCCCATAAAGTGATCCTTCAGGCTTTTTCGCCTCAGAAGTAGGATTTCTCTGTGATGGCTTTCTCACTTTGGAACATTCTATTCCTGAAGGTCCAGATGGCCCCCACACTTTTAGAGTTCAGGAGGACGTGGCTGTTCTGTTGGGGTTTAGGGGATGGAGGAATCTATGTATTAAGGGGAGGGGGTATACTCTCTACTGATTTTTGCAAAATAGAGTATATATGCGATTGAATACAGCAGCAAAGTATTTGATTGGATATATATCACACCAAGTATTTTGATTGAATATAACATACCATGTGCCCAGTAAGGTCAGTAAGGACATTAGGATTTAACTATGAGATAATGTGGCAGGACTACAGAGACAACGGGGGATTGAAAGAATAAAGAGGCAGGATCTCATGATCATTGTTTCTTTCTAGGGAGTTACTTTGTTTTGCTTTCTCAGAGCTCACTTCACAGTATCTTTTCCTAGTTAATCAGCATTCTATGGCCTTCTAAATGTTTTATGGCTAAACTGAGTTTTAGTTTCCCTGAAAAAGTACATTTAGATTAGGGGATTTTAGCTTGACCCCCCAAATTCTCCTTCAGAATTAAGCTCTAACTTGCCTCTTTGAGAGAAGGGGTAATCCTGCCAGCTCTGAAAGAGGCGGTGGTACACCCTTTCCTCAAGAGGCCATCCCAGGATCCAGCTGATCTAGACAACCTTTGCCCAGTCTTTTCTTTTTAGGGAAGGTTGTTGAGGAGGTGGTTGGTCTCCAGCTTCAGAGTGTCCTAGAGGAAGTGGATTATCAGGACCTTTTTCATTCATGATTCAGAACTGGGTATAATGGCTTTGATCATGTCTATGACCTATGACAAGCTTGGGGGGGGGTGCATCCATCCTGGCTGTCACTGATTTCTCAGCAGTCTTTGATAACATCGACCATAGTATCCTTCTGGACTGGCTAAGGGGGTTGGAGGTGGGAGGCACTGTTTTGCAGTGGTTCTCCTCCTTCCTCCAAGGCTGGTTCCACTTGGCGTTGGTGGGAGGAGAGTGGTAGAGCCCTAGACCCCTGCCTTTTAGGGTGCCTCAGTGCTCTGCCCTCTCCCCTCTTCTTCTTAACATCTAGATGAAGTCACTGGGGGAGATCATCTGTTGGTTCAGGGACAGGTATCATCAATATGCTGATGATACCCAGCTATATATCTGTGTTCCTGGGCATCCAAGTGAAACTGTCAAGGTTCTTTCCCAGTGTCTGGAGGCTGTGAAGGTCTGATGGGGAAGAACAAGTTGCAGCTCAACCCTGCTAAGACTGACTGGCTATGGGTTTTGGGTCCCCCAGATCTGAGAGTTGCAGAGTTTCCATCTGATTTTGTTTGGGGTGGCATTATACCATTCAGACTTGGTGTGTAATCTGGAGGTTCTCCTGGACTCATAGCTCCTGCTCTAAGAGCAGGTGGCAGCTGTGGCCAAAGGAGTCTTTGCACCACTGTGTCTTCTGTGCCAGTTATGCACATTCCTGGACCGGGAGGCCCTGCTCATGATCACTCATGCCTTCATTATCTCCTGGCTGGACTACTGCAATACACTCTACATGGGGCTGCCCTTGAAAACCATCCGGAAGCCTCGATTGGTCCAGAATACAGCAGCACAGGTAGTTATGGGTGCATCTCATTATGCCCATGTAATACTGCTACTCCACAAGCTGCACCGGCCCCTGATAGGCTTCCAGGTGCAATTCAAGATGCTGGTGATTACCTTTAAAGTCCTCCATGGTATAAGACCGGGTTACTTGAGGGGCTGCCTTCTCCCAAGAACATCTGCCCACTCCACACAGGGCATGCTCCAGGTTCCTTCTTTTAAGTTTTGTCATCTTATGGGACCTAGGAAGCATGCCTTTTCTGTGGTTGTCTCTGCTCTGGAATGATGTCCCCCCGATACATAACAGGCCCCAACTCTCCTCGCCTTTAGGAAATCCCTTAAGGCCTGGCTTTTCTCCCAGGCATTAGGGGTCGGCTGAATGGGAGTCCCTCCCCCCAAGGTTGTCTTGTTGTGTCTTTTGTTGCCATTTTACATTTTGTATTTATATACTGTTTATTTGTTGTTAGTTTTTTTCTTCTTCTTTTTGATTTATTGTGTTTATATTGTATGCCGCTCAGAGTCACAGTCTGAGTTGGGCAGCCTTATAAATCTTGAAATAAATAAATAAAATCTAGCAAAAACTGGCTGTGGGTGCACCAATCTTTCAGACTTTCCCTCTCTAATTCTGAATGGGATTGTACTTCCCAAGATGGAATTGGTACAGTTTGGGAATCTTCCAGGACTCTCAACTCTTGCTTGCAGATGGCAGCTACAGCCAGGAAGGCTTTCACACAGATTTGTCTTAGGTGTCAGCTGCAACCCTGGGCTAGGAGGCACTTCTCATGGTCACTCTTGTGTTGGTTACTTCAAATGTGGATTACTGCAATGTGCCTCTTGAAGACCATCTGGAAGCTTCAGCTGGTCCAGAGTGTGATGACAGTAGTTATGGACATGCCACAGTATGCCTATTTAACACTGCTGCTTTGCAAACTACACTGGTTAACAGTAGGTGTCTAGGTGCAATTTAACTGGCTAGTCATAGGGCCTAGTTACTTGAGGCACCATCTCTCTCCTGTTGTTTCTGCCCATCCTGTAAAATCAGACAGATTTGGCATGCTCTGGGTCCCACCCACTGAATAATGCAATCTGTGTGCCCCAGGATGGTATTTTTTCTATTGTGACATCTGCTCTTACAACAGCACCCCCCCCCAAAAAAAAAAAAAGATTCAGGCTCTCTTTTAAATGAATGTTGAAGACCTGAATCTTTCTCTAGGTTTTGGACTATGGTGGGATGTGGGTGCCCTGTATGAGGGATTTTATGTCTGTTCCATTGGGATGACTATCTTCCTTTTTTTGTTATCTGGTGTTGTTCTATTTCTTTTATTTTAAATTTTTATGCCATTTTATGCCATCAAGAAGTTGGATGGCTTTGGAAATGTGATAAGAAACAAACAAACAAGCCTCCTGCCATTCCTTGACATTGTTGTATCTTGTTTATTAACTGAGTTAATGAATTGGTCAACATTACTTTGAAGGTGTTATATTGCAGATAATCCATCTGGTCCTGGGGATTTATTCACTTTTAACTTCTGTATTATTTGCTTTGTCTCATCTTCTGTAATTGGCGTATTAAGTGATTCCTTTTGCTGATCTTAATTTTTTTAATATGTGCTGTATCCACTATTCTATAGTCTTCACTTTTTATGCTGTATCCTGCATTGGGTTCTGCTTGTGCCTTGATTCTAATTATTTCAAATCATTCAACAGTATATATTTTTTGTTTTGTGAGGCTTTCTCTCTATTCAATGCAAAATAAATAAATAAATAATCCTCTTATAAACATTTTACTAGGTTCTGATACTCTAAATAAAGAAACATCAGGAACTGAGTTAGTTTGGAAGAAACTCTACTTCAGATTGTCACTTCAGTTTGATATCTTCTTGTAATATTGGGCCATTCAATCCCCATCTTTCTGAATGAGATTCCTCTGGGCAATTTTACAATTATTGCATTATGATCTGCATTAAGTGCTGCAACCTCCACTTTTGTAAATTTAAGCAATAGTGAATTACACCTCTGGCATGGATCTATTCTTAAATAAGTTTTATAAGAAAGGGAAAAATAAAAACTGTATATTTTTTCTGTAAAGGATATTTATATCTCCACTCATTTAAGAGAGAAAATAATGACATATAACCCACAACATTTTTGGCAATTTGCCAGAACTCCTTTTGTATTAACCAGATTTATCAGGATTTGAAGGGGGGGGGGGAATCAAAACATCTCCTTCTGCAATTTCAATGAGTGATTGAAAAAAAAATCATACAATTTTGTTCTACTATCATTTGGAGCATAAACTGAAGTAATTATAATTTTTCCTTGCTGAGTTTGATGCCATAGTAGTAAAAATCTCCCTACTTCATCCTGAATCTTTTTTTCCAAGTTTTATGAATTCCTAATGTCTTTTGCTACTCCATGTTACAGCCCTAGATTTTAATGGTAAATGTATTTATTTATTAAATTTATAGGCTTAGGCCGCCCAACTCATACGCATGACTCTGGGAGGCTCACAATTAAAAAAGAATAAGAAAAATGACCTAAAAATAGCAGCCAAGAAGATTCATAAATACTCAAACAAGCCATGACAGAGGCTCACCCATGTTATCAGGGTCCCAGGCTCAATGGCAAAGCCTGGTTTTTAGCACCTTATGAAAGGCCAGCAGAGTCAGGGCAAGTCTAATTTCTGGGGGGATGATGTTCCAGAGGGTGGGCACCATGCCAGAAAAGGCTTTTGTGAAGCTTTCTCCTGGCTCCTAGGTCCTGACAGATGATACTCTCTCACAGATGGGACCCAGAGCATGCCTCTCCTGCCAGATCTAACAGGATGAGTAGACACAACTGGGGAGAGACGGTCCTGTAAGTAACCCAGCCTCAAACCATGAAGGCTTTAAAAATAACCACCAGCACCTTGAATTGCACCTGAAAGCATATTGGTAGCCAATGCAGCTTGTGGAATGGAGATGTCACATGTGTCAAATGACCAGCACCCATAACTGCTTGTGCCACCGCATTTTGCACCAGCTGAAGCCTCTGAAATCTCTTCAAGGGCAGCCTCATGTAGAGTGCATTTTAGTAATCCATTTAGGAGGTGAATAAGGCATGAGTGACTGTGAGCAGAGCCCCCCAGTCCAGAAACAGGCACAACTGGCGCACAACATGAAGTAGTGCAAAGGACTGCCACCAGCTCATCAAGCAGGAGCTGCAAGTGCAGAAGGACCACCAGATTGTGCACAGGATCTCTCTGGGGCATTGCAACCCCATCCAGAACAACAAATGGAAGGTCCCCAGAACCAGAGGGTCCTAAAACCCCAAACCACTCAGTCTTCTTAGGGTTGAGCCAAAGCCTTTTGTTCCCCATCCAGACCTCCACACCCTCCAGACACTGAGACAGAATCTCCACAGCATCGCTCAGACAGCCCAGGGTAGAGATGTATAACTAGGTTATTATCTGCATACTGATGATACCTCACCCCAAACTGATAGATGACTTCACCCAATGGTTCCATGTAATTGTTAAACAGGAGAGGAGAGAGCACTGAGCCCTGTGGCACTCCACATAGAGGGCATGGATTGGATCTCTTCTCCCCTATCAACACCGACTGGAACCAAACTCAGAGGAAGGAGGAGAACCAGCATGATATGGTGCTACCCACCCCCAGGCCCTGAAGCTGGTCCAGAAGGATACCATGATTTGAAAGCCGCTGAGAGGTCAAGAAGAGCAAGGACGGATGCACCAGCCCTGTCCCACTCCCACCAGAGACTATCCAAAAATGTGATCAATGCAACCTCAGTCCCATACTCAAGCCTGAATCCTGACTGAAAAGGGTCCAGATAATCTGCTTCTTCCAGAGTTCTTTGAAGCTGCTGCACAACTACATTCTCCACAACCTTCTCCAAAAAGGGAAGGTTGGAAACTGAATGAAAATTGTCCAGTACCATTGGGTCCAGCGATGGCCTCTAGAGGAGGGGGCAGACCACCACCTCCTCAAGAGACGGAGGGACCCCCTCTCTCAAAGAGGAATTAACCACTGCCAAGACCCTATCACACATCACCTACCAGGTGTCCTTAGCCAGCCAGGAAGGACATGCATTTAAAACAGAGGTGGCTAATCTAACAGTTGCAAGTACCCTGTCCACATCCTCAGGTGCAACAAGATCAAACACCTCCCTCATAACCAAGTTAGACCTTGCCGCAATCACCTCCATAGGACCTGCTACAAGGCCAGAGTTCAATGTAGCACAGGTCCGATTGACTTTATCTGTTAGACACCTAGCAAACTCCTCAGCACCTTGTAGGTAGACCTCTGAGCAACCCTCTCCCAAGAGGGCTTGGATGACCTGAAACAAGGCTGCTGGGCAGTTATCTGTGGACGCCATAAGGGTGGAGAAATATTGATGCTTCGCTGCCCTTACGCCACAAGGTAGGTGTAATGGTATGGAGGAATGACCTTGAAAGACAGGAGGAAGAGCCACAGACTGGGCAACTGTCATGTAAAAGATATCTCAGTTCACAGAAGGGGGTATAGGGTATGGGAAGCATTTCAGAAAGGATCTTCCCTAGTTTTCTGGAGAATAAAAGGAGAGGAGGGGAGAAATACTTTCAGTCTTGAAAGATTCTGTTAATGTAACCTTACAATAAAGTTAGTACTCATAGTTGTGCTTCTTGTCTGGACTATCCTGAAGGGCTAACAGTAGGCCCTAATAGCGGCTTTAACCTGTGTTCAATCAGATTCACACTGTGGCGCTCTCCAGTGGCGCTCCAAGCATCTCTTCACCCACTTCATTTTCCTCAACTCTTCCATAAATCAAGGGGGGTTCCGGGATCCTGGGTGCAAAGAGGTCCCTCAAGCACAATCCAATCCAGAGCCTCGCCACCCTTTCATTCCAGGTGGCTCAGTTGGACTGAGCAGCAAACCCTCAGGAACAATTCCAAGCTCCCTCTGGAACCCAATCAGGTCCATCAGTTGCCTGGGATGGACCAATCTAATAGGTCCTGCCTCTCTGTGGTGGACAGCAGTGCCAGAGAACTGTAGGGCCATCAGAAAGTAATCTGACCATGACAGGAAAAACAGAAACCTTTTTATCCAACCTTAATTTGATTTACCCCATCTTATTACTTTGGGATGTATTCAAGGCAGCTATTTGTACTCCCTGAAATAATACATATATAGAAAACAGTAATCCTATAATGTTCACACCATATTCTGTGATGCAGTTTTCTAATTAAAAAACAAGTACAAAAATGTCTACATTAGGAAAACAAGTATACAAAAATGCATTAAAATACATTTTTAGGAAGTGGCACATATAAAAGCATAGAAAGCATAGGGCTTGCAAATATGGTCTTCTGTTTTAATGTGAAATATGTTCATTTATGTAAAGCATTTTACCCCATTGTTCAGTTTAAACACCTCTCAAAGGAACTTACAAATCAGTTTAAAAAACAAGGTGCAAGGTAGTTCTGTAGTTCTTTAGCCTGAATGCACTTTACAAAAGAAACAAGGCGGGGAAAAAATGCAGAGCAGAGTCCTGGGATTCTTTCTCTTTCGTGCTGAATTGTATGATTCAGGAGGGAGGAGGGGACTTAGAACAGAGTGCAGTAGCAATAACATGCCCAGCTACTTTCCCCATAGATGTGCAATGGGAGATTATTTCCCGGATTTTTTTTTAACCAGAGCCGCTGGCTGGATCTGGCCAATTTTCAACCTGAATATTTCTTTTGCCAGTTTCTCTTATCATGCAGCAAATCTGATTCTGTTTTCAGAGAATTATTCTGTTGACAGTGTACTTTTACATATTTTCTTTCCAACATTCCATTGGATTGGAAAAAATAAAAAGGATGGAATGGAAATAAATTCTCAATATTACAAGGTTCTTATAACCACCAGTAGGGTTGGAAACAGTTCGGGAACAGATTATTATTCCAGAATCAGATTTTAAAATGACTATCCTGATTCTAGACCATTGTGTCTGTGCTGCAGTGACTCCCTGCCACATTGCTGGGCACGATGAGATGGTAGAGCTTGCTCATGGCCTGGGTGAAGGTGCTTTGGAATTGTAACCTTTGACTGGGAGCTGTTGCTGTGGCGTTGACAGAGCTGCTGGGACCTACCGACTAAGACAGAAAAGCTTCATGGTTCCAGAGTGAAAGCAGGAAGTCCTAGAGCAGTGGATATTATACTTGAGAAATAGCCATGTCTTCCTTTTCTCTTCAGGTCTTTTCTGAAGGAGCTGGCCCTCATGGGAGAAACTCAAGAGCGGGAGCGGGTCCTAGCTCATTTTTCACAACGTTATTATGAGTGCAATCCCAAAGCCATCTCTTCTGAGGGTGAGATAAAATAAGTTAAAATAAAATAAATGGACAAGGCTTTTCAGCTTATTAGTTCTCACTGTGAACATCTTCTACTCCATCCAGGCAGAACACTTTTACTGCTTTCACTAGAGCGCTAGCACTCAGGCCCAGCACCTGTGCATGCAATTTTGGTTAGGGTGGGATTAAGCACTGCAAAGAATGCACCCCATACAAGTTCAAGAAGTTTTGCCTGGTAGAACACAGATCTGGGTGGCCTGGACCCCAGCAATTTTTTGTAAGGGCTAAAACCTGGGTTTCTCTTGTGCACTGGACCAGGAAGTTAAGTGGGCTTGGTTTTAGCAGAGTAATTGGTGTGGATACATGAGCTGCCCTGGGCATGTGCTTTAATTTCTACTGGTGATTTTGTTGCTGTTTGTTTTTTAACTGGATGTTAGCTACCCAGAGTCACATGGCAACTAGGCAGTCATACAAATTGATTGACCAAATAAATAAATAAATGGAAGGCTGGAGGCCCATAAGCAAAATGCTGGTAAAGGAGAAAGCAAGATGGAGGGTCTTGCTTTCGCCTACAGTTAGCACCATCTATCACAGCAATTCCCTACGTCTGGTTGTGAGGGAGATGCATGAGGAGGAAGCCGGACTCTAAAACTTTTTCCTAGACTTGCTTTCTTTTGCACCCTGCTCTATTCATAGGAAGACTTGAAGCATTCCCCTGACATCTGCTGAATAATTTTAGTATTAAAGCTAGAAACATCTTACTACATTATGTCCACTTCCTTCAAAAGAGAACACTGGAAATTTATAATGCCTTTATTGTTTGCAAGAGTCACAACATACAAGCAGACCATAAGTGGTGTCAAAAGGCACTTTTACAAGGCATCTCTGCATTAGATCCCAGGGCCCCATCATTCTAGTAATGCTTTGTAGGTGAAAACAGTCACACACATTTTGGGAACATTTAAAAAGGCAATGTCTAACTCACTATTAATACTAATGAAACATTCTAAGCATTATCCATCATTTCTTAGAAACTATTTTGTGGAGTACAAAAACTCATATCGCTTTTCTTCTAAATATTCATTGCAACAGTGAACTATCTGTGTACAGCCGTAACAAGCTTTTAACAGTTTACTTCCATTTTTCTATACATGCATAGAAGATATATTTTTAAACAAGAGATTTTTTTTTTTTGTCCAGTGAGGATCATATGGTAGAAATTAATAATAAGTATAAAAAGTGCCTGGGCTGATTCTCTCTCTTTGGTGCTTGTGCTACAGATGGAGCCCACACTCTGGCTTGTGCCTTGATGCTCTTAAATACAGACCTTCATGGACACGTAAGTGCTTCCTGTCCTTTAACTCATCCAACCTGGCGCCTTTGAGATGAGTTTAGTGAAAAAGGAAAAAGAAAACTGGCTGCTAGATAGATCTGTTCTCTCCAGCAGCCAAAAGAGAAATGACCGTGAAGACGCAGAATCCCATGGCTGGATGGGAAGGGGTGCTTCTTCGTAGACCATTTTGAGCCCTGCAGATTGCCAACCCCCTCTGGCTTCTCCTGCAGTCAGAATATTCACATGGAGGACTTGCTCTGTTTTCTCATGGAAAACACTATTTTCCTGCCGGATTTCTAAGATAAAGGCTTTGCTGTGAGGACATATAATGATCAGTAAGCAACTACTTGGTGCTGGGTTGGGGGGCTGAATAGATTATAGAAAAGGATGGCAAAGCCTGCACTGGGGAAAATCTTAAGCATAAAAAATAAAGATCTGCAGCACTTTTCTTCTAAAATAATGGGTGAGTGGTATTTGTTCCATTTTGCCAAGTGCCTTTTAGCCTTTTTCCATGAGTGAGTAGGCTTTCTGAAAGACCCATGTATACTATGTGCTTATATGTGTTTGAATAAAAATAGGGGTATATTGTTCTGCTGCTGAGTAAGCTTTGCTTCTCTCTGCCTTTGTTCTTGAAATAACATTTGTAGATTGCATTCACACATTTTTTAACCAGGATTCACCCATTTTCTGGGTTCACATTATGCAATGACCAAACAGACTGGGTTTGCACAATAGCCTAATCCACAATAGGTTACCCAAGGTTAACACTAACCAAGCTGAGTACTGTATGTACATATGAATCTGCTAGAGCCTTATTTTTCCTGGTTAAGTATGTTTTGTGAACACAGTCATAGACTTTCTGCATAATAAGCCCTGATGCCCGAAATGACCTTCCAATATCCATTTTTAATGGATTAATTTTTAATGACCAATTATTTTAATTTTTGAAATATTTTATGCTATTAAAACATTTCATTCATTCAGATCTAAACTGCTGTCAGAGAAAGGAGTTCCACCAAGCTATCATTAATTGTCCTTGATACAGCTCTATACTCACATTTGCTTTTTTTTAGAAAACCACACAACCCAGTGTCATATTTTGTGATACGTTTTTTTCAGAAATCTTAATTGAAATAGTCTTGTTAAACTTATGATCTAGTCTCCCCTCCTCTTTCCTCTCTTCCTCTTTATAGAACATTGGGAAGCGAATGTCTTGCTCAGATTTCATTGGGAACCTGGAAGGACTCAATCAAGGTAGTGATTTCCCTCGAGAACTACTCAAGGTAAATTCAACTACAACTCTTCCTGGAAACACAGTGCAGTATAAGAAAAGCCTTTGAAAAGTCACTTTTACTAAGCCAGTTCCCTAGATCTGGCAAGTCCAAGAGGGTTTTTTTTTTTATTCCAGAGAGTTCATTGGAATAAGAATTAATCCATCTTGAACTACACCATTTTCAAGAAGAGACCTACTTGCAGCCTTATTTATGCTAGCTCCATTTTCTTCTAGCAAAGATCCTACTGTGTGTGGGTGTATTGTGTGCATGTACATTAAGAAATGTTTGTGTATGTATATATATTATGTGTATGTGTATATATAGAGATATAGATACAGATAGATGTATATAGATATACATATATAGATATAAGTCAGTGTAGATAGATTGATGTAGATAGATAGATGTAGACTGATAGATATACTGTAGGTAAGTGTAAGTGAACAGAGGTTTTGTGTGCATTTTGGGGGGAAGTTACAAATGTGCTTCCACAGGTGTGTAGGGGTACTTGTACAGGTAGGTTGCATGTATATTCAAATTTAATATATCCTGGAAGGCTGCTTTTGTACCTCAGGTTTCCTTGAGTGAAAAACTGCCTACACCCAAGGTGCAGGGCAAGGCAGATTCACACTCCTCTACCTTAATGGCACTACTTATTCCCCATGAAGCTTGTAGGAAATAAAATGTTCCAAATTTCAGGGTAGCTATAAAAAGTGGAAGATATTTTTGTGTGCAATTATTTTTTTGTTACATGCTGAAGGTCTATTTTTAAAAAATAACAAAACAAAAGATCAGCTTCCTTGTTTAAGTTCTTTTGGAAAATATATCCATAATGTCTCTGGAAAGGTCATGATATCACTATGTAATTTCAACAGGGCAACCTTTGTGCAGTAACTCTCTTGTCTATCTAAACGTTTAATGATTCCTTCCACAAAGATTAGTATTATTTTATGGAGAGCTTTTGGGATTTCCCCCAAACATCTAACCAAATAAGTTCAGCACCTGTATTCTTAGAGGCCATTCATATTTAAGATCTAGGAGGTCCAGTTAAAATGTTGTCCTGGTTTGGGATTAAATCAGTATCTTATATTGATTGATGAAGAATTGTAACCCTGTTTTATTGGTCTTGCTGTTTTTTAAATTTAAAAATTTATAAACCACCCATTTCCATTTTGAGTCTCAAGACAACTTACAAATATCAATATATAATAAAATCCAAGTGAGTCAGGTTCCATCAAACTGGGTTCCAATCCTACTGATTGCATGCACAAATACATGCCATCCTGACCTGTTGTAATAACTTGCAGCTTTTCCAAGGACATTCCAGTAATCTCTTTGATCTTATGCATCCACCTTATCTGCCTTGAATCCCCATCTACTGCCCTCACCTTACCAAAAAGGACCATCACTCACTTATATCATGTGTTCCAAATGTGAGTTTCTGTTTGTTGATCATCACTTCAAGGGAGCAACTAACTTTTGATTTGGTCCAGTGATGATCATGTCATGGTACTGCCTTCAAATCCATAGTTCAAAGGTGTCTTTCAAAGCGATACATTGTGGAAATACCATTAAGTATTCATCATTGATCTTTGTTGTCACAGAAATATTTTTATAATTATCTAATTAATAAGATTTGTAATTGCCTTCCTCCCTAGAATGAATCCCCTTTTTACTTCTGCAAGATTCTGCCCATCTTTATTCTAGAGCACCAAAAATAAAATGATCGTCTTCTTCACCATTAGCTATGACTTCACTAAGTACGCAGACCTTTGTCTCCTTAATATTTTATATTAACACAAAATTTTGACATTCCTTATTTTCATAGCAACCTCTTCTAAGTTTTCTTTACTTTCAGCTAACAAAGTGGTGTTACCTGCATAATTTGTTAACATTTTGAGCTCCAGTTTTGATTCCAGCTTTCATCCCTTTCAGTTCAGCCATTTGTATATTTGCTTTATAAAGTCAACAGATATGTAGACCGATATGCATCCTTGTAAAGGTGTTACAATAATCCAATATTCTGGAAAACACAGCCTTAATACATTCCACATTCTTGCAAGATCTATACAGTCAAGGTTTTGCTTTACAGTGAAAAAAGATACATTTTCCTTGCATTTTATTTTCTTCATGATTCAATTGGCATTTGTCTCTTGATGTATGGCTCAATTTTTTGTGAGATCTTCAGCAAAACTATGCCTGTGTGAAGTAAAATAGCTTAGTAGTTTTCATATTCCCTCACGTTTCCTTTTTTGGCATAGCATATACACACTTCTTCACAGTCTTTGTTGACATACAGCTGTTAATATTTTCTCCTGAAGCTTTAAACAATTGTGCACCTGGTGCTTTCCTCTTTGCTGCTCTATTGTCTCCCATCTCTCTTTCTAGTGGAGTTATTGAATAGTTTCTCTCTCTGGGAATGTTTCTTACATTCTATAATCCTATTTTTAAAAGGGTTCAGTATAGCCTTTCCATCTTTCTTTACCTCATTATTCATGATCATAATTGTTAGTTTTACTTTGGTATATCTGATGTTAAAAGTATATCTTTTTCCTTTTCTTGCCATATTCTTCTATTAGTTAAATTCTTGATTGAGATAGCTTTCCTTGTCCTTTCTTGCTGTACCCCAAAAGTATGCATTGTCATATGTTCCTCCTATTACCCAAGCCATTCATCCTCCTTTCTCTGCCTAGCTAATAAGCTTTCTTGGGGTTCTCTGAGCTTGGTTGTTTTCTTGCAAACATTTCATTACCCAGCTAGGTAACATCTCCAGTGCTAGACTGGAGTAGGGTTTGCTCTCTGTGTATAAGCTCTCTGTATATAAACAGAGAGCAAACCCCACTCCATTCTAGCAATGAAGATGTTACCTAGCCAGGTAACGAAACGTTTGCAAGAAAAAAGCTCAGAGAACCCAAGGACTCCACAGTTCAACCCTGAGCTACATATATTCTCTTCTATTGGTAACAAGCTTTCCCTAATAATTTACACTGAAAACTACTTAGATCTTTTAATCTTTAAAACTCTGAGTTTTTTTTCCTATTGTTTTTTGCAATGATTCTTTTCTATTACCATTGTTTCTCAGGTTCACCTTAACCTACTAACTTCCAGGATCCTTCATTTCTCCAACTTTTGCATTCTAGTCACCAGTCACCCATATTCTTAGTTGAATATGCATTTAACACTCCTGCAATTTGCCAGAACTCCTCAATGGCTTTTGCCATTGTATTTGTAGTAGGTGCATCTACTCCCCTTTCATCCTAACCAGCAAGGTTCTCTCTTAGATACACATACTCCCATTGGAGCAATTAAAGGTCACTGGAGAACTGAAGACTTCCCACATCAAAGTGATAGTAACACACCATTAAAACCTAAAAAAAAAAAAAAAAAAATCTACAGGGCATATAAAAAGGACATTTTAAAAAACACACCTGAACTTTAATAGGAAGGAAGCCAGCCTAAATTCCAATGACAAATTGTTTCCACCCAAAGTGGGAAAAGCAGAATTAATTCTTTAAGTTAGTGAAAAGGTTGGCAATGCAGGAACCAACAGTTCCTATGTAAGAGAGGACCATTATGTAAACTTATCTCAGTTTCCAAGGCTATCAAATGAACCATCAAGTATCTGTTAGTGGGAAAGACAGGAAGAAATTTAGAGCTTAAATGCTGCAGCACAGATATATGAAGGTTCTGCAGTAGTCAATCAACTGTTATGTTATGGCTTCATTCTTGCTTGCACTAAATATTGTAAAGTAGCAGAGTTGCATCTGGGAGTTTCTGCCTATCTGGCAGATTAAGGTTTAAGTGGCTTGAATGTTCTTGTGATCTACTTTCATTCACTAACAAATACTCACCAACTCCTCAGATGGGAACTCTGCACTGTTTTCCATCCATTTTTGTTAAAGTAGATGTAACAACATAACAACAATCTAGTGAAATAGTCGAACTGAGAGAGTGATAACTCAAAGTCACCCAGTGAGTTTTTATGGCTGAAAGTGGACCTGGTTCTTCCTGCCCCTAGTGTAGTACCTTAACCACTGCTTCATGTTGTGGAATTGGTCTCAGGAGAAAGAATTATACAGTTCCATCTTTTCCCCAGTCCTTTTTACAATCTATATGAAGTCAGACTAAATAAGTTAATTATTTTGGAATCTAGATTATTGTGTTGATGATAGCCAAATCTATCTTTTTCCTCACAAAATCTAAGAAAAGCTGTCCTTTCCAACTTCAGTGTTTAAATGCTATTACGAGTAAAAATGAACAAAATCAAGCTGAATCCTACTAGTGGGAATCATGCAAGAGATTCCTAAAAAGCATGTCTGCTTGCTCTAGAGTTCATATGCAAGTGTTTTTGTATCCAAGTCTTGAGTGTTCAGGTTGCAACCATTCACCCTTAATAATTGAAACATTAACTGGTTCTTGTCATAATTATCCATGCCTTAGAAATTCTAAGGACACTCTTTAATAATATTTTACTATAAACTCCAGTTATTTTTTGGACTTCCTGTGACCAGCATAGCTCCAGTACAGTTTTAAGGTGCTTGAGGGGGAGTGCCTTCGAGTCAGTATTGACTCCTGGCGACTCTCTGGACATGTCTCTGCAGTTTTCTTGGCAAGATTTCAGAAGTGGTTTACCCTTACCTTCCTCCTAGGGTTGAAAGAGACTGGCCCAAGGTCACCCAGCTGGCTTCATGCCTAAGGCAGGACTAGAACTCACTCTCCCATTTTCTAGCCTGGTGCTTTAACCACTGCAGTACACCAAACTGGCTCTCTTAAGGTACATACCATTACCTTTAAATATCAGCTCTGCCTAGGCCTAGCATATTTATTATTACCTTCTCTTCCCAGGAGTGTCCTCATTCTTCTAAGATTTTTTGAGTTTCATATTCATTTCTTCCTCCCAAGAGCTGGCCAGAAGAGGGTCCTTCTCTGTGGTACTATGATTGCACTGAAAGATTTCTTCAGGGATGCTAATTACGCTGTTTTTATTGTTAAAACTTATTTACTGTCTCGGATATTACAGTATTTGCTTTCTAGCTGCAAGTGATGCGTTTTAGACTCTCTGATTCCTGTGCAAGTGTTGCTTCTGATTTTTTTGATTCTATATTTTATTAATCATCCTCAGTGTTTTATAAATATGAGCTATATATTTTATTGCTAAGCAAAACAGATTTCAAATGTTAGTGCCATACCATGGGTTTATTAAATAGTGTGACTGCAGCTGATGGTGGTCTGTGGAAGTGACTGAAATAGTGCTATTCTCTTCCATTCTCTCAGATGCAAGCGGGAGGGGCAGCTACTGTCCCACCCTTGGAAAATAAAACGATACAAGGCTTACTCTGTTCCCTTATTAGTTGAGAAAGCAGCTTTAAGCATGTCTCTAAGCTGATCAGATTTGCAGTTGTTCCCTCTGTTTTGTTTTATTTTACTGCAGGTAGGAGACTGATCACACATGTCTATTCTCAATTCTATTTGACCCTGTGCTCCTAACTAGTTAAGCCCACAGGAGTGCTTCTGCTCTGAGGTTTTAGGGTGCCAGGCTTCATTCATTCACTTTATAGCATGCTGCCATCCTGCATTTGTTCATCATTCTTTCTTTTCTCCAATTTTAGGAAAACAAATTATTTTTCAAATTGTAGCACAAAATCTCTACATAGGTATAAATGTATTTAGTGTTACTTTATCATTTTTTAACAGTAAAATTATATTGGTAGTGCCGTACAGGTAGTCCTCATTAAATGACCATTCGTTCAGTGACTGTTTGAAGTTACAATGGCGCTGAACAAATCATACTTACACCCAGTCCTTGAAGTCATAGCTGTTTCAACGCCCCCACAGTCATGTAATCAAAATTCCAGCGCTTGGCAGCCCACCCACATTTACAACCGCAGCATGCGCTTTAACTCCTCCCACCTGTCTATTTCCCCCCATCTCTGCCCTTTTGGCTGCCTACCCCTGCCGCCCCAGGTGAACTTCGCCATCTTCTTCATCCTGCTGCTGTGCCTGGCCAGGGCGGCTGCTGGCCCTTTGTGAGGCCTCAAACAGCTTCAGGGAGGCTACACAGAGGCCTCACAAGGCTTCAGGGAGGCCTCGCAAGGGAGGGTAGAAGAAGTATGAGGTCCTGGCCTAATGACTACAACCAGGACTGCTGGAACTGCTGTTGCTAAGTGGTGCAGTCATGTGATGTTTCGTCTAACAACACTTAGCAACAGAAATTCTGGTCCCAATTAGCGTTGTTAAGCAAGGACTACCTGTACTAGGAAAATGAATCAAGCACACATTCATTGAAAGCTGCTTTTAAATCATTACTGTTTTACAGTGTGATTAACAATTATAACTTAAAAGGCTGTATTTAAAGTAAATAAATAAATAAAATATGTTACTTCTCTTTTTTAAAAAAAGCCAGGAAAGCAAGTGTCAGGTTCAACCCCTGATACCTATAAGTACACATCCATGTTGTTTCCTTAACCGCTTGTATTTTTGGATGTTTTGCAAGTTCCCACTCTAACTTAGAGTCCTGGTGGTCCCCCATCCATGTACTAACCAGGTCCAACCTGCCTAACTTCAGGCAAGGTGCTTGACTGCCAACCTAGCTTAAGAGTAATATAATGTACAGAGCATCAAATGATACTATTTAGAGTAATTAGGACACATTCAACAGAATGTTCCTAATGTGTTCTATCACATTCAGGATAGAACAAGGCAAGATAAAAAGTATTCAGCTGCCATTGAAGATCCTTAACTATAACATTTATTCTCAAAATTATATTAACATATGTATTGATCTGAAATCAAAACAAAGCTGTAACAGAACAGGACCAAATCATTTGAGTTAAAGAACCTTCACATTTCTTATATTGTCAACATAAGAAATCTGACTAACAGGTTCTATTTCAGTAAATAACTGTTCGTCATTAGCCTGAATTCCTTCATTGTTTTTATTGCTTCAAATGATAAGCCAATAACTTCTCAGCATTCTTTCTGAATCCCAATATTTCTGATTAATACATTTCAGAGACCTCAAATTGTTCTGAATGTAAAAGCCCCAATTTAAACTTTGTTGCTCAGTATGAGTCATCTGTGGGGTTTCTGGCAAATAATAAAAGTCAGTCCTTAACCATCTGTTCCAACTATATAAAATTAAGAATTTCTAGGTATGTTTTTTGCTGAGGCAAAAACAATAATATATCACCTAATGAATAACTTAAATGTGCCTCAGAGAGTTAGAGTATTAGTTGAACCCTGACTGATTTCAAAAAATCCATCTTAATATACAGTACTGCATAAAAAAGAGAATCTTTAAGGAGAGAAATATTTAAGTATCATCTGGAATTAGATGATGTATAATTTTTTATTTTTGACAATGATGTTACAAGAGCATGATATGAAATTGCAATGGGGCCTAATGAAGAGTCCATAACTTCATCCACTAAAAGAGGGGAATTAAAAAATAATCAGATCTAAAACAACTGATATGCATGTGAAAAAAAGTACATTCTCTATGTTTTAGATTTCAAAAGTGCCAAAAATTATTAAATTGAACATATTTGCTTGTAATATGTTCCAGTTTTGAGAAAAAGTATTTTTTCAAGTACTTCTGCCTGAGAACCTTGAATTTTATTAAAATCGTTAACACAGATTTCATGATAGTTTGCAGAATATAGTTTTGCAGAACCACTATGAAATATTTTAGAGGTCTTTCTTAATAGGGCCATAAAACTAATAAGGAAAATAGAGAAAACAGCTATATAAAATAATGCATCCTTTATTGTCACAGTGTTCCAAGCAGATCTGAGCCCAGGTACAAATTAGCATCCCAGTTACTGACACTGACTATGCTCATACAACATATTTAGCCATAATCCGTTTCACTTGGTTTGAGTTACTATGTTGTATTTTGCCATTTGTGATTTATTCAAAAAACCATGGTTAAGCAACCCATGGCTTAATGAAGTATATAAACCAAATCAAACTCACTATTTAACACTGTAACACCCCTTTGCTATTACTGAGACAGGCACTGGCCATGTGAACTATCTGCTTCCACTAGTATATAAGCAACTGTGGGTGGGAATAGGAGGTTTCATTTAATATTTTAGAGGACTTAATTAGGGGAGTGCGCAGAGAATTCTGGGATCCTATTGAAGCAACTTACTGTGTGGATGTGAGGTTACAAGTAACTGACGAAAAGGAACTGGAAGAAGAAAACAGTAATTGGAGTGATCTATCTACCAATTTACCATCACAATACTGAAGGTTTGCTAGCATTACCTGCATGGGTACATCTGTGCAAAATCCATATTGGGAAGAGAACCAAGTGAACAACTGACATAGGAAAGGTTGTGCTCAGTTCAAATAGCTGAAATAGATTTCTTCCTCAGCTGATGTGCTATTAGTATCATTTCTTTTTGCTATGCAGTTGATTTATACTTTATATTTTCTTTTTGGACTGTTATTTAACCTGGCTGGGACAGGACAATTTAAAAAGTATAAACAATTAATAAATCCAACTAAAGTTGGATAAATCATACAGCTTTTTATCACTAAGGTCCCAAACATTTTCACCCAAATCTCCTGTTATATAGATTCTGAAGAAATAGTTATCCTCAAAGCAGAGGGACTTTTTGAAGAGAAGACAATTGGCTTTTCAGTGATTCCAGTGATTCCAACAGGCATCACTGAAAGCTTATTTGTTTGCAAATATTCAGACCTCTCACCCCATTAGATTTCACACACATCAAAACACCTAGATTTTTCTAAAATCTGTAAAACTTTCCTGCCTTCTGTCCTTGCCATTTCTTTCCCAGCTGTGGATAGTCACAGTTAAGAGGACCTGTACCTGGTTGAAGCTTTCTGTGTTTGTGTTGATGACATATTGTTGACATATATTGGGTTGGTTAGTTTAATATTATGTCTAGATTCATATACCACTCTAAGCCATGATTTCTTTTAATCTTTTTTTAACAAGGCATAGTTGTTCATACGTATTGCTAAGTCATAGACCAGTCTATCTTAAGACTTTGCTCTGGTGATTTTCTTTTTTGATTTTGATCTAACATCATAGCATGGAACTTGACTCTCTTTCATGAATTATCTTGAGTAGTTTTTCTTGCAGATTCTAAGGACTTGACTTTCAGAAGTGTTTGGCTTTTTCAGATTTTAATACTGCATGCCCACCATTACAACTTGGATCTATTCAAGAAACATATCAATTACACATTTCTCCATGTGTAATCATATCTTTCCATCATACTGTTAAGTCAAACAGTAAGCCAAATTATGTACAGGTAGTCCTTGCTTACCAACCACTTGTTCAGCAACCATTCAAAGTTATGACGGTGCTGAACAAGACTTACAACTGGCCCTTGAAGTTACGGCTGTCGCAGCATCCCCGCAATCACAATTCAGGTGCTTGGCAACCAGGGCACATTTACAACAGTTGCAGCATCCCACAGTTACATGACTGCCATTTGCGACCTTCACAGCCAGCTTCCAACAAGCAAAGTCAATGGGGAAGCTGATAGGAAGTCGCATTCATGTGATGTCATGCTCAATGACCTGCAGTGATTTGCTTAACCACCACAGCCGGAACTGATGTCATAAGTTGGGCACGGTCACATAACCTGTCACTTTACAACTGTGTCGCTTAGTGATGGAGTTGCTGATCCCAACTACAGTCGGTTAAGCGAGGACTACTTGTATTACAAAAGGATGCATGGGCTAAATTTCTGCTGATAAAGTCCAACTGAAAAAGTGTTAGGTAATATCACAACACATTGCATGGTTTCCAGTGCAAGTCAATGACATTCAGATTTTAGGAATACCAAGCACATGCAAACTGGAACTCTAGGTTTACCAGAAGGAAAAAACTGTAACCCCTCAGTGATGTTATTTAGGGTTTTTTAGAAATATACAATCTTTGAGCAACCAAAAGGTTACTAGTCTTTGGAAACAAACTGCATATATAATTCCTAAATTAGTCTGATCAATTCCACATTATTGGAATCACTTTTATTTGCCAGAATCTCTTTACTCACATTGGCTTCACACATTAGACTAATCCATGATTTGTTTTAACTGTGGTTTGAGTGGTTACCATAGTGGTCTGTAACAAACATAATATTTATAAGCCACAGTAAATTGGATTCATGCCTCACATTAAAATCCAAACCAAGCAAAATATATTATTGCTTAAATGCAATGCTGAACACTGTTAGTGAATAGACCTTAACTCACTTAGATTGGAAAACATGCTTAGATAATCTCAGAAATGACAATGCACTTTTGTTTCCAAGGTTTAGGCTAATTCTCCAGGTTGAGAATTAGAAAAGGAACTGTGTGTTTTCTTTGATACCTTGAAAAGCCGCCTTTGGAGCTTTTGCACAGTTGTGGGAGTTTTGTAGCTAGAACTTGGATAAACAGCAGAAAAATATTACTGAGTGTATTGATATTAGAAAAAACAAATCCCTAATGCTATCTGTACAAATTCTAATATAAAAATCAACTACTACAGTTTCCTCAAAAATAACACAGCATAACCCTAAACATCCAAACAAAGTGACAAAATGAATGTCCCCAGAATGGCAGGTATTACCTACATATCCATTTAGTATTAAAATAAACTATTGTATTCCAAATAGTAATCTTCTGGCCCTTTTCAAGACCCCTCAAGCATAATTTCAACCATTTTGTGAGTGGCAAAAAAGTGATTCCTCACTTACCCACGAACATATTTACTATATACGACGTTCCTAGATGCAAAGTGGTTGCCATGGAGACAAGTTAATTAACAACCGCTTCTTGCTTTACCACCCCATAGTACTATTTTAAAATGGGAGGGGGGCGGTTAATATTCATGTAATGCGCATCCCACAGCACGATCCTGTCATTTGTGAAGGTTTTTCTCTCCCCTGCTTAATGCTGCGTTATACACTCGTCCCTCCCACACTGGCGTGCATCTTGACCATTTATTTATTAAAACGAGGAACTGTCAGGGTGTGGGAACAAAATAGGAGCCTGCTGCACATCGGATTGGAAACAATACCTGGCAGTTCGACTATTCCGAAACTAGAATAAAAAGCATGGGTTTGGCGCAGGTCGAAGGCCTTTAGCAACTAAGCGACTACCTCCCCCGCCGGGTTGCTTTGTCCAAATACAGCCCCCTTTCCTCCGCCGTCCAGGTCAGTCTCCCGATGCAGCACGTGCAGCGCCGCGCCGCCGCCCTTCCTCGCTCCCTGCCCTCCCCTCCGCCGATCCGCCCTTTCCCACCGCCCCGCCCCTTCTGCGTTCCAGCAAGCGCCAGAGCGCGCTTCTCGCGTAGAACGGCTTCCCAGCCGCCCCCTGAGCTGCGGAGGAGGAGGAGGAGGAGGAGGAGGGAAACGGGAACGAGTCCGTGCGTGGTTGGCCCCCGGAGCTCGGTTTTTCGATAACGCCAAGCAGGAGCGCTGCGCCTGGGAGACGAGCTTGGCGCCTTTCCGGACGGCTGCTGCGGGGAGGCGCGCTTGCAACAGGCAGCCAGCCGCTTGGTCAGCTCCACCTCGGCCAAGATGATCGGTGTTAACAGCATCAACAGCAGCGGCAGCGCTGGCCGCCTCCGGGCGCGCTCCATGTGCTCGGTGCGTTATGGGCGCAACTGCCGCGGCGTGGAGACCTTCTGCTACGGCTGGCCGCAGCGCTCGCGGACCCTCAAACCCGTTCTCTACACAGATCTGGTAGTCAACCGCCTGCAGAGCCGCCGAAAGAAAAAGCCGGTAAGATGTAAGGGCGAGGGCTGTGGTGCTGCAGGTTTTCGGCGGCGCTCTGACGTTACCTTCTCTTGCGGAGAAAGGTGGACGTCTTAGGACAAGAGGACGAGGGCGGTAGGCCGCTCTGGGCTGGGGTTATGAGCAAAGCCTTCCTCGCCACTTGGTATTAGACTTCTTTCCAACAATGCCCTGGCGATTTGGGCTCGGCTGCGCTTTTGCTGGGTCACAAAAGAAGATTCTCCCAAGGGGGCTCAAAGCTGGTTGTGCATTTGCAGGATCTTCGGTGCACGAAATGCACACGGCCCGAATCTTTGCCCATTAATTACCGCGGGCCAGTGTGCACAGAATGGCAGCTTTTCTCACGGCTCTCCTCCTCCATCATTGTCGGTAGTCTGGTAGGATGTGTACTCTGTGTGTGTCGTCCGGCAGCAGATACAGCCCTATACAGCTCCCGTCAAGATTCGTAGCAGCGAGTATTATTTCTGAGGTCTATTTATTCAGAGCACTTAATGAGTAGATGGCGGCACCCAGCTTATCAAAAAAAGTTAAGTAGACCAGACCTCATTAATACTTGGAGGGGAGATCAGCAGTGAATCCCAGGGCCTGGGTTAGACTGGGAAGCCCAAAAAAAGAAAAAAAAGTCCTGAAAGAAAGCAGTGTCAGCTACTTCGATGAAGAAAATTACACAGCTGACATTTAATTTTTTTTAAAACAATCATATGGTCACCTCACCAGGATATGCAGTTGCATTACTTTGTGTAATGGATTGTTGTACATTTCTCTGTTACAGATTATGACTTAAATCAACCCAAAATCAGATTTAAAAACATTATTTAAAGAAATTGCCATTTTATAGATTACACATTTCCTGAAAAAGAAATTCCAGCATTCTAAATTGGTTACTAAAGAACAATTTAAAAACATCTTTTAATTGGTAATGCTAAGTCATATGCTTGGAAACATCCCAATATATACTGCAACTCCCATGTATACTACAGTGAACACAATCTCCCCATCCTTTTGTTCTACACAGTTTTGGTAACTTGAAAGAGTGATGACTAAAATGAATAGATTTCAGTTTCACACTTCTGGGCCGATGCAAAGACAGACGAGGGTCACAACTGAATATATAAAGGTATCCTGTGTGTATTTTGGATTGAGAGAGGGTATGGTAGCAAAGGAAGACATCAGCTGATTTTTTTCTTCCATGGTAGCTAATTCATGGGGACCATAATGCTGTCTTAAGAAAAAAAAAATGAGCAGTGAATTCTGCATTCTTTCTTTCTCTGGCTGGGACTGCATAAAGATTTGGATGTGCACTCTTTTTCTGAGTGGCAGGGTATTGCTGGTTGAACCCAGTAGAACCAATCCTCTGCATATACCTGTCAGGCCACCCAAAAAGAGACTACACAGTTGAATAGTTAGCAGTGGCAGGTGCTCCTCCAAGAAGAGTGTTATCCCCAAAGGCGGTGGGGGGGGGGGCATCTCACAAGTCAATGGAGTCTTCAAGTCAGGGGAGAGAGCAGATGATTTCTTGTTAAGCAAGAATAATAATTATTTGCCCATTTCCGTTTACCAGTTGGAGAAAAAGGGTGAGGGTGTATATAATATACAGAGGAGGTAGTTAGGCCTTTCCATGACTAAACTTCTATTCTGTACCACTTAGAGATGAATGAACAGGGGGAGGTGACTGCAGCACTGAACCAATTCTCCCTGCTCTGGAAACCTCCTCCAGAGCCCAGAAAAAAAGAGTTCCTGGAGGGCATGTTTCAGGGGCCGGAAAGAGGTCCTTTCCTTATTTCTTTCAAGTTGAGCTGTAAGGGAAGGGAAAACTGTCTACTGTTTTGTCTTTCCTCATATCTTGTCTTCTTTTCTTTCAATAAGCAAGTGGTAATGTTAATATTTTTATTTATTGTTCTTAATTGTGCCCTGCCTATATTAAGAACAGAGTTATAGCTCTCAACAGTTTTGTGCTTGCTGATTTCATGAAGAAATGCAGCAACATTGGGTTTTACTTTGGTATTGCGTTCTTTTCTTAGTTAAGGATTTGGGAGTACCTCTAATCATTATCTGGCTTTTTATTTACAATATGGAATAATTTTTGGTCACGCTAAGGAGTAAAAAAAACCTTCAGGGTTGTTGAACTCTGGATCATTCTGGGTGTGAAATAATTGAAGTTTCAGGAGTCCCATCATTCTGCTGAAACTCAGAAACACTTGGCATCAGTTGCACCTCGGCAGAACCTGAAGTTACCTGAAATATTCCCCAGTAGTATTTGGCATCTGTCACTTCGAATTGGTCCTGAAAATTTACTCAGAGCCAGTGAGTATATTACAATACCTGTAGTAGCACAATATGTAAATAATATCCAATATATTTACCTGACATATTTGTACTAACTGAAGTTTCTGGGTAATGAGGCAGCACCTCATGTAATGCCCTGCAGCGTTGTCTAAGTGAGAATTAAGAGGATATAGCTAAAAGCACATAATCATTTGGGGTGCCTATAATTCCTTCCCCCTCCCACAGATACAAGAGGCTGAAAAGAGGAATAGCAGGGGAGGTAAAGCCTATCCTTTCCTTTGAAAGAACTGCTTCTTTCTGTCAATCATTTCTGGTGCTCTGTGAGCGATGGCATAATCACTCTGCACTTAGACTTTTTCATATTCTCTGTATCATTAGTAGTTCTTTGCTAACCTATCCATCCCAAATTGAGAGTGATCAGAAATGATGGATAAAGATTTGATTATGGGCCATCAAGTTGGTGTCGACTATCTATCTATCTATCTATCTATCTATCTATCTATCTATCTATCTATTTATCATATTTATATAGCCGCCCACCTCACACAAGGTGACTCTGGGTGGCGTACAATAATTTAAAAAATAAATACATAAGAACAACTACATATAAAAAACTGTAAAAATACGCAGAATAGGAGGGTATAAAACTAATAAGGGAGCCATCGTAAAATCTCCCCAGTCCCCTGGAACCCCTAGGCCTGATCACATAACCAGATCTTGAGGGACTTACGGAATGTTAAAAGACCACATAGATAGATTGTCTCCATGATTATCTGGCCTAATGTGGTCCTTCAAGTCTTCCAGTGGTGCAGCCATTGTCACTATAACTGAGTCCATCCACCTTGCTGCTTGCCATCATCTTTTCTTTCCTTCCACCTTTCCCAGCATTAGAGTTTTCTCCAGAGAGCTAGGTTTTTACATAATGTATCTGAAGTATGATAATTTGGGTCCTTTGTGCCCCAAGTGAGAACTCTGGGTTGATTTGTTTGATGATCCATTTCTTTGTTTTCTTGCCTGTCCACAGTATTCTCAGGAGTCTTCTCCAACACTGAAGTTCAAAAACGTCAGTACTTCTATCTGCTTCAACTTTCACTTCCATAGAGTATCAAAGGGAATACCATTGCCCACACTATTCGGATCTCTGTAGATGTAGATGCATTACAGCATCTGAATATCTTTTCCAGGGCTTTCATGGCTGCTCTACCAAGTTCTAGTCTGTGGCGTATTTCTTGACTGCTTGCTCCTGTTGATGATTGATCCTAAAAGTGTAAAGTGATGCACATTGGTGCTAAAAATCATAATTACTCATACAAGCTAATGCAATTGGAGCTAACAGATGAGGAAAGAGATCTTGGAGTAATGGTAAACAGTTCAATGAAAGTGTTGACACAGTGTGCATCTGCTATAAAAAAGGCCAACAGCACGTTGATACCAATTATTTATTTATTTATTAAATCTATATGCCACCCATCTCCCCCAGAGGGCAACCAATAACATAATGCCCTTATATAAATTAATAACATGACTGTATCTGGAACATTGTGTAGTTCTGCTCGCTGCACCTCAAAAAGGATATGATGGAGCTAGAAAAGGTTCAGAGAAGAGCAACTAAGATGATCAAGGGCCTGGACCAGTATCTGTATGAAGAAAGGTTATGACATTTTGGGCTTTTTGGTCTGAAAAGGAGGCAAATGAGGGGACATTATTGAGAGGTACAGAGTTATGCACGATGTGGGTAAAGTGAACAAGGAGAATTTCCCCTTCCCAAACTACTAGAACCAATTTCTGAAGGTCTGACCTTGTTAGCCTGTTGAAGGCTCTGAAGACCTGACTGTTCCTCCAGGCTTTTGAGCCAGGCAGTTAGGTGAGTTCTGTTGAACTTGGTGATGCGGTTTTGTTTTGGAGGTTATTGTTAATTAGGGCATCATGAGTTTGTACTTTTATGATGGTTTTAATCTTCGTATGTAGCCCAGAATCACTGCTGGGTGGCTCTATAAATTGTATATATAAATAAATAATCAATCTAAGGGATTAGTAGACCTCCTTGTGCAGTTGGTTGGCTACTATGAGAACAGACTGCTAGACTGGACAGTCCAGGGGTCCCAACCAGCAGAGCACTGTGTACATTCTTACATTCTAAAAGGTAGAAGGTATCTATAACTTCAATATCTTCATTGACAGTTCTAAGGCTGGTTGTTGAATTTTCTTTATATTTAATTTTAGTCCCATCTTTTCACTATGCTCCTTGACTTTAATTACTAGAGCTTGCAGATCCTTTGCATTTTCATCTATCAGTGGTGTCATCAGCATAACTCAGGTTATTGATGTTTTGATGTTTCTTCCTCCACTTTTAAAACCACACTCATCTTCTTCCAATCCAGCTTCCCTTAATATATATTCAGCATATAGGTTGAATAAATAAGGGGACAGTCTACTTCCTTGTCTCACTCCTTTGCCAGTCTGCTTCACCATATTGTGTCCATAAATATGACTTCCTGACCTGGATATAGGTTTCTCATGAAGACTACAAGGTATTTCTGGGATTCCCATTTTTCTAACCACATTCCACAGCTATGTGGCATAAAGTTACTATACTCATAAACTCAAGGAAATGGATTAATGAATGGCAAATCTATATGGGGAGAAAGAGTCTCTTTTTCAATATTTATTTATTTATTTAATTTATTAGATTTCTCTCCCGCCCATCTCCCCTACAATAGGGGACTCTGGGCGGGTTACAGAGAGACTTTATCCTGAGATAAAGGGCGGGTTACAGAGAGACTTTATCTTTATCCTGCTTTCATACGGAAGGTTGTTAGATGTAAGTTTGTATCTCTATAAGCTGCTTGCTAAGTCAGAGTAATTTTCTTTAGACCATTATATGTGTTTTTGAGATGTACTTATCGTATCATAGATTTGGAAGGAACCCAAGGGGTCATCAGGTCCAACAGTTCTTACTGTCAAGAAATTCTTCCTAATGTCTAATTTGTATCTACATATTTGAAGTTTAATCCTATTAGTTCTAGTCTTACTCTCTGGAGCAAGTGAGAATAAGTCCAAACTTTTACACTGTGAGAGCCCTTCAGATATTTGAAAACAGCTATCATGTCCCCTCTCAACCTTCTCTTCTGTAAGCTAAACATACCTAGATCTTTAAACTGTTCCTCGTAGGACTTGGTTTCCAGTCCTTTTACCATCTTGGTAGCCTTTCTCTGGAGTAGCTCCAGTTTATCACTGTCTTTTTTAAACTGGGGTGTACAGAGTTGAACATGGTATTCCATGATTATTCCATTATTTATAGATTTCAAAATGTGTTGCATGGTTCGGAAAAAGTTATTTTTGATAATACTAACGAATTATATGTTCTTTCACATGAAATGAATTCTCTTACAAGTTCCTCTTGTCATAATAGCAATACTTCACTTTCTGGTGTAATTTTTCTCATAACCCAAACTCATTGAAGTGAAAAAAAAAAATGAAGCCTTAGTGTTTGAAAACAGGGCAACTTCTCTTATTTTGATCAGCAACTCTTTTCTCTGGGTAAAAGATGCATCCACTGAAATTTTTCTTCAAGGTTTAAAATATGTTAGGGAAAGGATTAATTAAAAGTACAGGGTCTGTGGATGGTCCACCTTTGTATGAAATTAATATCAAAAGTGTGTTCATTTCATCTGTGAAATTTAACTCTTCATTTTTGGGACAGGGATGAAGCTTTCACAGAAATTGCTTAAACACTTTCTAGTGAAAAATTAAAACTAAAATAAAAGGAAGATTCATGTCTTCTGAATCTAAGAGAACAATCGTCTTGGCTCCTTTTGTCTTTGCCAGTTCTATAGATCAAAGAAATTTAAATATCCCTGTTCAGGATTGACCTAAACTACCAGATCCAAGCAACCTATTGTTTTACAAGAAAATTTATGCTTAGATAAATTACACTGGCTGACCACAATTCCTCTGGCTGGCCACAATTATTTCTGTAGAAGGGGAGAATCAACTGTTGTGTGAGTCAGTGAACAATTATGCCTTAATATCTTTCCTCTCTCAAGTTGTCAGGGTCAAAAAAATATTTAAAAGCACTTTAGAATTTTGTCAGTCATAGAGCATTATATCCCCATAGAATCAATACCATCACTAAAGATGTGGTGGCATTTTCTGGATTAAAAAGGAATGAAAACAGTATTAGATCTTAGGCATCTCAAGAATCTTCTGAAGACAGCGAGTAAACAAATATCTTTAATATATTTTCTGTTTTATTTCCTGAATGAATTTCACACAGATATATTTCCATATACTATCCACAATAAGTATATAGGTAGTCCCCACTTAACAACCACAATAGAGACTGGAAAATTGGTCATTAAGCAGGGTGGTCATTAAGTGAGTCACCACATGACTGGACCCAATTTTATGACCATTTTATGATGGTCGTTAAGCAAATCACTGTGATCATTAAGCAAATCATGTGGTTGTTAAGCAAATCACATGGTTGTTAAGTGAATCCAGCTTCCCCAATGGACATTTTTCCCAGAATTCACTTAACCATGTGACCATCGTAAAAAAGCTTGCAAATTGCAATCACATGATCGTGCCAGATGCGATGGTTCGTGACAGTCTTAAGTGCAAGTACAGGTCATAAAGTGCTTTTTCCAAGGCCATTGTAACTTTGAACCGTCGTTAAACAAATAGTTGTTAAGCGAGGACTACCTGTATTCTGTTCTCCCAGTACTGGCCAAATCCAAAACATCTGAAGGGTCACTGATCATCATCCCTAACCTTGTTGTTACTTAGCATCAGTACATCACACTGATGAACTTCTAATCTGGCTTTAGCAGCTAGAATATGTACAAATAGTGGCAGTGTTAACTAATCTATTTCTAGAAGAAATTCATTTTTGTCTAGTTATGGATAACTTCATGATTGATATTCTTTATTATTATTGCTGTTGGTTATTATTAGCCTGCTTACAGGAGAAAGTGCTCATGAGTTGCCATGGACAAAGCCAAGGAATTCATCTTTGTTCCTCAGCATTTCTAAGATTGTGACATCAGTACTTCTCCAGTTCCTGAACCAGGGCTCTGTAATCTCTTTAGTATTTTCTGTTTCAGTTTCACATACCCACTACATTAAAGTAAAATAAAAGATTGAAGTCCTTTTGTCTTTGAGGGAGTGAATTATCAACTAACATCTTGTTCTAAGTTTTGTTTCCATATGGTATTGACAGGACCAGGCAGGATGGGGGCTAGAACAGATAGGAAAGTATTTCACAGAAGATTTTTTTCAGAATCTAAAGCAATTCACTTGAAACCTTTGGTTTTCAAAGACAGCTAAAACATCCAGATTACATCAGCAGGCAGAAGATTATAGTCACGGTGGAATAAAAGTGAGAAGTTCACAACCTTTAGATGGATATACTGAGAGAATAGAGTTCTTCTCTCAAAAGCCTTACAAATTTATGCACAGGCATGGAATCCCTCTAGTATGTCTCTGATTAGTATCACAGATTGTGCTGAATCTTGGTTTGTTTAGCAATAGTATGTTGACTAAACCACAGTTGGCTGCTTTCACATGTTTTTCTGGTGTCATATTCCAATGGTACATCATTTTATAAAAGTTCTTTAAATTGTAACATAATGTAAATTTCAGTCCTTTCAATCACATATTTTCCCATTGATCCATCTGTACATTATAGCTAAAGTTTTTAGACCATTTTATCATACACTCTTTAACTTGTTCTTCTTCTGTCTCAAATCTCAGTAAAAGCTTATACATTTTAGCAATGGGATGTTCATCATTAGCACATAATTCAGTTTCAAATTCTGTCATATGTTGTTCAGTTCCAAATGTCCTTTTATCTACTTTAAATGTTTCAACTGTACATATAAGAACCATTGAAAACTAAATACTTCCTCACTCAGTTGTTCTTTTGACTTCATCTTGTATTCTCCATGTTCCTGTTCTAACAACTCACAGTATGTCAATCATTTCTCTTTGCCTGCTTTTCTTTTCTGTAAAATGCTTCTTGTGCTGAGATCCACAAAGGCGTTTTCAGGCACAACCTGGGTTTGTATCTATTCCATATTCGCAATATGGCACTTCTTACATAATGATTTTTAAAATCTACATTAATCTTAACTTTATCGTACCATAAAAAACCATTCCACCCAAATCTCAGGTCATGCTTTTCTAGTTCTAAAATCCTCTTATTTCTCAGTAACACCCATTCTTTCATCCAAACCAAACAGCAGCCTGCAAAATACAGTTTAAAATCCAGCAGTCCCAATCCCCCTTGTTGCATCCTGAAGAATTTTAAATTCGACTCTTGTTATTTTTTTCCCATGCCATATAAACCTAAATAGATCTTTCTGCCATTGCTTAAATGGTACATCAGTTGTTAAAATAGGTATTGTTTGAAACAAAAACATCATTCTAGGTAATACATTAATTTTTATCACAGAAATTCTCCCCAACAATGACAATAGTAATTTTTCCCATCTTAACATGCCCTTCTTAATTTCATTCCATACCTTAACATAATTATTTTGAAATAACATACGATTCATATTGTTCATGGTAATAACAGGTATTTTACTTTTTTCTCAATCTGAAAACCAATTTTTGCAATCAGGTCTTTTTGATCTCCCATTTTCATATTTTTTGTCAACATCTTTTTTTTATTATTAATTTTGAATACAGCTAATGCACCAAATTTCTTTAACTTTTCCATTAATATCTCTATTCCTTCCATTGGATTTTCCAAAATTAGAACCAAATCATCTACAAATGCCCTTAATTTGTATGCCTCTTTTTTAACCTGCACCCTAGCAATTCTCTTATCTTGTCTTATGTCTCTATTCATACTCTATTCAATACTTTTAGAGATAGAATGAACAAACATGGAGATAAAGGGCATCGGCAGAGTGTGACATTTGATGTCACAGCACTCTTTACATCCATAAACCCAGAACTAGCAAAAGAATCCATGTCAGCAATACTACACAACACACCCGACCTAACCAAATGCACCCAGATCGAAATACCCAGGATCATAGACCTCATCAACCTCTGCCTCATTACCTATTTTCAGTTTGATGGACAAATGTACCAACAAATCAGAGGCACACCTATGGAATCACCACTTGCAGGACTCATAGCAAAGACTGTCATGCAACGTCTAGAAACTATAGCACCTCCACACATACAACCAAAAGTATGGATCTGGTATGTAGATGACACCTTTGTTATAATAAAAAAGGAACAACTAAAAAAGACACATGAAACTATCAACAACATCTTCAAAGGAATAAAATTCACCAGAAAGGAAGAAAACAACAACACGCTACCCTTCCTGGATATCCTCATCAGCAGAGGAAACAACAGCAAATTAGAAACTCAAGTCTATTGGAAAACAACCCACACTAACCAAGTACTCCATTACCAAAGTAACAACCCAACCTTCCACAAGAGCAGCTGTGTAAGAACATCATTCAAACAAGCACAGATGCACTGCAACAATCCAGAACAGCAGAAAAAGGAAACAGACCACCTATATAACATCTTCCAACAAAATGGATATCCATGCAACTTTATCAAAAAGTGCCTGACCACTCAACCTACTACAACACAACTAACACAAGCTATGAAAAGGATAACACTGCCATACATCAGAAATGTCTGAGAAACAACCAACAGACTGTTACAACCACATGACATCTCTGTAGCACACAAACCAACTAAAGCTCTCCAAAACATCTTAAGTAAACCAAAAGATCCAGTAGCCCAAGAAGAAAAACAGGAGTCATCTACAACATACAGTGTCAGGACTGTAACAACCACTATGTAAGACAGACAGGCCTAGCAGAGCACATCCATGTAGGACAGACAGGCCTAGCAGAGCATACCAACTAGCAGTTAGTGTGAAAACTCCTTAATCTTGCAACACATGGACAGACATAACCATAGTTTCAACTGGGAAACTGTCAGCATCTTAGCCCAAGCTAAATCCAAAAATGCGAGAGAATTCCTGGAATCTTGGTATTCAGACAAGGTAGCCATCAACAGACGCATAGAGATAAACAACATCTACCCACTATTCAAAAGAGACAATAAAAAGGAAACAAAAGACCAGAACATCTCCTCACCAGCAATTATCACCCAGATAAGCAGAGATTAACGCCAAGATTATTACCAGACATACTATCAAGCAGTAAACAATACCCCAGGGGAACTACTGGGGGGGGGGGGGGCACTAACACAGGCAGGGCATGCCACTGTATCTAAACAGAGAGCAAACTAGCACCAAAGATGTTACCTAGCTGGGTAATGAAACATTTGCAAGAAAACAACCAAGCTCAGAGAACCCCAAGTACTCTACAATTCAACCCTGAGCTACAGATATTCCCTTCTGTTGTTACAGAGTGAAATTTCATCAGTGTGTGCATGACACTTAGTTGCACATCTCTGTCCCAGGCCGCCCAAGTGATGTTGTCAGTCTGCTTTCCCAGTGCCTGGAGGCTCCATGGGTCTGGAAGGGGAGGAACCAACTTCAACTCAACCCTGACCAGACTGAGTGGGTTTTAGGGCTAGCCATATCTGGTGATTTTCCATCTTTAACTCTGGCTAGGGTTACACACATACTTCTTGTGTGCCAGTTGCATCCATTCCTAGATTAGGAGGCATTGATCACACACACTCATGTCTTTGTCACATCCCAATTGGTTTATCACAGTGGACTGCCCTTGAAAATTCATCTGATCCAGAATGTGGCAGCATGTGCTGTATTGGGTTCACCACTGTTATGGCCTTGCTGGACTTGTCTTCTGATAAGGATGAGGAAGAAGAGGAAGTAGACCCAGGGGCTGCTAGGGATAATAGTCCTGAAGGGGGTGATTCCAGCAGTGTTGAAGCTAATACCTCCACTCTGGCTAAGGCAGATCGAGCAAGCCTCCAGGACTCTCTGCCTGCGCCCATTGACAGCCTCTAAGATTCTGAGGTTCACCCACCCAGTCTTTAAAGATATAACAACAGAGAGCTGAGCTCCACAGATCATAGAGACTAGCCAAGAAGCAGGCTGGCAGGAGACTAGACTCCAGTGAATAATGTACCTCAGCTGTGCATGTGGGTGGTGGCTCAGCGTGGCTTATTTACTGGCCTCTTTCCTTAAGAAAAAACACTGAGAACAACTTTTCAGGTCTCAGCTCTGTTGTGTCTACTTTGTGGTGCTGGGCTTTGAACTCTGGATTCCACCTCACCATGTGTCTTCTCTTTTCCTTGGACTTGTAGCTTGTTTATCAGATTCTTGGTCTTGATCTGTACTATGTTACAGTTGCCATCTTTAACTTTAGATGAAAAGGACTTTTTGCCTCTAAAAGTTCTGCCTACGTTTGCATATCTCTGGACTGTGGCAGGCATCCAGCTTGCTATCTTGCTGGCTAGCAGCCAGCAGTGCCAACACAGAAAAGCCACAGTACACCCACATAACACCACTGCTACATGAGCTACGTTGGCTCCCAGTAAGCTTTTAGATACAATACAAAGTGCTAGTTGTCACCTTTAAAGCCCTACATGGCATGGGACCAGATTATTGTGGGACTACCTCTCTCTAATAATGTGGCAGAGTGGGCATGTTGTAGGTCCCCTCAGTGAGGTAATATCACCTGGTAATGCCTAGGAAGTGGGCCCTCTCTATTATGACACCTGTCCTATGGAACAGCCTCCCCCCAGGTATAAAGACAACCCCAACCTTATGGCATTTCAGAAGGCTGTGAAGACCTGGCTCTTCCTCCACATACTGGGGCCGTGCTGTTAGTTCCTGAATCCTGCTAGATGACACTGCTTAATCAGTGGGACCCAAAGTGTACCCACTCTGCCCAATCTCACCAGACAGACAGAAGCAGCTATAACAGGTGATCTTTCAAGTAACTTGGTCCTAAACCATGAAGGGCTTAGGTTGATTTGTTTGATTATTTGTTTGGGTTTTTTGGCTGTCCCAGTCTTCTCCAAGTTCAAAAGTGTCAATACTATTCTATCCTGCTTCTTTAAAGTCCAACTTTTGCTTCTATAGAGTATCACAAGGAACACCATTGCTTGTGTTATTCTGATCTTTGTAGGTACTGACACATCATGACATCTGAATATCTTTTCCAAGGCCGTCATGGCTGCCCTACCAAGCATTAATCTGCAGCGTATTTCTTCATTGCTTGTTCCTTTACTGTTGATGGTTGATCCTAAAAAGCAGAAGCTATTTCTCACTTTAGTATCTTCATTGTTAAGGCTGATTGTTGTACCTGTTGTCATTAGTTTGGTCTTCTTTATTATTTAATTTTAGTCCCCCCCACTTTTTTTTTATTGTGCTCCTTCATTTTTATCACTACAGCTTGCAGATTCTTTGCATTTTCAGCGTTCTCTCTCTCTAGGGGCAACAGAAAATAGGTAGGAAGGCTGCAATAACACAAGTCAGCTGACATTTTTTTTTCCCCATCTTGATGAAGAACCACCAAGGAGGATTAATGGGGCCACTGAACTGTTAGAAAATGAGAGTTTAAGCCAGTACGAATTGGAAAACGCAGACTCTTGCCTCCAATGGGATCATATGTGGATTTTAATCAATGTGGATTAAAACATTTGAAAAGCACCATGGAATGCACAAGAGTGCTTGTAAAAGCCTAGACTGAAGACATTGTAGATGTGTACCTGTGCACCATCCTTGAGTGAGATAGGCAGTGACTGAATTTGAAATATAAATAAATAATTAAATAAATACCGCTGTTTTGGCTTTTAAAAGCTTAATGGCAACAAATATGTGGTTGCCCCCTTTGAAGTGGAAAAGACCCCAAATTGCCTTGGCAGTATTGTTGACTTTTGTATAAATGGCTTTAATTTGCCAAACTTCAAAGCCTGGAAAAATAACTCCAAGCTGGAACTTGCTAAATTTTGGAATAGCCATTGGTATTTGTAGCAACTAAGTCTTCCTGAGAAAACCATGATTTTGGGCTTATAGTGATTGATTGTACAGGTAGTCCTTGCTTGATGACACTAACTGGGACCAGAATTTCTGTCACTAAGCAAAATGGCCGTTAGGCAAATTATCATGTGACAGCACTGCTTAATGATGACAGTTCTGGTAGTCCCAGTTGCAGTTGTTAGGCCATGCCATCATTAGGTGAGGATCTCACACTTCTGCCCTGTGCAAACTGCCAACTCCATCCCACTGCCTCCTCCTGAGCCAAGCCTGGTGAGTTCCCTTTGGCAGACAAGGCTCTGCCATCCTGCATCTCCACCCTTTTGGCTATCTTGTACTCTACTGCCACCTCCTACCCCTGCTGCCCCTGCAGCTGTAGCTGACCTTCACCATCTTCCTCCTCCCGCTGCTGTTGAGGTGCACCTGGCTAAGGCAGCTGCTGGCCCTTTGCCAGGCCTTGCACCCTGCCCCCACCTCAGTTGGGCACACCTCATCAGTAGCAGGAGGAAGAAAATAGCAAAGGTCAGCCAGGGGGCAGCAGAGATGGCGGAGTGCAAGGCACAAGGTGTCGTGAAGGGTCAGCAGCTGCCCTGGCCAAGTACGCCTTGTCAGTAGTGGAAGGAAGAAGATGATGACAGTCATCTGGGGGCAGCGGGAGGTGCAGGGGGTGGGGGTGCAAGGCAGAGTGCAGGGCGGGGGGGTGGCGGGAGGCGGAGTGCGGGGTGGCAGGAACAGTGAGTTCAGGGTGGCTAAAAGGGCAAGAGATGGGGAGAGATAGCCAGGTTCGGAGTTGAAGCAGAAACTATGGTCATAAATGCAGGCAGGCTGCCAAGCACCCACATTTTCATCACTTGACCACAGAGGCGCTGCAATTGCCAGAGCTTTGATAAGTCATAATTACCATTCATTCAGTGCTGTCATAACTTTGAGTGGTCGTTAAGCTATAAGTCTTTTCTTCTTACAGAATTCTGCTATAGCCCACAGACTTCTCCTGAGACCCAACTGTGTGTGAGAGAGACACAATTGATACACCATCGGCATACAGCAGTACTGCCAAATCCCTGTCACTAAATCTAGGAAGGTGGAATTCCTTTTTGGTTAAGGCAGCTGCCACTGAACTAACATGGAACAAGGAAGCTAGAACACTGGATAGTGCAGTTCTTAGGGATCGGAATAGTTATAGATTGGATCTAACTACTAGGCATTTGGAGTGTATTATTAATATGCATGAAAAGGGATACCAAGATGGGCCAATGAATCAGCATTTCCCTTCAGTAACTCTTGTGGTATTAGGCCACAGTTGAGGGCTTTCCCTCTGTTCAGTTGCTTTATTAGTTTAAAAATCCATGCAAATATTCACATGGAGATAACAAATAGAAGGGGGGAGCTATAAAGTGTGTTGTAGAACTCTTCCCATCTGACAGTTGATATCCTAATTTCCAAGCACTGTTTCCTCTCACACAATGAGCAAGCAACTAGCTTCCAAAATAGAACAGTATGCTTATTCTCAGCCTGAAAAAGGCACTCCCAATTTGCTTGAGCAAAAGCTTGTTTTTTTCTTTTTAATTAGTTTTTATAAAAAAAATTCTGAATACTTAACTGATTTCTGATGCGTGGGTAATTACTTAATCTGTCATTAATCCTGCCTTGACTCAAAGGGGCAAATGTGCACACACACACACACACACACACAAACATACACACCTCATAAACTGTGTTTTTTCTTACTGAGTTTTATCCTTTGCACCTGGGAGATTTCTCTGTGGAAGTTTAGAGGCTATTAGCTTTTCATTTCAGATTTTTGGATGAAAAAATGAGAGAACTAAATACATTCAAGTATAGCAATAATGGGTAATATTTCTACAGTTCAAATTGCCCACATAGTGACTGGAGAAATTGATGCTTGTGGAAATAATTGACAGGCAGATACTTCGACCTGGTCCAGTTTTGGCACATACAATATATTTGCAACTGACAAGAAGCAGTCATACAGAATTCTTTCCACTCTATGTCACAGCTTTCTTATATGTTCCCATTGTGTTGGGCAAACACAGAACATAAGAATATCAGTAGTGCCCTCTTGGATCAGACCCCTGGCCCATCTAGTCCAGCAGTCTGTTCTCATTATGGCCAACCAACTGCACAAGGAAGCCCGCTAGTCTCCCAGGAGAAGGCCTTTAGAGGCAGTTACACTACCATCAAGGCTAATAATACTTTTTGTCTGTCCTGAATTTTCCAGGATACACTTTCATTGGGTGACCTCAAGTTCAAGAAGATTACAGATGCCCATTGGATGATTCCAGATGTCCAGTGGAAGCAAGGATTTTTTTTTTCCATCTCAAAAGTGTCAACCGCACATTTGCGGGCTTCCCACCCTCTCATTCCCTCTCTATGGCACAGCTCTCTGAATCCCCTTTCATACCAAAGAACAACAATTTGCAGATTTGGGGGAGAAGAGGAAGCAACTGTACCGCTAACTTGAAGCCAGATCCTAGCAATGAGGCAATATCCCATGTCTACTGAGGATTTAGCCACATTGAAGGAGTTTCTGGACAATAAGCTAAAGAAAGGTTTATTGGCCTTTTAAGCCTCCAGTGTCTATATCCAGATTTTTCATCCCTAGGGAGATAATTCTTTTAGAACGGTGGATGACTGTAGACTCCTGAATAGTGTACAGGTGGTCCTCGATCTACAACCATTCGTTCAGTGACCATTCAAAATTATGGTGGGTATTACAGGTCCTTGGAGTTCTGGCCACCCAGCATCCTCATGGTCACTTGATTGTGATCTGGGTGCTTGACAGCGGGCTTGCATTTATGACCAGTTGCAGCCCCCCTCAATCACATGATTGCCATTTGCAGCCTTCCCTGCTGGCTTCCCCAGAAAGTCAATGGAGAAGCCAGCAGGGAAAGTTGCAAGTCACTGAGTTAAGTCTCCCCCGCCTGCACACCCATTCCCAACCCTTGTGCACTTATGCCGTATCAGCCACTTGTGCACCCTCTTGTACCCTGACCTGTGCTGCATCTCTCGCACACCCCCTTGCACCCTGAAAGAGGGTGATGAATGCCTTTTGAATTGCTTAATCTGTCTCTGTCTTCTCCAGATTCATAAATGAAATATTTTTCTGATATTTTGGACAAATATGTAGTGGTATACTTGGAAGACCTACTGATTTCTTTTGGAAGACCCCTCTTTGCACGAGACTTGGGCAAAGCAACTTAAAGCAACTCTACAAACAAACTTTTTGCTTGGGTGGAAAAATGCGCAAAGTCTATACTCTCATGGCAAGCGCCTAGAAATAAGAAGGAGGACCAGTGTTTTCTGGGCTTTACAAATTTTACAGAAGGTTCTTCCCTAATTTTTCAGCACACATAAGACCATTATCTCAGTTTTACAGAAAGGACATATGTTCAAATGGTCTACTCAAGACCAAGCACTTTTTTAGGAATTGAAAATCCTTTTCCCAGTCCCTGCTAAGACATCCAGACCTCTCTCATCAGATACAAGATTAAGAACTGTTCTCCAGGCACTGAAGGCAGGGGATGATGGAATGGCGAGGGAGGTCTCTTGTCTTCTGCATTTTATTTCAAATTTCCACATTGTTTCTTCCAGCTGAAAGATTATGACATTTTTAATAAAAAGTTTGCTATAAAAGCAGTGCACCAACAGTGGAGATATTTCTTGGTGGGAGCAATCCATCCAGTGAAAGAATGCACTGATCATTAGAATTTGGACCCACTGCAGAAAGCATAATCACTCATGCCTCATCAGATTAGGCAGGCACAATATTTCTCTTGTTTCAATTGTTATATTCCTGGCTCAGAGAACAAACCCCCAGAAGCACTGTCACTTTGAGAGATAAATCAATGCAAGAAATAAAATCAAACTTTTTTAAGAAAAGTAACCCAAAAGATATTATTACAAAAATAAAGCAGTGCTTTCCACAGAGCAGAGACTAGTGATGCTAGTCTACTATCTAATGAACGAGACTTTCAGCTGGTAAGAAATTAATACAGAGAAGATTAATCTTCTGGAAACAGACTGAAATTATGCAGGACTTCCTATTTGCATAAGAAATAGAAATAAGGGAAAATAAGGCTTATAGCACATTCACGCAACAAAATAAATCAGAGGTCTACCACAGATTCCTGGCTAAAAACATCTACCTATTTCTCTTTTTTTAAAATAATTTTTATTAAAGAAGTTTTTTACAAAATTAAAAGGTAAAGTTGAAACAATATAGGAAAACAAGTAAGAAAGAAAGATAAAGAAAAAGGTGTTAAAAACAATAGAAAGCAAAGAAAAAGAAAACAAAAAAGAAACAACTCCCGATCTTCTTTACAACAGATATACTTGAAACTGTTTCCCCTCTTCTGTATTACTTGACATGCTGCCCTTCTCCCTATATTCAACCCTTATTAATTGGTAAATACAGAAATCACCAGTTCATTTTTATCCATTTCCAACAAAAAGTCCAGGAAGGATTTCCTGTTTTTTTTTAATAAAAGTAGTTGTTGTTCCCTCCCTAATCAAACAAGTCAATTTAGCCATTTCTGCAAGTTCCATTTCTCTCTTGTGGGTATTTCTGTACTCTTCCATCTTTGAGCATATAATACCCTTGCTGCGGTTACCATATACAAAACCAATCCATGAGTATTTTCTAATTGATTATCCATAAATTTTAATAAGAAAAATTCTGGTTTCATCTGAATGTTGATTTTTTAAAACTGTGCATTATCATATGCATTTGTGTCCAGTATTTTTTTGCTTTTTCACAAGTCCACCATGCATGGTAAAATGTCCCTTCACACTTTTCACATTTCCAACAACAGTTAGAAGATTCTTTATACATAATTTCTCTGGTGATATATACCAATACTACATCATTTTATAAAAATTATTGGCAGTAGTAAGTGTCAGAAACCTTGCAATTATTATCCATTGTGCCTAGCTTACTTGCTTCGGTTCTGCCATTACAAGGGGGTTGGGGAGAAAAACAAGAAGAAACCATTAGAGGCAGATGCTAGGTTATCTGTTCCCAGGAATGCCAAGGTCGTACCAGCGTGAGACCAGGAGAAACCAGAAAGAAGGACTATGGGGTAGGAAGGGGGGAGCGAAGGGAAAGGGGCTTAAGAAAAGATTGGCGCATGTGGGCTTTTTAGTTTCAGCAATGCTTTGAGGCTGTACACTTCTTAATAAAAAAACTTTACTTTGGACTTACTGAAGTCTCAATGAAAGCATTTTATTGGGAGCTGAGTAGTGCAGGTTCTGACATTTTGCTGAAACTCAAAACTGGTTGCATTTCTACCCGAGGCGAAAGCCTAACAAGGAGAATCTACGGTGATAGACTCGAGGCACCGCCGAGCATCAAGATGGAGGGGGAGATCGAGGAATATGGAGCTACTGGCAGAGTGGAGGAAGGGATCGGCAGGCTATTGAGACCCAGGGCTCGGCTGACTTTAGGGGCTGATAAAGAACGGCGATGGGGCCAGGTGTGGAGGTCGTCCCAAGAGTCAGCAAGATACTGAGGCGTGTTGTTCTTAGGGAAGGATTCCGAGGAGCGATGGTTCCTGGCCGCGGGTGGAGTAGAGTCCACATGGGTTGATGCCCTGGAGGGGTCCATGAGCCATATGCAAGCTGACGTTACCACCATTAAAGGTGAATTGTGGGCATTGGGAAAGTTGGTGAAGAGATCGCTGATGATCCGCGATCAAGGTCCTGGCGCTGGGAGCGCCCTTCCTGACGTGTATGGAGAGTGTGAAGAGCGTGTAGAAGAAGAGGAGCCAGTCGGTGATGGGGAAGAGGGGCCTCCTCCGGTCCAGCCAGCTCAACCCCAGGCAGACCCACTGAAATGCTGGGGTCTTATGGTGAATTATGGCAGCGACCCGAAAGAGCTGGTGAGTTTCCTTGTGCACATAACCATCTGCATGGAGGGTGGCATATGTCTCTCGCGCTCTAGTGGGACCAGCAGCAGAATGGCTAATTGAGATGCATGAGGCTAGAGTGCCAGAGCTTGTTAACCTCAACCAATTCATGTGAGTGCTACACAGACGATTTGAGGATCCCGGTGCTGGAATAAAAGAGCCACCTTGGAAAACCTAAAGCAGGGTAATCATTCTGTGTCAGACTATGACCTGCAGTTCCGCAGCCTGGCGGGAAAACTTCGCGATTGGCCCAAGCAGTTTAAGGTGCGCTATTTCCAAAAAGGGTTATGACCAGAGTTGTGGCAGCTGACGTATTCCCGAGCAAATCCGCGGATGGTAGAGGAGTGGATCGCCCATGTTGTAATGGTGGAAGCTGACTGGATGACCATAAACCCCCATAGCCAAAAGGTTGCCAGTGCACCGGGGACCTTATCTCGGAGACCCAGCAGCCAGGGGAAAGAAGGTGGTCACAAGGAGTGAACCGGCGAGCACGGCTATTTCAAATGCGGAGAGCTGGGTCATTTCGCAGCGGACTGCCCTAAACCATGAGCACCGACCAAGAGCAAGCCTCCAGGGAAGCCGCCAAAAGGTTCCGGCCCCGGGAAGAAAGGGGCCGTGGCTGAGGGAGCAGATGAGGAATTCCAATACCCAGTGGTGTTTGAAGAGGGCTCTTCCCAAGAGGAATCCCAGTCAGCGGGAAATGCCAGCCACCTACCCTAAAGCATGCCTGGGGGCAGGTGGGTGAAAAGCAGCGTGATGAGGCTGAGTCGGATGAGGACGATGACGGGGTGAGTGTTATGACAGGGTGAAATTGAGGGCCCTGGGAACTCCCCACAAAGCGCATTTAACGGGCTTAATAGACTCGGGATGCACCCATTGCTTAATTAATCCAGTTCTAGTGAACAGACTTGGACTAAAGCTGCGGAAATTGAGAACCCCCATTGTGTTTAATCAGCTAGATGGGTCACCTGTTGGCAGGGGGGCAGTGCAGTATCTCACTGAAGAGCTTGAACTGAGAGTGGGGACTCACTGGGAGACTCTGAAATGCCTGGTGGCCCCAATTGCCACTCATCCATTGATTTTGGGACTGTCCTGGCTTAAGCTCTGGGACCCCAAGGTGGACTGGGAAATGGGTAGTCTGGTGTTTAAAGATGGAATTTATACCCCCTCAACCAAGACCCAGGAAGATGCCCAGCTGATGGCGTTAGGGATGGTGAAATCAAGAACGCTCCAACCCAGCTTAGCTGAGATTCAGGACTTGATCCTGGAGCAGTACCAGGATTTGGTGGCCGTGTTTAGCAAGACAGAGTCTGACCAACTACCCCCCCATCGGCCAACAGACTGTGCCATTGAGATTAAACCTGAGGTGAAATTTCCTAAACAGAAAACCTATTCCATGACACCAAAAGAGCTAGCAGCTTTGAGACAGTTCTTGGATAAGAACCTGGCAAGGGGTTTCATCTAGCTGGCAAGATCCTCAAAGGCAGCCGCCGTGCTACTCAGGGAGAAGAAAGATGGAACCCTGAGACTATGTACAGACTATTGGGGGTTAAATGCCATTTGCAAGGAGAATAAGTACCCCCTCCCGCTTATGAAAGACTTGTTGGATCAATTGTCGAAGGGCAAGATTTTTACAAAACTGGACTTAAGGGACGCTTATTTCAGGGTGCGAATCAGGAGGGGGATGAATGGAAGACAGCATTCAGCTGCCCCCTGGGGTGTTTCCAATACCAGGTCATGCCGTTCGGGTTGTTGGGGGCCCCGAGGGTGTTTATTCAATTGATAAATGAGGTGTTACATGAATTTTTATACCGGGGGTTTTTGGTGTACTTGGATGATACTTTGATTTACTCTGAAACAATGGAGCAGCATGTAACATTGGTGAGACAGGTGTTACAAAAACTGCTTGATGCTCAATTGTATGCCAAACTTTCCAAATGTGAATTTCACAAGAGTCAGGTGGACTATTTGGGGTATTGCATTTCACAGAATGGAAATGAGATGGATCCAGTCAAAGTGTGAGATGTAATAGGGTGGGAAGTGCTCAAGACCCATAGGCAGCTGCAGAGCTTCTTGGGGTTTGCAAATTTCTACCGTCAGTTTATCCCTAACTTTGCCCAAGTCTCTTTGCCTTTAACGGACTTACTGAAAACAAAGGGGAAAGACAAACCCAAAGCACAAAAACTGGGGGCACCTCTGAATTGGACTGTCAGGCTGCCTTCGATCAGTTGAAAACCCTGCTTACTGCAGAGCCAATTCTCAAACATCCCAATCCCAAGAAACCATTTGTAATTCAAGCCGACACCTCGGACGGAGTTATTGCAGAGGAGGGAAGTCTGAAGCCCTGCGCTTACATCTCTCAGAAATTTACTGAAACTGAAAGGCATTGGTTGGTTTGGGAGAAGGAAGCGTTTGCAGTGCATGGGGTGCTTCTAACATGGAGGCATTTGCTAGAATGGCCGCCTCATCAATTTGAAGTTTGGACTGATCAAAAGAAACTTAGAGGCTTTAAAAGCTCCCAGGAAATTAACCCCCAAACAAGTGAGGTGGGCTCAGTTTTTTAGCCACTTCAATTTCGCCTTGAAATATATTCCGGGAGGGAAGAACTTCCTAGCAGATGCCCTCTCCAGGATGCCACAGCATAATAGCCAGTGGGAGGAGGTAGTAGCCCCAGTCATTCCAGACCCTCACTCAGGATTGGTGACTATAACCTGATCTCGGGCCAACCACCAAAGGAATGAACCAGAGGAAAATTTATTAACTAAACTGAATTGCAAGGTTGAGAAAGATGACTGGTTCCAGAAAAACAAAGACTCTTTAATATTTGACAAGGGGGCTTGGTGGCTAGGGGACAAATTGTACATGCCTGAGGTGGCTTGGAAAGACAGTTTGGAGCATGGCTATGACAGCAAAGCAGCGGAATATTTTGGATTTGTAAAGACTTTGCATTTGCTTAGGAGGCAATTTTGGTGGCCATCAATGAGGAAAGACATAGCAGAGTATGTAGCCACCTGCCCCACATGTGCCATGGCTAAAAACTGCTTGGGGAAACAGATGGGACTACTGCAGCCAGTGGCAGCCCCTGATAGACCCTGGAAACAAATTGCCATGGATTTTATTGTGGAATTACCTGAAAGCAACAAGAAGACAGTGATTTGGGTAATTACAGACTTGTTTTCAAAACAAGCACATTTTGTTCCCTGCTCATCTATTCCATCAGCAGCAAAGCTGGCTAAGATGTTTATACAGCACATCTACCGAGCTCATGGGGTCCCTGATAGGATAATCAGTGATAGGGGGGTCCAGCTCACCTCAAAGTTTTGGAGAACGTTTGTGAAGCTAATTGGGTCAAGCCAAGCTCTGAGTTCAAGTCATCATCCGGAGACAGACGGATCCAGTGAACGTCTGAACTCAGTTGTAGAGCAATATTTAAGATGCTTTGTCAACTGCGAGCAATATAATTGGGCTGAGCACCTATCATTTGCCTACAACAACTCCATGCACCATAGCACTGGCTTCATCCCATTTAAAGTAACTATGGTACTTTGTACCCTTCCCTGAATTCTCTGAAAAACCTATTGAAGTAGCATCAGACGATGAATGGGTTCCACAAATGACAGATCTTTGGCCAGTAGTTAACACTGCCTTACAAGAAGCCAGAGAGAACTATAAAAAATATGCAGATCGCAAAGGGTCCCCTGAAAAACCATGGAAAGTGGGAGATAAGGTGTACATCTCCACAAAACACCTCAAATCTACCCAGCCATTAAATTGGCACCCAGATACTTGGGACCTTATCCCATAGAGGAGGCCATCAACAAAGTCTCTTTCCGACTGAAACTCCCAAAGAACCTTAGACAAGTACATCCTGTATTTCATTGCAACCACCTGAAACCATACAAAGAATCACCTAAATGGCACCCCGTCCAACCAACACTTAATCCTATCATGATAGAAGGAGAACAACACTTCGAAGTCAAAGAAATCCTAGACGCTAGGAAGCACAGAGGAAGATTACAGTTTTTGGTTCAATGGAAACATTGTCCCAAATCCTACTATGAATGGGTAGAGGAAAAACATGTGAAAGCTCCGAAGCTAATTAAGGACTTTTATAAATGTTATCCAGACAAACCTAAGTAAATACATATACATATACATATACCGTATTTCTCTGACAATAAGACGCCCCCATGTACAAGACGACCCCCATTTTTCCAACCCCAAATTAAGAAATCAATATTTTAAAGATAGTGCAGAACACATTTTTATTTAGTAATTAGTTAACATTTACCTGCTACACATTGTGGGAGGAGGTCCAAACCGTCTCTCTGCAGCTCTATTTCCAGGCTCTTTTGCATAACTGATTACATTCAAGCACGAGTGAAACTGCCGATAGCTTGTCTCTGCAGACAGCCTTCCTCTAATTGGTTTGTTCAGCATCAGCTGACGTCAGTTACTGTGAGAGCAAGGGGTATAAAGAATGTACTCTCATCTCCTGAAGAGTGGGGGAGAGATAAGAGGATGAGACTGGCCCCTCCCTGAGGAATGCTAGTGATGTTTAGAGATTGACCCTGGGAACTACTCTCAGTCTGGGAAGATTCTTTGTATAGTGTGAAGCCAAATAAACCTTGCTGGATTGAATCTGTATTGTCTCCTGGAGTTTCCTGGGCTAAACCTGACAGTTACATAAGGCTCGTGATTGGAGGAAGTCTGTTTGGGAGACAAGCTATTTCACTCGTGATTGGAGGCTAGCAATAGGAGGAAGCCTGTCTGCAGAGACAAAGTATGGGCAGTTTTGCAACCGGGCGGTTCTCTCCTCGGCTGACTTCCTTGAATAAGACGCCCTTCAATTTTTAGCGTAAGGATTTTAGAAAAAAGTATCGTCTTATAGTCGGAAAAATACGGTATATATATATATATATAGTTTAACTCATTTCAGTTGTTCTATATTGTTGTTTTGTTTTACAGGCCTTCACTCCGAGCACCAGAGGGGCAGCATGTCAGAAACCTCACAATTATTATCCATTGTGCCTAGCTTGCTTGCTTCGGTTCTGCCATTACAAGAAGGGGGGGGGGGGGCAGGGAAGAGAGAAACAGAAGAAGAAACCATTAGAGGCAGATGCTATGTTATCTGTTCTCAGGAATGCCAAGGTCGTACCAGCATGAGACCAGGAGAAACCAGAAAGAAGGACTATGGGCTGGGAAGGGGCGAGTGAAGGGAAAGGGGCTTAAGAAAAGATTGGTATGCGTGGGCTTTTTAGTTTCAGCAATGCTTTGAGGTTGTACACTTCTTCTTAATAAAATAACTTTACTTTGGACTCACTGAAGTCTCAATGAAAGCATCTTTATTGGGAGCTGAATAGTGCAGGTTCTCACAGTGAACTGAGTTGTGGAGTCCTGTCTAATCAATTGCAGTGAGATGTGGGGTTAGTGTGTCTGGTCAGAGCCTGCCAGAGGGTGAGTTCTGCTTGGAGCCTGTTTGGTGCCCAGGAAGAGAGACATAATACTGTGGTTGGTCTGGGGACAATCGTAGACTATCTGGAATGTTTAATACTTTAGGAGAAAGAACTGAATTTGTACTGTCTTCTCCCATGTAAAGGATATGAAACAGCAGATGGGAGATTTTTTCCTCAGCCAGGAGCCTAATGAGAAGAGGCTCATAGCAGGTTGGAGAAGGGAACAAATTGTTTTTTGAGGATTTGGGGTAAATTGTTGGAATTTTGTGTCGTAGAATACTCGGAAATTAAGTTTGGACTTACCAGACTGGTTGGGTGGCTGTGCCAGAAATAGGCTAGCAGTTGAAAGCAGGGGTGAGTGTTGTAATTAGGGTTTGTTTGGTGAGTGCTGGTTGTAGAATCTGAGGTTGTGAGTGTTAATATTAGTTTGTGCTAAGTGGTTCTGTGGTTTGATGGCATTGGAGAATATCAGAATAATTGCAGGTAGCTGGTTGTTGGGGGCCAGCCCCTGTTGGGGAAAAAAGCCAGCATAATCTCGGTTGTGATGGGCCAGAAGAGGTATAGTATCAGGCAGACTGTTCCAAAAGAAGAAAAATCAGCAGTTTGATATTGATATCTACATCCAGCCTGGTAATCCCAGAGCGGAGTCTTGGTGGTTGGATTGTTGGTGAACTTGGGCTCTAGTTATTGCTGATTAAAGCCAGATTTGTTCATAATAACACTAGGGTCTTTCATGATTTGGTTGTGTTACAAAGACCTGGTTAGGCAAAGGTAATATTCTTGGAAATCTGCCCATGTGCCCAAGGCCAGGAAAGTGTCATTGATATTTAGGTATAATGTGTTTGTGACCAGGGACACTGTTCCTAAGATAGGAGAATATGAGCCTTGCATATTAAATTAGGGTGAACAAGTTGAACAAGCTGAATATCCTTCTAGGATATGCTGCCCAGTTGGTTCTCTTTCCAGGCTCAGTGTCTCTTGCTGATGTTGGAGAACCCATGCCTTCTCATCTGAGTGACAGCCATCTCCATAACTTGGAGGCCAAGTCTGCAAAATCCATGGCGTTCACTGCCTTCATGACAACCATGGGCTAATCCCAGGTAATCTCTGCCCAACACATGTAGGCAGTCAACGCTAGATCTCATGTTTGCTTAAAATAAGTTATGTGATGATTTGGATATAAAGGGCACTACATCTAATCCATTGCTGTAGTCAGAGCATTTCCTGGTCCAATTAAAAATAAGTGCTACCTGGGATCTCTACAGGGCAATACCCATTAGGAGGAGTCACTCCAGGTATCTGATGGATCCAGAGGGTTGCCATTGGGTGCTTTAGGAGTTTTCCAGTATTCTGATAAGCATTTCTGGCAGCTGGAGACTACCTGGGCAAAACTGCACATGTGACCTCTTTCTGTCTACTGATTCCAGTTGCCCTTTGATTTACTAAGGTACTCCAGGAGATAAAGCACCAGAAAAAACAGCTAGAGCACTATTGGGGAAAGACTAAAAGTGAACCCAAGCCAGTATAGGTACAAGCTCCCATAGCTATAAGAGAGGTGAAAAGTCACTACTTTATTGTGTTGGTGGCTGCTGGCTGGCTACTTTATTTAGGACAGTAAATTCTCTCTTAAGGAAGGATGATTAGGAAGAGTTCCCACTGGGCAGCTGTGATTGGTTTTGCTCAGCAATTTGCTGACAATTCACTCAGATTCATTGAAGCCTGGAGTCCTGGGCAGAGTCTCATGTGGTGATTGGGGTATTGGCTAGCTTTGTTACCTGGTGTTCTTTTTGACCTTGTACTCTAAGGAAGTGAATAGGTGCTCTTTAATACTTGCCACTTATTGGCTTGAGCCATGACTTCTTGTGCCCAACATGGGTTTGAAAGAAATCTGATTATCTAGAATCAAGAGGATATTAACACTTCTCTTTTGGAGGGGGTGATGTTGGCAGCTTGAAAGAGATGGTGGTACCCCCCCCCCCCCCGAACAATCAGTCCTGGACCCAGCAGTGATTTATAACCATCACCAAGTCTCCAACCTTCTATGTTTAGGGAAAGCACATTGTATGAATTCAGCTATAGAGCATCCTAGAGGAACTAGATTAGTTAGGCTCTTTTCAGGCATGGACATGGGACAGAGACAACATTGGTTACTCTAGGTGATGGTCCTTGTTAGCACCTTGATGAGGATAGGGTACACTTCTTGGTCCTATTAGACTCCGTGGCAGCTATTGATACTGTCAATTGTGGTATCCTCTTAGTCTGCCTGCAGTAGTTGGTGTTTGGGAGCACTATTCTGCGGAACAGAACATTCCAATCTCAGTGGGTGGTTTCTGTCAGTGGTAATGGGGGAGTTTGGCCCAGTGGCCTATCTCCTGTGGGGCCAAAGTATTCAGTCCTCTCCCCTTTACTGTTCAACTTTTATATGAAGGCACTGGGAGAAGCCATCCAGTGCTTTAGGATGTGTTACAATCAGTAACCATATATCAGCTTAATATTGCAAGATGGCATTAACTGTTTGTCTGTCATGGTTCTCTGACAACTCCGGTATTATTTTTTGGGGTAGCATTGTTCTGAGTGAGTAGGTCAATGATTTGGGGGTCTTCCTGGACTTGTTATGTTTTTATAACCTTTGCCAAGCTTTGGCTGGTGCCAGCTGAGGACCTGACTACATGGACTCATGCTGTTATCTCCACATGGTTAGACATCTGCAATGCACTTTCTATTGAGCTGTCTTTGAAGACCACTAGAAAACTACAACTGATCCAAAATGCAGCCTTATTGATCATTACTAATTACTATGCTCATTTATTTACATACATATGCAAGTACATCTTGCATACAGGATTTGTTCTTTTCCATATACCAGCCTTCTCAAGTCTTTCAAATGTTTTGGACTACAACTCTTATTATTTCCCAGAATTGCAATTAAAAAATTGCAACTGAAAATCTGGAGAATCCTCCTACTTTTTCATATTGATAATATAGAAATACAGTGGTACCTCGGTTCACGAACGCTTCTGTTCACGAACAATTCGGTTCACGAACAGCTCCGGTCGCAAAATTTTGCCTCCGCGAACTCCGCATCGGGTTACGAACAGGATCCGTGGCCATTTTCCCTCCCGTGACACGTGGTCACGGCTTGCTGTAGGGAGGGGGACTCTCCCTCCAAGCACTAACCGCCTCCCCACCCGCCTTCCTGTCCTCCACGCCAGAAGTTGCGTCGAGCAAGGTTAGCTTTCTCTCTCTTCATACTGTACTTTGTGTCATATTTTTGCAGTTTTTTAAAAAAAAAAAACATGATTCAGAACGGATTAACCGTATTTACATTGAACCTTATGGGAAAATTTGATTCGGTTCAGGACCAATTCGGTTTGCGACCAGAGTCGCAGAACAAATTAAGTTCGTGAACTGAGGTACCACTGTATATTCCAGTTAGCCCCTTTTGTGCGAGACTGGGATTTGAACAGTTAAATTGAATGAATCTGCTAAGAGCACCATATGAACCCTTGATAAGCTGGCAGCAAACAGCTGTCTGTCTTGGCAAGATTCAGCCCATTCTTTGGGTTCTTCTGATTGATTGATTATGTGCCAGCAAGTCATTTTTGACTCTTAGCGACCACATAGATACACTTTCTCCATGATGATCTATCCCTAACCTGGTCTTTTGGGTCTTCCAACGGTACATTCATCACCATTGTAACTGAGTCCATCCACCTTGCTGCTGGTCATCCTCCTCTTTAGATTCTTCTGGGGAAGAAATATTGAGGGTCTACCCCAATGAAGTGAAGTAGGTGGGAGCCTAATAATGTGCCTTCTCGGTTGCTGCCTCCTCACTTGGGAACACTTTCTCTCCTGAGGTTTAGAGTACCCCTAACGTCCTGAGTTTTAGGAAGGCCCTTAAGGCCTGGCTATTTGGCTATTTGGACGTTAATGATGACTGTCAGGCCTACCCCAAGGAACTCCAGGAGACCATGCAGATTCAGTTCAGCAATGTTTATTAGCTACAACCTCTAGCAAGAATCTTCCCAGACTGAAACTAGTTCCCAGGGTCAGCCAGTCAACGCAGAGTGAATTCCTCAGGGAGGTGCCAGCCTCATCTTCTTATCTCTTCCCCTCCCTTCAGGAGACGAAAGAGACTTCCCTCCCTGAGTCTGGCCTTCATCATTCCATTCCATCACAATGACAGAGCTGCCTTTAGTTAGTTTTTATTTTCTTTTATAGGTCAGTGTGATTTTGTAGTATTATTGTAAATAGCCTTGAGTCCAAGGAAGTAGATGATACAAGTAGTCTTTGCTTAATGGCTGTTTGTTTAATGACGGTTTGAAATTACAACAGCCTTGGAAAGGGTGCTTTATGGCCCATGAAGCATTTCCAGATGTAAAACATTGCACTGCCACCCCCACCCCCCCATGGTCACATAGCTACATTTCGGGTGCTTGGCAACTGGCTCCCATTTACGACCAGTTGCCAGGCGCCCTGCAATCATGTGATCGCCATTTTCAATCTTCTCTGCTGGCTTCCCCATTGGAAGCCGTCAGGGAAGGTTGCAAGAGGAGATGCAGTGGTGGGTAGTTTTGGAGCTCAGATCTTCAGGATTTGAGGTCCCTGCCTTCACACTGCTGCGAGGTTTCCCCTCCCCTTTCAGCAGCGTGAAGGCAGGGACCTGAAATCCTGGAGATTTGATATTCACGACTGCCCAGTGCTGAAGGGGGAGGGGAAACCTCCCAGTGCTGGACAGTTACAGAGTTCGGGAATTGAGCTCCGTGACTGCCCAACACTGGGGGGCTTCTCCTCCCCTTTCAGCACTGGGGAGTCATGGACCTCAAATCTTCAGGTGCTCCATTCATTGCTGAGAGAGGGGAGGAGAAAGAAGACAAAGCGAAAGAGCTTGTCTGCTGAAGGATTTCAGCTCTGCATAGAGCTGAAATCCTTCAGCAGACAACTCTTTCATTCCGTCTACTTAATAAACTAGGAGATCGCTTAATAACCGCAATCAGGAGTGCCCAGATTGCAGTTGTTGAGCAAAGCAGTCACGTGGGCGTCTTGTTTAATGTCTGCTTTGCTCAATGACTGAGATTCCGGTCCCAGTTGTGGTTGTTAGGCAATGACTACCTGTATATAAAACCTTATATAAATAAAATCAGGGCTGCAGTGATCAGATGAGAAGCAGCATCTTAGCAGAAGAGTTTGTGGTTATGAAGGTACTTAGGAGACTCTTCCTATTTTTTCCCCTACTGTTTGAAAAATAAAACGAAAATCCAGTGATGTAATTGGGCCTTGGATTCTGTTTGACCCATCCATTGGGGAGGGAGGGGGTATGAAAATTTTAAAAGTCAATTGGAATATCTGGAGCCTGCTTATTTTTGCAGGGCTACTCTAGGCAGTTATCTTTGTACCTGCAGTAGGGAGACAGTTAATCCTCTGTTCCACAACTGACTAAGGTTGAATAGTAGGAGAATTGGTTTAATCCAGAACTAACAAGACCTCTTTGACCCCACTGTTGACCAGTTTGGCAAGTTCACATGACCCACTAATATTCAGCAAAGTATGTTGTGTGAGAAGGGCTGTTGTGTGTTGCTTATTAAAGAGAGGAGCCACTCCAATCTTTTGTTTGGACCCTAAAAAAAACTGGAGCTAATCCAGAGTAAAGAATTCATGAAGCTTCTGCCAGTTAACTTTGCTGAATGACTAGGACTACAGAAATCCAGAGAATCACTAGATAGCAATGTGGAACTAAATCTAAATCAGATCTGGTAGCCCCAGAGCAGGGGTCCCCACACTCTTCAGCTTATCAGTTCCTTCATGGAGTTTTAGATTGTTCATCTATCCCCAAACATTTATTATATGAAAATAATTTAATAAATACTACTTTAACTAATAGTAAATCATGATAATGATAATAATAATAGACATTGCAATACCTGGAGACAGCAGAATAGAAGAGAAAGAACTGGAGGAAATCACAAAATATAAAGACCTGCAAATAGAAGTAGAATGACTATGGCAAAAGAAAGCAAAGATAGTACCAATAGTGATCGGCGCCTTAGGTGCAATCCCAAAACACCTGGAGCACCACTTGAAGACCATCGGCATTGACAAAATCACCATCAGTCAATTGCAAAAGGCAGCTTTACTTGGAACAGCTTATATCCAGTGACGATACCTTTAACACCATAAAACAACAACATTTGCCTATCCCAAGTCCTTAGAAAGGACTCGATAGGTGGATAAAAATGCCAGATCCAGTCTAAACATCTGGCTGACTGCAACCAACAACAACAATAATGACAACTCAAGGCCGCTCTCCCTGGTGGCTGACCATCCAACCCTAGGTAACACTGTCTCACTGCTACCCACTTCACTTTCAGGACTAGCAACTGATGTGGAGCTCTACAGAGACCCCAAAAGATTAATTGACCCCAGTTGACCTTCCATTATTTATCAACCACCTATTGACCACCAGACAATTACTGACCCCCTTTTGACCCCCAGATATTTATCAACCACTTTGATAGCCCCATCAATTCTTTGGGGAACCCTACCTTAGAGTAATTTAAATCCTAGCATTATAGGAACATGGTGAGAAAAATAACATTTACTGTATCCATTGTACTAGAGACACTGTAGTTATATAACTCCTAATAACATAAATAATCTTATTTCTTTTACCTCTGCAGGCTGTATATAGTTCTATCAAGAATGAAAAGCTACAATGGGCCATGTGAGTACCCCTATTTAATGCCTATAGTAAAAACTGCATTCCTTTTCTTAGAATGTTTTAATCTTGCCTTTTCATTTGAGCTTTCTACCGGTTTATTTTCAACATAAATCCAGGATGCCTCACAATGAAAATAAAATGTGCTGCTCTCTGCTTTACATCTTGCTGTAGACCCGTGCTCCAGTTTGATGTAACTGCGGAGTGGATCATAGCCAAATGTATGGGGAAGTAGCCATCCCTTTTAGTGGATATAACCATCTTTCTTAAGGAAAACTGAAATAGTCCTGAACTGGATAATTCTGAAATATTATTTGAATATAGTGTATTTGTAATTCCTTTGAACAAATCAGGTGGTTTATTAAGAATTTTTAATATTTATCATTCATATTTCCCTCTTGATAAAAGCCCTATCCATACAGCCTCTTTGACGCAACATGAAGACATCCCTTTATCTCATTGTCAGCCTATTGCTAAGGCAATCTAAAGATGGCTTTCAGTGTTCAGGTGCGGGAGTGAAGTTTTCCATGTTTTGCTGGCACAAGATATTCCATGTAGACAATCTAGGGCACATGGAGGAGATGGCTTGGGATGATGCAGAGAGGGTAAGCAATCTCTTCAGCTTCAGTTGGTCTGATAGGTCTGCTACAGGACTGCCACTGTCCCTCCATTTTCTGCCTCTCTTTCTGTTCTGCTATGCTGTTTTGGCTGCAAGGGAGGCTGGAATCCCCAGCTTCCACAGCCACCTTGTGGGTTTGTTTTCTTTCTGGTGAGTTGACCGATCAATCTAAAGTGGTTACAGCCTCTGCTACTCAACCCAGAGTACCCAACAGATGGATACGGCACATACATCTCTTCTACTCTTGTATACCAGTTCTGTTCATGTGACATTGTGGTACAGGGAGTCCGGAGAGACCCCATGAACATTCATGTAGAGACTGCATCTAGGTTGCACAGATTTGGATAACCAGTACATTGCATTCAAGTGAGATAAATCCTTTTTTGCCAATTAGTGGTTGTTAGATTAATAGGTCAACACTCCTTTGGGGAAAAAAAAATTGATTGGACAGAGCACCCAGGCTATACAAACACTGTCCTGGCACACATTCTGTATAGTGATTGGTGGTGGCTGAAACTTTTGTGTCTCAGCCAAGAAAACCACCAATGGTTTCCCATATATTTCCCAGATTGACCCTGAACCTGCTGACTTTTCACAAGGACCTGAAGATGTGGTTTTGCCAACAGGCTTGAGTCATGGGAATGTGGTGGAGCCAGTGCAGTGGCTGTACTGATTGTTTTGATGAGTGGCATTATGGGCTGTTAGTTTATGTATTTGATAATTTTTTTTAGTGTGTGTGTGTAGTTTTTAAATTATTGTATTGTTCTTTTTTGTTTTTATATTTGTTTTAATTATTTCTAAGCCACTCAGAGTCATATATATATATATAAGATGGGCAGCTATATAAATTTCAATAACTAAATAGTTAAATAAAGAAGTGCAGTCCATTGGTACAGACAGTGGCCCAGGAGGGTCTTATTCCAGATGCATGGTAAAGAATGGGCAACAGGAGTCCATCCTACCTCCAGGACAGGAGGAAAGCACAGCAAAAGTGACTGCTGTATGCGGATGAGCCCATTGAGAGCTGAGTTGTCTAGTGTAAGGGACTTTGTCAAGAGTTCAATATAAGATGGGTAGATAAGGAATTGAAAAAGTTTAGTGAAGAGTTTGATTTGTCTTAATGGCACTGTATTTACATGTATGTGTAAATCTTCCTGTTTAGATTTAGGAAGAGTTTCCAAATATTGTGTCTCACTGAGTCTGGGAAGTTTTCCAAGATCAGCATGGGAAGTAATTTTCCTGTGTATTTCTTGTGGAGATGTGAGAATTTCTGATGAAGTAAAGAATGTTCAAAAAGGCAAACTGGGATTTCATTAGAAGAGCATGTGCAGATTATATTAGACTTTATGGTAAACAGACTAATCCAAAGAAATTTTCACAACACTTGATATGTGATAAAGTTATTGCAGCTAATCAGACTATAACTACAAAAAAGGCAAGAGAAGCACAATATATTCCAGCAGCAAACTATATTCAGCTAAGGTTCATGTGCAGTTACTGTTCAGTGCCCAGCTGGGGACTTAATTTCCTTTACACCTCTTGAAAGGGTCCAGTCTAAATTACTAAGGAAATTCCAGGTAGCGCCTTGCATTCCAAATGCAGTATTAAGGAGGGAGGCAGGGCTGTCTAAAGTCAAAACAGGTACGTAGATTTGCATCATAGCATACTGGTTGAAGTTACTGGGGGTTTTTTTCTCCCCCATAGGCATACCTTGATATACTCTTGTTACATGCATACTTTTCAAGTTTCTTCTCCAGCACAGCTGTTTAAGTCCTGCTGTTAACTTATCCTATAAGCAGTACTTAGATATAAGTAAAGCATTTGGTAAAGTTGACCATAGCCTCCTTTTTGATAAAATGGAACAGTGAGAGATGGATGGTCCCCATTACCAGATGGAGGGAAGTATGCAGTGGAGTACCCCGGAGTTTTCTTCTGGCTCTGTGCTCTTCAAAATTTTCATAAGTGACATAGACAATGGGATAGAAGGGATGCTCATCATAGAAGATGATGAAGTTTGCAGATGACATAAAGGAGGAGGAGGGGGATTGCTAACACATCAGAAGACAGAATCAGGGTTTTAAAGGATCTTGGTAGACTTGAATATTGGGACCATAATATCTCCACTCCAGGCCAACTAAGTGATACTATGGAGGTCCTGTCTTAGTGCCTGGAGGCTGTGGGGGTTTGGATGGGCAACAGCAGCCTTCAGCTTAACCCAAGCAAGACTGAGTGGCTTTGGGTGTTGGGCCCCCCTGTTTCAGGGTTTTTCCCATCTCTTGTTCTGGATGAGGTTTCACTACCCCAGACAGATCCTGGGTGCAATCTGGGGGTCCTTCTGGACTCACAGCTTCTATTTGAAGAACAGGTTGCGGCCATGGCCAGGAGGGCCCTTGCACAAGTATGTGTTACGTGCCAGTTGTGCCTATTTCCTGGGCTGGGAGGCTCTGCTGATGGTCACTCACGTGTTTGGATTACTGTAATGTGCTGTACCTGGAACTGCCCTTGAAGAGTATTCGGAAGCTTCAGCTGGTTCAGAATGCAGTTGTGTGGGTAGTTATGTGTGCTCCACAATCTGCACATGTTATGTCTCTGCTCCATGAGCTGCATTGGCAGCCAGCTTGCTTCTGGGTTCAATTCCAGCTGCTGGTAATGACATATAAAGCCCTACATGGCATGGGACTAGGTTACTTAAGGGACCGCCTCTCCCCAATTACATCTATTCATCCCATCAAGTCCAGCAGGAGGGGCACGTTGTGGGTCCTGTCAGCCAGGAAGTGTTGTCTGGTGGGACCCAGAAAGACATTTTTTTCTGCCATGGCACCCACCCTGCGCAACATCATCACCCCTTGGAGATGAGATTGGTCCCAGCTCTGCTGGCTTTTTGTAAGACATGGTTTTGTCAACAGGCATGGGGACACAAGATTGTGGTGGAGCTGGTGCAGTAGCTATACTGATTGATTTGATGAATGGGATTACGGGCTGTGAGTTTTATGTATTTTATGATTGTGTGTGTGTGTGTGTGTGTGTTTAAATTGTTGAATTGTTCTTTTTTTCTGTTTTTATATTTGTTTTAATTATTTATAAGCTGCTCAGAGTCATATATATGAGATGGGCAGCTATATACATTTGAATAATAAATGAACAAACAAACAGATAAATAAATAAATAAAGCAAATTATATTGGAATTAAAAGGAAGTGAAATTCCTTTGAAACTTTGAGATACCATAACTGAAATTTTACCAGATATATCTCTGGATATACTTAGAAAGAAGAGGAAATTGAGATATTTGACAACTGTTCTGCAAGACAAAAATATTAAATATAAGTTTTTGTGGATGCAGGCAAAGCTTTTGTTTATTTTGTCTATGATGTTAACAAGTTGCTTGAGTCTGTATCTGTAGCAGAACAAGAGAATAAAGACAGAGATTTGACACAAGGGCAAAAATTGGATCACACAGGTGGCCGCACCCAGAGCTCCAAGGACCCTGTCTACTTCCTGTGAACTAACAGCCCAGGTAACATCACAAGACACCTGTCAGGTTTAGCCCAAGAAACTCCAGGAGAACATACAGATTCGATCCAGCAAGGTTTATTTGGCTTCACCCTTACAGAGAATCTTCCCAGACTGAGAGTAGTTCCCAGGGTCAATCCATAAACAACACTAGCATTCCTCAGGGAGGTGCCAGTCTCATCCTCTTATCTCTCCCTCGCTGTTCGGGGGATGAGAGTACATTCTTCACCCCCCTTTCCCTTACTCTCACAACACCTCAGTCACCTCCATAGGACTTACCCAGCTGTAGCTCCAAGCAAATTTGAATGATTTTATCCCCCAGTTACTGAGAATAGTCCTAATAGCAACCCTGTAGATGCTGCACCGATCCATCCTGACCTAAAAGGGACTGGATCACCCTGAACAGGGCTGCTAGCCAATACGTGAATGCAATAAGAGTGGAGTAAAAAGCCTTTTTTGCCACCCTTATCACCACAAGGTGATAGTCTCTCTGCAAAGACAGTCTGCTCTAGAAAGTAGTTGCTGGGTAACAGACAACTTTGGATGTGCAGTTAAAGATCATGAAATAGCAGTGTAATATATCAGGAAAAGCTATGACCCTGCCCAGCAGGACAATTTGGCTAGGTGGTCTTCCTCAGCCAGTCCATTCAATAGGAAAAGGTCCTGTTGGTGCTGTAATCATAAAAGAGTCTTCCATAACTTTCGTATTCCCTTTATTATCTTGTGTAAAGCAGAAGGGGGATGCTGGCATCTGGAGGCTATGGGTGAAACTTAGAGTGTATAGATCTACCACTGATTTCAACCCTGACATTAAGGTCCCTGCCCCCACTCCCAAATAACGAATGCATTGGATCATTGGGAGGTGAGATTCTTCATAAATCCTGCTAATTTCTCCCATACTTCTTTATCCATGTCTTTGTAAGGGAGGAATATAACCATGAGCAGCAGGGACAGACCTCCTAAGGACATTTGCAGGGCATTGCATCGTTTTCTAGATTTTCATTTCCTTAGAGTCTTTTAATGTGGTTTTATATTAATATACTCACTTCCCTGCCTAGCCTACCCTGTCTTTTCTCTGGTACAGCTTTTAATGTGAAGGTTTTATATCTAAGCAATTTTGGGTCCTCTGTTAACCAAGTTTGTTAGAGAAATATTATATCATAGTTAGAGATAAAGGTGATGAAATTTGAGTACAAAATTTTAGAGTTCCAACCAGCTACATTCCACAAGACTATGGTAAGGTGGACCTTAGTAAGTGATTAACAGTTCAGATCACTTCTAGTGTTTGGTTTTATTTTGACAGACATTCATGCAAGGTTTGGCTCCCACAGGGGAAGAGACTCCTGAGAGCCACTCTCGTGAGGCTTATCTGTGCCGATTGGTCCTCAATTATCTGTATGTGTTTTTGGTAGTCAAATTGTTGCTTATCAGCTGACTGTCTGGTATTGATTATGTGAACATGATTTTTGGCATCCTCATCTAGCTCCTGCACTGATTAATTTGCATTTGCTGGAGGATGCAATTGAGGGGTTACAACTGGGTGAGATATGGGTTTAGAAGTATGGTAAGCCTCTTCCTCAAGATTTTTATTTCTGAAGGCCCTGGCAATTAGTGTTTTGTCAAAAGACAAATAGGAAGAAGTCAAGTTAGCTCCTGGGAGCCCTTGGTTAGTATTTTGCATATCTTAAATTACTCAGGACAGTAGAAGCAGCACTCACAGTTTGTTTCTAGAACTTACCCCAACTGTCTTGAGCAGTTGGTAAAACCAGATTGATTAGTGGTTTAGCTGTTATGCATGTTGTTGTCAGCATTTCTGTCAGGTCATCCAGTCAGCTTGATCTAAGTCTGGCAAAACACTAAAGGGATTCCAGGGATTCATCTGTAGGTTCCCTTGCTGCAGATAGCACAGTTTACTTCGGCTTTTTCTTCTCAAGGGCATGGTTGGCAAAGCAGTCTTGGAGTTATCTCCAAGGGTTTTAAAGTGACAGTCTTCTCTTGGGCAGATTGAATTAAGAGTGGTCTGCCTTCCTCTTACCGAAATACAGTAAGTGTATGGGTAATATTAAAAAGATGTCCAGAAAAGACTTCATTTTAAGTGGCATACCATGGATTGCTTAAATGTCACAGAATTCACTTGCAGTCTCTTCTAGATGGAGGCCATTCAGCTTTCAATAAATCTATCTGTTGCTTTTCACAGTATAATAGCTGACTTATAGACAGAGTAACTGCTTTCTTAGGTCCCCAACATCCTCTGTTTGCTTTTTTGTTAAAGATGTAGGGTGATCTGGTTAGTCTGTAAATACTATTTGCCATTATCTTGGCTTTCACTTTTTCACCAAATTGGCAATTTGGCTCCCTCTGTTCATTTCTTTCCTTCTTGCTAAGTTTGGAGGTGGAGTTTTGTAAGTTGTTGGTTTTCAATCTCTGCTTGTAAATTCCACTCCAAGAGATCATATCTATCTGAATGGCAAAGGAGTTGTAGTACTTACAGAAGATGGTTGCTTGTTAAAAATCTGTCAACTTTCTGCTATTTTATAGGTTTGGATGAAAGCAGTGTTGCAGGCTGTGTATGCTGTCTCTTCTTCCTTTTTCCCATGTTGCAGATTTTCAGAAGATCTTGTAATGTGTAATACTGAATACCTGTTGGGCTTAATTTACAAATTATTAATGACTCAGTATCTGAAGAGGTCGAAGTTTACATAGTCAAATGGATGCAGAACTTGAATAGACTACTGCAATGCGCTCTACATGGGGCTACCCTTGAAGAGTATCCAGAAGCTACAGTTGGTCCAGAATGCAGCCGCGCGGGCTATTTTTGGAGCCCCAAGAAGGACCCACATAACACCGTTGCTCCACGAGCTGCATTGGGTACCAGTTTGCTTCCAGGTCCAATTCAAGGTGTTGATTATCACCTTTAAAGCCCTACATGGCATGGGACCAGGTTACCTGAGGGACCGCCTGTTCCCCATGACTTCAACCCGTCCCACCCAATCACACAGACCCCCTCAGTAAAAGAGCTCTGACTAGCGGGGTCCAGAAGGTGTGCCTTCTCTGCTGTAGCCCCCGCGCTTTGGAATATCTTGCCCCCAGAGGTGAGATTGGCCCCCTCACTCCTGGCCTTCCGGAGGGATTTGAAGACCTGGCTCTGCCACTTGGCCTGGGGTGGGGAGGGAAGACATCAACTGCAGGGATGGCTAGCCTCTTAGAGGCCTGGCATCTGCATCTCTGAACTTTGGCCTCTTGGCCTCTTTCTTTTTTAATAATGTTTTGTACAGGTTTTAGGTTTTATGTAATTGTATATGTATTTATTGCTTTAATGAGCTGTGAGCCACCCAGAGTTCCCCATTAGGGGGGGATGGGTGGGGGATAAATTTAATAATAAATATAATACAATACAATACAATACAATACAATACAATACAATACAATACAATAGTAGAGAATCAGAATTTCAAGGAAAGAAAAATATTAAATTGACTCTAAATATTATACTCAGAGAAAATTGGTGTAAAATATTTTATAATTAGTATATTACCCCAGTCCTGATTGCTAATATGGAAAACTTTTTTTCTAAAAAAAAAGCTGTAAATATAACAAACAGGTTGGATCATTTTTCTATATGTGATGGCAGTGCTGTAAAATCCAACAATTCTGGAAAACAGAGGACTAGAGTTAGTCCTCACTTAACGACCATTCATTCAGCATCTGTTCAAAATTACAGTGGCTCTGAAAAAATAGGCTTATGACTCATGCCTGAAGATACGGCTGTTGCAGCGCCCCTGCAGTCACGTGATCAAAATTTGGGCACTTGGCAGCCTGCCCATGCTTACAACTGCAGGGGTGCTGCAACTCCCCTACCCACCTATCTCCCCCCCATCTATGCCCTTTTGGCCATCCTGCACAGTGGCACTTGGCAGCAGTGCTGGGGCTGGGGCAGAACCAGAGACCCGAGGCCTTCAGCAGTCTCAGCCAGCTGCCACTGCCCCCAGGCCTTGACTTCAGCCCCAGCACCGCCGCTGCCACTGAGAAATGCCGCCTCATGCCCCACACTGCTGGCCTTTGCCACCTCATGCCATTTCCCAAGCCGCACCTCTCCTTCCTTTCCTGGAGCTGGCATCCCATCATCCCATCCCTTCCCAAAACCATGTGTCCCACACCTTCTGCAAGCCAAGCCTGTCCTTCCTTCCCTGGAGCTGTCGTCCCATCATCCCATTCCTTCCTGAAGCCATGCACCCCACACCTGCTGCGAGGCACGCCTCTCCTTCCTTCTCTGAAGCCAACGTCCCATTCTTGCGAGACCTGGGGAAGACCAGAAGGTTCTGAAGAATTGCAAGAATGGGATGCCGGCTTGCAGAAGTTATGTCATTTGCTGGTGTTATTGTGCTAACAGTTGCTCAACCCAGAGTTTCCTAAAAACACTGATGGAACATATACAGCCCTGTGGTTCAGTATCAAGCTGCTAAATCAATAAAGAGAAAGCTCAGGTGTTAATGTGGAACTTGGCAGAAAATGAAAAGCAACTTGTGTGTTGATTAACCAGCTTTAAAATTATTGGTAAAATGGTCACATGCTTAGGATACTTTTTACAAAAAACAACAAAGATTTATTCAGGAATAATTATTTACTAATCTGGAAATATATAACAACGGATTATTAACTTTAGTGTGTCAGGAAACCGGAAAGGGCTGATACCCAAGGAAGCAAAGTTAAATGAAAGCCATTAACTAGTTGCTCAGTGCTCTTTAACTTGCTTACTACTTTACTCTGTTTATTTGTTAAAAATCATTTCCCTATTTAAGCAAGAAAAGGAGTGTATTTTCATACCTTACAGGAAGAATCCTAGTATTCTATTAGTTCTATAATGCTTGTTAATGTAGATGAAATTAAAAGTGATTTTACAGCAAGAGCATTTACTCAAATAATACGAACACATTCAGAACCAGTGAACAACTGAAAATAATTTCTTACAAATTATACCACTACAAGGACAGGATGCTCCTCTGTTACTATTTAGAGCTCTAGTAAGCTAGGCTTCAAGAAGTTCTGTTTGTCTATCCTCCAAGGCTTCTGGATCTCCACTGGTCAGTCAGCTTTCTGTGATGACTCAGTTATGTGATTGTTGGGAAATTTCTCTTTAGAGAAGTCTTTAACTTTGGGGGGTACTTGATGGATTCAGTTTCAGGTTCCTGCGTTAGGATTCCTCACAGTTCCTCCTGGGTCTCCCAGAAATAACCCTCTGGGGGAGGAGGAGGCTGAAAGTATTGTATTGTGCCAAACAACTACGAAAATGTTCTAGAATGACCGATCTTGTTATCTACGTCAAGGGATATATGACCCAGTCTGTTGTATATATGTTCACTTTCATTTTGTCTCCTCTTTTGCTTTATTTTAAAGGAGAGAATGATGCATAACCTCTATTATGGGATTATATACACCTTTTTTCCCTAATAGGTGATGTGTTTAACAGAACAATCTATAAAATAAAAGACAGACATTTGGAAGTCAATGTCTGGTCATTGGATGTCCATTTCTATTACTTTTAACACTGTTTTGAAATTAGATTTTATTTGTTTATATTTATGTTGATTTATCAGTTTGTTGTATGGTTGAAGAGTATGGCAGTATAAAAATATAGTAAACAAAAACACTCTTGTTTTATGTAACATTCTATACTATGATTTTAGGTGACAGTTTTGAGCCAGAAATGATGGACACTTGTGAACTGCAGGTAGTCCTCGACTTACAACCACAATTGGAACTGGAACTTCCATTGCTAAGCAGTGTGGTTGTTAAGTGAGTCGTGCCCAATTTTATGACTTTTTTTGCCACAGTTGTTTTATTTATTTTTATTTATTTATTTATATATATAATTTAAAATAAAATATAATATTTATTTTATATTTATATTTATATTTATATATATATATATATATATATATATATATATATATATATATATCAAATTTGTCACCACCCTCTCGTTAAAAACCAACTTTGGGCAATTTACAGAGAAGATAAAAACAATTAAAATACAATATAAAAACAGTCTTAAATAATAAATTCCAAGAATTGATGGAATTGGTGAGTAGCTCAGGGAGTGTCATCAGGGCCCCCGCCACCCCCAGGATTGATTAGAGCTCTTATCACCCCACGCAAGCTGGCAGAGCCAGGTCTTTAGTCCTTTCCAGAAAGCCGGAAGGTAGGGGTCCGCCGCACCTCTGGGGGGAGAATATTCCAAAGGGCGGGGGCAACAGCAGAGAAGGCTCTCCTCCTGGGCCCTGCCAGCTGACTTTCTCTCTGACAGGGTCCGCAACATGCTCTCTCTGCCTGACTGGGTGGGATGGGTTGATGTGATGGGGGTGAGACAATCCCTCAGGTAACCTGGACCCATGCCATATAGGGCTTTAAAGGTGATAACCAACATCTTGAATTGGACCTGGAAGCAAACTGGCACCCACTGCAGCTCCCGCAGTAAAGTTGTTATACATGCCATCCTTGGGGCACCCAATATTGTCCGCACTGCCGCATTTTGAATCAGCTATAGCTTTTGGGTACTCTTCAAGGGTTTCCCAATGTAGAGTGCAATAGTTTTAACCAAGAGATGACCAGGACATGCGTGACTGACCGGAGAGCTTCCTGACCCAAGAAAGGGCATAACTGGTGCACCATACAAAAGTGGACAAAGGCCCTCCTGGCCACGACTGCCACCTGCTCCTCAGGCAGGAATTGTGAGTCCAGGAGGATTCCCAGATTATGCACCGGGTCTTTCTGGGGCAGTGCAACCCCGTTCAAAACCAAAGATAGTAAATTCTCACATACAGATGGGCCTCCAATCCACAGCCACTCCGTCTTACCATGGTTCAGCTGAAGCCTGTTGCACCCCATCCAGACCTCCACAGCCTCCAGGCTCCGCAAAAGGGTGGTCATGGCATCACTCAATTCACCCAGGATGGAGATGTATAACTGGGTATCATCTGTATATTGATAATACCTCATCCCATGGTGGCGGATGATCTCACCCAGCAGTTTCATGTAGATGTTAAAAAGGAATGGAGAGAGTACTAAACCCTGTGGCACCCCACAGTGGAGGGGCCGTGGGTTGGACCTCTCGCTCCCAATCCAACACCGATTGGGATCGACCTTGGAGGAAGGAAGAGAATCAGTACAAAACTGTGCTGCCCACTCCCAACTCCCTAAGTCGACCCAAAAGGATACCATGGTCAATGGTATCGAAAGCCTCTGAGAGGTCAAGAAGAGCAAGGATGGATGCATTACCCCCATCCCACTCCTACCAGAGATTATTCATTAGTGTGACCAATGCCATTTCAGTCCTGAATCCGGGCCTGAAACCTGACTGAAAAGGGTCCAGATAATCCGTTTCCTCCAGGATACTCTGGAGCTGCAATGCCACCACCTTCTCAACCATCTTCCCTAAAAAGGGGAGGTGGGGGACTGGATGAAAATTGTCCAATATGGTGGGGTCCAGTGATGGCTTCTTGAGGAGGGCATGCACTAGTGCCTCTTTAAAGGCAGCTGGGAACACTCCCTCCCTCAAGGATGAATTCACCATCGCCTGGACCCACCCACATGTCACCTCCCGAGTAGCCTTAACCAGCCAGGAGGGACACAGATCTAGTTGACAAGTGGTGGCATTGACCATCTGGAGGGCCCTTTCCACTTCCTTGGGTTCACAGAAAACAGGGTAAGTCCATACCCTGGGCATCTCTATAGACCATGCCCCACGCTTGGCATCTAACTGGGACTGGATGTGAGTGATTTTATCCTCCTGATGTTCAGAAAAATCATCTGAGCAGCCCTGTAAATGGGCCACTGGGCCCGGATTGGGTGATCTTAAACAGGGCCGCTTGGCATTCTGCAGGTGCAATAAGAGTGGAGAAATATTAAGCGAATCACGCAGTCATTAAGCGAATCCAGCTTCCCCCATTGACTTTGCTTGTCAAAAGCCCCCTGGGGAGGTCACAAATGGTTATCATGTGACTCCAGGACACTGCAACAATTGTAAATACATGCTAGTTGCCAAGTGCCCAAATTTTGATCACATGACCATGGGAACATTGCAACGGTTGTAAGTGCAAGGACCGGTCGTAAGTCACTTTTTTCAGCGCCATCATAACTTTGAACAGTCGTTAAACAAATGGTCGTAAGTTGAGGACTACCTGTACATGTATTACTATTGTCCCCAATATGATGGAGTCCATACTGGTAGATTGCACTGTTTTGCTCTTTTAAAAACCACAATGGATCCCTTATATTGTTATCTCAGCCATACCACACAAACATGAAACTGTTAAGGAAGGTTGTTCCTTAGGAAGAAGAAACCTAAGGAAGATTGTTCAAAATAATTGGGCTTCAACCTCCAGAAAATCTCAGTGCATTGGACTAAGTTGAGCAGTAAAAAAAACATCCTGGAAAAAAGTAATGCCAAATCAAGGAGATTCTGTCTTTACTCATCAGTATGCTGGTGACATCCAGCCTGTTTTTTAATTTTGGAGTTTTGTGGTTTTTGTTTGTTTCAGTCTGAAACAATTCAATTCAAATTCTCATCTGCATTCTTGGTTTCCAGTACTTCTGGGATTGATAATTCTAATTTGGAAACCTGACAGAGTAACAAATTTTTAGTTATGATGGTATGTTTTGTAATCTCTTAAAACTACATGTATGTCCATGAAGTAACAAGACTTGACTTGAGGGAGACTACCTTTTTGTGTGAGGGATATGCAGTACATCATCCCACATTGAAACGTGATCCATAAGAAAAAAGGAGCTGAGCATTTAGCTTAGCTAAGCTCTAAATTTTAAATGTTCTATCTATCTATCTATCTATCTATCTATCTATCTATCTATCTATCTATCTTGTATGCCACCCATCTTCCCCAACACGTGGCTCTGGGCGGCTCACAATTAAAACCAAAAACCCAGGCCATTAAAAAACAATACCATATAAATAATTAAAATTAATTAATCAATTAAAATTCAGCAACCCTATACATAAATACTAAAAAACATTCAAGATGATGGGGGGGCAAGGTCAATTACCCCACAGGCCACTTCCACTGGTGGGAGCCCCCATCCAGCCCCCAGGCCTTCTGGCATAGCCAGGTTTTCACACCTTTCCTGAAGGCCATGAGAGTGGGGGCACACCACACCTCAGGAGGTAGATTGTTCCACAGAGCGGGGGCCACCACAGGAGGTATCGATGTTAAGGAACTTCACAGCTTCTCCCCTTAACAAATATTCAGTGTAGCAGAGTTGAGCAAGACATTTCACTACCTTTTTTATGTGTGTTCTTTTCCTCCCTTCAGGCCAAGTATTAATAATTTTATTCTTTAAAATGAAACAAATTGCACCCCTTGACTCACTGTATTAGATCAGTTTGTAATTTTTTTCTTGTTTTTAATAAGTGAAAGTTCCAACGTTTCATAATATTTTTAATCCTTTTAAAATTTCTGTGTATTCTTTTGAACAAGAATATGATTTTACTTCAAGAAAACACCTTAGAAATAAAGCTAGAAAGTACTACTCCTTCCACCCCTTCTGCTGATATTATATTAAAGAATTATCATGCTATGATGCTTGAATGATATCTAGTACTACAAAAGTATTAAAGTGATACAGAAATGGTAAAGGGGATGTTGTTCCTCTTGCTGTTGAAAAATAATTATCTGTACATAACCTCTGTAGAATGAAGTCCAGTCAAGATGGCAATATCAGGTGCCTGTTCTGTCCTGTTGTCTGTACTGAATACATCAACTGCCTGCTTTGTTCATGGCATTTTCCCCATATAATAACAATCTCCCATCTTACTGAGAAAATCAGAGGTAAGCTGGGACTTTGGATTCCAGCCATATATAGTTCCTGTTCCTCAAAAGACACTGCACTAAACAGGTTTCCGATTTCTCGGACTGAGTGCTTCTCAGTCTCCAGTGCTTCAAAGCCTTGGATGAATATTGATGAATAGGATATATGTCAAATAGTTGGAAGAGGTGAATCTCTGATGCTTCTTTGCCCCTCTAGAGATGAAGAAGAGCTGCGAAAGTCCCTTTCAGAACTGGCAGACCCCAACTCAAAGTCCATCAAACGCATCAGCAGCTGCAGCAACCCTTTCTTGGACTTCTCACAGGATCCCAGCATTGCTATGTACAAGCACGGTCTTCTGGTGCGCAAGAGCCATGCTGAGCCAGATTGCAAAAAGAGTACGTGTGACAGTAGTAACGTGTGTGAGTGGAGGGAGAGAAGCAGGAGGGTATTGGGGGTGCTCACTCTTTCTTGGAGGTTCCAAAAAGGATAATTCCTCTTTGCCAGGCTGAATTATACAACTTGGGATGTAAGAAAGGAGGGGTTTATTTTACAGGGGTCAGCTTTTAAGCCTGTAGTTGCTTCAAGGCAGAATTCCTTCATCTAGGAAATACATTGTGGGCTGTGAAATCTTTTAAGTTTTGCCAAGGCAGTCAGGAAGTTTGCAATTAATTTCAAAAACCTGACAGTAAGAAGGCAATGATTATATATTCCCAGTAGGATTGTTTGTTGAAGTTTCCATGAGAATCAGATGGAAAACATACACAGTATAGGAATGACCGTCGGCCACTCTAGACAATATTTACATGCATTTCTAATTCCTCTAAACTTAATTAGAAAACATTGTTTCAACTGCCTGTCACAAGCCACTCTGTTTGAAGATTTAGTTCCATATATTTCTCATTCTGTTTTAAGTGGTTAAAACTGGCTTATTGATTTCCACATGAAACAAAATTATGCTGGCCTGTGGTAGTTGTAATCACGATAACATAGGTCTTATACACCAGCATAGGATTATTTTTAATAGTAATAGGATTAGTTTTAATATTCAGATAAATTGGATGGTCTTCTATTGACTTAGCAGTTAGTTTTCTTTTTTCCAGATCCTCCAGTCTATCCTTTACTTTTTACTTCTTCACCCCTATAGTGGTTGGGGGCCTATGGCCTCCTGGCCACACCTGACCTTTTTTTTTTTTTTTACTACAAATTGTGATGCAAGAAAAGAACAGCAGCCCCTTTCTCAATGAACAGGAAACTAAGTAGGATGCAGCAGCAGACAGAATCCACACGTAGAAAGAGAAGGGGGAGAGTGAGACAAAGGAAGCTATAAAGGAAGAAAGGAGAGAGACAGAGAAGAAAATATCATGTTTATCAGACCCATATTCTGACTTTAGTCTCTCCTCTTCTTGATTTTGGCCACCTCTCTCTCCCTGGCACTTGGGAATGTGGCTTTTCTGACATTGTGTGGCATTCTGTTTCCAGAAACATGGTTGCTACCTGCACTTCAGGACTGCAACTTTATCTCACATTTCTGTAGGGATAGGAAGAAGACTCTTGAAGCAGGTAGCACTTAGCAGATGTAATATAGGTTAGGAGAATATAAAGCTGGAGCCTTTCCTTAGATGAACAGTGCCACAAATAGTTGCACATATTGGTGTAGATCACAAGGCTATACCATGCCATGGAGTTTCATGAAATTAATATTTCAAGGCTATTGCCAAATTATTCTGGACATATCATTATTTGATCAAAACAAAAGAGTAGGACAACAACTTTATTTATTTATTTATACAATTTATATGGCTGCCCAACTCACTCATGGTGACTCCAGATGGCTTACAAGAATAAAAATCCAGAACACAATAGCATGCTCTGGTTTCTTCTCAAATCATATCAATCTCCCATGGAGATTGTTAAACATACTAAGGATTCCAACTTTCAAGTTACCTAGAATTCAGAAAAGAATCTTTTTGTGGGATAGGCATAGTCTATGGGGGAAAGTTTTTTTGCAGAGTGTTAGTTTTGCATTGAATACAGATAACAACATAAGGCAGTGCAACATTTTCAGGGAGAGCAGTAGGAGGAAAAGAGAGTTCTGAAAAGAAAGGGGATAAATGTCATCTACTAAGTGATAGCATTCTCCCATTTACTGGCTGGAAAGGGAGGAAGAGAGGTTCAAGATGGGAATCCTTTCCTTCAAGTTTATCTGGAATGTGGTACATTCTCACTTTTTTTACCTATCTGCTTCCACCAAACAGTAAGTACAAAGTCTTAAGCAACTATCTTTTGCAAGTGTCATAGCTCTAGAATACAGTAAGAGTGGACAGGCTACAGACATATTTTTCCCTGGCACCAAAAAAGACCATTCAGGGCTATTCATATATCAGCAGAATTTATCATGTTTGCCAAGACAGACAGACTGACAGATTTTTTTATCCCGCCTTTATTATTTTTATAAATAACTCAAGGCAGCACGCGAACATACCTAATACTCCTCCTTCCTCCTATTTTCCTCACAACAACCCTGTGAGGTAAGTTGGGGTGAGAGAGAGAGACTGGCCCAAAGTCACCCAGCCGGCTTTCATGCCTAAGGCGGGACTAGAACTCGCCGTCTCCTGGTTTCTAGCCTGGTGCCTTAACCGCTAGACCAAACTGGCTCTTTTACTGACTTTCTCTTTTGCTTGACAGCTCCAAGAGGAAAACGGGGGTGGAAGACTTTCCATGGGATACTAAAGGGAATGATCTTGTATCTACAGAAGGTATCTTTCCCTCTCCCTCTCCTCCCCCCCCCCAACACACTTTCATGTCATAAGGAATGGGATCTCCTTACTTGTATGCCCAATTACGTATGTTAAAAATCAGGATGTACTCAGTTTGCTTAAAATATTTATACATTGCAGTATTTATATAAATTTTGCTCTAGAAAACAATGTATAAATTGTTTATACATAATAAAGTACTTTTCAAATTATACTGTAAAGAAATCTGCTGCTAATCTCTAAAGTAGGCCCCTATTAAAATGCTGACATACATTCCCGCACGGTATTCTTTCTTTCATTCATTCTTCTATAGTTTGGTTGCATATGACTGAATTGCCATATGCCAGATTTGGAAGATGCAAGCAATGAATTGTGCACTCCAGGATCTTATTCTGCCTATTTTAATCTATGGAATACAGCATTTTCATTTTTAGAAGTCTTGAAACATACTTCCTGTTTCTTTAACATCAAACCCCAACATAAGACTGAGTCTACTGAATCAGGACCCATGCTGCCCCAGGCTTGTGGCAGTGCTGAAACTCAAAACTAATTGCCCTTTATGCACCTCTGCTCCACTAATTTTAAACTCATCCAAATGACTTCCACAGGTTAATTATGCTCCGTGGGAAGAAATGCTGTTTTTTGTCTGTTCTAAATCTCTTTCTAATCATTTCAAATCATTAGATGACTCTGGATACTGTTTTTAAGAGAGGGAGAAAAACTGTTACTTTCTCCATGCCATGCATGATTTTATCTACCCAGATTATGTCTTCCTGAGTTCCCTTTTTTGCAGCCTAAATTCCAAAGATTCTAATATTTTCTCACAAAGAAAATGTTTAGTTGCCCTCTTCTCTGTTTTTTTTTCAGCTCTGTTATATCAATTTTCAAATGTGGCAGCCAGAACTACACACAGGACATGAACTTACTACAGATTTGTATAAGGGGACTACAGCATTGGCAGTTTTATTTTAATTCCTAATGCTCTTTAGAATACAGTTTGTCTTTTCATAGCTGTTGCACACTGATTTAACATCTTATGACCTCAGTGTCTTTTTCCCAGTTCTGATCTTACAGGTTTTTTTATTTTTTTGCCCCATGTGCATCACCTACACTTACTCATTTATTATTTGACTAACTTATTCATCTAGTTTAAAGAGACCATTCTGGAACTGTAATGGTATGTGGGAGACAGGAGGAAGAGCCGCAGCCAGGGCATTGGTTGGATAAGAGGTAGCTTAGCCCGCAGAAGGAATGGGGACGTGGTAAACAGAAGGGACCCTCCCTAGTTTCTTGGACTGTAAAGGCAAGGGGGGAGAAATGTACTTTCAGACTTGCAAGTTTCTGTTAATGTAACTTTACAATAAAGTAGAGCTAGTACTTCTGGGTGTAATACCTCACAAGGCTGACAGGAGCTCTTCATGATCCCCTCAAATTATATCTTGCAGTTGGACTGGCAACTCTGTTGCTAAGTGATGTGATCATAAAGCAGAACTGACTTATGATGTCAGTTCTGGCTGCAGTCGTTAAGCGAATTACCAGTTGGTTAACCACAATGTCACGTGATTGCGACTTGCAATTTCCTGCCACCTTCTCCATTGATGTTGCTTGTTGGAAGCCAGCTGTTAAGGTTGCAGATGGTGATCATGTGACCATGGGATGCTGCAACTGTCATAAATGTGCGCCATTGCCAAATCATGATCACGTGACAATGGGGATGCTGTGATGGCTGCAACCTGAAGGACTGGTTGTAAGTCTCCTTGTTCAGCACTGTTGTAACTTCAAATGGTTGCTGAACAAGTGGTTGGTAAGCAAGGACTACCTGTGCTGCAGAACACTGGCCTAAGTCAATGCCATGGCATGGCAGGGAAGATAAGGATAAAAATAGAGTCCATACAGTTCATGCCTGAAGATGACCTTACATTCCTTCAATTTTTTAGAATTTTGTAAAGACTCATATCTCATTTTAAAAGATAAATGTCAAACAAAAGCATGCACACCTTTGAAATGACAGGATAAAGATATATGCAGCATGTTAGAATTAGAATGATATGCTTGGTTTGTATGATTTTTTCTTTAAATTCTGAAGTTTAAGAGTGGAGAATTGCTGACACTTTGCCAGTGGGAGGGTTTGCTGGAGGTCATGGAAAATAACAGAAAGCAGCAGTAGGACCAATAAGGAAAGAGATGTAACAGACACCTATCTTCTACCTGGATTTCAGGAGGAATATAAACCTGGCCAGGCCCCGGCTGAGGAAGACCTGAAAAATGCCATCAGCATCCATCATTCGCTGGCCACCCAAGCGTCAGATTACAACAAGAGACCCAGCGTTTTCTACCTCAGGACAGCCGACTGGAGAGTCTTCCTCTTCCAAGCCCAGTAAGCAGCAGAGCACCTCTAACAGGGAGGGGAAATGGGTTTAGTTGAGAATTTGCTTCTGCTTTTCTCAGATTCTTTAGCCACTGTGTGTACCAGTGCTCCATTTGCTTCAGCATCTTCACCAAACACATCTAGCCAAATTAATCATTGCTTGCCTTTTTTTTTTATGGCTTGATATCAAGTTTGTCTTAGGCTACTGAAGAACAGCCTGTAGTTTCTAGTAATGTCTCAATCTTGCTGTAGCTCTTCAGGGAATAGTTATGTATTTGCATATTATACTATCCCATGCTATAGCTTATCAGTGAATTACCAGGTTTGTGCCCAAAAATTCTTCTCTAAAATGAACTGCTTCTACAGATGGCTTTGCTCTTTGTCTTTGTGGAAACAAGAGCCTATGAATTGTCCAGGAATATCTGGAGTCCCTGCTTTGAATAACATGCTAGACAAACTGTGGCGGAGTCATCCATAGTCTTTTCACAGAAGTAGCTAGTAGCTGTGACTACATTCATTTGTGGCTTAAATTATACTATGGCTTAGCCCTGGTATAATTTACCCCTTACTCACCCCTGCCCAAGCCTCTTCCCAAAAGCATTATTTACAAACCACTGGAAAGGGCAGAGAGTGCATTACTGTCTTGGCTGTGACTCTGGCTAAGTAACTATACTTGCTTTGAAAATGCTTCCAATAAGCGTTGCCATTTATAGGAAGTAGACACTTCCCCTTTAAAATAAAGTCTGGATAAATATTCTGGCCCTAGTGATAGGCTCTGGTATAATTGATTCTATGTTGAAAAATTAAGACAGGTTTTGGGGATAATTTATGTTCCATCATTGCTATCAGTAATGAGATTTCACTGAAAAATGCTTTATTTATGTAAAAAGAAAGATATAAATGTAGCAGTCCATTTCAAACTACAAAGTTCATCATCTGCTACTCCTTAACACTCCATGATTAGAAATATTTGCACTGAGCCTTGTGTGAGACACGGTGCCATTTTCACCCCCATTTGCCAACATACTGTAAATACTTTTAAATGTGTGGGACTTTTAATAGGGCAGTTGAGATTGTTTTGAGATATTAAATGAGGTGCTTAATTTTTGCATATTAGCCCCTCCCCCCAGTAAATCCCGGGCCATTGTAACAGTAACATTCACAAACATAACAAAAAAGAATCCAGAAACATTTAACATTGTTAAATGCTGTTTCCATGGATTCATAAATAACAGCATTGGATAGCAGAAGATTCAAAGACCCATAAGATTTTAGAAAACACAAATTCATTCCTATTACTGAGAAAATCAAACAGAAAGCCAGAAGAGGTTTTGGGTAAATAGGAGGATGTTAAAGGGAATTAGGATGCCTCTTGCTAGGGCAGCTGAACTGCTGCTGTTTTTTTGAGGCTGAGGGATTTGCATACATTTGCTACTTCATAAGGACAGATTTCTGATGTTCACTCTGCAGAAAGTTGTGCAGACAACCAGAATATCTGAAATAAACATCACTCATAATGAGAAAATAGAAGATCCCTCTTCAGATTTCTTCCCCATCTCTACCCCCCTCCTCAGATTAGAAGCAGACCCACAGACAAGCTACCATGGAGAAGGAAGAGAAGCTACTGTGGAGAAGAAAGTACATCCACTAGATTGCAAATCGTAGTGTAAATCTCCAAGTTCTGGATTCTTGGGGGGAAGTGAATTTCTGCCTCCCACTATTGGTCTCCATTGCAGACAAGGGAATTTCTCCTTTATGAATGGTACAGCTAACTCCACGGTAGAATATTTTAAACAGAATCGCCTCCTCTACATCAGATCCATAGATACTTCTTTTGGTTCCCATCCAGCTCACTCTCCTTCCTGACTTCCTGAAAGAATGATTTAAAATACTATAAATTTAAACATACAAAAAGTTATATAAATACTTACAGTAATAGTGAAAGATAAATGAAGACTGAAAAGTTGAAACTGACTGGAAATTGGAAGATGATAGATAGATAGATAGATAGATAGATAGATAGATAGATAGATAGAAAAATCAGACAAATTAAACGATTGAATTAGAAGAGACATTGGATAGAGAATTTTAAAAATTGTTTATTTGTAAATATTCTAACTCTTCATTGCTAAAACAATTCCAGATCAGTCACTTAAAAGGAACTGAATGAAGGACCTAACAGTTAACAGTAAGTGAATAAAATTCAGCAGGTCAAATTTTACAGTTGATTATTAGAAGGATCTGTTAATTGCTTAGGCAGCTCAAAACAGGTAGTATCAGGAAAAGAGGAGGAAACACACAGAGCTAAGCAGTGGTTAGGCTTTGTTTACCACTGAACACAGCCTCCCCGTTACTTCCTTCCTTTTCTGACTGTTCCAAACAAAAATCATTTTAAAGAAGCACTGTGTCTCTTTCATATTCCTTAAAATTCCAGCTCTGTGAACAAAAACTATATAAAGGTCTACATTCAGACCCAGGTCCATTCAGAATGTTACCATTTTCCCAGATCACTGCGACAGTAGCCAAAGCAACCTTACATCTATTTAGTAGCAACATACTAGCATAAAATATATTGTTTTGCCACCTCTTACGCATATTAGAATATCATGTGAATTTTGATTTTGGTTCTTCCCCTTCATTTAGCATCATTTTAAACACTTCTAAATTTTATTTTTAAACATGCAGTCTTTAAGAATCACAGTATGCATGGTGGGAGGTTGGGATTGTTTTATGGGTTTCAACAGAGGACTGGAAATTTCTTTTGTGTACGTTTGTATGGGGATAAGTTGTTTTTTTAAAAAGAAACAATCTTGACAAGCTGTCTTGGTCCATGTATTGCAAAGTACAGTTAGAGAATGATATCTCTTTACTTTTACATCTTGTTCCAGGAACACAGAACAAATGCATTCCTGGATCACACGAATTAATGTGGTAGCAGCCATGTTCTCTGCACCACCATTTCCAGCTGCCATTGGGTCCCAAAAAAAATTCACTCGCCCATTACTGCCCAGTTCTACCACAAGACTATCACAGGTAAGTGGGGCATCTTTATTCTTCATCCTTTATTGAATCTAGTATTATTATGAAAGAATTGGAGAACAATTAATAGTGGGATTAAGATAATAAGATCCTGATGCAAAAGGGGTCATAGAAATAATGAAACTTCCAGAATTGAATGAACTGCCTTGAAATTGGCAAGTGGGAGTTGCGTGTCCATGTATCTGTGCAAAAATTTAGATTCAATGAGGATCCTAAAAAAAGCACAGAGCTGAAGAAATTGGCGACATTGCCTCAGAGAGAAAATAGGACAGTGAAGGCAAGCTGTGAATGCCAGTTGGGGCTGATTTCTGTTCGGAGGTGCAACAGTAGAGATTAAGAGCAGCATTTTCCTCCATTCTTTCACAGGAAGAACAACTGAAGAGTCATGAAATTAAATTTAAAGCAATGGCAGCAGAGCTTTTGGAGCATCGTTCCTCCCTTCCTGAGAAGAAGCTGAAAGGCAAGGAGTATGAGGAACTGAAGCAGAAAGAGGAGTATCTGCTGTTTGAAGTAAGCAGGTGGTAAAGGGGCAGATCTGTTTCCAAACAGAATTTGCTAAGCTGTGTTGGAGATGGTAGCAGAAGGTTATCAGAAAAGAGAGGCAGGGAAGATGTTTTCATTTGAGTAGCTCTTCATCAGGACTGATCTAAGGCCAGCAACACACATACTGGAAGCTGAAACCCAAAACCTGGAACTAATCAAGGTCCCAGATCCTTCATAAATGCTTGCAGAAGACCCTGAAGGAAAGTATGAAGGCAACAGTTCTCCCATTGTTTGCCCTTCTGCCTACTGCTATTCTGGGGTACTAACTCTACACATGGAGGTGTCCTTTGGTTGCCTTAGAGGGGTAACTTTTGACCATCCAAATTCCCATGAGTCTCAGTATGGCCAAAGTTAGGGGATAATGGAGTTGCAGTCCAACAGTAGCTAGAGAACTACAGATAGCTAAGTCTTGGCTCACACCCTGCGTAAATTTATCTAATGCACCTTAAGTCAGTGTTTGTCAACCATAGCAACTTTAAGATTTGTGGACCAACTCCCACAATTCCCAGCCAGCACTGCCTTAAGTCATCTAACTACCAGTAAACCATATGGGAATTGTTTGTTCTGTTCATTCTACATATAAACACTTTCCTTGGCTTTCATGATCCTGCTGTAGCTGGATCTAGACTAATTAATCAGATTTTAGTCCTGTTGAAAATCAGTGGGTTAATGTCATAATTAACTTCATTTTGTTAATTTAAATGGGAATAAAATAAGTCTTTAGGATTCAAAGCAACATCCTTACTATGGAATGAGTTGAGCATACAGATCTGATATCCTCCAGATATTTTGGATTTCAATTCCCATAATCTAAAATCAGCATGGCCAGTGGTGAGACATTGTGGGAGTTGTATCTAAAACATCCAGAGGGCACCATGTTACCTTCAAAGTCCATGTTGCTTCTAGAACCACACCTCTAGGAATTTTAAACATAATGTCATTTTATTCAGTTTTGAGAAGTTCTGAGATTTTTACTTTCGTGTTACTCCTTGCTTTTTTTCTATAGTCCATAGCTATCATTAAGACATCAGCCAAATGGGCCATCAAACCTGTTGCTTCTTGCTTTCTGCAGAAATTACGCTATGGCATTTATGCTACACTAATGCGCACCAAACTGAAGACTGGTTCTGAGGATCTGGCAGCTTTGGAAGTTACCTTGTTTGATACAGTGGATGGCACAGAAGACAGCTTCAAGGAGTCTCAGTCCAGCCTTTCCCTGAACCAGGAGCCAGCTGGCACAAGTTCCAAGATGAAACGCAGCCATCAGCAAGCTACTAGTAACCAGCAAAAATCATAAGTGATCCTTCTTTGCAAAGAAAATGGCATTCCTGTCCTAGAAATTTGCAAGTCGTCATTCCTCATGGTCAGGAGTCACACAATAGAAGACATTGTTAATGGGCCCAATTCTGTATCAACTTCACCAGTGGAAAGACCTGTCATGACTGCAGTCCTACTATATACAGCCTTCCCAGTATTATCAGACTATGGCTTATGGGTGAAAGAACAAAAATCCACAATTAAGTAACAGGACTGCATTCTTAATCAGTGCTTCGCTATATCAACATTTTCCATCTCTTGCAAAACCAAGAGTAGGGGAATGGAAGAAAGGAGACTACTTCCCTACCTTTTCTTACATTTTTTGTGATATATTTTACATTTTTAGTACCTGATAATGCTGAATCACACTGGAATAGAAAAAGTAATTTTGACGTTGCATAAAATAGACAGTTATTACATTCAGTGAATATGTTTGCATAGAGTTTCGGGGGCAGAGACTCCTGCTCTTTCTTGCAGATACAGCGCTGCACTTTGAGCCTGCAGGGGCAACTTCTTCATGGAAGCCCAATTCTTTCACCACCAGCAGCTCTCCTGGAGTAGCTGAATTATTTTTTCACCAGCACAAGCTGGATCGTGACATATCCTGATAATTGTTCACCTCTTACAAAACTGGGCAGAGGTTGTATATGCTTCAAAGGGACCAGCACTAACAGGTAAAATCAGGGACAGTGGATACCTCCCAAGTGGCAGCTGGACAATGCCATAATAGGGTAATCCATCAGCACATATTTGTCTAACTATTCTCTTCCACAGCAGAAAACTATAGGCAGTGGGCCTGCTGGTCTTAGGCCTAATTAGGTTCTGCCCTTCATGAGTAATTTATGAATTTGAGGGACCAGAACAAAATCCATTGATTATGTAATAGAAAGAAACGTTGGCCGTTCTATCACTTGAGCCTGGTGGGGGCATATTCGGAGGAGAGGTGGGGGCATTCCAAACTTCCAGAAGCATTCCCAATTCCCAAACCATTGGTTGCATAGGTGGTATGGTCATAACACCTGCATAGATAGCCTGGTTCTTTAACTTGTAATTTCAAAACACTTTAAGGCATGGCTCAAAGCTTGATCACTATTAATGTATGCAGTGAAAGAAAGAAGGACCCAGCTGATGATCAGGGCAGAAGTATAAGCAAGATGAAATCCTGCAGATGTGGAATACCAGGCTACCTATATGATGGGAGTATTGCAGGGTAATACCTGAGAGACAAACACCACTCTCAGAGATCCAGCACTGAATCTCTAAATATGTCAAATTTCTTCTGTTCTAAGCAGACTGTAAAAAAAGCCAATTGTACAGTTTCTTTTTCAGCTACTGAAGTAAACCAGCTCAAGCATCTATAGTGATCCAGTTGTCCCTCAAACTCTTTCTGTATTACAGAAACGGGATGAAGAATGTCATTGTGAGTGCCATAAACCAGGATCAGCAACTTCTGTTGCCTGGTTCATTCAGATAACTGATCACCTCAATATAAATGAACCCAAAGCACCATATTTTTCTCAACAGCCTTCTGGGTGTTGGAAGGAAACCTGGCTTAGATGCTGGACTATGCAGATACAAGCGTTTGTTCTGAAATGGCCATTAAGGAAAAGCTGCCTAATAAACATCAAAAGTGTGGCAATTCCTGGAAAGAGAATTCCCATTCCTTCTCAAGGTACCAGCAATGTAACCCAGGAATTAGGTCTTTTACAAATAAAAAGATCTGGTTGTTTACTTGTAACTGTGGTCACTTCTGCATTCACACACACAGCTTCATCATTACATGGAAGTGTCATCAGGAGCCTTTAACACCAAGGATTTAGTGTTGTTAAAGGCAGCCATTGTCTCCTGCACATATTCTTGTGTGTGATTCTCACCTCCCCCCAGATTATCTTAAAACTGCCACGGATGCCAAGGAGAATTAGCCTCGGCCTGTAAAGGTAAGCATGAGGGGAAGGAGAGAGAGTCATGTGAACATTCAGATAACTAACCTGATACAGAGGGCAATCATGGTCTCTGCATATCACACAAGTGGATAGCACTTGTGTAAAAAAGCTTCCCATATACTACATCTGTTCTGCCTCAAAATTTATGTGGTAGTAATTAACTGAAGATGGCTGGCTGAGACAAGGCTGCAGTTGTTTAAAGGAGAAATCTGTAAGAGGAAGCTGCTGTTCTCATGGAGTGTGTTCTGACTCCCATAGGTGATGGTTTCCCTGCTAGTTCATGGGAAGATACTAATCCCCACTGGGAACCATTGTGCAAATTGTTGGGTAATAAGAGGGAGGCTTGTATGAGAGCCAGCTGAGCAGAATCCTTGAGAGTGGTCCAGGAAGCTATGTGATCCACATAAAAAGTGAACACTCTTCAGGCATCAAGTAAGTGGAGATGTAAATCAAAGATGGGAAGCAAATGTAACAAAAAGATTTTGAAACTGATCTCACCGCAGATACGAAAGTACTGTTTCATTGTGACCTAAATCCTTGTGGAACATTAAGTAGAGGGAGGCCTACTTTAGAGGTCCTCTACATGACAAGCTAAAATTGTTGCCCTGAGTCTTATGTTGAGCAGGCAGTTACATTGAGCATATCATCCCAATCAAATGGAAGGTCTGGTGTATACTCTGGTGACAGATGTACCAGATGGGAGATGGTGGTTGAGCAAAAACACACCTGATGTTGGAAGACAGGATTTTCATTAGCGTACAAGTTGCAGTTTGCCGTATACTTTGCTGTATCAATCTGCTGCTTCAATAAATGATAGTATGCCTTTGCAAAGAAGACATCAGTTTTTCACTGCTGCCTTCTACTAATAGCACCAGTATTGAGCAGCTAATGTCTGGCAATTCACAATATGAATGCATGCTATCACTCCTTGTCCACAGGAGCAGAGTGTCTACACCCAGGATCTACTTTGGGCAGCTTCACAGTGGAGCTGTGCATGTTGGAAATTGCTGGCACCTTCCTGCACTTTCTATAGGTGCTTTGATGTTCATAAAGAATGTTGCTATGGTTCCTCTGCTGTCTTCAGAAGGGACAGTAAAGCTGACATTCTTCCCAAAAGGATGGAACAAACCATGAACATGATGCAACTAAAATGTTTGTTGGACTTACAAGTTGCTCCAATCAGTAGACAATAAAACTAGTCTCAAATTCAAAGCAAGGTGTTCCCAAAATCAAAACATTTTACAACATATTTAGTATGAAGTATGTGAATAACTCTGGAAATAATTTGTGTTTGGGAATGAACAAATAATTTTCCAAGGAACAAGGCCTCCTTTTGGACCTAGCCCCCTGTTCCCAAGAGGACAATTTCCAAATCTAGCCATCAGATTCCTGATATATTTGTGCAGTGATTTTTCTAATTTTTTTTCTAATTTTTTTAAAAAATAAACATTTAACTAATTTTCTAATGGCTACACAAGGAAGGGCTTGAGCTGGAAAATAAAAAAGGATGCTGCTATTGGATTTTCTGTCAAATGAACCAAGGGAGTTGGAACCATCAAGGAATGTGTCTTTCCAAATGCGTCTTCATTCTGCCCTTCTGCTTGAAGGAATAAAAGACTGACCAGATACTGTGGAAGATCTTCAAGGTGAAAAGATGCTGCTTTTATTTATTTGTTTAAATTTATTGGCTCCCCAACTCCAGTGTTGGACCAATCAGATTCACAGGGTCTGAACCTTGGGCAACTGAGTATCTTAGAGGAGATAAATGGGAGCAAGAAAATTCAAGATGATGACTGTTGGCACTGTCACTTATGACTAAATTCAAATTTTAAATTAATTAAACTGGCAGAGCTAGTACTCTTTGATGTAGAACACTCCAAGCATCTTACACAAAAGGAATGCCCATTTGTGGGAAACAAATTCCTTCCACAACTATACAGTTCTAGAACAGCAGTCATATGGCTCTAAATTCTGCTGTCCATGGGAAGAGCAGGCCACCATACATCCTCCAAGCTCTCCTAACGTAGGAAGGAAAAGCTACTGAATGCAAAGTTTCTTCAGCCTCACTCCAAGGAGCATTTGATAAATGATGATGCTTACAATTGCAGTGAAAAGATAAGGAGAGAAGTGGGAACTGCATCTAGGAAACAAGTCTTCAGCTCTGTAAAATTCCTGTGTGGGTATCTATGTGGTACAATGGGGACTACAACCAATAATAATCTTTCAAATTAAAAACTAAAGTTATAAAAAAGCAGAAAAGAGCCACTGAAAATAAGCAATAAAGGATTGAATAGGATATTGAGCTTTATAATAAAACCACAATACAATTTTAATGTTTTTTTTTAATTTATAGATCAAATGGCAGGGAGGGGGGTTAATGGGGGAAAAGAATTCTACAAGGTTCCACAATTAAAATATAACAGGGTGACCATTAATCAGACTAATTATCAAAATGGTAAGTCACTACAGAGAAAACTAAGAGGGAAGCAAGCTACTTCTTTTTAAAGGGGTTATGGTGGCTTTGAAAGGAATAAAGCTAGAGGAGGTAAGAAACGCTAGCAGAAAACAGCCTACTAAATGCAGTTAGAATTAAGGTGAGGACGAAGCATCGTCTGTTAGAAGCCTGGCTGAAGCATTTTTGTGAAGGGTGAAAAAATACAATAAGAGAGGTAGAAAATTTTTATTCAGCACAGCACATCTCTGATTCTGCATGCAAAATAATGTACAATTATTATTTCCATACATCTTACAAAAGTAATCTGGCTTTACATGTTAATTATTTTTAGTCACATAGAATGTTATTAATACAAGAAACTGGCAATTACTTTCACTATCCTACAATCTCATGTTCATTTCAACCAAATTTTAAAGGCACTCAAATATGAGGAAGTTTTGCCAGCCCTACATTATTATGCCAACACATAGTCTACTTCTGACTAGGGAAACTTTTTAAATGTTAAAAATTTCATTCTGGCAGAGCTTTGTTTTTGCTGCAACATCTTGCTCTCTCTCTACCTCTTCCTTTCCCAAATCAAAACACTGCTAAAGAGAACCACTGTGAGCAACAAAGTAAGAGATACTATGCAATTTTGCATTTTTTCCTAGTCATGAAATTTATAATTTTCTGAACAAAGGAGATTTATATGCCAGAAGAAATTGAAAATAATTATTTCAAACTCTGAGCTACTATTAGCAGAGACTGTTAGTCTTTCTTATTGGGGGAATTAGCATCACTGGAATGGTATGCATACAGGTTTATTTTATGTAATCAATTAATATAGCCACCCTACTTGGCACACAACTCAGGGCAGCCTATATCACCAATAAAGAGTAAGTTAAGTTAAAAATCTCCTCATCAAATGCACTTTGCAATAGAAAGCTTCATTGAAGAGGGAATGCAGAAGAAAGTTATCTGGGACCAAAATGTTGGGCGGGGGTGTGCGGTCTGTGGAAGCTGATTACTGATAAAAGCATTCTCATGAACAGTAATGTTTGTGCTGATAGTTATTAAAGCTGTATTTCAAAGAATGTTCAAATTAATTTGTAATATTCCAATCTGCATGGATTATTGAAATCCAATTTTTTTCATCAGGCAGCTTCCACTGTCAAGAAAGTCCTCACCATAAGATGAAGGGAGTTAAAAATTCTAGAATGTGAGCAGGCCTGGGCCAGAGCTTGATAAAAGGTATTAAAATAAGAGAAACCACATTTCTCTACATTTATGGGGCCCTGGCCAATATAGGCAGCAAACTGGCCATGAAAAATGAGAGTGACCCACACTGTACAACAATTCTCTACTGATGACAGTATCCTGGACCCTGAGAGGCACATGCCACAAGCAACCAAGTCATTTTCTCCTGATGCTCGTCTAGCATCAGTGCACTTGCTCCTGCTGGTTGTGAGGCAAGGAAGAAGGTGCTTCCAGCAATGGGGCAGGTTGCAACTTCCCAGGTAGAGCTGCTGGCTCCTCTTCCACTGACTGACTGCCATAAGCACTGTCTTCCTTCAGCTCTGAGACAGAGAGAAAAGGTAATCACTATCTTTTACTGTTCCCGTTCACTTGTAGCTTTGCTCATACTCTGCATTGTTACCTGCACTTTGTAGCTTGTCAAAAGTCTCTGGTCTCTGTAGTAACCTCACGCCCTCTGTCAGTCCCATACAGTCAAGTGCTTCCAACAGACCTTCAAGACTACCACCAGCAATCTGAGGAAAATCAGAAATTAAAGGGGAACTCAAGGAATGGGATGACAGTGGGAACATGTCAGGGAGGATTACTGACCTCATAGCTGAGTAGGAGTCTTCTGCTGGGGGAAACTGTGTCTTTGTACGTCTCCACTAAGCTGCAGAGACCTAATTTCTTGGCCAATTCTGCCCAATTTGCCCCTTGGCAGCCCTGGTTCAAGAGCTTCTCTAGACTCTGAAGAACATCATTACTCAGAAATAGGATGCTTCCTGATACAAAGAGAGATTGGAGGTGGAGAATGAGAAGTACTTCCTATTTGAAAAAATCAGAAACACTGCTAGTTGCAATTTCCCATTTCTATGCAAGAGGATATATCCAAAATAACACTGTGCCCTCTCTATAGCCAGAAGCAAGTAGATACCCAAAATGATTTGGCACATATCAAGTCATGCAAGCTGATTAGTTTGTAGTGGGATTCTGCCAGATTTACCCACCTTGCCTAGACACAGAAGAGGTACCAGCCTGCTTCCTTCCAACACCTTGTTTTGAAGCTTGTAGTAGTACCTCTCTTACCTACAAAGAAAGAAAGTGGATCTTAAATATTCCTACTGGTTACCCTTTAGCAAGATAAGGCCTGCTAAAAGGAGGCTATCTTGTATGGGGAAACTGCCATAGTACATGGGTCCATCTCACCATAAATGTGATGTAAAAAGCACATGGAGAGCAATCTGATGTTCTTAATAGATATGAGTGGTAACTGAATTGCTTCACTGCTCCAACACACCGGCTGAATCCCCTCACCCCTCCAGCCATTACCTACCTTCTGGCTACAAGTCAAATCAAATGCGGTATGTCCCCGGCCCTGATATGTTTCATGTGCATTGGACTGCTCGTTCTCCAATTCAGCAATACAATCCAGGCCTTGCTCAGTCAGTTCATCACAAGTCTCTCCCAGTTCTGTGACCCTTTCCTCTTCCTCCAGCTCAACATCACTGCTTGGTTGGGATGAGGGGGCTAAGACAGGCTCATCATTTTCACATAGAACATCTGCTCCTGGGAAAAGAAATAGAGCAGTCAGAATATTGCTAAAATGGAGCAAAAATTAAGATTAACTTAACATGCTTTTTAGCAAAACTACAGAAGAAAGCTCTAATTATGACAAACTTCAGCTTTGGGGATTACCAGTCAAAAAGCCAATACTGCCAACACTGCAAAAACCAAACCACTCATAATGTCTAGAATATATTCTCAATTCCATCTTCATTTAAAAAAAAAATCATTGTCCATTTTTTTTCTATACAACATATCCCATCAAGGGTTATGCAGAACAAATTTATTGAAGCATCACGTATAGACTCATTAAGCTCCCAGAGTCGCTAGGAGTCAGGATGCATATAAATTTAATAAATTATTTTTAGTATTATAATCAGTTGAGTCTGCAAGGTACATCTGAAATTGAATGCACAGCAGGATAGGTCTACATGAAGCCATTCAGCCTGTTTCAAGGGAAATCTAAAAAAGGACCAAAGCGGTGAGTCTAAAGTGTAATTCTATACTAGACTCAAAAATTATAAAAAAAACAAATTATGCTGGACTGGAAAGAAAGAACAGGACAGGAAAGAAAAAAGACAAACCTTCACAGCTCCGATCTACTTGGCAAAAATGGGAAGGGGAGAAACAAATCCTAGCATGCAAGAGAATAATATATAGATCCAAAAACCTATAATTCAGGGACTGCACACAATATCCCCTCTTAAGGCAGGATCCCCCACCCCCCCAAATTCAGACAGTATTCACCTAATCCATCTCAGACGGAGGCAATACAGCTGCAGGGTCAGAGCACCTGTTAGATGGGAAATGCATCCCTCTAGCTGACATAAACTGGACACACTTGACAAAAATCTTCAGCCATAATTACTTCCTCTTAATCGCATGGTAATATATCCTAAACCAGAGGTAGACACTCTGACTCCCCCTAAATGTTCTGAACTATAGCAGCCAAAACTATCCAGAGAGCACCATTACCCTGTAATTAGTCCAAATATATATGGTATTTCAACACATATTTTGTGACGTACATTTAATAGGTATCTATTAAATAAACTATAAAGTGGGTGTGAGGGGAGAGGAGATTCATGCAGTTAGGTGGGAACCAATGGAAAGTTTTAAAACTAGAACACTCATTAACACAACAAAACAAAAAAAATTGAAGATGTGTGCCCCTCCCTTTCTCTCCAAACAAATCCACTATTTCTCAGAGGAAGCTAAATTACTCAGGATGTATTCAAGAAATGCATTACCTGCACTGATTAGCATCTTTGTAAGAATTGGAGAACCCAATCCTGCTGCCAAGTGAAGGGGTGTATTCCCAGCAGATGTCTGAGCATTCACATCAGCCCCCAGCTTGTAAAACAAAAGATACAGAGTGAATGGGAGATAAAAGCCAACCTTTCCCATCTGTGCAAAAGGATTTTAAATCCCAAGAGTCTACAAGTGTCAAAGTAGATGCAACATATAGGACCTTGAAAACTCATGTCTTGTACATATAAGAAAATTTCTGCTTTCACAGTGTCTACCATAATCTTTCCCAATAGGATTTCAGCTCTCACCACCTCCAGCCAGCAACGATGACAGACAATAATCCAACATAACCAGAGAGTAGCAGACTGGAAAAGGTTGTGCTAATAGTTAACAGCCTGTCTCACAAATGCCAGTTTATTTCCTTTACGTCATTTTAATATCTGCAATACTGAATGAAACCAAAATAATCATTCCTAAAAGCTTAATAAGTATACTTCTGTAATAAATACAAATGGTGCAATCAAATGGAAACCTACTGAAAGGGCAAATAAGTCTAACATGCATAATTAAAACTACATAAATTACAAAATTTTGTTCTACACTTGTTTCCATCCTCAGTAGCTGAGCAATCTTCAGCAAACAGCAAGCCTGTCAAATTGGTAAAACAATCTTAGGTCAGAACTGATGAAAAGCATTGTCTTAGGAATGAGGATGGAGTCAGGGTGGCAAAGTGGAAACACCTTTCTATTAATCCTTCCTGGTATTTAAAAAAATATTTATTAGTTATTTTGCTTTATTTCACTGGATCTGAAATATATATAAAAGTAAATAGTTTTACACTTTACTGCATAAGAAAATACAATGGGAAGAAGGAAATCTGCAGATTTCAGATAGTTTCATATAGTTAGCTTTTATCTGCTGATGTCAGCTCTACGAGATAGTCTAGATCAAGAAACAGACACCATGTAGGCCTACTACTAATGTTATTAGAATTACTATAGTAACAGAATCTTCCAAGACTGAATATGCTTCCCTTCTTCCCACCTTTATCTTCATGTGAATTAGGGGGGCACCTGGTTTTCATAAATCTCTATCTTGGTATGGGCTTAAGCCATGTTTATGTGATCTTTGCCTTGGTTGATCCCTCTCTCCATCAAGACCATCCTCTATACTATCTGCAGCTGGCTGTGTATTTTATCTACACAGATAAAATATAGTTTTACACTTTACTGCATAAGAAAATACAATGGGAAGAAGAAAAAAACAACAAAGTGAACTCTGGTGTGCAGATATTAACCTGTCCAAGTAACAAAAAATCAACTTCAGAAGAGAAATGTTGATGATGTAAGTAATAATCCCAATATTAACAGTTAAAAGAAACTTTTTTTGAATATTTGGGCACTTGTTAGACAAATACAATGTGCTGGAGTGGGATATGCAAAGTGAGAGTAGCAGCAAAATTCTCCACCTCCTGCTATGAGGAAATAAAGAGTCCCAGGGCTCTCCAGATGCAATAGTTCCTTCCCTTGAGGCAGCTGCACTCAGCACAAAAGGCTGCCAGAAGAAACCCTTAAAAATGACAGCATTACTTTAGTCTAGTTTTAGGACTTTGGTGGGGAACAGATCACATTTTAGTCATATTTATGCAGAAATACTGAAAATTCACAAACTTTTAAGTACTATTTTAAGTTGCCTTGCTTTCCATCCCCTTAAGCTAGTCCATAAGTATATCAATCAGTGGATTGCTGTATGCCAATGATGTAGCAAATTTTGTCCTTAACCCCTGTTGGCCTTAAAAGAGCTTTGCATTCACTGCTTTCTTAGTGCAAAGAAGAAATTAATAATAAATGTTGCCAAAACCAAGATACTCACCTTCTCTAAAACATTCAAACCAATGAATCTGGCAGTTATGCAGACACACCAATTGAGTAGGCTAAAACTTTAAAATATTTAGGAATGGCTTTCCAAGCTTCTGAAAGCCAAAATGCTGACCTGATTTTATTATTTATACTGTTATTTTTATCACTATGCCTTTGAATCAGGCTGGACTAGTCCCTCCAGTTTTTTTTGAAAGTGGTTTGCAAATGCCTTCTTCCTAGGGCTGAGAGTGATTGGTCCAAAATCCCAGGTGGGAACTATAGAACTCAGTCTCCCACTTTCAAGCCTAGTGCCTTTAAACCACTACAGGTAGTCCTTGCTTAACAACCCTAACCCAGCAGCACAGCATGAAGCTGCAGCCGCCATAGCCACCACAGCCTAGCAGCATGATGTGAAGGGCCAGGCTGGGGAAGCACGAAGCCTCAGCCGCCCTAGCCCAGCAGCATGGCATGAAGCCCGAGCCACCCTAACCCAGCACAGCACAGCGGCATGAAGCCCCAGCTGCAGCCATCCTCACTGCCCTGACTTCAAGGCTCCTGCTGCCCTGCACTCCACCTCCCCAGCTGATCTTCACCATCTTCTTGCTCCCTCTGCTGACAAGGTGTGCCCAGCCTGGCCCTTTGCGAGGCAGTTGCTGGCCACACAAGGCCTTCTTCCTCACAAGGAAACTGCCACGCACAATCTCAGGAACAAGGCCTCACACTGCCAGCAGCTGCCTCATGAAGGGCCAGGCTGAGGACACTTCATCAGCAGTGAGTGCAAGAAGACAGCAAAGGTTAGCTGAAGGTGGCAGAGCCAGCAAAGCACAGGGCAACGAAAAGAGCAGAGGTGAGAGGAGAAGTAGATGCGGGGGGGGGGGAGTTGAAGCGCCCCTGCAGTCGTAAGTGTGGGCAGGCTGCCAATCAAGTAATCTTGATTACTTGACCGCAGGGGCACTGCAAGGGCCATAACTTTGGGGACCAGGCGTAATTACCATTCGTTCACTGCCCTGTAACTTCGAACAATTGCTGAACGAATTGTCATTAAGCGAGGACTATCTGTATATCAAACTGGCTATATATCAAAATGCACAGAAATCAGCCTGTTATCCAAGCTTAGCATTTTGCTCAAAGTGCATAGTTTATACCTCCTGCAATTATTTGCAGCTAAAGCCCAAACTGTACAGAGCTCAACTAGGACTTTATAATAACATGGCTATTCTAGAGAGAGTGCAAACCAAGTATCTAAGAAATGTTTTCCAGGTTACCGATGATGTTCCAAACTTGATCCACTGGGAGTATCCTTATGAAAAAAACTTTAGACACAGAGGGTCAGTTGGAATCTGCTGATCACTCCCAGATGTATTTATAAACTATTTTCTGATTTCAAACCAGCCCCTTATCTATACAGTATCAACTTTCAACCCTTAAATTTAGAAGAGCTCTAACTCCAGCCAATTTTAATGCACTCTCCATAGCAGGTTTGGAGGGGGGATGTAAGAACATTCCCTTTCCAACACAGTGCTGCCTTATGGCATGGATGCCATAGAAACTATGATCTATATTCTTCTTTATTGACAATTCTACAGGGTAGATACTTAAAGATATAAAGTCCTAGTTGAGCTCTGTACAGTTTGGGCTTTAGCTGCAAATAACTGCAGGAAGTATAAACTATGCACTTTGACTAAAATGCTAAGCTTGGGTAACTGAGGCTGATTTCTGTGCATTTTGATATATAGCCAGTTTGATACACAGGTAGTCCTCGCTTAATGACAATTCGTTCAGCAATCGTTCGAAGTTACAGGGCAATGAACAAATGGTAGTTACACCTGGTCCCCAAAGTTATGGCCTTTGCAGTGCCCCCATGGTCACATTAGTAATTCCAAACTCATCTTCACTTGATCACCACTCTTTTATCCAAATTTCCAGGGCACTCTGATAGGTTTTATTTACACTACTTACTAGACAACAAAGATAGCCTTCCCTAAATGTAGCAAAATTCTGCTAGATCATGTGTTAACTCTGCCCACAGATGGATAGTAATAGTTGGTGATGTAGTTTAGGTGCTTACTTGATTATTTCATGGTTCATGACCACTTTAAAGTAATTCATGCATTCATAGCCATTGAGCTAAAGACTGACAAAGACCACGTCCATAAATTTGCATTCTATTGATTTATTTCAGCTCTTTAACCTGTTAGTTTTATTGCTATTACTTCTTATATACACTATATTATACTGGGAGCTTATATTATAGTTCCTATATTTTCAATATTAGTATTAAATTTTGACTTACAGATTTTAGTGATAACTTGCGTTAGCAAGTTTTATTTTAGCTATTATTCCATAGTTAATAATCTTACAATTAAAATTGTAAGTTATAAGATCTTGTAACTTGTGTTAGCATGTTTTATTTTTTGCTATTATTCCATAGTTTTTATATATTAACATTTATAGCACATACTTTTTATTGCACTGTATTACAGTGTAGCTTCCATTATATTAACATTTTAATATAACTGTAATTTTATACTTTGTGTTAATAATTCTAAATTTTACTTATTTTTCCACATGTAGGCTTCCACAATAACATGTTTGTAATTTGTCACTGAACGTTATCTTATGCTGGTCAATGGCTGAAAAATTATTACTGATATACGCTAGGAAGAAAAATAAACAAAATCTGGAAGTAAAAGAGAGGCATCCCTTGGATACATTTCAAAAAGATTTTAATTTTCATGGCTATATTAACTTCCTAACCTGTGTAGCAGACTTTCCCATTAAAACTGGAAGGAATATAAAGATCAAAATAAGCTTCTGCTCCAGGCTCCTCTCTCCATTGATTGGCTTCATGAGGATAATTTGCCCTGTTAATGATTTCAGAGGTCTCATCACACTTATACTAAGACTCTTCTATTCTCTTCTAAAGGGCAGACTACAAAACATAAAGGTGGAATTGCTTGGAAGTTTAATGGGGAGGTCTGTAACAAAACATGAAGAATTAGGAGAGAAGTAGTCTTCTTATCTATTCTTCCAGGCCACGGAAGAAGATTGGGAAGCAAAAGAAAAATATTGCATGTTATAACTGGCTGCACAGATGGTATCAACAGGCAACCTCCCTAAAGTAAACATTTCAGGTAAAGACTCGTATACCATTGAAGGAAAGTAAAAATTAAATAGGTCTATTACATTTCTATAATAGCTCCTTTTATTTCTATGATTCTATAAAATGCTGCAACTGCACAAGGAAAACACTACTGGGAAGTTTTGCATACTTTTTGAAAACTCTACAGCTATGGCTGCAGCAGTGCAGTTATGTCTTTACTTGATAATTATACTTTTGAGCAAGAACTGTGGGAGGGATTCCATTTATGTGTAGCCTTTTTAATGCTAAATAAAATTAAATTTTCACCATATTTCAGTCTCACTAAAATTTTATGTCTCAATCCTGTGCATAAAATTACTTTGGAAGAACTTCCAAGAGGCAGTTTGTTTCCATTACTCAATTTTTTTCCAATAAAATTGTAATGTGAAATGTAAGTGAAGTTCATTTTGACTATAAATTATATATAAAAGTGCCTGCATTAACTTTTGTTGAAATTCACAATTCTCTATTAACTGTGACAGGTTTAATATAAATTATTTTAGGGGTGTTACTTAGCTTGTAATCCTAAGACCTCTTTTCTAGAAGTGGGCTTTATTTCTGTGTAAAATAACGAAATCACCAGCTGTCCAAATTGTCTTTGAAAATATAAGCTGGCTTGCACTGGGACTGCAAGACCCTGAATTCTTTCAACACTGACTAAACCCCATCCCCCTACTGAACCCATTTCTATAACTTTCAAAAACCTTACATTTCAAGTCACTTTTTGACATGTCAAGTGTGCCTATGGACCCAAAAAGCTTGATGACCTTTACTTTAGATATTGGCTAGTTCTTGGCCTTCTTCTAAATTTCTTTCTCTCAGCCTCATGACTACTGTAACATTTCTCTTTCCACTTTCTTTTTTATCCTAACTATTGGACCATTCTCTCAAATTTGTATTGTCTCTCTCTTGGGAAGTTATGAGTTTAGGCTTGTATTCCCCCTTGTTGGCTTGTGTTATTCTTTCCATAAAAACTAAGATGGCATCACTGCTCCTGTTCCTCTTTCTGACCCACAAGCTCTGAGGAAGCACTGTGTGGAGGCTGAACTTGGCAGACAGAACTATGCCCAAGATACGCTTGTGAACTATGTCTAAACCTTATCAATCATAGGGCATTCGCCCTGCAAATCGTAAATCACTGTCATCAATGTGTAGTGGGACATTGAGAAGGAAGGCCAGCCCAAAAGACTTTATCTAAGACTCTAGAAAGCTGCTGGTCAAAAGATAATACTTGGCCAAGTTGAGCAAGCTCTCTTAAATCAATATAAAGAACTTAATATATATGATCAACAAGATCAAGTTCCTTTATCTGTACAATACGGGGACTAAACTCACATACAAGCCTTTATTTATTTCCTTCTTCTCAAGACTAAACTGTAAATGTTCAAGAGGGAACATAAAGAGTCAAGAAACCCTGTGTAAACTGTTAGTGCATTCTCTCCTTTCCCAGGATTACAAAATAGCAACTACCTTGATCTCTACCTTGTTCCTGGATGAAGGATCACTTGTTTATAGTGATCTTCCAGTACAGGTTGTCCTCACTTAACGACCATTTGTTTAACGACAGTTCGAAGTTATGACAGCCTCAGAAAAAGCTTTTTACTACCTGTACTCACACTTATGACCGTCACAGTCAAATCACTCCCGCAGCCACATTATCATGATTTGCTACCTTTTTTACAACGGTCCTAAAGTGAATCACTGCAGTCATTAAGTGAATCGTGGTCATTAAGCAAATCACCTGTCATTAAGAAAATCACATGGTTAAGCAAATTCCAGCAAAAATGTCCACTGGGGAAACTGGATTCACTCAATGACCATGTGAGTCACTTAACCACAGTGATTTGCTTTATGACCATAGTGATTTACGACCAGATTGGGTCTGGTCATGTGGCAATTTGCTTAACAACCACCCCACTTAAATGAATTTTCCAATCCCTATCGTGGTCGTTAAGTGAGGACTACCTGTACTATAACAGAACAGTTATCTATTGCAGAATAGAATGCTCTCACGCCCCATCAATAGCCTCATCCCCACTCACCTTCTTCATCAAACATATAGCCATGTTAATGTTATCCATTTCAACAGCTAGATGTAAAGGTGTCCGTCCACTCTGCCGTTCTGCTGCATTCACATTCGCTCCTTTCTCAACTAGCAACTCAAGACAGGCTGGTTTTGTGCACTTCACAGCAAGATGCACAGGGAAAAGGCCTGAAGCAACAGTAGTAATTGTAATTGTACAATGAGACTACAGCTCTTGCAGCAGGACTGGGAGGCTCATCCTGCAAGCCCAAACCAGGGCTGAAGCACCAATTATGATAGAGGATTGAATAATATTCTCACCTCCTCCTCCTCCTCATTTCTGCCTCTCACAGCCACCTCTCCTTCAAACCTAATTTGATTCCAATGGCCCTGTGACAAGAGACCCAGGTTTCTTACAATTCCCATATTACTCACCAAAATAGTTAGGTATCTCAAGAAGAGAGAGAGTCTGGGAACCCAAGTGGCAGAGGAGAGTCTTCAACATCTCTTCGTCATCCAAATGTATAGCCAAATGCACAACTGAGTTGCCATAGCGATCCAGCAAAGTTGGGTCTGCTCCAGCCTGAAGTAAGAAACCAGCCACCCTGGGCTGATGAGTGATCACAGCCAGGTGTAATGGTGTCTAAGAAAAGAGGGGACAGGATTAAGTTCCATCAAAAGAACAGAGCAGAATTCTACTTATATTTGCTCAACTACAAATACACCTGTATGCACAACCCAGGAATCAAATTACACAGAGAGCTGTACTTATGTTCAAGTGAATGCCAGTACATCTCCCTATCAGATCTACCCCAGAATGCACGCCATGTACATACACCCCTCTCTCACTACTGTGAGGGAGTAAAGTTGGGGTTGTTGTCTGTGCTTGGGAAAAGTAGCTGCAGCCAGGCAGAAATGCTTCTCACCCCATTTCCCTAACTCAAACATTACTGACAAGCATCCAAGCCAGCGTTCCAGCTGCCTGTGATAATTGAGCCACACCCTGGCATTTTCAAGGACGTGCCAACATCCAGGAGCAGCCTGACCCCAAACCCAGGCTCTTAGCTTAGAAAAGCAAATGCCAAGACAGAGTGGAGAGGAGTGAGTATGTAGGAGAAAAGGAGACAAGAAAATAGCAAGCATGCGAAGAAGTGGGAGGTGATGTCTGGAGACTGACAGTTATTACAGCCAGACAAGAGGACTATCAGTCAACTGCCAGGATGAGTATGGAAAACATATCTTGGTTGGTTTCCTGCCTAGAGAGCTCAGCTAGAGTGCTCAAAAGCAACACTGCTTAAAAGTAGAGTTTGGACTGGAGCTGGACAGCAACTAGATAAGGAACAACCACATTGAGGCAGCACCTCATCCCAACTAGTGCAAGAGCTTTTGGGAAAAGGCAAAGATTGTATGCTACTTTATAGACTTTGAGACTCTTGTTTGAACTGAGTATTAAAAACTGAGTATAAAGGACTAAGTATTAAAGACATATTTACATGGCAATAGCAACTTGCGAGTCCTAGATGGGTGAGTGGTCCCAAAGCAATAGCCTGTTGTTGGGGAAGGTGCGTGCTGCAATAAAGCACTGGATAAAGATTTGCTACACTGTGGTGTGTCCAATCCTTGGAAAGCAAAGAACCCCCATAACCACAAATGGGCTACCATTGAATTTGAGACACTACCTATTATACCTGCTGCAGGTGATTGGTGATGTTGATGATCTGTTGATTAGGAATGCTTACAGCCACTTGGACCAGCTGCACAATCACAGCTGTCTGTTCATGAATAATAGCTAAATGCAAAGGCCTGTGGGGGGGAAAAACATGGATTTAAAAACAAGGAGATGTAGCTCCTAATTGTGATAGCAATGCTAGTCAACAAACAGAAGTGAGAATGTGTGAGCCCTAAATCCTGCATCTTCCAACTTGTCAAAAAACTGTGGCTGGCATCTTCAGAGGTAAAAGTGGTCTGCTCTGTGGCATACTTCATGGCAGCTTCCAGGCAATGGAGCAGAAACTAACTGAACTCGTGTTTGTAACAGAACTAATCTCTAACTGGACCAAGCTATCAGAATTCTGGAAAGCCAGTTTCTGGTTGATTTTTCATCTAGGTGAATTTGTAAGTGGTCTGATTTAAAGAAGTTCCAAAGAAGCAAATTTTTTATTGATCTTTCTTTGAACACACTGCTGCTTATTATTTTTCAGGTGAGACTGCTGTAGATTCTGTATGGTGTTGGTTAATTAAGGGCTGTTTTATTTTGGTGTGATGTAAAGCTGGAAACCAAGCTCTATTAACCTTCAGAGACTCTTCTACAAAATGTAGTTATTAACACTCAATTAAAAGAACATGAAAGATAGTCAGCTAGAACTGCTTGAAAAATCCATGGTAGCACTGCTCCATAATGGGCACAAAATTCATTTTAAAGACACACAAATGCTAGCAATCATGTCAAATCATCATGCACAACTACATAGAAGGCTATTGAGATTTATAAACATCCCAATAATTTTCACAAGAGGGGAGAGAGTTATATACCATCCATAGAACATTTTATACCAATTTTTCCTCAGGTTATGACTTGGTGTAAATTTTATTTTTTTCCAAACGTCTTCCCATTGTTCCAATGTTATTAGTCTTTAAAATTTTGCATCCATTTTATCATGCAGTGTTTTATTTGTTCTGTCTCTGTATCATATTTCAGTAACAATTTACAGTCATGTGAAAAAGTAAGTACATCTCATGTAAAGCTTTTTTTCTTTTTTAACATATATGGACATATTAATATTTCATCATTCTATATAAAGATAAAGGTGATATAATTGAACAAAAACCATGAAAATGAACTTTGCAATCATTTATTCAACATAAAATTAACAGATATTCCATTTCCTTCTATGAAAAAAGTACTCTAATACCTGGTATGGCCCCCTTTAGCAGAAACAACCTCACATAGGTGTTTCTTATAGCTGTCTACCAGCCTCTGACATCAACTGGAATTCTTTCAGCTGTGTGATGTTTGAGGGCTTTCTTGAATGCACAGCTGTTTCAAATCATCCCACAACATCTTGATGGAATTCAGATATGGGCTTTGACTTGGCCATTCCAGAACCTCCCTTCCCTTCCCTCTTTTTTTTTTTTTTTTTTGAGCTATTCATGGTGTATTTACCGGAATGTTCAGGGTCGTTGTCATATTGCAAGGTCCACTTTTAGTTAAGCTTCAATCTTCTCGCAAATGGTGTCACATTATCCTCAAGCACCCTCTGGTACAATGAAGAATTTTTAGTGGATTTTATGATGGTGAGCTGCTCAGTCCCAGATGCAGCAAAGCAGCCCAAACCCTAACATTTCCACCACCATGATTTACATTTGGTATCAGGTTCCTCTGGTGAAATGCTGTCTATGGTTTTTGCCAAACATGTCTGTGGTCAAATAACTATCTCTCCCTTGTTTGTCCAGAGCACATTGTTCCAGAAGTCCTGGTCTTTGCCTAAATGTTTTATGAGCAAACTTTAGTCTAATTGATGTTCTTTTGTCCTGGCACACCATGTAGATCTAATTTATGCAGCTTCTTTCTGATTCATGCACTTTGACATCAGTAGTGGCGAGAGTTACCTGTAGGTCATGTGATGAAATTCTGGCGTTCTCGGATACTTCTTTCAGCATCTTGCGTCTGCTCTCAGGATGAACTTGCCGGGACAGCCTGGCCTGAGCAAGCTGGCTGTTGTTTGAAATCTTCTCCACTGTAGTTGATCTTCCAGATGTCCAGTTGTTTGGTGATCTTTTTAAATCCCTCCCCACACTCAGAGGCATCTATAACCTTCTTTCTGATGGCCTCAGAGAGCTCTTTCGATCTAGGCATGGTAATACCACACACTTCAACAATAAAGAGCAAATCAAACTAAACGTCTGAAGTTTCAGTAAAACATGTTACTCCTAGATCCTCTCTAAGGATGTTCTAATCATTTGAACTTGATCTGGTGCACCGATTCTAATTTTAGCCATTTGAGGATGTGATAAATGTAGATGTGTAGTACTTGCTTTTCCACATATGAAATGTGCAATTATGTTTATTTAAATTACACCATGGAGTACAAAATGTAAATGGTCCATGGTATCTATTATATCCTCTTCATCAATATTGTTAAAATGAATATCAAATATCTGTATGTTGAAATATGTTTAAAAAGTCAAAAATTTCAATGGGGTGTGCTTAATTTTTTCACAAGACTGTATAAATCTATCCTTTAAGTGATCTGGGTTCTGTATAAATGTGTATAAATAAGTTGTTGGACTTAGCAGTGCTTTCAAATTTTCAACGAACTTTGTCTTTTAGTATATCCTTTCAAATCCTTGTCTTCCTCTGTTTCTTTATACCATAGATATCTATAAAGTCCATTAGCTAAGTCTGCTCCTTCTATGCTTGGTATTCTGCTGTTAGGAAATTTCATCCATTTTGTTATCCATGACAGACAGCTTTCCATAAAATATAGTCTAAGACTGGGGAAAACTAGTCTACCTCTCTCTTGTGTCTTGCAAACTGAAGCTTCCAGATGCTTTTCAAGGGCAGTTCCATGTAGACTGCATTACAGTAGTCAAGATGGGAGGTGACTAGGGCATGGATGACTGTGAGCAGAGCCTGTTGGTCCAGGAAAGGGCATAACTGGCACACTATCCAGACTTTTTGTCTGTCTTATCAATAATTGTTAAGTCTGGGGTGCTTGAATTCTAAAGTCCCAGAGCACTTTAGCTTCTTTATTTTCTATTACTTTATCTGTTTTGTGGTCCCACCAGTTCTTGCTTGCATGCAAATGATATTTCTTGCAGATATTCCAATACACTATTGTTGCTACATGTAAAGGAGGTAATAATTGGCTTTATTATCATTATTATGGTTGGTCGCAGTCAGATATTTAGACTGGCATTTTTATCCACCTATCAAATCCTTCCCAAGGACCTGGGATAAGCAGATGTTGTTTGATGGGGTTAAAGGTATCACTGCAGGATATAAGCTGTTCCAGTAAAGCTGCCTTTTGCAATCGACTGATGGTGTTTTGTCAATGTCAATGGTTTTCAAGTGGTGCTCCAGATGTTTTGGGATTGCACCTAAGGCGCCTTTTGGTACTATCTTTGCCTTCTTTTGCCATAGTCGTTTTACTTCTATTTGCGGGTCTTTATATTTTGTGATTTTCTCCAGTTCTTTCTCTTCTCTTCTGCTGTCTCCAGGTATTGCAATGTCCACTATCCAGACTTTTTTGTCTTTCTTATCAACAACTGTTAAGTCTGGGGTGTTGTGTGGCAGGTGCTTGTCTGTTTGAATTCTAAAGTCCCAGAGCACTTTAGCGTCTTCATTAGTTACTTTGTTTTGTGGTCCCACCAGTTCTTGCTTGCAGGCAAATAGTATTTCTTGCAGATATTCCAATGCACCATTGTTGCTACTTCGTCATGCTGTTGTTTGTAGTCAGTCTGTGCAATATTCCTGTAGCAGCTAACTAGGTGGTCTACTGTTTCTTCCGCTTCTTTGCAGAGGCGGCATTTGCTATCTGTTGCTGTCTTCTCAATTCTGACTTTTTGTGCACTTGTTCTTAAGGTTTGGTCTTGTGCAGCCAGAATTAGTCCCTCTGTCTCTTTCTTCAACTTTCCTGCTCTTAGCCATTGCCAGGTCTTGTTGTTATCTGCTTTGCCTGCTAGTTTTGTTGTGTACTGGCCATGCAATACTTTGCCTTGCCATATCTCTCTTCTGTTCTTCATTTGGTCTTTCTTGTAGGCCAGTTTGGTTTCTTTAGTGTTCAGTAAGCCTTCATGGTATACTAGTTTCAGTGCATCTTCCTCGCTGTCCTTCAGATATTCTTCCAATGCCCTTTTTTCTTCTTCAACTGTTGTTGTTGTTATCCCACCTTTATTTATGTATTTATCTCTCTCTCTCACACACACACACGTTTAGTTCTTGAGGGGTTAAATGTTTGTTACTATTACGTTTATATTTTGTTTTGTTTTGTTTTTTCATTAGTTTTGTATTCAGAAAGGGAGCCAAAACCTTTTATGACTTTCATCAACTGTCATATAGAGCTTTCTGGTTGTTAGCACTACGTTGTCTGCATAACATTTCATCTTGTAATCCTCTCTTTGAATTTTGATCCCAATTATCTACTTATCTTTTAGATCCTTTTAGCCAAAACTTCAGGGCAATTAGAAATAATAAAGAGGAAGGAGGACACCCTTGCCTTGTGCCTTTGCTAACTGAAAAGCTTGTAGAGAATGTTCCATTTGTTGTAATCTTTGCTGTTGATATATGCTCTCCACCCAGGTTTTAAATTCTTCTGCAGGATTCATTTTATTTAAGACTTCTAGTAAAAAGGTCAATTCCAAATTGTCAAAGGAATCTAGGAATATCACTGCTGCCTTCTTTTTCTTAATACTGATGAGTTTATGATAAATCTGCTGTTATCTTTCATCTTCCTTTTTGGAATATAATCTGTCCGATCTGTGTATATAATTTCAGAAATGCACTTCCTCATGCGTTCAGCTAATATAGTAGTAAATACCTTATAATCAACGTTCAGAAAAGAAATTGGTCTATATGATTGAGGTTTCTTCAGATCATTCTCTTCTTTGCGTATTAACATTATACATGCCTCTTCCCATGCCTCTGGTATTGTTTTTGTTGGTTTAATTTTATCCATCATCTTTAATAGTGGTTCCACCAGTTCCTTGTCTAGCTTTTTCTAATATATAGGGCTGCCAGCCTACCTGGGTCTGATGCCTTATTACTTTTGATTTTTTTTTTATTGCTTCTTTATTGTTATAGATTTGCTTAATATTGTCTATCATCTTCAATAAATTCTCTAGGTATTTGATTTAAATTTTCAAATTTCCTTCAATTTTATGCCTGTGATATAGTTCCTTTAAGAAACCATGAGTTCTTCTATTATTTCCTATCTTGTATATAGCAAATTGTTCCCTTTTCCTATCACTGTTATCCTTTCTTTCTCTTTTCTAATTTGGTATGACAGAAATTTCCCTGGTTTGTTTGGGTTTTCAAAATTATTTTAACATATTTTATCTTCTTATGAAGTTCTACCATTTCCACAATTGTTGTTTAACTTTATTTAGCCATCTCAGTTCTTATGATCCTGGATTGGTTTTATGAATCAGTTCTAATTTCTTTATTTTTAATTGTGATTTCCATCTATATTTTTCTTTTCTGGTTTGCTGCAAGCTTCATTAGGATTCCTCTCGTATAAGCTTTATTTGCCTTCCATATGTTTTTTTTCTGACATACCTGGACTCATGTTTATTTTTAAAAAGCATTTTAGTTGTTTTTCTTGCTGCTTTTTATTTAATAAAAAATACACACACACACACACACACACTCCCCACTACTATATTGGAGAGGCCATAGTTACACCAACTTAAGCATGATATCACATATTTCAGAACAAAGAAAAAATATCTTGCTAGGTGGGGTTGTAGAATTCCGTTCTCCCAGGGCTTGTTGAAACCAGGGACTAAAGAATTATTTTCCATGTAGGGCTTTCTAGCTAAGTTACAGCCTTGTCTTTAGCACCAAGCTGACAGAAATTTGGCACTGAAAAGCTTATCCCCATAATGAGGAAAAGACTAGAACAGTGCCAAGAAATCTGAAGACTAATTCTCTTCAAATGATCTCAGACCAGGAGCCCTGATCTTTCCGAAGTATACTTACGTATCTCCATTCTCATCCTGAGAAGCAGCTAGGTGTCTCTGAACAGCCAATAACATACGTGGGTCAGCAGTAACTGCATAATCCAGAAGAGCCTGGGCACTGCGCCGAGCTAGCATTAGCATCCATGAACTGCATTCCTGAGCTAAGTAAAATGGGGAAAGGCAAAATATCAACGCAAGCAATGCAAGCACAAAATTGTTGTTCTTACAATTCATCTCCATTCATCACTCTATTTTATTTTTTTTTAATTTATACATCACACTTATATAGCCACCCATCTTATGCAAAGCAACTCTGGGTGGTATAGGACAATTAAAATAAAATAACAATGAATAAAAACAGGCATTATAAAAAGATAAAAAATTATTATTAGAATAAAAACATTATCACAGATTTTAAAAAATTCTTCAGTACATCTTCACCTTCTTATGCCGTGTCTTAAAAAGAGAAGGATGTTCAATTTAGTCTAGTAGAACAAATGTTTTGTATGCTGATAGCATGTAAGGGGAAAGATTTCAGACAGCCCTGCCATACAAAGCAGGTAATGCTGGGTGAAATTTGTCTTGACCTAAGGCCACTTCCAAATGCCTGATCCTAGATAATAAGTTTGGTGAGGCAGCAGCATGCTTGCAGACTCAAGCAGTTCAGTTATCTGCAGTTGGGCTGCTGTTGTCAACCCAACAGCAAGGGCTGTTCCATTACTTTCCACTAACTTGCAGTTGATACAGAAGAGGAAGGTAGAAAGCTAGGAAAGAATTAACACTTTGGAGTCCTTGGGGTTCTCTGAACTTGGTTGTTTTCTTGCAAACATTTCATTACCCGGCTAGGTAACATCTTCAGAGCAAGAAAACCACCAAGCTCAGAGAGCCCCAAGGACTCCACAGTTCAACCCTGAGCTACACATATTCACTTCTATTGGTAATTAACACTTTGGCAGGCATGAAAAGGAATTACTATAGATCTCTATATGTTTTACATCTCTATATACCCATTTATTGTTTGGAAATAAAAGTGAGAATTCCAGGGAGTTCCTGTATACTTTGACGAAGTACCAGCCTCTGAGGGAAAAACAAAAGGTGTTGTTTTGATACCCAAAAAAGTCTGATTTTTGCAGAAATAAAAGACTAACATATTTCTGAATGTAAATCACAAATATTTTGAATCAGGTAAGAGAAAAACAAAGCTTCCAAGTAGACCACTCCCCTCCTCTGGTCTATGGGCAGATCCTCTAGTACTTGAACATCCCTTTTCAAAAAATGAGTTATCAATAAACAGTAACTGAATTCACACATATTGTGGTAGACTAGGTTTTTTTACCATGGTTTATACTATAAATCTCAATTAGCTGAGTTAATGAAACACACTAAGCCAGAAGCCCTGGTTTAAAAACTCATAATAACTGAGCTCACATATGTTAAGCCAAAACTATTTGATAACTTAAAATTAAATATAAGCCAAGTCAGTATTGTTCAAAAAGATAAGGACAGCCTTTTGAAAGTGGGTAACACCTTCAACAGCACTTTCTAATATTGTACTTTTTTCTCACCACAGAGTATCAATTGTCAATACAGATCAAATGCGCTCATACTGAAGCTGGTCTGTGAACTATATCTATTTCAGAAACTCAGAATACAAAAACTATTTTGAAATTCTGAAGGCTTGGTTTATTTGTACATCATTCTGAAATTCTGTGACATTTGCTGCTTATATGAAAGTTTAACTAAAAATCCACAGGGTATTAAAGGAATCAATTTGTAATCATACTTAATTCCTGTAACTAAGGAGAGTTACGGATATGACTATGGAGTAGAGAAAGACCATTTAATACCATACAGTAAATTATGTACACATGGAAATCTCAACAACGTAAGCTGACTTCAGGATGCTTCTTGCACTCAGAAAAAAATAGCAACTCCCCAGCCCTACCATGCCGCAGCAGTTCAACATAATCACTGCCATCTTCTGAGGGATGATGCTCACTGTCTTCCAGCCTAGCAGTTCTGGGCATCTGGATGCCTCTTCCACCTTGGTAGCTGCCCACAGGATGGGATCCAGATAGGTAGATGCTGTTGTTATACGGACTGTACCCTGAAGAATGCCAGGGACTCCCAGCTAGAAGAGCAGAACAAAAACAAAAGCCATGCAATTTTAGACTCTGCATGTCTAAAAAGAGAACATTTTAGCTATTCATAATCACATGGGTTGTTGCTGCAAGTACTATGACTAAAAAGTCAACTCTTTTGCAAGCTTTGTATAATTGCAAAATGTTCACATGCTTTGTAAGGGCACTGTGGCCACAATGTATGACAATTCATAAGGGAACAGTAACCACTACTCAGCCTAAGATATTAAGCTATCATACCCTATTTACTTCAGGCTGATCATTAATCTATAAGAATTGCTTACCTTCTTGGCTACTGGAGTCCTTTGAGTGGCTATCTGAGAATCCCCAGGTATGGTAACACCCGTGAAAGCCTCTCAGGAATTTCTAGAGGTTGCAGATTTCTTGGCAGGAGCCTTGCCCCCCTTACATACCAGGTATACTAGGCATGCTAGCTCCTTTGAATTTCTATCAGTTCTTATGACTGCCACAATGAATCCAAGAAATAAACTGAGGTCACTTAATACCAGACAGAGGATTAAAAATACCGTCAGGACCAGAAATATTGGAACAAGGATAACTGTTTTGGCATTTGGCCTCTGTAAACCACCACACTGAAGTTGAAAGGAAACACGCCCAGATGGGAGCAAAGTCAGGACTTTCAGCTGTAATTCAAGGGAGTTGACCGAAGTGGGGCACTAACCATTCAGGAAGTACAGCATAAAAACAATCCTAAAAATAAATAAATTCCAAGAAGATAGAAAATTGGCAAGTACTTCCAGGGAGCATCATCAAGGGACTAACCACCCCCAGCAGTTGGGTAGAGCCCATATCACCCCATGCACACTGACAGAGCCAGGTTTTTAAATCTTTTCAGAAAGCCAGGAGGGTAGGGGCCCACCACATCTCTGGGGGGAGAATATTCCAAAGGGTGGGGGCAACGGCAGAGAATGGTCTCTTCCCGGGCCCCACCAGCTGACGTTCCCTTGCTGATGGGATCTGCAACATGCCCTCTCCACCTGACCAGGTGGGACGGGTTGATGTAATGGGGATGAGACAGTCCCTCAGGTAACCTGGACCCATGCCATGTAGGGCTTTAAAGGTGATAACCAACACCTTGAATTGGAGCCAGAAGCAAACTGGCACCCTCACACAGCAAAGGTGTCACATGTGCCACTTTTGAGGCACCTAATATTATCCACGCAGCTACATTTTGAACCAGCTGTAGTTTCCAGATACTCTTCAAGGATAGCCCCATGTAGAGCGCATTGCAATAGTCTAACTGAGAGTTGACCAGGGCATGAGTGACTGTTTGGAGAGCCTCCAGATCCAAGAAGGGGGTGCAAAGGTGGGCAAATGCCCTTCTGGCCATGACTGCCACCTGCTCTTTGAGCAGTAGTCACGAGTCCAGGAGGACCCCCAGATTACGCACTGGGTCTGTTTGGGGCAGTGCAACACCATCCAAAACCAAAGATGGTAAGTTCTCGGATACAGAGGGGCCTCCAATCCACAGCCACTCCATCTTACCAGGGTTCAGCTGAAGCCTGTTGTTCCCCATCCAGACCCCCACAGCCTCCAGGCACCACAAAAGGGTGGTCACGGCATCACTCAAGTCACCCAGGATGAAGATGTATAACTGGGTATCATCTGCATATTGATGATACCTCAGCCCATGGTGGCAGATGATCTCATCCAGCGGTTTCATGTAGATGCTAAAAAGGAGCGGAGAGAGTAACAAACCCTGTGGCATTCCACAATGGAGGGGCTGTGGGCTCTCGCTCCCAATCAACACCAATTGGGATCAACCTTGGAGGAAGGAAGAGAACCAGTGTAGAAATATACCATCCCCTCCAACTCCCTAAGTCGACCCAAAAGGATGCCACAGTTGATGGTATCGAAAGCCGCTGAGAGGTCAGGAAGAGCAAGGATGGTTGCACTACCTCCATCCCACTCCCACCAGAGATCATCCATGAGAGCGACCAATGGCAGTTCCATCCCAAATCCAGGCCTGAAACCTGACTAGGAGGGATCCAGATAATCTGTTTCCTCCAGGATACTCTGGAGTTGCAATGCCACCATCTTCCTTAAAAAGCGGGGGTGGGAGACTGGGCAAAAATTGTCCAGTATGGTGGGGTCCAGTGATGGCTTCTTGAGGAGGGGAAGCACCAGCACCTCCTCAAGGCCCTCAAGGCCACTGGAAACACTCCCTCCTGCAAGGATGAATTCACTATTGCCCGGACCCACCCACATCACCTCCCGAGTAGCCTTAACCAGCCAGGAAGGATATGGATCTAGATGGCAAGTGGTGGCATTGACCATTTGGAGTACCTTGTCCACTTCCTCGGGTTCAACAGGATCAAACTGTTCCCAGATAACAGGGCAAGTCCGTACCCTGGGCATCTCTATAGACCATGCTGCATGCTTGGTATCCAACTGGGACTGAATGTGAGCAATTTTATCCTCCAGATGCCCAGAAGCTCCTCTGGGCACTGGGTAAATGGGCCACTGGGTCCCCCTTTCCCAAAAGAGATTGGGTGATCTTAAACAAGGCCACTGGGCAGCATTCTGCAGATGTAATAAAAGCAGAGAAATGTAGACGTTTCACCACTCTTACTGCCGTAAGGTAGGCCTTAATCGCAGCTCTATTACCTGAAGGAGGGATCGGTGTTCCTATGATGACTAAGAAAGGACTGCTCTTCCAAGGACAGAGCAGAGAACAGTATTGGTTTAAAATAGAGAGCTGGGCTCAAATAGCTTCCTGGCATAATTCTAGGGCAGGGACCACTTGAAGAAGAGTTCCAAATATTACCATAGCTGTTGTTGAATTATCCTAATCCCTAAGGAGGCACTGCTGCCTGGCCTGCTCTTTACAAAGTTTAATGGTTGCTATTCTGCATTTGGAAAATTGTTAGGAAGACAGAGATCCAACCCCCTGGATGAGACTTAAAAAGCCAAAAATAAACATAGTTTCTTTGAAATACAAGTAGAAAGTACTCTCTGATAATGAAAATAATGGAGAGATCACTCCATCAGTGTTGAAGAACTGGGGCAAGGTAACCTCTGCCCCAAACAGAATCTGGACAAATGGCTACTTTATCCTTGTGAAGAATGAGAAAGGGTAGATCCCTAACCGAATATGTAACTCTTCTGTTCAGCAAGTAACAGCTGTTAAACATGCATGGAAAATGAATGAGAATGGCAGACACAAGTAAAAAGCTTCAACAATACCATGGAGAAAACCAGGCAAAGACTCCAGCAGAAGCAGATGGAGATATGAACAACTAAAAGCAGGCCAGGCCCTTAATAAAATGTGTTACCAACAGATTAGAAAAAAGGCAGATACTCTCCACTGGGGGCAAAAAGAAATAGCTATTAGGTTCATATTTATGGAGAACACATAAAGTCACTTTTCTAATGTAAAATAAACACAAAAACATGATGAACCTGACACTGAAGGGTGGCGGTGGTATTCTTATTTTGCAATAGTTTGCAATGGATTTCCATTTAGTTGCATAAAAGGTCCTTGAGGAGAGCTACCAGTATGTTCATAATAGCTTCTGAAAACTTACCTATCTTACTCTAAAGGACAATAGGATCAAATCCTCCAAGTTGTGAATCGAGATCCAGATACCCTGACAGGTATTCATGGTGCGGTTAGGGTTATCAGGTATCTGAACAAGCAAAGGAGGACATGGACAATTGGAAAGGAGGACAAATGGGGGCGGGGGGAAGGAGGACAACTAACTGTTTAAATTTCTTAGCATCTGTGACAAAAATTACAGTGAAAAACTACAAAAAAAAATGTACTTAGGCCTACATGTATATGAAATTATTTTTCCCACCCACCCATGCCCCCTCGCCAGCCCACCTGTGGCCCCCACTGGCCCACCTGCACTCTCCAGCACCCAACAGCAGCCCTCACCCACCTGCTGGCCCACCCACACTCCCTATAGTGCCTGCCTGTGGCACCCCCCACCCCCTGCAGCACCCCCAACACTCCTTGCCTGGGACTCCTGCCTCTTCCCACTTAACAACCTGCGCAGTCCTGGCGTTACAAAGGCAACCAGGACTGCTGGAATTGCCATTGCTAAGCAATGCAATGACATCATGCATTATGACCGCATAGCTTAGTAATGGAACTTCTGGTCCCAATTGCCGTTGTAACCCGAGGATTACCTGTATAAACTGATTAAATAAATATATAAATTCCAAAAGTGCCCTAGAATCAACACAATAGAAGCTTCACTCAGAATTCAATATGGTAACCTTGGAAAACTGATAAAATGCATAGGTCATTAGGTACAGAGACATATATCACACTAATATTAAAACCAGAGAAAGTATCTATCAGATGAACATGGATGTCAAAATATTAACTGCAACATTAGCCAGAAGGTTACAGAATGCAATACTATACCATCTGCTGTATAATTCAGCTATCCTAGTTTGGATCTATAAAAAATAGACATCTGATAATATTTATATGGTGACTGGTACTTTGGACATTGTGGCATACTGAAAAATACGGAAAAACTTTTAATATGGTTCAATTGACTTTATGGAGTCAATTCTAAGGCAATAAGGGTTATTACCATTTTTGTCCTTTGGAGTATAATTTGATGTCTACTCCATGGCAAATGTTATTACAAATGGATTAGTTATTTGCCCTATTAAGTTATATTATGGCCCCATTTCCTCTAATTTTTAATTTGGTTCTTGAACTTTTAACTTGTTTTATTAGACGGTCTCAAAATATTGAAGGTGTTATAGCACTGGATACTGAATGCAACTATTTTGATATGCTGATCACATCATGACAATTTTGGATATTTAGTGTCATTACCAAAAATTATTCAGGCTGTGCAATAATATAGTTTATATTCTGGTTATTCCATTAGGAAAATACCTAATCTGCTTCCCTTGGGACCCAAAGTATCTATAAACTACTGTTAAAAAATTAAGCTTTACAATTTCTAAGGCTGCATAATAAATCAGATTTATATTTTTCTTGAAATACATCACAGTATTTTGAAGTAGATATGTACAATTTCTTTAGATATGAATTGGTGGCAAAACCTTCTGTTGTGTCTTTGGAGCAAAATTAACATAATCAAAATTAATGCTACACACAGACTAATGTGTATTTTACAAGGGATTCCAATGTTAATACCTGTTAGATATTTGAAAGAGAGAGAGTTTATTGTGGTCACTACACAGACAAATAAACTGCTGAGAAAATGCTTACAGCAAGCCAAGATTCCTGAAATTTCTTTGGTCAGATGGAGGTTGCTCATGATGATGGTGACTTTAATTTATCAGATTTATACTTTTACAACTTCGTTTCTATTTCAACATCTATATTTCTGTGAAATGCAAACTTCTCTGAATATTGCTGTCTTTGAGCCCAACTAAAGAATAAGTATGTGACCCCTCTGAAATCTTGACAAGTTTTAGGGTTATCTTATAATAAACAGGGGCTTACTTTCCAACCTTGAAAGCTGCTAGACACATTTGGTTATTAATAGGTAAAGCGGTTAGGTTTTGATCCAGAATCAGTGAGTAACTGATGCTGTGGAATAATCCAAATTCAAAGATAGCAGGGAAGCTGTTGTATTAGAAATCCTGAGCCAAAACAGTTGATTTATAATGGTTGTTTTAAAGACCAGGACATATTATGTTCTAACCATGACTTACTCATAGCAACTACTTGGCAATATTTATACTGTAATTAAAGAATATACTGTACTAACAAAACAATATAGTCCAAATCCCTAGCAGCTTCAGAGCTACCTGGAACCTTAAGATTCCTATGAGACTCTGAATTTGAAGTGAAAACAACAATTCAATTTTACATGGAATTAAAAACAGGATGAAGGTTGCCATTCACAGTATACGTGAAATATGGAATGAGGAATTGGAATATCTTGGAAAATCAATGAGTCCAAGTTTAAGTAATATAAAATATACTTATGATTTACGAATAAAGTCAACTCATCAGAAAATATTTTGTGTGTAATGGACTCTCTAAAGACTGTTTTAAAAGGGTTGGAGTTTAGATTTTTTGCACTGGCATTGTAAGAAAATTGAGGTCTCTTTAATTCATGTGATTTGCTTTGTTCAGCCATAGTTCTATTTTGGTTTCAAGTTGTTAACACAATTGTTAACACAATTCTGGGAAAAGAAAAAATATGTAAATGTACTGTTAAATTACAGTCCCAAAATATGGAATTTGTTATTTTACAAAGGACGGTGGTTTTATTGAGTCTGGCTTGGCAAAGAGATTAATTTTATGTAAATGGAAAGAAGCTTATCATCTTGATGCTAAGGAATAGATTCAAGCTATATTTTTTATCATCATTTTTTGAAATGTTCTTACATTCTAAAAATAAGAAGATGAAGCAATATCCTTCTACATGGTTTAGATTTAATGATTAAGGATAGAATTAATTTTAAACTGATACATTAGTCTTACTTTTTCTTAATTAGTTTTTCTTCTTTCATGTTTAGCTTAGTTTAATCATTGTAATGCATGTAGTTTTTTCCTGTAGAATCACTGATGTACTATATTGTTTGTTTGCAGTTGTTATATTTCATCAATAAAATTTTAAAAATAGCTTTAGAGGCACACATACTCTGAAAACAAATCAACTGATTTCTGAATGGAAGGTATGGGAAAATGCCTTTGTAACTTGAACATGGCATCTACGGCTATGTCACACAGAACAGGAAGACAATATCCATCAAGATCCTCTGGAAACAGGATACGGCTCCTTCTGAAAGGCAGCTAGCCTTTGATCAAGGTAGGAATTAATCAGAAAGGAGAAAAATAAAGTTGTTGCAGACTGCATTTGCATGCTATACCTGCACTCTATTTAGGGTACTCTCAGTACTGAATAAGCCATCTTCAAAGAAAGATAGATCCTTGGTCCTAACCTTGATGTCCATCCTAAGTCACACAAGGCAGAAGAAAGTATGTGAGATCATCGTGACCATAGCTACTAGATCAGCTGCATGATGAGCTATATTCAGCTCCTGTTTAACAAATTATGCTGTCTCTGTCTGGAAAACCTGGACAATCTGACATTTGTCAATTGGCAAGTATCATAAAAATAAGGATATTTTCTCCCATAAAAATATTTTGTCATATGTGCTTGATAATTGGCTTTAGTTATTTGTCAGATTTATATTCCAACTTTTGTTCTGGAGCACAACAAATTGTACATACCTCTCCTTCCTCCTAGGTTGGGTTGAGAGAGAATGACTAACCCAAAGTCAACCAGTGATAGTCCATGGACAAGAGTGGAGTAGAACTTGAGTCTCCCCAGTCCTACTCCAATACTTTAATCAATATGCCACAGTGGTTTTCAATATGGAGAAAGAGGGCTCCTGAAGAATATAACTTTCAAATGAGACCTGTCCAACTTTCCGTTCTATTTATCCAGTGTGGTGTAGAAGTTAAAATATATTTATTTTATTTATTTATTAAATTTTCCCCCTGCCCATCTCCCCCCAACGGGGGACTCTGGGCAACTCACACAAAACATTAAATTAAAACCATATATATATATATATACACACACACACACACACACACACACACACACACAACACACACACACACACATCAAAATTTAAAAAACATTACTAAAAAAGGAAAAGGAGAGTCCAAGAAGATGAAGAATTTGGGGCTGAAGACAGCAGGCCTCTATGGGGCTAGCCATCCCCATGCTTGAAGTATTCCCTCCCCACCCCAGGCCAAGTGGCAGAACCAGATCTTCAAAGCCCTTTGGAAGGCCAGGAGTGAGGGGGCCAATCGCACCTCCGGGGGCAGAATGTTCCAAAGAGCAGGGGCTACCGCAGAGAAGGCCCGCCTTCTGGACCCCGCTAATCGGAGTTCTTTTACTGAGGGGGTCTGAAGCATGCCCTCTCTGTGTGATCAAATGGGATGGACTGAAGTCATGGGGCAGAGGCGGTCCCTTAGGTAACCTGGTCCCATGCCATGTAGGGCTTTAAAGGTGATAATCAACCCCTTGAATTGGACCCAGAAGCAAACTGTTACCCAATGCAGCTTGCGGAGCAGCGGTGTTACATGGGCCCTCCTTGGGGCTCCAAAAATAGCCCGCATGGCTGCATTCTGGACCAGCTGTAGCTTCCGTATACTCTTCAAGGGTAGCCCCATGTAGAGCGCATTGCAGTAGTCTATCTGGGAGATAACAAGGGCGTGAGTGACTGTTCGAAGGGCATCCCGATCCAGGAAAGGGCGTAATTGATGCACAACCCGAAGTCGTGCAAAGGCCCTCCTTGCCACGGCTGCCATCTGCTCTTCAAGCAGGAGCTGTGAGTCTAGGAGGACCCCCAGATTACGCACTGGGTCTGTCTCGGGCAGTGCTACCCCATCCAAAATATTGGAGTAGGACTGCGGAGACCCAAGTTCTACTCTTACTCATTGAAACTCACTGGCTAAGCCAATCACACTAGCGGCAACAGGCATGGCAAAACCTGATGCAGTGAAGGGCCCACAACTAGAGAGACCAGAAACTTTTCTTTGACTTTTTGCTCTGATTATGACAGTTTTTTAAAAATCTTTTCAAATGACTTTCCTGGTACTTGTGGCAATGTGGTGGTGCTTTCAGGATTCCCACTGGGAGACTTGATTCTTGAACGCCAATTTCTCAAACATGTAGGAACTCTGGATATAGACAAAGTAGTGTCAGAGTCTGCTATTCTAAGAGCCTGTGCCCAAAGAGTGACTCACAAAAGGACAAAAATTGGCAACAAGCCTGTTCAGTAATCACCTGGAAGTGGTTACAAGAGTCTAATTCATGGCCTTCCCCAAGACCAAAAGAGTTTTGCATATATTTGAGGGGGGAAGTCTGCAGCTTGCACTGGAACCGCTCCTGGAGAACCAGCCTGCCATCTTCAGCAGGGGTGGAGGCGAGCCTAGCACTGACAGCCTACTCGCAGGCTCTTTGCTCTCTCAGCCCAGGCTTCGTCCTGCAAGGCTTCACGAAGGGACAGCAGCTTCCAATGCGAGCTGCAGAGCACACACTGTGCCTCCAAGGAAGCCCTCATCCCTCCGCTTTCTCCAGTTCTGCCACCAACCAGAACAGTGCCTCCCACACAGCTGCCATCTTTGCCCAGGGAGCCACTGCTGCCTTTCCTGCCTTGCCCGGCAATAGAACGTGCCGCAACTCACTGGCTAGTCCCACTGCACTCTCCACATCCTACATGCTATCACTCCTTGCACTTGCAATGGAAGACAGGGCTCCTCTGCCCATCCCACTGCTCTGCCTCCTCTACCAGCTCCATCCCACTGGCTCTTCCCCTGCTGGGCCTTTGGCAGACGAGGCTTGGCTACATGCAAAATGGGCCAGCAGCAGGAGGAATAAAACAGCAAAAATCAGCTGGGGGCAGAGGACTGCAATGTGGCCAAAAGGGCAGAGATGGGGAGGAGACAGGCAGGTGGGAGGAGCTGAAGCAGAAGCAGTTCACGCAGGGTAGAAGAACATGACAGTGGGACACAGTGATGATCATAAATGCAGGCCAGTTGCCAAGCGCCCAAACTTTGATCATGTGACCGTGGGAGCGCTGCAATGGCTGGAACTTTGAGGACTGGTTGTAACTACCATTCATTCAGTGACATCGTAACTTTGAATAGTCACTGAATGAATGGACATAACTCAAGGACCATCTATGATGAAAAAAGGAAATTAGAATGATCAATGATGGAAATAAATGTGCTATCACTGCAGTGATTGAAAACAAACTGAAGGGAACCACCACTAGTTACACATGGAAAAGTGGTGCTCCCACCAAGAAATCTGAAAACTTCAGAAGATTCTGAATGGGCTCTGGCTCAGGCATGTAATACATTTTTATTTCGGGAAAGCATCTGGCAAAATAACTTGTGACATTATCATTAGCAGGCCAGTTACAACTGAACTGATGGTATAATGATTAAATGGATAGATATATATATATAGATATGGATATACAGATCACATTTATACACCATTCAAAAGAGACAATAAAAAAGCTAAGAAGGAAACAAAAAAACCAGAACGCATTCTCTCCAGCAACCAACATCATACAAATAATTAAGGAGAAAACAATACCCTAATCAAGGAACTACCAAGGAGAGAACCATATCCCCACCAACACTGGCAGGGCAAGCTACTGTATATGAACAGGGAGCAAACCCCACACTCGCTAGCATTGATGATGTTACCTAGTCAGGTAATGAAACGTCTGCAAGCAAACCACCAAGCTCAGAGAGCACCAAGGACTCCACAGATATAGATATATAGATATAAATCATACTCAACAAGTGCTCATAAACATTTCTTCGGTATACCAAGAGTGAAGTACTAATTGTGATGCAATGTACTTCTCAAAATTTTTATTTAATAACTTGGATGAAGTGGAGGGAATGCTTATCAAATTGGTAGAAGACATAAAATAGGATAGAATAGATAATCTTGGAGATTTGGAGAAGCACCAGACAACATGAGGAAGTGGAAATATTACCCCAACCTTCAAAAAGGGGTATACATCCATTATTCTCATATTACCTGAGAATATTCTAGAGCGAATCATTGATCTGTAAGCACTCTGAAAGCAATTTAATAATTACCAAAAATAAGTACAGGTTTCTCAAGAAGTTACCTTATTTCATTTTTGATCAAATAATTGTCCTAATAGACTGTGAAAGTGGTGTAAATATGAGACATAATATTCACTCTGAGCCATTGGCAACAGAGTGGCATAGAAATGCACGTTAGTTTATAAATAAATGAACAACTTGATTTCAGCAAAATATCTGACATCTCATGACATTCTTACTAGCAAACTATTGAAAAGGGGGTGGATGACATGAGCTGTCTCAAAAATCACTTTCCCAACCCCAATAACCAAAATTAAACAGCTAGTATTTGTATTTTGTATTTTTAAAGAAAATATTCAGCATTGTAATAGAAGCAATGAGGCAGTTTAACAATAAATAGTAGAGATGTACAAAAAAATTCAAGTTCATTGAATGGGACATTTCAAGGTTGCTCCAACCTCACCACAAGTTTGGAGCAGACCAGAAAAGCAGAGCAGCATGAGAACACTTTTGTGAAGGTTCAAGGTTAAAAAGATGTTTCAACTAAAACAGTCTGAACATCACTTGAACTGTTTTGCACGCCTACAATAAAAAAGCAACAGATTATCTAAAAACTAGAGTTAAAACATACAAAGCCCTATCAAGTATTAACATTTACCTCCACCAGAACCAAATCCACCAGCTCCACCACCAGCGCCTCCCATAGGTGCACCGCCACCAAAGTGCTGGGGGAACTGAGGTAAGGTCTTCTTACGCTTCCTTTCTACTTCTTCCTTATCTGCAGCCAAGAATATAGAAGAATAATCAGTGATGTGCCCCACCATACTGTTAAACATCAGAAGTAGCACATCACCTGGAGTGCCTTGTACCTTCTACCACTGGGTAGTATGTAAACTGCTTGGAGTCACTCACGTCACCCCCTCGCTTGCGCTTCAGCTGAAGGAACACAGTGACTGGACGATCTATCTTTGTCTTGTGATAAGGCGGAGTACGGAACACAATGGCATACTGCAAGAACACAAGACATGGGTGGAGTGTAAGCAGATGAGTCACATACCCTGCAGCCATATAATCTCTTAAACTGTTCACCCTTTTCTCTATGTGCGGTAATAAGAACAGAAAAATCAGTTTACAGATAGTCCTTGCTTAATGACCCTAACTGGGACCAGCAACTCTGCCGCTAAGCAAAGGGGGCACTAAATGGGAAATCACATGACCGAGACTGATTTCTGCTGGAAAGAGACAAGACTACTCGGTTTCACAGCTTTTGCTTTTGTTTACCTCCTAACCACTCCTCCACCCTTTGGAATGCTCCTATGCCTGCTTACTGTCTTGTACACATAGAAAGCAATGTAATCATGCCACAGCCCGGGGCCAGGAGCCACAGGTGTACTCTGCAAACAGCTTACTCTCTTGAAATCCTTTTCTCACCAAGCTCTCCAGTCTGCAAGGTGGGGGGGGGAGCAAGCAGGCAATCTCTACTTTGCCTGACCCTTTTCTGCCACTGGTGCAATCACATTAGATGTAGAAGAGCAAACAGCTTACTCTCTTGAAATCTCTTCCTCTCCAATCTCTCTGGTCTGTGTGGGGGGGGAGGGTCAGGAAAAGGAAAGATTGCCTACTTGCTTTTTTACTCCTCCCCCCCACACACACTAGAGAGCTTGGAGAGAAAAGGATTTCAAGAGAGCATTGTAAGCTGTTTCTGTAGCATGCCTACAGCTCCCAGCCTTGGGCTGCCAGTGCGACTGCACTGTTTTCAATATGTAGAAGAGCAAACAGCTTACTCTCTTGCAATCCCTTTCTCTCCAATCTCTCTGTTCTGCAAAGGGGGAAAAAAGAAAAAAAAAACAGGCACAGGACAACGTGTACTGACTATAACAGCGATCATGTCGTAAATGGGCAGTAAAGTTATTTTTTCCAGCACCATTGTAACTTTGAATGGTCGTTGAAGAAATGGTCAGTAAGTGAGGACTACCTATACTCATTTTTTTAAATCTATACACTTATCTACAAAGGTCAAGTATTTTATCAAAATACTGCAGGTGACTAATAGGACAGTATTTTAAACAATCTAATACTTAAAATATTGAATCCAAAAATGGGTAAAGTGCAAAGAAATGGATAATGAGCTCCTCAATGTGTAGAAAAGGTTTTCAAAGTAAGGGGTATTAAAGATTTCTGAATTTTTGTAAGCTGTCTAGAGCTACTGGAGTAGATGTCATATAAATTTATAAACCAAACAAAACAAATAGCTAAATAATCCTCGAGAACTTCCTGAATAGGAAAATCAACTATATTGGCACTATATCCACAGAGCAATATATCTGCACCACCATTCTTGCTTCTGAAAATGAAGGAACATACTAATAGAATGGAGATACACAAAAGAAAAGGTGCTTCCACCTGGGTCACTTGCAGCTGATAAGCATATTGCAAAGCCTAAACAAGTTTGGCTCAGAGTTTATCTTCTGAACAGTTTTACTGGATAATCTCCATATGGCACCCTATCTATCCAAAAGGAAGATCACCCTGAATTTTAGAAGATTCCTCAAAAGAATGAATAGACAGAATAATCGTTAGAAACACAGACAAAATTCCTATGCAATGATCAGTTGAACTTATTAACCAGGACTGTGAAACCCAACTTAAAACAAATCCTGGAGATTCTCAATCTAATAAATATATTCATGTGACACACATGTATATGGATTTTCCATGTACAGTCGTGTGAAAAAGAAAGTACACCCTCTTTGAGTTCTATGGTTTTACATATCAGGACATAATAAAAATCATCTGGTCCTTAGCAGTTCTCAAAAGTAGGTAAATACAACCTCAGATGAACAATAACACATGACACATTATGCCATGTCATCATTTATTTTACAAAAAGAAAGCCAAAATGGAGAAGCCATGTGTGAAAAACTAAGTACACCTTATGACTCAATAGCTTGTAGAACCACCTTTAGCAGCACTAACTTGAAGTAATCATTTCTGTATGACTTTATCAGTCTCTCACATCGCTGTGGACAAATTTTGGCCCACTCTTCTTTACAACATTGCTTCAGTTCATTGAGGTTTGTGGGCATTTGTTTATGCACAGCTCTCTTGAGGTCCCGCCACAGCATTTCAATTGGGTTGAGGTCTGGACTTTGACTGGGCCATTGCAACACCTTGATTCTTTTCTTTTTCAGCCATTCTGTTGTAGATTTGCTGGTGGGCTTGGGATCATTGTCCTGTTGCGTGACCCAATGTTGGCCAAGCTTTAGCTGTCAGACAGATGGCCTCACATTTGACTCTAGAATATTTTGGTATACAGAGGAGTTCATGGTCGACTCAGTGACTGCAAGGTGCCCAGGTCCTGTGGCTGCAAAACAAGCCCAAATCATTACCCCTCCACCACTGTGCTTGACGGTTGGTATGAGATGTTTGTGCTGATATGCTGTGTTTGGTTTTCACCAAACGTGGCGCTGTGCATTATGGCCAAACATCTCCACTTTGGTCTCATCTGTCCAAAGGAGAGTGTTCCAGAAGTCTTGTGATTTGTTCAGATGCAACTTTGCAAACTGAAGCCGTGCTGCCATGTTCTTTTTAGAGAGAAGAGGCTTTCTCCTGGCAACCCTTCCAAACAAACCATACTTGTTCAGTCTTTTTCTAATTGTACTGTCATGAACTTTAACATTTAACATGCTAACTGAGGCCTGTAGAGTCTGAGATGTAACTCTTGGATTTTTTGCAATTTCTCTGAGCATTGCACAGTCCGACTTTGAGGTGAATTTGCTGGGACATCCACTCCTGGGAAGATTGGCAACTGTCTTGAATGTTTTCCACTTGTAAATAATCTTCCTCACTGTAGAATGAGGGACTTTAAATTGTTTGGAAATGGCCTTACAACCCTTTTCAGATTGATGGGCAGCAACAACTGCTTCTCTAAGATCACTGCTGATGTCTTTACTCTTTGGCATTGTGTTAACACGCACCTCAACACTCAAGACCAGCAAACTCCTAAAACTTCAGCTGTTATAGAGGTAGTCACACTTGCTGATGATCAATTGATCAAGGGCATTTGATTAGCAGCACCTGGCTGCTACTTAGCCTCTACCTATGGAAGCACTTATTCATGCAAGGCAGGCTCAGTGTCCACCTCTTGATCCTTGCTCATCAACTAACAAAATGGCTGATTAGGACCACACCAATCAAGACCTTTTAATTCCTTCTTGAGAGAGGGAGCGGTAAAAACCTTTTTTGAAGAAGCAGGAATCTTTAAAAAATGTGTTAAATCCAGAAATAGTGAAAAAGTACAGGCCTGTTGCTCACATTCCCATTTTGGGTAAGGTTCTCAAGAAAGTGGTTGCCTACCAACTTCAGTTTAGAAGAAACTGCTTCTCTAAACTAATTTTATACCCTATGGGATTATCTTTGCCTAGAGAAATAAGGAGGTGAAATTTTGTTGATTCTCCTGGAGTTCTCAGCAGCTTTTAGTATCACTGATCATGACATCCTTCTGGAAGAACTATCAGAATTAAGTATGGAAAACACTGCTTTACAATTATTCTACTCTTATCTGACTGACCATTTCCAGAGGTCAGGGCTGGGAATTTATAATTCCATGGAAGTTGTAATTACTGCCTGTTGTTTCCTCAGATTCAATTTTACACCCCACCCCCAATATTATTTAATGACGTATATAAATAACGTAAGGCTTTAGGCTGAGCTATAATCTCCCAGTTATGATATTAGCCCTCACCCAGTTAATTACTATGCTCAGTGGAAGGCTAATAAATGGAAGTTCAATCCAAACAAGAGGAGTGTACTGTTAGTGGGGGTCCTCTCTATCCAGGGGAGTGCTGCTCAATCTGTTCTGGAGGGTGCTGCTGCCTCCAGGAAAGCTCAGGCACCAGTTTTTAGTGAGCTCTTTTATCAGTCACTGTCACGGGACTCTAACAGTGCCTTTTATCATTTTAGAATAATATACTATCCACAACCCTTTCTAGGCAAGGGTTGTGGATAGTATATTTGGCCTAGGCAACCCTTTCTAGGCCAAATAGCAATTTCGTGGTTGGATTACTACAATGCAATGCATACATTGAAGACAGTTCATGACCAAGTAATCCACAATAGAGCTGCAGGATTACTATCTGGGACTAGACAATATAATTAAGTCACACCACTGCTTCATCAGCTGCATTGGCTATTAGTTATTTCTGAGACTATTTCAATATTTTATTACTGGTTTCTAAAGTCATAAACAATTTGGGGATACAGCACCCCATAGCATCTTAAGGAATGTTACTTCCTATATGTACCCTTCATCTTCAGAAGCCTCCCACCTCAAATTATCCCATCAAATTAAATTAAGTAGTTAGCTGCAAAGGAGAAAGTCATCTCAATTCTGGGCCCTCTTTATTGAACACATTCCCCACTAGTATAACTAGTGCCCACTCTTATGTTCCTTCACCATTCTTTCACCAAGAAAGGTTTCAATATTTTACTTCTACAACTTACTTCCAAGTTGTCAACTTACTTCCAAGTTCCGTATGACAGTGGATTTTATTTGCTCGTACACTATTTAAAAATTGCATTTTGTTTTTCTCAATGATTTACTATTTTTCTGAGTTTAGTATTTACTAATTTTAATGTGTTTAGTAATTTTGTAATCCATCCAGAAAATTCAGAATATTGAATTAGAGTGTAATAAAATAAAATGTCTTTGACCTACTGCAATACGAAAAGTCACTCTAGAGACTCAAAACTACAGATCTTTGATAAGTCTTTAGTCAACCACTCAAACTGGCTCTCATGACTGAATCAATCAATACCTGTTTGTGCACATCTGTGGGGGAGAAATCTCCAAAGGCCTGCCAACCATTCTCATCATCTTCATAAAAACGCACCTCGATATCATCTAGCAGAGGAGGCAAAAAATGGTAACATCAGACTATTAATACTTGTTGCAACCCTACTTTTGTCCCATTCACTATATTCTAAATCAAGACAGACTTTTTCTCTTAAGTTAAGAAGAATATAGTGGTGGACTAGATGAGGGCAAAAAAATGAACCAAATCTGATAAGTCAAAAGCAATGCAGTTATGCCATTATCTTGTACATGAATTAAGGACATTGACTGTACTGGATGAGGTTGTACCTCCTCCTCTGATGGAGCAAACATGCAGTTTGAGGGACTTCTTGAACTACTGTTTTCCATACTGATGCAAGTGTCTTGCATAGCAAGAACTGTTTTTTCCTTGCACCAACTCATTTGGTAACAATGGTTGTCCCTAACAAGGAACAGTTTGCCAAAATAATGCTTGAACTGGTAATGTCCAAACTGAATTACCACAATGTGTTTTACATGGGATAGCATTTGAAATTGCTCAGAAACTACAATTCATGTTGAGTCCCTTGGTAATAAAAAAAAATATTACATTAGGTTCTAAAGAAACAGCACTGGCAGCAAATCTATTACTAACTACAATGTTTTGTGTTAATCTATAAAGCCCTTCATATCTTAAAACCAAAGATTAAAATCTGACAAGGGAGTCCACTCAGAAGTACCACATTGGTCAAGAATTGTTTATGCGGCAATCTGAAGGAGAATATGCATGGTAGAGGCGCTACAACAATAAAATGTATTTTCTTATCACTAGCTGCTGGCACCAGGCCTTGTGTTTGCTCTAAACACTTATTTGCTTGCACGTGCTTTTCATTGAATCTGTACTACTGTATCTCTTGCTGGTCTTGTTGCCTAGGCTTAATACTTTATTATGTTGTAGTTTTTATAACTATAATTGGTTTTATATATTTAACAATTGTTTTATTCTATTGTAGTTGTAGACTTTAATCTGCTTTTCTCATTTATTTTATTTTATTATATTATACACTCCATTTGGGATTATGCTTATCAATAAAAAGTAGAAAATTGGCTGATGCTAATTACTATTCCAGACCAAGATAATATGTTATGAAACTAAAGTCAAAAACATGCAGTCTTAAAATCTGGAAAGAGGGGGGTGCAACCCCAAATTCTACTAAAAATTATTTTATTGGAGCCTGATACATTTTGGAAATGGATTTCTTTCTCAAGGACAAGGACAGTCAAATGCATGTTTCTAAAAAATAACATTTTTGTATTTGCTTGTTTAGATTAACTATTGGAGGCATGAATGTTGCTGAAATAAGCATGAAAGTGAGTATTAACAAGGATTATTAACATTCTTAAAACATATGTTTCCTTCATATTGTTCAAAAACATGAAATGAAGATTGCCACAAAGATAAAATGAAGCACTGAATGTATTATACCTGCTAAAATATCTGTACTTTCTCTTCACATACACGCAAAACCTTACCTCAATGCATACAGAAGTGAAAGAAGAATGCATAAATAAATAAATAAATAAATAAATAAATAAGCAAGCAAGCAAGCAAGCAAGCAAGCAAGCAAGCACGCAAGCAAGCAAGCAAGCAAGCAAGCAAGCAAGCAAGCAAAGCAGCATTAGATACAGTGTTTACCTTTCTGAACTTTATCACACAGCAGATATACTTCATCTCCACCTCGCACTGAGCCTGCAGTCTTATCCATCCGAGATATCTTTAGGTTGGAAGCTCCAGGAGACTCTGTAGAAAAAAAAAAAATCAGGGATGTGTAAAATTGCTTCTGGAACAATTGTACAAATATGAAAACACACTAGATGAGGGAGTCATCGTAAAGCTCAGATTTGTAAGTTTTGGCTAATCATAGTAACCTGTGAAGAATATAGAAAATTAGGAGAAAGAGCTACATTTCAATTTGTGGCAAGCTCTGGAAACATCCAGAAGGAAGCAAAAAATATCCTACTGATTCCAAGAGTTTTAAAAATAAAACATTAAAAAATCTGAACTTTTCTGTCAGATCTCTGACATGAAGGTCATGGTAGAGGAACCTCTCATTTAAGGCCCAAACGAAAAAGATTTATGGTCACAAGCCACATTTGTGGCATCATTTATTCTCCAGCTTACAAATTCTCCCCAAAAGAGATGGAACCACCTAAGACCCTTTTCTATCTGAGTTTTTGATACTAATTACAGGCCTGGACTTCTCAGACTGCACACCTGCAGATGTGATCATTCAGACAGACAGATACAAGATGACCTGCCTTGCACATATACCTTATTCAACAAAAGGAAAAAGGGAAGCCGCAGAGTTTCAATTACCTTCTATCAAAGTTGGTAGAAACATTACAATACCTGATGTTTCACTGGGAAAAAAGAGGGAAGCTACAAGGCATCCTCTTTTTTCCTGATGAAGACATCCTATTCCTTCTCATTCCCCTGCAACATGGCAATTGAGACAGCCTGGATCATGGGGCAGCAGGAAAGCTGAAAGCACAGATAGGCAACCTTTTTCAGCACTTCAAAAATTATTATAATTACAGGTAATCCTTGTTCAGTGACCACTTGTTCAGTGACCATTCAAAGTTACAACGGCGCTGAACAAGGAGTTATAACTGCTCCTCACAGTTGCGACTGTCACAGCATCCCCGTGGTGGCATGATCATGATTTGGATGCTTGCCAAGGCTGAAATTTCTCACTCTATTTTTTAGGAATCTGGGAGTTATGAAAATAGCTTCTGGAAGGTATAACATGCATTTTCTATCTTAAATTCTCAAAAAGTATAAAACACCGAACTATTTTGCCACCAAATTTTGGAAATATGAAATGGGAGCCTCCAGAGGTCACAAAAATGGAGCTGCATTTAACCCAGAGTTCCCCATGCTGGGGGTGGTGGTGGAGAAAATATATAGTATCTGTGATATTCAGGGGACCAAAAATGGGTCAGAGCCATATGAGAAGACAGGCAAACTCCTCTCAAAAATATGTTGATGCTAGCCCTTTTACCTTCATGGCAGATAGAAAAATCATCACAACCTGGTATATGCCAAAATCTAGCTTTTTGTCAACATTTTACAGCAGCATTATAGCAAGGCTGTAAAATACATGTATCCTGGAAAGTACAGTGGTACCTCGGGTCACGAACACTTCTGTTCACGAACAATTCGGTTCGCGACCAGCACCGTTCGCAAAATTTTGCTTCCGTTCGCAAACTCTGCATCGGGTGACGAACAGGATCCGTGGCCATTTTCCCTGCCGTGACATGTGGTCATGGCTTCCTGTAGGTGAGATTGCAGTCGCAGACAGACACTGGCTGTGAAGCTTTTTGGTGTGCTTTTTAGCATGGCTCCAAAGAAAGCACAGAGCAAGCATGGTGGTAAAAAGAAAGTGCAGAGCAAGCATGGTAAGAATAAGGTTTTGAAGAAAATAACCATTGAATTGAAGAAGGAAATTGTAGAAAAGCATGAGCGTGGTATTCGTGTGACTGATCTGGGCTTGGAGTACAAGATGGCGAAGTCGACAATCTCGACTATTTTGAAGAATAAAGATGCCATCAAAGGAGCTGATGTGGCAAAAGGAGTAACGACATTAACCAAGCAGAGGACACAAGCGCTGGAAGAGGTGGAAAAACTTTTGTTAGTGTGGTTGAATGAGAAACAGCTGGCAGGTGATAGCGTTAGTGAAGCTATGATCTGTGAAAAAGCCAGGAAATTGCACAGTGATTTACTGCAAAAAAAACCCTCTACAAGCACAGCAAGTGAAGAATTTAAAGCCAGCAGAGGCTGGTTTGATAAATTCCGCAAGAGAAGTGGCATCCAGTGTGACAAGACATGGTGAGGCTTCCAATTCTGACAAGGCCGCTGCAGAAGCCTACAAGAAAGAATTCGCGGAATTCATGAAGGCAGAAGGATACATCACTCAGCAAGTGTGCAACTGCGATGAAACAGGGCTCTTCTGGAGGGTTATGCAGCGCAGGAAAAAACAAGTGACATTAGACAGATTTTTCGCCAAAACTCAGCCTGCAGCTAAGAGGTAAAGAAGAGAGGAAACCTCTGAAGGAGATCTCCCCGATGTCCTTTTGGAGGGGGACTCTCCCTCCAAACAATAACCGGCTCCCCACCCGCCTTCCTGTCCTCCATGCCAGAAGTCGCCTCAAGAAAGGTTAGCGTTCTCTCTCTTCATACTGTACTGTACTTTGTTTCATATTTTTGTGGTTTAAAAAAAAATACATATGGTTCAGAACGGATTAACCATATTTACATTGAACCTTATGGGAAAATTTGATTCGGGTGGCGACCAATTTGGGTTGCGACCAGAGTCGCGGAACGAATTAAGTTCGTGACCCGAGGTACCACTGTACTCACAAATGTACATGCACAATCCTGTCAAATTATGATAACCGCCAAGTCTCAAATCTAGGCCTCGTTGCAAACCATATATACATTACAGTAGACACTCCTAAATCATATAAAACATGGTTATGGATCAAAAGTTAGACTCACTGCTATCATGAATGGGGTCAGAAATAACTGGCTTTAATGCTAAAGTGAAGTTTCCACTACTATCGCGAAGATAGGCACTGAAGCGCAAACGAACAATGCTGAGATCCATTGTCTTCTTCAACTCTTTTGCCTCTTGTTCAATCAACTCTTGTTCAGATTCTGCTAAAACAGATGCTAAGTTATAAATCTGACAAACAGTCCAGCATCCCATATCAAAGCAAAACCTTCTCTGGATACTAAACTCACACATAAATGTTCATTTTAATATTTTGAAAATTAATCTAAAGGAAATATTTACATTCTCCCAACTCTCTCAATCTCTGACGAGCATTTTTCAACAATTTGCAAACACTAATATTCATACTTCTTCCACATATAATATAGAGCTGATAGTGAACTACTTCAGTCTGAATTAAAGACAGACAGACAGAATGTATTTTTATTGGTCAATGACTGAAATAAAGTTCTGTCTGTCTGAATTAATATAACCTACAATTTTAAGTACAGTAGATTCCAGCTCCTGATAAAAACTCAAAATCAGTTTTTTGAGTGTTCACAGAGCTTACCAGAACCTTTTCAACCCTCCTGCAAAATAAGGTCGCTGTAAGATCCCCAACTGAAGAGGAGCTAAGGCCAAGGAGAAATGCTTTGCTCTGAAATACAGTTTTATTTGTTATTCCTGTTTACGGGACAAACTCATGAAAGAAAAGAAAAATGCACTTTACAAAAGCTCAACAGTACCACTCTTTAATATTAACTTGAGCACTAGAAATTGTCGCTGGGGCTGAGCTCTAATACGCCATTTTCTTTTTACCTCCAGTCCTGTGCTTTCCTTTCATTGTTTTACATTAGCTAATTTCAATCTTCCATTTTTCCTTTCCTGTACTGGGTCCATCAGATATCCCAGGCTTCAAACCCACATGGAAGTAGAACTTCCTGAGTTAGATAACCTTCTCTCAAATGTATGTACTACTCATATTGGTAAAGCAATCAATATCGCACATTTCTACCCAAGGAACACTCAATTTCACTTTGAACAAGTATAGACAATTTCTTCAGTAAAATCAAAATGATCAGATCACGCTACAGAACCCCTTGTGTGTGTGTATGCGAACTTGTGAAGAACACCTGACAGGTAAATGTTTTATGATCAGTGTTTCTATTCCATGCAAGATCCAAAAGGGGACTGGTAACTAGTGAAGAATATGTAAGTAATAAATGCATAGATAATCTCAGTTTACTCATTTCTGCCTACAGTACAAGCACCCATTTTATCTAGGGTCTTAGGATAAAAGTGAGAGAAGACCAAGACCGTATATAGAATCTGTTTTATAAATTCCTAGAATTATCCCCGTGCTTTTCTTTTCTGTTCAAAGTCACCTGCTAGAGGCTGCACTCTGTTTCGCATCTTCTGCTTCTGCAGTTTGTCCTTGATGACCTCCATCATGTTTTTCTTAGTCACATGGAGCACACCTAGGTTATTAAATCTGATAAAAGACAAATTACCGTCTACTACAATAACAATCATAATGTCTGCATCGGCAGCAACCTGCTCAAATTCCAGACACTATTGTAGTACTGAGATGAGCATATTAAAAAACAAGGTAAATCACTGAAGATGAAAGACCAAGGTAGACAAATAAGGCATATAAATTTAATAAATAAATAAATAAATTTAAAAACTAGGCTATCATAATTGATGGAAACATGTATGTCATACAGTAGCCAACCAAAGTTACTGGGGAGCTAAAAAGCATCGACAGGAGAGCTTTACTGCCCCACCACTTTAAAACCATGTGGGTGATTCCATAATTTAACTGTGGACTGTGCAAATGATGGGCTTACTTTTATTGATCCTATATCTCCCCTTATTTAGTTTCAGTGAATGATCAGGGGTTCAAAAATTGGGACAGGGATAATGTTCCACACTAGGAAGGATTTTATATATCTTTGTCATGTTTCTAGTCTAAGTTAAAAGGTTCAAAGCACAGTAGTCTTTGTTCAAAGGGGAGCTACTCAAGCCTCCTAATCCTTTTGATTGCCATTTTCTGCATCTTTTTCCACTCTATTTTTTTTAGTTATAGTGACCAAACTATACTAGTAGCTTTATTTGCTTCTTAATGATATTTTAATAGCAGCTGCAAACCAGCTGACATCTTCATTTACCATGATCCAGAGTCTTTGTGCTAATTAGTCACTGCCAGTTCAGACAGGTTAATGTATATATTAAATTTTAGTGTCAGGCACCTACATTTCTCTTGCCCCTCTCAAACAAGTAAACATGCCAAAGATTTCCAATTTGCATAATATCCATTACAAAATGTGGATTTTCTGATGTTTGCTTAAACTATTTAAATGTTAACAGAGTATGTCAAGATTTGCAGGAACCAATAGGTTGCTAAAAGCCACCTGCAGATGGCCCAAAGGACCAGAAACTGTAGCAAAATTCTCCATTAGACCATCAAAACTGGAACACTGAACATAAATGTTCCTTTTCTTCAGATATAGAAAAACCATGCATGAAGGGTCTTTCTAAAGATGGAATTTTGTATTGATCACCTGATTTATACTATTTAAAGGAGAAACACCTTCCCTTTTAGTTTTAATCACATACAAAACTCACTGGGAATATATACTATGCAAAAGACCCAAGAGAGTATATCAAGGCCATTAAGAAATGACTATATAGAACCCAACATGTTTGGGGCAATTCCTTTTCAGTATGCTACTAAAACAAAACCATATAAACAGCCTACTCAGCTTTATCTCTGGAGCATGATAATGATCCAAGTGACTTGCCTAACAGAATCTCCTGTTTACTGAACAAATAAAGTATTAGAAAAAAGAAAAGAGTTATTAAATCCAGTGAGGAAAAAAATGTTTAATTCTTACTTTTTGTAAAAAAATCAGCATTATATGTATTGTAAGCATCAAAAACATTAGATATAGAAACATATCAATCATTATTTGTAGATTAAAAGAAATATAAATACTACACTTGCTCATTTTAACTTAAAGCCCTGTACCGTAATGCTGGTAACCCACTTATAGATATTTTAAAGGGGTTTCAAAGTTGTCTAATTTAAGTTTTTTATGTTTATTGTGTTAATTTCTAATACCTGCGAAAACAGAGGCAGTCTTCCTTTATTTTATTTTTCATAGGTATAGATTAATAGAATACTTTCAATCAAAAGGAAGTCATGCCCCACAACACAAAATCAGTTGTGCTCCATATATGTCCTTGTGTTTCATATCTGCATATTTGATTTGTGTCTAATGAGAATACAAGTTTTTTTTCTTGTTTGGTAATGAAAAATAAAGAATATTTTGAGCTTATTTTCCAACTTGCCAAGAAAAGAATACACACACATATATATTAGAAGTCTCTCAGAAAAAAAAAATTACTGCTACATGTTTCTGAAAAAAAAATCTCAAATACAGGTAGTCCTCAGGTTATGATCGCAATTGGGATCATTATTGCCATCGCTAAGCAATGCGATTGTAAAGCACAATGTCATGTGACCACATCATTTAGAGACAACAATCCCAGCAGTCCTGGATGCCATCATAACCCCAAGACGTATGGGTCATTAAGCGGGAAGCAGTGGGAGTCCCAGGTAAGGAGTACAGGGGTGCCGTGGGGGGATGAAGGAGGCCAAGGAGGCCCTGGGAGGGCTGGAGCAGGCTGCATGTGAATTGGGGGAGGCCTTGAGAGGGAGTGGATGGCACAAGTGCAGGAAGGCCGGGGGTGGACAGTGCAGCACAAGTGCAGGAAGGCCAGGGGATGGACAGCACAGAGGGACATGAGCACAGGAAGGCTGAGGGGACTTACCAGAGCGACTTGCAACCTTCCCTGCTGACTTCCCTATTGACTTTGCTTGTGGGAAGCCAGCAGGGAAGATCACAAAGGACAATTACACGAGGGCGGGACACTGCAACCACAAGCGCCAGCCGGTTGTCAAGCACCCGAATCGTGATCACGTGACTAAGGGGTGTTGAGACAGCTGCAACTTCAAGGACCAGTCATAAGTACCACTCATACTGCACCATTGCAACTCTGAACAGTTGCTGAACAAGTGGTCGGTAAGCGAGGACTACCTGTACTGAGATATATCTTTAGTAAGCCAACTTGAAAACTAATCTACTTCCTAACCAAAAAAAAAAAAAATGAATCAGTATGTCTTAGCATGCAATATCTACAGTATGAAGAAAAGGAGCATGCAATAAAGTTTACTTTGCTTCCTCTCCCTCCTTTAATATTTGGGAGTATAATCCTTTAATTAGGATTTAAAAACCTATGTTCCTAGCATTTCATACCCGACCAAGATCAATCTTGTACTTCTAATTTCTGCCAACTCCCTTCTGAGTTCACTCAGAAGTCCTCACTCATACAGATTAGGCCATGAATTTAAGAAAGCAGAAGTGTACAAGTCAAAGACTGCATGATTAAATGGAAGCAAAATGTGAATACAGGTAGTCCTTGTTTAGAAACCGCAACTGGTTCCAGAAACATGGTCGCTAAGCAACATTGTCACTAAGTGAACCACGTAACTGAGAGAAAGCGAGAGAAAGAAGCTGTGAAGATTGCTGGTTGCTGCCATCTCATTTAAGATAAAGTTCTCTTGTGCAGCAATGCCATTGTTACTATCACTCCAGCTTGCATTGTTGTCAGGAGCAGAAATTTTAAGTGCACACATGGGGCAGAAACTGATTTTTTTACTACTGTTTACTACCACTGTATTTGCAAACCATCACTATTTGAGACAGTTGCTAAATGAGGATTACCTGTAGGTCAACTGATATGTAACAATGGGAATATCAATGGAAGATAAATATTCAATTTACCATGAACATTATACTCAGAGAAAACTGGTATAAGATTATTTTTTGATAGAATATTACTTTATTGCCAAAACATTTTTATTCAAGAAATTTCTGGAAATGAAGTAATCAGACTGAAACATATCTAGCAGAAATGTCACAAAGCCCAGCAATTCTGAAAGATGATTCACCTTACAATGAAAGAGATTTTAAATAATGACTTTCCTTTCCTGCCAACTGCTGTTCTGTGAAATATCACTAAGCCTTTTAAGTTAGTTTTGTATATGTTAGCAGCCGCTAAGATACTTTATGCTTCCCATTGGAAATCACACTTAATTTTTTCATTAAAGGATGGCAGACTAAGCTCAATATCAAAAATAACTTCATATTTAAAAAATAAATCTGATACTAACTTTACCTTGGAAACTATTTACAGATTATAATTCTGGACATAAAACTCTGTGATATCCAAAATTCAGGTTTCTCTTAAAATAAGATTTTAAAAAACCAAGTTCTGTCTGACTGGTCATAAAATTATTGCAGTTTCAGATTAGCTAGAAATTTTTGTCAACTCTTATTGTTTGATTGATGATTGTTATTACTGTGGTTGCTTTTGTGAACAATAATAATTTGAGATTTATTTTATTATTTATATAATACAATTATTATTTTTATTATTAATCTTTGATTCAAACTGCCAAATTGATATATGGTCGTTTAATAAATTGTTTTAATGTTACTAATAGAATAAATATGTTTTTCTTTTTTCTTAACATTCTGTAAATTCCTAGCTAATTTTTAGTTTGTAAATCCCTCTCTTTTTTCTTGGTGCTGTTCTTAAGTATCTAAAAATAAATAAAATATTAAAAAATGTGTAATTTTCTGTTCAGTAAGTATCACTTTTACATTCCATAATACTACAGGTAGTCTTCATTTAGCAACCACAATTGGGAGTGGCAAGTCGGTCATTAAGCGAAGTGATCACTAAATGAAACCGTGACTATGCTTATGATCTTACTTCAGTTTTCCTTTGCTTTACAGACCTGCAGAGGTCATAAATGCAAGGACTGGTCATAAAGTTATTTTTTCACCACCGTTGTAACTATGAATAGTCGCTACACAAGGCAGTCGCTAAACGAGGACTATCTGTAAACTGTTGCATCTAGCCCACTACCTACTCAACCTGGATGCTACGAGTGAGGCTTAAAAGAGAAAACACCTAATTATTAAAGCTTCCCCCGAAAACGTGTGTTTCAATATATAGAACAAACTTGCACACTGTATGGTTTCTCTGCAGCCACCACACCTTCTCAAACAAGGAAAACACCAGGTAGCACCTGGAATTATTCATTTGTGCTGAATTTTCCCTGCCAGGACAAATGGCAGGAAGCTTTCATTAGATAAGAAGGTACTGCAATCCATTTGTTCAATTTAACTAAGAGAAAGAAACATACTATAATGAAATAGGTCTTGCCTTCTGAACCCCACGCTCATTTCTCCATCGCATAAATCATACATACTGTGCAGTCATGTCCTTTGGGCCCACCATCACAATGCAGTTGCCAGCTTCGTTACACTGCTTTCCGACAAGACTGTGCGCATGCACTTGTGGAGGATCGGTGTGAGTCACCAAATCTACTTCTATCCTAGCCAGTCCAATGTAATTAGAGATCTGCCAATAAAATTATATAAAATGACATCAAGGGGTCCTTCCATAAAGACCATCTTTCTATGAAACATCCATTCTTCAAATGGTCATGGAGTTTTAAAAAGAAATATTCCCCTATGTAATCTTTACTGGGTTAATTTATACTCATTATATATACTTTCTTCTGGCACTGCTTAAGGAGCCTGGAAGCCTTCTCTTCTGTTTCTGATTAAATGTAACTTGCTAAGTTTCATTAACAGAAATAGACTACAATAGCCTTAAAAATGGTTGGAAACAAAAGCCAGTTTTGGAACATGGTTTGTAAAGCTTATCTACAGCCACTAATAACAATTAAGACCATATGATACCACTGATCATATCTGCATACTGTATAGCAAACAGCCATGAATCTTGGCTTATTAACCATAATATGAACAAGCAGCATACTCATGATTCTGCCTTTGTGCAAAGAGGTAAACAACAAAATAAAAATAGCACAACATCAATTCCCAAAGTCGGATTTAGTGTGCCTCAAAACATGCAAAGCTAGTTTTAAACACAGCTATTTTGACTGATAAATATTGTTTGGGTGCAATAAACATCCTGGTTTATTTGGCTTGTTTATCTGCTTGCATTAAGTGAAAATAAAATGGGTTATATACAGAATCATGTGACTTGTTCACTCTGTTTAAATCCATACATTACACTAAATTAAAATGCATGTTTCTTGCTTTTAGCTTAAAAGCTAACATACAATTATGTTTTAACCAGAATTTTTAAGCTTCTTTTAAACATAGTTCCCGTTTCACTCTATACAGATAGTTTTGAGGCATTTTCTGACCCAAATAACCCAGACCGGAATACAATTTTTTTAAAAAAATGTATTATAATTTGAATTTAAAAATTATTCTAACTTAAAATTATTATTTAGAACCCACACCAAAAGGTCCAAGATTAATTAATTCAACATTTTTAAATTCACTTAGAATTCTGAATGCAAGGTACAGGTTCCAAAGGGGATTTCTAAATGCCTTCTATAAGTAAGCATAAAATATACCATGATATAAGGGTTTCAAGTCACACCAAGATGTGAAAGTATGCACTCAAGATGCACATTAGAGTTGTTCAGTTAGCCTCTTTTGCTCAAATTCCTACTACTTTCCACTCTCTTCCACAAATATTATTCTCTAATTAACCTTCTTTCACCAACTTCCACTCTTCCTTTTTATTCCTGGGCTCCCTCTGTCCATAGTATTATGCCCAGTCTAGCGCAGAATTAATTGTAGCCAAATCAAAATTTTCTATTCCTCCAAACAAATGTTCAGTTGCTCTGGAATCAAAAGTCTGGGGGAATAGAACGATTTAAGCCCCTTCACTCATTCTATCAAAGAGAAGGCAGTAACACCGCAAGAACAGAAACATTTACTTCAGGCAGCTGTCTATAACAACCAGGCATTACATTATGAAAACTTAAGGTGCTGGAAACAGGCAACAAAAATAATTACTTTACCAACCCTCTGTACTATCTCTTAATTAATCAGAAAGACCAAACAATATTCGTACCAAATAATATGACTAATAACAAAACTATATTTTTTGGTTTTTTTATCCTGCCTTTATTATTTTTATAAATAACTCAAGGCAGTGAACATACCTAATACTCTTTCCTCCTCCTATTTCCCCACAACATCAACCCTGTGAGGCAAGTTGGGCTGAGAGAGAGTGACTGTCCCAAAGCCACCCAGCCGGCTTTCATGCCAAAGGTGGGACTAGAACTCACCATCTCCTGGTTTCTAGTCTGGTGCCTTAACCACTAAACCAAACTGGCTCTTAAAAAAAAAATAAAGTAAATTTAAGATTTTTAAAGACAGAAAAAGCAATGCAGATTACAGACTCATTTTTTAAGATTTCTTCATACAATGTGATAAATAAATTAACGTGATGCTCACCTTGACAGTGGGATAAGTCTTGTGTCCCTTTTCACTAGATGCTCCAGGCAGCCCACCATGTGAGGGCCCTTCACAGCCATAACGGAACCGGAAACCTCGCTGCCAAAAATGGTAATTAAAGCAAAGCCATTCCATCAGAGAAAACTAAACTACTAGGAAAAAGTGTGCCTATGACAGGATATATAGCTGAGGAATCCAGCATCCTTAAAAAATCCTTACCTGCTTTGGCTGTTCAATTATAGTGAGAAATGGGCCTTCAACTGGTAAAAACAAACAAACAAGAAGATATACAGAGTATCCCAATATTAAATAAACATATAAGCACACATAATACAGTTTAAGTGGAAATTATTAACAAAACACATGAAAACAACAGAAAATTGGCTCCTTCCCTCAGTTGTCTATAGTTCCACATCCCTCAGGAGACATAACTTACAAAAAGTTCCTTACCTGTCTCCATAAGCAGCTCTTTCTGCTCAATCAAATGAGCACCAAACTGAAAATCATCATAGTCTATCCCATCTAAGCACTGCATACAAAAAAGGATCAAGAAGAAAGGAAGCCTTAAGTCCCAGATGACTGAAAGCATTAATGCAGCATTATAAAGATTCTAGATAGGGTAGATAGTCAATAGGAATGAACTCTACATTAAGTCTCTACTACTAACGACAATTAAATGAAAACATTGAGAACAACAAGCAACTTATCTAGGCAAGTGTTTCCTGAGCATCTGAGGCAAAGAACACTCCCATCTAACACCCTACACTGGTGAAGAAAGCCTACAATTCACTTAAACTTTAAATATTGTACACTGCCTACATTCTTCGGAGTTGGGCAACCCCAAAATCCAATAAATACCTAAGTAAGACCGTTAGATAAGCTTCTCAGGACATACTTCTCATCTGGAAGGAGGCAAATATGAGAATGGTATCTCCACTGAGTACAATAAATTGTCTGGGGTAAAGAAAAGAAACAGGTATTTGCTCCTATACAAGACTAACTGATCCATCATTGCTTAAGCCTCACCTCACTTCACGTATAAAATCAGGCATTTTTTATGTTGGTAGAAGGTTGTATTACTTAAAGAACACAAACCCCGGCCTTTTTTGTTTGTTTGTTTTTTGTGGCACCTAGTCACCTAGCAGTTTGCTCTGGAAGGATTGCTGTGGAATGTCTATTTGCTTGTCTTGGGCCCAACAAATAACAAACGCAGAGAGGACAACTTTTGTTTTTTGTTTTAAGCCTTCCAAAGTACATTATCCAAAAAGAGAATGCAGCTTTGCAAACTTGGGACTAGAGCCTAGGCTTGAACCTTGCCCAGGAGGAGGCCCGGGTTTCAACCAGATCCCAGTTCAAAATAAACTGGGGGAGGGGGGAGACCTTCCAGGCAACGGGGGACTGTTAAGACTCACCGCGGGGTAGCCTTCGCCATCCATGGAGGATCCAGCTGATAATCACGGAACTGGCAATCCGGCCCTGCGGAAGAAACAGAAGAGACAAGCGCTGCCGCCGCCGCCGCCGAATAAAGCGCAGGCGGAAACGGGGCGGGCAAGATAACACGGCTGGAAAGTCCCTAGAAACCCGGCGAAACCCAAGAGAGGGAGGGAGAGAAGGAAAGAAGGCAGGCTCTGCTCGCTTCCCTCGCGGCTTCTCGGCCGCGGCAGCGCAGCTTGTTCCGCCTTCCCGCCACCCTCTTCACCTCCAGGCTCCCTTGTGGGGCGGGCAAAGGAAAGCGCTGCCCGAGGGGCGCCGTCGGGGAAGGGAGAAGCACGCCGAGTCCTACTGGGAGCGCGGGGGACCCGGAGGCCGCCTCTCTTCTCCGGCAAGCGAGGCCGAGTTTGCTCCGCCTGCTGATCCTGGCGTGGGCGGAAACCCACCGTGCCCCGCCACGCTGAGACTGTGGCCGGCGTCAGATCCGCATGTGCTTAGTTACTACGTTCGGGGATTTCAGGAGGGCCGCTGAGTGGGCGGGACGGCGAGGGAGGAGGAGGAGGAGATCCGTTTCCCCCGGGGAAATGGAAGCGCGGGGCGGGCGTCTCTGCGGAGAAACCCAAAGACGGCGCCAAAGGCCGGGAGAAAAGGGCAGGACGGAAGAAGGCCCGGCCGCCGCCGCCACTCACCACCCGTCGGCTCCCAAGCAGCTCTGCCACGCCGAGGCCGGACTTCTCCGGCCTCGCTAAGTTCCGCCCGTCCCTTCTGAAGGGGTTTCCCGCTGTCAGCTGATCTCTGGAGGGCAGGACTCCGGCGGGAGGCGGCGGCGGATGGCGACCCTCGCCGAGAGCCCCGCGGGCCTCCGAGGAGGACTCGAGCGGCGAACCTGAAGAGCCCTCCCGTGGGCCTCGCCTCCTGAAGTGGGGCTGGCACCGGGAGAAGTCGGAGGAAGTTGCAGGGACGCCGTGCTTGCCCCCCTCCCGTGTCCAGCGAAGAGACCCCTCCGTTGCCTTTTTGACCTCCAATCCAAGACCAGACAAGAGCGGCTTAAAAGAAGAAAGACTGGTTTAAAATATTAGTCTTAAAGAGAATTTTTATAAAATGTTGTAACGTTGGTACATGTCACCGGAAAAATTGTCTAGAATGTTATAAAGGTTCTTCAAATTTATGCTGGAAGTGTAATCAACAAGAAGGGACATTTTATAATGCTTGGTGGAAGTGTAAAAAAGCCAGAAAAATTTAGACAGAATTACATATTCAAATGTACATCTTCAAATACAGAAGCTTTTAAAGATTAATGTACAATTGAAACCAGAGACTTTTCTTTTGGGAGTGATGGATAAACAGTTGGGAAAAAAACCATGGAACTTTGTTTTTGTATACGATAACTGCAGCAAGACTACTATATGCACAAAGGTGGAAAGATTCGACTTTACCCACAATGGAGGAATGGATGGTGAAGATGATGGAACTTGCTGAGATGGCCAAATTGACAGCTTTAATTAGAGACAGGACATTGTCTAAGTAACGCTGATTGGAAACCCCTTATTGGCTTTTTTGGGAAACAGAAAAAAAATGAAATTATGATATATGGTTTTGATGATTAGAAAAAAATAGATTACAGAAAAAATGTAAACAATGTTGTAACCAGAGAGTAAGAGGTCAGTTTACATTTATACTTATAACTGCTGTAAAAAAAATCGGAAGTCTTTTCTTTATTTTTTTTTCCTTCTCTTTGATTTCTGCACTTTTGTCTTTATTATTTTTCTTATTGCTTTCCTTTTTCTTCTTTTTTCATTCTAAATATTAGTTCTTGTTATTTTTTATCCTTTGTTCTAAAATTCTAATAAAGTTATTTTTAAAAAAAATAAAAGAATGACTGGCAGGGGAAGGGAGAAATGGATTCTGGTCCAAGCGAGAAAAAAAACATGTTCAGAGTTGCCTACATCCACTTATGTTATTCCTGCACTTTGAAAAAAAAAACAGTTCTGGAATCTATGCACAAGTTCAATTGTCTCCCTATTAAATCCATTCCTAGGAAAAGACGGGCTGTCAAGTAGATGGTTATTAAGGACGGATCCTCATCCTGTTTGCTCCACCACAGATACGGGCTGTTGATCATTTCTAGAGGGTGGGAATGCATGGCATCCTTGTGAACCACCACCACTGCCTCAGCCCATAGTTTCCTGTTACACATCAAAATAGAGTTTTCTGACATGCTGGCTCAAATAGTGCTGTCCAGTTGCCTACTGTGTGCAATGCAAGGAATACTACTTTTCTTCCAGTCACTGGCATGGCTTCTGAAGGGACTTTTTTTTTTTTTTTTTTAATCTGCTTAACAGTCATTACTGACCCTGCAGTGACCGCCCCCTAGCGGTTTTCAAGGCAATTGCATCTTTCTAGTTTCGGAATTAGACTTTGCCAGAGCCTAATTCCTAGAGCGTCAGCCCAGCTGGCAGCGCAGGAGGCGGGATTTCCGTTGCTTCGCGCCCCTTTTTCGGACGAGCGCGGTTTTCGCGCTTTTACCGGCAACTTGTCCCGTCTCTCTGTTGAGCCGTTGCCAGCATTTTTCCTCCCACCGGGGTGAGAGTCCTCATTTATCTACTCACGTATGTTTTCGATCTGCTGAGTTGGCAGAAGCTGCGGGTATAGAAACAAGAGCTCACCTTGTTAACGCGAGGCTGGACTCGAACCGCTGAAGCTTTCAGCCATTTCTGGCCGGCACTGGTTAAACTGTCGAGTTTCACCCTGGAATTGTTTTTTGCAAACTTGCCTTCACTGAATACATGAAGCACAGTGCTGTTACACTGCAGCACATTGGCGTAGTGGTGCTGTAGGCATGTGACCTCAACCAGCATGTCACAACATATAAGCACATAGCTGGGGTCTCCTCCTCCACCGGCTCCTTTGCTTCTGGCTTCTGTGGAGAGGTGCGAGGCAGGTGTTGCTGCTCTGCCAGAGACCAGGAACAAGTACTTGGGTGCAGCACCTATATGCATAGAGCACTTTGGTTATTCCATGAAGCATTATGTACCCTGGTAAAATAAAAAATCCACAGGAAACAATGCTCTGGAGAAAGGAAGGATGAGTTAGCAAAGAATAGCACAATGAAAGAGAAACTTTCCTCAGAAAGACTAAATGTAGAAAACTAAGCTGTCTATGTGACCATAAGAAGGAAAAGTATTTGGTGCTTGTTCTCAAGGAACCTCATGGTTGAGTCCTCAAGAAGTGGAGTTCAACCCTGGAGTAGCACCCTGGAACAAAGTACAGAGTTCCATGGTGGGTTCCACTACGGTGGGAGGAACAAGGTTCTGCTCAGAAGGCCAAGACCGAAGTAAAACCTGTACACTGGAAGCAGAGGTAAGAATTGTCAGTACGTTTATTGTTGTGACTGTCAGATTCAGATGGCACGGCACGGCAAGGCGAACGCCACTGCTCAGCTTTGCCTAGTAATTTCACTGCCCCAGGCACTAGCAGCGAAAAAGGGGAAGTTAGCAAACCATGAACTGATTGCTGACAGGTGGCGGCAGTTAACTCCGGCCAAGAGCGGATACTTTGTATCATCCCCGGCTTCCCTCCAGCGCTGCAGACAAAGGGAAGCGCAGCGGCTCGGAAGCACAGCAATCAGCATGCGATTGAGAACTCCCGGTGCAACAGGAAAACCCAACAAAGGCAACAACCACACAACCAATAGACAGCAATCAAGAAGACAAAAGAACCGGACTGAATCTGTCATTTGGGCGAGAGGGGATTACTGCGGGTAATCGATAACTAAGCAACAGGGTAAAGCACAGGAATGGGGAACTATAAAACATCATGTAAGTTATGCCAAGCCAACCCTGGCTTTGTCTGTACCTACCTACGTTACACTCAAGTAAACTTCTTTGCTAAACTTGGGTGTCACAAGAGTTTCTTTGGAGCTGAACAGGGTAAACCTTGCAGTGACCACACGTTGCAATAGTATGTAGGATTTTTTAAAAAGTAATAATAAAAAGATAGGAAAGAAATTACAGCAACAAAGAAAACACATGAAAGAGAATTAAGATGAAACCAATACTGAAATTGAGAGCTTAAAAATTTCTAAGTTTAAAAAAAAAGCATGGCAAAGGAAACCTGACTACTAACAGTTGGAATCACATCTGCATGGAAGTAGTTCAGTCATTCAGCATCTTAGCCCTTAAGTTTATCATCAATATTCCCCCCCCCCATTTCATTGTAGATAGGGCAGGAGAGGATTAATACCCCAAAGGTAGAGATACTGTTGTACCGGACATTAACAAAATCTCACTTCATGATATGCAGTGGTCTGAAAGTGGAGATATGTAAAATCTTCCTCAATGAGGCATTAGTAATGTCAATCAGATCTTAGGAGAGGCTTTCATGTTTCTTATAATGGTAGTACCAAGATGAAAAGTTTGAAGGCTGTACTGCAATAGCATCTCTACAGGCATCTTTTTTGAAAAGGTTAACTCTGAAGTTTTCACTATTCCAAGAACTAAATTCCCCTAAAGGGGGCAAGGAAAACAATTACAGACAGGAGATAGGAGATTGATCCATTGGTTTCCACCTATATAATGCAAGAAACAAAGTTTAACTAAGTAGGGATCTTGGAGGTTTTCCAATTGATTCAAGTACCTTAGCAGTGCAAGATACATTCTAAGGGAGATGAACCCTACTCCTAAGATAGGCAGCAAGAGGCCCTGAGAGAAGCTCAGAATTTTCCTTAGGAAACTGTTTTGAGCTACTTCCTAACTGGGCAGTGGCTTTTTCCTCCTATCCTCAGATCTCAGTCTCATATAACAACTGAGCTACCACCTCAGCACAATATATTCCTGTTAGTTAGTTGGCATTAACTGACCACCTATGTTTGATACTGCTTCTGCTGTGACCACTACCTCTGCCTGGTTTATCTTCAATCTTCCCCTTTCACAATAGTTAGCCAATCTGGTCAGCAATCTTCTAAGGCCAATCTCAGTGCAGGAAATAAGAGCCAAGTCATTAGCATACATTAGGATTGAGATTTTACATCCACTGAGGGAGGGGAAGAAAACGCATAGTAACTTCATAGCCACTATAACATAAAATGTATATTTGGGGTGAGTAGAGAGCCCTGTTTTACACCTCTGTCCCATGACATGAGATCTGGAAACAGAAACATAATGATGCAGCCTGTAGTGGTCTATGGAATATTACCACACTGGGTAGAAATATCCTTGAGAATGTTTCCAATAGCACGTATTGGCAGCATCCTGTATGGGCAGTTCTCTGCAGCAGAGAGTACCACTGCCCAGCCATGCTATTTAATTGGTCCACCCTAGGCAACTAATGGACCCCACTGGGTTTCAGAGGGAGGTTGGGGTTGCTCCTGAAAGTCTGGTTCACAGTCCAACTGAAGCCTGATTCACTGCTTGGAATAAGAGGGCGACTGAGACTCTAAATTGGATCATGGCTACGTGGCCTCTCTCCTTTCATGGATCCCATGGCTCCTCTTGGTTTACCAAGGAGCTGGGGAAGATGAATCATGAGAAGAGATATCTAGAGTGTCACTGGAGAATGACAAGGAAAGAATCTAACCAAGCATGAGTTAGAACTGCTCCCAAGGCCTACCTCCTGATGGTAAGAGCAGCAAAACATTCATATTTTTCTGTCTTATTGCATCAGCAGATAGCCACCCAGCAGCCCTGTTTAGAGTATTCCAGCTCCTCCTCCTCTTTCTTCAGGGTCACTCTGAAGAATATTCTAGGCATCTGTCAGATAGTCACTTGAATTCACTCCAAGTTGGACTCAAGCCACAGAGGCCTGTGGAAGTGATGGAGGCTCAATCTGGTCTGGTTATCTAGGATGAGTTTGATCTTGTTGGGCCCAATTAAGCAGACAGGGTGCTTGGAACTGTTAGCTCAGCCACCTGTATGCTGGGCCCATGATAGATAGGGATTCCCAGCAGATGACATACATCTGGATCTTGGTGAATTCATCCTTGAGAGAACGGATGATCCCACTTCTGTGTAAAGAGGCAGTGATTAACTCCCTCCTCAGGAAGCCATCATTGGATCCAATCATCTTGGATAACTTTTGTCCCATTTCCAATCTTTCTTTTATAGGGGAAGTTTTTGAGAAGATGTTTGTGTGGCAACTTCAGAAAAATCCTGGAGAAAATGGATTATCTGGACCCTTATCAGTTGGGTTTCAGACCTGGGTACAGGACCAAAACAGCACTGATCGCACTTCTGGATGACCTCTGGCAAGAGCAAGATTGGGATGGTATATCCATCCAGGTTCTTCTTGATAACTTAGTGGCTTTCAATAACATCAATCATCCTTCTGGACTGGCTCCATGAATTTGGAGTGGGAGGTATCGTTTTGCACTGGTTCTCCTTCTTGCTTTGCCTTTTGTAATGTAAAATAAAAATTTAAATAATTTAATTAAGTTTTGTTAGTATACCATGTAGTTAAATTTATTTGTATACATATTTATGCTTGGTCATCCTAGATGGATGGATGGATGGATAGATGGATGGATACGTAAATATTTATTCACTAAAATTCTTGTAAATACTCTTTATCCTAGGTTTGCAGAGCAATATAAGCACTATATTCCCTTGTTAATTTATGTGTATGTTTGACCTTGTTCCTATCCATTCTCATCCTCCAACACACCCATACCAAGGCCCAGCAGTTTTATAGCTCTATAAAGCCCAGTTTCCGACATGCTTAACTTAGCCATTTACCCAATTTAATTTCTTTACTGGTAGTTCTGGCCATGTACAATGATGTTGTCAGGTCAAAATCCACCATCTGATGAAGGAAAAAATCCCCATGGTTTCTCCAAGAAGTGCCTGATGTTGTATGAATCCTCCCACTTAGGACCACTGGGAAAACTTGGTGACTTTTCCTACTGGCCAGGCAAAGAGTAGCAGGCATGGCTTGGCCCTACAGCCAGTTAATTTTGGAAGGAATGTTCTCTGTTGCCAGGCTTTAGGTTTTATAATGAGGAGGCTTGGATTTTTAGCAGCTCTTTCTGTCCAGACCTTCCTTCCTTCCTTCCTTCCTTCCTTCCTTCCTTCCTTCCTTCCTTCCTTCCTTCCTTCCTTCCTTCCCCCCATCTCACAACATTGACTCTGGGTGATGTACAAGGATTGACAACAGTTATAAGCAATGACTTATGATGCCCAAAATAAAAAACACATCTCACTCAGAAAAATCACATCAGTAGCAAAGCTCACCTAACCTCCTGGCCCAAATGCCTGCAGAAGCAATCAGGTCTAGAGCTTTACAAAAGGCTAATAGGGTGGGAGCCATGCAGATCTCTGGGAGAAATGCTGTTCTTTTTCTTAGACGATCATGACACATATGATCAGGTAGAGGTAGTTTAATTCTGTTTGAGTTTAAATTCACCCCTTGGGGCTTGCTAACTTGGTCAATTAATATTTTTCAATATTGCCTCAATACACTATTCCTGGAGGTGGAGCAATTGGCAACTGCCAATAAGAGTTTTCTACCATCCCACTCTGTGATCAAAAAATCTCCTAGGTATTTTAGCCAGGAGCTAAGCTAAGAAAGCGTGGCTAGAGGAGTCTAGGAACCCTGGCTGCTTTTTTCATTAACATCCAGGACCAACACAGAAGTGGCTTTGTAAGCTGACCATCCCACACAGACTGTAATTGTTTTATTTCATATGCGCAGACCCTCACATTGCTAGCTGAAGATATGAAAGCCCCTCTGCAACACTAACAGTTCCTCCAGATTGGATATATTGCAGCTGTAACTGTTAATTCAGATTGAGTTACTGCTTCATCACACCAGATTAGAATCATAGAATCATAGGGTTAGAAGGGACCTTGGAGGTTTTCTAGTCCAACCCCCTGCCCAAGGCAGAAGTCCTCATACCATCTCAGACAAATGGAGCACCCACAGCTCCGGGAAGCAAGCTCTTCCACTGCTTAATAGTACTCACTATCAGGAAATTCCTCCTTATTTCCAGGTTGATCTCCATCTGACGAGCTTCCACCCATGGCTTCTTGTCCTACCCTCAGGTGCTATGGAGAATAAATCGACATCTTCCCTGCAGCTTGAAGGGCTTTCAAGTATTGGTAGACTGCTATCATGTCTCCCCTCAGTCTTCTCTTCATTAAGCTAAGCATACCTAGTTCCTTTAGCCATTCTCTATAGGGTTTAGCTTCCAGACCCCTTATCATCTCTGCACTCTTTCTAGGGCCTCAGCATCTTTTTTGTATTGTGCTGACCAGAACTGGATGCAGTATTCCAAATGTGGCCTCACCAGTGCGGTATAGTCACTTCCCTTGATCTTGATACTATCCCTCTGTTGATGCAGCCCAGGACTGCATTGGCTTTTTTGACAGCTGCAGCACACTGCTGACTCATACTTGTGGTCCACCAGCACACCTAGATCCCTCTCATAGGCACTACTGTTGAGCCAGGTACTGCCTATCCTGTACCCGTGCATCTGGTTTTTCCTGCCTAAGTGCAGGACCTTACTTTTCTCTTCACTGAACTGCATCTCATTGGGTAGGGTCCAATGTTCAAGTCTGTCTAGATCCTTCTGAATCTTGAATCTATCTTCTGAAATGTTAGCAATTCCCCCCAGCTTTGTGTCATCTGCAAATTTGATGAGTGCCCCTTAAATCCCCAATCTAGGTTATTTATCTTGAAGAGCACTGGGCCCAAGACACAACCTTGATGTACCCCACTGCATACTTCCCTCCACCTAGATCTACAGTAGTTCCATTAAGGACCACAAGCTGAGTATGGTTGGTCAGCCAACTGCAAATCCATCTGGTAGTGGTACTATCTTTCTCACATTGTTCTATCTCATCAAGAAGTAGGCTGTGGTCTAGTTTATCAAATGCCTTACTAAAATCTAAGTATACTATATCCACAGCATTTCCTTGGTCCACTAATTTAGTCACTTTATCAAAGAAAGCAATAAGATTTGTCTGGCATGACCTGTTCTTAACAAACCCATGCTGGCTTCTAGTAATCACCTTGTTCATTTCTAGGTGCTCACAAACCATTGCTTGATTACCTTTTCCAGGATTTTCCCAGGTCAATGGGATGTTGTCAAGCTGATTGGTCTGTAGTTTCCTGGATCCACTTTTTCCCCCTTTTTAAAGATTGGAATCACATCAGCTCTTTTCCAGTCTTCTGGCAATTCCCCTGCGCTCCACGAGCTCTCAAAGATTTCATTCAGTGGTTCTGAGATCACATCTGCCAGCACCTTCAGTACCCTGGGGTATAAACCATCCACTCCAGGAGACCTGAACTTGTTAGGTGTTCTCTAACCAATTCGTTACCTATTTTGACCTGCATCCCTCTTCTGTCTCTCACGGTGCTGCTTTTGACAGGTTAGACTATGTTTTCCTTTTGCGTAAAGACAGATGCAAAAAAGGAATTAAGCAGTTCCACCTTCTCCCTGCTGCCTGTCAGCTTCTTGCCATCTTCTCCCAACTATTTCCTTGGCTTTTGTCTTGCTCCTTATGCATTGAAAGAAATTTGTTTTGTTATTTTTGGCATTTGTTGCAAGTCTTAGCGCATTCTGAGCCTTAGCCTTCCTGATTCTGTCCTTGCAGATTTGGGCTATTTGCAGGTATTCTGCTGTAGTTACAAGCCTCTCTTTCCATTTTTATACTTGTCCTTTTTGTCCCTCAGCTTACCAGAGACCTCTTTGTGCAACCATGCTGGTCTCATCAGGTGTCTCTTGTTTTTCTTTCTCTGTGGTATTGTTTTTGTTTGGGCCTTTATTATCTCATTTTTCAGAGTTTCCCAAGCATCCTGAACTATTTTTCCCTCTGGGATTTACATCCATGGGATCCTTCTTACTTGCTGAATAGGAAATTTGTTGGTCAGCTCTCTTAAAATCTAGAATGCTAGTCTGACTTTGTTCAATTACCCTTGCCTGCATCGTGATGAATCCTAGTATGACATGGTCACTCTCTCCCAAAGTTCCTACAAGTTCCACTCTCTGAACCACTTCATCCCTATTAGTAAATATCAAGTTCAATATAGTTGACCCTCTAGTTCCCTCCTCCACATTTTGGATGATAAAGTTGTCAGCTAGGCATGTTAGGAACCTGTTTGATCTCTCACTTGCCACAGAGTTTCTTTCCAAGTTGACGTCAGGGTAGTTAAAGTCCCCCATTACTACAGTTTTGTCCGTTAATATTCACCCAAATACTTTCAAGTAGGCTTTCATCCTTGGTATCATGTATTTCTGTGCAGGTGTAGTAATTCTTTACATACAATGCAACTCTCCTTCCTCTTTCGTTGGGTCTGTTTCTTTTGAACAAATTATATCCAGCTGGACACCAATTCATCTTGTACACAATCTTAAGAGTTTTCTATATCAGAGATCTGCACTTTACAAAAGTAATGCTATATTTCATTTTCCCAGCCATTGCACTGGTGCTATAGACTCAATTTAGTAAAAAGTGGTACTAAAGCGATCTTACTGAAATTTGTTCTTTGGATCACAGTTCAGGCAAAGAGAGATTCATGACACCACATGGTTTTTCTGATTCTCCCTGCCAGGTAGGACAAGAATCACTAGCTGTTTTTCAGATCTGCTATTTCATTGACCTGGAAACTTTACCAGTTAAAGCTGAATTTTCCATTAACTATAATAGAGATCACTGGGATTGCTAACATGAGGGAAATCAATTATATTCCGTCAAACTACATAAGTCTTTTACACTGTATTTGCATAAAAAAATCTGAACTCTCATTGCATTCCTAAAGTAATGTTATAGTTCTTTCCCATTCTTTGAACCAACTACTTTCATTAATCTCTTTTTCACTTAAACGTGATCAAAAGAACAAATATGACAAACATCACTTTATTACGCAAACTCAAGAAATTCAAACTCAAGAAACTGAGTGGAGTCCACTCAGAATTACAAACAAGGAGAAAGTCATCCACAGAGTTACTTAAGCTTCCAATAAGGGTTCAGAATTGTCATCCAAATGTAGGCTATCAAACTTGTCCATGTTGCCACAACATCAAAGATTGCATTGGGGCTGTTAGCAACCCCAACGTTCCCTATTATACTGAAGGCAGAATTCAGCTTTGAGCACTTAAGTTTCTAGGTCAGTCAAACACCACATTGGAAAAACAGCTGGTGTTTCTTGCTCTACCTGGCAAGGAGAATCAGGAAAACCATGTGGTTTCATTAATCTCTCCTTCTCTGAACAGTGAAACAAAGAACAATTTTGAGAAACATCGCTTTATTACAGCATGTCACCAAATGCGATTCATTAGCAGAAGCAGAAACAAGAGGAACGTGAACTATAGCGTTAATTTCGTAATGCAGAGATTTTTCATATAAAAACTTACCATTCTGAACAAGTTGAACAGGTTTCCAGCTTGATATTGTTGTGTTCCAAAGATCTATTCTTTCTTTTCTTTTACTTGTTTTTGAAAAACAGAAAAAAAACAGTGGAGGATTCCTAGGGGGGTGTTTGCTTTTCTAGTGCTTTGGCGCCCTCCTGTGGTGAGAGGAAAATAAGACAATGCAGTTTGAAAACCACAAAATTTGATAGACCAAAGTCTTGATGGTATGAAAGGGAGAGAGAACAAAAGGAGTCCAGTCTGGTTCTGAAAGAAACAATGACATCGCAGTAAAAACAATAAATAGAAGTATGTGTGATTGAAAATGTGAATTAGGAATTTTCACCATTACAACATTAATCCCGAAAGTTTGCCACACTGTGCAGTTCCAGATTTGAAAAACAGCGGTTGATCAACGAAACAATGTCGACTTAAGCATGATCAAAAGAACAAATTTGAGAAACTTCCATTTATTTATGAATGTCACAAAGTGGAGTCCACAGCAAAACTGCAGATAAGGGGAAAGTGAAGTACTGTGTTACTTTAGCAATCGAATGAGAATTGAGGATCGTCATCTAAATACACATTATGACACTTATGTAGTTTGATGCAACATCATTGAGAGGCCTCATGTTAGCAACCGCCACGATATCTGTAACAGTGAACGCAGAATTCAAGTGTAAGCCCTAAAGTTTCCCGCAAGGAGAGTCAGGATAACCCTGTGCTTTCATGAATCTCCCTTTCCCTGGACAGTGATCTAAAGAACAACTTTGAGAAGCATCGCTTTACAAGGGGAAAGTGAACTCGCTTTCAAACTAGGACTTCTGCACAGTCCTAAGATATATGAGAGAAGTGTGCATTATTAAAGTAACGTCGCAATTCACTTTTCCGTTGTTTGCAGTGCTGCTATGGAATCCATTTACTGACATCCACGAATAAAGCAATGTTTCTCAAAATTGTTCTTTCAATCACTGTTCAGGCAAAGAGAGATTCAGGAAACCACATGGTTTTCCTGATTCCCCTTCCTAGGTAGAACAAGAATCACTAGCTGTTTTTCCAATGTGGTGTTTGACTGACCTGGAGATTTTAGTGGATAAAGTTGAATTCTGCATTCACTATAATAGGCGTTACTGGGTTTGCTAATATGAGGCCTGTCTTTGATGTATAGTCAAACAGGGCAAGTGTCATAGACTGTATTTGTATGAACAATTCTGAACCTCACTGGATTGCTAAAGTAATGCTATACTTTACTTTCCCCTGTTTTGCAGTTTGCTGTGGAATCCATTCGGTGACATGGTGTAATAAAGCAATGTTTCTCAAAATTGTTCTTTGAATCACTGTCCAGGTAAAGAGAGAATCATGAAACCACATGCTTTTCCTGATTCTCCTTGCTCTGGAGAACATGAATCATCCGCTCTTTTTCAAATCTGGTGTTTGACTGACCTGGAAACTTTAATGCTGATTGTTGAATTCTGCACTCAGTAATAATAGGCATTATCTAGTTTGACACAAAATCATAGAGAGTTCCATTTTGTGACACGGCTTGTGTAAAGTTTCTATCATTCCCCCCCCCCCCCTTTGTTGAGAGAGACATGAATGAAATTTGGTTGAACCTTTAAAAGATCTTGTGAAGAATAGGGCTCTCTATAACGGTCAAGCATATTATGGCATGTGTATTTTTTTATCTCACATCATATTGAATTTGAGGCCTTGCATGTAGCTGTCATGTTTCTTATGGAAAAGTAATTTTCTGTTCATGTATTCACATGTAGGTGAAAGAGAACAAACTAGCAAATTTGGTGATCAAAGCGCTGCCTAACTGCACCCATTTGAACTTGAAATCTGTTTTGTATTTCATATTTCTTATATTTAGAAAACCCAACTTTATTTTCATCAAGGCGATCTATAACAAGTTGGGCGTAAGATACTAGATAAGGTTAAATTAATTAATGTCTAAGTATTTTAATAAATAAATGCCCATATAATACAGTAGAAGACTGAAAAGAATGAAGGAAGCCCTTCAAGTTAGTACGCCTTAAAAGAACACGCAAACCTGTTATGTATTTAATTTTTTAAATAATACCAAAGCTGAATGGAAGAAAGTAAATCCAAATAAGACAAACAGGATAATTGTTTCTTGTGTTCAAACTGCTGGAGTCATGAATAAATAAGAAATATGCATTTGATCATATCTGTCTCTTTGGGTTTTCTCACAGAAAAGAATAAAAGAAAATAAATTAAAAAGTGAAAAGGGTATTCTATGTTCAGTCAGACATTCTTGCTATGCTAAGCAGGTATAACACAATGATTCTCTGTTGTGAAGCTCCAGGCGTTTCCCCAGTCTAATTCCTTTTAAGTTTTTTTTCCAAATGGAAAAATTTCAAAGTTCCTTGTGTTGGAGCTCCCTCTTGTGGTTGTAAGAATCCATCCTCAGTTTGTTAAAAGGAAAAGGGTACATAAGAGACAGCAAACAGCAAAATAAATAAATAAAATAAACAGTAAACAATAAAAAAATAGAAAACCTGGATAGCAAATAGAATAATAATCACAGACAATTGTCCCCAACGTAGTTCAGTCCTTTTTTTGTGAAAATATAGTAAATATGCAGTCTTTTATCCATCTGATTAAAATTAATGTCTTTTGGGTTTTCACAGAAAAAAGGGTAAAGTCAAAGAAGAAGCACTATCTTCACTCAGGAATATATACTGGGTTAACCAGATATAATTGTTATTAGTTCTGTAAGGAAATTTGTAGTTTTAAAACTGTTACAAAAGTTCACATTTGAGCAACTAAAGGGAAAAGGCAAACCTTGAGAGACTAATTAAACTGTTACCCAAATTGTAAAAACATAACTTTATAAACCCTGGAATTAGAAAGAAAAGTTCAGGGAGATGTTTTAGGGAACCAAGGAGTAGATCATTAAGTAATAATGTAATCATACAATAGCTTTATTAAGTAGAATAGGTGTAATAAGTCATAATACACTAGCTAAACTATACATTCAAATTCAACTGTAAGAAAGTTTGCGAAAGATGTAAGCCTAGTTTATGATCTCTTCTTTTCTTTTTGCTGAACACTTTAAACAAACAAGAAAAAAGCAAGAAAAAAAACAAAATATAAATGAGGACAAGATATTTACAAATATCATGAAAAGTATAATTTTACAACATATCATTAATTATGAATAACTGAATATATTATATTGTTTTAAAGGATAAAATCAGTGTTAAACTGTAAGCAAAGCATGCTATCAACATGATCAAAACAGAATAAATCAATGAGTGAGATTATAAACGACAATTAATTCTATCCACCTTACTAAAAATCTATTCTGATTTGGAAATGCTTTAAAATTCCAGTAGAAACCTTAGGCATACAGAAACCCAGATTTCTGAGTAGTATGAATCCGTATGTCGTTGTTTGCTAACTCCTCTATTCTGTGTCTCAAGTTTCATTTTGTTTCTCACTACTTGTCTTTCATCTGAATTGGAGTATTAGGTAAAACATGCATTACTTTCTTTTGTATATTCAATTACTATTTTTAGTTATAGCCTTTTATGGTTTTTAAGAGTATCAGAGATTTATGTGTAACACGATTTTGTGATTTTCCCCTGTGATACTGAATAGCTCTTTTTAATATGTGGCTATTCTGCTAAAAGGTTTAGAGATCCATGTGAAGTAGTGCATTTTCTGTGTTATTTTCTATTTTTCAGCCATGTGATATTAATGGTTCAACCCTAGTTTGGTCTCCTTTTGGTTTTATCTGAATTGGAATTTAGTATTGTGAGAAGGAAATCAAATTCTCCCCCCCCCCCCAATGTTAGCAGGAAGTCGAAGCTTCCAATTTGTCTCGTTCTATCATCACTTATCTTAAACAGCAATCAAAGCATATGACTAAATTATAGTAAAAATAGGCTCACCTAAAAAGATTAAGATGCAACAGAAAGAATCAAGAGTCCTCCACCCTAGCCCAAAATTAAATAAGTAAAGACCTGGCAGGAACAGCCAACATTCCTTAAACTCAAAAATCGAATCATAAAAAGATTTCTTCCAGAAGAGATCTACATTCGAATTAGACAATACCAGATAAGGCAAACACAGGAAACCCAGGCACAGTAGGGTACCTGACCTTAGAACGCTCCCCAGTCAATTGCTCCCTAGTTAATTTCACCAGTGAGCGCTCTCTCCTGGAATCCCAGCTAATTACCTTTTCTAAAAAATCTAGAGGGCAGGTTTCCCTTCGCACCTTTTAAGGATCTTCCCTATAAAGGGGGATTCCTGGGAAGTCCCAATGTGGCAGCCCCGGGACAGCTGATCGTCTTGTGTATCTGATTCTCGGAAATAAAGTTTTCTCTCTCCTTCAAGCAACCACCTGCGTGTTTATTCCCAGCTCAGAGACGAACCTCGTAAGTTTGTATTCTAACAGTATAAATGTAACAATCTGCCAATATTTCTTGCAACCAATATTGATTCAAAAGAAAGTTCGTTTATTGAAAACAAGTGTACAGTTCCAAAGCATTGCTAAGACTAAGCCTGTGCATGCCAAAAGTTGTTTTTTACTTTTTCCCTCCTCCACCCCCCTTGCCTCCTTAGTCTCCTGATTCACACCCCCCTTTTACAATGGCAGAACCGCAGCGTGTAAAAAGCAAATACCAAACTAGCCAACACTAAAATCAACTAATAAATCTTGCGAGGATTCTGACAATAAAAACATGCAATTGTTTCTATCATATGTAGTGGCTACTGCTAATATTTGGTCTTTTTTTTTTTTAAATGAATTAGAGATAATTGTAAGAAAAATCCTGATTTTTTTTTAATTTTTCTATTGGGCTGATAATTTTGTCACTTTTTGTGTTTTACTAGGGTTAGTAAAACACAGTATTGCCTGACGCTATTGCTATTTGTCCTGTTATTGCCTTTCAAGCGAATTAGAGGTCTGTGTAAAATCTCCAGTTTTGTGATATTAATGGTTCAACACAACTCTATTGTGTTTTGCAGTCATTCCTGATTCCAGTTCTTGTCTTTTACCTTCCTTGGGGCTCAGTGTTCAAGTTTTCAGATGAAGACTTCCTCAACAGTAGCTTTTTTATGTTTGGCTAGTCTCTCAAGTGGATTAGTATAAAATAGTGCATATCCTGATTTTCTGTTTGTCAATCGTGTGCCAACGATGGGTCATTTGTTGTATTTCCCATTGAAAAAGGCTTCATTTAATGATTTTTCTCTATATGACTTAATAGCTATTACCTATGTCTGGTTGCTTGTTATAATTCAGCTCCAAAGAGTTTTTGCTCTGGACATAACTGATGTGATATTTTTGTTGTGATTATGGTGTGGGTACAAAACTTTGCTGAGGTAACTGTCAACCATTAATTGATAATCCTAACTGCAATCTATTTGTTGGGAAAAGAAGCATGACACAGCTAAAGTAAACAGACACAAAACTCATTGGTGGGCCAAAACAGGTTGTCAGGCAAAAAAGGAGCAAGAGCCAGTCTCAGTTTCAGAATAATTTTTGGATTCAGATTCCATTTCAGTTTCTGTTTCATTTTTGACTTGATCTGTTTTCCAGTGTTGGTTTCTGTTTCAGTTCTACTTTCTGTTTCCATTTCAAATGAGTGGAACTTTTTTTTGATTGTGTTGCTATAAATCTTGATACATTGTGTTGTTTTAATACAGTGGTGTTTATGTAATATAATTAAAGATGATTGACATTCTATTATTTATTTAGAGTACTGAAAATAGAGAAGAGAAAGAAGTATTCTATAAATATTAATTACAATTTAGGATATCAATATTACAAATATAAAAGTATTTGGCTTTTTCATCGAAAGTTGAGTATAACATTGAAAAAAGAATCACTGCAACTTGCCTCAAAGTATTTGTGTATATATACAGTTTTGCCATTGCTGCATATTCTCCAAGTTTAAGTTCCCAATTGGATATAGTCGGAATTGTATCTTCCTTCCAGCCTTGGGCAAAATTTATTCTCACTGCTACAAGCATATATCTCATTAAATTACAATGATTCTTGCTGGTTTTTTTCTGAGATTATACCTAGTAAGAAAAGTCGTGGACAAAGGCGGGCATGCGTCCTGACTGTATTTTTTTTCCTTTCCCTCCCTTCACAGAATTTCCCCCCTTGCAGAAGGGAGAGATTGCTTAAACAAGCTCTCTTCCTAAACTGCTTTTCTTTGCAGCAGGCTTTTAAAGATGCTAACTGCAGCTGAACAAGCTCAGCTCTGTGACCTTAATTAATTAGCACCCTGGCTGCTATCTGAAATTGGCAAGACCCTAATCAGTTTCACCCTAAAGACTTTCTTTTGCCTCCTGAGTGGCCAGGTGCACACAAAGCAAACAGCTTAGTGCTAAGGCATTCCCTTCAAAGTGTATTCCCCTTTGTGTGCCTGCTTACTGTCTTGTCATCTCTTCCTCTCCAATCGGTGTAAATACAAACGTTAATTTTCCTTTCCCTTTCCCTGTCCCAGAACCGAGGTGAGGATTCCAAAGGGTGGGGAGCGGGGAAAAAGGGCTCTAAGATTTACCCCTTTTCCCCAGCTTCCTCCTTTTCCAGAAACCTTCCCGGGGGCTTGGGCTCACCTGGCTGTTTGGGGTCATATCCTTCAGATATTGTAAGTATGTTTAGGGGTGATTTCTTAATAAACCTTTTTCAAGATTTATTACCACTCTGGCATCTCCCTTAGTGTTCTTGTTCTTTGATATTGGTCCTCCAAATTGTAAATTAAGTGTCAATGCGCAGATTAACGGCAACACATCTCAAGAAGCAATGAATTCAATGGAACTTTCTTTTTTGTGTTTATCGGACCCCACAGAAGACGTGTAGTGGGGTTAGGTTTTTGTAATAGGGCTAGGTTTGAACCTCTGTCGAGGTTGAATACAGAAGACTCATATTTTGGATTGTTGACTTTTTTTTGTTTTAACAATAATTTATTAATAAGATGATAGGAAAAGAAATAAGGATTAAAACATGAAAGATAGAAAATACCCGGTATAAGAAATACACAATAAACACTTTGAGAGAATTATGCAATTCAGTTCCAATACTGGGGAACAATATTAAGCTTGCAATTCTTTAAAAGCCAGAGGCCGTATTACATGTGTGTGAATGACCTGAACTGAGTTCCTGTTGCTTTCCCAGTAATGAGCAAACCACATTTATGTTGGTGATTACAAACTTGAAATATTTTGATTTATTTCGAATCAGAATTAGACAGTGAAGCTTCTCCGTTTCAGACCATGTAACTAATAATTATTTAAACAAGTTTAAATTGGGCATACAATTTCCCAGTTCTGGGGATGACTCATTCAAAAGCTTTATTTATTAATCAGTGTACTGGATTTAAAACTTTCTCCATGTCCAGTGAATCTACTGTAACTGATTGCCAAGTTTCTAATAGCCAAGATTTTTATAAAGAATTTAATGATGTCCTTTTAGAAGGCCAGATGTGTGGAATGAATAATTGATGGTAATGTGGTTTGTATTTTGCATCCATGTTTAAACTAGGAACTTTGATAATACCTTGAACATAGAACATCAAATAATATATTTCTTATGCTGTTGTCCACAGAACCCATCAAGGCCAGATTTTTGCTGTTTTCATGCATTTAATGGTATCTATTATTTCTTGGAGACAGAGGGGCAACTAAGTAAAGTGCTTCTTTATTACCTTAGAAAAAGCAATATTGTGTACAAAATTGAGGTGACTGTTTTATAAAGACTGGAATAAGCTTTTAAAAACTGTTTTTAGACTCTGATTTTCTTGCAGTACTTTCAATCTAGAGGACAATAATTATTTCAAATTGTACTAATTCATATTCTGTTTTCAGTGCCTAGAGGGAAAAGTTATGTATACACTGCTGTAAGTTGTTTTACAGTACATATGTGCTTATAATTTCCTTATTCCCCCACCCCACCCCCATTCTCTCATGTAATGTTTTTGGAACTTTTTAAATAGAAAGCATAAGCAATGGTATTTCTGGATATTTATTCCTAAGGGAAAAAAATTAAACAAAAAGTGAATAATTAAACAAGAATGTATTTTAATGCTGTTTAGAGAAAAGTCAGATAATTGTTTCTCATAAAAATTGATAATATAACGGGTATGTTCTGATATGATATTTACTAACTCAGCAAGAAATCAATTGGGAACAACATAAGATGAAGATAAAACAACCTAAGATGGAGATAAACTAAAAGCCTGCAATACTTTCCATGTGCAAGACTGTGATTTAAACACAGTGATATGATCTAGTAAAGATCTAAAACCTGATTAAAATCTTTAGCCATAATTGTCTGATCCACTGCCAAGGTGAATATATGTGGACACAATTTCTGAGACTATAATAATAAAAAATATTGCATTGTCTTAAGTATATTTTTAAAAAATCCTTCTAGAGCAAGTATTTCTTCCTCCATTAAAGTTCTGAACTCTTGTGAGTCAAGCTTGCTGTATATTCTGAATCTATGGATTCTGAATTTCCATTTATGCAGGTAGTCCCCAGTTTAAGAACAAGTTTCATTCCCAAGGTCTGTTCTTAAGTCAGATTTGTTTGTAAGCCAGAACAGTATTATTGTATAATACTGTATAAGTAGTATTGTGTAATTAACTTGAACCATTGTGTATTTAACTAAAATTTTGCTTCAACAGGCTCCATTCTTAACTATGGGTCGTCCATAAACCAGGCATTCTTAACCCAGAGACTACCTGTACGTTTGACCAAGAAATACATGCATTTCTTGTTAAAAACAATTGTCAGGTTTTAATTTACATCACTTCTGCCCTTTCTTCAAGGGACATCTCAGGACTCCTAAAACTAATGAAAACTACATGTTCTTAAAACATAGACAGATCACAAATAGGTTGTATTCAACAAACAACCTTCCGTAACCCCACACATGTATATTCATAGATCAAAAACAGAAAAAGAAAAAAATGATTGACATGTGATCTTAAACATTTTAACAAAATAAAGTCAAGAACAAAATTATAAAGGAAAAAAATGAAAATTCAGAAAAGCTCTCTGGGAAAAGCACAGATGTTGCAGAAACCCAGCTTAAGCAAAGCATACAAAACCCCCAAAAAGCAAACATGCTGCTTTAAAAAAAAAAAAGAGAGAGAAATTTGATCCAACCATTTATCAGGTCAGGTTGGATCCTAAAAAGTTTTTCATGTCAGTATCCAGGGATATACAAAATATTGCTGGAAAAAGCAAGCAAGGATTTTACCTCGTTTTGTTTTGCTTCTTAAAAAAGTTTTTATATCTGTGTTTAAGTATCTGTGGGGAAAGATCTAAACAAATCTTTCATAATCATAATCCCTTTTGATTTTCAACCAAGGTTGATGGAACATTTAGCATGATATCATGCTAAATGTAACATCAGGTTCCTGATTGGAGATCTCAAAAATCTTGTAACAACAGACTAGGACTAGGAGTGAAAACGTGCTTGATTATACTATTATACCAGAAAAATCTTTACAACAAACTGATCCAGCTTACTGTGCCTGACCATACCTGTAGGTGGATAATCAGTTTTCTAACAGATAGGGAACAACATGTGAGGTTAGGCAAACCACATCCAGTACCCGGTTAATCAGTACAGGTGCCCCTCAGGGATGTGTGCTTTCCCCGCTGCTTTTCTCCCTCTATACCAATGACTGCACTTCAAAAGACTCTTCTGTTAAAGTTTTGAAATATGCAGATGATACAACTGTCATTGGTCTAATTCGAAATGGAGATGAGTCAGCATACAGATGGGAGGTTCAACAACTGGTCTTGTGGTGTGGTTATAACAACTTGGAACTGAATACACTTAAAACCGTGGAGATGATTGTGGATTTTAGGAAGAATCCTTCTAATACCCCTCCCCTTACCATACTCGACAGCCCAGTTTCAGTGGTAGAGTCCTTCCAGTTCCTGAGTTCTATAATTTCCCAAGACCTGAAATGGACGCTTAACATTACAGCTATCATTACAAAGGCACAGCAAAGGATGTTCTTCCTGTGTCAACTTAGGAAGTTTAAATTATCCCAGGAGCTCTTGGTACAGTTTTATAGGGGAATCACTGAGTCTGTTATCTGTTCCTCTATAACTGTCTGGTTTGATTCTGCAACCAAACAGGACAAACTCAGACTCCAACGGATAGTTAAGTCTGCAGAAAGGATAATTGCAACCCACCTGCCTTCTACAGAAGAACTGTATACTGTGAGGGTTAAAAGGAGGGCAGAGAGGATATCTGCAGACCCTTCCCATCCTGGATATAAACTGTTTCAATTTCTTCCTTCAGGACAGTGCTACAGAGCACCATATGTTAAAACATCTAGATACCGGAACAGTTTTTTCCCTTGTGCCATTGCTCTGTTAAACACTACATGACACAATATGTGCTGGACAGTGGCTTCTCTCTTTGAAAAAGTTATTTTACTGTGTAGTGTTATTGTTTATTACCATTCCTTTTTCTGCTGCTATCCAAACGCACTGTTGCTCTTACATCACCGAAGACAAATTCCTTGTATATATTTGATACTTGGCCATTAAAGTATTCTGTATTCTGTATTGATATCACACTTGCAAGGGCAGATTCTCCCAAGAGTTTTTCTGTAAAAGCTATTAGCCAATCTTTTTCATAGCTATTAAGAAGTAATAATTCCTGCAGTAAAGATATTACATTTAGTCATTTCATCTTGCAAGTCTTTGTCTACAGTCAAAGATATTTGCTATTTTCTATTTGTCTAATAAAATCTTCAAATTATTGTTTCATGTGACTTTCAGACTCTGCAATTTAAAATGTAAAGCATCAAATTTTAGATACAAACCACCAGCTACGGACTATTATTATGGAGGAAGCTAATCCCCAAAGAGGGAATTTTTTCCTGTTATCTTCAGGATTTTGTTTTGGCTTTGGGGCTTGGACAAATTAGGAGAATAATATACAGGGAGTAAGCCCGCTTTATACTATAGAAGACACAGCTTCTACTTGGCAATGGAAACTTTGTGAATTTGAAAGGAGAATTAGATCAGATTATAAATGAAGACCAGTCAGACTATTAGTTTTGTACTGGAATATAGCAGGCTGGAGGAACAAACTGTATGACAATTTCTAGCCCTTCGATAATACCTGAAGAGCAGAGACTGAAAACAGGCCCCTTCACTAATGGCCCACACAGGCACATGTGGGACCCATAGAATTTGGCTACACTGAAGAAATTAGGAGCAACAGGCAGTCTGATGAATAGACACTATAGTATTAACAAGTCCTGCCTGCAGATACTCACAAGCAGGACCAAAGGGCTCTCAGTCTGCAACAGACATTGCCTTTATATTCTTTGCTTCTGGGGGACAGAGAAGCAGATTTCATTCTGATGTCCTCTGCTGTTCCTTAGCCTACTCAGGAATGACCCAAAAATATTATGTTAGACATGCTGCTATATTTCAGTCCACTGAAGTTTGTAAGAAGCAAGGCCAAACAAACCCTATATCTTTTCTTGAGCTTAACTTATGAACACTATGCTATGGCAAGGAGCATATGTTACAGAGGGACTATGTCTATCTAGAGATCCAGTTTGGTGAACTGATTAAGGCTCCAGGCTAGAAACTGGGAGACCATGAGTTCTAGTCCTGCCTTAGGCACAGAGCCCTCTTAGCTCTAGGAAGTAGGCAAAGGCAAACCACTTCCAAAATCTTGCCAAGAAAACTGCAGGGACTAGTCCAGGCAGTCGTCAGGAGTCAACAATGACTCAAAGGCACACAAAAAAAAAGTATCTATGCTATCTTGGCTTCAAAAAGGCAGATTCTTCATAATAGGCCAACAATGATGATCTCCAACTTTCCAAAACAATCTAGAATAAAAAGACAACATATCTGAAATGTAAGGAAATAAACCTCTAAGCCAAATTTCATTTACAGGTAATTTTTATTCCATTGTAAAAAGTCAATTAACTCTATATATACATACATACATACATACTCACACATATACACATACACCCAAATCCATACCCACACCCACACACAATCACCTGCTGTTCCACACAGTAGACATTGGCTTCAGTTCCCAGTGGGATTCTGCAATAAATGTAGAGAATTTTAGCCTTATGCATAAGAGGAAGGAAGCCCTAATTGAAACACATTTTATTTTCTGGGCTCATGCAGGAGAGAAATGGCCTCTCCTAAGTGAAAGGTTGCTAAAAAGATCGGAAGAAATGTTTTGCAGCCCATTCCTTGAAGGAGATACAGGAGAGGCCATTTTCTGCCTACTGCAGAAGGCTCTCACATAACATACCCTTTACCTCAGTACCTCTTGATGGGAAGCGGCAAGCACTAGGTTGGAATGCCTGCAAGGCACTCAGCAATGTTGAAATAAAAACAGGAGCACCACACCAATGCTAACCCTAATGAAGCTCATGTAGCAATCTGAGATTCTTTTCTTTTCTTTTTCCTAGATGCAGCTTTCTCCCAATTTCAAATTTTGTTCAGTGACCTCTTTCTATTCCTTTCAGAAAGCTCAACATACTCTGGCAAAGCTACAAGTCTAAATCCCTGAAGATTCAAGAGCCAAAGAATGATCCTAAATAAAACCTATGGATCAGTGCGAGGGATACTGATAGTGAAGCAAAACACTTATACAGAACCTGGATGTTTCTTTGGTTGATTCTTACAGTATCTGGCTTCCTTGCTCCATTCTGAAAGGAATCAAAGCAGGCCTGTACTGAAAAATTTAAATTTAAAGCAAAGAGGAACTGGCCATGGGAGCCAGTCCATGCACTAAGCAATCTGGGAGGATTTTCACTTTAGGATATTTACTTTGGCATGCTATTCTTCTGCTTAGGGCCTTCTCTAGAACAATCACAACTTCAGTTGGACACAGCATGATCAGAATCCCTCACTCCTGCAGTCATCTCTATTTTCTTCTTTAATTTATTTCAGAAATTGTGATGGAGTCAGTAGACTGCTGGGTAGCCAAAAGGGGTACAGGGGAGGTTGCCTCTATGAGGGCTGGGTTCAAAATTATAGGCAGAGACAAAGGTGGCACTCCCACCTGTAAGGGGGAGGCCAGTGGCTGAAGAATAAGAGGCTGCTGTGCCACTGCTGGAGGTACATCTGTTGCCACGTTCACCTTCCCAGGTACTGCTGGAGAGGCAAAATGTGGCCCAGAGTGACTAGAAATGCAGGCATTTTCAGAATCTGCAGGGAAAAGATAACAGATTTTTCATTCTTATATGAGGGACATTAGTCTCCATCACTTTCCCTAAATTTCACCCAATTCGTTCTGAGCTCCTCTCAGTCCTTAGATCTGGGGTGTTCAATGGGGTTTTCTTGTATAATGTCCCTGCAAAAATTTGTAGACATTGCGCAAGAGGTATGTTAGTCTATGGTGGCAAAAAATCAGGAGTCTGGCAGTACTTTTCTGACTAACAAACAAAAAGCACAAACATTTGTGAGCTGAACCTCACCATCAGATGCACAGAGCAGCTTGACTGATGCAGGATTTAAATTGGGGCAAGGTGGGGAGAATATAGGGACAGTCATCAACTGTTAATTGTTAATGATTTAATGATTTAAATTTAATGATTTAAGTTAATTGTTAACTTAACAAGAGCCAGTTTGGTCTAATGGTTAAGGGACCAGACTAGGAGCCAGGAGATGGTGAGTTCTAGTCCCGCCCTAGGCATGAAAGCCGCCTGGGTGACTTTGGGCCAGTCCCTCCCTCTCAGCCCAACCCACCTCACAGGGTTGTTGTTGTGGGGAAAATAGGAAGAGGAAGGAGTATTAGGTATGTATTGTCGAAAGCTTTCACGACCGGAATACGATGGCTGGTGTGGGTCTCCCGGACTGTGTGGCCGTGTTCTAGAAGTTTTGTTTCCTAACGTTTCGCCAGCATCTGTGACCGGCCAGCATCTGTGACCCTCACAACCCCCCCCCCCACTTCAGGCACCCTTGCTGATCTCTATAAATACCCACAAAAGGGTCACATCATCCTGGGCACAGGGAGAACTGCTCCTGTCTGTGCTCCTGCCCTCTGAAGATGCCGGTCACAGATGATGGCAAAACGTTAGGAAACAAAACTTCCAGAACACGGCCACACAGCCCGGGAGACCCACACCAGCCAGAGTATTAGGTATGTTTGCCACCTTCTCCCCATCTCCCCTCCCTTCCCACTCACCTTTCCTTCCCACCTCATCCCAATTTAAATTTAAATCCCATCAGCTAGCTATTCTTTGCATCTGATGAAGTGAACTTGTTAATGAGCATAAGGAACTTACCTTTGTACTTTAACTGCATGATTCTCAGCTGCTCAGCAAATAGGTTTTATCAGAATTGATAGATCTATTCTTATCTGCTATTCCTAGACTTGGGCACACATATCTCTCTTATCCATTTCATACCCCACCTCAAAACCATTTTATTTGAATTCTTTAATTTAACTCAACCTTGCCTCCCAGGGGAAGGCTACCTCTCTGATGACATTCCACTGTCAGGCAGATATTTTTGCCCAATTCGTTACAGCCCCTGTAAAAATGCAGTCTGTTCCATGCTGCATTTTTAACATTTAACTGATTGGTTTTCATGCTTTGAACTTTAGCTTTGTATTTTGCTTCGTGAGTACCTTTAAGGCACCTACTTAAAAACTATTTTAAGAAAATGCAGAATATAAATTTTACTGAAGGATTTAACAAATGATTCCTCCTTGCCTTTGCGCATTTCCCTATTATTAGACTATGTGATTATGAGCAACTGGAGACAGAAATCTGTTTTTGGTTAGGGTGTTTTTTTCCCCCTTTCTTTCTTTTATTCTGTTCTTATATTCACAGTTCCAATGTCCATCTTGCAGAAAGTATAACTCCTACCACTGGCTGCCAGTTCTGGAGACTTCTCAGAGGATGCTGAATGAGCAGATGGCCTTGAATCCTCTCCAAAAGAATGTGTCAGATATTGATGGTTTTGGAGGATGTACTTCTACCGGTAAGGTAGAAACTGGGTCTAAAAAAAAGCAGCAAGCAGCAATATTATATTTCCTTCCTCAAATAAGGCTGCATTCAGACTATTGCCCCTCATTTATCTGCAGAATAAATCCTTAAACACATGCACAATACTCAAAACACTTATATTTTATTCAAACCTGGTTGATCATCATCCCACAGAAATCCAAGAAGAGCTACAGTATGAGCTACTAAACTACAGGTAATCCTTGTTTAACAACCACTCATTCAGTGACCATTCAAAGTTACAATGGTGCTGAATAAGTGGTACCTACAACTGGTCCTCAAAGTTCCAGCTGCCCCAGCACCCCTGCAGTCACATGACTGTGATGTGGGCGCATGGCAATCAGTTTGAACTTACAGTGGTTGCAGTGTCACGTGGTTATGTGATTGCCATTTGCAATCTTCCCTGGCAGCTTTCCACAAGCAAAGTCAATATAAATTGCTCGCACCCTCCCCTGCCCAGCAGTAGCCATCCCCAGCCTCGCCTGGGACTTGCTTAATGACCTGCAATCCTCGCTTAATAACAGCAACCAGGATTGCCAGGATTGTCACCATGCTTTACAAACACATTGCTTAGTGACAGAAATTCCAGTTCCAATTACTGTTGTTAACCAAGGACTACCTGTACTAGGAATGTGTGTGTTCAATACTCTTTTTCAGCTAAAGAAAACTTTAGAAATAGGTATTCCCAGTCAGGTTTCTCTCTTTGCTTTGGCTTGTGGCTTTCCCAATCTCAAATAGTAGGCTCTGTCTGCCTGCAGGGATCCTGATCTAGAATGGACCATGTAACTCTGAGGTTCAAGGGCTCTATAAGGACCTTGGAAGTCTGTCTGTTTGAAGAGCTCATCCTGCAGTTTTGGCAAAAAGCAGACTATGCGCTCCCAGGTGATCTCCCATAGATCTGAGTAGCCTGTTCGTGAATCAGCATTATGGAATATCCCAGCTGTGTCCATTACTAGCAGCATATTCTTCAGTGAATCAGGGATGGCCTCTGGCTGGAAGGCACAACATATTTAAGAGCTGAAACCAATGGGTCTGCAGCTTCCTGAAAACTTAGGAACGGCCCCAGAACCTCCTGCAAAATTGCCACTGAGTTTTGATGGCAAGAAACAAATGTTATTACTGGGAACTGCATTTGAGAAAAAGAAACTTGGCATGTTCTGTCTTTCTACTGCTAACCCCACAACTTTGCTGGAGTTGCCAGAAAATGGGAGAGAGATGCAGCAGTACCTGACAGTAGTATAGTGCTAATTACTTGTCTGTTTTTCACTTGCACTTGCTGGTCCTGAATTTTTGATTCACCAGTCATGGTTTGGCACTAAGACTGTCTGCTCCTGCCATTACAGGAACAGCAGCAGCAGCAGCAGCAGCCTCCATTATCCCTCTCATACTGGCTGCCATGTTTGAAATCTTAAAACAGTGTTAAAATCCCCTTTTTGTTGTACTCTATCCCCTTTGGCTATAAATATAGGATCAATGCTGTATAGACTAAGCTGCTTCTTTACTGCAGTTACTGGGATGACACATGGAACAAAATATCTCTGATTCCTGAGATTCTCATTCAACAGGTAGTGAATGAAAAGCCACGCTAGAGATCTCGATAGAAAACTGTCCTTCTCTTCTTTGATCGTTTTGAGATTCTGTTTCAACTGGATGGAATAGGAGGAAAGTGAAGCAATCTTCTGTCACCACCTCCTTCTCCTGCTTGACTGTTTCTTTGCTTACCTCATGAACAAAACAAAAAGGAAGTAAGTTTCCCTTCCCTGAAGTTGAAAACATCCCAGGCCACACCTCTGCTTTACATTCCTCCTCTCTTTATTTTTTCCAAGCAGAATGCATTGCTGCAATGGGTATTGCTCCCTCTATCATCTCTGCTTATGAAGAGATGAACTTTTTGTTACATACAGTAGCTGAGAATAGTAGGAGGTACTATAGTGTGTAATGTCTGTGTTTATAGGATGGGGAAGGGAGGGAAGAGAAGTGGGACAGAATGGATTAAATAATTCGCAATTAGTATTTTTCATTTATTTATTAATCCTGACTTTCTAATTTTTATGAGTGTGACCCCAGACATAAATGTGGCACTTGGTCTGATTAAAGCTGCATGCCCTTGTTATATGTTTTTTCCTGTTTGGCAGCTATGCAGTCATCACAAGAGACTGAAAAACTGGGGAGGTAAAGATTGGACCTGGCAAAGAGAACTACTAGCAGTCAAGGATAGCATCCATTCACTTACCAGCAAGTCACTGGAGCCAGCATGCATGTATTTGTCCATAAAATCCAAAATTGTCAGCCATAAAGCAGCAAATGTTGGGAGAGAGAGGAGTGGGGACAGATGTTGCAAGAAGACCTAAACAAAATAGAAAACACAGTGAGAATTGTTGTTTAGGATTCAGCAGGACATATGACGTAAGTCTTGTTCACAGTTATTCTCATGTGATCTTAAAAGTTTTTTTTTTTTTTTACCAACATCAGTTTGACTTGAGTTGTACACTGTTCCTTATTATTCTTATTACAAAATTAAAACAAACTGAGTGAAATGACTAGTGCCAATTAAAAATGTGGCACAAAATTTTCAGGGTAGAAAAACAAGGAATCAAATTAAGGTTCTCCCAAAATCAGCCTTTCATTTTAAATTCTGGAGTAGAATTTTACTGTTTCACATAAAACACATCTAGTCCTTTAAAGCTGAAAAAAGTTCCTCCATGAGATTATAGATACAATTGAAATCGTTAAACATACATATTTAAATAACAAGTCTTAGCAAAAAAAAAAAGTCTGCTGAATCTTGTTTTAAAACTTTTAATGACTCCCAAAGGAAATTGTGAGGCAACTTTCCAGTCCCATAAACTCTGATAAAGTAAACAGATTAGCTTTTGTTCTTGTTCAGTAACAGAACATGTTGGGCAGACCCCCATTGGAAGCAGGGTCACTAACTCCACTTTGGCTACATTCTGGAAATTGCATCCAACTTTCATTTTCTGTTGCTTAATAGGAACAATCATAAGGACTACTACAATTCAGTCAGAAATCTTCACCCTCTGAAAAAAGAAGTAGTCTTGCACCTTGGAGAGTAGAGTTGAAGCTTTCATTCTGGTCTCCTCCGTCCCTCCAATATCTGCTGGGCTAATATTTTCCAGAAGTTTGGTCAACAAAGGAAACAGAACCTATTGATCCAAGATACAGAATTTGCTGATAGTGAAGAAAGAAACGGAAACTCTAATATACAGGTTGCAAGTAAGTCAGGACTCAAGCCCTGGTAGACCGGAGGAGGAAGCAGACTGACTCATCAATAGATAAATGGCATTATTAAAAAAAATGTCCTCCTATAGGCCAAAAATAGGCACCGGTTTCTATTAATCTCCACTTTAGACTTGTTTACTTTGTCCTGGCCTGCACACCCACAAGCCAGTGAATTCATGGTCAGAATTATGATCAGAGATTCATAGTGCTGTTAGGGAGATATCCATAATTCAAAATGTAAGAAAGGTCTGACTGGAGCAATGAGGGGTGGGGTGGAGAGGAACTTGGGTAGTCTGTTGCTTTTTGATAGTCCAACTGCCTTTCTCCACAGCAGCAGCAATCCCAAACTGTCTTCATTCCAGCTGGTCATTGTAAGTAACTGTAACTTAGAATTGCTTCCTGAATTTGCTTCCTGTTTTCTCTCCCCTGTTCATTACCAACATTGTTTTCCCTTTCTACAAATGTTTCTAAGCTGCTCTGGGAGCTTTTTTGGCTAAAAACACTAAGTAACATTCACTGTATCATAGCAAAAGCATCTTATATAATACAAAAATCCCTTTCATAGCCAGTTTTGAATTTACAGTCGCTGAAATGTTAAGATGAAGTTCCATCAAAATCTCACATTTACAGTATGTATGTTAATGTGCAATACTGTCTGACAGTAGCAAATAGGAAATTTCCCATTTGGCATGATTACCTGGCATGTCATTCAAAGTGACAGTAAGACTTCCTATCTGATTCCATACATATAGCAATCTCTCCCAAATATGGCCTGATCACAGAAAAACAATTTTTAAAATTTTCTAATTTTCGTTTTTGTATATCTAATAAAAGAATTGGTTGTGGTAGCTATTTCACATAAATTTCCAAGACGCTGTGATCAGAGTGAGTCCAATCCTTTATTATCTCTGAAAAGCTAAGTCATTCCTCCACCCAGAATTCCCTGTAATGAAGACACATTACCTTATTGAAACAGGATTCCCATTCCAAAGCATCAAGAGCTTGCAGATCATGCACAAGAAGAGCCCGCTGCAGGTAGGTCAGCGCCTGCATCCGCACTTGCCGTCTTGCATCACAACACAAGCAAGCAATGCCTGCACAGAAGACAAAATGATGTGGAAAAGAACTATTAATTTATTCTTGGTCAACAAGTCCAGAGCTTTCTTATATTCCTCTCACCTCTTCCAAAGCAACATGAAAAAGTTGTGGCATACTTAAAGTAACAAAGGCAAAGCCAAAGGCAGAGTTCCAGTGTTTTACAGTATTATGTCTGAGCAATAATTCTCACAGTAGTTGGTTTATAGATGATCTGGAGTCAGAAGGCACCCCCAGGAACCTGACAGAACCAACTACGTTTCAGAGGGAGCTTGGGGAATTCTCTGAGACTCTGCTGAGCTCCACAGTTCAACTGCGGCCTTAGTCACCCCTTGGAATGAGAGGGCAATGTCAGCCTTGGATTGAATTGTGCTTGTGTGGCCTCTCCTGTTAATAGGAGCTCCCTGGTTTTCAGAAGAGCTCCAGGAGATGAAATAACAGAAGAGATACCTAGAATGTCACTGGAGAAAGTTGAGGGGGTCCAACCAAGCATCGAGAGAATTTTTTGGCTCTTAGTGCATCTGTAGAGTGCTGGCTGGCAGCCCATTTCAAAGTGACTTGGGCTCTGTTAGGGAAGGAAGGGTCAGGGGAACATCTGCAAGGCCCCTATACATCACAGATAAAGCTTTGACCTGGATTCTGGTAGTGCATGTTTCATTGTGACTGAGGCATGGTCTGGCTTGGTTATCTGGGAGGAGTTTGAGTCTGTAAATCACAATAAATTGGGCAGGGCCATTGGGGCTAGAAGCACAGCCATCTGTTTATTAGAAACTTGTCCCTCCTGGTTGGTCAAGCCCTGCCAGAAGACAATGTGTGCTTGAATGAGGGTGTGGTTTTGCCAGCAATTAAGGAAGCAATTGTCTGCTTTCCTCCTCAAGAAATCATCACCAGATCCAACAGTATTAGATCATTTCCAGTCAGTCCCTAACCCCTCCTTTTTAGGGAAAGCTGCAGGGAATGTGGTCAGGACTACAGCTTCAGGATAAAACCCCGGCAGGCCTAAGATGTGGGCAGATCTTGGCCTTTTTTTGGCTTCTTAGCTGGTTTCAGTACCATCAATCATGGTATCCTTCTGAACCAGCTCAGGTGGTTGGGAGTGGGGGGGGGGGGGGCAGGCACGTTGTTGTGGTGGTTCTCCTCCTCCTATGGAGTTAGTTCCAGTGAGTACTGGGAATAGAAATCTAATCCTAGGCCTCTGCTATGTGGAGTGCCTCAGGGCTCAATATTCTCCCTGCCCCTATTTAACATCTACAAGAAGCTTTTTGGTAAGGTTATCCAGCAGCATGGCATTAGTTAATATATCTCAACCCTGGACCATGTGATGTCAAGGTTCTCATAATTGGAAGTGATAGGAGTCTGGATGGTAGCAAACAGGCTTAGGCTCAACCCTAGCAAGACTGTGGCTGTGGATTTGGGGCTACTGAGCTACAGAGTTCTGCATGGAGTTGCCCTATTCCAGATAGACTGGTGCCCAATCTGAGAGTCCTCCTAGATTCTTGGGTCCTGCACAAGGTTTTGCACAAATTCACTTGTGTGCCAATTACACATGTTCCTGGATTGGAAGGGGACTTACAGTCACTCACACTTTAGTTACCTCTTCTTTGGACTACTGCATTATGCTCTACACGGAGCTGCCCTTAAAGAACACCCAGAAACTACAATGGTCCAAAATGCAACAATGCAAGTAATTATGGGTGCATAATCATAACATCATTACTGTATTACTATTTCTTCTCCTAGGCACTGGCCCAGCTGTAACTGTATGAGTTGTATGCTTGGCTCCCAGCACAGCATGTTTTATTTTGTGTACTATTATTTTATCATTCTGCTTTGTATTTTATGTTTTTAACCCTTGTTAACCATCCAGAGTGGGCAGTCATATAAATTGAATAAATAAATGTTTAAAAAGGGTAAATGTAAACAACTGCTAAAGAATATGTATTGGAACAAATCCTACATACATCAGACATACACATGACACTGGTGGGTAATTCTTGATGAAAATTAACATTTTGGGGGATGGCAAGAGCCACAATAGTGGGGCAATGTTGCAAACCATGTCATTCACGTGCTTCATGCAAGACCAGTTTTCTCTATATATATTATTTTCTGGGTTGGGGGATTCTCTTGTCTCTTACTATTACAAAGTGATTGCCTTGCCTCTTTAGTATCTTGGCAGAATTTTGATGCTGATTTTAATCAGATTTCAAGTTTTTTTCCCACACCAAAAGCTGCAAGAGAAAAAATTGCCCCAAACTGGAGCAATTTACCTAGCAAAGTACAAGGAACTTTTGATTTATTATATGTGGATAGCAGCTAAAAAGACTGCTTTACTCAGGTAAAAAGACTCTACAATACTCAACTTAAAATCCTGGATGGAAGATGTAAGAGAAGGGGGGTGCAGTGAGTAAGGTTTGAACCAGGACTGAGGAAATTCTCAGCCACTTGGTGAATTTGGGCCACTCACTCTCTCTCAACTTACTTCACAGAGTTGTTGTGGGGAAAAATAGGCAGAAGGTCATGATGTATGTTTTTTTGAGCTCCTTTTATTTATATTCTGGTTTTATTCTTCTTCTCTTTAAAACAAAAGCATATTGGTTTTGTTTTATTTTCTGCACTATTACTTATATTGTACTTAGCTACTGTTTGCTTTTCCTCTTCTGTTCTAAATTAAAAAGCAGTGGGTTTTTTATTGTTCATCCTCTGAGTGATGCACAGCATGCCTAATGACCTCACCAGGGACCCAGGTCAATAAATGAACACATATTTATTCTGGAATGAATACATGAAGTCCCCCTTTCTGATAGCCAATCATATGTGATATTTATGTGGTATAAGTGTAGTTTTACTGTGTGACATTAAGGAGGTGGACTTGTTCTATAGATAAGTTGAGCTGAGGTTCATAGTGTGGTGAAAGTTGTTGGACTCATGATGGAATTTGATGAGAGATTCTTTTCCATGGCTCCAGATGATGAAAACATAATCAGTGAATAATTTGATGAGACCCATGGAAAAGAATATCTCATTTCTTGATGTCACAGTTAAACTATACAGTGGACACATAAATGCCATGTTATACAGAAAACTTATATTGTAGATCTTAATGCATGCCTACATGCTTCCCCCTCCATCCACAACATGACCAAATGTACCATTTATAGTCAGGCACTACATAGCAACCACATTTGTTCTGCCCCATTTGACAGAGATGCTCAACAGATGGCATTCAGGAGACTGAATGAGATGAATAGACAAATTAAAAAATATATTAATTCCCTAGGAGGACCTATTAAAAGTCAGACCACAAAAACAGAACACCAGAATACCACTAGTTTTCACCTACAACGCACAGCTAAAGCCATTAAATAAGCTACAGCACATACTGAACCATGACATTAAACTTTCTCAGGCACTGAGTGGCAGGCCCATACCTGTATACAGACAACTCCCCAACCAAGTAAATTCTTACAAGCAACAAGAAACAATAGGACAATGATGCTAACATGGGAGCCAGACCCTGCAACAAATCCAGATACCCACTTTGTCCCCACATTCACCAATAGCATCATCACAGGCCCCAACAACTTCACACTCAAAATTAGAAGTGCGTTCACATGCACTTGCTTAATATGATATAAGCCATCATTTGCCAGCAATGTCTTTCTGGATTTTATGAAGAACACACCAAACATTGTGCAAAAGAATTAATGGATACAAGTTGACATCAAGACTCAGAACAAGGATAAAGTAATATCAGAGCATTTTAACCTCCCAGGAGTAATCTCAAAGTAGCCATTTGGGAAAAAAGAAATTTTATCACAACTGAGCAAGAGATTTCTGAAACTTGTATACATCGAAACATTTCAAGCTATTCTGCTTAACCAAGCTGGTGTGCCCTCCCTCCTCCCTCGTGAAGTCCAATCTAAACTACATTAGTTTAGCTATTCTTTGCATTTGATGAAGTGAGCTACAACTGTAATACTTAATAAAACGTATTACAGGTAGTCCTCAGGTTATGACAGTGCTGAACGAGGGCACACGCAATGGGCCTTAGGACAAGTCCTTGGAGTTCCAGCTGTTGCAGCATCCCCGCAGTCATGTGATTTTGATCCGGGTGCTTGGCGCCTGGCTTGCAATTATGGTGTCGCAGTGGGCCACGGTCATGTGATTGCGATTTCCAACATTCTTTGGCGGCTTCCCAAAAAGCAAAGTCAATGGGGAAGCCAGCAGGAAGTCAGAAGTTGCGATCACGTGAGGTCGTCGCTTAACAACCCCCACAGTCCTTGTTTAACAATGCCAACCGGAACTGCTGAAATTGCCGTTGCTAAGTAATGTGGTTGCCTAGGACACTATATAACTGTGTTGCTTAGCAAGAGAGTTCCCATTCCCAACTGCTGTCATAACCTGAGGACTACCTGCAGTTGAAAATGGTGCTACCAGATTCTTTTTGGTTTTGGCCACCAAAGACCAACATGGCTCTCTTAACAAAGGCTAATAAAAAGGTTTAGCTCATTTACTGGTAATGATCACTCCTTCTGGCCAAAAGAAGTCAAACTCTACAGATACCATGTTCTAGATTGTGCTAATTTTACCTTGCAACAATGGGCACCAACAATTGGTCCATAATGCTCGAGAATTTGCTTCTGTTTTCTTCTCTGAAACTTCCAGATGGTGCTGCTCTTCTGCCCAAGAACTGTAGATGGTAGCAGCTCGTGTATGAAGGGTATGCATTAGGTCCAACAACTATAAAAGAAATAAGAACAAATATATTGATCTTGTTTTTAAAACAAATAAAAAGTCCACTATATTTAGGATTAAGTATTACCAATATTCTATTCATTTTATATATTCAGGTATTCTCAACCTTTTTAGGTGAGCCTATTTTTACTATAATTTAGTCATATGCTTTGATTGCTGTTTAAGATAAGTGATGATAGAACGAGACAAATTGGAAGCTTCGACTTCCTGCTAACATTGGGGGGGGGGGGGGGGAGAATTTGATTTCCTTCTCACAATACTAAATTCCAATTCAGATAAAACCAAAAGGAGACCAAACTAGGGTTGAACCATTAATATCACATGGCTGAAAAATAGAAAATAACACAGAAAATGCACTACTTCACATGGATCTCTAAACCTTTTAGCAGAATAGCCACATATTAAAAAGAGCTATTCAGTATCACAGGGGAAAATCACAAAATCGTGTTACACATAAATCTCTGATACTCTTAAAAACCATAAAAGGCTATAACTAAAAATAGTAATTGAATATACAAAAGAAAGTAATGCATGTTTTACCTAATACTCCAATTCAGATGAAAGACAAGTAGTGAGAAACAAAATGAAACTTGAGACACAGAATAGAGGAGTTAGCAAACAACGACATACGGATTCATACTACTCAGAAATCTGGGTTTCTGTATGCCTAAGGTTTCTACTGGAATTTTAAAGCATTTCCAAATCAGAATAGATTTTTAGTAAGGTGGATAGAATTAATTGTCGTTTATAATCTCACTCATTGATTTATTCTGTTTTGATCATGTTGATAGCATGCTTTGCTTACAGTTTAACACTGATTTTATCCTTTAAAACAATATAATATATTCAGTTATTCATAATTAATGATATGTTGTAAAATTATACTTTTCATGATATTTGTAAATATCTTGTCCTCATTTATATTTTGTTTTTTTTCTTGCTTTTTTCTTGTTTGTTTAAAGTGTTCAGCAAAAAGAAAAGAAGAGATCATAAACTAGGCTTACATCTTTCGCAAACTTTCTTACAGTTGAATTTGAATGTATAGTTTAGCTAGTGTATTATGACTTATTACACCTATTCTACTTAATAAAGCTATTGTATGATTACATTATTACTTAATGATCTACTCCTTGGTTCCCTAAAACATCTCCCTGAACTTTTCTTTCTAATTCCAGGGTTTATAAAGTTATGTTTTTACAATTTGGGTAACAGTTTAATTAGTCTCTCAAGGTTTGCCTTTTCCCTTTAGTTGCTCAAATGTGAACTTTTGTAACAGTTTTAAAACTACAAATTTCCTTACAGAACTAATAACAATTATATCTGGTTAACCCAGTATATATTCCTGAGTGAAGATAGTGCTTCTTCTTTGACTTTACCCTTTTTTCTGTGAAAACCCAAAAGACATTAATTTTAATCAGATGGATAAAAGACTGCATATTTACTATATTTTCACAAAAAAAGGACTGAACTACGTTGGGGACAATTGTCTGTGATTATTATTCTATTTGCTATCCAGGTTTTCTATTTTTTTATTGTTTACTGTTTATTTTATTTATTTATTTTGCTGTTTGCTGTCTCTTATGTACCCTTTTCCTTTTAACAAACTGAGGATGGATTCTTACAACCACAAGAGGGAGCTCCAACACAAGGAACTTTGAAATTTTTCCATTTGGAAAAAAAACTTAAAAGGAATTAGACTGGGGAAACGCCTGGAGCTTCACAACAGAGAATCATTGTGTTATACCTGCTTAGCATAGCAAGAATGTCTGACTGAACATAGAATACCCTTTTCACTTTTTAATTTATTTTCTTTTATTCTTTTCTGTGAGAAAACCCAAAGAGACAGATATGATCAAATGCATATTTCTTATTTATTCATGACTCCAGCAGTTTGAACACAAGAAACAATTATCCTGTTTGTCTTATTTGGATTTACTTTCTTCCATTCAGCTTTGGTATTATTTAAAAAATTAAATACATAACAGGTTTGCGTGTTCTTTTAAGGCGTACTAACTTGAAGGGCTTCCTTCATTCTTTTCAGTCTTCTACTGTATTATATGGGCATTTATTTATTAAAATACTTAGACATTAATTAATTTAACCTTATCTAGTATCTTACGCCCAACTTGTTATAGATCGCCTTGATGAAAATAAAGTTGGGTTTTCTAAATATAAGAAATATGAAATACAAAACAGATTTCAAGTTCAAATGGGTGCAGTTAGGCAGCGCTTTGATCACCAAATTTGCTAGTTTGTTCTCTTTCACCTACATGTGAATACATGAACAGAAAATTACTTTTCCATAAGAAACATGACAGCTACATGCAAGGCCTCAAATTCAATATGATGTGAGATAAAAAAATACACATGCCATAATATGCTTGACCGTTATAGAGAGCCCTATTCTTCACAAGATCTTTTAAAGGTTCAACCAAATTTCATTCATGTCTCTCTCAACAAAGGGGGGGGGGGGGGAATGATAGAAACTTTACACAAGCCGTGTCACAAAATGGAACTCTCTATGATTTTGTGTCAAACTAGATAATGCCTATTATTACTGAGTGCAGAATTCAACAATCAGCATTAAAGTTTCCAGGTCAGTCAAACACCAGATTTGAAAAAGAGCGGATGATTCATGTTCTCCAGAGCAAGGAGAATCAGGAAAAGCATGTGGTTTCATGATTCTCTCTTTACCTGGACAGTGATTCAAAGAACAATTTTGAGAAACATTGCTTTATTACACCATGTCACCGAATGGATTCCACAGCAAACTGCAAAACAGGGGAAAGTAAAGTATAGCATTACTTTAGCAATCCAGTGAGGTTCAGAATTGTTCATACAAATACAGTCTATGACACTTGCCCTGTTTGACTATACATCAAAGACAGGCCTCATATTAGCAAACCCAGTAACGCCTATTATAGTGAATGCAGAATTCAACTTTATCCACTAAAATCTCCAGGTCAGTCAAACACCACATTGGAAAAACAGCTAGTGATTCTTGTTCTACCTAGGAAGGGGAATCAGGAAAACCATGTGGTTTCCTGAATCTCTCTTTGCCTGAACAGTGATTGAAAGAACAATTTTGAGAAACATTGCTTTATTCGTGGATGTCAGTAAATGGATTCCATAGCAGCACTGCAAACAACGGAAAAGTGAATTGCGACGTTACTTTAATAATGCACACTTCTCTCATATATCTTAGGACTGTGCAGAAGTCCTAGTTTGAAAGCGAGTTCACTTTCCCCTTGTAAAGCGATGCTTCTCAAAGTTGTTCTTTAGATCACTGTCCAGGGAAAGGGAGATTCATGAAAGCACAGGGTTATCCTGACTCTCCTTGCGGGAAACTTTAGGACTTACACTTGAATTCTGCGTTCACTGTTACAGATATCGTGGCGGTTGCTAACATGAGGCCTCTCAATGATGTTGCATCAAACTACATAAGTGTCATCATGTGTATTTAGATGACGATCCTCAATTCTCATTCGATTGCTAAAGTAACACAGTACTTCACTTTCCCCTTATCTGCAGTTTTGCTGTGGACTCCACTTTGTGACATTCATAAATAAATGGAAGTTTCTCAAATTTGTTCTTTTGATCATGCTTAAGTCGACATTGTTTCGTTGATCAACCGCTGTTTTTCAAATCTGGAACTGCACAGTGTGGCAAACTTTCGGGATTAATGTTGTAATGGTGAAAATTCCTAATTCACATTTTCAATCACACATACTTCTATTTATTGTTTTTACTGCGATGTCATTGTTTCTTTCAGAACCAGACTGGACTGCTTTTGTTCTCTCTCCCTTTCATACCATCAAGACTTTGGTCTATCAAATTTTGTGGTTTTCAAACTGCATTGTCTTATTTTCCTCTCACCACAGGAGGGCGCCAAAGCACTAGAAAAGCAAACACCCCCCTAGGAATCCTCCACTGTTTTTTTTCTGTTTTTCAAAAACAAGTAAAAGAAAAGAAAGAATAGATCTTTGGAACACAACAATATCAAGCTGGAAACCTGTTCAACTTGTTCAGAATGGTAAGTTTTTATATGAAAAATCTCTGCATTACGAAATTAATGCTATAGTTCACGTTCCTCTTGTTTCTGCTTCTGCTAATGAATCGCATTTGGTGACATGCTGTAATAAAGCGATGTTTCTCAAAATTGTTCTTTGTTTCACTGTTCAGAGAAGGAGAGATTAATGAAACCACACGGTTTTCCTGATTCTCCTTGCTAGAATCACTAGCTGTTTTTCCAGTCTGGTGTTGGACTAAGTTGGAAAGTTGAGTGCTTAAACTTGAATTCTGCATTTGCTACAATGGGGCCTTATTGGATATGCAAAGATGAGGCCTGCCTTTGATGTTTAGTCAAACGGGGCAAGTGTCATAGACTGCATTTTTATTGAAATTCTGAAATCTCATTGGACTGCCAAAGGAATCCTGCAGCTGCCTTTGCCCTGTTTTTTGCTTGAGTGGTAGAGTCCTACTGCTAAAATACTGCAATAAAGCATTGTTTTTCAGATTTGTTCTTTCGCTCACAGACTCGTTCCGTTGCAAACATATTGTTTACCTCCCTATTCACTAGTTTTGACTTCAGTGGTGGAGCCCATTTCGGCATATGCGGTACTGGGCCATTTCTTCCCAATTTATACTTGGGATCACTCTTAAGGGAAGGAGAGATTCTTGAAAGCATGATGTTTTTCTCATTCTACTACCTTGGGAGAACATGATTCACGACATCTTTTTCAAATCTGTTGTTTTTCTGGGACGGGAACCTCCGATCTCAAAGTGCAGTTTCGCGGTAATAGGCTGTTTTTTCCCAACTTTATTCAATAGATCACTCTTAAGGGAAGGAGAGGTTCTTGAAACCATGATGTTTTTCTCATTCTACTACCTAGGGAGAACATGATTCACGACACCTTTTTCAAATCTGGTGTTTCTCAGGGCCGGGAACGTCAGTTCTGAAAGTACAGTTTCGCCGTCAATACAATAGGCCTTTTGATCACATGCGGTAATAGGCAGTTTTTTCCAACTTTCTTCTTGGGATCACTCTTAATGGAAGGAGAGATTCTTGAAACCATGATGTTTTTCTCATTCTACTACCTAGGGAGAACATGAATCACGATATCTTTTTCAGATCTGGCGTTTCTCAAAGGCCTTTTGACCATTTGCGGTACTAAGCCGTTTTTTCCACCTTTATTCTTTGGATCACTCATAAGGCAAGGAAAGATTCTTTAAACCATGATGTTTTTCTGATTCTTCTCCGTAGGAAGAACATGAATCACAACGTCTTTTTCAGATCTGGCGTTTGTCTGGGCCGGGAACCTCGGTTTTAAACCTAAGGCTATACCGTCAATACAATAGGCCTTTTCAGCAAATGCGGTAATAGGCCTCATGGTTTCAAGAATCTCTACTTGCCTTCAGAGTGATCCAAAAAATAAAGTTGGAGAAAACAGACTATTACCGCAAAACTGCACTTTGAGATCGGAGGTTCCCATCCCATACAAACACCAGATTTGAAACAGACGTCGTGATTCATGTTCTCCCTAGGCAGTAGAATGAGAAAAACATCATGGTGTCAAGAATTTCTCCTTCCGTTAAGAGTGATTCAAAGAATAAAGTTGGAAAAAAGAGCCTATTACTGAGAAACTGCAATTTCAGAACTGAGGTTCCCGGCCCAGACAAATACCAGATTTGAAAAAAATGTCATGATTAATGTTCTACCCAGGTAGTAGAATATGAAAAACATCATGCTTTCAAGAATCTCTCCTTTCCTTCAGAGTGATCCAAAGAATAAAGTTGGAAAACATGGCCTATTACCGCATAGTAATAGAATATGGTTTCAAGAATCTCTTCATTTACGTGAGAATTCTCAACACTCATTGGATTGTTAACTAATGGTGCCGTTCATTTTCCTCACCTTTCCAGTTGCAGTCAGGAGTCCAGTCGCTGGCATGCAGTAAGAAAGCCATGTTACTCCAGTTTGTCCCTGGGTTCACTCTCTTGGCCTGCAGAGATTTGTGAAGTTTTATGTCAGTCCTGATTCCCCTTATTGGCACAACATACATCACTAGCTTTTTTGCACATCTGAAGTTTGATTCTCGTGGGGCCTTTGTTCCTAAAGTTGACTTTGCTTCCAGTGTAATAGACGTTATACAGATTGCTAACATGAGGCCTCCATGTGATGCTGTGTCAAACTAGACACGTGTAATAAACCGCGTATACATGACAATTCTGAACACCAATGGGATCGCTAAAGTAATGCTGCAGTTCACTTTCGTCACCTTTGCACTTGCATTCTGGAGTCCAGTGGCTGGCATGCAGTAATTAAGGAATGTTACTCAAATTTGTTCTTGCTTTCACTCTATTGGCCTGGAGAGATTTGTGAAGCGTTATTGTAGTCCTGCTTCCCCCTGCTAGGAAGAACGTGCATCACCAGCTTTTTTCAAATCTGCACTTTGACTCTCGTGGGAACTTTAGTTCCTAAAGGTGACTTTGCTTCCACTCTAATAGACATTATACAGATTGCTAACATTAGGCCTCCATGTGATGCTGTGTCAAACTACATAAGTGTAATAAACTGCATTTACATGACAATTCTGAACACCAATTGGATCGCTAAAGTAATGCTGCAGTTCACTTTCCTCAGCTTTGCACTTGCATTCTGGAGTCCAGTGGCTGGCATGCAGTAATTAAGGAATGTTACTCAAATTTGTTCTTGCTTTCACTCTATTCGCCTGGAGAGATTCATGAAACTATATGGTATTCCTGCATCCTCTTGCTAGGCAGAACATGCATCACCAGCTTTTTTCAGATCTAGACTTTGACTCTCGTGGAAGCTTTATTACCTAAACCTGAATTTGCACGTGATCTAATGGACATTATACAGGTTGCTAACATAAGGCCTCCAGATGATGTTGCGTCAAACTAGGTAAGTAGACTTCATTTATGTGAGAATTCTGAACACTCGTTGGATTCCTAAAGTAATGCTGCAGTTCACTTTCCTCAGCTTCGTGCTTACATCCTGGAGTCCAAAGGGTTCCATGCAGTAATAATGCCATGTAACTCAAATTTGTTCTTTGGTTCACTCTGTAGGCAGGGACAGATTCATGGAATTGTATGGTATTCCATATTGCCCTCGATACGCACAAGATGAATCACTAGGTGCTATTCAAATCTGGAGTGTGACTGTCCTGGGAACTGTAGTCTTACCTTTTATTTTCCCTTCAGTGTAATAGGCACTATACGTTTCCCTAACATGAGGCCTCCCTGTGCTGTTGCATCAAACTAGATAAGTGTAATAGACTGCGTTTACCTGACAATTCCAACCCTCATTGGATTGTTAAGTAATGGTGCCGTTCATTTTCCTCACCTTTGCACTTGCAGTCAGGAGTCCAGTCGCTGGCATGCAGGAAGAAAGCCATGTTACTCCAGTTTGTTCTTGGGTTCACTCTGTTGGCCTACAGAGATTTGTGAAGCTTTATGTCAGTCCTGATTCTCCTTATTGGCAGAACGTGCATCACCACCTTTTTTGCACATCTGAAGTTTGATTCTCGTGGGGCCTTTGTTCCTAAAGTTGACTTTGCTTCCACTCTAATAGACGTTATACAGATTGCTAACATGAGGCCTCCATGTGATGCTGTGTCAAACTAGACACGTGTAATAAACCACGTATACATGACAATTCTGAACACCAATGGGATCGCTAAAGTAATGCTGCAGTTCACTTTCCTCACCTTTGCACTTGCATTCTGGAATCCAGTGGCTGGCATGCAGTAATTAAGGAATGTTGCTCAAATTTGTTCTTGCTTTCACTCTATTGGCCTGGAGAGATTCGTGAAGCGTTAATGTAGTCCTGCTTCCCCTTACTAGGAAGAACGTGCATCACCAGCTTTTTTCTAATCTGCACTTTGACTCTCGTGGGAACTTTAGTTCCTAAAGGTGACTTTGCTTCCACTCTAATAGACATTATACAGATTGCTAACATGAGGCTTCCGTGTGATGTTGTTTCAAAATAGATATGTGTAATAAACTGCATATACATGACAGTTCTCAACACCCATTGGATTGTTAAAGCAATACTGCAGTTCACTTTCCTCACCTTTGCACTTGCATTCTGGAGTCCTGTGGCTGGCATGCAGTAATTAAGCCATGTTGCTCAAATTTGTTCTTGCTTTCACTCTATTGGCCTGGAGAGATTCTTGAAGCGTTAATGTAGTCCTGCTTCCCCTTGCTAGGAAGAACGTGCATCACCAGCTTTTTTCTAATCTGCACTTTGACTCTCGTGGCAACTTTAGTTCCTAAAGGTGACTTTGCTTCCACTCTAATAGACATTATACAGATTGCTAACAAGAGGCCTCCGTGTGATGTTGTGTCAAAGTACATACGTGTAATAAACTGCATATACATGACAGTTCTCAACACCCATTGGATTGTTAAAGCAATGCTGCAGTTCACTTTCCTCAGCTTCGCGCTTACATCCTGGAGTCCAAAGGGTTCCTTGCAGTAATAATGCCATGTTACTCAAATTTGTTCTTTGGTTCTCTCTGTAGGCAAGAAGAGATTCATGGAACTGTATGGTGTTCCTGATTGCCCTTGATAGGCACAAGATGAATCACTAGGTGCTCTTCAAATCTGGAGTGTGACTGTCCTGGGAACTGTAGTTTTACCTTTTATTTTCCCTTCAGTGTAATAGGCACTATACGTTTTCCAAACATGAGGCCTCCCTGTGCTGTTGCATCAAACTAGATACGTGTAATAGACTGCATTTACCTGACAATTCCAACCCTCATTGGATTGTTAAGTAATGGTGCCGTTCATTTTCCTCACCTTTGCACTTGCAGTCAGGAGTCCAGTCGCTGGCATGCAGGAAGAAAGCCATGTTACTCCAGTTTGTTCTTGGGTTCACTCTGTTGGCCTACAGAGATTTGTGAAGCTTTATGTCAGTCCTGATTCTCCTTATTGGCAGAACGTGCATCACCAGCTTTTTTGCACATCTGAAGTTTGATTCTCGTGGGGCCTTTGTTCCTAAAGTTGACTTTGCTTCCAGTCTAATAGACGTTATACAGATTGCTAACATGAGGCCTCCATGTGATGCTGTGTCAAACTAGACACGTGTAATAAACCGCGTATACATGACAATTCTGAACACCAATGGGATCGCTAAAGTAATGCTGCAGTTCACTTTCCTCACCTTTGCACTTACATTCTGGAATCCAGTGACTGGCATGCAGTAATTAAGGAATGTTGCTCAAATTTGTTCTTGCTTTCACTCTATTGGCCTGGAGAGATTCGTGAAGCGTTAATGTAGTCCTGCTTCCCCTTATTAGGAAGAACGTGCATCACCAGCTTTTTTCTAATCTGCACTTTGACTCTCGTGGGAACTTTAGTTCCTGAAGGTGACTTTGCTTCCACTCTAATAGACATTATACAGATTGCTAACATGAGGCCTCCGTGTGATGTTGTGTCAAAGTAGATACGTGTAATAAACTGCATATACATGACAGTTCTCAACACCCATTGGATTATTAAACCAATGCTGCAGTTCACTTTCCTTACCTTTGCACTTGCATTCTGGAGTCCTGTGGCTGGCATGCAGTAATTAAGCCATGGTGCTCAAATTTGTTCTTGCTTTCACTCTATTCGCCTGGAGAGATTCATGAAACTATATGGTATTCCTGCATCCTCTTGCTAGGCAGAACATGCATCATTAGCTTTTTTCAGATCTGGACTTTGACTCTCGTGGAAGCTTTATTACCTAAACCTGAATTTGCACGTGATCTAATAGACATTATACAGGTTGCTAACATAAGGCCTCCAGGTGATGTTGCGTCAAACTAGGTAAGTGTGATAGACTTCATTTGCATGAGAATTCTGAACACTCGTTGGATTGCTAAAGTAATGCTGCAGTTCACTTTCCTCAGCTTCGCGCTTACATCCTGGAGTCCAAAGGGTTCCATGCAGTAATAATGCCATGTTACTCAAATTTGTTCTTTGGTTCGCTCTGTAGGCAAGGAGAGATTCATGGAACTGTATGGTATTCGTAATTGCCCTTGATAGGCACAAGACGAATCACTAGGTGCTCTTCAAATCTGGAGTGTGACTGTCCTGGGAACTGTAGTTTTACCTTTTATTTTCCCTTCAGTGTAATAGGCACTATACGTTTTCCTAACATGAGGCCTCCCTGTGCTGTTGCATCAAACTAGATAAGTGTAATAGACTGCGTTTACCTGACAATTCCAACCCTCATTGGATTGTTTAGTAATGGTGCCGTTCGTTTTCCTCACCTTTGCACTTGCAGTCAGGAGTCCAGTCGCTGGCATGCAGGAAGAAAGCCATGTTACTCCAGTTCGTCCTTGGGTTCACTCTCTTGGCCTGCAGAGATTTGTGAAGCTTTATATCAGTCCTGATTCCCCTTATTGGCACAACATGCATCACTAGCTTTTTTGCACATCTGAAGTTTGATTCTTGTGGGGCCTTTTGTTCCTAAAGTTGACTTTGCTTCCACTCTAATAGACATTATACAGATTGCTAACATGAGGCCTCCATGTGATGCTGTGTCAATCTAGATATGTGTAATAAACTGCATATACATGACAGTTCTCAACACCCATTTGATTGTTAAAGCAATACTGCAATTTTCTTTCCTCACCTTTGCACTTGCATTCTGGAATCCAGTGGCTGGCATGCAGTAATTAAGGAATGTTGCTCAAATTTGTTCTTGCTTTCACTCTATTGGCCTGGAGAGATTCGTGAAGCGTTAATGTAGTCCTGCTTCCCCTTGCTAGGAAGAACGTGCATCACCAGCTTTTTTCTAATCTGCACTTTGACTCTCGTGGGAACTTTAGTTCCTAAAGGTGACTTTGCTTCCACTCTAATAGACATTATACAGATTGCTAACATGAGGCCTCCGTGTGATGTTGTGTCAAAGTAGATACGTGTAATAAACTGCATATACATGACAGTTCTCAACACCCATTGGATTATTAAACCAATGCTGCAGTTCACTTTCCTTACCTTTGCACTTGCATTCTGGAGTCCTGTGGCTGGCATGCAGTAATTAAGCCATGGTGCTCAAATTTGTTCTTGCTTTCACTCTATTCGCCTGGAGAGATTCATGAAACTATATGGTATTCCTGCATCCTCTTGCTAGGCAGAACATGCATCACTACCTTTTTTCAGATCTGGACTTTGACTCTCGTGGAAGCTTTATTACCTAAACCTGAATTTGCACGTGATCTAATAGACATTATACAGGATGCTAACATAAGGCCTCCAGGTGATGTTGCGTCAAACTAGGTAAGTGTGATAGACTTCATTTAGATGAGAATTCTGAACAGTCGTTGAATTGCTAAAGTAATGCTGCAGTTCACTTTCCTCAGCTTCGCGCTTACATCCTGGAGTCCAAAGGGTTCCATGCAGTAATTATGCCATGTTACTCAAATTTGTTCTTTGGTTCGCTCTGTAGGCAAGGAGAGATTCATGGAACTGTATGGTATTCCTAATTGCCCTTGATAGGCAGAAGATGAATCACTAGGGGCTCTTCAAATCTGGAGTGTGACTCTCCGGGGAACTATAGTTTTACCTTTTATTTTCCCTTCAGTGTAATGGGCACTATAGGTTTTCCTAACATGAGGCCTCCCTGTGCTGTTGCATCAAACTAGATAAGTGTAATAGACTGCATTTACCTGACAATTCCAACCCTCATTGGATTGTTAACTAATGGTGCCGTTCATTTTCCTCACCTTTGCACTTGCAGTCAGGAGTCCAGTCGCTGGCATGCAGGAAGAAAGCCATGTTACTCCAGTTTGTCCTTGGGTAAACTCTCTTGGCCTGTAGAGATTTGTGAAGCTTTATATCAGTCCTGATTCCCCTTATTGGCACAACATGCTTCACTCGCTTTTTTGCACATCTGAAGTTTGATTCTCGTGGGGCCTTTTGTTCCTAAAGTTGACTTTGCTTCCACTCTAATAGACATTATACAGATTGCTAACATGAGGCCTCCATGTGATGCTGTGTCAAACTAGATATGTGTAATAAACTGCATATACATGACAGTTCTCAACACCCATTTGATTGTTAAAGCAATACTGCAATTTTCTTTCCCCACCTTTGCACTTGCATTCTGGAATCCAGTGGCTGGCATGCAGTAATTAAGGAATGTTGCTCAAATTTGTTCTTCCCTTCACTCTATTCGCGTGGAGAGATTCATGAAACTATATGGTATTCCTGCATCCTCTTGCTAGCCAGAACATTCATCACCAGCTTTTTTGAGATCTGGACTTTGACTCTCGTGGAGGCTTTATTACCTGAATTTGCACGTGATCTAATAGACATTATACAGGATGCTAACATAAGGCCTCCAGGTGATGTTGCGTCAAACTAGGTAAGTGTGATAGACTTCATTTGCATGAGAATTCTGAACACTCGTTGGATTGCTAAAGTAATGCTGCAGTTCACTTTCCTCAGCTTCGCGCTTACATCCTGGAGTCCAAAGGGTTCCATGCAGTAATTATGCCATGTTACTCAAATTTGTTCTTTGGTTCGCTCTGTAGGCAAGGAGAGATTCATGGAACTGTATGGTATTCCTGATTGCCCTCGATAGGCACAAGATGAATCACTAGGTGCTATTCAAATCTGGAGTGTGACTGTCCTGGGAACTGTAGTTTTACCTTTTATTTTCCCTTCAGTGTAATAGGCACTATACGTTTTCCTAACATGAGGCCTCCCTGTGCTGTTGCATCAAACTAGATAAGTGTAATAGACTGCGTTTACCTGACAATTCCAACCCTCATTGGATTGTTTAGTAATGGTGCCGTTCATTTTCCTCACCTTTGCACTTGCAGTCAGGAGTCCAGTCGCTGGCATGCAGGAAGAAAGCCATGTTACTCCAGTTTGTTCTTGGGTTCACTCTGTTGGCCTACAGAGATTTGTGAAGCTTTATGTCAGTCCTGATTCATCTTATTGGCACAACGTGCATCACCAGCTTTTTTGCACATCTGAAGTTTGATTCTCGTGGGGCCTTTGTTCCTAAAGTTGACTTTGCTTCCACTCTAATAGACGTTATACAGATTGCTAACATGAGGCCTCCATGTGATGCTGTGTCAAACTGCATACAGTAAGTGTAATAAACTGCATTTACATGAAAATTCTGAACACCAATGGGATCGCTAAAGTAATGCTGCAGTTCACTTTCCTCACCTTTGCACTTGCATTCTGGAATCCAGTGGCTGGCATGCAGTAATTAAGGAATGTTGCTGAAATTTGTTCTTCCTTTCACTCTATTAGCCTGGAGAGATTCGTGAAGCGTTAATGTAGTCCTGCTTCCCCTTGCTAGGAAGAATGTGCATCACCAGCTTTTTTCTAATCTGCACTTTGACTCTCGTGGGAACTTTAGTTCCTAAAGGTGACTTTGCTTCCACTCTAATAGACATTATACAGATTGCTAACATGAGGCTTCCGTGTGATGTTGTTTCAAAATAGGTATGTGTAATAAACTGCATATACATGACAGTTCTCAACACCCATTGGATTGTTAAAGCAATACTGCAGTTCACTTTCCTCACCTTTGAACTTGCATTCTGGAGTCCTGTGGCTGGCATGCAGTAATTAAGCCATGTTGCTCAAATTTGTTCTTGCTTTCACTCTATTGGCCTGGAGAGATTCTTGAAGCGTTAATGTAGTCCTGCTTCCCCTTGCTAGGAAGAACGTGCATCACCAGCTTTTTTCTAATCTGCACTTTGACTCTCGTGGGAACTTTAGTTCCTAAAGGTGACTTTGCTTCCACTCTAATAGACATGATACAGATTGCTAACAAGAAGCCTCCGTGTGATGTTGTGTCAAAGTACATACGTGTAATAAACTGCATTTACATGAAAATTCTGAACACCAATGGGATCGCTAAAGTAATGCTGCAGTTCACTTTCCTCACCTTTGCACTTGCATTCTGGAGTCCAGTGGCTGGCATGCAGTAATTAAGGAATGTTACTCAAATTTGTTCTTGCTTTCACTCTATTGGCCTGGAGAGATTCTTGAAGCGTTAATGTAGTCCTGCTTCCCCTTGCTAGGAAGAACGTGCATCACCAGCTTTTTTCTAATCTGCACTTTGACTCTCGTGGGAACTTTAGTTCCTAAAGGTGACTTTGCTTCCACTCTAATAGACATTATACAGATTGCTAACAAGAGGCCTCCGTGTGATGTTGTGTCAAAGTACATACGTGTAATAAACTGCATATACATGACAGTTCTCAACACCCATTGGATTGTTAAAGCAATGCTGCAGTTCACTTTCCTCAGCTTCGCGCTTACATCCTGGAGTCCAAAGGGTTCCATGCAGTAATAATGCCATGTTACTCAAATTTGTTCTTTGGTTCTCTCTGTAGGCAAGAAGAGATTCATGGAACTGTATGGTGTTCCTGATTGCCCTTGATAGGCACAAGATGAATCACTAGGTGCTCTTCAAATCTGGAGTGTGACTGTCCTGGGAACTGTAGTTTTACCTTTTATTTTCCCTTCAGTGTAATAGGCACTATACGTTTTCCTAACATGAGGCCTCCCTGTGCTGTTGCATCAAACTAGATACGTGTAATAGACTGCATTTACCTGACAATTCCAACCCTCATTGGATTGTTAAGTAATGGTGCCGTTCATTTTCCTCACCTTTGCACTTGCAGTCAGGAGTCCAGTCGCTGGCATGCAGGAAGAAAGCCATGTTACTCCAGTTTGTTCTTGGGTTCACTCTGTTGGCCTACAGAGATTTGTGAAGCTTTATGTCAGTCCTGATTCTCCTTATTGGCAGAACGTGCATCACCAGCTTTTCTGCACATCTGAAGTTTGATTCTCGTGGGGCCTTTGTTCCTAAAGTTGACTTTGCTTCCACTCTAATAGACGTTATACAGATTGCTAACATGAGGCCTCCATGTGATGCTGTGTCAAACTAGACACGTGTAATAAACCGCGTATACATGACAATTCTGAACACCAATGGGATCGCTAAAGTAATGCTGCAGTTCACTTTCCTCACCTTTGCACTTACATTCTGGAATCCAGTGACTGGCATGCAGTAATTAAGGAATGTTGCTCAAATTTGTTCTTGCTTTCACTCTATTGGCCTGGAGAGATTCGTGAAGCGTTAATGTAGTCCTGCTTCCCCTTACTAGGAAGAACGTGCATCACCAGCTTTTTTCTAATCTGCACTTTGACTCTCGTGGGAACTTTAGTTCCTGAAGGTGACTTTGCTTCCACTCCAATAGACATTATACAGATTGCTAACATGAGGCCTCCGTGTGATGTTGTGTCAAAGTAGATACGTGTAATAAACTGCATATACATGACAGTTCTCAACACCCATTGGATTATTAAAGCAATGCTGCAGTTCACTTTCCTTACCTTTGCACTTGCATTCTGGAGTCCTGTGGCTGGCATGCAGTAATTAAGCCATGGTGCTCAAATTTGTTCTTGCTTTCACTCTATTCGCCTGGAGAGATTCATGAAACTATATGGTATTCCTGCATCCTCTTGCTAGGCAGAACATGCATCACTAGCTTTTTTCAGATCTGGACTTTGACTCTCGTGGAAGCTTTATTACCTAAACCTGAATTTGCACGTGATCTAATAGACATTATACAGGTTGCTAACATAAGGCCTCCAGGTGATGTTGCGTCAAACTAGGTAAGTGTGATAGACTTCATTTGCATGAGAATTCTGAACACTCGTTGGATTGCTAAAGTAATGCTGCAGTTCACTTTCCTCAGCTTCGTGCTTACATCCTGGAGTCCAAAGGGTTCCCATGCAGTAATTATGCCATGTTACTCAAATTTGTTCTTTGGTTCGCTCTGTAGGCAAGGAGAGATTCATGGAACTGTATGGTATTCGTAATTGCCCTTGATAGGCACAAGATGAATCACTAGGTGCTCTTCAAATCTGGAGTGTGACTGTCCTGGGAAGTGTAGTTTTACCTTTTATTTTCCCTTCAGTGTAATGGGCACTATAGGTTTTCCTAACATGAGGCCTCCCTGTGCTGTTGCATCAAACTAGATAAGTGTAATAGACTGCGTTTACCTGACAATTCCAATCCTCATTGGATTGTTAAGTAATGGTGCCGTTCATTTTCCTCACCTTTGCAGTTGCAGTCAGGAGTCCAGTCGCTGGCATGCAGGAAGAAAGCCATGTTACTCCAGTTTGTCCTTGGGTAAACTCTCTTGGCCTGTAGAGATTTGTGAAGCTTTATATCAGTCCTGATTCCCCTTATTGGCACAACATGCTTCACTAGCTTTTTTGCACATCTGAAGTTTGATTCTCGTGGGGCCTTTTGTTCCTAAAGTTGACTTTGCTTCCACTCTAATAGACATTATACAGATTGCTAACATGAGGCCTCCATGTGATGCTGTGTCAAACTAGATATGTGTAATAAACTGCATATACATGACAGTTCTCAACACCCATTTGATTGTTAAAGCAATACTGCAATTTTCTTTCCCCACCTTTGCACTTGCATTCTGGAATCCAGTGGCTGGCATGCAGTAATTAAGGAATGTTGCTCAAATTTGTTCTTGCTTTCACTCTATTGGCCTGGAGAGATTCTTGAAGCGTTAATGTAGTCCTGCTTCCCCTTGCTAGGAAGAATGTGCATCACCAGCTTTTTTCTAATCTGCACTTTGACTCTCGTGGGAACTTTAGTTCCTAAAGGTGACTTTGCTTCCACTCTAATAGACATTATACAGATTGCTAACATGAGGCCTCCATGTGATGCTGTGTCAAACTACATAAGTGTAATAAACTGCGTTTACATGACAATTATGAACATCAATGGGATCGCTAAAGTGATGCTGCAGTTCACTTTCCTCACCTTTGCACTTGCATTCTGGAGGCCAGTGGCTGGCATGCAGTAATTAAGGAACGTTGCTGTCAGAACCTGCTTACTCATTCCTAACACATAGTAAATCTTCCAGAAACAGGTAGCTCCGTCAAAGATTTCTTTATTAGGATAAGCATACAGCATCAAAGTTGTTGAGACTGAAATCAGAATAGAAACTCATCCTCCTTAAAAACCCAATCTCCCCCCTTTGCAGTTTTTTGATTCCCGCTTTCCATACTTCGCGCCTATTTCCATTCTCACACTTACTCCTGACCTTGCAGATGTTAATGTCAAGATAAGTGCGTTCCTCTCCTCCTCCCTTCTTTCTCATGGCAGATCAAGCAAGTGGTTAATTAAAACATTCTTTGAATTAACTCTTGGCATAACAACCCTTTAAGCCCCTCAACATTTTATATAAATGAGTAAAGCAGATATGAGTAACAAAAGCATAGTTATACAGGTCAAAAGCATAGTTATATAAATCTACTATAATAAGATCTTGCGCAGATCCTGACATGCCGCCCTCCAAGAAAAAAAATCTTCGTGTGGTTTTCTTCAATCGTAAAAAATCTGGAAAGCAAAACAAGAAGGATAGAAATAAGAAACAATGTTCTACTTAGGTTTGTTAGGATATTTTGCATGGAAATCTTTGATCAATCGGGGGGCTTTGACATTAGAACAGGACACCCATTCGTGGTGTGTTTTTGGAAAATGTTTCCATTGTACAAGATATTGTAAAGTTCCTTTATGTTTTCTAGAGTCTAAAATAGTTTGTATTTCAAAATGCTGTTGTCCTTCAAGCATAATGGGTTCAGGAGACTCTGGCGTAGGATGCCAAGTAGGAGTCTTTGTATGATTTTAACAAGTTGGCATGGAACACTGGATGTATGTTTCTGTAGTGTTTAGGTAAAGTCAATTTAAATGCGACTGGATTTATAACCTTTTCAATAGGGAAAGGCCCCACAAATTTTGGTGATAATTTTTTACAAGGTTGTGTGGTTTTCAAGTTCCTTGTGGAAAGCCAGACTTTATCACCAACTTTCCAGGCAGGGTTTTCATAGCGTTTGCGATCAGCAAATTTTTTATGTTGTTCTCTGGCTGTTGTTAAAGCAGTGGTAATTTGGGGCCAACATTGAGCCAGGTTTTTGATCCAGACATCAGGTGTAATTTCATGAGTGTTTTTAGTAGGCAATTCAGGGAAAGGCAGGAAATCCTGGCCCGTAGCAATTTTGTATGGGGTGAACCCAGTGCTTTGATGTACTGTGTTGTTGTAAGCAAATTCAGCAAAAGGTAAAAGATCTGCCCAATCATCCTGTTGGTGATTGGTAAAACAGCGCAAATATTGTTCCAATAAAGAGTTAATAATTTCACTGGATCCATCTGTTTGAGGATGGAAACTCGAACTCAGAGCCTGATTGGATCCAATTAATGAAGTAAATTGTTTCCAAAATTTAGAAGTGAACTGTGGGCCGCGATCTGAGATTATCCTCTTGGGGGCGCCATGCAAACGATAGACATGTTGAATAAACAGCTTAGCCAACTTTTTAGCTGTAGGAATTGAAACACATGGAATAAAATGTGCTTGCTTGGAAAATAAGTCCACTACCACCCAAACCACTGTATTTTGATTACTTGGGGGTAATTCCACAATAAAATCCATGGCTATTTCTTCCCATGGTTTTTGAGGGGAAGATACGGGTTGTAGGAGTCCCAAAGGTTTACCTCCTCTTTTCTTAGACATAGCACAAACAGGACATGTGGATACATATTCAGAAATGTCTTTTCTCATCGTAGGCCACCAAAACTGTTTACGTAGTAGGTGCAGAGTTTTAACGAACCCAAAATGCCCAGATGTTTTGTCGTCGTGGCCCTTTAGTAATATCACTTGTCTTAAAGCCTCAGGTACATACAATTTATCTACCATCCACCAGGCCCCTTGTTCTTGATTTAATTTGTCTTTATTTTGTAAGAACCAAGAATCAGTTTGCAGGGCTGCGTTAATTTTACTTAACAATTCCTCATTGACAGATGCTGTACTTGAAATTATTTTTGATCTAGCCCTAGTGATTGCAACTGTGCCCTGTTGATTAGAGATGACAGGAGCGATCACTTGTTCCTGCTGGCTATTGTGCTGTGGCAGCTAGCTGATAATGCATCAGCTAGGAAATTTTTTCCTCCTGGAATAAATTTCAGTTTAAAATTGAAACGGTTAAAAAATTGTGCCCATCTGATTTGTTTAGGTGAAAGCTTTCGGGGTTTTGTCAGGGCCTCCAGATTCTTATGATCAGTCCATACCTCAAAAGGATGAGGTGATCCTTCTAAAAGATGTCGCCAAGTTAATAGAGCCCAATGAACTGCAAAAGCCTCTTTTTCCCAAATAAGCCATCTTCTTTCGGTTTCAGTGAATTTTCTAGAAATGTATGCACATGGCCTCATTGAATCATTCTCATCCTTTTGCAGTAACACCCCTCCTATGGCCACATCAGAGGCATCGGCTTGAATAACAAATGGCTTATCAGGGTCAGGATGTTTGAGAATTGGTTCTGCTGTAAACAAAACTTTTAAGTCCTCAAAACCTTTTGGCATTCTGCAGTCCATATCAACGGGGCCCCAGGTTTGTGAGCTTTCGCCGAGGCCTTGCCTTTTGTTTTTAGGAGGTCTGTGAGTGGTAACGAGACCTGAGCAAAATTAGGAATAAATTGACGATAGAAATTGGCGAAACCCAGGAAACTTTGCAGCTGCCTCCGAGTTTTTGGAGGCTCCCAGCCCAGTACATCCTTTACTTTTGCAGGGTCCATCTCTATTCCCTGATGAGAAATGCGGTAACCCAGATAGTCTACTTGCTTCTTATGAAATTCACATTTTGACAGTTTGGCATACAATTGAGCATCCAGGAGTTTTTTCAATACCTCCCTTACTAATTTTACATGGTCCTTCAGGTTGTCTGAGTAGATTAAGATGTCATCCAGATAAACTAGTACTCCTTTGTATAGGTGTTCATGCAACACCTCGTTAATTAACTGCATGAACACCCCTGGTGCTCCTGAAAGGCTGAACGGGAGAACTTTATATTCATAGCAGCCTAGGGGCGTAGAAAAAGCCGTGAGGTGCTCCTGGCCTTCACGAATTCGCACCCTAAAGTAGGCCTCCCTTAAATCCAGTTTCGTGAACACTTTCCCCTTGGACAATTGAGCTAGTAAGTCTTTCATTAATGGCAAGGGGTATTTGTTCTCCTTACAAATAGCATTAAGGCCCCTATAATCAGTGCAGAGTCGCAAGGTCCCATCTTTTTTCTCCCTAAAGAGCACGGGTGCAGCCATGTGCGATTTTGCTGGCTGTATAAACCCTCTTGCTAGATTAGTGTCTATAAATTCCCTTAACGCTGCTAATTCCTTTTGAGTCATGGAGTAGGTCTTTTTTTTGGGAAATGTAGCCCCAGGTTCAATTTCAATATTACAGTCAGTGTCTCTGTGAGGAGGGAGAGTGTCTGCCTCCTTTTTGCTGAAAACTGCTGCTAAATCACGATATGGCGTTGAGATTTTCTCCAGAGAATCGGGGGGTATTAGCTTGGACTGCCTCGAGCTGCTTGCCACTGCAGCCGTGGGCATGATGGGTTTAGGTCCCTCCGAGCCTGTATAGACCTCATCAGGAAACTCCATACGTCCTGTTCTCCAAAACACCCGTGGGTCCCAACGCCTAACCCAATTTGCTCCTAAGATCAGTGCATATTCCCCCAGTGGAGCCACTACGCACTTCAAAGTCTCTTTATGAGTCCCCACTTGTAGTTGAAATCTCTCTGTACGATACAAAACCGCTCCACCCCCTGCTTTGGATCCATCCAATTGATTAAATACAATGGGGGTTTTCAGTTTCTTCACTTTTAGTTCCAGTGCATTTACTAGCACAGGACTGGTCAAACAACTTGAACAGCCCGTGTCCATCAAAGCGGTGAGCGTGGCCCAGCGTTCTGTTCTGGGCACGGAAATAGTCACTTTTAAAGTGGGTACACTCACCCCTTCGTCGTCGTCGTCGGAATCCTCCTCCTCAATTTCCGCTTCAGGCGGGGTGTCCTCTGGGTCCCGCGGAGGCTGGTCTGGATGACTGGCTCGTTCCTTCCCAGTCAGCCCTTCCCCATACTGCACTGGATCGCGGAACTTTGATTGCGCTCCTCCCGCTGCGCTGCCTCTTTTCCCTTTGTTGGTTCCCATCTTCGGAGTAGATCCGGTAACTTTCCGTTGCTCCTGCGCACGCGCCGGCACCAGCTTGGAACAAGCTGGGGCGAAATGCCCGGATTCTCCGCAGCGGAAACACACTCGCGGCTTGGCTTGTCTAGGCGGTCTCTCCTCTGCTCCTCTCGGTGGCGCTTTCCTGTACGTTGGCGTTCCTCCTCCGCCCCTCCGCTCGTAGCTCAGGACCATGGTTTTCCAGTCGGCCTCCGCCTCGCCCGCTAGCTGGATCCACGCGTCTACAGTAGGCAGGTTCCCATGCGCGATCGCCAACTCCCACACTTTCGGGTTTAGCCCTTGCTGGAACCAAGAGATTAAAAAATCTTCGGGCCACCCAGGTACCTTTTCCACAATCGCGCGGAACTCCAGCCCGTACTCCTCCACGCTGCGAGCTCCCTGCTTCATATTTATGAGCTTGGCGCGGGCTCTTTTAGCTTCTCTGGGGGCCTCGAACCTCCTTCGCAAGCTGGTTAGGAAAAGCCCCAGATCTCGCAATTCTGGCGCATGGACGTTACGTAGTTTGATCAGCCATTCGCCGGCGCTCCCGCCTAGCCAGCGGCTGATGTATTGCACCCGCTCCTCATCATCGGCAAACAGCTGCCCAGTCTTCTCCATACATAAGGTGACTTGGGACATGAAATTGGGCAGGGTGCCTGGGGTCCCATCGAATTTCTCCACCAAACCCCAACGTTTCAGAAGCATCTCCTGCTGCCTAATAGGCACAGCTGGCCGGGCCCTCGCTCTCGGAATGACCACGTTCGGTGGGGAAGCTCCTCCATCTGCCCTCCGAGCCGCGATGGTAACGGGGGAGGCTCTCCCTGAGGTTGGGCCAGGCAAACCTCCTTCTTCCACCCTCACTTCCCGCTCTAGCTGCTCTCTCTCCGGGAGGTCCAACACACCTGAGCGCCTCAACCGGTGGGTGAGGTCCCTCAGCTCGTTCTGCAGCATGCTCACGCGATCGTCTGACACCCGGGTGGATTCCATCTTACCCGTGGTCATTTCCCAGCGCTTCTCTGGTTCCAACTCCATGAAGGCCTCTCCTCCTCCCAGCTCTCCCTGGGTCCAGCGTTTCGCCACACGCCGCTCGGCTTTGCTGGGTGCAGGGTACCGGGGGTACGAGACCTTTGTCCTTTCCTCCTCGCCCTCGGAGCCCCCAGTCGCTCCAAGTAGGGTACGCTCTTCTTCCATCTCCTCCAGTTTCAGTATCTCCTGTGGCAGAGACATCCTCGGCAGGATGGGATTCTCCCACTCTCCAGGTATGACTCTTTCTCAGGACAAGTGAGTCTCAACAAAATGTCAGAACCTGCTTACTCATTCCTAACACATAGTAAATCTTCCAGAAACAGGTAGCTCCATCAAAGATTTCTTTATTAGGATAAGCATACAGCATCAAAGTTGTTGAGACTGAAATCAGAATAGAAACTCATCCTCCTTAAAAACCCAATCTCCCCCCTTTGCAGTTTTTTGATTCCCGCTTTCCATACTTCGCGCCTATTTCCATTCTAACACTTACTCCTGACCTTGCAGATGTTAATGTCAAGATAAGTGCGTTCCTCTCCTCCTCCCTTCTTTCACATGGCAGATCAAGCAACTGGTTAATTAAAACATTCTTTGAATTAACTCTTGGCATAACAACCCTTTAAGCCCCTCAACATTTTATATAAAAGAGTAAAGCAGATATGAGTAACAAAAGCATAGTTATACAAGTCAAAAGCATAGTTATATAAATCTACTATAATAAGATCTTGCGCAGATCCTGACAGTTGCTCATATTTGTTCTTGCTTTCACTCTCTTGGCCTGGAGAGATTCGTGAATAGGCCATTTTTTTCAACATTTTTCCTTGGATCACTCTTAAGGGAAGGAGAGATTCTTGAAATCATGATGTTTTTCTCATTCTACTACCTAGGGAGAAGATGAATCACGACATTTTTTTCAAATCTGGTATTTCTCTGGGCCGGGAACCTCAGTTCTGAAACTGCAGTTTCGCGGTAATAGGCCTTTTTTTACAACTTTATTGTTTCGATCGCTCTTAAGGGAAGGAGAGATTCTTGAAACCCTGATGTTTTCCTCATTCTACTACCTAGGGAGAACATGAATCACGACGTCTTTTTCAAATCTGGTGTTTCTCTGGGCCGTGAACCTCAGTCCTTTAAGTGCAGTTTTGCGGTAATAGGTATTTTTTCCAACTTTATTCTATCGATCACTCTTAAGGGAAGGAGAGATTCTTGAAACCATGATGTTTTTCTCATTCTACTACCTAGGGAGAACATGAATCACGACGTCTTTTTCATATCTGGTGTTTCTCTGGCCCGGGAACCTCAGTTCTCTAAGTGCAGTTTCAAGGTAATAGGCTGTTTTTTCCTACTTTATTCTATGGATCACTCTTAAGGGAAGCAGAGATTCTTGAAAGCATGATGTTTTTCTCATTCTACTACCTAGGGTGAACATGAATCACGACGTCTTTTTCATATCTGGTGTTTCTCTGGGCCGGAACCTCAGTTCTTAAAGTACAGTTTCGCTGTCAATACAATAGTCATTTTCAGCATATGCGGTAATAGGCCATTTTTTGCAACTTTATTCTTTGGATCACTCTTAAGGGAAGAAGAGATTCTTGAAACCATGATGTTTTTCTCATTCTACTACCTAGGGAGAACATGAATCACGATGTCTTTTTCATATCTGGTGTTTCTCTGGGTCGGAACCTCAGTTCTTAAAGTACAGTTTCGCCGTCAATTCAAGAGGCCTTTTCAGCAAATGCGGTAATAGCCCGTTTTTTCCAACTTGATTCTTGGGATCACTGTTAAGGGATGGAGAGATTCTTGAAACCCTGATGTTTTCCTCATTCTACTACCTAGCGAGAACATGAATCACAACGTCTTTTTCAAATCTGGTGTTTCTCTGGGCCGTTAACCTCAGTCCTTTAAGTGCAGTTTTGCGGTAATAGGTATTTTTTCCAAATTTATTCTATCGAACACTCTTAAGGGAAGGAGAGATTCTTGAAACCATGATGTTTTTCTCATTCTACTACCTACGGAGAACATGAATCACGACCTCTTTTTCATATCTGGTGTTTCTCTGGGCCGGAAACCTCAGTTCACTAAGTGCAGTTTCAAGGTAATAGGCTGTTTTTTCCTACATTATTCTATGGATCACTCTTAAGGGAAGCAGAGATTCTTGAAAGCATGATGTTTTTCTCATTCTACTACCTAGGGAGAACATGATTCATGACATCTTTTTCAAATCTGGTGTTTGGCTGGGCCGGGAACCTCAGTTCTAAATATGGAGTTTCGCCGTCAATACAATAGGCCTTTTCAGCTTATTCGGTAATAGGCCGTTTTTTCCAACTTAATACTTTGGATCACTCTTAAGGGAAGGAGAGATTTTTGAAACCATGATGTTTTTCTCATTCTACTACCTAGGGAGAAGATGAATTACGATGTCTTCTTCAAATCTGGTGTTTGTCTGTGACGGGAACCTCAGTTCTCAAAGTGCAGTTTCGCGGTAGTAGGCTGTTTTTTCCCAACTTTATTCAATAGATCACTCTTAAGGGAAGGAGAGATTCTTGAAAGCATGATGTTTTTCTCATTCTAGTACCTAGGGAGAACATGATTCACGACACCTTTTTCAAATCTGGTGTTTCTCCGTGCCGGGAACGTCAGTTCTGAAAGTACAGTTTCGCCGTCAATACAATAGGCCTTTTCAGTATATTGGGTAATAGGCCGTTTTTTACAACTTTATTCTTTGGATCACTCTTAAGGGAAGGAGAGATTCTTGAAACCATGATGTTTTTCTCATTCTACTACCTAGGGAGAAGATGAATCACGATGTCTCTTTCAAACCTGGTCTTTGTCTGGGACGGAACCTCCGATCTCAAAGTGCAGTTTCGTGGTAATAGGCTGTTTTTTCCCAACTTTATTGAATAGGTCACTCTTAAGGGAAGGAGAGATTCCTGAAAGCATGATGTTTTTTTCATTCTACTGCCTAGGGAGAACATGATTCACGACACCTTTTTCAAATCTGGTGTTTCTGTGGGCCGGGAACGTCAGTTCTTAAAGTACAGTTTCGCCGTCAATACAATAGGCCTTTTCAGCATATTCGGTACTAGGCCGTTTTCTCCAACTTTATTCTTTGGATCACTCTTAAGGGAAGGAGAGATTCTTGAAACCATGATGTTTTTTTCATTCTACTACCTAGGGAGAACATGAATCACGACACCTTTTTCAAATCTGGTGTTTCTCTGGGCCGGGAACCTCCGATCTCAAAGTGCAGTTTCGCGGTAGTACGCTGTTTTTTCCCAACTTTATTCAATAGATCACTCTTAAGGGAAGGAGGGATTCTTGAAAGCATGATGTTTTTCTCATTCTACTACCTAGGGAGGACATGAATCACGATGTCTTTTTCAAATCTGGTGGTTGTCTGGGACGGGAACCTCAGTTCTCAAAGTGCAGTTTTGTGGTAATAGGCCGTTTTTTCCAACTTTATTCTTTGGATCAGTATTAAGGGAAGGAGAGATTCTTGAAACCATGATGTTTTTCTCATTCTACTACCTAGGGAGAACATGAATCACGATGTCTCTTTCAAATCTGGTGTTGGTCTGGGACGGGAACCTCCGCTCTCAAAGTGCAGTTTCGCGGTAATAGGCTCCTTTTTCCCAACTTTATTCAATAGATCACTATTAAGGGAAGGAGAGATTCTTGAAAGCATGATGTTTTTCTCATTCTACTAACTAGGGAGAAGATGAATTCCGATGTCTTCTTCAAATCTGGTGTTTGTGTGTGACGGGAACCTCAGTTCTCAAAGTGCAGTTTTGCGGTAATAGGCCGTTTTTTCCAACTTTATTCTTTGGATCAGTCTTAAGGGAAGGAGAGATTCTTGAAACCATGATGTTTTTCTCATTCTACTACCTAGGGAGAACATGATTCACGACACCTTTTTCAAATCTGGTGTTTCTCTGGGCCGGGAACCTCCGATCTCAAATGCAGTTTCGCGGTAGTAGGCTGTTTTTTCCCAACTTTATTCAATAGACCACTCTTAAGGGAAGGAGAGATTCTTGAAAGCATGATGTTTTTATCATTCTACTACCTAGGGAGAACATGAATCACGATGTCTTTTTCAAATCTTGTGTTTTTCTGGGACGGGAAGATCCGATCTCAAAGTGCAGTTTCGCGGTAGTAGGCTGTTTTTTCCCAACTTTATTCAATAGATCACTCTTAAGGGAAGGAGAGATTCTTGAAAGGATGATGTTTTTCTCATTCTACTACCTCGGGAGAACATGAATCACGATGTCTCTTTCAAATCTGGTGTTTGTCTTGGACAGGAACCTCCGCTCTCAAAGTGCAGTTCCGCGGTAATAGGCTGTTTTTTCCCAACTTTATTCAATAGATCACTCTTAAGGGAAGGAGAGATTCTTGAAAGGATGATGTTTTTCTCATTCTACTACCTAGGGAGGACATGAATCACGATGTCTTTTTCAAATCTGGTGTTTGTCTGGGCCAGGAACCTCAGTTCTAAATGTGGAGTTTCGCCGTCAATACAATAGGCCTTTTCAGCCTATTCGGTAATAGGCCGTTTTTTCCAGCTTAATACTTTGGATCACTCTTCAGGGAAGGAAAGATTTTTGAAACCATGATGTTTTTCTCATTCTACTACCTAGGGAGAACATGAATCACGATGTCTTTTTCAAATCTTGTGTTTTTCTGGGACGGGAAGCTCCGATCTCAAAGTGCAGTTTCGCGGTAGTAGGCTGTTTTTTCCCAAGTTTATTCAATAGATCACTCTTAAGGGAAGGAGAGATTCTTGAAAGGATGATGTTTTTGTCATTCTACTACCTAGGGAGAACATGATTCACGACAAGTTTTTCAAATCTGGTGTTTTTCTGGGATGGGAACCTCCGATCCCAAAGTGCAGTTTCGCGGTAATAGGCTGTTTTTTCCCAACTTTATTCAATAGATCACTCTTAAGGGAAGGAGAGATTCTTGAAAGCATAATGTTTTTCTCATTCTACTAGCTAGGGAGAACATGATTCATGACATCTTTTTCAAATCTGGTGTTTCTCTGTTTCGGGAACCTCAGTTCTGAACGTATAGTTTTGCCGTCAATACAATAGGCCTTTTCAGCTTATGCGGTAATAGGCCGTTTTTTCCAAGTTTATTCTTTGGATCACTCTTAAGGGAAGGAGAGATTCTTGAAAGCATGAGGTTTTTCTCATTCTACTACCTAGGGAGAACATGATTCACGACACCTTTTTCAAATCTGGTGTTTCTCTGGACCGGGAACGTCAGTTCTGAAAGTACAGTTTCGCCGTCAATACAATAGGCCTTTTCAGCATATTCGGTAATAGGCCGTTTTTTCCACCTTTATTCATTGGATCACTCTTAAGGGAAGGAAAGATTCTTGAAACCATGATGTTTTTCTCATTCTACTACCAAGGGAGAACATGAATCACGATGTCTCTTTCAAATTTGGTGTTTGTCTGGGACGGGAAACTCCGCTCTTAAAGTGCACTTTCACGGTAATAGGCTGTTTTTTCCCAATTTTCTTCAATATATCACTCTTAAGGGAAGGAGAGATTCTTGAAAGGGTGATGTTTTTCTCATTCTACTACCTAGGGAAGACATGAATCACGATGTCTTTTTCAAATCTGGTGTTTGTCTGGGCCAGGAACCTCAGTTCTAAATGTGGAGTTTCGCCGTCAATACAATATGCCTTTTCAGCATATTCGGTAATAGGCCGTTTTTTCCAACTTTATTCTTTGGATCACTCTTAAGGGACGGAGAGATTCTTGAAACCATGATGTTTTTCTCATTCTACTACCTAGGGAGAACATGAATCATGATGTCTTTTTCAAATCTTGTGTTTTTCTGAGACGGGAAGCTCCGATCTCAAAGTGCAGTTTCGCGGTACTAGGCTGTTTTTTCCCAACTTTATTCAATAGATCACTCTCAAGGGAAGGAGAGATTCTTGAAAGCATGATGTTTTTCTCATTCTACTACCTAGGGAGGACATGAATCACGACGTCTTTTTCAAATCTGGTGTTTGTCTGGGCCAGGAACCTCAGTTCTCAAAGAGCAGTTTTACGGTAATAAGCCGTTTTTTCCAACTTTATTCTTTGGTTCACTCTTAAGGGAAGGAGAGATTCTTGAAACCATGATGTTTTTCTCATTCTACTACCTAGGGAGAACATGAATCACGATGTCTTTTTCAAATCTGGTGTTTCAAGCTTGAAAGCATGATGTTTTTCTCATTGTACTACCTAGGGAGAAGATGAATTACGATGTCTTCTTCAAATCTGGTGTTTGTCTGTGACGGGAACCTAAGTTCTCAAAGTGCAGTTTTGCGGTAATAGGCCGTTTTTTCCAACTTTATTCTTTGGATCACTCTTAAGGGAAGGAGAGATTCTTGAACCCATGATGTTTTTCTCATTCTACTACCTAGGGAGAACATGATTCACGACACCTTTTTCAAATCTGGTGTTTCTCCGGGTCGGGAACGTCATTTCTGAAAGTACAGTTTCGCCGTCAATACAATAGGCCTTTTCAGTATATTCGGTAATAGGCCGTTTTTTACAACTTTATTCTTTGGATCACTCTTAAGGGAAGGAGAGATTCTTGAATCCATGATGTTTTTCTCATTCTACTACCTAGGGAGAATATGAATCACGATGTCTCTTTCAAACCTGGTCTTTGTCTGGGACGGAACCTCCGATCTCAAAGTGCAGTTTCGTGGTAATAGGCTGTTTTTTCCCAACTTTATTGAATAGATCACTCTTAAGGGAAGGAGAGATCCTGAAAGCATGATATTTTTTTCATTCTACTACCTAGGGAGAACATGATTCACGACACCTTTTTCAAATCTGGTGTTTCTGTGGGCCGGGAACGTCAGTTCTTCAAGTACAGTTTCGCCGTCAGTACAATAGGCCTTTTCAGCATATTCGGTACTAGGCCGTTTTCTCCAACTTTATTCTTTGGATCACTCTTAAGGGAAGGAGAGATTCTTGAAACCATGATGTTTTTCTCATTCTACTACCTAGGGAGAAGATGAATTACGATGTCTTCTTCAAATCTGATGTTTGTCTGTGACTGGAACCTCAGTTCTCAAAGTGCAGTTTTGCGGTATAAGGCCGTTTTTTCCAACTTTATTCTTTGGATCACTCTTAAGGGAAGGAGAGATTCTTGAAACCATGATGTTTTTCCCATTCTACTACCTAGGGAGAACATGATTCACGACACCTTTTTCAAATCTGGTGTTTCTCTGGGCCGGGAACCTCCGATCTCAAAGTGCAGTTTCGCGGTAGTAGGCTGTTTTTTCCCAACTTTATTCAATAGATCACTCTTAAGGGAAGGAGAGATTTTTGAAAGCATGATTTTTTTCTCATTCTACTACCTAGGGAGGACATGAATCACGACGTCTTTTTCAAATCTGGTGTTTGGCTGGGCCGGGAACCTCAGTTCTAAATGTGGAGTTTCGCCCTCAATACAATAGGCCTTTTCAGCATATTCGGTAATAGGCCGTTTTTTCCAACTTAATACTTTGGATCACTCTTAAGGGAAGGAGAGATTTTTGAAACCATGATGTTTTTCTCGTTCTACTACCTAGGGAGAAGATGAATTACGATGTCTTCTTCAAATCTGGTGTTTGTCTGTGACGGGAACCTCAGTTCTCAAAGTGCAGTTTTGCGGTAATAGGCCGTTTTTTCCAACTTTATTCTTTGGATCACTCTTAAGGGAAGGAGAGATTCTTGAAAGCGTGATGTTTTTCTCATTCTACTACCTAGGGAGAACATGAATCACGACACCTTTTTCAAATCTGGTGTTTCTCTGGGCCGGGAACGTCAGTTCTGAAAGTACAGTTTCGACGTCAATACAATAGGCCTTTTCAGCATATTCGGTAATAGGCCGTTTTTTCCAACTTTATTCTTAGGATTACTCTGAAGGGAAGGAGAGATTCTTGAAAGCATGATGTTTTTCTCATTCTACTACCTAAGGAGAATATGAATCACAATGTCTTTTTCAAATCTTGTGTTTTTCTGGGACGGGAAGCTCCGATCTCAAAGTGCAGTTTCGCGGTAGTAGGCTGTTTTTTCCCAACTTTATTCAATAGATCACTCTTAAGGGAAGGAGAGATTCTTGAAAGCATGATGTTTTTCTCATTCTACTACCTAGGGAGAACATGATTCATGACATCTTTTTCAAATCTGGTGTTTCTCTGTTTCGGGAACCTCAGTTCTGAACGTACACTTTCGCCGTCAATACAATAGGCCTTTTCAGCTTATGCGGTAATAGGCCGTTTTTTCCAAGTTTATTCTTTGGATCACTCTTAAGGGAAGGAGAGATTCTTGAAAGCATGATGTTTTTCTCATTCTACTACGTAGGGAGAACATGAATCACGATGTCTCTTTCAAATCTGGTGTATGTCTTGGACAGGAACCTCCGCTCTCAAAGTGCAGTTTCGCGGTAATAGGCTGTTTTTTCCCAACTTATTCAATAGTTCACTCTCAAGGGAAGGAGAGATTCTTGAAAGCATGATGTTTTTCTCATTCTACTAGCTAGGGAGAACATGATTCATGACATCTTTTTCAAATCTGGTGTTTTTCTGTTTCGGGAACCTCAGTTCTGAACGTACACTTTCGCCGTCAATACAATAGGCCTTTTCAGCTTATGCGGTAATAGGCCGTTTTTTCCAAGTTTATACTTTGGATCACTCTTAAGGGAAGGAGAGATTTTTGAAACCATGATGTTTTTCTCATTCTACTACCTCGGGAGAACATGAATCACGATGTCTCTTTCAAATCTGGTGTTTGTCTTGGACAGGAACCTCCGCTCTCAAAGTGCAGTTCCGCGGTAATAGGCTGTTTTTTCCCAACTTTATTCAATAGATCACTCTTAAGGGAAGGAGAGATTCTTGAAAGGATGATGTTTTTCTCATTCTACTACCTAGGGAGGACATGAATCACGATGTCTTTTTCAAATCTGGTGTTTGTCTGGGCCAGGAACCTCAGTTCTAAATGTGGAGTTTCGCCGTCAATACAATAGGCCTTTTCAGCCTATTCGGTAATAGGCCCTTTTTTCCAGCTTAATACTTTGGATCACTCTTCAGGGAAGGAAAGATTTTTGAAAGCATGATGTTTTTCTCATTCTGCTACCTAGGGAGAACATGAATCATAATGTCTTTTTCAAATCTTGTGTTTTTCTGTGACGGGAAGCTCCGATCTCAAAGTGCAGTTTCGCGGTAGTAGGCTGTTTTTTCCCAACTTTATTCAATAGATCACTCTCAAGGGAAGGAGAGATTCTTGAAAGAATGATGTTTTTCTCATTCTACTACCTAGGGAGGACATGAATCACGACGTCTTTTTCAAATCTGGTGTTTGTCTGGGCCAGGAACCTCAGTTCTCAAAGAGCAGTTTTACGGTAATAAGCCGTTTTTTCCAACTTTATTCTTTGGTTCACTCTTAAGGGAAGGAGAGATTCTTGAAAGCATGATGTTTTTCTCATTCTACTACCTAGGGAGAACATGAATCACGATGTCTCTTTCAAATTTGGTGTTTGTCTGGGACGGGAAACTCCGCTCTTAAAGTGCACTTTCGCGGTAATAGGCTGTTTTTTCCCAACTTTATTCAATAGATCACTCTTAAGGGAAGGAGAGATTCTTGAAAGCATTATGTTTTTCTCATTCTACTACCTAGGGAGAACATGATTCATGACATCTTTTTCAAATCTGGTGTTTCTCTGTTTCGGGAACCTCAGTTCTGAACGTACACTTTCGCCGTCAATACAATAGGCCTTTTCAGCTTATGCGGTAATAGGCCGTTTTTTCCAAGTTTATTCTTTGGATCACTCGTAAGGGAAGGAGAGATTTTTGAAACCATGATGTTTTTCTCATTCTACTACCTCGGGAGAACATGAATCACGATGTCTCTTTCAAATCTGGTGTTTGTCTTGGACAGGAACCTCCGCTCTCAAAGTGCAGTTTCGCGGTAATAGGCTGTTTTTTCCCAACTTATTCAATAGATCACTCTCAAGGGAAGGAGAGATTCTTGAAAGCATGATGTTTTTCTCATTCTACTACCTAGGGAGAATATGAATCACGATGTCTCTTTCAAACCTGGTCTTTGTCTGGGACGGAACCTCTGATCTCAAAGTGCAGTTTCGCGGTAATAGGCTGTTTTTTCCCTAATTTATTCAATAGATCACTCTTAAGGGAAGGAGAGATTCTTGAAACCATGATGTTTTTCTCATTCTACTACCTAGGGAGAACATGAATCACGATGTCTTTTTCAAAGCTTGTGTTTTTCTGGGACGGGAAGCTCCGATCTCAAAGTGTAGTTTCGCGGTAGTAGGCTGTTTTTTCCCAACATTATTCAATAGATCACTCTTAAGGGAAGGAGAGATTCTTGAAAGCATGATGTTTTTCTCATTCTACTAGCTAGGGAGAACATGATTCATGACATCTTTTTCAAATCTGGTGTTTCTCTGTTTCGGGAACCTCAGTTCTGAACGTACACTTTCGCCGTCAATACAATAGGCCTTTTCAGCTTATGCGGTAATAGGCCGTTTTTTCCAAGTTTATACTTTGGATCACTCTTAAGGGAAGGAGAGATTTTTGAAACCATGATGTTTTTCTCATTCTACTACCTCGGGAGAACATGAATCACGATGTCTCTTTCAAATCTGGTGTTTGTCTAGGACAGGAACCTCCGCTCTCAAAGTGCAGTTCCGCGGTAATAGGCTGTTTTTTCCCAACTTTATTCAATAGATCACTCTTAAGGGAAGGGGAGATTCTTGAAAGGATGATGTTTTTCTCATTCTACTACCTAGGGAGGACATGAATCACGATGTCTTTTTCAAATCTGGTGTTTGTCTGGGCCAGGAACCTCAGTTCTAAATGTGGAGTTTCGCCGTCAATACAATAGGCCTTTTCAGCCTATTCGGTAATAGGCCATTTTTCCAGCTTAATACTTTGGATCACTCTTCAGGGAAGGAAAGATTTTTGAAAGCATGATGTTTTTCTCATTCTACTACCTAGGGAGAACATGATTCACGACACCTTTTTCAAATCTGGTGTTTCTCTGGGCCGGGAACGTCAGTTCTGAAAGTACAGTTTCGCCGTCAATACAATAGGCCTTTTCAGCATATTCGGTAATAGGCCGTTTTTTCCAACTTTATTCTTTGGATCACTCTTAAGGGAAGGAGAGATTCTTGAAACCATGATGTTTTTCTCATTCTACTACCTAGGGAGAACATGAATCACGATGTCTTTTTCAAATCTTGTGTTTTTCTTGGACGGGAAGCACCGATCTCAAAGTGCAGTTTCGCGGTAGTAGGCTGTTTTTTCCCAACTTTATTCAATAGATCACTCTTAAGGGAAGGAGAGATTCTTGAAAGGATGATGTTTTTGTCATTCTACTACCTAGGGAGAACATGATTCACGACAAGTTTTTCAAATCTGGTGTTTTTCTGGGACGGGAACCTCCGATCTCAAAGTGCAGTTTCGCGGTAATAGGCTGTTTTTTCCCAACTTTATTCAATAGATCACTCTTAAGGGAAGGAGAGATTCTTGAAAGCATAATGTTTTTCTCATTCTACTAGCTAGGGAGAACATGATTCATGACATCTTTTTCAAATCTGGTGTTTCTCTGTTTCGGGAACCTCAGTTCTGAACGTATAGTTTTGCCGTCAATACAATAGGCCTTTTCAGCTTATGCGGTAATAGGCCGTTTTTTCCAAGTTTATTCTTTGGATCACTCGTAAGGGAAGGAGAGATTTTTGAAACCATGATGTTTTTCTCATTCTACTACCTCGGGAGAACATGAATCACGATGTCTCTTTCAAATCTGGTGTTTGTCTTGGACAGGAACCTCCGCTCTCAAAGTGCAGTTTCGCGGTAATAGGCTGTTTTTTCCCAACTTTCTTCAATAGATCACTCTTAAGGGAAGGAGAGATTCTTGAAAGCATGATGTTTTTCTCATTCTACTACCTAGGGAGAACATGATTCACGACACCTTTTTCAAATCTGGTGTTTCTCTGGACCGGGAACGTCAGTTCTGAAAGTACAGTTTCGCCGTCAATACAATAGGCCTTTTCAGCATATTCGGTAATAGGCCGTTTTTTCCACCTTTATTCATTGGATCACTCTTAAGGGAAGGAGAGATTCTTGAAACCATGATGTTTTTCTCATTCTACTACCAAGGGAGAACATGAATCACGATGTCTCTTTCAAATTTGGTGTTTGTTTGGGACGGAAAACTCCGCTCTTAAAGTGCACTTTCGCGGTAATAGGCTGTTTTTTCCCAACTTTCTTCAATATATCACTCTTAAAGGAAGGAGAGATTCTTGAAAGGATGAAGTTTTTCTCATTCTACTACCTAGGGAAGACATGAATCACGATGTCTTTTTCAAATCTGGTGTTTGTCTGGGCCAGGAACCTCAGTTCTAAATGTGGAGTTTCGCCGTCAATACAATATGCCTTTTCAGCATATTCGGTAATAGGCCGTTTTTTCCAACTTTATTCTTTGGATCACTCTTAAGGGACGGAGAGATTCTTGAAACCATGATGTTTTTCTCATTCTACTACCTAGGGAGAACATGAATCATGATGTCTTTTTCAAATCTTGTGTTTTTCTGAGACGGGAAGCTCCGATCTCAAAGTGCAGTTTCGCGGTACTAGGCTGTTTTTTCCCAACTTTATTCAATAGATCACTCTCAAGGGAAGGAGAGATTCTTGAAAGCATGATGTTTTTCTCATTCTACTACCTAGGGAGGACATGAATCACGACGTCTTTTTCAAATCTGGTGTTTGTCTGGGCCAGGAACCTCAGTTCTCAAAGAGCAGTTTTACGGTAATAAGCCGTTTTTTCCAACTTTATTCTTTGGTTCACTCTTAAGGGAAGGAGAGATTCTTGAAACCATGATGTTTTTCTCATTCTACTACCTAGGGAGAACATGAATCACGATGTCTTTTTCAAATCTGGTGTTTCAAGCTTGAAAGCATGATGTTTTTCTCATTGTACTACCTAGGGAGAAGATGAATTACGATGTTTTCTTCAAATCTGGTGTTTGTCTGTGACGGGAACCTAAGTTCTCAAAGTGCAGTTTTGCGGTAATAGGCCGTTTTTTCCAACTTTATTCTTTGGATCACTCTTAAGGGAAGGAGAGATTCTTGAAAGCATGATGTTTTTCTCATTCTACTACCAAGGGAGAACATGAATCACGATGTCTCTTTCAAATTTGGTGTTTGTTTGGGACGGAAAACTCCGCTCTTAAAGTGCACTTTCGCGGTAATAGGCTGTTTTTTCCCAACTTTCTTCAATATATCACTCTTAAAGGAAGGAGAGATTCTTGAAAGGATGATGTTTTTGTCATTCTACTACCTAGGGAGAACATGATTCACGACAAGTTTTTCAAATCTGGTGTTTTTCTGGGATGGGAACCTCCGATCTCAAAGTGCAGTTTCGCGGTAATAGGCTGTTTTTTCCCAACTTTATTCAATAGATCACTCTTAAGGGAAGGAGAGATTCTTGAAAGCATAATGTTTTTCTCATTCTACTAGCTAGGGAGAACATGATTCATGACATCTTTTTCAAATCTGGTGTTTCTCTGTTTCGGGAACCTCAATTCTTAACGTATAGTTTTGCCGTCAATACAATAGGCCTTTTCAGCTTATGCGGTAATAGGCCGTTTTTTCCAAGTTTATTCTTTGGATCACTCTTAAGGGAAGGAGAGATTCTTGAAAGCATGAGGTTTTTCTCATTCTACTACCTAGGGAGAACATGATTCACGACACCTTTTTCAAATCTGGTGTTTCTCTGGACCGGGAACGTCAGTTCTGAAAGTACAGTTTCGCCGTCAATACAATAGGCCTTTTCAGCATATTCGGTAATAGGCCGTTTTTTCCACCTTTATTCATTGGATCACTCTTAAGGGAAGGAGAGATTCTTGAAAGCATGATGTTTTTCTCATTCTACTACCTAGGGAGGACATGAATCACGACGTTTTTTTCAAATCTGGTGTTTGTCTGGGCCAGGAACCTCAGTTCTCAAAGAGCAGTTTTACGGTAATAAGCCGTTTTTTCCAACTTTATTCTTTGGTTCACTCTTAAGGGAAGGAGAGATTCTTGAAACCATGATGTTTTTCTCATTCTACTACCTAGGGAGAACATGAATCACGATGTCTCTTTCAAATTTGGTGTTTGTCTGGGACGGGAAACTCCGCTCTTAAAGTGCACTTTCGTGGTAATAGGCTGTTTTTTCCCAACTTTCTTCAATAGATCACTCTTAAGGGAAGGAGAGATTCTTGAAAGCATGATGTTTTTCTCATTCTACTACCGAGGGAGGACATGAATCACGATGTCTTTTTCAAATCTGGTGTTTGTCTGGGCCGGGAACCTCAGTTCTAAATGTGGAGTTTCGCCGTCAATACAATACGCCTTTTCAGCCTATTCGGTAATAGGCCCTTTTTTCCAACTTAATAGTTTGGATCACTCTTCAGGGAAGGAGAGATTTTTGAAAGCATGATGTTTTTCTCATTCTTCTACATAGGGAGAACATCATTTACGACACCTTTTTCAAATCTGGTGTTTCTCTGGGCCGGGAATGTCAGTTCTGAAAGTACAGTTTCGCCGTCAATACAATAGGCCTTTTCAGCATATTCGGTAATAGGCCGTTTTTTCCAACTTTATTCTTTGGATCACTCTTAAGGGAAGGAGAGATTCTTGAAACCATGATGTTTTTCTCATTCTACTACCTAGGGAGAACATGAATCACGATGTCTTTTTCAAATCTTGTGTTTTTCTGGGACGGGAAGCTCCGATCTCAAAGTGCAGTTTCGCGGTAGTAGGCTGTTTTTTCCCAACTTTATTCAATAGATCACTCTTAAGGGAAGGAGAGATTCTTGAAAGCATAATGTTTTTCTCATTCTACTAGCTAGGGAGAACATGATTCATGACATCTTTTTCAAATCTGGTGTTTCTCTGTTTCGGGAACCACAGTTCTGAACGTATAGTTTTGCCGTCAATACAATAGGCCTTTTCAGCTTATGCGGTAATAGGCCGTTTTTTCCAAGTTTATTCTTTGGATCACTCTTAAGGGAAGGAGAGATTCTTGAAAGCATGATGTTTTTCTCATTCTACTACCTAGGGAGAACATGATTCACGACACCTTTTTCAAATCTGGTGTTTCTCTGGACCGGGAACGTCAGTTCTGAAAGTACAGTTTCGCCGTCAATACAATACGCCTTTTCAGCATATTCGGTAATAGGCCGTTTTTTCCACCTTTATTCATTGGATCACTCTTAAGGGAAGGAGAGATTCTTGAAACCATGATGTTTTTCTCATTCTACTACCAAGGGAGAACATGAATCACGATGTCTCTTTCAAATTTGGTGTTTGTCTGGGACGGGAAACTCCGCTCTTAAAGTCCACTTTCGCGGTAATAGGCTGTTTTTTCCCAACTTTCTTCAATATATCACTCTTAAGGGAAGGAGAGATTCTTGAAAGGATGATGTTTTTCTCATTCTACTACCTAGGGAAGACATGAATCACGATGTCTTTTCCAAATCTGGTGTTTGTCTGGGCCAGGAACCTCAGTTCTAAATGTGGAGTTTCGCCGTCAATACAACATGCCTTTTCAGCATATTCGGTAATAGGCCGTTTTTTCTAACTTTATTCTTTGGATCACTCTTAAGGGACGGAGAGATTCTTGAAACCATGATGTTTTTCTCATTCTACTACCTAGGGAGAACATGAATCATGATGTCTTTTTCAAATCTTGTGTTTTTCTGAGACGGGAATATCCGATCTCAAAGTGCAGTTTCGCGGTACTAGGCTGTTTTTTCCCAACTTTATTTAATAGATCACTCTCAAGGGAAGGAGAGATTCTTGAAAGCATGATGTTTTTCTCATTCTACTACCTAGGGAGGACATGAATCACGACGTTTTTTTCAAATCTGGTGTTTGTCTGGGCCAGGAACCTCAGTTCTCAAAGAGCAGTTTTACGGTAATAAGCCGTTTTTTCCAACTTTATTCTTTGGTTCACTCTTAAGGGAAGGAGAGATTCTTGAAACCATGATGTTTTTCTCATTCTACTACCTAGGGAGAACATGAATCACGATGTCTCTTTCAAATTTGGTGTTTGTCTGGGACGGGAAACTCCGCTCTTAAAGTGCACTTTCGTGGTAATAGGCTGTTTTTTCCCAACTTTCTTCAATAGATCACTCTTAAGGGAAGGAGAGATTCTTGAAAGCATGATGTTTTTCTCATTCTACTACCGAGGGAGGACATGAATCACGATGTCTTTTTCAAATCTGGTGTTTGTCTGGGCCGGGAACCTCAGTTCTAAATGTGGAGTTTCGCCGTCAATACAATAGGCCTTTTCAGCCTATTCGGTAATAGGCCCTTTTTTCCAACTTAATAGTTTGGATCACTCTTCAGGGAAGGAGAGATTTTTGAAAGCATGATGTTTTTCTCATTCTTCTACATAGGGAGAACATCATTTACGACACCTTTTTCAAATCTGGTGTTTCTCTGGGCCGGGAATGTCAGTTCTGAACGTACACTTTCGCCGTCAATACAATAGGCCTTTTCAGCTTATGCGGTAATAGGCCGTTTTTTCCAAGTTTATTCTTTGGATCACTCGTAAGGGAAGGAGAGATTTTTGAAACCATGATGTTTTTCTCATTCTACTACCTAGGGAGAACATGAATCACGATGTCTTTTTCAAAGCTTGTGTTTTTCTGGGACGGGAAGCTCCGATCTCAAAGTGTAGTTTCGCGGTAGTAGGCTGTTTTTTCCCAACTTATTCAATAGATCACTCTCAAGGGAAGGAGAGATTCTTGAAAGCATGATGTTTTTCTCATTCTACTACCTAGGGAGAATATGAATCACGATGTCTCTTTCAAACCTGGTCTTTGTCTGGGACGGAACCTCTGATCTCAAAGTGCAGTTTCGCGGTAATAGGCTGTTTTTTCCCAAATTTATTCAATAGATCACTCTTAAGGGAAGGAGAGATTCTTGAAACCATGATGTTTTTCTCATTCTACTACCTAGGGAGAACATGAATCACGATGTCTTTTTCAAAGCTTGTGTTTTTCTGGGACGGGAAGCTCCGATCTCAAAGTGTAGTTTCGCGGTAGTAGGCTGTTTTTTCCCAACATTATTCAATAGATCACTCTTAAGGGAAGGAGAGATTCTTGAAAGCATGATGTTTTTCTCATTCTACTAGCTAGGGAGAACATGATTCATGACATCTTTTTCAAATCTGGTGTTTCTCTGTGTCGGGAACCTCAGTTCTGAACGTACACTTTCGCCGTCAATACAATAGGCCTTTTCAGCTTATGCGGTAATAGGCCGTTTTTTCCAACTTTATTCTTTGGATCACTCTTAAGGGAAGGAGAGATTCTTGAAACCATGATGTTTTTCTCATTCTACTACCTAGGGAGAACATAAATCACGATGTCTTTTTCAAATCTTGTGTTTTTCTGGGACGGGAACCTCCGATCTCAAAGTGCAGTTTCGCGGTAATAGGCTGTTTTTTCCCAACTTTATTCAATAGATCACTCTTAAGGGAAGGAGAGATTCTTGAAAGCAGAATGTTTTTCTCATTCTACTAGCTAGGGAGAACATGATTCATGACATCTTTTTCAAATCTGGTGTTTCTCTGTTTCGGGAACCTCAGTTCTGAACGTATAGTTTTACCGTCAATACAATAGGCCTTTTCAGCTTATGCGGTAATAGGCCGTTTTTTCCAAGTTTATTCTTTGGATCCCTCTTAAGGGAAGGAGAGATTCTTGAAAGCATGAGGTTTTTCTCATTCTACTACCTAGGGAGAACATGATTCACGACACCTTTTTCAAATCTGGTGTTTCTCTGGACCGGGAACGTCAGTTCTGAAAGTACAATTTCGCCGTCAATACAATAGGCCTTTTCAGCATATTCGGTAATAGGCCGTTTTTTCCACCTTTATTCATTGGATCACTCTTAAGGGAAGGAGAGATTCTTGAAACCATGATGTTTTTCTCATTCTACTACCTAGGGAGAACATGAATCACGATGTCTCTTTCAAACTTGGTGTTTGTCTGGGACGGGAAACTCCGCTCTTAAAGTGCACTTTCGCGGTAATAGGCTGTTTTTTCCCAACTTTCTTCAATATATAAGTCTTAAGGGAAGGAGAGATTCTTGAAAGGATGATGTTTTTCTCATTCTACTACCTAGGGAGGACATGAATCACGATGTCTTTTTCAAATCTGGTGTTTGTCTGGGCCAGGAACCTCAGGTCTAAATGTGGAGTTTCGCCGTCAATACAATATGCCTTTTCAGCATATTCGGTAATAGGCCGTTTTTTCCAACTTTATTCTTTGGATCACTCTTAAGGGAAGGAGAGATTCTTGAAACCATGATGTTTTTCTCATTCTACTACCTAGGGAGAACATGAATCACGATGTCTTTTTCAAAGCTTGTGTTTTTCTGGGACGGGAAGCTCCGATCTCAAAGTGCAGTTTCGCGGTAGTAGGCTGTTTTTTCACAACTTTCTTCAATATATCACTCTTAAGGGAAGGAGAGATTCTTGAAAGGATGATGTTTTTCTCATTCTACTACCTAGGGAGGACATGAATCACGATGTCTTTTTCAAATCTGGTGTTTGTCTGGGCCAGGAACCTCAGTTCTAAATGTGGAGTTTCGCCGTCAATACAATAGGCCTTTTCAGCCTATTCGGTAATAGGCCCTTTTTTCCAGCTTAATACTTTGGATCACTCTTCAGGGAAGGAAAGATTTTTGAAAGCATGATGTTTTTCTCATTCTACTACCTAGGGAGAACATGATTCACGACACCTTTTTCAAATCTGGTGTTTCTCTGGGCCGGGAACGTCAGTTCTGAAAGTACAGTTTAGCCGTCAATACAATAGGCCTTTTCAGCATATTCGGTAATAGGCCGTTTTTTCCAACTTTATTCTTTGGATCACTCTTAAGGGAAGGAGAGATTCTTGAAACCATGATGTTTTTCTCATTCTACTACCTAGGGAGAACATGAATCACGATGTCTTTTTCAAATCTTGTGTTTTTCTGGGACGGGAAGATCCGATCTCAAAGTGCAGTTTCGCGGTAGTAGGCTGTTTTTTCCCAACTTTATTCAATAGATCACTCTTAAGGGAAGGAGAGATTCTTGAAAGGATGATGTTTTTGTCATTCTACTACCTAGGGAGAACATGATTCACGACAAGTTTTTCAAATCTGGTGTTTTTCTGGGACGGGAACCTCCGATCTCAAAGTGCAGTTTCGCGGTAATAGGCTGTTTTTTCCCAACTTTATTCAATAGATCACTCTTAAGGGAAGGAGAGATTCTTGAAAGCAGAATGTTTTTCTCATTCTACTAGCTAGGGAGAACATGATTCATGACATCTTTTTCAAATCTGGTGTTTCTCTGTTTCGGGAACCTCAGTTCTGAACGTATAGTTTTACCGTCAATACTATAGGCCTTTTCAGCTTATGCGGTAATAGGCCGTTTTTTCCAAGTTTATTCTTTGGATCCCTCTTAAGGGAAGGAGAGATTCTTGAAAGCATGAGGTTTTTCTCATTCTACTACCTAGGGAGAATATGATTCACGACACCTTTTTCAAATCTGGTGTTTCTCTGGACCGGGAACGTCAGTTCTGAAAGTACAATTTCGCCGTCAATACAATAGGCCTTTTCAGCATATTCGGTAATAGGCCGTTTTTTCCACCTTTATTCATTGGATCACTCTTAAGGGAAGGAGAGATTCTTGAAACCATGATGTTTTTCTCATTCTACTACCTAGGGAGAACATGAATCACGATGTCTCTTTCAAATTTGGTGTTTGTCTGGGACGGGAAACTCCGCTCTTAAAGTGCACTTTCGCGGTAATAGGCTGTTTTTTCCCAACTTTCTTCAATATATAAGTCTTACGGGAAGGAGAGATTCTTGAAAGGATGATGTTTTTCTCATTCTACTACCTAGGGAGGACATGAATCACGATGTCTTTTTCAAATCTGGTGTTTGTCTGGGCCAGGAACCTCAGTTCTAAATGTGGAGTTTTGCCGTCAATACAATAGGCCTTTTCAGCCTATTCGGTAATAGGCCCTTTTTTCCAGCTTAATACTTTGGATCACTCTTCAGGGAAGGAAAGATTTTTGAAAGCATGATGTTTTTCTCATTCTACTACCTAGGGAGAACATGATTCACGACACCTTTTTCAAATCTGGTGTTTCTCTGGGCCGGGAACGTCAGTTCTGAAAGTACAGTTTCGCCGTCAATACAATAGGCCTTTTCAGCATATTCGGTAATAGGCCGTTTTTTCCAACTTTATTCTTTGGATCACTCTTAAGGGAAGGAGAGATTCTTGAAACCATGATGTTTTTCTCATTCTACTACCTAGGGAGAACATGAATCACGATGTCTTTTTCAAATCTTGTGTTTTTCTGGGACGGGAAGATCTGATCTCAAAGTGCAGTTTCGCGGTAGTAGGCTGTTTTTTCCCAACTTTATTCAATAGATCACTCTTAAGGGAAGGAGAGATTCTTGAAAGGATGATGTTTTTGTCATTCTACTACCTAGGGAGAACATGATTCACGACAAGTTTTTCAAATCTGGTGTTTTTCTGGGACGGGAACCTCCGATCTCAAAGTGCAGTTTCGCGGTAATAGGCTGTTTTTTCCCAACTTTATTCAATAGATCACTCTTAAGGGAAGGAGAGATTCTTGAAAGCATAATGTTTTTCTCATTCTACTAGCTAGGGAGAACATGATTCATGACATCTTTTTCAAATCTGGTGTTTCTCTGTTTTGGGAACCTCAGTTCTGAACGTATAGTTTTACCGTCAATACAATAGGCCTTTTCAGCTTATGCGGTAATAGGCCGTTTTTTCCAAGTTTATTCTTTGGATCCCTCTTAAGGGAAGGAGAGATTCTTGAAAGCATGAGGTTTTTCTCATTCTACTACCTAGGGAGAACATGATTCACGACACCTTTTTCAAATCTGGTTTTTCTCTGGACCGGGAACGTCAGTTCTGAAAGTACAGTTTCGCCGTCAATACTATAGGCCTTTTCAGCATATTCGGTAATGGGCCGTTTTTTCGACCTTTATTCATTGGATCACTCTTAAGGGAAGGAGAGATTCTTGAAACCATGATGTTTTTCTCATTCTACTACCTAGGGAGAACATGAATCACGATGTCTTTTTCAAATCTTGTGTTTTTCTGGGACGGGAAGCTCCGATCTCAAAGTGCAGTTTCGCGGTAGTAGGCTGTTTTTTCACAACTTTATTCAATAGATCACTCTTAAGGGAAGGAGAGATTCTTGAAAGGATGATGTTTTTGTCATTCTACTACCTAGGGAGAACATGATGCACGACATGTTTTTCAAATCTGGTGTTTTTCTGGGACGGGAACCTCCGATCTCAAAGTGCAGTTTCGCGGTAATAGGCTGTTTTTTCCCAACTTTATTCAATAGATCACTCTTAAGGGAAGGAGAGATTCTTGAAAGCATGATGTTTTTCTCATTCTACTAGCTAGGGAGAACATGATTCATGACATCTTTTTCAAATCTGGTGTTTCTCTGTTTCGGGAACCTCAGTTCTGAACGTATAGTTTTGCCGTCAATACAATAGGCCTTTTCAGCTTATGCGGTAATAGGCCGTTTTTTCCAAGTTTATTCTTTGGATCACTTGTAAGGGAAGGAGAGATTTTTGAAACCATGATGTTTTTCTCATTCTACTACCTCGGGAGAACATGAATCACGATGTCTCTTTCAAATCTGGTGTTTGTCTGGGACGGAACCTCTGATCTCAAAGTGCAGTTTCGCGGTAATAGGCTGTTTTTTCCCAAATTTATTCAATAGATCAGTCTTAAGGGAAGGAGAGATTCTTGAAACCATGATGTTTTTCTCATTCTACTACCTAGGGAGAACATGAATCACGATGTCTTTTTCAAAGCTTGTGTTTTTCTGGGACGGGAAGATCCGATCTCAAAGTGCAGTTTCGCGGTAGTAGGCTGTTTTTTCCCAACTTTATTCAATAGATCACTCTTAAGGGAAGGAGAGATTCTTGAAAGGATGATGTTTTTGTCATTCTACTACCTAGGGAGAACATGATTCACGACAAGTTTTTCAAATCTGGTGTTTTTCTGGGACGGGAACCTCCGATCTCAAAGTGCAGTTTCGCGGTAATAGGCTGTTTTTTCCCAACTTTATTCAATAGATCACTCTTAAGGGAAGGAGAGATTCTTGAAAGCAGAATGTTTTTCTCATTCTACTAGCTAGGGAGAACATGATTCATGACATCTTTTTCAAATCTGGTGTTTCTCTGTTTCGGGAACCTCAGTTCTGAACGTATAGTTTTACCGTCAATACTATAGGCCTTTTCAGCTTATGCGGTAATAGGCCGTTTTTTCCAAGTTTATTCTTTGGATCCCTCTTAAGGGAAGGAGAGATTCTTGAAAGCATGAGGTTTTTCTCATTCTACTACCTAGGGAGAATATGATTCACGACACCTTTTTCAAATCTGGTGTTTCTCTGGACCGGGAACGTCAGTTCTGAAAGTACAATTTCGCCGTCAATACAATAGGCCTTTTCAGCATATTCGGTAATAGGCCGTTTTTTCCACCTTTATTCATTGGATCACTCTTAAGGGAAGGAGAGATTCTTGAAACCATGATGTTTTTCTCATTCTACTACCTAGGGAGAACATGAATCACGATGTCTCTTTCAAATTTGGTGTTTGTCTGGGACGGGAAACTCCGCTCTTAAAGTGCACTTTCGCGGTAATAGGCTGTTTTTTCCCAACTTTCTTCAATATATAAGTCTTACGGGAAGGAGAGATTCTTGAAAGGATGATGTTTTTCTCATTCTACTACCTAGGGAGGACATGAATCACGATGTCTTTTTCAAATCTGGTGTTTGTCTGGGCCAGGAACCTCAGTTCTAAATGTGGAGTTTTGCCGTCAATACAATAGGCCTTTTCAGCCTATTCGGTAATAGGCCCTTTTTTCCAGCTTAATACTTTGGATCACTCTTCAGGGAAGGAAAGATTTTTGAAAGCATGATGTTTTTCTCATTCTACTACCTAGGGAGAACATGATTCACGACACCTTTTTCAAATCTGGTGTTTCTCTGGGCCGGGAACGTCAGTTCTGAAAGTACAGTTTCGCCGTCAATACAATAGGCCTTTTCAGCATATTCGGTAATAGGCCGTTTTTTCCAACTTTATTCTTTGGATCACTCTTAAGGGAAGGAGAGATTCTTGAAACCATGATGTTTTTCTCATTCTACTACCTAGGGAGAACATGAATCACGATGTCTTTTTCAAATCTTGTGTTTTTCTGGGACGGGAAGATCTGATCTCAAAGTGCAGTTTCGCGGTAGTAGGCTGTTTTTTCCCAACTTTATTCAATAGATCACTCTTAAGGGAAGGAGAGATTCTTGAAAGGATGATGTTTTTGTCATTCTACTACCTAGGGAGAACATGATTCACGACAAGTTTTTCAAATCTGGTGTTTTTCTGGGACGGGAACCTCCGATCTCAAAGTGCAGTTTCGCGGTAATAGGCTGTTTTTTCCCAACTTTATTCAATAGATCACTCTTAAGGGAAGGAGAGATTCTTGAAAGCATAATGTTTTTCTCATTCTACTAGCTAGGGAGAACATGATTCATGACATCTTTTTCAAATCTGGTGTTTCTCTGTTTTGGGAACCTCAGTTCTGAACGTATAGTTTTACCGTCAATACAATAGGCCTTTTCAGCTTATGCGGTAATAGGCCGTTTTTTCCAAGTTTATTCTTTGGATCCCTCTTAAGGGAAGGAGAGATTCTTGAAAGCATGAGGTTTTTCTCATTCTACTACCTAGGGAGAACATGATTCACGACACCTTTTTCAAATCTGGTTTTTCTCTGGACCGGGAACGTCAGTTCTGAAAGTACAGTTTCGCCGTCAATACTATAGGCCTTTTCAGCATATTCGGTAATGGGCCGTTTTTTCCACCTTTATTCATTGGATCACTCTTAAGGGAAGGAGAGATTCTTGAAACCATGATGTTTTTCTCATTCTACTACCTAGGGAGAACATGAATCACGATGTCTTTTTCAAATCTTGTGTTTTTCTGGGACGGGAAGCTCCGATCTCAAAGTGCAGTTTCGCGGTAGTAGGCTGTTTTTTCACAACTTTATTCAATAGATCACTCTTAAGGGAAGGAGAGATTCTTGAAAGGATGATGTTTTTGTCATTCTACTACCTAGGGAGAACATGATGCACGACATGTTTTTCAAATCTGGTGTTTTTCTGGGACGGGAACCTCCGATCTCAAAGTGCAGTTTCGCGGTAATAGGCTGTTTTTTCCCAACTTTATTCAATAGATCACTCTTAAGGGAAGGAGAGATTCTTGAAAGCATGATGTTTTTCTCATTCTACTAGCTAGGGAGAACATGATTCATGACATCTTTTTCAAATCTGGTGTTTCTCTGTTTCGGGAACCTCAGTTCTGAACGTATAGTTTTGCCGTCAATACAATAGGCCTTTTCAGCTTATGCGGTAATAGGCCGTTTTTTCCAAGTTTATTCTTTGGATCACTTGTAAGGGAAGGAGAGATTTTTGAAACCATGATGTTTTTCTCATTCTACTACCTCGGGAGAACATGAATCACGATGTCTCTTTCAAATCTGGTGTTTGTCTGGGACGGAACCTCTGATCTCAAAGTGCAGTTTCGCGGTAATAGGCTGTTTTTTCCCAAATTTATTCAATAGATCAGTCTTAAGGGAAGGAGAGATTCTTGAAACCATGATGTTTTTCTCATTCTACTACCTAGGGAGAACATGAATCACGATGTCTTTTTCAAAGCTTGTGTTTTTCTGGGACGGGAAGCTCCGATCTCAAAGGTTAGTTTCGCGGTAGTAGGCTGTTTTTTCCCAACTTATTCAATAGATCACTCTCTAGGGAAGGAGAGATTCTTGAAAGCATTATGTTTTTCTCATTCTACTACCTAGGGAGAATATGAATCACGATGTCTCTTTCAAACCTGGTCTTTGTCTGGGACGGAACCTCTGATCTCAAAGTGCAGTTTCGCGGTAATAGGCTGTTTTTTCCCAAATTTATTCAATAGATCACTCTTAAGGGAAGGAGAGATTCTTGAAACCATGATGTTTTTCTCATTCTACTACCTAGGGAGAACATGAATCACGATGTCTTTTTCAAAGCTTGTGTTTTTCTGGGACGGGAAGCTCCGATCTCAAAGTGTAGTTTCGCGGTATTAGGCTGTTTTTTCCCAACATTATTCAATAGATCACTCTTAAGGGAAGGAGAGATTCTTGAAAGCATGATGTTTTTCTCATTCTACTAGCTAGGGAGAACATGATTCATGACATCTTTTTCAAATCTGGTGTTTCTCTGTGTCGGGAACCTCAGTTCTGAACGTACACTTTCGCCGTCAATACAATAGGCCTTTTCAGCTTATGCGGTAATAGGCCGTTTTTTCCAAGTTTATACTTTGGATCACTCTTAAGGGAAGGAGAGATTTTTGAAACCATGATGTTTTTCTCATTCTTCTACCTCTGGAGAACATGAATCACGATGTCTCTTTCAAATCTGGTGTTTGTCTTGGACAGGAACCTCCGCTGTCAAAGTGCAGTTCCGCGGTAATAGGCTGTTTTTTCCCAACTTTATTCAATAGATCACTCTTAAGGGAAGGAGAGATTCTTGAAAGGATGATGTTTTTCTCATTCTACTACCTAGGGAGGACATGAATCACGATGTCTTTTTCAAATCTGGTGTTTGTCTGGGCCAGGAACCTCAGTTCTAAATGTGGAGTTTCGCCGTCAATACAATAGGCCTTTTCAGCCTATTCGGTAATAGGCCCTTTTTTCCAGCTTAATACTTTGGATCACTCTTCAGGGAAGGAAAGATTTTTGAAAGCATGATGATTTTCTCATTCTACTACCTAGGGAGAACATGATTCACGACACCTTTTTCAAATCTGGTGTTTCTCTGGGCCGGGAACGTCAGTTCTGAAAGTACAGTTTCGCCGTCAATACAATAGGCCTTTTCAGCATATTCGGTAATAGGCCGTTTTTTCCAACTTTATTCTTTGGATCACTCTTAAGGGAAGGAGAGATTCTTGAAACCATGATGTTTTTCTCATTCTACTACCTAGGGAATACATACATCACGATGTCTTTTTCAAATCTTGTGTTTTTCTGGGACGGGAAGCTCCGATCTCAAAGTGCAGTTTCGCGGTAGTAGGCTGTTTTTTCCCAACTTTATTCAATAGATCACTCTTAAGGGAAGGAGAGATTCTTGAAAGGATGATGTTTTTGTCATTCTACTACCTAGGGAGAACATGATTCACGACAAGTTTTTCAAATCTGGTGTTTTTCTGGGACGGGAACCTCCGATCTCAAAGTGCAGTTTCGCGGTAATAGGCTGTTTTTTCCCAACTTTATTCAATAGATCACTCTTAAGGGAAGGAGAGATTCTTGAAAGCAGAATGTTTTTCTCATTCTACCAGCTAGGGAGAACATGATTCATGACATCTATTTCAAATCTGGTGTTTCTCTGTTTCGGGAACCTCAGTTCTGAACGTATAGTTTTACCGTCAATACAATAGGCCTTTTCAGCTTATGCGGTAATAGGCCGTTTTTTCCAAGTTTATTCTTTGGATCCCTCTTAAGGGAAGGAGAGATTCTTGAAAGCATGAGGTTTTTCTCATTCTACTACCTAGGGAGAACATGATTCACGACACCTATTTCAAATCTGGTGTTTCTCTGGACCGGGAACGTCAGTTCTGAAAGTACAGTTTCGCCGTGAATACAATAGGCCTTTCCAGCATATTCGGTAATAGGCCGTTTTTTCCACCTTTATTCATTGGATCACTCTTAAGGGAAGGAGAGATTCTTGAAACCATGATGTTTTTCTCATTCTACTACCTAGTGAGAACATGAATCACGATGTCTCTTTCAAATTTGGTGTTTGTCTGGGACGGGAAACTCCTCTCTTAAAGTGCACTTTCGCGGTAATAGGCTGTTTTTTCCCAACTTTCTTCAATATATAACTCTTAAGGGAAGGAGAGATTCTTGAAAGGATGATGTTTTTCTCATTCTACTACCTAGGGAGGACATGAATCACGATGTCTTTTTCAAATCTGGTGTTTGTCTGGGCCAGGAACCTCAGTTCTAAATGTGGAGTTTCGCCGTCAATACAATATGCCTTTTCAGCATATTCGGTAATAGGCCGTTTTTTCCAACTTTATTCTTTGGATCACTCTTAAGGGAAGGAGAGATTCTTGAAACCATGATGTTTTTCTCATTCTACTACCTAGGGAGAACATGAATCACGATGTCTTTTTCAAATCTTGTGTTTTTCTGAGACGGGAAGCTCCGATCTCAAAGTGCAGTTTCGCGGTAGTAGGCTGTTTTTTCCCAACTTTATTCAATAGATCACTCTTAAGGGAAGGAGAGATTCTTGAAAGGATGATGTTTTTGTCATTCTACTACCTAGGGAGAACATGATTCACGACAAGTTTTTCAAATCTGGTGTTTTTCTGGGACGGGAACCTCTGATCTCAAAGTGCAGTTTCGCGGTAATAGGCTGTTTTTTCCCAACTTTATTCAATAGATCACTCTTAAGGGAAGGAGAGATTCTTGAAAGCATAATGTTTTTCTCATTCTACTAGCTAGGGAGAACATGATTCATGACATCTTTTTCAAATCTGGTGTTTCTCTGTTTTGGGAACCTCAGTTCTGAACGTATAGTTTTACCGTCAATACATTAGGCCTTTTCAACTTATGCGGTAATAGGCCGTTTTTTCCAAGTTTATTCTTTGGATCACTCTTAAGGGAAGGAGAGATTCTTGAAAGCATGAGGTTTTTCTCATTCTACTACCTAGGGAGAACATGATTCACGACACCTTTTTCAAATCTGGTGTTTCTCTGGGCCAGGAACCTCAGTTCTAAATGTGGAGTTTCGCCGTCAATACAATATGCTTTTTCAGCATATTCGGTAATAGGCCGTTTTTTCCAACTTTATTCTTTGGATCACTCTTAAGGGAAGGAGAGATTCTTGAAACCATTATGTTTTTCTCATTCTACTACCTAGGGAGAACATGAATCACGATGTCTTTTTCAAATCTTGTGTTTTTCTGGGACGGGAAGCTCCGATCTCAAAGTGCAGTTTCGCGGTAGTAGGCTGTTTTTTCACAACTTTATTCAATAGATCACTCTTAAGGGAAGGAGAGATTCTTGAAAGGATGATGTTTTTGTCATTCTACTACCTAGGGAGAACATGATGCACGACATGTTTTTCAAATCTGGTGTTTTTCTGGGACGGGAACCTCCGATCTCAAAGTGCATTTTCGCGGTAATAGGCTGTTTTTTCCCAACTTTATTCAATAGATCAGTCTTAAGGGAAGGAGAGATTCTTGAAAGCATAATGTTTTTCTCATTCTACTACCTAGGGAGAACATGATTCACGACACCTTTTTCAAATCTGGTGTTTCTCTGTTTCGGGAACCTCAGTTCTGAAAGTATAGTTTTGCCGTCAATACAATACGCCTTTTCAGCTTATGCGGTAATAGGCCGTTTTTTCCAAGTTTATTCTTTGGATCACTCTTAAGGGAAGGAGAGATTCTTGAAATCATGATGTTTTTCTCATTCTACTACCTAGGGAGAACATGATTCACGACACCTTTTTCAAATCTGGTGTTTCTCTGGACCGGGAACGTCAGTTCTGAAAGTACAGTTTCGCCGTCAATACAATAGGCCTTTTCAGCATATTCGGTAATAGGCCGTTTTTTCCAACTTTATTCTTTGGATCACTCTTAAGGGAAGGATAGATTCTTGAAACCATGATGTTTTTCTCATTCTACTACCTAGGGAGAACATGAATCACGATGTCTTTTTCAAATCTTGTGTTTTTCTGGGACGGGAAGCTCCGATCTCAAAGTGCAGTTTCGCGGTAGTAGGCTGTTTTTTCACAACTTTATTCAATAGATTACTCTTAACGGAAGGAGAGATTCTTGAAAGGATGATGTTTTTGTCATTCTACTACCTAGGGAGAACATGATGCACGACATGTTTTTCAAATCTGGTGTTTTTCTGGGACGGGAACCTCCGATCTCAAAGTGCAGTTTCGCGGTAATAGGCTGTTTTTTCCCAAATTTATTCAATAGATCACTCTTAAGGGAAGGAGAGATTCTTGAAAGCATAATGTTTTTCTCATTCTACTAGCTAGGGAGAACATGATTCACGACATCTTTTTCAAATCCGGTGTTTCTCTGTTTCGGGAACCTCAGTTCTGAACGTATAGTTTTGCCGTCAATACAATAGGCCTTTTCAGCTTATGCGGTAATAGGCCGTTTTTTCCAAGTTTATTCTTTGGATCACTCTTAAGGGAAGGAGAGATTCTTGAAAGCATGATGTTTTTCTCATTCTACTACCTAGGGAGAACATGATTCACGACATCTTTTTCAAATCTGGTGTTTTTCTGGGACGGGAACCTCCGATCTCAAAGTGCAGGTTCGCGGTAGTAGGCTGTTTTTTCCCAACTTTATTCAATAGATCACTCTTAAGGGAAGGAGAGATTCTTGAAAGCATGATGTTTTTATCATTCTACTACCTAGGGAGAACATGATTCACGACACCTTTTTCAAATCTGGTGTTTCTCTGGGCCGGGAACGTCCGTTCTGAAAGTACAGTTTCGCCGTCAATACAATAGGCCTTTTCAGCATATTCGGTAATAGGCCGTTTTTTCCAACTTTATTCATTGGATCACTCTTAAGGGAAGGAGAGATTCTTGAAACCATGATGTTTTTCTCATTCTACTAACTAGGGAGAACATGAATCACTATGTCTCTTTCAAATCTGGTGTTTGTCTGGGAAGGGAACCTCCGCTCTCAAAGTGCAGTTTCGCGGTAATAGGCTGTTTTTTCCCAACTTTATTCAATAGATCACTCTTAAGGGACGGAGAGATTCTTGAAAGCATGATGTTTTTCTCATTCTACTAACTAGGGAGAACATGATTCATAACATCTTTTTCAAATCTGCTGTTTCTCTGTTTGGGGAACCTCAGTTCTGAACGTACAGTTTCGCCGTCAATTCAATAGGCCTTTTCAGCTTATGCGGTAATAGGCCGTTTTTTCCAAGTTTATTCTTTGGATCACTCTTAAGGGAAGGAGAGATTTTTGAAACCATGATGTTTTTCTCATTCTACTACCTAGGGAGAACATGAATCACGATGTCTTTTTCAAATCTGGTATTTGTCTGGGACGGGAACCTCAGTCCTCAATGTGCAGTTTTGCGGTAATAGGCCGTTTTTTCCAACTTTATTGTTTGGATCACTCTTATGGGAAGGAGAGATTCTTGAAAGCATGATCTTTTTCTCATTCTACTACCTAGGGAGGACATGAATCACGACGTCTTTTTCAAATCTGCTGTTTGTCTGGGCCAAGAACCTCAGTTCTAAATGTGGAGTTTCGCCGTCAATACAATAGGCCTTTTCAGCATATTCGGTAATAGGCCCTTTTTCCAACTTAATACTTTAGATCACTCTTAAGGGAAGGAGAGATTTTTGAAAGCATAATGTTTTTCTCATTCTACTACCTAGGGAGACCATGAATCACGATTTCTTCTTCAAATCTGGTGTTTGTCTGGTACTGGAACCTCAGTTCTCAAAGAGCAGTGTTACGGTAATAAGCCGTTTTTTCCAACTTTATTCTTTAGATCACTCTTACGGAAAGGAGAGATTCTTGAAAGCATGATGTTTTTCTCATTCTACTACCTAGGGAGAACATGAATCACGATGTCTTCTTCAAATCTAGTGTTTGTCTGGGACGGGAACCTCAGTTCTCAAAGAGCAGTTTTACGGTAATAAGCCGTTTTTTCCAACTTTATTTTTGGATCACTCTTAAGGGAAGGAGAGATTCTTGAAACCATGATCTTTTTCTCATTCTACTACCTAGGGAGAACATGAATCATGACACCTTTTTCAAATCTGGTGTTTCTCTGGGCCGGGAACGTCAGTTCTGAAAGTACAGTTTCGCCGTCACTACAATAGGCCTTTTCAGCATATTCGGTAATAGGCCGTTTTTTCCAACTTTATTCTTTGGATCACTCTTAAGGGAAGGAGAGATTCTTGAAACCATGATGTTTTTCTCATTCTACTACCTAGGGAGAATATGAATCACGATGTCTCTTTCAATCCTGGTCTTTGTCTTGGACAGGAACCTCCGCTCTCAAAGTGCAGTTTCGCGGTAATAGGCTGTTGTTTCCCAACTTTATTCAATAGATCACTCTCAAGGGAAGGAGAGATTCTTGAAAGCATGATGTTTTTCTCATTCTACTACCTAGGGAGAATATGAATCACGATGTCTCTTTGAAACCTGGTCTTTGTCTGGGACGGAACCTCCGATCTCAAAGTGCAGTTTCGCGGTAATAGGCTGTTTTTTCCCAAATTTATTCAATAGATCACTCTTAAGGGAAGGAGAGATTCTTGAAACCATGATGTTTTTCTCATTCTACTACCTAGGGAGAACATGAATCACGATGTCTTTTTCAAAGCTTGTGTTTCTCTGGGACGGGAAGCTCCGATCTCAAAGTGCAGTTTCGCGGTAGTAGGCTGTTTTTTCCCAACTTTATTCAATAGATCACTCTTAAGGGAAGGAGAGATTCTTGAAAGCATGATGTTTTTCTCATTCTACTAGCTAGGGAGAACATTATTCATGACATCTTTTTCAAATCTGGTGTTTCTCTGTGTCGGGAACGTCAGTTCTGAACGTACACTTTCGCCGTCAATACAATAGGCCTTTTCAGCTTATGCGGTAAGAGGCCGTTTTTTCCAAGTTTATTCTTTGGATCACTCTTAAGGGAAGGAGAGATTTTTGAAACCATGATGTTTTTCTCATTCTACTACCTCTGGAGAACATGAATCACGATGTCTCTTTCAAATCTGGTGTTTGTCTTGGACAGGAACCTCAGCTCTCAAAGTGCAGTTTCGCGGTAATAGGCTGTTTTTTCCCAACTTTATTCAATAGATCACTCTCAAGTGAAGGAGAGATTCTTGAAAGCATGATGTTTTTCTCATTCTACTACCTAGGGAGGACATGAATCACGACGTCTTTTTTAAATCTGGTGTTTGTCTGGGCCAGGAACCTCAGTTCTAAAAGTGGAGTTTCGCCGTCAATACAATAGGCCTTTTCAGCATATTCGGTAATAGGCCCTTTTTTCCAACTTAATACTTTAGATCACTCTTAAGGGAAGGAGAGATTTTTGAAAGCATGATGTTTTTCTCATTCTACTACCTAGGGAGAACATGAATCACGATGTCTTCTTCAAATCTGGTGTTTGTCTGGTAGGGGAACCTCAGTTCTCAAAGAGCAGTTTTACGGTAATAAGCCGTTTTTTCCAACTTTATTCTTTGGATCACTCTTAAGGGAAGGAGAGATTCTTGAAAGCATGATGTTTTTCTCATTCTACTACCTAGGGAGAACATGAATCACCATGTCTTCTTCAAATCTGGTGTTCCTCTGGTACGGGAACCTCAGTTCTCAAAGAGCAGTTTTACGGTAATAAGCCGTTTTTTCCAACTTTATTCTTTGGATCACTCTTAAGGGAAGGAGAGATTCTTGAAACCATGATGTTTTTCTCATTCTACTACCTAGGGAGAACATGAATCACGATGTCTCTTTCAAATTTGGTGTTTGTCTGGGATGGGAAACTCCGCTCTTAAAGTGCACTTTCGCGGTAATAGGCTGTTTTTTCCCAACTTTCTTCAATAGATCACTCTTAAGGGAAGGAGAGATTCTTGAAAGGATGATGTTTTTCTCATTCTACTACCTAGGGAGGACATGAATCACGATGTCTTTTTCAAATCTGGTGTTTGTCTGGGCCAGGAACCTCAGTTCTAAATGTGGAGTTTCGCCGTCAATACAATAGGCCTTTTCAGCCTATTCGGTAATAGGCCCTTTTTTCCAACTTAATACTTTGGATCACTCTTCAGGGAAGGAGAGATTTTTGAAAGCATGATGTTTTTCTCATTCTACTACCTAGGGAGAACATGGTTCACGACACCTTTTTCAAATCTGGTGTTTCTCTGGGCCGGGAACGTCAGTTCTGAAAGTACAGTTTCGCCGTCAATACAATAGGCCTTTTCAGCATATTCGGTAATAGGCCGTTTTTTCCAACTTTATTCTTTGGATCACTCTTAAGGGAAGGAGTGATTCTTGAAACCATGATGTTTTTCTCATTCTACTACCTAGGGAGAACATGAATCACGATGTCTTTTTCAAATCTTGTGTTTTTCTGGGACGGGAAGCTCCGATCTCAAAGTGCAGTTTCGCGGCAGTAGGCTGTTTTTTCCCAACTTTATTCAATAGATCACTCTCAAGGGAAGGAAAGATTCTTGAAAGCATGATGTTTTTCTCATTCTGCTACCTAGGGAGGACATGAATCACGACGTCTTTTTCAAATCTGGTGTTTGTCTGGGCCAGGAACCTCAGTTCTCAAAGAGCAGTTTTACGGTAATAAGCCGTTTTTTCCAACTTTATTCTTTGGATCACTCTTAAGGGAAGGACAGATTCTTGAAAGCATGATATTTTTCTCATTCTACTACCTAGGGAGAACATAAATCACGATGTCTTCTTCAAATCTGGTGTTTGTCTGGTACGGGAACCTCAGTTCTCAAAGAGCAGTTTTACGGTAATAAGCCGTTTTTTCCAACTTTATTCTTTGGATCACTCTTAAGGGAAGGAGAGATTCTTGAAAGCATGATGTTTTTCTCATTCTAATACCTAGGGAGAACATGAATCACGATGTCTCTTTCAAATTTGGTGTTTGTCTGGGACGGGAAACTCCGCTCTTAAAGTGCACTTTCGCGGTAATAGGCTGTTTTTTCCCAACTTTCTTCAATAGATCACTCTTAAGGGAAGGAGAGATTCTTGAAAGAATGATGTTTTTCTCATTCTACTACCTAGGGAGGACATGAATCACGATGTCTTTTTCAAATCTGGTGTTTGTCTGGGCCAGGAACCTCAGTTCTAAATGTGGAGTTTCGCCGTCAATACAGTAGGCCTTTTCAGCCTATTCGGTAATAGGCCCTTTTTTCCAACTTAATACTTTGGATCACTCTTCAGGGAAGCTTAGATTTTTGAAAGCATGATGTTTTTCTCATTCTACTACCTAGGGAGAACATGATTCACGACACCTTTTTCAAATCTGCTGTTTCTCTGGGCCGGGAACGTCAGTTCTGAAAGTACAGTTTCGCCGTCAATACAATAGGCCTTTTCAGCGTATTCGGTAATAGGCCGTTTTTTCCAACTTTATTCTTTGGATCACTCTTAAGGGAAGGAGAGATTCTTGAAACCATGATGTTTTTCTCATTCTACTACCTAGGGAGAACATGAATCACGATGTCTTTTTCAAATCTTGTGTTTTTCTGGGACGGGAAGCTCCGATCTCAAAGTGCAGTTTCGCGGTAGTAGGCTTTTTTTTCCCAACTTTATTCAATAGATCACTCTTAAGGGAAGGAGAGATTCTTGAAAGGATGATGTTTTTCTCATTCTACTACCTAGGGACAACATGATTCACGACATCTTTTTCAAATCTGGTGTTTTTCTGGGACGGGAACCTCCGATCTCAAAGTGCAGTTTCGCGGTAATAGGCCGTTTTTTCCCAACTTTATTCAATAGATCACTCTTAAGGGAAGGAGAGATTCTTGAAAGCATGATGTTTTTCTCATTCTACTACCTAGGGAGAACATGATTCATGACATCTTTTTCAAATCTGGTGTTTCTCTGTTTCGGGAATCTCAGTTCTGAACGTACAGTTTCGCCGTCAATACAATAGGCCTTTTCAGCTTATGCGGTAATAGGCCGTTTTTTCCAAGTTTATTCTTTGGATCACTCTTAAGGGAAGGAGAGATTCTTGAAAGCATGATCTTTTTCTCATTCTACTACCTAGGGAGAACATGATTCACGACACCTTTTTCAAATCTGGTGTTTCTCTGGGCCGGGAACGTCAGTTCTGAAAGTACAGTTTCGCCGTCAATACACTAGACCTTTTCAGCATATTCGGTAATAGGCCGTTTTTTCCAACATTATTCATTGGATCACTCTTAAGGGAAGGAGAGATTCTTTAAACCATTATGTTTTTCTCATTCTACTACCTAGGGAGAACATGAATCACGATGTCTCTTTCAAATCTGGTGTTTGTCTGGGACGGGAACCGCTGCTCTCAAAGAGCAGTTTCGCGGTAATAGGCTGTTTTTTCCCAACTTTATTCAATTGATCACTCTTACGGGAAGGAGAGATTCTTGAAAGCATGATGTTTTTCTCATTCTACTACCTAGGGAGAAGATGAATCACGATGTCTTCTTCAAATCTCGTGTTTGTCTGGGACGGGAACATCAGTTCTCAAAGTGCAATTTTGCGGTAATAGGCCGTTTTTTCCAACTTTATTCTTTGGATCACTCTTAAGGGAAGGAGAGATTCTTGAAACTATGATGTTTTCTCATTCTACTACCTATGGAGAACATGAATCACGATGTCTCTTACAAATCTGCTGTTTCTCTTGGACGGGAACCTCCGCTCTCAAAGTGCAGTTTCGCGGTAATAGGCTGTTTTTTCCCAACTTTATTCAATAGATCACTCTCAAGGGAAGGAGAGATTCTTGAAAGCATGATGTTTTTCTCATTCTACTACCTAGGGAGGACATGAATCACGACGTCTTTTTCAAATCTGCTGTTTGTCTGGGCCAAGAACCTCAGTTCTAAATGTGGAGTTTCGCCGTCAATACAATAGGCCTTTTCAGCATATTCGGTAATAGGCCCTTTTTTCCAACTTAATACTTTAGATCACTCTTAAGGGAAGGAGAGATTTTTGAAAGCATAATGTGTTTCTCATTCTACTACCTAGGGAGAACATGAATCACGATTTCTTCTTCAAATCTGGTGTTTGTCTCGTACTGGGACCTCAATTCTCAAAGAGCAGTGTTACGGTAATAAGCCGTTTTTTCCAACTTTATTTTTGGATCACTCCTAAGGGAAGGAGAGATTCTTGAAAGGATGATGTTTTTCTCTTTCTACTACCTAGGGAGAACATGATTCACGACATCTTTTTCAAATCTGGTGTTTTTTTGGGACGGGAACCTCCGATCTCAAAGTGCAGTTTCGCGGTAATAGGCTGTTTTTTCCCCACTTTATTCAATAGATCACTCTTAAGGGAAGGAGAGATTCTTGAAAGCATGATGTTTTTCTCATTCTATTAGCTAGGGAGAACATGATTGATGACATCTTTTTCAAATCTGGTGTTTCTCTGTTTCGGGAACCTCAGTTCTGAACGTACAGTTTTGCCGTCAATACAATAGGCCTTTTCAGCTTATGCGGTAATAGGCCATTTTTTCCAAGTTTATTCTTTGGATCACTCTTAAGGGAAGGAGAGATTCTTGAAAGCATGATGTTTTTCTCATTCTACTACCTAGGGAGAACATGATTCACGACACCTTTTTCAAATCTGGCGTTTTTCTGGACCGGGAACGTCAGTTCTGAAAGTACAGTTTCGCCGTCAATACAATAGGCCTTTTCAGCATATTCGGTAATAGGCCGTTTTTTCCAACTTTATTCATTGGATCACTCTTAAGGGAAGGAGAGATTCTTGAAACCATGATGTTTTTCTCATTCTACTGCCTAGGGAGAACATGAATCACAATGTCTCTTTCAAATTTGGTGTTTGTCTGGGACGGGAAACTCCGCTCTTAAAGTGCACTTTCGCGGTTGTAGGCTGTTTTTTCCCAACTTTATTCAATAGATCACTCTTAAGGGAAGGAGAGATTCTTGAAAGGATGATGTTTTTCTCATTCTATTACCTAGGGAGAACATGATTCACGACATCTTTTTCAAATCTGGTGTTTTTCTGGGACGGGAACCTCCGATCTCAAAGTGCAGTTTCGCGGTAATAGGCTGTTTTTTTCCAACTTTATTCAATAGATCACTGTTAAGGGAAAGAGAGATTTTTGAAAGCATGATGTTTTTCTCATTCTACTACCTAGGGAGAACATGATTCACGACACGTTTTTAAAATCTGGTGTTTCTCTGGGCCGGGAACGTCAGTTCTGAAAGTACAGTTTCGCCGTCAATACAATAGGCCTTTTCAGCATATTCGGTAATAGGCCGTTTTTTCCAAATTTATTCTTTGGATCACTCTTAAGGGAAGGAGAGATTCTTGACACCATGATGTTTTTCTCATTCTACAACCTAGGGAGAACATGATTCACGACATCTTTTTCAAATCTGTTGTTTTTCTAGGACGGGAACCTCCGATCTCAAAGTGCACTTTCGCGGTAATAGGCTGTTTTTTCCCAACTTTCTTCAATAGATCACTCTTAAGGGAAGGAGAGATTCTTGAAAGGATGTTGTTTTTCTCATTCTACTACCTAGGGAGGACATGAATCACGATGTCCTTTTCAAATCTGGTGTTTGTCTGGGCCAGGAACCTCAGTTCTAAATGTGGAGTTTCGCCGTCAATACAATAGGCCTTTTCAGCCTATTCGGTAATAGGCCCTTTTTTCCAACTTAATACTTTGGATCACTCTTCAGGGAAGGAGAGATTTTTGAAAGCATGATGTTTTTCTCATTCTACTACCTAGGGAGAACATGATTCACGACACCTTTTTCAAATCTGGTGTTTCTCTGGGCCGGGAACGTCAGTTCTGAAAGTACAGTTTCGCCGTCAATACAATAGGCCTTTTCAGCATATTCGGTAATAGGCCGTTTTTTCCAACTGTATTCTTTGGATCACTCTTAAGGGAAGGAGAGATTCTTGAAACCATGATGTTTTTCTCATTCTACTACCTAGGGAGAACATGAATCACGATGTCTTTTTCAAATCTTGTGTTTTTCTGGGACGGGAAGCTCCGATCTCAAAGTGCAGTTTCGCGGTAGTAGGCTGTTTTTTCCCAACTTTATTCAATAGATCACTCTTAAGGGAAGGAGAGATTCTTGAAAGCATGATGTTTTTCTCATTCTACCACCTAGGGAGGACATGAATCACGACGTCCTTTTCAAATCTGGTGTTTGTCTGGGCCAGGAACCTCAGTTCTGAAAGAGCAGTTTTACAGTAATAAGCCGTTTTTTCCAACTTTATTCTTTGGATCACTCTTAAGGGAAGGACAGATTCTTGAAAGCATGATGTTTTTCTCATTCTACTACCTAGGGAGAACATGAATCACGATGTCTTCTTCAAATCTGGTGTTTGTCTGGTACGGGAACCTCAGTTCTCAAAGAGCAGTTTTACGGTAATAAGTCGTTTTTTCCAACTTTATTCTTTGGATCACTCTTAAGGGAAGGAGAGATTCTTGAAAGCATGTTGTTTTTCTCATTCTACTACCTAGGGAGAACATGATTCACAACACCTTTTTCAAATCTGGTGTTTCTCTGGGCCGGGAATGTCAGTTCTGAAAGTACAGTTTCGCCGTCAATACAATAGGCCTTTTCAGCATATTCGGTAATAGGCCGTTTTTTCCAACTTTATTCATTGGATCACTCTTAAGGGAAGGAGAGATTCTTGAAACCATGATGTTTATCTCATTCTACTACCTAGGGAGAACATGAATCACGATATCTCTTTCAAATTTGGTGTTTGTCTGGGACGGGAAACTCCGCTCTTAAAGTGCACTTTCGCGGTAATAGGCTGTTTTTTCCCAACTTTCTTCAATAGATCACTCTTAAGGGAAGGAGAGATTCTTGAAAGGATGATGTTTTTCTCATTCTACTACCTAGGGAGGACATGAATCACGATATCTTTTTCAAATCTTGTGTTTGTCTGGGCCAGGAACCTCAGTTCTAAATGTGGAGTTTCGCCGTCAATACAATAGGCCTTTTCAGCCTATTCGGTAATAGGCCCTTTTTTCCAACTTAATACTTTGGATCACTCTTCAGGGAAGGAGAGATTTTTGAAAGCATGATGTTTTTCTCATTCTACTACCTAGGGAGAACATGATTCACGACACCTTTTTCAAATCTGGTGTTTCTCTGGGCCGGGAACGTCAGTTCTGAAAGTACAGTTTCGCCGTCAATACAATAGGCCTTTTCAGCATATTCGGTAATAGGCCGTTTTTTCCAACTTTATTCTTTGGATCACTATTAAGGGAAGGAGAGATTCTTGAAACCATGATGTTTTTCTCATTCTACTACCTAGGGAGAACATGAATCACGATGTCTTTTGCAAATCTTGTGTTTTTCTGGGACGGGAAGCTCCGATCTCAAAGTGCAGTTTCGCGGTAGTAGGCTGTTTTTTCCCAAATTTATTCAATAGATCACTCTTAAGGGAAGGAGAGATTCTTGAAAGGATGATGTTTTTCTCATTCTACTACCTAGGGAGAACATGATTCACGACATCTTTTTCAAATCTGGTGTTTTTTTGGGACAGGAACCTCCGATCACAAAGTGCAGTTTCGCGGTAATAGGCTGTTTTTTCCCAACTTTATTCAATAGATCACTCTTAAGGGAAGGAGAGATTCTTGAAAGCATGATGTTTTTCTCATTCTACTAGCTAGGGAGAACATGATTCATGACATCTTTTTCAAATCTGGTGTTTCTCTGTTTCGGGAACCTCAGTTCTGAACGTACAGTTTTGCCGTCAGTACAATAGGCCTTTTCAGCTTATGCGGTAATAGGCCGTTTTTTCCAAGTTTATTCTTTGGATCACTCTTAAGGGAAGGAGAGATTCTTGAAAGCATGATGTTTTTCTCATTCTACTACCTAGGGAGAACATGATTCACAATGTCTCTTTCAAATTTGATGTTTGTCTGGGACGGGAAACTCCGCTCTTAAAGTGCACTTTCGCGGTAATAGGCTGTTTTTTCCCAACTTTCTTCAATAGATCACTCTTAAGGGAAGGAGAGATTCTTGAAAGCATGATGTTTTTCTCATTCTACTACCTAGGGAGAACATGATTCACGACACCTTTTTCAAATCTGGTGTTTCTCTGGGCCGGGAACGTCAGTTCTGAAAGTACAGTTTCGCAGTCAATACAATAGGCCTTTTCAGCATATTCAGTAATAGGCCGTTTTTTCCAACTTTATTCATTGGATCACTCTTAAGGGAAGGAGAGATTCTTGAAACCATGATGTTTTTCTCATTCTACTTACTAGGGAGAACATGAATCACTATGTCTCTTTCAAATCTGGTGTTTGTCTGGGACGGGAACCTCCGCTCTCAAAGTGCAGTTTCGCGGTAATAGGCTGTTTTTTCCCAACTTTATTCAATAGATCACTCTTAAGGGAAGGAGAGATTCTTGAAAGCATGGCGTTTTTCTCATTCTACTACCTAGGAAGAACATGATTCATGACATCTTTTTCAAATCTGGTGTTTCTCTGTTTCGGGAACCTCAGTTCTGAACGTCCAGTTTCGCCGTCAATACAATAGGCCTTTTCAGCTTATGCGGTAATAGGCCCTTTTTTCCAACGTAATACTTTAGATCACTCTAAAGGGAAGGAGAGATTCTTGAAAGCATGAAGTTTTTCTCATTCTACTACCTAGGGAGAACATGAATCACGATGTCTTCTTCAAATCTGGTGTTTGTCTGGTACGGGAACCTCAGTTCTCAAAGAGCAGTTTTAGTGTAATAAGCCCTTTTTTCCAACTTTATTCTTTGGATCACTCTTAAGGGAAGGAGAGATTCTTGAAAGCATGATGTTTTTCTCATTCTACTACCTAGGGAGAACATGAATCACGATGTCTTCTTCAAATCTAGTGTTTGTCTGGAACGGGAACCTCAGTTCTCAAAGAGCAGTTTTACGGTAATAAGCCTTTTTTTCCAACTTTATTTTTGGATCACTCTTAAGGGAAGGAGAGATTCTTGAAAGCATGATGTTTTTCTCATTCTACTACCTAGGGAGAACATGAATCACGACACCTTTTTCAAATCTGGTGTTTCTCTGGGACGGGAACGTCAGTTCTGAAAGTACAGTTTCGCCGTCAATACAATAGGCCTTTTCAGCATATTCGGTAATAGGCCGTTTTTTCCAACTTTATTCTTTGGATCACTCTTAAGGGAAGGAGAGATTCTTGAAAGCATGATGTTTTTCTCATTCTACTACCTACGGAGAATATGAATCACGATGTCTCTTTCAAACCTGGTCTTTGTCTGGGACGGAACCTCCGATCTCAAACTGCAGTTTTGCGGTAATAGGCTGTTTTTTCCCAACTTTATTCAATAGATCACTCTTAAGGGAAGGAGAGATTCTTGAAACCATGATGTTTTTCTCATTCTACTACCTAGGGAGAACATGAATCATGATGTCTTTTTCAAATCTTGTGTTTTTCTGGGACGGGAAGCTCCGATCTCAAGGTGCAGTTTCGCGGTAGTAGGCTGTTTTTTCCCAACTTTATTCAATAGATCACTCTTAAGGGAAGGAGAGATTCTTGAAAGCATGATGTTTTTCTCATTCTACTAGCTAGGGAGAACATTATTCATGACATCTTTTTCAAATCTGGTGTTTCTCTGTTTCGGGAACCTCTGTTCTGAACGTACAGTTTCGCCGTCAATACAATAGGCCTTTTCAGCTTATTCGGTAATAGGCCGTTTTTTCCAAGTTTATTCTTTGGATCACTCTTAAGTGAAGGAGAGATTTTTGAAACCATGATCTTTTTCTCATTCTACTACCTAGGGAGAACATGAATCACGTTGTCTTTTTAAAATCTGGTGTTTGTCTGGGACGGGAACCTCAGTTCTCAATGTGCAGTTTTGCGGTAATAGGCCGTTTTTTCCAACTTTATTCTTTGGATCACTCTTAAGGGAAGGAGAGATTCTTTAAACCATGATGTTTTTCTCATTCTACTACCAATGGAGAACATGAATCACCATCTCTCTTACAAATCTGATGTTTATCTTAGACGGGAACCTCCGCTCTCAAAGTGCAGTTTCGCGGTAATAGGCTGTTTTTTCCCAACTTTATTCAATAGATCACTCTCAAGGGAAGGAGAGATTCTTGAAAGCATGATGTTTTTCTCATTCTACTACCTAGGGAGGACATGAATCACGACGTCTTTTTGAAATCTGCTGTTTGTCTGGGCCAAGAACCGCAGTTCTAAATGTGGAGTTTCGCCGTCAATACAATAGGCCTTTTCAGCATATTCGGTAATAGGGCCTTTTTTCCAACTTAATACTTTAGATCACTCTAAAGGGAAGGAGAGATTTTTGAAAGCATGATGTTTTTCTCATTCTACTACCTAGGGAGAACATGAATAACGATGTCTTCTTCAAATCTGGTGTTTGTCTGGTACGGGAACCTTAGTTCTCAAAGAGCACTTTTACGGTAATAAGCTGTTTTTTCCAACTTTATTCTTTGGATCACTCTTAAGGGAAGGAGAGATTCTTGAAAGCATGATGTTTTTCTCATTCTACTACCTAGGAAGAACATGATTCACGACATCTTTTTCAAATCTGGTGTTTTTCTGGGACGGGAACCTCCGATCTCAAAGTGCGGTAATAGGCTGTTTTTTTCCAACTTTATTCTTTGGATCACTCTTAAGGGAAGGACAGATTCTTGAAAGCATGATGTTTTTCTCATTCTACTACCTAGGGAGAACATGAATCACGATGTCTTCTTCAAATCTGGTGTTTGTCTGGTACGGGAACCTCAGTTCTCAAAGAGCAGTTTTACGGTAATAAGTCTTTTTTTCCAACTTTATTCTTTGGATCACTCTTAAGGGAAGGAGAGATTCTTGAAAGCATGTTGTTTTTCTCATTCTACTACCTAGGGAGAACATGATTCACAACACCTTTTTCAAATCTGGTGTTTCTCTGGGCCGGGAATGTCAGTTCTGAAAGTACAGTTTCGCCGTCAATACAATAGGCCTTTTCAGCATATTCGGTAATAGGCCGTTTTTTCCAACTTTATTCATTGGATCACTCTTAAGGGAAGGAGAGATTCTTGAAACCATGATGTTTATCTCATTCTACTACCTAGGGAGAACATGAATCACGATGTCTCTTTCAAATTTGGTGTTTGTCTGGGACGGGAAACTCCGCTCTTAAAGTGCACTTTCGCGGTAATAGGCTTTTTTTTCCCAACTTTCTTCAATAGATCACTCTTAAGGGAAGGAGAGATTCTTGAAAGGATGATGTTTTTCTCATTCTACTACCTAGGGAGGACATGAATCACGATGTCTTTTTCAAATCTTGTGTTTGTCTGGGCCAGGAACCTCAGTTCTAAATGTGGAGTTTCGCCGTCAATACAATAGGCCTTTTCAGCCTATTCGGTAATAGGCCCTTTTTTCCAACTTAATACTTTGGATCACTCTTCAGGGAAGGAGAGATTTTTGAAAGCATGATGTTTTTCTCATTCTACTACCTAGGGAGAACATGATTCACGACACCTTTTTCAAATCTGGTGTTTCTCTGGGCCGGGAACGTCAGTTCTGAAAGTACAGTTTCGCCGTCAATACAATAGGCCTTTTCAGCATATTCGGTAATAGGCCGTTTTTTCCAACTTTATTCTTTGGATCACTATTAAGGGAAGGAGAGATTCTTGAAACCATGATGTTTTTCTCATTCTACTACCTAGGGAGAACATGAATCACGATGTCTTTTGCAAATCTTGTGTTTTTCTGGGACGGGAAGCTCCGATCTCAAAGTGCAGTTTCGCGGTAGTAGGCTGTTTTTTCCCAACTTTATTCAATAGATCACTCTTAAGGGAAGGAGAGATTCTTGAAAGCATGATGTTTTTCTCATTCTACTAGCTAGGGAGAACATGATTCATGACATCTTTTTCAAATCTGGTGTTTCTCTGTTTCGGGAACCTCAGTTCTGAACGTACAGTTTTGCCGTCAGTACAATAGGCCTTTTCAGCTTATGCGGTAATAGGCCGTTTTTTCCAAGTTTATTCTTTGGATCACTCTTAAGGGAAGGAGAGATTCTTGAAAGCATGATGTTTTTCTCATTCTACTACCTAGGGAGAACATGATTCACAATGTCTCTTTCAAATTTGATGTTTGTCTGGGACGGGAAACTCCGCTCTTAAAGTGCACTTTCGCGGTAATAGGCTGTTTTTTCCCAACTTTCTTCAATAGATCACTCTTAAGGGAAGGAGAGATTCTTGAAAGCATGATGTTTTTCTCATTGTACTACCTAGGGAGGACATGAATCATGACGTCTTTTTCAAATCTGGTGTTTGTCTGGGTCAGGAACCTCAGTTCTAAATGTGGAGTTTCGCCGTCAATACAATAGGCCTTTTCAGCATATTCGGTAATAGGCCCTTTTTTCCAACTTAATACTTTGGATCATTCTTAAGGGAAGGAGAGATTCTTGAGAGCATGATGTTTTTCTCATTCTTCTACCTAGGGAGAACATGATTCACGACACCTTTTTCAAATCTGGTGTTTCTCTGGGCCGGGAACGTCAGTTCTAAAAGTACAGTTTCGCCGTCAATACAATAGGCCTTTTCAGCATATTCGGTAATAGGCCGTTTTTTCCAAGTTTATTCTTTGGATCACTCTTAAGGGAAGGAGAGATTGTTGAAACCATGATGTTTTTCTCATTCTACTACCTAGGGAGAACATGAATCACGATGTCTTTTTCAAATCTGGTGTTTTTCTGGGACGGGAACCTCTGATCTCAAAGTGCAGTTTCGCGGTAGTAGGCTGTTTTTTCCCAACTATATTCAATAGATCACTCTTAAGGGAAGGAGAGATTCTTGAAAGGATGATGTTTTTCTCATTCTACTACCTAGGGAGAACATGATTCACGACATCTTTTTCAAATCTGGTGTTTTTCTGGGACGGGAACCTCCGATCTCAAAGTGTAGTTTCGCGGTAATAGGCTGTTTTTTTCCAACTTTATTCAATAGATCACTCTTAAGGGAAGGAGAGATTCTTGAAAGCATGATGTTTTTCTCATTCTACTACCTAGGGAGAACATGATTCACGACACCTTTTTCAATTCTGGTGTTTCTCTGGGCCGGGAACGTCAGTTCTGAAAGTATAGTTTCGCAGTCAATACAATAGGCCTTTTCAGCATATTCAGTAATAGGCCGTTTTTTCCAACTTTATTCATTGGATCACTCTTAAGGGAAGGAGAGATTCTTGAAACCATGATGTTTTTCTCATTCTACTTACTAGGGAGAACATGAATCACTATGTCTCTTTCAAATCTGGTGTTTGTCTGGGACGGGAAACTCCGCTCTCAAAGTGCAGTTTCGCGGTAATAGGCTGTTTTTTCCCAACTTTATTCAATAGATCACTCTTAAGGGAAGGAGAGATTCTTGAAAGCATGGCGTTTTTCTCATTCTACTACCTAGGAAGAACATGATTCATGACATCTTTTTCAAATCTGGTGTTTCTCTGTTTCGGGAACCTCAGTTCTGAACGTCCAGTTTCGCCGTCAATATAATAGGCCTTTTCAGCTTATGCGGTAATAGGCCCTTTTTTCCAACTTAATACTTTAGATCACTCTAAAGGGAAGGAGAGATTCTTGAAAGCATGAAGTTTTTCTCATTCTACTACCTAGGGAGAACATGAATCACGATGTCTTCTTCAAATCTGGTGTTTGTCTGGTACGGGAACCTCAGTTCTCAAAGAGCAGTTTTAGTGTAATAAGCCCTTTTTTCCAACTTTATTCTTTGGATCACTCTTAAGGGAAGGAGAGATTCTTGAAAGCATGATGTTTTTCTCATTCTACTACCTAGGGAGAACATGAATCACGATGTCTTCTTCAAATCTAGTGTTTGTCTGGAACGGGAACCTCAGTTCTCAAAGAGCAGTTTTACGGTAATAAGCCTTTTTTTCCAACTTTATTTTTGGATCACTCTTAAGGGAAGGAGAGATTCTTGAAAGCATGATGTTTTTCTCATTCTACTACCTAGGGAGAACATGAATCACGACACCTTTTTCAAATCTGGTGTTTCTCTGGGACGGGAACGTCAGTTCTGAAAGTACAGTTTCGCCGTCAATACAATAGGCCTTTTCAGCATATTCGGTAATAGGCCGTTTTTTCCAACTTTATTCTTTGGATCACTCTTAAGGGAAGGAGAGATTCTTGAAAGCATGATGTTTTTCTCATTCTACTACCTACGGAGAATATGAATCACGATGTCTCTTTCAAACCTGGTCTTTGTCTGGGACGGAACCTCCGATCTCAAACTGCAGTTTCGCGGTAATAGGCTGTTTTTTCCCAACTTTATTCAATAGATCACTCTTAAGGGAAGGAGAGATTCTTGAAACCATGATGTTTTTCTCATTCTACTACCTAGGGAGAACATGAATCACGATGTCTTTTTCAAATCTTGTGTTTTTCTGGGACGGGAAGCTCCGATCTCAAGGTGCAGTTTTGCGGTAGTAGGCTGTTTTTTCCCAACTTTATTCAGTAGATCACTCTTAAGGGAAGGAGAGATTCTTGAAAGCATGATGTTTTTCTCATTCTACTAGCTAGGGAGAACATTATTCATGACATCTTTTTCAAATCTGGTGTTTCTCTGTTTCGGGAACCTCTGTTCTGAACGTACAGTTTCGCCGTCAATACAATAGGCCTTTTCAGCTTATTCGGTAATAGGCCGTTTTCTCCAAGTTTATTCTTTGGATCACTCTTAAGGGAAGGAGAGATTTTTGAAACCATGATCTTTTTCTCATTCTACTACCTAGGGAGAACATGAATCACGTTGTCTTTTTAAAATCTGGTGTTTGTCTGGGACGGGAACCTCAGTTCTCAATGTGCAGTTTTGCGGTAATAGGCCGTTTTTTCCAACTTTATTCTTTGGATCACTCTTAAGGGAAGGAGAGATTCTTGAAACCATGATGTTTTTCTCATTCTACTACCAATGGAGAACATGAATCACCATCTCTCTTACAAATCTGATGTTTATCTTAGACGGGAACCTCCGCTCTCAAAGTGCAGTTTCGCGGTAATAGGCTGTTTTTTCCCAACTTTATTCAATAGATCACTCTCAAGGGAAGGAGAGATTCTTGAAAGCATGATGTTTTTCTCATTCTACTACCTAGGGAGGACATGAATCACGACGTCTTTTTGAAATCTGCTGTTTGTCTGGGCCAAGAACCGTAGTTCTAAATGTGGAGTTTCGCCGTCAATACAATAGGCCTTTTCAGCATATTCGGTAATAGGGCCTTTTTTCCAACTTAATACTTTAGATCACTCTAAAGGGAAGGAGAGATTTTTGAAAGCATGATGTTTTTCTCATTCTACTACCTAGGGAGAACATGAATAACGATGTCTTCTTCAAATCTGGTGTTTGTCTGGTACGGGAACCTTCGTTCTCAAAGAGCACTTTTACGGTAATAAGCTGTTTTTTCCAACTTTATTCTTTGGATCACTCTTAAGGGAAGGAGAGATTCTTGAAAGCATGATGTTTTTCTCATTCTACTACCTAGGGAGAACATGATTCACGACATCTTTTTCAAATCTGGTGTTTTTCTGGGACGGGAACCTCCGATCTCAAAGTGCGGTAATAGGCTGTTTTTTTCCAACTTTATTCTTTGGATCACTCTTAAGGGAAGGAGAGATTCTTGAAAGCATGATGTTTTTCTCATTCTACTACCTAGGGAGAACATGATTCACAATGTCTCTTTCAAATTTGATGTTTGTCTGGGACGGGAAACTCCGCTCTTAAAGTGCACTTTCGCGGTAATAGGCTGTTTTTTCCCAACTTTCCTCAATAGATCACTCTTAAGGGAAGGAGAGATTCTTGAAAGCATGATGTTTTTCTCATTGTACTACCTAGGGAGGACATGAATCATGACGTCTTTTTCAAATCTGGTGTTTGTCTGGGTCAGGAACCTCAGTTCTAAATGTGGAGTTTCGCCGTCAATACAATAGGCCTTTTCAGCATATTCGGTAATAGGCCCTTTTTTCCAACTTAATACTTTGGATCATTCTTAAGGGAAGGAGAGATTCTTGAGAGCATGATGTTTTTCTCATTCTTCTACCTAGGGAGAACATGATTCACGACACCTTTTTCAAATCTGGTGTTTCTCTGGGCCGGGAACGTCAGTTCTAAAAGTACAGTTTCGCCGTCAATACAATAGGCCTTTTCAGCATATTCGGTAATAGGCCATTTTTTCCAACATTATTCTTTGGATCACTCTTAAGGGAAGGAGAGATTGTTGAAACCATGATGTTTTTCTCATTCTACTACCTAGGGAGAACATGAATCACGATGTCTTTTTCAAATCTTGTGTTTTTCTGGGACGGGAACCTCCGATCTCAAAGTGCAGTTTCGCGGTAGTAGGCTGTTTTTTCCCAACTATATTCAATAGATCACTCTTAAGGGAAGGAGAGATTCTTGAAAGGATGATGTTTTTCTCATTCTACTACCTAGGGAGAACATGATTCACGACATCTTTTTCAAATCTGGTGTTTTTCTGGGACGGGAACCTCCGATCTCAAAGTGTAGTTTCGCGGTAATAGGCTGTTTTTTTCCAACTTTATTCAATAGATCACTCTTAAGGGAAGGAGAGATTCTTGAAAGCATGATGTTTTTCTCATTCTACTACCTAGGGAGAACATGATTCACGACACCTTTTTCAAATCTGGTGTTTCTCTGGGCCGGGAACGTCAGTTCTGAAAGTACAGTTTCGCAGTCAATACAATAGGCCTTTACAGCATATTCAGTAATAGGCCGTTTTTTCCAACTTTATTCATTGGATCACTCTTAAGGGAAGGAGAGATTCTTGAAACCATGATGTTTTTCTCATTCTACTTACTAGGGAGAACATGAATCACTATGTCTCTTTCAAATCTGGTGTTTGTCTGGGACGGGAAACTCCGCTCTCAAAGTTCAGTTTCGCGGTAATAGGCTGTTTTTTCCCAACTTTATTCAATAGATCACTCTTAAGGGAAGGAGAGATTCTTGAAAGCATGGCGTTTTTCTCATTCTACTACCTAGGAAGAACATGATTCATGACATCTTTTTCAAATCTGGTGTTTCTCTGTTTCGGGAACCTCAGTTCTGAACGTCCAGTTTCGCCGTCAATACAATAGGCCTTTTCAGCTTATGCGGTAATAGGCCCTTTTTTCCAACTTAATACTTTAGATCACTCTAAAGGGAAGGAGAGATTCTTGAAAGCATGAAGTTTTTCTCATTCTACTACCTAGGGAGAACATGAATCACGATGTCTTCTTCAAATCTGGTGTTTGTCTGGTACGGGAACCTCAGTTCTCAAAGAGCAGTTTTAGTGTAATAAGCCCTTTTTTCCAACTTTATTCTTTGGATCACTCTTAAGGGAAGGAGAGATTCTTGAAACCATGATGTTTTTCTCATTCTACTACCTAGGGAGAACATGAATCACGATGTCTTCTTCAAATCTAGTGTTTGTCTGGAACGGGAACCTCAGTTCTCAAAGAGCAGTTTTACGGTAATAAGCCTTTTTTTCCAACTTTATTTTTGGATCACTCTTAAGGGAAGGAGAGATTCTTGAAAGCATGATGTTTTTCTCATTCTACTACCTAGGGAGAACATGAATCACGACACCTTTTTCAAATCTGGTGTTTCTCTGGGACGGGAACATCAGTTCTGAAAGTACAGTTTCGCCGTCAATACAATAGGCCTTTTCAGCATATTCGGTAATAGGCCGTTTTTTCCAACTTTATTCTTTGGATCACTCTTAAGGGAAGGAGAGATTCTTGAAAGCATGATGATTTTCTCATTCTACTACCTACGGAGAATATGAATCACGATGTCTCTTTCAAACCTGGTCTTTGTCTGGGACGGAACCTCCGATCTCAAACTGCAGTTTCGCGGTAATAGGCTGTTTTTTCCCAACTTTATTCAATAGATCACTCTTAAGGGAAGGAGAGATTCTTGAAACCATGATATTTTTCTTATTCTACTACCTAGGGAGAACATGAATCACGATGTCTTTTTCAAATCTTGTGTTTTTCTGGGACGGGAAGCTCCGATCTCAAGGTGCAGTTTCGCGGTAGTAGGCTGTTTTTTCCCAACTTTATTCAATAGATCACTCTTAAGGGAAGGAGAGATTCTTGAAAGCATGATGTTTTTCTCATTCTACTAGCTAGGGAGAACATTATTCATGACATCTTTTTCAATTCTGGTGTTTCTCTGTTTCGGGAACCTCTGTTCTGAACGTACAGTTTCGCCGTCAATACAATAGGCCTTTTCAGCATATTCGGTAATAGGCCATTTTTTCCAACTTTATTCATTGGATCTCTCTTAAGGGAAGGAGAGATTCTTGAAACCATGATGTTTTTCTCATTCTACTACCTAGGGAGAACATGAATCACTATGTCTCTTTCAAATTTGGTGTTTGTCTGGGACGGGAACCTCCGCTTTCAAAGTGCAGTTTCGCGGTAATAGGCTGTTTTTTCCCAACTTTATTCAATAGATCACTCTTAAGGGAAGGAGAGATTCTTGAAAGCATGATGTTTTTCTCATTCTACTAACTAGGGAGAACATGATTCATAACATCTTTTTAAAATCTGGTTTTCTCTGTTTCGGGAACCTCCGTTTTGAACATAAAGTTTCGCAGTCAATACAATAGGCATTTTCAGCTTATGCGGTAATAGGCCGTTTTTTCCAAGTTTATTCTTTGGATCACTCTTAAGGGAAGGAGAGATTTTTGAAACCATGATGTTTTTCTCATTCTACTACCTAGGGAGAACATGAATCACGATGTCTTTTTAAAATCTGGTGTTTGTCTGGGACGGGAAGCTCAGTTCTCAATGTGCAGTTTTGCGGTAATAGGCCGTTTTTTCCAACTTTATTCTTTGGATAACTCTTAAGGGAAGGAGAGATTTTTCAAACCATGATGTTTTTCTCATTCTACTACCTAGGGAGAACATGAATCACGATGTCTTTTTAAAATCTGGTGTTTGTCTGGGACGGGAACCTCAGTTCTCAATGTGCAGTTTTGCGGTAATAGGCCGTTTTTCCCAACTTTATTCTTTGGATAACTCTTAAGGGAAGGAGAGATTCTTGAAACCATGATGTTTTTCTCATTCTACTACCTATGGGGAACATGAATCACGATGTCTTCTTCAAATCTGGTGTTTGTCTGGTACGGGAACCTCAGTTCTGAAAGAGCAGTTTTACGGTAATAAGCCGTTTTTTCCAACTTTATTCTTTGGATCACTCTTAAGGGAAGGAGAGATTCTTGAAAGCATGATGTTTTTCTCATTCTACTACCTAGGGAGAACATGAATCACGATGTCTTCTTCAAATCTAGTGTTTGTCTGGGATGGGAACCTCAGTTCTCAAAGAGCAGTTTTACGGTAATAAGCCGTTTTTTCCAACTTTATTTTTGGATCACTCTTAAGGGAAGGAGAGATTCTTGAAAGCATGAGGTTTTTCTCATTCTACTACCTAGGGAGAACATGAATAACGACACCTTTTTCAAATCTGGTGTTTCTCTGGGCCGGGAACGTCAGTTCTGAAAGTACAGTTTCGCTGTCAATACAATAGGCCTTTTCAGCATATTCGGTAATAGGCCGTTTTTTCCAACTTTATTATTTGGATCACTCTTAAGGGAAGGAGAGATTTTTGAAACCATGATGTTTTTCTCATTCTACTACCTAGGGAGAACATGAATAACGACACCTTTTTCAAATCTGGTGTTTCTCTGGGCCGGGAACGTCAGTTCTGAAAGTACAGTTTCGCTGTCAATACAATAGGCCTTTTCAGCATATTCGGTAATAGGCCGTTTTTTCCAACTTTATTCTTTGGATCACTCTTAAGGGAAGGACAGATTCTTGAAAGCATGATGTTTTTCTCATTCTACTACCTAGGGAGAACATCAATCAAGATGTCTTCTTCAAATCTGGTGTTTGTCTGGTACGGGAACCTCAGTTCTCAAACAGCAGTTTTACGGTAATAAGCCGTTTTTTCCAACTTTATTCTTTGGATCACTCTTAAGGGAAGGAGAGACTCTTGAAAGCATGATGTTTTTCTCATTCTACTACCTAGGGAGAACATGATTCACGACATCTTTTTCAATTCTGGTGTTTCTCTGGGCCGGGAACGTCAGTTCTGAAAGTACAGTTTCGCCGTCAATACAATAGGCCTTTTCAGCATATTCGGTAATAGGCCGTTTTTTCCAACTTTATTTTTTGGATCACTCTTAAGGGAAGGAGAGATTTTTTGAACCATGATGTTTTTCTCATTCTACTACCTAGGGAGAACATGAATCACGATGTCTTTTTCAAATCTGGTGTTTGTCTGGTACGGGAACCTCAGTTCTCAAAGAGCAGTTTTACGGTAATAAGCCGTTTTTTCCAACTTTATTCTTTGGATCACTCTTAAGGGAAGGAGAGATTCTTGAAAGCATGATGTTTTTCCCATTCTACTACCTAGGGAGAACATGAATCACGATGTCTTCTTCAAATCTGGTGTTTGTCTGGGACGGGAACCTCAGTTCTCAAAGTGCAGTTTTGCGGTAATAGGCCGTTTTTTCCAACTTTATTCTTTGGATCACTCTTAAGAGAAGGAGAGATTCTTGAAAGCATGATGTTTTTCTCATTCTAATACCTAGGGAGAACATGAATCACGATGCCTTCTTCAAATCTGGTGTTTGTCTGGTACGGGAACCTCAGTTCTCAAAGAGCAGTTTTACGGTAATAAGCCGTTTTTTCCAACTTTATTCTTTGGATCAATCTTAAGGGAAGGAGAGATTCTTGAAAGCATGATGTTTTTCCCATTCTACTACCTAGGGAGAACATGAATCACGATGTCTTCTTCAAATCTTGTGTTTGTCTGGGACGGGAACCTCAGTTCTCAAAGTGCAGTTTTGCGGTAATAGGCCGTTTTTTCCAACTTTATTCTTTGGATCACTCTTAAGGGAAGGAGAGATTCTTGAAAGCATGATGTTTTTCCCATTCTACTACCTAGGGAGAACATGATTCACGCCACCTTTTTCAAATCTGGTGTTCCTCTGGGCCGGGAACGTCAGTTCTGAAAGTACACTTTCGCCGTCAATACAACAGGCCTTTTCAGCATATGCGGTAATAGGCCGTTTTTTGCAATTTTATTCTTTGGATCACTCTTAAGAGAAGGAGAGATTCTTGAAACCATGATGTTTTTCTCATTCTACTACCGAGGGAGAACATGAATCATGATGTCTCTTTCAAATCTGGTGTTTGTCTGGGACGGGAACCTCCGATCTCAAAGTTCAGTTTTGCGGTAATAGGCCGTTTTTTCCAACTTTATTCTTTGGATCACTCTTAAGGGAAGGAGAGATTCTTGAAACCATGATGTTTTTCTCATTCTACTACCAAGGGAGAATATGAATCACGATGTCTCTTTCAAATCTGGTGTTTGTCTGGCACGGGAACCTCCGATGTCAAAGTGCAGTTTTTGGTAATAGGCCGTTTTTTCCCAACTTTATTCAATAGATCACTCTTAAGGGAAGGAGAGATTCTTGAAAGCATGATGTTTTTCTCATTCTGCTACCTAGGGAGAACATGAATCACGATGTCTTTTTCAAATCTGATGTTTGTATGGGACGGGAACCTTAGTTCTCAAAGTGCAGTTTTGCGGTAATAGGCCGTTTTTTCCAAGTTTATTCTTTGGATCACTCTTAAGGGAAGGAGAGATTTTTGAAACCATGATGTTTTTCTCATTCTACTACCTAGGGAGAACATGAATCAAGATGTCTTCTTCAAATCTGGTTTTCGTCTGGTACGGGAACCCCAGTTCTCAAAGAGCAGTTTTACGGTAATAAGCCGTTTTTTCCAACTTTATTCTTTGGATCACTCTTAAGGGAAGGAGAGATTCTTGAAAGCATGATGTTTTTCTCATTCTTCTACCTAGGGAGAACATGAATCACGATGTCTTCTTCAAATCTGGTGTTTCTGTGGGACGGGAACCTCAGTTCTCAAAGTGCAGTTTTGCGGTAATAGGCCGTTTTTTCCAACTTTATTCTTTGGATCACTCTTAAGGGAAGGAGAGATTCTTGAAAGCATGATGTTTTTCCCATTCTACTACCTAGGGAGAACATGATTCACGCCACCTTTTTCAAATCTGGTGTTCCTCTGGGCCGGGAACGTCAGTTCTGAAAGTACACTTTCGCCGTCAATACAACAGGCCTTTTCAGCATATGCGGTAATAGGCCGTTTTTTGCAATTTTATTCTTTGGATCACTCTTAAGAGAAGGAGAGATTCTTGAAACCATGATGTTTTTCTCATTCTACTACCGAGGGAGAACATGAATCATGATGTCTCTTTCAAATCTGGTGTTTGTCTGGGACGGGAACCTCCGATCTCAAAGTTCAGTTTTGCGGTAATAGGCCGTTTTTTCCAACTTTATTCTTTGGATCACTCTTAAGGGAAGGAGAGATTCTTGAAACCATGATGTTTTTCTCATTCTACTACCAAGGGAGAATATGAATCACGATGTCTCTTTCAAATCTGGTGTTTGTCTGGCACGGGAACCTCCGATGTCAAAGTGCAGTTTTTGGTAATAGGCCGTTTTTTCCCAACTTTATTCAATAGATCACTCTTAAGGGAAGGAGAGATTCTTGAAAGCATGATGTTTTTCTCATTCTGCTACCTAGGGAGAACATGAATCACGATGTCTTTTTCAAATCTGATGTTTGTATGGGACGGGAACCTTAGTTCTCAAAGTGCAGTTTTGCGGTAATAGGCCGTTTTTTCCAAGTTTATTCTTTGGATCACTCTTAAGGGAAGGAGAGATTTTTGAAACCATGATGTTTTTCTCATTCTACTACCTAGGGAGAACATGAATCAAGATGTCTTCTTCAAATCTGGTTTTTGTCTGGTACGGGAACCCCAGTTCTCAAAGAGCAGTTTTACGGTAATAAGCCGTTTTTTCCAACTTTATTCTTTGGATCACTCTTAAGGGAAGGAGAGATTCTTGAAAGCATGATGTTTTTCTCATTCTTCTACCTAGGGAGAACATGAATCACGATGTCTTCTTCAAATCTGGTGTTTCTGTGGGACGGGAACCTCAGTTCTCAAAGTGCAGTTTTGCAGTAATAGGCCGTTTTTTCCAACTTTATTCTTTGGATCACTCTTAAGGGAAGCAGAGATTCTTGAAAGCATGAAGTTTTTCTCATTCTACTACGTAGGGAGAATATGATTCACGACACCTTTTTCAAATCTGGTGTTTTTCTGGTACGGGAACCTCCGATCTCAAAGTGCAGTTTCGTGGTTTAGGCTGTTTTTTCCCAACTTTTTTCAATAGATGACTCTTAAGGGAAGTAGAGATTCTTGAAAGCATGATGTTTTTCTCATTCTACTACCTAGGGAGAACATGAATCAAGATGTCTTCTTCAAATCTGATGTTTGTCTGGTACGGGAACCTCAGTTCTCAAAGAGCAGTTTTACGGTTATAAGCCGTTTTTTCCAACTTTATTCTTTGGATCACTCTTAAGGGAAGGAGAGATTCTTGAAAGCATGATGTTTTTCTTGTTCTACTACCTAGGGAGAACATGATTCATGACACCTTTTTCAAATCTGGTGTTTCTCTGGGCCGGGAACGTCAGTTCTGAAAGTACAGTTTCGCCGTCAATACAATAGGCCTTTTCAGCATATTCGGTAATAGGCCGTTTTTTCCAACTTTATTCTTTGGATCACTCTTAAGGGAAGGAGAGATTTTTGAAACCCTGATGTTTTTCTCATTCTACTACCTAGGGAGAAGATGAATCACGATGTCTTCTTCAAATCTGGTGTTTGTCTGGGACGGGAACCTCAGTTCCCAAAGTGCAGTTTTGCGATAATAGGCCGTTTTTTCCAACTTTTTCTTTGGATCACTCTTAAGGGAAGGAGAGATTCTTGAAAGCCTGATGTTTTTCTCATTCTACTACCTAGGGAGAACATGAATCAATATGTCTTCTTCAAATCTGGTGTTTTTCTGGTACGGTAACCTCAGTTCTCAAAGGGCAGTTTTACGGTAATAAGCCGTTTTTTCCAAATTTATTCTTTGGATCACTCTTAAGGGAAGGAGAGATTCTTGAAAGCATGATGTTTTTCTCGTTCTACTACCTAGGGAGAACATGATTCACGACACCTTTTTCAAATCTGGTGTTTCTCTGGGCCGGGAACGTCAGTTCTGAAAGTACAGTTTCGCCGTCAATACAATAGCCCTTTTCAGCATATTCGGTAATAGGCCGTTTTTTCCAACTTTATTCTTTGGATCACTCTTAAGGGAAGGAGAGATTTTTGAAACCATGATGTTTTTCTCATTCTACTACCTAGGGAGAACATGAATCAAGGTATCTTCTTCAAATCTGGTTTTTGTCTGGTACGGGAACCCCAGTTCTCAAAGAGCAGTTTTACGGTAATAAGCCGTTTTTTCCAACTTTATTCTTTGGATCACTCTTAAGGGAAGGAGAGATTCTTGAAAGCATGATGTTTTTCTCATTCTACTACCTAGGGAGAACATGATTAACGCCACCTTTTTCAAATCTGGTGTTTTTCTGGGACGGGAACCTGCGATCTCAAAGTGCAGTTTCGCGGTTTAGGCTGTTTTTTCCCAACTTTTTCCAATAGATGACTCTTAAGGGAAGGAGAGATTCTTGAAAGCATGATGTTTTTCTCATTCTACTAACTAGGGAGGACATGAATCACGACGTCTTTTTCAAATCTGGTGTTTTTCTGGGCCAGGAACCTCAGTTCTAAATGTGGAGTTTCGCCGTCAATACAATAGGCCTTTTCAGCATATTCGGTAATAGGCCCTTTTTTCCAACTTAATACTTTGGATCACTCTTAAGGGAACGAGAGATTTTTGAAAGCATGATGTTTTTCTCATTCTACTACCTAGGGAGAACATGAATCACGATGTCTTCTTCAAATCTGGTGTTTGTCTGGTACGGGAACCTCAGTTCTCAAAGAGCAGTTTTACGGTAATAAGCCGTTTTTTCCAACTTTATTCTTTGGATCACTCTTAAGGGAAGGAGAGATTCTTGAAAGCATGATGTTTTTCTCATTCTACTACCTAGGGAGAATATGATTCACGACACCTTTTTCAAATCTGGTGTTTCTCTGGGCCGGGAACATCAGTTCTGAAAGTACAGTTTTGCGGTAATAGGCCGTTTTTGCCAACTTTATTCTTTGGATCACTCTTAAGGGAAGGAGAGATTCTTGAAAGCATGATGTTTTTCTCATTCTACTACCTAGGGAGAACATGAATCAAGATGTCTTCTTCAAATCTGGTGTTTGTCTGGTACGGGAACCTCAGTTCTCAAAGAGCAGTTTTACGGTAATAAGCCATTTTTTCCAACATTTTTCTTTGGATCACTCTTAAGGGAAGGAGAGATTCTTGAAAGCATGATGTTTTTCTCGTTCTACTAACTAGGGAGAACATGATTCACGACACCTTTCTCAAATCTGGTGTTTCTCTGGGCCGGGAACGTCACTTCTGAAAGTACAGTTTCGCCGTCAATACAATAGGCCTTTTCAGCATATTCGGTAATAGGCCGTTTTTTCCAACTTTATTCTTTGGATCACTATTAAGGGAAGGAGAGATTTTTGAAACCATGATGTTTTTCTCATTCTACTACCTAGGGAGAACATGAATCAAGATGTCTTCTTCAAATCTGGTGTTTGTCTGGGACGGGAACCTCAGTACTCAAAGTGCAGTTTTGCGTTAATAGGCCCTTTTTTCCAACTTTATTCTTTGAATCACTCTTAAGGGAAGGAGAGATTCTTGGAAGCATGATGTTTTTCTCATTCTACTACCTAGGGAGAACATGATTCACGACACCTTTTTCAAATCTGGTGTTTTTCTGGGACAGGAACCTCCGATCTCAAAGTGCAGTTTCGCGGTTTAGGCTGTTTTTTCCCAACTTTTTTCAATAGATGACTCTTAAGGGAAGGAGAGATTCTTGAAAGCATGATGTTTTTCTCATTCTACTACCTAGGGAGAACATGATTCATGACATCTTTTTCAAATCTGGTGTTTCTCTGTTTCGGGAACCTCAGTTCTGAACGTACACTTTCGCCGTCAATACAATAGGCCTTTTCAACATATTCAGTAATAGGCCCTTTTTTTCCAACTTTATTCTTTGGATCACTCTTAGGGGAAGGAGAGATTGTTGAAAGCATGATGTTTTTCTCATTCTACTAACTAGGGAGGACATGAATCACGACGACTTTTTCAAATCTGGTGTTTGTCTGGGACAGGAACCACAGTTCTAAATGTGGAGTTTCGCCGTCAATACAATAGGCCTTTTCAGCATATTCGGTAATAGGCCCTTTTTTCCAACTTAATACTTTGGATCACTCTTAAGGGAAGGAGAGATTTTTGAAAGCATGCTGTTTTTCTCATTCTACTACCTAGGGAGAACATGAATCACGATGTCTTCTTCAAATCTGGTGTTTGTCTGGTACGGGAACCTCAGTTCTCAAAGTGCAGTTTTCCGGTAATAAGCCGTTTTTTCCAACTTTATTCTTTGGATCACTCTTAAGGGAAGGAGAGATTCTTGAAAGCATGATGTTTTTCTTGTTCTACTACCTAGGAAGAACATGATTCACGACACCTTTTTCAAATCTGGTGTTTTTCTGGGCCGGGAACGTCAGTTCTGAAAGTACAGTTTCACCGTCAATACAATAGGCCTTTTCAGCATATTCGGTAATAGGCCCTTTTTTCCAACTTTATTCTTTGGATCACTCTTAAGGGAAGGAGAGATTTTTGAAACCCTGATGTTTTTCTCATTCTACTACCTAGGGAGAACATGAATCAATATGTCTTCTTCAAATCTGGTGTTTGTCTGGTACGGTAACCTCAGTTCTCAAAGGGCAGTTTTACGGTAGTAAGCCGTTTTTTCCAACTTTATTCTTTGGATCACTCTTAAGGGAAGGAGAGATTCTTGAAAGCATAATGTTTTTCTCGTTCTACTACCTAGGGAGAACATGATTCACGACACCTTTTTCAAATCTGGTGTTTCTCTGGGCCGGGAACGTCAGTTCTGAAAGTACAGTTTCGCCGTCAATACAATAGCCCTTTTCAGCATATTCGGTAATAGACCGTTTTTTCCAACTTTATTCTTTGGATCACTCTTAAGGGAAGGAGAGATTTTTGAAACCATGATGTTTTTCTCATTCTACTACCTAGGGAGAACATGAATCAAGGTATCTTCTTCAAATCTGGTTTTTGTCTGGTACGGGAACCCCAGTTCTCAAAGAGCAGTTTTACGGTAATAAGCCGTTTTTTCCAACTTTATTCTTTGGATCACTCTTAAGGGAAGGAGAGATTCTTGAAAGCATGATGTTTTTCTCATTCTACTACCTAGGGAGAACATGATTAACGCCACCTTTTTCAAATCTGGTGTTTTTCTGGGACGGGAACCTGCGATCTCAAAGTGCAGTTTCGCGGTTTAGGCTGTTTTTTCCCAACTTTTTCCAATAGATGACTCTTAAGGGAAGGAGAGATTCTTGAAAGCATGATGTTTTTCTCATTCTACTAACTAGGGAGGACATGAATCATGACGTCTTTTTCAAATCTGGTGTTTTTCTGGGCCAGGAACCTCAGTTCTAAATGTGGAGTTTCGCCGTCAATACAATAGGCCTTTTCAGCATATTCGGTAATAGGCCCTTTTTTCCAACTTAATACTTTGGATCACTCTTAAGGGAAGGAGAGATTTTTGAAAGCATGATTTTTTTTTCATTCTACTACCTAGGGAGAACATGAATCACGATGTCTTCTTCAAATCTTGTATTTTTTTGGGACGGGAACCTCCCATCTCAAAGTGCAGTTTCGTGGTAGTAGGCTGTTTTTTCCCAACTTTATTCAATAGATCACTCTTAAGGGAAGGAGATATTCTTGAAAGGATGATGTTTTTCTCATTCTACTACCTAGGGGGAACATGATTCACGACATCTTTTTCAAATCTGGTGTTTTTCTGGGACGGGAACCTCCGATCTCAAAGTGCAGTTTCGCGGTATTGGCTGTTTTTTCCCAACTTTATTCAATAGATCACTCTTAAGGGAATGAGAGATTTTTGAAAGCATGATGTTTTTCTCATTCTACTACCTAGGGAGAACATGATTCACGACACCTTTTTCAAATCTGGTGTTTCTCTGGGCCGGGAACGTCAGTTCTGAAAGTACAGTTTCGCCGTCAATACAATAGGCCTTTTCAGCATATTCGGTAATAGGCCGTTTTTTCCAACTTTATTCTTTGGATCACTATTAAGGGAAGGAGAGATTTTTGAAACCATGATGTTTTTCTCATTCTACTACCTAGGGAGAACATGAATCAAGATGTCTTCTTCAAATCTGGTGTTTGTCTGGGACGGGAACCTCAGTACTCAAAGTGCAGTTTTGCGGTAATAGGCCCTTTTTTCCAACTTTATTCTTTGTATCACTCTTAAGGGAAGGAGAGATTCTTGAAAGCATGATGTTTTTCTCATTCTCCTAACTAGGGAGGACATGAATCACGACGTCTTTTTCAAATCTGGTGTTTCTCTGGGCCGGGAACGTCAGTTCTGAAAGTACAGTTTCCTGTCAATACAATAGGCCTTTTCAGCATATTCGGTAATAGGCCGTTTTTTCCAACTTTATTCTTTGGATTACTCTTAAGGGAAGGAGAGATTCTTGAAACCATGATGTTTTTCTCATTCTACTACCTAGGGAGAACATGAAGCAAGATGTCTTCTTCAAATCTGGTGTTTGTCTGGTACGGGAACCTCAGTTCTCCAAGAGCAGTTTTACGGTAATAAGCCGTTTTTTCCAACATTATTCTTTGGATCACTCTTAAGGGAAGGAGAGATTCTTGAAAGCCTGATGTTTTTCTCATTCTACTACCTAGGGAGAACATGAATCACGATGTCTTTTTCAAATCTTGTGTTTTTTTGGGACGGGAACCTCCGATCTCAAAGTGCAGTTTCGTGGTAGTAGGCTGTTTTTTCCCAACTTTATTCAATAGATCACTCTTAAGGGAAGGAGATATTCTTGAAAGGATGATGTTTTTCTCATTCTACTACCTAGGGGGAACATGATTCACGACATCTTTTTCAAATCTGGTGTTTTTCTGGGACGGGAACCTCCGATCTCAAAGTGCAGTTTCGCGGTATTGTCTGTTTTTTCCCAACTTTATTCAATAGATCACTCTTAAGGGAAGGAGAGATTCTTGAAAGCATGATGTTTTTCTCATTCTACTACCTAGGGAGAACATGATTCACGACACCTTTTTCAAATCTGGTGTTTCTCTGGGCCGGGAACGTCAGTTCTGAAAGTACAGTTTCGCCGTCAATACAATAGGCCTTTTCGGTATATTCGGTAATAGGCCGTTTTTTCCAACTTTATTCATTGGATCACTCTTAAGGGAAGGAGAGATTCTTGAAACCATGATGTTTTTATCATTCTACTTCCTAGGGAGAAGATGAATCACGATGTCTTCTTCAAATCTGGTGTTTGTCTGGGACGGGAACCTCAGTTTTCAAAGTGCAGTTTTGTGGTAATAGGCCGTTTTTTCCAACTTTATTCTTTGGATCACTCTTAAGGGAAGGAGAGATTCTTGAAAGCATGATGTTTTTCTCATTCTACTACCTAGGGAGAACATTAATCAAGATGTCTTCTTCAAATCTGGTGTTTGTCTGGTACGGGAACCTCAGTTCTCAAAGAGCAGTTTTACGGTAATAAGCCGTTTTTTCCAACATTATTCTTTGGATCACTCTTAAGGGAAGGAGAGATTCTTGAAAGCATGATGTTTTTCTCGTTCTACTATCTAAGGAGAACATGATTCACGACACCTTTTTCAAATCTGGTGTTTCTCTGGGCCGGGAACGTCAGTTCTGAAAGTACAGTTTCGCCGTCAATACAGTAGGCCTTTTCTGCATATTCGGTAATAGGCCGTTTTTTCCAACTTTATTCTTTGGATCACTCTTAAGGGAAGGAGAGATTTTTGAAAGCATGATGTTTTTCTCATTCTACTAACTAGGGAGGACATGAATCACGACGTCTTTTTCAAATCTGGTGTTTTTCTGGGCCAGGAACCTCAGTTCTAAATGTGGAGTTTCGCCGTCAATACAATAGGCCTTTTCAGCATATTCGGTAATAGGCCCTTTTTTCCAACTTAATACTTTGGATCACTCTTAAGGGAAGGAGAGATTTTTGAAAGCATGATTTTTTTTTCATTCTACTACCTAGGGAGAACATGAATCACGATGTCTTCTTCAAATCTTGTGTTTTTTTGGGACGGGAACCTCCCATCTCAAAGTGCAGTTTCGTGGTAGTAGGCTGTTTTTTCCCAACTTTATTCAATAGATCACTCTTAAGGGAAGGAGATATTCTTGAAAGGATGATGTTTTTCTCATTCTACTACCTAGGGGGAACATGATTCACGACATCTTTTTCAAATCTGGTGTTTTTCTGGGACGGGAACCTCCGATCTCAAAGTGCAGTTTCGCGGTATTGGCTGTTTTTTCCCAACTTTATTCAATAGATCACTCTTAAGGGAAGGAGAGATTCTTGAAAGCATGATGTTTTTCTCATTCTACTACCTAGGGAGAACATGATTCACGACACCTTTTTCAAATCTGGTGTTTCTCTGGGCCGGGAACGTCAGTTCTGAAAGTACAGTTTCGCCGTCAATACAATAGGCCTTTTCAGCATATTCGGTAATAGGCCGTTTTTTCCAACTTTATTCTTTGGATCACTATTAAGGGAAGGAGAGATTTTTGAAACCATGATGTTTTTCTCATTCTACTACCTAGGGAGAACATGAATCAAGATGTCTTCTTCAAATCTGGTGTTTGTCTGGGACGGGAACCTCAGTACTCAAAGTGCAGTTTTGCGGTAATAGGCCCTTTTTTCCAACTTTATTCTTTGGATCACTCTTAAGGGAAGGAGAGATTCTTGAAAGCATGATGTTTTTCTCATTCTCCTAACTAGGGAGGACATGAATCACGACGTCTTTTTCAAATCTGGTGTTTCTCTGGGCCGGGAACGTCAGTTCTGAAAGTACAGTTTCCTGTCAATACAATAGGCCTTTTCAGCATATTCGGTAATAGGCCGTTTTTTCCAACTTTATTCTTTGGATTACTCTTAAGGGAAGGAGAGATTCTTGAAACCATGATGTTTTTCTCATTCTACTACCTAGGGAGAACATGAAGCAAGATGTCTTCTTCAAATCTGGTGTTTGTCTGGTACGGGAACCTCAGTTCTCCAAGAGCAGTTTTACGGTAATAAGCCGTTTTTTCCAACATTATTCTTTGGATCACTCTTAACGGAAGGAGAGATTCTTGAAAACCTGATGTTTTTCTCATTCTACTACCTAGGGAGAACATGAATCACGATGTCTTTTTCAAATCTTGTGTTTTTTTGGGACGGGAACCTCCGATCTCAAAGTGCAGTTTCGTGGTAGTAGGCTGTTTTTTCCCAACTTTATTCAATAGATCACTCTTAAGGGAAGGAGATATTCTTGAAAGGATGATGTTTTTCTCATTCTACTACCTAGGGGGAACATGATTCACGACATCTTTTTCAAATCTGGTGTTTTTCTGGGACGGGAACCTCCGATCTCAAAGTGCAGTTTCGCGGTATTGTCTGTTTTTTCCCAACTTTATTCAATAGATCACTCTTAAGGGAAGGAGAGATTCTTGAAAGCATGATGTTTTTCTCATTCTACTACCTAGGGAGAACATGATTCACGACACCTTTTTCAAATCTGGTGTTTCTCTGGGCCGGGAACGTCAGTTCTGAAAGTACAGTTTCGCCGTCAATACAATAGGCCTTTTCGGTATATTCGGTAATAGGCCGTTTTTTCCAACTTTATTCATTGGATCACTCTTAAGGGAAGGAGAGATTCTTGAAACCATGATGTTTTTATCATTCTACTTCCTAGGGAGAAGATGAATCACGATGTCTTCTTCAAATCTGGTGTTTGTCTGGGACGGGAACCTCAGTTTTCAAAGTGCAGTTTTGTGGTAATAGGCCGTTTTTTCCAACTTTATTCTTTGGATCACTCTTAAGGGAAGGAGAGATTCTTGAAAGCATGATGTTTTTCTCATTCTACTACCTAGGGAGAACATTAATCAAGATGTCTTCTTCAAATCTGGTGTTTGTCTGGTACGGGAACCTCAGTTCTCAAAGAGCAGTTTTACGGTAATAAGCCGTTTTTTCCAACATTATTCTTTGGATCACTCTTAAGGGAAGGAGAGATTCTTGAAAGCATGATGTTTTTCTCGTTCTACTATCTAAGGAGAACATGATTCACGACACCTTTTTCAAATCTGGTGTTTCTCTGGGCCGGGAACGTCAGTTCTGAAAGTACAGTTTCGCCGTCAATACAGTAGGCCTTTTCTGCATATTCGGTAATAGGCCGTTTTTTCCAACTTTATTCTTTGGATCACTCTTAAGGGAAGGAGAGATTTTTGAAAGCATGATGTTTTTCTCATTCTACTACCTAGGGAGAACATGAATCAAGATGTCTTCTTCATATCTGGTGTTTGTCTGGTACGGGAACCTTAGTTCTCAAAGAGCAGTTTTACGGTAATAAGCCGTTTTTTCCAACTTTATTCTTGGATCACTCTTAAGGGAAGGAGAGATTTTTTAAAACATGATGTTTTTCTCATTCTACTACCTAGGGAGAAGATGAATCACGATGTCTTATTCAAATCTTGTGTTTGTCTGGGACGGGAACCTCAGTTCTCAAAGTGCAGTTTTGCGGTAATAGGCCGTTTTTTCCAACTTTATTCTTTGGATCACTCTTAAGGGAAGGAGAGATTCTTGAAAGCATGATGTTTTTCCCATTCTACTACCTAGGGAGAACATGATTCACGCCACCTTTTTCAAATCTGGTGTTCCTCTGGGCCGGGAACGTCAGTTCTGAAAGTACACTTTCGCCGTCAATACAACAGGCCTTTTCAGCATATGCGGTAATAGGCCGTTTTTTGCAATTTTATTCTTTGGATCACTCTTAAGAGAAGGAGAGATTCTTGAAACCATGATGTTTTTCTCATTCTACTACCGAGGGAGAACATGAATCATGATGTCTCTTTCAAATCTGGTGTTTGTCTGGGACGGGAACCTCCGATCTCAAAGTTCAGTTTTGCGGTAATAGGCCGTTTTTTCCAACTTTATTCTTTGGATCACTCTTAAGGGAAGGAGAGATTCTTGATTCCATCATGTTTTTCTCATTCTACTACCAAGGGAGAATATGAATCACGATGTCTCTTTCAAATCTGGTGTTTGTCTGGCACGGGAACCTCCGATGTCAAAGTGCAGTTTTTGGTAATAGGCCGTTTTTTCCCAACTTTATTCAATAGATCACTCTTAAGGGAAGGAGAGATTCTTGAAAGCATGATGTTTTTCTCATTCTGCTACCTAGGGAGAACATGAATCACGATGTCTTTTTCAAATCTGATGTTTGTATGGGACGGGAACCTTAGTTCTCAAAGTGCAGTTTTGCGGTAATAGGCCGTTTTTTCCAAATTTATTCTTTGGATCACTCTTAAGGGGAGGAGAGATTCTTGAAAGCATGATGTTTTTCTCATTCTACTACCTAGGGAGAACATGAATCAAGATGTCTTCTTCAAATCTGGTGTTTGTCTGGTACGGGAACCTCAGTTCTCAAAGAGCAGTTTTACGGTCATAAGCCGTTTTTTCCAACTTTATTCTTTGGATCACTCTTAAGGGAAGGAGAGATTCTTGAAAGCATGATGTTTTTCTCGTTCTACTACCTAGGGAGAACATGATTCACGACACCTTTTTCAAATCTGGTGTTTCTCTGGGCCGGGAACGTCAGTTCTGAAAGTAGAGTTTCGCCGTCAATACAATAGGCCTTTTCAGCATATTCGGTAATAGGCCGTTTTTTCCAACTTTATTCTTTGGATCACTCTTAAGGGAAGGAGAGATTTTTGAAACCATGATGTTTTTCTCATTCTACTACCTAGGGAGAACATGAATCAAGATGTCTTCTTCAAATCTGATGTTTGTCTGGTACGGGAACCTCAGTTCTCAAAGAGCAGTTTTACGGTAATAAGCCCTTTTTTCCAACTTTATTCTTTGGATCACTCTTAAGGGAAGGAGAGATTCTTGAAAGCATGATGTTTTTCTCATTCTTCTACCTAGGGAGAACATGAATCACGATGTCTTCTTCAAATCTGGTGTTTCTGTGGGACGGGAACCTCAGTTCTCAAAGTGCAGTTTTGCAGTAATAGGCCGTTTTTTCCAACTTTATTCTTTGGATCACTCTTAAGGGAAGCAGAGATTCTTGAAAGCATGAAGTTTTTCTCATTCTACTACGTAGGGAGAACATGATTCACGACACCTTTTTCAAATCTGGTGTTTTTCTGGTACGGGAACCTCCGATCTCAAAGTGCAGTTTCGTGGTTTAGGCTGTTTTTTCCCAACTTTTTTCAATAGATGACTCTTAAGGGAAGTAGAGATTCTTGAAAGCATGATGTTTTTCTCATTCTACTACCTAGGGAGAACATGAATCAAGATGTCTTCTTCAAATCTGATGTTTGTCTGGTACGGGAACCTCAGTTCTCAAAGAGCAGTTTTACGGTTATAAGCCGTTTTTTCCAACTTTATTCTTTGGATCACTCTTAAGGGAAGGAGAGATTCTTGAAAGCATGATGTTTTTCTTGTTCTACTACCTAGGGAGAACATGATTCATGACACCTTTTTCAAATCTGGTGTTTCTCTGGGCCGGGAACGTCAGTTCTGAAAGTACAGTTTCGCCGTCAATACAATAGGCCTTTTCAGCATATTCGGTAATAGGCCGTTTTTTCCAACTTTATTCTTTGGATCACTCTTAAGGGAAGGAGAGATTTTTGAAACCCTGATGTTTTTCTCATTCTACTACCTAGGGAGAAGATGAATCACGATGTCTTCTTCAAATCTGGTGTTTGTCTGGGACGGGAACCTCAGTTCCCAAAGTGCAGTTTTGCGATAATAGGCCGTTTTTTCCAACTTTTTCTTTGGATCACTCTTAAGGGAAGGAGAGATTCTTGAAAGCCTGATGTTTTTCTCATTCTACTACCTAGGGAGAACATGAATCAATATGTCTTCTTCAAATCTGGTGTTTGTCTGGTACGGTAACCTCAGTTCTCAAAGGGCAGTTTTACGGTAATAAGCCGTTTTTTCCAAATTTATTCTTTGGATCACTCTTAAGGGAAGGAGAGATTCTTGAAAGCATGATGTTTTTCTCGTTCTACTACCTAGGGAGAACATGATTCACGACACCTTTTTCAAATCTGGTGTTTCTCTGGGCCGGGAACGTCAGTTCTGAAAGTACAGTTTCGCCGTCAATACAATAGGCCTTTTCAGCATATTCGGTAATAGGCCGTTTTTTCCAACTTTATTCTTTGGATCACTATTAAGGGAAGGAGAGATTTTTGAAACCATGATGTTTTTCTCATTCTACTACCTAGGGAGAACATGAATCAAGATGTCTTCTTCAAATCTGGTGTTTGTCTGGGACGGGAACCTCAGTACTCAAAGTGCAGTTTTGCGGTAATAGGCCCTTTTTTCCAACTTTATTCTTTGGATCACTCTTAAGGGAAGGAGAGATTCTTGAAAGCATGATGTTTTTCTCATTCTCCTAACTAGGGAGGACATGAATCACGACGTCTTTTTCAAATCTGGTGTTTCTCTGGGCCGGGAACGTCAGTTCTGAAAGTACAGTTTCCTGTCAATACAATAGGCCTTTTCAGCATATTCGGTAATAGGCCGTTTTTTCCAACTTTATTCTTTGGATTACTCTTAAGGGAAGGAGAGATTCTTGAAACCATGATGTTTTTCTCATTCTACTACCTAGGGAGAACATGAAGCAAGATGTCTTCTTCAAATCTGGTGTTTGTCTGGTACGGGAACCTCAGTTCTCCAAGAGCAGTTTTACGGTAATAAGCCGTTTTTTCCAACATTATTCTTTGGATCACTCTTAACGGAAGGAGAGATTCTTGAAAACCTGATGTTTTTCTCATTCTACTACCTAGGGAGAACATGAATCACGATGTCTTTTTCAAATCTTGTGTTTTTTTGGGACGGGAACCTCCGATCTCAAAGTGCAGTTTCGTGGTAGTAGGCTGTTTTTTCCCAACTTTATTCAATAGATCACTCTTAAGGGAAGGAGATATTCTTGAAAGGATGATGTTTTTCTCATTCTACTACCTAGGGGGAACATGATTCACGACATCTTTTTCAAATCTGGTGTTTTTCTGGGACGGGAACCTCCGATCTCAAAGTGCAGTTTCGCGGTATTGTCTGTTTTTTCCCAACTTTATTCAATAGATCACTCTTAAGGGAAGGAGAGATTCTTGAAAGCATGATGTTTTTCTCATTCTACTACCTAGGGAGAACATGATTCACGACACCTTTTTCAAATCTGGTGTTTCTCTGGGCCGGGAACGTCAGTTCTGAAAGTACAGTTTCGCCGTCAATACAATAGGCCTTTTCGGTATATTCGGTAATAGGCCGTTTTTTCCAACTTTATTCATTGGATCACTCTTAAGGGAAGGAGAGATTCTTGAAACCATGATGTTTTTATCATTCTACTTCCTAGGGAGAAGATGAATCACGATGTCTTCTTCAAATCTGGTGTTTGTCTGGGACGGGAACCTCAGTTTTCAAAGTGCAGTTTTGTGGTAATAGGCCGTTTTTTCCAACTTTATTCTTTGGATCACTCTTAAGGGAAGGAGAGATTTTTGAAACCATGATGTTTTTCTCATTCTACTACCTAGGGAGAACATGAATCAAGGTATCTTCTTCAAATCTGGTTTTTGTCTGGTACGGGAACCCCAGTTCTCAAAGAGCAGTTTTACGGTAATAAGCCGTTTTTTCCAACTTTATTCTTTGGATCACTCTTAAGGGAAGGAGAGATTCTTGAAAGCATGATGTTTTTCTCATTCTACTACCTAGGGAGAACATGATTAACGCCACCTTTTTCAAATCTGGTGTTTTTCTGGGACGGGAACCTGCGATCTCAAAGTGCAGTTTCGCGGTTTAGGCTGTTTTTTCCCAACTTTTTCCAATAGATGACTCTTAAGGGAAGGAGAGATTCTTGAAAGCATGATGTTTTTCTCATTCTACTAACTAGGGAGGACATGAATCACGACGTCTTTTTCAAATCTGGTGTTTTTCTGGGCCAGGAACCTCAGTTCTAAATGTGGAGTTTCGCCGTCAATACAATAGGCCTTTTCAGCATATTCGGTAATAGGCCCTTTTTTCCAACTTAATACTTTGGATCACTCTTAAGGGAACGAGAGATTTTTGAAAGCATGATGTTTTTCTCATTCTACTACCTAGGGAGAACATGAATCACGATGTCTTCTTCAAATCTGGTGTTTGTCTGGTACGGGAACCTCAGTTCTCAAAGAGCAGATTTACGGTAATAAGCCGTTTTTTCCAACTTTATTCTTTGGATCACTCTTAAGGGAAGGAGAGATTCTTGAAAGCATGATGTTTTTCTCATTCTACTACCTAGGGAGAACATGATTCACGACACCTTTTTCAAATCTGGTGTTTCTCTGGGCCGGGAACATCAGTTCTGAAAGTACAGTTTTGCGGTAATAGGCCGTTTTTGCCAACTTTATTCTTTGGATCACTCTTAAGGGAAGGAGAGATTCTTGAAAGCATGATGTTTTTCTCATTCTACTACCTAGGGAGAACATGAATCAAGATGTCTTCTTCAAATCTGGTGTTTGTCTGGTACGGGAACCTCAGTTCTCAAAGAGCAGTTTTACGGTAATAAGCCGTTTTTTCCAACATTTTTCTTTGGATCACTCTTAAGGGAAGGAGAGATTCTTGAAAGCATGATGTTTTTCTCGTTCTACTACCTAGGGAGAACATGATTCACGACACCTTTTTCAAATCTGGTGTTTCTCTGGGCCGGGAACGTCAGTTCTGAAAGTACAGTTTCGCCGTCAATACAATAGGCCTTTTCAGCATATTCGGTAATAGGCCGTTTTTTCCAACTTTATTCTTTGGATCACTATTAAGGGAAGGAGAGATTTTTGAAACCATGATGTTTTTCTCATTCTACTACCTAGGGAGAACATGAATCAAGATGTCTTCTTCAAATCTGGTGTTTGTCTGGGACGGGAACCTCAGTACTCAAAGTGCAGTTTTGCGGTAATAGGCCCTTTTTTCCAACTTTATTCTTTGAATCACTCTTAAGGGAAGGAGAGATTCTTGGAAGCATGATGTTTTTCTCATTCTACTACCTAGGGAGAACATGATTCACGACACCTTTTTCAAATCTGGTGTTTTTCTGGGACGGGAACCTCCGATCTCAAAGTGCAGTTTCGCGGTTTAGGCTGTTTTTTCCCAACTTTTTTCAATAGATGACTCTTAAGGGAAGGAGAGATTCTTGAAAGCATGATGTTTTTCTCATTCTACTACCTAGGGAGAACATGATTCATGACATCTTTTTCAAATCTGGTGTTTCTCTGTTTCGGGAACCTCAGTTCTGAACGTACACTTTCGCCGTCAATACAATAGGCCTTTTCAACATATTCAGTAATAGGCCCTTTTTTTCCAACTTTATTCTTTGGATCACTCTTAGGGGAAGGAGAGATTGTTGAAAGCATGATGTTTTTCTCATTCTACTAACTAGGGAGGACATGAATCACGACGTCTTTTTCAAATCTGGTGTTTGTCTGGGACAGGAACCACAGTTCTAAATGTGGAGTTTCGCCGTCAATACAATAGGCCTTTTCAGCATATTCGGTAATAGGCCCTTTTTTCCAACTTAATACTTTGTATCACTCTTAAGGGAAGGAGAGATTTTTGAAAGCATGCTGTTTTTCTCATTCTACTACCTAGGGAGAACATGAATCACGATTTCTTCTTCAAATCTGGTGTTTGTCTGGTACGGGAACCTCAGTTCTCAAAGTGCAGTTTTCCGGTAATAAGCCGTTTTTTCCAACTTTATTCTTTGGATCACTCTTAAGGGAAGGAGAGATTCTTGAAAGCATGATGTTTTTCTTGTTCTACTACCTAGGAAGAACATGATTCATGACACCTTTTTCAAATCTGGTGTTTCTCTGGGCCGGGAACGTCAGTTCTGAAAGTACAGTTTCACCGTCAATACAATAGGCCTTTTCAGCATATTCGGTAATAGGCCCTTTTTTCCAACTTTATTCTTTGGATCACTCTTAAGGGAAGGAGAGATTTTTGAAACCCTGATGTTTTTCTCATTCTACTACCTAGGGAGAAGATGAATCACGATGTCTTCTTCAAATCTGGTGTTTGTCTGGGACGGGAACCTCAGTTCCCAAAGTGCAGTTTTGCGATAATAGGCCGTTTTTTCCAACTTTTTCTTTGGATCACTCTTAAATGAAGGAGAGATTCTTGAAAGCATGATGTTTTTCTCATTCTACTACCTAGGGAGAACATGAATCAATATGTCTTCTTCAAATCTGGTGTTTGTCTGGTACGGTAACCTCAGTTCTCAAAGGGCAGTTTTACGGTAATAAGCCGTTTTTTCCAACTTTATTCTTTGGATCACTCTTAAGGGAAGGAGAGATTCTTGAAAGCATAATGTTTTTCTCGTTCTACTACCTAGGGAGAACATGATTCACGACACCTTTTTCAAATCTGGTGTTTCTCTGGGCCGGGAACGTCAGTTCTGAAAGTACAGTTTCGCCGTCAATACAATAGCCCTTTTCAGCATATTCGGTAATAGGCCGTTTTTTCCAACTTTATTCTTTGGATCACTCTTAAGGGAAGGAGAGATTTTTGAAACCATGATGTTTTTCTCATTCTACTACCTAGGGAGAACATGAATCAAGGTATCTTCTTCAAATCTGGTTTTTGTCTGGTACGGGAACCCCAGTTCTCAAAGAGCAGTTTTACGGTAATAAGCCGTTTTTTCCAACTTTATTCTTTGGATCACTCTTAAGGGAAGGAGAGATTCTTGAAAGCATGATGTTTTTCTCATTCTACTACCTAGGGAGAACATGATTAACGCCACCTTTTTCAAATCTGGTGTTTTTCTGGGACGGGAACCTGCGATCTCAAAGTGCAGTTTCGCGGTTTAGGCTGTTTTTTCCCAACTTTTTCCAATAGATGACTCTTAAGGGAAGGAGAGATTCTTGAAAGCATGATGTTTTTCTTATTCTACTAACTAGGGAGGACATGAATCACGACGTCTTTTTCAAATCTGGTGTTTTTCTGGGCCAGGAACCTCAGTTCTAAATGTGGAGTTTCGCCGTCAATACAATAGGCCTTTTCAGCATATTCGGTAATAGGCCCTTTTTTCCAACTTAATACTTTGGATCACTCTTAAGGGAAGGAGAGATTTTTGAAAGCATGATTTTTTTTTCATTCTACTACCTAGGGAGAACATGAATCACGATGTCTTCTTCAAATCTTGTGTTTTTTTGGGACGGGAACCTCCCATCTCAAAGTGCAGTTTCGTGGTAGTAGGCTGTTTTTTCCCAACTTTATTCAATAGATCACTCTTAAGGGAAGGAGATATTCTTGAAAGAATGATGTTTTTCTCATTCTACTACCTAGGGGGAACATGATTCACGACATCTTTTTCAAATCTGGTGTTTTTCTGGGACGGGAACCTCCGATCTCAAAGTGCAGTTTCGCGGTATTGGCTGTTTTTTCCCAACTTTATTCAATAGATCACTCTTAAGGGAAGGAGAGATTCTTGAAAGCATGATGTTTTTCTCATTCTACTACCTAGGGAGAACATGATTCACGACACCTTTTTCAAATCTGGTGTTTCTCTGGGCCGGGAACGTCAGTTCTGAAAGTACAGTTTCGCCGTCAATACAATAGGCCTTTTCAGCATATTCGGTAATAGGCCGTTTTTTCCAACTTTATTCTTTGGATCACTATTAAGGGAAGGAGAGATTTTTGAAACCATGATGTTTTTCTCATTCTACTACCTAGGGAGAACATGAATCAAGATGTCTTCTTCAAATCTGGTGTTTGTCTGGGACGGGAACCTCAGTACTCAAAGTGCAGTTTTGCGGTAATAGGCCCTTTTTTCCAACATTATTCTTTGGATCACTCTTAAGGGAAGGAGAGATTCTTGAAAGCATGATGTTTTTCTCATTCTCCTAACTAGGGAGGACATGAATCACGACGTCTTTTTCAAATCTGGTGTTTCTCTGGGCCGGGAACGTCAGTTCTGAAAGTACAGTTTCCTGTCAATACAATAGGCCTTTTCAGCATATTCGGTAATAGGCCGTTTTTTCCAACTTTATTCTTTGGATTACTCTTAAGGGAAGGAGAGATTCTTGAAACCATGATGTTTTTCTCATTCTACTACCTAGGGAGAACATGAAGCAAGATGTCTTCTTCAAATCTGGTGTTTGTCTGGTACGGGAACCTCAGTTCTCCAAGAGCAGTTTTACGGTAATAAGCCGTTTTTTCCAACATTATTCTTTGGATCACTCTTAAGGGAAGGAGAGATTCTTGAAAGCCTGATGTTTTTCTCATTCTACTACCTAGGGAGAACATGAATCACGATGTCTTTTTCAAATCTTGTGTTTTTTTGGGACAGGAACCTCCGATCTCAAAGTGCAGTTTCGTGGTAGTAGGCTGTTTTTTCCCAACTTTATTCAATAGATCACTCTTAAGGGAAGGAGATATTCTTGAAAGGATGATGTTTTTCTCATTCTACTACCTAGGGGGAACATGATTCACGACATCTTTTTCAAATCTGGTGTTTTTCTGGGACGGGAACCTCCGATCTCAAAGTGCAGTTTCGCGGTATTGTCTGTTTTTTCCCAACTTTATTCAATAGATCACTCTTAAGGGAAGGAGAGATTCTTGAAAGCATGATGTTTTTCTCATTCTACTACCTAGGGAGAACATGATTCACGACACCTTTTTCAAATCTGGTGTTTCTCTGGGCCGGGAACGTCAGTTCTGAAAGTACAGTTTCGCCGTCAATACAATAGGCCTTTTCGGTATATTCGGTAATAGGCCGTTTTTTCCAACTTTATTCATTGGATCACTCTTAAGGGAAGGAGAGATTCTTGAAACCATGATGTTTTTATCATTCTACTTCCTAGGGAGAAGATGAATCACGATGTCTTCTTCAAATCTGGTGTTTGTCTGGGACGGGAACCTCAGTTTTCAAAGTGCAGTTTTGTGGTAATAGGCCGTTTTTTCCAACTTTATTCTCTGGATCACTCTTAAGGGAAGGAGAGATTTTTGAAACCATGATGTTTTTCTCATTCTACTACCTAGGGAGAACATGAATCAACATGTCTTCTTCAAATCTAGTGTTTGTCTGGGACGGGAACCTCAGTTCTCAAAGTGCAGTTTTGCGGTAATAGGCCGTTTTTTCCACCTTTATTTTTTTGGATCACTCTTAAGGGAAGGAGAGATTCTTGAAAGCATGATGTTTTTCTCATTCTAGTACCTAGGGAGAACATGAATCAAGATGTCTTCTTCAAATCTGGTGTTTGTCTGGTACGGGAACCTCAGTTCTCAAAGAGCAATTTTACGGTAATAAGCCGTTTTTTCCAACATTATTCTTTGTATCACTCTTAAGGGAAGGAGAGATTCTTGAAAGCATGATGTGTTTCTCGTTCTACTACCTAGGGAGAACATGATTCACGACACCTTTTTCAAATCTGGTGTTTCTCTGGGCCGGGAACGTCAGTTCTGAAAGTACCGTTTCACCGTCAATACAATAGGCCTTTTCAGCATATTCGGTAATAGGCCGTTTTTTCCAACTTTATTCTTTGGATCAGTCTTAAGGGAAGGAGAGATTTTTGAAAGCATGATGTTTTTCTCGTTCTACTACCTAGGGAGAACATGATTCACGACACCTTTTTCAAATCTGGTGTTTCTCTGGGCCGGGAACGTCAGTTCTGAAAGTACAGTTTCGCCGTCAATACAATAGCCCTTTTCAGCATATTCGGTAATAGGCCGTTTTTTCCAACTTTATTCTTTGGATCACTCTTAAGGGAAGGAGAGATTTTTGAAACCCTGATGTTTTTCTCATTCTACTACCTAGGGAGAAGATGAATCACGATGTCTTCTTCAAATCTGGTGTTTGTCTGGGACGGGAACCTCAGTTCCCAAAGTGCAGTTTTGCGATAATAGGCCGTTTTTTCCAAATTTTCTTTGGATCACTCTTAAATGAAGGAGAGATTCTTGAAAGCATGATGTTTTTCTCATTCTACTACCTAGGGAGAACATGAATCAATATGTCTTCTTCAAATCTGGTGTTTGTCTTATACGGGAACCTCAGTTCTCAAAGAGCAGTTTTACGGTAATAAGCCGTTTTTTCCAACTTTATTCTTTGGATCACTCTTAAGGGAAGGAGAGATTCTTGAAAGCATGATGTGTTTCTCGTTCTACTACCTAGGGAGAACATGATTCACGACACCTTTTTCAAATCTGGTGTTTCTCTGGGCCGGGAACGTCAGTTCTGAAAGTACCGTTTCACCGTCAATACAATAGGCCTTTTCAGCATATTCGGTAATAGGCCGTTTTTTCCAACTTTATTCTTTGGATCACTCTTAAGGGAAGGAGAGATTTTTGAAACCATAATGTTTTTCTCATTCTACTACCTAGGGAGAACATGAATCAAGATGTCTTCTTCAAATCTGGTGTTTGTCTGGTACGGGAACCTCAGTTCTCAAAGAGCAGTTTTACGATAATAAGCCGTTTTTTCCAACTTTTTTCCTTGGATCACTCTTAAGGGAAGGAAAGATTCTTGAAAGCATGATGTGTTTCTCATTGTACTACCTAGAGAGAACATGAATCACGATGTCTTCTTCAAATCTGGTGTTTGTCTGGGACGGGAACCTCAGTTCTCAAAGTGCAGTTTTGCGGTAATAGGCCGTTTTTTCTAACTTTATTCTTTGGATCACTCTTAAGGGAAGGAGAGATTCTTGAAAGCATGATGTTTTTCTCATTCTACTACCTAGGGAGAACATGATTCACGACACCTTTTTCAAATCTGGTGTTTTTCTGGGACGGGAACCTCCGATCTCAAAGTGCAGTTTCGCGGTTTAGGCTGTTTTTTCCCAACTTTTTCAATAGATGACTCTTAAGAGAAGGAGAGATTCTTGAAAGCATGATGTTTTTCTCATTCTACTACCTAGGGAGAACATGATTCATTAGATCTTTTTCAAATCTGTTCTTTCTCTGTTTCGGGAACCTCAGTTCTGAACGTACAGTTTCGCCGTCAATACAATAGGCCTTTTCAACATATTCAGTAATAGGCCCTTTTTTTCCAACTTTATTCTTTGGATCACTCTTAAGGGAAGGAGAGATTCTTGAAAGCATGATGTTTTTCTCATTCTACTAACTAGGGAGGACATGAATCACGACGTCTTTTTCAAATCTGGTGTTTGTCTGGGCCAGGAACCTCAGTTCTAAATGTGGAGTTTCGCCGTCAATACAATAGGCCTTTTCAGCATATTCGGTAATAGGCCCTTTTTTCCAACTTAATATTTTGGATCACTCTTAACGGAAGGAGAGATTTTTGAAAGCATGATGTTTTTCTCATTCTACTACCTAGGGAGAACATGAATCACGATGTCTTCTTCAAATCTGGTGTTTGTCTGGTACGGGAACCTCAGTTCTCAAAGAGCAGTTTTACGGTAATAAGCCGTTTTTTCCAACTTTATTCTTTGGATCACTCTTAAGGGAAGGAGAGATTCTTGAAAGCATGATGTTTTTCTCGTTCTACTACCTAGGGAGAACATGATTCACGACACCTTTTTCAAATCTGGTGTTTCTCTGGGCCGGGAACGTCAGTTCTGAAAGTACAGTTTCGCCGTCAATACAGTAGGCCTTTTCTGCATATTCGGTAATAGGCCGTTTTTTCCAACTTTATTCTTTGGATCACTCTTAAGTGAAGGAGAGATTCTTGAAAGCATGATGTTTTTCTCATTCTACTAACTAGGGAGGACATGAATCACGACGTCTTTTTCAAATCTGGTGTTTGTCTGGGCCAGAAACCTCAGTTCTAAATGTGGAGTTTCGCCATCAATACAATAGGCCTTTTCAGCATATTCGGTAATACGTCCTTTTTTCCAACTTAATACTTTGGATCACTCTTAAGGGAAGGAGAGATTTTTGAAAGCATGATGTTTTTCTCATTCTACTACCTAGGGAGAACATGAATCACGATGTCTTCTTCAAATCTGGTGTTTGTCTGGTACGGGAACCTCAGTTCTCAAAGAGCAGTTTTACGGTAATAAGCCGTTTTTTCCAACTTTATTCTTTGGATCACTCTTAAGGGAAGGAGAGATTCTTGAAAGCATGATGTTTTTCTCGTTCTACTACCTAGGGAGGACAGATTCACGAAACCTTTTTCAAATCTGGTGTTTCTCTGGGCCGGGAACGTCAGTTCTGAAAGTACAGTTTCGCCGTCAATACAGTAGGCCTTTTCTGCATATTCGGTAATAGGCCGTTTTTTCCAACATTATTCTTCGGATCACTCTTAAGGGAAGGAGAGATTTTTGAAAGCATGATGTTTTTCTCATTCTACTACCTAGGGAGAACATGAATCAAGATGTCTTCTTCATATCTGGTGTTTGTCTGGTACGGGAACCTTAGTTCTCAAAGAGCAGTTTTACGGTAATAAGCCGTTTTTTCCAACTTTATTCTTTGGATCACTCTTAAGGGAAGGAGAGATTTTTTAAAACATGATGTTTTTCTCATTCTACTACCTAGGGAGAAGATGAATCACGATGTCTTATTCAAATCTGGTGTTTGTCTGGGACGGGAACCTCAATTCTCAAAGTGCAGTTTTTCGGTACTAGGCCGTTTTTTCCAACTTTATTCTCTGGATCACTCTTAAGGGAAGGAGAGATTCTTGAAAGCATGATGTTTTTCTCATTCTACTACCTAGGGAGAACATGAATCAAGATGTCTTCTTCAAATCTGGTGTTTGTCTGGGACGGGAACCTCAGTTCTCAAAGTGCAGTTTTGCGGTAATTGGCCGTTTTTTCCAACTTTATTTTTTTGGATCACTCTTAAGGGAAGGAGAGATTCTTGAAAGCATGATGTTTTTCTCATTCTAGTACCTAGGGAGAACATGAATCAAGATGTCTTCTTCAAATCTGGTGTTTGTCTGGTACGGGAACCTCAGTTCTCAAAGAGCAGTTTTACGGTAATAAGCCGTTTTTTCCAACTTTATTCTTTGGATCACTCTTAAGGGAAGGAGAGATTCTTGAAAGCATGATGTTTTTCTCGTTCTACTACCTAGGGAGAACATGATTCACGACACCTTTTTCAAATCTTGTGTTTCTCTGGGCCGGGAACGTCAGTTCTGAAAATACCGTTTCACCGTCAATACAATAGGCCTTTTCAGCATATTCGGTAATAGGCCGTTTTTTCCAACTTTATTCTTTGGATCACTCTTAAGGGAAGGAGAGATTTTTGAAACCATGATGTTTTTCTCATTCTACTACCTAGGGAGAACATGAATCAAGATGTCTTCTTCAAATCTGGTGTTTGTCTGGTACGGGAACCTCAGTTCTCAAAGAGCAGTTTTACGATAATAAGCCGTTTTTTCCAACTTTTTTCCTTGGATCACTCTTAAGGGAAGGAAAGATTCTTGAAAGCATGATGTTTTTCTCATTGTACTACCTAGGGGGAACATGAATCACGATGTCTTCTTCAAATCTGGTGTTTGTCTGGGACGGGAACCTCAGTTCTCAAAGTGCAGTTTTGCGGTAATAGGCCGTTTTTTCCAACTTTATTCTTTGGATCACTCTTAAGGGAAGGATAGATTCTTGAAAGCATGATGTTTTTCTCATTCTACTACCTAGGGAGAACATGATTCACGACACCTTTTTCAAATCTCGTGTTTTTCTGGGACGGGAACCTCCGATCTAAAAGTGCAGTTTCGCGGTTTAGGCTGTTTTTTCCCAACTTTTTCAATACATGACTCTTAAGAGAAGGAGAGATTCTTGAAAGCATGATGTTTTTCTCATTCTACTACCTAGGGAGAACATGATTCATGAGAGCTTTTTCAAATTTGTTCTTTCTCTGTTTCGGGAACCTCAGTTCTGAACGTACAGTTTCGCCGTCAATACAATAGGCCTTTTCAACATATTCAGTAATAGGCCCGTTTTTTCCAACTTTATTCTTTGGATCACTCTTAAGGGAAGGAGAGATTCTTGAAAGCATGATGTTTTTCTCATTCTACTAACTAGGGAGGACATGAATCACGACGTCTTTTTCAAATCTGGTGTTTGTCTGGGCCAGGAACCTCAGCTCTAAATGTGGAGTTTCGCCGTCAATACAATAGGCCTTTTCAGCATATTCGGTAATAGGCCCTTTTTTCCAACTTAATACTTTGGATCACTCTTAAGGGAAGGAGAGATTTTTGAAAGCATGATGTTTTTCTCATTCTACTACCTAGGGAGAACATGAATCACGATGTCTTCTTCAAATCTGGTGTTTGTCTGGTACGGGAACCTCAGTTCTCAAAGAGCAGTTTTACGGTAATAAGCCGTTTTTTCCAACTTTATTCTTTGGATCACTCTTAAGGGAAGGAGAGATTCTTGAAAGTATGATGTTTTTCTCATTCTACTACCTAGGGGGAACATGATTCACGACACCTTTTTCAAATCTGGTGTTTCTCTGCGCCGGGAACGTCAGTTCTGAAAGTACAGTTTCGCCGTCAATACAATAGGCCTTTTCAGCATATTCGGTAATAGGCCGTTTTTTCCAACTTTATTCATTGGATCACTCTTAAGGGAAGGAGAGATTCTTGAAAGCATGATGTTTTTCTCATTCTACTACCTAGGGAGAACATGATTCATGACACCTTATTCAAATCTGGTGTTTCTCTGGGCCGGGAACGTCAGTTCTGAAAGTACAGTTTCGCCGTCAATACAGTAGGCCTTTTCTGCATATTCGGTAATAGGCCGTTTTTTCCAACTTTATTCTTTGGATCACTCTTAAGGGAAGGAGACATTTTTGAAACCATGACATTTTTCTCATTCTACTACCTAGGGAGAACATGAATCACGATGTCTTCTTCAAATCTGGTGTTTGTCTGGGACGGGAACCTCAGTTCTCAAAGTGCAGTTTTCCGGTAATAGGCCGTTTTTTCCAACATTATTCTCTGGATCACTCTTAAGGGAAGGAGAGATTCTTGAAAGCATGATGTCTTTCTCATTCTACTACCTAGGGAGAACATGAATCAAGATGTCTTGTTCAAATCTGCTGTTTGTCCGGGAGGGGAACCTCAGTTCTCAAAGTGCAGTTTTGCGGTAATAGGCCGTTTTTTCCAACTTTATTCTTTGGATCAATCTTAAGGGAAGGAGAGATTCTTCAAAGCATGATTTTTTTCTCATTCTACTACCTAGGGAGAACATGAATCAAGATGTCTTCTTCAAATCTGGTGTTTGTCTGGTACGGGAACCTCAGTTCTCAAACAGCGGTTTTACGGTAATAAGCCGTTTTTTCCAACATTATTCTTTGGATCACTCTTAAGGGAAGGAGAGATTCTTGAAAGCATGATGTTTTTCTCTTTCTACTACCTAGGGAGAACATGATTCAGGACACCTTTTTCAAATCTGGTGTTTCTCTGGGCCGGGAACGTCAGTTCTGAAAGTACCGTTTCACCGTCAATACAATAGGCCTTTTCAGCATATTCGGTAATAGGCCGTTTTTTCCAACTTTATTCTTTGGATCACTCTTAAGGTAAGGAGAGATTTTTGAAACCATGATGTTTTTCTCATTCTACTACCTAGGGAGAACATGAATCAAGATGTCTTCTTCAAATCTGGTGTTTGTCTGGTACGGGAACCTCAGTTCTCAAAGAGCAGTTTTACGATAATAAGCCGTTTTTTCCAACTTTTTCCTTGGATCACTCTTAAGGGAAGGAAAGATTCTTGAAAGCATGATGTTTTTCTCATTGTACTACCTAGGGAGAACATGAATCACGATGTCTTCTTCAAATCTGGTGTTTGTCTGGGACGGGAACCTCAGTTCTCAAAGTGCAGTTTTGCGGTAATAGGCCGTTTTTTCCAACTTTATTCTTTGGATCACTCTTAAGGGAAGGAGAGATTCTTGAAAGCATGATGCTTTTCTCATTCTACTACCTAGGGAGAACATGATTCACGACACCTTTTTCAAATCTCGTGTTTTTCTGGGACGGGAACCTCCGATCTAAAAGTGCAGTTTCGCGGTTTAGGCTGTTTTTTCCCAACTTTTTCAATAGATGACTCTTAAGAGAAGGAGAGATTCTTGAAAGCATGATGTTTTTCTCATTCTACTACCTAGGGGGAACATGAATCAAGATGTCTTCTTCAAATCTGGTGTTTGTCTGGTACGGGAACCTCAGTTCTCAAAGAGCAGTTTTACGGTAATAAGCCGTTTTTTCGAACATTATTCTTTGGATCACTCTTAAGGGAAGGAGAGATTCTTGAAACCATGATGTTTTTCTCATTCTACTATCTAGGGAGAACATGAATCAAGTTGTCTTCTTCAAATCTGGTGTTTGTCTGCGACGGGAACCTCAGTTCTCAAAGAGCAGTTTTACGGTAATAAGCCGTTTTTTCGAACTTTATTCTTTGGATCACTCTTAAGGGAAGGAGAGATTCTTGAAACCATGATGTTTTTCTCACTCTACTACCGAGGGAGAACATGAATCACGATTTCTTTTTCAAATCTTGTGTTTTTTTGGGAAGGGAACCACCGATCTCAAAGTGCAGGTTCGTGGTAGTAGGCTGTTTTTTCCCAACTTTATTCAATAGATCACTCTTAAGGGAAGGAGAGATTCTTGAAACCATGATGTTTTTCTCATTCTACTACCGAGGGAGAACATGAATCACGATGTCTTTTTCAAATCTTGTGTTTTTTTGGGACGGAAACCTCCGACCTCAAAGTGCAGTTTCGTGGTAGTAGGCTGTTTTTTCCCAACATTATTCAATAGATCACTCTTAAGGGAAGGAGAGATTCTTGAAAGGATGATGTTTTTCTCATTCTACTACCTAGGGAGAACATGAATCACGATGTCTTCTTCAAATCTGGTGTTTGTCTGGTACGGGAACCTCAGTTCTCAAAGAGCAGTTTTACGGTAATAAGCCGTTTTTTCCAACTTTATTCTTTGGATCACTCTTAAGGGAAGGAGAGATTCTTGAAAGCATGATGTTTTTCTCGTTCTACTACCTAGGGAGGACAGATTCACGAAACCTTTTTCAAATCTGGTGTTTCTCTGGGCCGGGAACGTCAGTTCTGAAAGTACAGTTTCGCCGTCAATACAGTAGGCCTTTTCTGCATATTCGGTAATAGGCCGTTTTTTCCAACTTTATTCTTTGGATCACTCTTAAGGGAAGGAGAGATTTTTGAAAGCATGATGTTTTTCTCATTCTACTAGCTAGGGAGAACATGAATCAAGATGTCTTCTTCATATCTGGTGTTTGTCTTGTACGGGAACCTTAGTTCTCAAAGAGCAGTTTTACGGTAATAAGCCGTTTTTTCCAACTTTATTCTTTGGATCACTCTTAAGGGAAGGAGAGATTTTTTAAAACATGATGTTTTTCTCATTCTACTACCTAGGGAGAAGATGAATCACGATGTCTTATTCAAATCTGGTGTTTGTCTGGGACGGGAACCTCAGTTCTCAAAGTGCAGTTTTGCGGTAATAGGCCGTTTTTTCCAACTTTATTCTCTGGATCACTCTTAAGGGAAGGAGAGATTCTTGAAAGCATGATGTTTTTCTCATTCTACTACCTAGGGAGAACATGAATCAAGTTGTCTTCTTCAAATCTGGTGTTTGTCTGGGACGGGAACCTCAGTTCTCAAAGTGCAGTTTTTCGGTACTAGGCCGTTTTTTCCAACTTTATTCTCTGGATCACTCTTAAGGGAAGGAGAGATTCTTGAAAGCATGATGTTTTTCTCATTCTACTACCTAGGGAGAACATGAATCAAGTTGTCTTCTTCAAATCTGGTGTTTGTCTGGGACGGGAACCTCAGTTCTCAAAGTGCAGTTTTGCGGTAATAGGCCGTTTTTTCCAACTTTATTTTTTTGGATCACTCTTAAGGGAAGGAGAGATTCTTGAAAGCATGATGTTTTTCTCATTCTAGTACCTAGGGAGAACATGAATCAAGATGTCTTCTTCAAATCTGATGTTTGTCTGGTACGGGAACCTCAGTTCTCAAAGAGCAGTTTTACGGTAATAAGCCGTTTTTTCCAACTTTATTCTTTGGATCACTCTTAAGGAAAGGAGAGATTCTTGAAAGCATGATGTTTTTCTCGTTCTACTACCTAGGGAGAACATGATTCACGACACCTTTTTCAAATCTTGTGTTTCTCTGGGCCGGGAACGTCAGTTCTGAAAGTACCGTTTCACCGTCAATACAATAGGCCTTTTCAGCATATTCGGTAATAGGCCGTTTTTTCCAACTTTATTCTTTGGATCACTCTTAAGGGAAGGAGAGATTTTTGAAACCATGATGTTTTTCTCATTCTACTACCTAGGGAGAACATGAATCAAGATGTCTTCTTCAAATCTGGTGTTTGTCTGGTACGGGAACGTCAGTTCTCAAAGAGCAGTTTTACGATAATAAGCCGTTTTTTCCAACTTTTTTCCTTGGATCACTCTTAAGGGAAGGAAAGATTCTTGAAAGCATGATGTTTTTCTCATTGTACTACCTAGGGAGAACATGAATCACGATGTCTTCTTCAAATCTGGTGTTTGTCTGGGACGGGAACCTCAGTTCTCAAAGTGCAGTTTTGCGGTAATAGGCCGTTTTTTCCAACTTTATTCTTTGGATCACTCTTAAGGGAAGGAGAGATTCTTGAAAGCATGATGTTTTTCTCATTCTACTACCTAGGGAGAACATGATTCACGACACCTTTTTCAAATCTCGTGTTTTTCTGGGACGGGAACCTCCGATCTAAAAGTGCAGTTTCGCTGTTTAGGCTGTTTTTTCCCAACTTTTTCAATACATGACTCTTAAGAGAAGGAGAGATTCTTGAAAGCATGATGTTTTTCTCATTCTACTACCTAGGGAGAACATGATTCATGAGATCTTTTTCAAATTTGTTCTTTCTCTGTTTCGGGAACCTCAGTTCTGAACGTACAGTTTCGCCGTCAATACAATAGGCCTTTTCAACATATTCAGTAATAGGCCCTTTTTTTCCAACTTTATTCTTTGGATCACTCTTAAGGGAAGGAGAGATTCTTGAAAGCATGATGTTTTTCTCATTCTACTAACTAGGGAGGACATGAATCACGACGTCTTTTTCAAATCTGGTGTTTGTCTGGGCCAGGAACCTCAGCTCTAAATGTGGAGTTTCGCCGTCAATACAATAGGCCTTTTCAGCATATTCGGTAATAGGCCCTTTTTTCCAACTTAATACTTTGGATCACTCTTAAGGGAAGGAGAGATTTTTGAAAGCATGATGTTTTTCTCATTCTACTACCTAGGGAGAACATGAATCACGATGTCTTCTTCAAATCTGGTGTTTGTCTGGTACGGGAACCTCAGTTCTCAAAGAGCAGTTTTACGGTAATAAGCCGTTTTTTCCAACTTTATTCTTTGGATCACTCTTAAGGGAAGGAGAGATTCTTGAAAGTATGATGTTTTTCTCATTCTACTACCTAGGGGGAACATGATTCACGACACCTTTTTCAAATCTGGTGTTTCTCTGGGCCGGGAACGTCAGTTCTGAAAGTACAGTTTCGCCGTCAATACAATAGGCTTTTCAGCATATTCGGTAATAGGCCGTTTTTTCCAACTTTATTCATTGGATCACTCTTAAGGGAAGGAGAGATTCTTGAAAGCATGATGTTTTTCTCGTTCTACTACCTAGGGAGAACATGATTCATGACACATTTTTCAAATTTGGTGTTTCTCTGGGCCGGGAACGTCAGTTCTGAAAGTACAGTTTCGCCGTCAATACAGTAGGCCTTTTCTGCATATTCGGTAATAGGCCGTTTTTTCCAACTTTATTCTTTGGATCACTCTTAAGGGAAGGAGAGATTCTTGAAAGCATGATGTTTTTCTCATTCTACTACCTAGGGAGGACATGAATCACGACGTCTTTTTCAAATCTGGTGTTTGTCTGGGCGAGAAACCTCAGTTCTAAATGTGGAGTTTCGCCGTCAATACAATAGGCCTTTTCACCATATTCGGTAATAGGCCCTTTTTTCCAACTTAATACTTTGGATCACTCTTAAGGGAAGGAGAGATTTTTGAAAGCATGATGTTTTTCTCATTCTACTACCTAGGGAGAACATGAATTACGATGTCTTCTTCAAATCTGGTGTTTGTCTGGTACGGGAACCTCAGTTCTCAAAGAGCAGTTTTACGGTAATAAGCCCTTTTTTCCAACACTATTCTTTGGATCACTCTTAAGGGAAGGAGAGATTCTTGAAAGCATGATGTTTTTCTCGTTCTACTACCTAGGGAGAACATGATTCACGACACCTTTTTCAAATCTGGTGTTTCTCTGGGCCGGGAATGTCAGTTCTGAAAGTACCGTTTCGCCGTCAATACAATAGGCCTTTTCAGCATATTCGGTAATAGGCCGTTTTTTCCAACTTTATTCTTTTGATCACTCTTAAGGGAAGGAGAGATTTTTTAAAACATCATGTTTTTCTCATTCTACTACCTAGGGAGAAGATGAATCACGATGTCTTCTTCAAATCTGGTGTTTGTCTGGGACGGGAACCTCAGTTCTCAAAGTGCAGTTTTGCGGTAATAGGCCGTTTTTTCCAACTTTATTCTCAGGATCACTCTTAAGGGAACAAGAGATTCTTGAAGCATGATGTTTTTCTCATTCTACTATCTAGGGAGAACATGAATCAAGATGTCTTCTTCAAATCTGGTGTTTGTCTGGGACGGGAACCTCCGCTCTCAAAGTGCAGTTTTTCGGTAATAGGCCGTTTTTTCCAACTTTATTCTTTGGATCACTCTTAAGGGAAGGAGAGATTCTTGAAAGCATGGTGTTTTTCTCGTTCTACTACCTAGGGAGAACATGATTCACGACACCTTTTTCAAATCTGGTGTTTCTCTGGGCCGGGAACGTCAGTTCTGAAAGTACAGTTTCGCCGTCAATACAATAGGCCTTTTCAGCATATTCGGTAATAGGCCGTTTTTTCCAACTTTATTCTTTGGATCACTCTTAAGGGAAGGAGAGATTCTTGAAAGCATGATGTTTTTTTCATTCTACTACCTAGGGAGAACATGATTCACGACACCTTTTTCAAATCTGGTGTTTCTCTGGGCCGGGAATGTCAGTTCTGAAAGTACCGTTTCGCCGTCAATACAATAGGCCTTTTCAGCATATTCGGTAATAGGCCGTTTTTTCCAACTTTATTCTTTGGATCACTCTTAAGGGAAGGAGAGATTTTTTAAAACATGATGTTTTTCTCATTCTACTACCGAGAGAGAAGATGAATCACGATGTCTTCTTCAAATCTGGTGTTTGTCTGGGACGGGAACCTCAGTTCTCAAAGTGCAGTTTTGCGGTAATAGGCCGTTTTTTCCAACTTTATTCTCTGGATCACTCTTAAGGGAAGGAGAGATTCTTGAAAGCATGATGTTTTTCTCATTCTACTATCTAGGGAGAACATGAATCAAGATGTCTTCTTCAAATCTGGTGTTTGTCTGGGACGGGAACCTCAGTTCTCAAAGTGCACTTTTGCGGTAATAGGCCGTTTTTTCCAACTTTATTCTTTAGATCACTCTTAAGGGAAGGAGAGATTCTTGAAAGCATGATGTTTTTCTCATTCTACTACCTAGGGAGAACATGAATCAAGATGTCTTCTTCAAATCTGGTGTTTGTCTGGTACGGGAACCTCAGTTCTCAAAGAGCACTTTTACGGTAATAAGCCGTTTTTTCCAACTTTATTCTTTGGATCACTCTTAAGGGAAGGAGAGATTCTTGAAAGCATGGTGTTTTTCTCGTTCTACAACCTAGGGAGAACATGATTCACGACACCTTTTTCAAATCTGGTGTTTCTCTGGGCCGGGAACGTCAGTTCTGAAAGTACAGTTTCGCCGTCAATACAATAGGCCTTTTCAGCATATTCGGTAATAGGCCGTTTTTTCCAACTTTATTCTTTGGATCACTCTTAAGGGAAGGAGAGATTCTTGAAAGCATGATGTTTTTTTCATTCTACTACCTAGGGAGAACATGATTCACGACACCTTTTTCAAATCTGGTGTTTCTCTGGGCCGGGAATGTCAGTTCTGAAAGTACCGTTTCGCCGTCAATACAATAGGCCTTTTCAGCATATTCGGTAATAGGCCGTTTTTTCCAACTTTATTCTTTGGATCACTCTTAAGGGAAGGAGAGATTTTTTAAAACATGATGTTTTTCTCATTCTACTACCGAGAGAGAAGATGAATCACGATGTCTTCTTCAAATCTGGTGTTTGTCTGGGACGGGAACCTCAGTTCTCAAAGTGCAGTTTTGCGGTAATAGGCCGTTTTTTCCAACTTTATTTTCTGGATCACTCTTAAGGGAAGGAGAGATTCTTGAAAGCATGATGTTTTTCTCATTCTACTATCTAGGGAGAACATGAATCAAGATGTCTTCTTCAAATCTGGTGTTTGTCTGCGACGGGAACCTCAGTTCTCAAAGTGCACTTTTGCGGTAATAGGCCGTTTTTTCCAACTTTATTCTTTAGATCACTCTTAAGGGAAGGAGAGATTCTTGAAAGCATGATGTTTTTCTCATTCTACTACCTAGGGAGAACATGAATCAAGATGTCTTCTTCAAATCTGGTGTTTGTCTGGTACGGGAACCTCAGTTCTCAAAGAGCACTTTTACGGTAATAAGCCGTTTTTTCCAACTTTATTCTTTGGATCACTCTTAAGGGAAGGAGAGATTCTTGAAAGCATGGTGTTTTTCTCGTTCTACTACCTAGGGAGAACATGATTCACGACACCTTTTTCAAATCTGGTGTTTCTCTGGGCCGGGAACGTCAGTTCTGAAAGTACAGTTTCGCCGTCAATACAATAGGCCTTTTCAGCATATTCGGTAATAGGCCGTTTTTTCCAACTTTATTCTTTTGATCACTCTTAAGGGAAGGAGAGATTCTTGAAAGCATGATGTTTTTCTCATTCTACTACCTAGGGAGAACATGAATCAAGATGTCTTATTTAAATCTGGTGTTTGTCTGGTACGGGAACCTCAGTTCTGAAAGTACCGTTTCGCCGTCAATACAATAGGCCTTTTCAGCATATTCGGTAATAGGCCGTTTTTTCCAACTTTATTCTTTTGATCACTCTTAAGGGAAGGAGAGATTTTTTAAAACATCATGTTTTTCTCATTCTACTACCTAGGGAGAAGATGAATCACGATGTCTTCTTCAAATCTGGTGTTTGTCTGGGACGGGAACCTCAGTTCTCAAAGTGCAGTTTTGCGGTAATAGGCCGTTTTTTCCAACTTTATTCTCTGGATCACTCTTAAGGGAACAAGAGATTCTTGAAAGCATGATGTTTTTCTCATTCTACTATCTAGGGAGAACATGAATCAAGATGTCTTCTTCAAATCTGGTGTTTTTCTGGGACGGGAACCTCAGTTCTCAAAGTGCACTTTTGCGGTAATAGGCCGTTTTTTCCAACTTTATTCTTTAGATCACTCTTAAGGGAAGGAGAGATTCTTGAAAGCATGATGTTTTTCTCATTCTACTACCTAGGGAGAACATGAATCAAGATGTCTTCTTCAAATCTGGTGTTTGTCTGGTACGGGAACCTCAGTTCTCAAAGAGCAGTTTTACGGTAATAAGCCGTTTTTTCCAACTTTATTCTTTGGATCACTCTTAAGGGAAGGAGAGATTCTTGAAAGCATGGTGTTTTTCTCGTTCTACTGCCTAGGGAGAACATGATTCACGACACCTTTTTCAAATCTGGTGTTTCTCTGGGCCGGGAACGTCAGTTCTGAAAGTACAGTTTCGCCGTCAATACAATAGGCCTTTTCAGCATATTCAGTAATAGGCCGTTTTTTCCAACTTTATTCTTTGGATCACTCTTAAGGGAAGGAGAGATTTTTGAAACCATAATGTTTTTCACATTCTACTACCTAGGGAGAACATGAATCAAGATGTCTTCTTCAAATCTGGTGTTTGTCTGGGACGGGAACCTCCGATCTCAAAGGGCAGTTTCGCGGTAGTAGGCTGTTTTTTCCCAACTTTATTCAATAGATCACTTTTAAGGGAAGGTGAGATTCTTGAAAGGATGATGTTTTTCTCATTCTACTACCTAGCGGGAACATGATTCACGACACCTTTTTCAAATCTTGTGTTTCCCTGGGCCGGGAACGTCAGTTCTGAAAGTACAGTTTCGCCGTCAATACAATAGACCTTTTCAACATATTCGGTAATAGGCCCTTTTTTTCCAACTTTATTCTTTGGATCACTCTTAAGGGAAGGAGAGATTCTTGAAAGCATGATGTTTTTCTCATTCTACTAACTAGGGAGGACATGAATCACGACGCCTTTTTTAAATCTGGTGTTTGTCTGGGCCAGGAACCTCAGTTCTATATGTGGAGTTTCGCCGTAAATACAATAGGCCTTTTCAGCATATTCGGTAATAGGCCCTTTTTTCCAACTTAATACTTTGGATCACTCTTAAGGGAAGGAGAGATTTTTTAAACCATGATGTTTTTCTCATTCTACTACCTAGGGAGAACATGAATCACGATGTCTTCTTCAAATCTTGTGTTTGTCTCCGACGGGAACCTCAGTTCTCAAAGACCAGTTTTACGGTAATAAGCCGTTTTTTCCAACTTTATTCTTTGGATCACTCTTAAAAGAAGGAGAGATTCTTGAAAGCATGATGTTTTTCTCATTCTACTACCTAGGGAGAACATGATTCACGACACGTTTTTCAAATCTGGTGTTTCTCTGGGCCGGGAACGTCAGTTCTGAAAGTCCAGTTTCGCCGTCAATACAATAGGCCTTTTCAGGATATTCGGTAATAGGCCGTTTTTTCCAACTTTATTCTTTGGATCACTCTTAAGGGAAGGAGAGATTTTTGAAAACATGATGTTTTTCTCATTCTACTACGTAGGGAGAAGATGAATAACGATGTCTTCTTCAAATCTGGTGTTTGTCTGGGACGGGAACCTCAGTTCTCAATGTGCAGTTTTGCGGTAATAGGCCGTTTTTTCCAACTTTATTCTTTGGATCAGTCTTAAGGGAAGGAGAGATTCTTGAAAGCATGATGTTTTTCTCATTCTACTACCTAGGGAGAACATGATTCACGACACCTTTTTCAAATCTGATGTTTCTCTGGGCCGGGAACGTCAGTTCTGAAAGTACAGTTTTGCGGTAATAGGCCGTTTTTTCCAACTTTTTTCTTTGGATCACTCTTAAGGGAAGGAGAGATTCTTGAAAGCATGATGTTTTTCTCATTCTACTACCTAGGGAGAACATGAATCAAGATGTCTTATTTAAATCTGGTGTTTGTCTGGTACGGGAACCTCAGTTCTCAAAGAGCAGTTTTACGGTAATAAGCCGTTTTTTTCCAACTTTATTCTTTGGATCACTCTTAAGGTAAGGAGAGATTCTTGAAAGCATGGTGTTTTTCTCGTTCTACTACCTAGGGAGAACATGATTCACGACACCTTTTTCAAATCTGGTGTTTCTCTGGGCCGGAAACGTCAGTTCTGAACGTACAGTTTCGCCGTCAATACAATAGGCCTTTTCAACATATTCGGTAATAGGCCCTTTTTTTCCAACTTTATTCTTTGGATCACTCTTAAGGGAAGGAGAGATTCTTGAAAGCATGATGTTTTTCTCATTCTACTAACTAGGGAGGACATGAATCACGACGCCTTTTTCAAATCTGGTGTTTGTCTGGGCCAGGAACCTCAGTTCTATATGTGGAGTTTCGCCGTCAATACAATAGGCCTTTTCAGCATATTCGGTAATAGGCCCTTTTTTCCAACTTAATACTTTGGATCACTCTTAAGGGAAGAAGAGATTTTTTAAACCATGATGTTTTTCTCATTCTACTACCTAGGGAGAACATGAATAACGATGTCTTCTTCAAATCTTGTGTTTGTCTCCTACGGGAACCTCAGTTCTCAAAGACCAGTTTTACGGTAATAAGCCATTTTTTCCAACTTTATTCTTTGGATCACTCTTAAGGGAAGGAGAGATTCTTGAAAGCATGATGTTTTTCTCATTCTACTACCTAGGGAGAACATGATTCACGAGACCTTTTTCAAATCTGGTGTTTCTCTGGGCCGGGAACGTCAGTTCTGAAAGTACAGTTTTGCGGTAATAGGCCGATTTTTACAACTTTATTCTTTGGATCACTCTTAATGGAAGGAGAGATTCTTGAAAGCATGATGTTTTTCTCATTCTACTACCTAGGGAGAACATTATTCATGACATCTTTTTCGAATCTGTTGTTTCTCTGTTTCGGGAACCTCAGTTCTGAACGTACAGTTTCGCCGTCAATACAATAGGCCTTTTCAGCATATTCAGTAATAGGCCCTTTTTTTCCAACTTTATTCTTTGGATCACTCTTAAGGGAAGGAGAGATTCTTGAAAGCATGATGTTTTTCTCATTCTACTAACTAGGGAGGACATGAATCACGACGTCTTTTTCCAATCTGGTGTTTGTCTGGGCCAGGAACCTCAGTTCTATATGTGGAGTTTCGCCGTCAATACAATAGGCCTTTTCAGGATATTCGGTAATAGGCCCTTTTTTCCAACTTGATATTTTGGATCACTCTTAAGGGAAGGAGAGATTTTTGAAACCATGATGTTTTTCTCATTTTACTACCTAGGGAGAAGATGAATCACGATGTCTTCTTCAAATCTGGTGTTTGTCTGGGACGGGAACCTCAGTTTTCAAAGTGCAGTTTTGCGGTAATAGGCCGTTTTTTCCAACTTTATTCTTTGGATCAGTCTTAAGGGAAGGAGAGATTCTTGAAAGCATGATGTTTTTCTCATCTACTACCTAGGGAGAACATGATTCACGACACCTTTTTCAAATCTGGTGTTTCTCTGGGCCGGGAACGTCAGTTCTGAAAGTACAGTTTTGCGGTAATAGGCCGTTTTTTCCAACATTTTTCTTTGGATCACTCTTAAGGGAAGGAGAGATTCTTGAAAGCATGATGTTTTTCTCATTCTACTACCTAGGGAGAACATGAATCAAGATGTCTTATTTAAATCTGGTGTTTGTCTGGTACGGGAACCTCAGTTCTCAAAGAGCAGTTTTACAGTAATAAGCCGTTTTTTTCCAACTTTATTCTTTGGATCACTCTTAAGGGAAGGAGACATTCTTGAAAGCATGGTGTTTTTCTCGTTCTACTACCTAGGGAGAACATGATTCACGACACCTTTTTCAAATCTGGTGTTTCTCTGGGCCGGAAACCTCAGTTCTGAAAGTACAGTTTCGCCGTCAATACAATAGGCCTTTTCAGCATATTCGGTAATAGGCCGTTTTTTCCAACTTTATTCTTTGGATCACTCTTAAGGGAAGGAGAGATTTTTGAAACCATAATGTTTTTCTCATTCTACTACCTAGGGAGAACATGAATCAAGATGTCTTCTTCAAATCTGGTGTTTGTCTGGGACGGGAACCTCCGATCTCAAAGTGCAATTTCGTGGTAGTAGGCTGTTTTTTCCCAACTTTATTCAATAGATCACTTTTAAGGGAAGGTGAGATTCTTGAAAGGATGATGTTTTTCTCATTCTACTACCTAGGGGGAACATGATTCACGACATCTTTTTGAAATCTGGTGTTTTTCTCGGACGGGAACCTACGATCTCAAAGTGCAGTATCGCTGTAATAGGCTGTTTTTTCCCAACTTTATTCAATAGATCACTCTTAAGGGAACGAGAGATTCTTGAAAGCATGATGTTTTTCTCATTCTACTCCCTAGGGAGAACATGATTCATGACACCTTTTTCAAATCTGGTGTTTCTCTGGGCCGGGAACGTCAGTTCTGAAAGTGCAGTTTTGCGGTAATAGGCCGTTTTTTCCAACTTTATTCTTTGGATCACTCTTAAGGGAAGGAGAGATTCTTGAAAGCATGATGTTTTTCTCATTCTACTACCTAGGGAGAACATGATTCACGACATCTTTTTCAAATCTGCTGTTTCTCTGGGCCGGGAACATCAGTTCTAAAAGTACACTTTCGCCGTCAATACAATAGGCCTTTTCAGCATATTCGGTAATAGGCCGTTTTTTCCAACTTTATTCTTTGGATCACTCTTAAGGGAAGGAGAGATTCTTGAAAGAATGATGTTTTTCTCATTCTACTACCTAGGGAGAACATGAATCAAGATGTCTTCTTCAAATCTGGTGTTTGTCTGGTACGGGAACCTCAGTTCTCAATGAGCAGTTTTACGGTAATAAGCCGTTTTTACCAACTTTATTCTTTGGATCACTCTTAAGGGAAGGAGAGATATTTGAAAGCATGATGTTTTTCTCATTCTACTACCTAGGGAGAACATGATTCACGACACCTTTTTCAAATCTGGTGTTTCTCTGGGCCGGGAACGTCAGTTCTGAAAGTACAGTTTCGCCGTCAATACAGTAGGCCTTTTCTGCATATTCGGTAATAGGCCGTTTTTTCCAACTTTATTCTTTGGATCACTCTTAAGTGAAGGAGAGATTCTTGAAAGCATGATGTTTTTCTCATTCTACTACCTAGGGAGAACATGAATCACGATGTCTTCTTCAAATCTGGTGTTTGTCTGGTACGGGAACCTCAGTTCTCAAAGAGCAGTTTTACGGTAATAAGCCGTTTTTTCCAACTTTATTCTTTGGATCACTCTTAAGGGAAGGAGAGATTCTTGAAAGCATGATGTTTTTCTCGTTCTACCACCTAGGGAGAACATGATTCACGACACCTTTTTCAAATCTGGTGTTTCTCTGGGCCGGGAACGTCAGTTCTGAAAGTACAGTTTTGCGGTAATAGGCCGTTTTTTCCAACTTTATTCTTTGGATCACTCTTAACGGAAGGAGAGATTCTTGAAAGCATGATGTTTTTCTCATTCTACTACCTAGGGAGAACATGATTCACGACACCTTTTTCAAATCTGGTGTTTTTCTGGGACGGGAACCTCCGATCTCAAAGTGTAGTTTCGCGGTTTAGGCTAGTTTTTCCCAACTTTTTCAATAGATGACTCTTAAGGGAAGGAGAGATTCTTGAAAGCATGATGTTTTTCTCATTCTGCTACCTAGGGAGAACATGATTCATGAGATCTTTTTCAAATCTGTTGTTTCTCTGTTTCGGGAACCTCAGTTCTGAACGTACAGTTTCGCCGTCAATACAATAGGCCTTTTCATCATATTCAGTAATAGGCCCTTTTTTTCCAACTTTATTCTTTGGATCACTCTTAAGGGAAGGAGAGATTCTTGAAAGCATGATGTTTTTCTCATTCTACTAACTAGGGAGGACATGAATCACGACGTCTTTTTCAAATCTGGTGTTTGTCTGGGCCAGGAACCTCAGTTCTAAATGTGGAGTTTCGCCGTCAATACAATAGGCCTTTTCAGCATATTCGGTAATACGCCCTTTTTTCCAACTTAATACTTTGGATCACTCTTAAGGGAAGGAGAGATTCTTGAAAGCATGATGTTTTTCTCATTCTAGTACCTAGGGAGAACATGAATCAAGATGTCTTCTTCAAATCTGGTGTTTGTCTGGTACGGGAACCTCAGTTCTCAAAGAGCAGTTTTACGGTAATAAGCCGTTTTTTCCAACTTTATTCTTTGGATCACTCTTAAGGGAAGGAGAGATTCTTGAAAGCATGATGTTTTTCTCGTTCTTCTACCTAGGGAGAACATGATTCACGACACCTTTTTCAAATCTGGTGTTTCTCTGGGCCGGGAACTTCAGTTCTGAAAGTACCGTTTCACCGTCAATACAATAGGCCTTTTCAGCATATTCGGTAATAGGCCGTTTTTTCCAACTTTATTCTTTGGATCACTCTTAAGGGAAGGAGAGATTTTTGAAACCATGATGTTTTTCTCATTCTACTACCTAGGGAGAACATGAATCAAGATGTCTTCTTCAAATCTGGTGTTTGTCTGGTACGGGAACCTCAGTTCTCAAAGAGCAGGTTTACAATAATAAGCCGTTTTTTCCAACATTTTCCTTGGATCACTCTTAAGGGTAGGAAAGATTCTTGAAAGCATGATGTTTTTCTCATTGTACTACCTAGGGAGAACATGAATCACGATGTCTTCTTCAAATCTGGTGTTTGTCTGGGACGGGAACCTCAGTTCCCAAAGTGCAGTTTGCGGTAATAGGCCGTTTTTTCCAACATTATTCTTTGGATCACTCTTAAGGGAAGGAGAGATTCTTGAAAGCATGATGTTTTTCTCATTCTACTACCTAGGGAGAACATGAATCAAGATGTCTTCTTCAAATCTGGTGTTTTTCTGGGACGGGAAGCTCCGTTCTCAAAGTGCAGTTTCGCGGTAGTAGGCTGTTTTTTCCCAACTTTATTCAATAGATCACTCTTAAGGGAAGGAGAGATTCTTGAAAGCATGATGTTTTTCTCATTCTACTACCTAGGGAGAACATGATTCACGACACCTTTTTCAAATCTGGTGTTTCTCTGGGCCGGGAACCTCAGTTCTGAAAGTACAGTTTCGCCGTCAATACAATAGGCCTTTTCAGCATATTCGGTAAAAGGCCGTTTTTTCCAACTTTATTTTTTGGATCACTCTTAAGGGAAGGAGAGATTTTTGAAACCACGATGTTTCTCTCATTCTACTAACTAGGGAGAACATGAATCAAGGTGTCTTCTTCTTATCTGGTGTTTGTATGGTACGGGAACGTTAGTTCTCAAAGAGCAATTTTACGGTAATAAGCCGTTTTTTCCAACTTTATTCTTTGGATCACTCTTAAGGGAAGGACTGATTCTTGAAAGCATGATGTTTTTCTCATTCTACTACCTAGGGAGAACATGATTCACGACACCTTTTTCAAATCTGGTGTTTCTCTGGGCCGGGAACGTCAGTTCTGAAAGTACCGTTTCGCCGTCAAAACAATAGGCCTTTTCAGCATATTCGGTAATAGGCCGTTTTTTCCAACTTTATTCTTTGGATCACTCTTAAGGGAAGGAGAGATTTTTTAAAACATGATGTTTTTCTCATTCTACTACCTAGGGAGAAGATGAATCACGATGTCTTCTTCAAATCTGGTGTTTGTATGGGACGGGAACCTCAGTTCTCAAAGTGCAGTTTTGCGGTAATAGGCCGTTTTTTCCAACATTATTCTCTGGATCACTCTTAGGGAAGGAGAGATTCTTGAAAGCATGATGTTTTTCTAATTCTACTACCTAGGGAGAACATGAATCAAGATGTCTTCTTCAAATCTGGTGTTTGTCTGGGACGGGAACCTCAGTTCTCAAAGTGCAGTTTTGCGGTAATAGGCCGTTTTTTCCAACTTTATTCTTTGGATCACTCTTAAGGGAAGGAGAGATTCTTCAAAGCATGATTTTTTTCTCATTCTACTACCTAGGGAGAACATGAATCAAGATGTCTTCTTCAAATCTGGTGTTTGTCTGGTACGGGAACCTCAGTTCTCAAAGAGCAGTTTTACGGTAATAAGCCGTTTTTTCCAACATTATTCTTTGGATCACTCTTAAGGGAAGGAGAGATTCTTGAAAGCCTGATGTTTTTCTCGTTCTACTACCTATGGAGAACATGATTCACGACACCTTTTTCAAATCTGGTGTTTCTCTGGGCCGGGAACGTCAGTTCTGAAAGTACAGTTTCCCGTCAATACAATAGGCCTTTTCAGCATATTCGGTAATAGGCCGTTTTTTCCAACTTTATTCTTTGGATCACTCTTCAGGGAAGGAGAGATTCTTGAAACCATGATGTTTTTCTCATTCTACTACCGAGGGAGAACATGAATCACGATGTCTTTTTCAAATCTTGTGTTTTTTTGGGACGGGAACCACCGATCTCAAAGTGCAATTTCGTGGTAGTAGGCTGTTTTTTCCCAACTTTATTCAATAGATCACTCTTAAGGGAAGGAAAGATTCTTGAAACCATGATGTTTTTCTCATTCTACTACCGAGGGAAAACATGAATCACGATGTCTTTTTCAAATCTTGTGTTTTTTTGGGACGGGAACCTCCGATCTCAAAGTGCAGTTTCGCGGTAGTAGGCTATTTTTTCCCAACTTTATTCAATAGATCACTCTTAAGGGAAGGAGAGATTCTTGAAAGGATGATGTTTTTCTCATTCTACTACCTAGGGGGAACATGATTCACGACATCTTTTTCAAATCTGGTGTTTTTCTGGGACGGGAACCTCCGATCTCAAAGTGCAGTTTCGCGGTATTGGCTGTTTTTTCCCAACTTTATTCAATAGATCACTCTTAAGGGAAGGAGAGATTCTTTAAAGCATGATGTTTTTCTCATTCTACTACCTAGGGAGAACATGATCACGACACCTTTTTCAAATCTGGTGTTTCTCTGGGCCTGGAACGTCAGTTCTGAAACTACAGTTTCGCCGTCAATACAATAGGCCTTTTCAGCATATTCGGTAATAGGCCGTTTTTTCCAACTTTATTCATTGGATCACTCTTAAGGGAAGGAGAGATTCTTGAAACCATGATGTTTTTATCATTCTACTACCTAGGGAGAAGATGAATCACGATGTCTTCGTCAAATCTCGTGTTTGTCTGGGACGGGAACCTCAGTTTTCAAAGTGCAGTTTTGTGGTAATAGGCCGTTTTTTCCAAGTTTATTCTTTGGATCACCCTTAAGGGAAGGAGAGATTCTTGAAAGCATGATGTTTTTCTCATTCTACTACCTAGGGAGAACATGAATCAAGATGTCTTCTTCAAATCTGGTGTTTGTCTGGTACGGGAACCTCAGTTCTCAAAGAGCAGTTTTACGGTAATAAGCCGTTTTTTCCAACTTTATTCTTTGGATCACTCTTAAGGGAAGGAGAGATTCTTGAAAGCATGATGTTTTTCTCGTTCTACTACCTAGGGAGGACAGATTCACGAAACCTTTTTCAAATCTGGTGTTTCTCTGGGCCGGGAACGTCAGTTCTGAAAGTACAGTTTCGCCGTCAATACAGTAGGCCTTTTCTGCATATTCGGTAATAGGCCGTTTTTTCCAACTTTATTCTTTGGATCACTCTTAAGGGAAGGAGAGATTTTTGAAAGCATGATGTTTTTCTCATTCTACTACCTAGGGAGAACATGAATCAAGATGTCTTCTTCATATCTGGTGTTTGTCTGGTACGGGAAGCTTAGTTCTCAAAGAGCAGTTTTACGGTAATAAGCCGTTTTTTCCAACTTTATTCTTTGGATCACTCTTAAGGGAAGGAGAGATTTTTTAAAACATGATGTTTTTCTCATTCTACTACCTAGGGAGAAGATGAATCACGATGTCTTATTCAAATCTGGTGTTTGTCTGGGACGGGAACCTCAATTCTCAAAGTGCAGTTTTTCGGTACTAGGCCGTTTTTTCCAACTTTATTCTCTGGATCACTCTTAAGGAAGGAGAGATTCTTGAAAGCATGATGTTTTTCTCATTCTACTACCTAGGGAGAACATGAATCAAGATGTCTTCTTCAAATCTGGTGTTTGTCTGGGACGGGAACCTCAGTTCTCAAAGTGCAGTTTTGCGGTAATAGGCCGTTTTTTCCAACTTTATTTTTTTGGATCACTCTTAAGGGAAGGAGAGATTCTTGAAAGCATGATGTTTTTCTCATTCTAGTACCTAGGGAGAACATGAATCAAGATGTCTTCTTCAAATCTGGTGTTTGTCTGGTACGGGAACCTCAGTTCTCAAAGAGCAGTTTTACGGTAATAAGCCGTTTTTTCCAACTTTATTCTTTGGATCACTCTTAAGGGAAGGAGAGATTCTTGAAAGCATGATGTTTTTCTCATTCTACTACCTAGGGAGAACATGATTCACGACACCTTTTTCAAATCTTGTGTTTCTCTGGGCCGGGAACGTCAGTTCTGAAAGTCCCGTTTCACCGTCAATACAATAGGCCTTTTCAGCATATTCGGTAATAGGCCGTTTTTTCCAACTTTATTCTTTGTATCACTCTTAAGGGAAGGAGAGATTTTTGAAACCATGATGTTTTTCTCATTCTACTACCTAGGGAGAACATGAATCAAGATGTCTTCTTCAAATCTGGTGTTTGTCTGGTACGGGAACCTCAGTTCTCAAAGAGCAGTTTTACGATAATAAGCCGTTTTTTCCAACTTTTTTCCTTGGATCACTCTTAAGGGAAGGAAAGATTGTTGAAAGCATGATGTTTTTCTCATTGTACTACCTAGGGAGAACATGAATCACGATGTCTTCTTCAAATCTGGTGTTTGTCTGGGACGGGAACCTCAGTTCTCAAAGTGCAGTTTTGCGGTAATAGGCCGTTTTTTCCAACTTTATTCTTTGGATCACTCTTAAGGGAAGGAGAGATTCTTGAAAGCATGATGTTTTTCTCATTCTACTACCTAGGGAGAACATGATTCACGACACCTTTTTCAAATCTTGTGTTTCTCTGGGCCGGGAACGTCAGTTCTGAAAGTACCGTTTCGCCGTCAATACAATAGGCCTTTTCAGCATATTCGGTAAAAGGCCGTTTTTTCCAACTTTATTTTTTGGATCACTCTTAAGGGAAGGAGAGATTTTTGAAACCACGATGTTTTTCTCATTCTAATAACTAGGGAGAACATGAATCAAGGTGTCTTCTTCTTATCTGGTGTTTGTATGGTACGGGAACGTTAGTTCTCAAAGAGCAATTTTACGGTAATAAGCCGTTTTTTCCAACTTTATTCTTTGGATCACTCTTAAGGGAAGGACTGATTCTTGAAAGCATGATGTTTTTCTCATTCTACTACCTAGGGAGAACATGATTCACGACACCTTTTTCAAATCTGGTGTTTCTCTGGGCCGGGAACGTCAGTTCTGAAAGTACCGTTTCGCCGTCAAAACAATAGGCCTTTTCAGCATATTCGGTAATAGGCCGTTTTTTCCAACTTTATTCTTTGGATCACTCTTAAGGGAAGGAGAGATTTTTTAAAACATGATGTTTTTCTCATTCTACTACCTAGGGAGAAGATGAATCACGATGTCTTCTTCAAATCTGGTGTTTGTATGGGACGGGAACCTCAGTTCTCAAAGTGCAGTTTTGCGGTAATAGGCCGTTTTTTCCAACATTATTCTCTGGATCACTCTTAGGGAAGGAGAGATTCTTGAAAGCATGATGTTTTTCTAATTCTACTACCTAGGGAGAACATGAATCAAGATGTCTTCTTCAAATCTGGTGTTTGTCTGGGACGGGAACCTCAGTTCTCAAAGTGCAGTTTTGCGGTAATAGGCCGTTTTTTCCAACTTTATTCTTTGGATCACTCTTAAGGGAAGGAGAGATTCTTCAAAGCATGATTTTTTTCTCATTCTACTACCTAGGGAGAACATGAATCAAGATGTCTTCTTCAAATCTGGTGTTTGTCTGGTACGGGAACCTCAGTTCTCAAAGAGCAGTTTTACGGTAATAAGCCGTTTTTTCCAACATTATTCTTTGGATCACTCTTAAGGGAAGGAGAGATTCTTGAAAGCCTGATGTTTTTCTCGTTCTACTACCTATGGAGAACATGATTCACGACACCTTTTTCAAATCTGGTGTTTCTCTGGGCCGGGAACGTCAGTTCTGAAAGTACAGTTTCCCGTCAATACAATAGGCCTTTTCAGCATATTCGGTAATAGGCCGTTTTTTCCAACTTTATTCTTTGGATCACTCTTCAGGGAAGGAGAGATTCTTGAAACCATGATGTTTTTCTCATTCTACTACCGAGGGAGAACATGAATCACGATGTCTTTTTCAAATCTTGTGTTTTTTTGGGACGGGAACCACCGATCTCAAAGTGCAATTTCGTGGTAGTAGGCTGTTTTTTCCCAACTTTATTCAATAGATCACTCTTAAGGGAAGGAAAGATTCTTGAAACCATGATGTTTTTCTCATTCTACTACCGAGGGAGAACATGAATCACGATGTCTTTTTCAAATCTTGTGTTTTTTTGGGACGGGAACCTCCGATCTCAAAGTGCAGTTTCGCGGTAGTAGGCTATTTTTTCCCAACTTTATTCAATAGATCACTCTTAAGGGAAGGAGAGATTCTTGAAAGGATGATGTTTTTCTCATTCTACTACCTAGGGGGAACATGATTCACGACATCTTTTTCAAATCTGGTGTTTTTCTGGGACGGGAACCTCCGATCTCAAAGTGCAGTTTCGCGGTATTGGCTGTTTTTTCCCAACTTTATTCAATAGATCACTCTTAAGGGAAGGAGAGATTCTTGAAAGCATGATGTTTTTCTCATTCTACTACCTAGGGAGAACATGATCACGACACCTTTTTCAAATCTGGTGTTTCTCTGGTCCTGGAACGTCAGTTCTGAAACTACAGTTTCGCCGTCAATACAATAGGCCTTTTCAGCATATTCGGTAATAGGCCGTTTTTTCCAACTTTATTCATTGGATCACTCTTAAGGGAAGGAGAGATTCTTGAAACCATGATGTTTTTATCATTCTACTACCTAGGGAGAAGATGAATCACGATGTCTTCGTCAAATCTCGTGTTTGTCTGGGACGGGAACCTCAGTTTTCAAAGTGCAGTTTTGTGGTAATAGGCCGTTTTTTCCAAGTTTATTCTTTGGATCACCCTTAAGGGAAGGAGAGATTCTTGAAAGCATGATGTTTTTCTCATTCTACTACCTAGGGAGAACATGAATCAAGATGTCTTCTTCAAATCTGGTGTTTGTCTGGTACGGGAACCTCAGTTCTCAAAGAGCAGTTTTACGGTAATAAGCCGTTTTTTCCAACTTTATTCTTTGGATCACTCTTAAGGGAAGGAGAGATTCTTGAAAGCATGATGTTTTTCTCGTTCTACTACCTAGGGAGGACAGATTCACGAAACCTTTTTCAAATCTGGTGTTTCTCTGGGCCGGGAACGTCAGTTCTGAAAGTACAGTTTCGCCGTCAATACAGTAGGCCTTTTCTGCATATTCGGTAATAGGCCGTTTTTTCCAACTTTATTCTTTGGATCACTCTTAAGGGAAGGAGAGATTTTTGAAAGCATGATGTTTTTCTCATTCTACTACCTAGGGAGAACATGAATCAAGATGTCTTCTTCATATCTGGTGTTTGTCTGGTACGGGAAGCTTAGTTCTCAAAGAGCAGTTTTACGGTAATAAGCCGTTTTTTCCAACTTTATTCTTTGGATCACTCTTAAGGGAAGGAGAGATTTTTTAAAACATGATGTTTTTCTCATTCTACTACCTAGGGAGAAGATGAATCACGATGTCTTATTCAAATCTGGTGTTTGTCTGGGACGGGAACCTCAATTCTCAAAGTGCAGTTTTTCAGTACTAGGCCGTTTTTTCCAAATTTATTCTCTGGATCACTCTTAAGGAAGGAGAGATTCTTGAAAGCATGATGTTTTTCTCATTCTACTACCTAGGGAGAACAGGAATCAAGATGTCTTCTTCAAATCTGGTGTTTGTCTGGGACGGGAACCTCAGTTCTCAAAGTGCAGTTTTGCGGTAATAGGCCGTTTTTTCCAACTTTATTTTTTTGGATCACTCTTAAGGGAAGGAGAGATTCTTGAAAGCATGATGTTTTTCTCATTCTAGTACCTAGGGAGAACATGAATCAAGATGTCTTCTTCAAATCTGGTGTTTGTCTGGTACGGGAACCTCAGTTCTCAAAGAGCAGTTTTACGGTAATAAGCCGTTTTTTCCAACTTTATTCTTTGGATCACTCTTAAGGGAAGGAGAGATTCTTGAAAGCATGATGTTTTTCTCATTCTACTACCTAGGGAGAACATGATTCATGACACCTTTTTCAAATCTTGTGTTTCTCTGGGCCGGGAACGTCAGTTCTGAAAGTACCGTTTCACCGTCAATACAATAGGCCTTTTCAGCATATTCGGTAATAGGCCGTTTTTTCCAACTTTATTCTTTGGATCACTCTTAAGGGAAGGAGAGATTTTTGAAACCATGATGTTTTTCTCATTCTACTACCTAGGGAGAACATGAATCAAGATGTCTTCTTCAAATCTGGTGTTTGTCTGGTACGGGAACCTCAGTTCTCAAAGAGCAGTTTTACGATAATAAGCCGTTTTTTCCAACTTTTTTCCTTGGATCACTCTTAAGGGAAGGAAAGATTCTTGAAAGCATGATGTTTTTCTCATTGTACTACCTAGGGAGAACATGAATCACGATGTCTTCTTCAAATCTGGTGTTTGTCTGGGACGGGAACCTCAGTTCTCAAAGTGCAGTTTTGGGGTAATAGGCCGTTTTTTCCAACTTTATTCTTTGGATCACTCTTAAGGGAAGGAGAGATTCTTGAAAGCATGATGTTTTTCTCATTCTACTACCTAGGGAGAACATGATTCACGACACCTTTTTCAAACCTCGTGTTTTTCTGGGACGGGAACCTCCGATCTAAAAGTGCAGTTTCGCGGTTTAGGCTGTTTTTTCCCAACTTTTTCAATACATGACTCTTAAGAGAAGGAGAGATTCTTGAACGCATGATGTTTTTCTCATTCTACTACCTAGGGAGAACATGATTCATGAGATCTTTTTCAAATTTGTTCTTTCTCTGTTTCGGGAACCTCAGTTCTGAACGTACAGTTTCGCCGTCAATACAATAGGCCTTTTCAACATATTCAGTAATAGGCCCTTTTTTTCCAACTTTATTCTTTGGATCACTCTTAAGGGAAGGAGAGATTCTTGAAAGCATGATGTTTTTCTCATTCTACTAACTAGGGAGGACATGAATCACGACGACTTTTTCAAATCTGGTGTTTGTCTGGGCCAGGAACCTCAGCTCTAAATGTGGAGTTTCGCCGTCAATACAATAGGCCTTTTCAGCATATTCGGTAATAGGCCCTTTTTTCCAACTTAATACTTTGGATCACTCTTAAGGGAAGGAGAGATTTTTGAAAGCATGATGTTTTTCTCATTCTACTACCTAGGGAGAACATGAATCACGATGTCTTCTTCAAATCTGGTGTTTGTCTGGTACGGGAACCTCAGTTCTCAAAGAGCAGTTTTACGGTAATAAGCCGTTTTTTCCAACTTTATTCTTTGGATCACTCTTAAGGGAAGGAGAGATTCTTGAAAGTATGATGTTTTTCTCATTCTACTACCTAGGGGGAACATGATTCACGACACCTTTTTCAAATCTGGTGTTTCTCTGGGCCGGGAACGTCAGTTCTGAAAGTACAGTTTCGCCGTCAATACAATAGGCCTTTTCAGCATATTCGGTAATAGGCCGTTTTTTCCAACTTTATTCTTTGGATCACTCTTAAGGGAAGGAGAGATTCTTGAAAGCATGATGTTTTTCTCATTCTACTAACTAGGGAGGACATGAATCACGACGTCTTTTTCAAATCTGGTGTTTGTCTGGGCCAGAAACCTCAGTTCTAAATGTGGAGTTTCGCCGTCAATACAATAGGCCTTTTCACCATATTCGGTAATACGCCCTTTTTTCCAACTTAATACTTTGGATCACTCTTAAGGGAAGGAGAGATTTTTGAAAGCATGATGTTTTTCTCATTCTACTACCTAGGGAGAAGATGAATCAAGATGTCTTCTTCAAATCTGGTGTTTGTCTGGGACGGGAACCTCAGTTTTCAAAGTGAAGTTTTGTGGTAATAGGCCGTTTTTCCAACTTTATTCTTTGGATCACTCTTAAGGGAAGGAGATATTCTTGAAAGCATGATGTTTTTCTCATTCTACTACCTAGGGAGAACATGATTCATGACACCTTTTTCAAATCTGGTGTTTCTCTGGGCCGGGCACGTCAGTTCTGAAAGTACAGTTTCGCCGTCAATACAATAGGCCTTTTCAGCATATTCTGTAATAGGCCGTTTTTTCCAACTTTATTCATTGGATTACTCTTAAGGGAATGAGAGATTCTTGAAACCATGATGTTTTTATCATTCTACTACCTAGGGAGAAGATGAATCACGATGTCTTCTTCAAATCTGGTGTTTGTCTGGGACGGGATCCTCAGTTTTCAAAGTGCAGTTTTGTGGTAATAGGCCGTTTTTCCAACTTTATTCTTTGGATCACTCTTAAGGGAAGGAGAGATTTTTGAAACCATGATGTTTTTCTCATTCTACTACCTAGGGAGAACATGAATCAAGATGTCTTCTTCATATCTGGTGTTTCTCTGGTACGGGAACCTTAGTTCTCAAAGAGCAGTTTTACGGTAATAAGCTGTTTTTTCCAACTTTATTCTTTGGATCACTCTTAAGGGAAGGAGAGATTCTTGAAAGCATGATGTTTTTCTCATTCTACTACTTAGGGAGAACATGATTCACGACACCTTTTTCAAATCTGGTGTTTCTCTGTGCCGGGAACGTCAGTTCTGAAAGTACCGTTTCGCGGTCAATACAATAGGCCTTTTCAGCATATTCGGTAATAGGCCGTTTTTTCCAACTTTATTCTTTGGATCACTCTTAAGGGAAGGAGAGATTTTTGAAACCATGATGTTTTTCTCATTCTACTACCTAGGGAGAACATGAATCAAGATGTCTTCTTCAAATCTGGTGTTTGTCTGGGACGGGAACCTCAGTTCTCAAAGTGCAGTTTTGCGGTAATAGGCCGTTTTTTCCAACTTTATTCTCTGGATCAATCTTAAGGGAAGGAGAGATTCTTGAAAGCATGATGTTTTTCTCATTCTACTATCTAGGGAGAACATGAATGAAGATGTCTTCTTCAAATCTGGTGTTTGTCTGGGACGGGAACCTCAGTTCTCAAAGTGCACTTTTGCGGTAATAGGCCGTTTTTTCCAACTTTATTCTTTAGATCACTCTTAAGGGAAGGAGAGATTTTTGAAACCATGATGTTTTTCTCATTCTACTACCTAGGGAGAACATGAATCAAGATGTCTTCTTCAAATCTCGTGTTTGTCTGGTACGGGAACCTCAGTTCTCAAAGAGCAGTTTTACGGTAATAAGCCGTTTTTTCCAACTTTATTCTTTGGATCACTCTTAAGGGAGGAGAGATTCTTGAAAGCATGATGTTTTTTTCGTTCTACTACCTAGGGAGAACATGAATCATGACGTCTTTTTCCAATCTGGTGTTTGTCTGGGCCAGGAACCTCAGTTCTATATGTGGAGTTTCGCCGTCAATACAATAGGCCTTTTCAGCATATTCGGTAATAGGCCCTTTTTTCCAACTTGATATCTTGGATCACTCTTAAGGGAAGGAGAGATTTTTGAAACCATGATGTTTTTCTCATTCTACTACCTAGGGAGAACATGAATAAAGATGTCTTCTTCAAATCTGGTGTTTGTCTGGGACGGGAACCTCCGATCTCAAAGGGCAGTTTCGCGGTAGTAGGCTGTTTTTTCCCAACTTTATTCAGTAGATCACTTTTAAGGGAAGGTGAGATTCTTGAAAGGATGATGGTTTTCTCATTCTACTACCTAGGGGGAACATGATTCACGACATCTTTTTGAAATCTGGTGTTTTTCTGGAACGGGAACCTCCGATCTCAAAGTGCAGTATCGCGGTAATAGGCTGTTTTTTCCCAACTTTATTCAATAGATCACTCTTAAGGGAAGGAGAGATTCTTGAAAGCATGATGTTTTTCTCATTCTACTACCTAGGGAGAACATGATTCACGACACCTTTTTCAAATCTGGTGTTTCTGTGGGCCGGGAACGTCAGTTCTGAAAGTACAGTTTCGCCGTCAATACAATAGGCCTTTTCAGCATATTCGGTAATAGGACGTTTTTTCCAACTTTATTCATTGGATCACTCTTAAGGGAAGGAGAGATTCTTGAAACCATGATGTTTTTCTCATTCTACTACCTAGGGAGAAGATGAATCACGATGTCTTCTTCAAATCTGGTGTTTGTCTGGGACGGGAACCTCAGTTTTCAAAGTGCAGTTTTGCGGTAATAGGCCGTTTTTTCCAAATTTATTCTTTGGATCACTTACGGGAAGGAGAGATTCTTAAAAGCATGATGTTTTTCTCATTCTACTACCTAGGGAGAACATGATTTACGACACATTTTTCAAATCTGGTGTTTCTCTGGGCCAGGAACATCAGTTCTGAAAGTACAGTTTTGCGGTAATAGGCCGTTTTTTCCAATTTTTTCTTTGGATCACTCTTAAGGGAAGGAGAGATTCTTGAAAGCATGATGTTTTTCTCGTTCTACTACCTAGGGAGAACATGATTCACGACACCTTTTTCAAATCTGGTGTTTCTCTGGGCCGGGAACGTCAGTTCTGAAAGTACAGTTTCGCCGTCAATACAATACGCCTTTTCAACATATTCGGTAATAGGCCATTTTTTCCAACATTATTCTTTGGATCACTCTTAAGGGAAGGAGTGATTTTTGAAACCATGATGTTTTTCGCTTTCTACTACCTAGGGAGAACATGAATCAAGATGTCTTCTTCAAATCTGGTGTTTGTCTGGGACGGGAACCTCATTCTCAATGTGCAGTTTTGCGGTAATAGGCCGTTTTTTCTAACTTTATTCTCTGGATCACTCTTATGGGAAGGAGAGATTCTTGAAACCATGATGTTTTTCTCATTCTACTACCTAGGGAGAAGATGAATCACGATGTCTTCTTCAAATCTGGTGTTTGTCTGGGACGGGAACCTCAGTTTTCAAAGTGCAGTTTTGCGGTAATAGGCCGTTTTTTCCAACTTTATTCTTTGCATCACTCTTAAGGGAAGGAGAGATTTTTGAAACCATGATGTTTTTCTCATTCTACTACCTAGGGAGAACATGAATCAAGATGTCTTCTTCAAATCTGGTGTTTGTCTGGGACGGGAACCTCAGTACTCAAAGTGCAGTTTTGCGGTAATAGGCCGTTTTTTCCAACTTTATTCTTTGGATCACTCTTAAGGGAAGGAGAGATTCTTGAAAGCATGATGTTTTTCTCATTCTACTACCTAGGGAGAAGATGAATCACGATGTCTTCTTCAAATCTCGTGTTTGTCTGGTACGGGAACCTCAGTTCTCAAAGAGCAGTTTTACGGTAATAAGCCGTTTTTTCCAACTTTATTCTTTGGATCACTCTTAAGGGAGGAGAGATTCTTGAAAGCATGATGTTTTTTTCGTTCTACTACCTAGGGAGAACATGAATCATGACGTCTTTTTCCAATCTGGTGTTTGTCTGGGCCAGGAACCTCAGTTCTATATGTGGAGTTTCGCCGTCAATACAATAGGCCTTTTCAGCATATTCGGTAATAGGCCCTTTTTTCCAACTTGATATCTTGGATCACTCTTAAGGGAAGGAGAGATTTTTGAAACCATGATGTTTTTCTCATTCTACTACCTAGGGAGAACATGAATAAAGATGTCTTCTTCAAATCTGGTGTTTGTCTGGGACGGGAACCTCCGATCTCAAAGGGCAGTTTCGCGGTAGTAGGCTGTTTTTTCCCAACTTTATTCAGTAGATCACTTTTAAGGGAAGGTGAGATTCTTGAAAGGATGATGGTTTTCTCATTCTACTACCTAGGGGGAACATGATTCACGACATCTTTTTGAAATCTGGTGTTTTTCTGGAACGGGAACCTCCGATCTCAAAGTGCAGTATCGCGGTAATAGGCTGTTTTTTCCCAACTTTATTCAATAGATCACTCTTAAGGGAAGGAGAGATTCTTGAAAGCATGATGTTTTTCTCATTCTACTACCTAGGGAGAACATGATTCACGACACCTTTTTCAAATCTGGTGTTTCTGTGGGCCGGGAACGTCAGTTCTGAAAGTACAGTTTCGCCGTCAATACAATAGGCCTTTTCAGCATATTCGGTAATAGGACGTTTTTTCCAACTTTATTCATTGGATCACTCTTAAGGGAAGGAGAGATTCTTGAAACCATGATGTTTTTCTCATTCTACTACCTAGGGAGAAGATGAATCACGATGTCTTCTTCAAATCTGGTGTTTGTCTGGGACGGGAACCTCAGTTTTCAAAGTGCAGTTTTGCGGTAATAGGCCGTTTTTTCCAAATTTATTCTTTGGATCACTTACGGGAAGGAGAGATTCTTAAAAGCATGATGTTTTTCTCATTCTACTACCTAGGGAGAACATGATTTACGACACATTTTTCAAATCTGGTGTTTCTCTGGGCCAGGAACATCAGTTCTGAAAGTACAGTTTTGCGGTAATAGGCCGTTTTTTCCAATTTTTTCTTTGGATCACTCTTAAGGGAAGGAGAGATTCTTGAAAGCATGATGTTTTTCTCGTTCTACTACCTAGGGAGAACATGATTCACGACACCTTTTTCAAATCTGGTGTTTCTCTGGGCCGGGAACGTCAGTTCTGAAAGTACAGTTTCGCCGTCAATACAATACGCCTTTTCAACATATTCGGTAATAGGCCATTTTTTCCAACATTATTCTTTGGATCACTCTTAAGGGAAGGAGTGATTTTTGAAACCATGATGTTTTTCGCTTTCTACTACCTAGGGAGAACATGAATCAAGATGTCTTCTTCAAATCTGGTGTTTGTCTGGGACGGGAACCTCATTCTCAATGTGCAGTTTTGCGGTAATAGGCCGTTTTTTCTAACTTTATTCTCTGGATCACTCTTATGGGAAGGAGAGATTCTTGAAACCAAGATGTTTTTCTCATTCTACTACCTAGGGAGAAGATGAATCACGATGTCTTCTTCAAATCTGGTGTTTGTCTGGGACGGGAACCTCAGTTTTCAAAGTGTAGTTTTGCGGTAATAGGCCGTTTTTTCCAACTTTATTCTTTGCATCACTCTTAAGGGAAGGAGAGATTTTTGAAACCATGATGTTTTTCTCATTCTACTACCTAGGGAGAACATGAATCAAGATGTCTTCTTCAAATCTGGTGTTTGTCTGGGACGGGAACCTCAGTACTCAAAGTGCAGTTTTGCGGTAATAGGCCGTTTTTTCCAACTTTATTCTTTGGATCACTCTTAAGGGAAGGAGAGATTCTTGAAAGCATGATGTTTTTCTCATTCTACTACCTAGGGAGAAGATGAATCACGATGTCTTCTTCAAATCTGGTGTTTGTCTGGGACGGGAACCTCAGTTCTCAAAGTGCAGTTTTGCGGTAATAGGCCGTTTTTTCCAACTTTATTCTTTAGATCACTCTTAAGGGAAGGAGAGATTCTTGAAAGCATGATGTTTTTCTCATTCTACTACCTAGGGAGAACATGAATCAAGATGTCTTCTTCAAATCTGGTGTTTGTCTGGTACGGGAACCTCAGTTCTCAAAGAGCAGTTTTACGGTAATAAGCCGTTTTTTCCAACTTGATTCTTTGGATCACTCTTAAGGGAAGGAGAGATTCTTGAAAGCATGGTGTTTTTCTCGTTCTACTACCTAGGGAGAACATGATTCACGACACCTTTTTCAAATCTGGTGTTTCTCTGGGCCGGGAACGTCAGTTCTGAAAGTACAGTTTCGCCGTCAATACAATAGGCCTTTTCAGCATATTCGGTAATAGGCCGTTTTTTCCAACTTTATTCTTTGGATCACTCTTAAGGGAAGGAGAGATTCTTGAAAGCATGATGTTTTTTTCATTCTACTACCTAGGGAGAACATGATTCACGACACCTTTTTCAAATCTGGTGTTTCTCTGGGCCGGGAATGTCAGTTCTGAAAGTACCGTTTCGCCGTCAATACAATAGGCCTTTTCAGCATATTCGGTAATAGGCCGTTTTTTCCAACTTTATTCTTTGGATCACTCTTAAGGGAAGGAGAGATTTTTTAAAACATGATGTTTTTCTCATTCTACTACCGAGAGAGAAGATGAATCACGATGTCTTCTTCAAATCTGGTGTTTGTCTGGGACGGGAACCTCAGTTCTCAAAGTGCAGTTTTGCGGTAATAGGCCGTTTTTTCCAACTTTATTCTCTGGATCACTCTTAAGGGAAGGAGAGATTCTTGAAAGCATGATGTTTTTCTCATTCTACTATCTAGGGAGAACATGAATCAAGATGTCTTCTTCAAATCTGGTGTTTGTCTGGGACGGGAACCTCAGTTCTCAAAGTGCACTTTTGCGGTAATAGGCCGTTTTTTCCAACTTTATTCTTTAGATCACTCTTAAGGGAAGGAGAGATTCTTGAAAGCATGATGTTTTTCTCATTCTACTACCTAGGGAGAACATGAATCAAGATGTCTTCTTCAAATCTGGTGTTTGTCTGGTATGGGAACCTCAGTTCTCAAAGAGCACTTTTACGGTAATAAGCCGTTTTTTCCAACTTTATTCTTTGGATCACTCTTAAGGGAAGGAGAGATTCTTGAAAGCATGGTGTTTTTCTCGTTCTACTACCTAGGGAGAACATGATTCACGACACCTTTTTCAAATCTGGTGTTTCTCTGGGCCGGGAACGTCAGTTCTGAAAGTACAGTTTCGCCGTCAATACAATAGGCCTTTTCAGCATATTCGGTAATAGGCCGTTTTTTCCAACTTTATTCTTTGGATCACTCTTAAGGGAAGGAGAGATTCTTGAAAGCATGATGTTTTTCTCATTCTACTACCTAGGGAGAACATGAATCAAGATGTCTTATTTAAATCTGGTGTTTGTCTGGTACGGGAACCTCAGTTCTGAAAGTACCGTTTCGCCGTCAATACAATAGGCCTTTTCAGCATATTCGGTAATAGGCCGTTTTTTCCAACTTTATTCTTTTGATCACTCTTAAGGGAAGGAGAGATTTTTTAAAACATCATGTTTTTCTCATTCTACTACCTAGGGAGAAGATGAATCACGATGTCTTCTTCAAATCTGGTGTTTGTCTGGGACGGGAACCTCAGTTCTCAAAGTGCAGTTTTGCGGTAATAGGCCGTTTTTTCCAACTTTATTCTCTGGATCACTCTTAAGGGAAGGAGAGATTCTTGAAAGCATGATGTTTTTCTCATTCTACTATCTAGGGAGAACATGAATCAAGATGTCTTCTTCAAATGTGGTGTTTGTCTGGGACGGGAACCTCAGTTCTCAAAGTGCACTTTTGCGGTAATAGGCCGTTTTTTCCAACTTTATTCTTTAGATCACTCTTAAGGGAAGGAGAGATTCTTGAAAGCATGATGTTTTTCTCATTCTACTACCGAGGGAGAACATGAATCACGATGTCTTTTTCAAATCTTGTGTTTTTTTGGGACGGGAACCACCGATCTCAAAGTGCAGGTTCGTGGTAGTAGGCTGTTTTTTCCCAACTTTATTCAATAGATCACTCTTAAGGGAAGGAGAGATTCTTGAAACCATGATGTTTTTCCCATTCTACTACCGAGGGAGAACATGAATCACGATGTCTTTTTCAAATCTTGTGTTTTTTTGGGACGGAAACCTCCGATCTCAAAGTGCAGTTTCGTGGTAGTAGGCTGTTTTTTCCCAACATTATTCAATAGATCACTCTTAAGGGAAGGAGAGATTCTTGAAAGGATGATGTTTTTCTCATTCTACTACCTAGGGAGAACATGATTCACGACACCATTTTCAAATCTGGTGTTTTTCTGGGACGGGAACCTCCGATCTCAAAGTGCAGTTTCGCGGTAATAGGCTGTTTTTTCCCAACTTTATTCAATAGATCACTCTTAAGGGAAGGAGAGATTCTTGAAAGCATGATGTTTTTCTCATTCTACTACCTAGGGAGAACATGATTCACGACACCATTTTCAAATCTGGTGTTTCTCTGGGCCGGGAACGTCAGTTCTGAAAGTACAGTTTCGCCGTCAATACAATAGGCCTTTTCAGCATATTCGGTAAGAGGCCGTTTTTTCCAACTTTATTCATTGGATTACTCTTAAGGGAATGAGAGATTCTTGAAACCATGATGTTTTTATCATTCTACTACCTAGGGAGAAGATGAATCACGATGTCTTCTTCAAATCTGGTGTTTGTCTGGGACGGGAACCTCAGTTTTCAAAGTGCAGTTTTGTGGTAATAGGCCGTTTTTCCAACTTTATTCTTTGGATCACTCTTAAGGGAAGGAGATATTCTTGAAAGCATGATGTTTTTCTCATTCTACTACCTAGGGAGAACATGATTCACGACACCTTTTTCAAATCTGGTGTTTCTCTGGGCCGGGAACGTCAGTTCTGAAATTAGAGTTTTGCGGTAATAGGCCGTTTTTTCCAACTTTATTCTTTGGATCACTCTTAAGGGAAGGAGAGATTTTTGAAACCATGATGTTTTTCTCATTCTACTACCTAGGGAGAACATCAATCAAGATGTCTTCTTCATATCTGGTGTTTCTCTGGTACGGGAACCTTAGTTCTCAAAGAGCAGTTTTACGGTAATAAGCCGTTTTTTCCAACTTTATTCTTTGGATCACTCTTAAGGGAAGGAGAGATTCTTGAAAGCATGATGTTTTTCTCATTCTACTACTTAGGGAGAACATGATTCACGACACCTTTTTCAAATCTGGTGTTTCTCTGTGCCGGGAACGTCAGTTCTGAAAGTACCGTTTCGCGGTCAATACAATAGGCCTTTTCAGCATATTCGGTAATAGGCCGTTTTTTCCAACTTTATTCTTTGGATCACTCTTAAGGGAAGGAGAGATTTTTGAAACCATGATGTTTTTCTCATTCTACTACCTAGGGAGAACATGAATCAAGATGTCTTCTTCAAATCTGGTGTTTGTCTGGGACGGGAACCTCAGTTCTCAAAGTGCAGTTTTGCGGTAATAGGCCGTTTTTTCCAACTTTATTCTCTGGATCAATCTTAAGGGAAGGAGAGATTCTTGAAAGCATGATGTTTTTCTCATTCTACTATCTAGGGAGAACATGAATGAAGATGTCTTCTTCAAATCTGGTGTTTGTCTGGGACGGGAACCTCAGTTCTCAAAGTGCACTTTTGCGGTAATAGGCCGTTTTTTCCAACTTTATTCTTTAGATCACTCTTAAGGGAAGGAGAGATTTTTGAAACCATGATGTTTTTCTCATTCTACTACCTAGGGAGAACATGAATCAAGATGTCTTCTTCAAATCTCGTGTTTGTCTGGTATGGGAACCTCAGTTCTCAAAGAGCAGTTTTACGGTAATAAGCCGTTTTTTCCAACTTTATTCTTTGGATCACTCTTAAGGGAAGGAGAGATTCTTGAAAGCATGATGTTTTTTTCGTTCTACTACCTAGGGAGAACATGAATCATGACGTCTTTTTCCAATCTGGTGTTTGTCTGGGCCAGGAACCTCAGTTCTATATGTGGAGTTTCGCCGTCATTACAATAGGCCTTTTCAGCATATTCGGTAATAGGCCCTTTTTTCCAACTTGATATTTTGGATCACTCTTAAGGGAAGGAGAGATTTTTGAAACCATGATGTTTTTCTCATTCTACTACCTAGGGAGAACATGAATAAAGATGTCTTCTTCAAATCTGGTGTTTGTCTGGGACGGGAACCTCCGATCTCAAAGGGCAGTTTCGCGGTAGTAGGCTGTTTTTTCCCAACTTTATTCAGTAGATCACTTTTAAGGGAAGGTGAGATTCTTGAAAGGATGATGTTTTTCTCATTCTACTACCTAGGGGGAACATGATTCACGACATCTTTTTGAAATGTGGTGTTTTTCTGGAACGGGAACCTCCGATCTCAAAGTGCAGTATCGCGGTAATAGGCTGTTTTTTCCCAACTTTATTCAATAGATCACTCTTAAGGGAAGGAGAGATTCTTGAAAGCATGATGTTTTTCTCATTCTACTACCTAGGGAGAACATGATTCACGACACCTTTTTCAAATCTGGTGTTTCTGTGGGCCGGGAACGTCAGTTCTGAAAGTACAGTTTCGCCGTCAATACAATAGGCCTTTTCAGCATATTCGGTAATAGGACGTTTTTTCCAACTTTATTCATTGGATCACTCTTAAGGGAAGGAGAGATTCTTGAAACCATGATGTTTTTCTCATTCTACTACCTAGGGAGAAGATGAATCACGATGTCTTCTTCAAATCTGGTGTTTGTCTGGGACGGGAACCTCAGTTTTCAAAGTGCAGTTTTGCGGTAATAGGCCGTTTTTTCCAACTTTATTCTTTGGATCACTTACGGGAAGGAGAGATTCTTAAAAGCATGATGTTTTTCTCATTCTACTACCTAGGGAGAACATGATTTACGACACCTTTTTCAAATCTGGTGTTTCTCTGGGCCAGGAACATCAGTTCTGAAAGTACAGTTTTGCGGTAATAGGCCGTTTTTTCCAATTTTTTTATGGAACACTCTTAAGGGAAGGAGAGATTCTTGAAAGCATGATGTTTTTCTCGTTCTAGTACCTAGGGAGAAGATGAATCACGATGTCTTCTTCAAATCTGGTGTTTGTCTGGGACGGGAACCTCAGTTTTCAAAGTGCAGTTTTGTGGTAATAGGCCGTTTTTCCAACTTTATTCTTTGGATCACTCTTAAGGGAAGGAGATATTCTTGAAACCATGATGTTTTTCTCATTCTACTACCTAGGGAGAACATGATTCACGACACCTTTTTCAAATCTGGTGTTTCTCTGGGCCGGGAACGTCAGTTCTGAAAGTAGAGTTTTGCGGTAATAGGCCGTTTTTTCCAACTTTATTCTTTGGATCACTCTTAAGGGAAGGAGAGATTTTTGAAACCATGATGTTTTTCTCATTCTACGACCTAGGGAGAACATGAATCAAGATGTCTTCTTGATATCTGGTGTTTCTCTGGTACGGGAACCTTAGTTCTCAAAGAGCAGTTTTACGGTAATAAGCCGTTTTTTCCAACTTTATTCTCTGGATCACTCTTAAGGGAAGGAGAGATTCTTGAAAGCATGATGTTTTTCTCATTCTACTATCTAGGGAGAACATGAATCAAGATGTCTTCTTCAAATCTGGTGTTTGTCTGGGACGGGAACCTCAGTTCTCAAAGTGCACTTTTGCGGTAATAGGCCGTTTTTTCCAACTTTATTCTTTAGATCACTCTTAAGGGAAGGAGAGATTCTTGAAAGCATGATGTTTTTCTCATTCTACTACCTAGGGAGAACATGAATCAAGATGTCTTCTTCAAATCTGGTGTTTGTCTGGTACGGGAACCTCAGTTCTCAAAGAGCACTTTTACGGTAATAAGCCGTTTTTTCCAACTTTATTCTTTGGATCACTCTTAAGGGAAGGAGAGATTCTTGAAAGCATGGTGTTTTTCTCGTTCTACTACCTAGGGAGAACATGATTCACGACACCTTTTTCAAATCTTGTGTTTCTCTGGGCCGGGAACGTCAGTTCTGAAAGTACAGTTTCGCCGTCAATACAATAGGCCTTTTCAGCATATTCGGTAATAGGCCGTTTTTTCCAACTTTATTCTTTGGATCACTCTTAAGGGAAGGAGAGATTCTTGAAAGCATGATGTTTTTCTCATTCTACTACCTAGGGAGAACATGAATCAAGATGTCTTATTTAAATCTGGTGTTTGTCTGGTACGGGAACCTCAGTTCTGAAAGTACCGTTTCGCCGTCAATACAATAGGCCTTTTCAGCATATTCGGTAATAGGCCGTTTTTTCCAACTTTATTCTTTTGATCACTCTTAAGGGAAGGAGAGATTTTTTAAAACATCATGTTTTTCTCATTCTACTACCTAGGGAGAAGATGAATCACGATGTCTTCTTCAAATCTGGTGTTTGTCTGGGACGGGAACCTCAGTTCTCAAAGTGCAGTTTTGCGGTAATAGGCCGTTTTTTCCAACTTTATTCTCTGGATCACTCTTAAGGGAACAAGAGATTCTTGAAAGCATGATGTTTTTATCATTCTACTATCTAGGGAGAACATGAATCAAGATGTCTTCTTCAAGTCTGGTGTTTGTCTGGGACGGGAACCTCAGTTCTCAAAGTGCACTTTTGCGGTAATAGGCCGTTTTTTCCAACTTTATTCTTTAGATCACTCTTAAGGGAAGGAGAGATTCTTGAAAGCATGATGTTTTTCTCATTCTACTACCTAGGGAGAACATGAATCAAGATGTCTTCTTCAAATCTGGTGTTTGTCTGGTACGGGAACCTCAGTTCTCAAAGAGCAGTTTTACGGTAATAAGCCGTTTTTTCCAACTTTATTCTTTGGATCACTCTTAAGGGAAGGAGAGATTCTTGAAAGCATGGTGTTTTTCTCGTTCTACTACCTAGGGAGAACATGATTCACGACACCTTTTTCAAATCTGGTGTTTCTCTGGGCCGGGAACGTCAGTTCTGAAAGTACAGTTTCGCCGTCAATACAATAGGCCTTTTCAGCATATTCGGTAATAGGCCGTTTTTTCCAACTTTATTCTTTGGATCACTCTTAAGGGAAGGAGAGATTTTTGAAACCATAATGTTTTTCACATTCTACTACCTAGGGAGAACATGAATCAAGATGTCTTCTTCAAATCTGGTGTTTGTCTGGGACGGGAACCTCCGATCTCAAAGGGCAGTTTCGCGGTAGTAGGCTGTTTTTTCCCAACTTTATTCAATAGATCACTTTTAAGGGAAGGTGAGATTCTTGAAAGGATGATGTTTTTCTCATTCTACTACCTAGGGGGAACATGATTCACGACATCTTTTTGAAATCTGGTGTTTTTCTGGGACGGGAACCTCCGATCTCAAAGTGCAGTATCGCGGTAATAGGCTGTTTTTTCCCAACTTTATTCAATAGATCACTCTTAAGGTAAGGAGAGATTCTTGAAAGCATGATGTTTTTCTCATTCTACTCCCTAGGGAGAACATGATTCACGACACCTTTTTCAAATCTTGTGTTTCCCTGGGCCGGGAACGTCAGTTCTGAAAGTACAGTTTCGCCGTCAATACAATAGGCCTTTTCAACATATTCGGTAATAGGCCCTTTTTTTCCAACTTTATTCTTTGGATCGCTCTTAAGGGAAGGAGAGATTCTTGAAAGCATGATGTTTTTCTCATTCTACTAACTAGGGAGGACATGAATCACGACGCCTTTTTTAAATCTGGTGTTTGTCTGGGCCAGGAACCTCAGTTCTATATGTGGAGTTTCGCCGTAAATACAATAGGCCTTTTCAGCATATTCGGTAATAGGCCCTTTTTTCCAACTTAATACTTTGGATCACTCTTAAGGGAAGGAGAGATTTTTTAAACCATGATGTTTTTCTCATTCTACTACCTAGGGAGAAGATGAATCACGATGTCTTCTTCAAATCTTGTGTTTGTCTCCGACGGGAACCTCAGTTCTCAAAGACCAGTTTTACGGTAATAAGCCGTTTTTTCCAACTTTATTCTTTGGATCACTCTTAAGGGAAGGAGAGATTCTTGAAAGCATGATGTTTTTCTCATTCTACTACCTAGGGAGAACATGATTCACGACACGTTTTTCAAATCTGGTGTTTCTCTGGGCCGGGAACGTCAGTTCTGAAAGTCCAGTTTCGCCGTCAATACAATAGGCCTTTTCAGCATATTCGGTAATAGGCCGTTTTTTCCAACTTTATTCTTTGGATCACTCTTAAGGGAAGGAGAGATTTTTGAAAACATGATGTTTTTCTCATTCTACTACCTAGGGAGAAGATGAATCACGATGTCTTCTTCAAATCTGGTGTTTGTCTGGGACGGGAACCTCAGTTCTCAATGTGCAGTTTTGCGGTAATAGGCCGTTTTTTCCAACTTTATTCTTTGGATCACTCTTAAGGGAAAGAGAGATTCTTGAAAGCATGAAGTTTTTCTCATTCTACTACCTAGGGAGAACAAGATTCACGACACCTTTTTCAAATCTGGTGTTTTTCTGGGACGGGAACCTCCGATCTCAAAGTGGTGTTTCGCGTTAATAGGTTGTTTTTTCCCAACATTTTTCAATAGATGACTCTTAAGGGAAGGAGAGATTCTTGAAAGCATGATGTTTTTGTCATTCTACTACCTAGGGAGAACATGATCCATGACATCTTTTTCAAATCTGGTGTTTCTCGGTTTCGGGAACCTCAGTTCTGAACGTACAGTTTCGCGGTCAATACAATAGGCCTTTTCAGCATATTCGGTAATAGGCCCTTTTTTCCAACTTAATACTTTGGATCACTCTTAAGGGAAGGAGAGATTTTTTAAACCATGATGTTTTTCTCATTCTACTACCTAGGGAGAACATGAATAACGATGTCTTCTTCAAATCTTGTGTTTGTCTCCGACGGGAACCTCAGTTCTCAAAGACCAGTTTTACCGTAATAAGCCATTTTTTCCAACTTTATTCTTTGGATCACTCTTAAGGGAAGGAGAGATTCTTGAAAGCATGATGTTTTTCTCATTCTACTACCTAGGGAGAACATGATTCACGAGACCTTTTTCAAATCTGGTGTTTCTCTGGGCCGGGAACGTCAGTTCTGAAAGTACAGTTTTGCGGTAATAGGCCGATTTTTCCAACTTTATTCTTTGGATCACTCTTAATGGAAGGAGAGATTCTTGAAAGCATGATGTTTTTCTCATTCTACTACCTAGGGAGAACATGATTCATGACATCTTTTTCGAATCTGTTGTTTCTCTGTTTCGGGAACCTCAGTTCTGAACGTACAGTTTCGCCGTCAATACAATAGGCCTTTTCAGCCTATTCAGTAATAGGCCCTTTTTTTCCAACTTTATTCTTTGGATCACTCTTAAGGGAAGGAGAGATTCTTGAAAGCATGATGTTTTTCTCATTCTACTAACTAGGGAGGACATGAATCACGACGTCTTTTTACAATCTGGTGTTTGTCTGGGCCAGGAACCTCAGTTCTATATGTGGAGTTTCGCCGTCAATACAATAGGCCTTTTCAGCATATTCGGTAATAGGTCCTTTTTTCCAACTTGATATTTTGGATCACTCTTAAGGGAAGGAGAGATTTTTGTAACCATGATGTTTTTCTCATTCTACTACCTAGGGAGAACATGAATCAAGATGTCTTCTTCAAATCTGGTGTTTGTCTGGTACGGGAACCTCAGTTCTCAAAGAGCAGTTTTACGGTAATAAGCCGTTTTTTCCAACTTTATTCTTTGGATCACTCTTAAGGGAAGGAGAGATTCTTGAAAGCATGGTGTTTTTCTCATTCTACTACCTAGGGAGAACATGATTCAAGACACCTTTTTCAAATCTGGTGTTTCTCTGGGCCGGGAACGTCAGTTCTGAAAGTACATTTTCGCCGTCAATACAATAGGCCTTTTCAGCATATTCGGTAATAGGCCGTTTTTTCCAACTTTATTCTTTGGATCACTCTTAAGGGAAGGAGAGATTTTTGAAACCATAATGTTTTTCACATTCTACTACCTAGGGAGAACATGAATCAAGATGTCTTCTTCAAATCTGGTGTTTGTCTGGGACGGGAACCTCAGTTCTCAAAGTGCAGTTTTGCGGTAATAGGCCGTTTTTTTCAACTTTATTCTCTGGATCACTCTTAAGGGAAGGAGAGATTCTTGAAAGCATGATGTTTTTCTCATTCTACTATCTAGGGAGAACATGAATCAAGATGTCTTCTTCAAATCTGGTGTTTGTCTGGGACGGGAACCTCAGTTCTCAAAGTGCACTTTTGCGGTAATAGGCCGTTTTTTCCAACTTTATTCTTTAGATCACTCTTAAGGGAAGGAGAGATTCTTGAAAGCATGATGTTTTTCTCATTCTACTACCTAGGGAGAACATGAATCAAGATGTCTTCTTCAAATCTGGTGTTTGTCTGGTACGGGAACCTCAGTTCTCAAAGAGCACTTTTACGGTAATAAGCCGTTTTTTCCAACTTTATTCTTTGGATCACTCTTAAGGGAAGGAGAGTTTCTTGAAAGCATGGTGTTTTTCTCGTTCTACTACCTAGGGAGAACATGATTCACGACACCTTTTTCAAATCTGGTGTTTCTCTGGGCCGGGAACGTCAGTTCTGAAAGTACAGTTTCGCCGTCAATACAATAGGCCTTTTCAGCATATTCGGTAATAGGCCGTTTTTTCCTACTTTATTCTTTGGATCACTCTTAAGGGAAGGAGAGATTCTTGAAAGCATGATGTTTTTCTCATTCTACTACCTAGGGAGAACATGAATCAAGATGTCTTATTTAAATCTGGTGTTTGTCTGTTACGGGAACCTCAGTTCTGAAAGTACCGTTTCGCTGTCAATACAATAGGCCTTTTCAGCATATTCGGTAATAGGCCGTTTTTTCCAACTTTATTCTTTTGATCACTCTTAAGGGAAGGAGAGATTTTTTAAAACATCATGTTTTTCTCATTCTACTACCTAGGGAGAAGATGAATCACGATGTCTTCTTCAAATCTGGTGTTTGTCTGGGACGGGAACCTCAGTTCTCAAAGTGCAGTTTTGCGGTAATAGGCCGTTTTTTCCAACTTTATTCTCTGGATCACTCTTAAGGGAACGAGAGATTCTTGAAAGCATGATGTTTTTCTCATTCTACTATCTAGGGAGAACATGAATCAAGATGTCTTCTTCAAGTCTGGTGTTTGTCTGGGACGGGAACCTCAGTTCTCAAAGTGCACTTTTGCGGTAATAGGCCGTTTTTTCCAACTTTATTCTTTAGATCACTCTTAAGGGAAGGAGAGATTCTTGAAAGCATGATGTTTTTCTCATTCTACTACCTAGGGAGAACATGAATCAAGATGTCTTCTTCAAATCTGGTGTTTGTCTGGTACGGGAACCTCAGTTCTCAAAGAGCAGTTTTACGGTAATAAGCCGTTTTTTCCAACTTTATTCTTTGGATCACTCTTAAGGGAAGGAGAGATTCTTGAAAGCATGGTGTTTTTCTCGTTCTACTACCTAGGGAGAACATGATTCACGACACCTTTTTCAAATCTGGTGTTTCTCTGGGCCGGGAACGTCAGTTCTGAAAGTACAGTTTCGCCGTCAATACAATAGGCCTTTTCAGCATATTCGGTAATAGGCCGTTTTTTCCAACTTTATTCTTTGGATCACTCTTAAGGGAAGGAGAGATTTTTGAAACCATAATGTTTTTCACATTCTACTACCTAGGGAGAACATGAATAAACATGTCTTCTTCAAATCTGGTGTTTGTCTGGGACGGGAACCTCCGATCTCAAAGGGCAGTTTCGCGGTAGTACGCTGTTTTTTCCCAACTTTATTCAATAGATCACTTTTAAGGGAAGGTGAGATTCTTGAAAGGATGATGTTTTTCTCATTCTACTACCTAGGGGGAACATGATTCACGACATCTTTTTGAAATCTGGTGTTTTTCTGGGACGGGAACCTCCGATCTCAAAGTGCAGTATCGCGGTAATAGGCTGTTTTTTCCCAACTTTATTCAATAGATCACTCTTAAGGTAAGGAGAGATTCTTGAAAGCATGATGTTTTTCTCATTCTACTCCCTAGGGAGAACATGATTCACGACACCTTTTTCAAATCTTGTGTTTCCCTGGGCCGGGAACGTCAGTTCTGAAAGTACAGTTTCGCCGTCAATACAATAGGCCTTTTCAACATATTCGGTAATAGGCCCTTTTTTTCCAACTTTATTCTTTGGATCACTCTTAAGGGAAGGAGAGATTCTTGAAAGCATGATGTTTTTCTCATTCTACTAACTAGGGAGGACATGAATCACGACGCCTTTTTTAAATCTGGTGTTTGTCTGGGCCAGGAACCTCAGTTCTATATGTGGAGTTTCGCCGTCAATACAATAGGCCTTTTCAGCATATTCGGTAATAGGCCCTTTTTTCCAACTTAATACTTTGGATCACTCTTAAGGGAAGGAGAGATTTTTTAAACCATGATGTTTTTCTCATTCTACTACCTACGGAGAAGATGAATCACGATGTCTTCTTCAAATCTTGTGTTTGTCTCCGACGGGAACCTCAGTTCTCAAAGACCAGTTTTACGGTAATAAGCCGTTTTTTCCAACTTTATTCTTTGGGTCACTCTTAAGGGAAGGAGAGATTCTTGAAAGCATGATGTTTTTCTCATTCTACTACCTAGGGAGAACATGATTCACCACACGTTTTTCAAATCTGGTGTTTCTCTGGGCCGGGAACGTCAGTTCTGAAAGTCCAGTTTCGCCGTCAATACAATAGGCCTTTTCAGCATATTCGGTAATAGGCCGTTTTTTCCAACTTTATTCTTTGGATCACTCTTAAGGGAAGGAGAGATTTTTGAAAACATGATGTTTTTCTCATTCTACTACCTAGGGAGAAGATGAATCACGATGTCTTCTTCAAATCTGGTGTTTGTCTGGGACGGGAACCTCAGTTCTCAATGTGCAGTTTTGCGGTAATAGGCCGTTTTTTCCAACTTTATTCTTTGGATCACTCTTAAGGGAAAGAGAGATTCTTGAAAGCATGAAGTTTTTCTCATTCTACTACCTAGGGAGAACAAGATTCACGACACCTTTTTCAAATCTGGTGTTTTTCTGGGACGGGAACCTCCGATCTCAAAGTGGTGTTTCGCGTTAATAGGTTGTTTTTTCCCAACTTTTTTCAATAGATGACTCTTAAGGGAAGGAGAGATTCTTGAAAGCATGATGTTTTTGTCATTCTACTACCTAGGGAGAACATGATCCATGACATCTTTTTCAAATCTGGTGTTTTTCTGTTTCGGGAACCTCAGTTCTGAACGTACAGTTTCGCCGTCAATACAATAGGCCTTTTCAGCATATTCGGTAATAGGCCGTTTTTTCCAACTTTATTCTTTGGATCACTCTTAAGGGAAGGAGAGATTCTTGAAAGAATGATGTTTTTCTCATTCTAGTACCTAGGGAGAACATGAATCAAGATGTCTTCTTCAAATCTGGTGTTTGTCTGGGACGGGAACCTAAGTTTTCAAAGTGCAGTTTTGCGGTAATAGGCCGTTTTTTCCAACTTTATTCTTTGGATCAGTCTTAAGGGAAGGAGAGATTCTTGAAAGCATGATGTTTTTCTCATTCTACTACCTAGGGAGAACATGATTCACGACACCTTTTTCAAATCTGGTGTTTCTCTGGGCCGGGAACGTCAGTTCTGAAAGTACAGTTTTGTGGTAATAGGCCGTTTTTTCCAACTTTTTTCTTTGGATAACTCTTAAGGGAAGGAGAGATTCTTGAAAGCATGATGTTTTTCTCATTCTACTACCTAGGGAGAACATGAATCAAGATGTCTTATTTAAATCTGGTGTTTGTCTGGTACGGGAACCTCAGTTCTCAAAGAGCAGTTTTACGGTAATAAGCCGTTTTTTTCCAACTTTATTCTTTGGATCACTCTTAAGGTAAGGAGAGATTCTTGAAAGCATGGTGTTTTTCTCGTTCTACTACCTAGGGAGAACATGATTCACGACACCTTTTTCAAATCTGGTGTTTCTCTGGGCCGGAAACGTCAGTTCTGAACGTACAGTTTCGCCGTCAATACAACAGGCCTTTTCAACATATTCGGTAATAGGCCCTTTTTTTCCAACTTTATTCTTTGGATCACTCTTAAGGGAAGGAGAGATTCTTGAAAGCATGATGTTTTTCTCATTCTACTAACTAGGGAGGACATGAATCACGACGCCTTTTTCAAATCTGGTGTTTGTCTGGGCCAGGAACCTCAGTTCTATATGTGGAGTTTCGCCGTCAATACAATAGGCCTTTTCAGCATATTCGGTAATAGGCCCTTTTTTCCAACTTAATACTTTGGATCACTCTTAAGGGAAGGAGAGATTTTTTAAACCATGATGTTTTTCTCATTCTACTACCTAGGGAGAACATGAATAACGATGTCTTCTTCAAATCTTGTGTTTGTCTCCGACGGGAACCTCAGTTCTCAAAGACCAGTTTTACCGTAATAAGCCATTTTTTCCAACTTTATTCTTTGGATCACTCTTAAGGGAAGGAGAGATTCTTGAAAGCATGATGTTTTTCTCATTCTACTACCTAGGGAGAACATGATTCACGAGACCTTTTTCAAATCTGGTGTTTCTCTGGGCCGGGAACGTCAGTTCTGAAAGTACAGTTTTGCGGTAATAGGCCGATTTTTCCAACTTTATTCTTTGGATCACTCTTAATGGAAGGAGAGATTCTTGAAAGCATGATGTTTTTCTCATTCTACTACCTAGGGAGAACATGATTCATGACATCTTTTTCGAATCTGTTGTTTCTCTGTTTCGGGAACCTCAGTTCTGAACGTACAGTTTCGCCGTCAATACAATAGGCCTTTTCAGCATATTCAGTAATAGGCCCTTTTTTTCCAACTTTATTCTTTGGATCACTCTTAAGGGAAGGAGAGATTCTTGAAAGCATGATGTTTTTCTCATTCTACTAACTAGGGAGGACATGAATCACGACGTCTTTTTCCAATCTGGTGTTTGTCTGGGCCAGGAACCTCAGTTCTATATGTGGAGTTTCGCCGTCAATACAATAGGCCTTTTCAGCATATTCGGTAATAGGCCCTTTTTTCCAACTTGATATTTTGGATCACTCTTAAGGGAAGGAGAGATTTTTGTAACCATGATGTTTTTCTCATTTTACTACCTAGGGAGAACATGAATCACGATGTCTTCTTCAAATCTGGTGTTTGTCTGGGACGGGAACCTCAGTTTTCAAAGTGCAGTTTTGCGGTAATAGGCCGTTTTTTCCAACTTTATTCTTTGGATCAGTCTTAAGGGAAGGAGAGATTCTTGAAAGCATGATGTTTTTCTCATTCTACTACCTAGGGAGAACATGATTCACGACACCTTTTTCAAATCTGGTGTTTCTCTGGGCCGGGAACGTCAGTTCTGAAAGTACAGTTTTGCGGTAATAGTCCGTTTTTTCCAACTTTTTTCTTTGGATCACTCTTAAGGGAAGGAGAGATTCTTGAAAGCATGATGTTTTTCTCATTCTACTACCTAGGGAGAACATGAATCAAGATGTCTTATTTAAATCTGGTGTTTGTCTGGTACGGGAACCTCAGTTCTCAAAGAGCAGTTTTACAGTAATAAGCCGTTTTTTTCCAACTTTATTCTTTGGATCACTCTTAAGGGAAGGAGAGATTCTTGAAAGCATGGCGTTTTTCTTGTTCTACTACCTAGGGAGAACATGATTCACGACACCTTTTTCAAATCTGGTGTTTCTCTGGGCCGGAAACGTCAGTTCTGAAAGTACAGTTTCGCCATCAATACAATAGGCCTTTTCAGCATATTCGGTAATAGGCCGTTTTTTCCAACTTTATTCTTTGGATCACTCTTAAGGGAAGGAGAGATTTTTGAAACCATGATGTTTTTCTCATTCTACTACCTAGGGAGAACATGAATCAAGATGTCTTCTTCATATGTGGTGTTTGTCTGGTACGGGAACCTTAGTTCTCAAAGAGCAGTTTTACGGTAATAAGCCGTTTTTTCCAACTTTATTCTTTGGATCACTCTTAAGGGAAGGAGAGATTCTTGAAAGCATGATGTTTTTCTCATTCTACTACCTAGGGAGAACATGATTCACGACACCTTTTTCAAATCTGGTGTTTCTCTGGGCCGGGAACGTCAGTTCTGAAAGTACCGTTTCGCCGTCAATACAATAGGCCTTTTCAGCATATTCGGTATTAGGCCGTATTTTCCAACTTTATTCTTTGGATCACTCTTCAGGGAAGGAGAGATTTTTTACAACATGATGTTTTTCTCATTCTACTACCTAGGGAGAAGATGAATCACGATATCTTCTTCAAATCTGGTGTTTGTCTCGGACGGGAACCTCAGTTCTTAAAGTGCAGTTTTGCGGTAGTAGGCCGTTTTTTCCAACTTTATTCTCTGGATCACTCTTAAGGGAAGGAGAGATTCTTGAAAGCATGATGTTTTTCTCATTCTACTATCTAGGGAGAACATGAATCAAGATGTCTTCTTCAAATCTGGTGTTTGTCTGGGACGGGAAACTCAGTTCTCAAAGTGCACTTTTGCGGTAACAGGCCGTTTTTTCCAACTTTATTCTTTCGATCACTCTTAAGGGAAGGCGAGATTCTTGAAAGCATGATGTTTTTCTCATTCTACTTCCTAGGGAGAACATGAATCAAGATGTCTTCTTCAAATCTGGTGTTTGTCTGGTACGGGAACCTCAGTTCTCAAGAGCAGTTTTACGGTAATAACCCGTTTTTTCCAACTTTATTCTTTGGATCACTCTTAAGGGAAGGAGAGATTCTTGAAAGCATGATGTTTTTCTCGTTCTACTACCTAGGGAGAACATGATTCACGACACCTTTTTCAAATCTGGTGTTTCTCTGGGCCGGGAACGTCAGTTCTGAAAGTACAGTTTCGCCGTCAATACAATAGGCCTTTTCAGGATATTCGGTAATAGGCCGTTTTTTCCAACTTTATTCTTTGGATCACTCTTAAGGGAAGGAGAGATTTTTGAAACCATAATGTTTTTCTCATTCTACTACCTAGGGAGAACATGAATCAAGATGTCTTCTTCAAATCTGGTGTTTGTCTGTGACGGGAACCTCCGATCTCAAAGGGCAGTTTCGCGGTAGTAGGCTGTTTTTTCCCAACTTTATTCAATAGATCACTTTTAAGGGAAGGTGAGATTCTTGAAAGGATGATGTTTTTCTCATTCTACTACCTAGGGGGAACATGATTCACGACATCTTTTTGAAATCTGGTGTTTTTCTCGGACGGGAACCTACGATCTCAAAGTGCAGTATCGCGGTAATAGGCTGTTTTTTCCCAACTTTATTCAATAGATCACTCTTAAGGGAAGGAGAGATTCTTGAAAGCATGATGTGTTTCTCATTCTACTACCTAGGGAGGACATGAATCACGACGTCTTTTTCAAATCTGGTGTTTGTCTGGGCCAGGAACCTCAGTTCAAAATGTGGAGTTTCGCTGTCAATACAATAGGCCTTTTCAGCATATTCGGTAATAGGCCCTTTTTTCCAACTTAATACTTTGGATTAAGAATGATGTTTTTCTCATTCTACTACCTAGGGAGAACATGAATCACGATGTCTTCTTCAAATCTGGTGTTTGTCTGTTATGGGAACCTCAGTTCTCAAAGAGCAGTTTTACGGTAATAAGCCGTTTTTTCCAACTTTATTCTTTGGATCACTCTTAAGGGAAGGAGAGATTCTTGAAAGCATGATGTTTTTCTCATTCTACTACCTAGGGAGAACATGATTCACGACACCTTTTTCAAATCTGGTGTTTCTCTGGGCCGGGAACGTCAGTTCTGAAAGTACAGTTTTGCGGTAATAGGCCGATTTTTCCAACTTTATTCTTTGGATCACTCTTAATGGAAGGAGAGATTCTTGAAAGCATGATGTTTTTCTCATTCTACTACCTAGGGAGAACATGATTCATGACATCTTTTTCGAATCTGTTGTTTCTCTGTTTCGGGAACCTCAGTTCTGAACGTACAGTTTCGCCGTCAATACAATAGGCCTTTTCAGCCTATTCAGTAATAGGCCCTTTTTTTCCAACTTTATTCTTTGGATCACTCTTAAGGGAAGGAGAGATTCTTGAAACCATGATGTTTTTCTCATTCTACTAACTAGGGAGGACATGAATCACGACGTCTTTTTCCAATCTGGTGTTTGTCTGGGCCAGGAACCTCAGTTCTATATGTGGAGTTTCGCCGTCAATACAATAGGCCTTTTCAGCATATTCGGTAATAGGCCCTTTTTTCCAACTTGATATTTTGGATCACTCTTAAGGGAAGGAGAGATTTTTGTAACCATGATGTTTTTCTCATTTTACTACCTAGGGAGAACATGAATCACGATGTCTTCTTCAAATCTGGTGTTTGTCTGGGACGGGAACCTCAGTTTTCAAAGTGCAGTTTTGCGGTAATAGGCCGTTTTTTCCAACTTTATTCTTTGGATCAGTCTTAAGGGAAGGAGAGATTCTTGAAAGCATGATGTTTTTCTCATTCTACTACCTAGGGAGAACAAGATTCACGACACCTTTTTCAAATCTGGTGTTTCTCTGGGCCGGGAACGTCAGTTCTGAAAGTACAGTTTTGCGGTAATAGGCCGTTTTTTCCAACTTTATTCTTTGGATCACTCTTAAGGGAAGGAGAGACTCTTGAAAGCATGGTGTTTTTCTCGTTCTACTACCGAGGGAGAACATGATTCACGACATCTTTTTCAAATCTGGTGTTTCTCTGGGCCGGAAACGTCAGTTCTGAAAGTACAGTTTCGCCGTCAATACAATAGGCCTTTTCAGCATATTCGGTAATAGGCCGTTTTTTCCAACTTTATTCTTTGGATCACTCTTAAGGGAAGGAGAGATTTTTGAAACCATGATGTTTTTCTCATTCTACTACCTAGGGAGAACATGAATCAAGATGTCTTCTTCATATCTGGTGTTTGTCTGGTACGGGAACCTTAGTTCTCAAAGAGCAGTTTTACGGTAATAAGCCGTTTTTTCCAACTTTATTCTTTGGATCACTCTTAAGGGAAGGAGAGATTCTTGAAAGCATGATGTTTTTCTCATTCTACTACCTAGGGAGAACATGATTCACAACACCTTTTTCAAATCTGGTGTTTTTCTGGGCCGGGAACGTCAGTTCTGAAAGTACAGTTTTGCGGTAATAGGCCGATTTTTCCAACTTTATTCTTTGGATCACTCTTAATGGAAGGAGAGATTCTTGAAAGCATGATGTTTTTCTCATTCTACTACCTAGGGAGAACATGATTCATGACATCTTTTTCGAATCTGTTGTTTCTCTGTTTCGGGAACCTCAGTTCTGAACGTACAGTTTCGCCGTCAATACAATAGGCCTTTTCAGCCTATTCAGTAATAGGCCCTTTTTTTCCAACTTTATTCTTTGGATCACTCTTAAGGGAAGGAGAGATTCTTGAAAGCATGATGTTTTTCTCATTCTACTAACTAGGGAGGACATGAATCACGACGTCTTTTTCCAATCTGGTGTTTGTCTGGGCCAGGAACCTCAGTTCTATATGTGGAGTTTCGCCGTCAATACAATAGGCCTTTTCAGCATATTCGGTAATAGGCCCTTTTTTCCAACTTGATATTTTGGATCACTCTTAAGGGAAGGAGAGATTTTTGTAACCATGATGTTTTTCTCATTTTACTACCTAGGGAGAACATGAATCACGATGTCTTCTTCAAATCTGGTGTTTGTCTGGGACGGGAACCTCAGTTTTCAAAGTGCAGTTTTGCGGTAATAGGCCGTTTTTTCCAACTTTATTCTTTGGATCAGTCTTAAGGGAAGGAGAGATTCTTGAAAGCATGATGTTTTTCTCATTCTACTACCTAGGGAGAACATGATTCACGACACCTTTTTCAAATCTGGTGTTTCTCTGGGCCGGGAACGTCAGTTCTGAAAGTACAGTTTTGCGGTAATAGGCCGTTTTTTCCAACTTTATTCTTTGGATCACTCTTAAGGGAAGGAGAGATTCTTGAAAGCATGGTGTTTTTCTCGTTCTACTACCGAGGGAGAACATGATTCACGACACCTTTTTCAAATCTGGTGTTTCTCTGGGCCGGAAACGTCAGTTCTGAAAGTACAGTTTCGCCGTCAATACAATAGGCCTTTTCAGCATATTCGGTAATAGGCCGTTTTTTCCAACTTTATTCTTTGGATCACTCTTAAGGGAAGGAGAGATTTTTGAAACCATGATGTTTTTCTCATTCTACTACCTAGGGAGAACATGAATCAAGATGTCTTCTTCATATCTGGTGTTTGTCTGGTACGGGAACCTTAGTTCTCAAAGAGCAGTTTTACGGTAATAAGCCGTTTTTTCCAACTTTATTCTTTGGATCACTCTTAAGGGAAGGAGAGATTCTTGAAAGCATGATGTTTTTCTCATTCTACTACCTAGGGAGAACATGATTCACAACACCTTTTTCAAATCTGGTGTTTCTCTGGGCCGGGAACGTCAGTTCTGAAAGTACCGTTTCGCCGTCAATACAATAGGCCTTTTCAGCATATTCGGTATTAGGCCTTTTTTTCCAACTTTATTCTTTGGATCACTCTTCAGGGAAGGAGAGATTTTTTACAACATGATGTTTTTCTCATTCTACTACCTAGGGAGAAGATGAATCACGATATCTTCTTCAAATCTGGTGTTTGTCTCGGACGGGAACCTCAGTTCTTCAAGTGCAGTTTTGCGGTAGTAGGCCGTTTTTTCCAACTTTATTCTCTGGATCACTCTTAAGGGAAGGAGAGATTCTTGAAAGCATGATGTTTTTCTCATTCTACTATCTAGGGAGAACATGAATCAAGATGTCTTCTTCAAATCTGGTGTTTGTCTGGGACGGGAACCTCAGTTCTCAAAGTGCACTTTTGCGGTAATAGGCCGTTTTTTCCAACTTTATTCTTTAGATCACTCTTAAGGGAAGGCGAGATTCATGAAAGCATGATGTTTTTCTCATTCTACTTCCTAGGGAGAACATGAATCAAGATGTCTTCTTCAAATCTGGTGTTTGTCTGGTACGGGAACCTCAGTTCTCAAGAGCAGTTTTACGGTAATAACCCGTTTTTTCCAACTTTATTCTTTGGATCACTCTTAAGGGAAGGAGAGATTCTTGAAAGCATGATGTTTTTCTCGTTCTACTACCTAGGGAGAACATGATTCACGACACCTTTTTCAAATCTGGTGTTTCAATGGGCCGGGAACGTCAGTTCTGAAAGTACAGTTTCGCCGTCAATATAATAGGCCTTTTCAGGATATTCGGTAATAGGCCGTTTTTTCCAACTTTATTCTTTGGATCACTCTTAAGGGAAGGAGAGATTTTTGAAACCATAATGTTTTTCTCATTCTACTACCTAGGGAGAACATGAATCAAGATGTCTTCTTCAAATCTGGTGTTTGTCTGGGACGGGAACCTCCGATCTCAAAGGGCAGTTTCGCGGTAGTAGGCTGTTTTTTCCCAACTTTATTCAATAGATCACTTTTAAGGGAAGGTGAGATTCTTGAAAGGATGATGTTTTTCTCATTCTACTACCTAGGGGGAACATGATTCACGACATCTTTTTGAAATCTGGTGTTTTTCTCGGACGGGAACCTACGATCTCAAAGTGCAGTATCGCGGTAATAGGCTGTTTTTTCCCAACTTTATTCAATAGATCACTCTTAAGGGAAGGAGAGATTCTTGAAACCATGATGTTTTTCTCATTCTACTAACTAGGGAGAACATGAATCACGATGTCTTTTTCAAATCTTGTGTTTTTCTGGGACGGGAAGCTCCGATCTCAAAGTGCAGTTTCGCGGTAGTAGGCTGTTTTTTCCCAACTTTATTCAATAGATCACTCTTAAGGGAAGGACAGATTCTTGAAAGCATGATGTTTTTCTCATTCTACTAACTAGGGAGAACATGATTCACGACACATTTTTCAAATCTGGTGTTTCTCTGGGCCGGGAACGTCAGTTCTGAAAGTACAGTTTTGCGGTAATAGGCCGTTTTTTCCAACTTTATTCTTTGGATCACTCTTAAGGGAAGGAGAGATTCTTGAAAGCATGATGTTTTTCTCATTCTACTACCTAGGGAGAACATGATTCACGACATCTTTTTCAAATCTGCTGTTTCTCTGGGCCGGGAACATCAGTTCTAAAAGTACACTTTCGCCGTCAATACAATAGGCCTTTTCAGCATATTCGGTAATAGGCCGTTTTTTCCAACTTTATTCTTTGGATCACTCTTAAGGGAAGGAGAGATTCTTGAAAGCATGATGTTTTTCTCATTCTACTACCTAGGGAGAACATGAATCAAGATGTCTTCTTCAAATCTGGTGTTTGTCTGGTACGGGAACCTCAGTTCTCAATGAGCAGTTTTACGGTAATAAGCCGTTTTTACCAACTTTATTCTTTGGATCACTCTTAAGGGAAGGAGAGATATTTGAAAGCATGATGTTTTTCTCATTCTACTACCTAGGGAGAACATGATTCACGACACCTTTTTCAAATCTTGTGTTTCTCTGGGCCGTGAACGTCAGTTCTCAAAGTACAGTTCGCCGTCAATACAATAGGCCTTTTCAGCATATTCGGTAATAGGCCATTTTTTCCAACTTTATTCTTTGGATCACTCTTAAGGGAAGGAGAGATTTTTGAAAACATGATGTTTTTCTCATTCTACTACCTAGGGAGAAGATGAATCACGATGTCTTCTTCAAATCTGGTGTTTGTCTGGGACGGGAACCTCCGCTCTCAAAGTGCAGTTTCGCGGTAATAGGCTGTTTTTTCCCAACTTTATTCAATAGCTCACTCTTAAGGGAAGGAGAGATTTTTGAAAGCATGATGTTTTTCTCATTCTACTACCTAGGGAGGACATGAATCACGATGTCTTCTTCAAATCTGGTGTTTCTCTGGTATGAGAACCTCAGTTCTCAAAGAGCAGTTTTACGGTAATAAGCCGTTTTTTCCAACTTTATTCTTTGGATCACTATTAAGGGAAGCAGAGATTCTTGAAAGCATGATGTTTTTCTCATTCTACTACCTAGGGAGAACATGATTCACGACACCTTTTTCAAATCTGGTGTTTCTCTGGGCCGGGAACGTCAGTTCTGAAAGTACAGTTTCGCCGTCAATACAATAGGCCTTTTGAGCATATTCGGTTATAGGCCGTTTTTTCCAACTTTATTCTTTGGATCACTCTTAAGGGAAGGAGAGATTCTTGAAAGCATGATGTTTTTCTCATTCTACTACCTAGGGAGAACATGATTCACGACACCTTTTTCAAATCTGGTGTTTCTCAGGGCCGGGAACGTCAGTTCTGAAAGTACAGTTTCGCCGTCAATACAATAGGCCTTTTCAGCATATTCGGTTATAGGCCGTTTTTTCCAACTTTATTCTTTGGATCACTCTTAAGGGAAGGAGAGATTCTTGAAAGCATGATGTTTTTCTCATTCTACTACCTAGGGAGAACATGAATCACGACGTCTCTTTCAAATCTGGTGTTTCTCTGGGACGGGAACCTCCGCTCTCAAAGTGCAGTTTCGCGGTAATAGGCTGTTTTTTCCCAACTTTATTAAATAGATCACTCTTAAGGGAAGGAGAGATTCTTGAAAGCATGATGTGTTTCTCATTCTACTACCTAGGGAGGACATGAATCACGACGTCTTTTTCAAATCTGGTGTTTGTCTGGGCCAGGAACCTCAGTTCTAAATGTGGAGTTTCGCTGTCAATACAATAGGCCTTTTCAGCATATTCGGTAATAGGCCCTTTTTTCCAACTTAATACTTTGGATTAAGAATGATGTTTTTCTCATTCTACTACCTAGGGAGAACATGAATCACGATGTCTTCTTCAAATCTGGTGTTTGTCTGTTATGGGAACCTCAGTTCTCAAAGAGCAGTTTTACGGTAATAAGCCGTTTTTTCCAACTTTATTGTTTGGATCACTCTTAAGGTACGGAGAGATTCTTGAAAGCATGATGTTTTTCTCATTCTACTACCTAGGGAGAACATGATTCACGACACCTTTTTCAAATCTGGTGTTTCTCTCGGCCGGGAACGTCAGTTCTGAAAGTACAGTTTCGCCGTCAATACATTAGGCCTTTTCAGCATATTCGGGAATAGGCCGTTTTTTCCAACTTTATTCATTGGATCACTCTTAAGGGAAGGAGAGATTCTTGAAACCATGATGTTTTTCTCATTCTACTACCAAGGGAGAACATGAATCACGATGTCTCTTTCAAATCTGGTGTTTGTCTGGGACGGGAACCTCCGCTCTCAAAGTGCAGTTTCTCGGTAATAGGCTGTTTTTTCCCAACTTTATTCAATAGATCACTCTTAAGGGAAGGAGAGATTCTTGAAACCATGATGTTTTTCTCATTCTACTAACTAGGGAGAACATGAATCACGATGTCTTTTTCAAATCTTGTGTTTTTCTGGGACGGGAAGCTCCGATCTCAAAGTGCAGTTTCGCGGTAGTAGGCTGTTTTTTCCCAACTTTATTCAATAGATCACTCTTAAGGGAAGGACAGATTCTTGAAAGCATGATGTTTTTCTCATTCTACTAACTAGGGAGAACATGATTCACGACACATTTTTCAAATCTGGTGTTTCTCTGGGCCGGGAACGTCAGTTCTGAAAGTACAGTTTCGCCGTCAATACAATAGGCCTTTTCAGCATATTCGGTAATAGGCCGTTTTTTCCAACTTTATTCTTTGAATCACTCTTAAGGGAAGGAGAGATTTTTGAAAATATGATGTTTTTCTCATCGTACTACCGAGGGAGAAGATGAATCACGATGTCTTCTTCAAATCTGGTGTTTGTCTGGGACGGGAACCTCAGTTCTCAATGTGCAGTTTTGCGGTAATAGGCCATTTTTTCCAGCATTATTCTTTGGATCACTCTTAAGGGAAGGAGAGATTCTTGAAAGCATGATGTTTTTCTCATTCTACTACCTAGGGAGAACATGATTCACGACACCTTTTTCAAATCTGGTGTTTTTCTGGGACGGGAACCTCCGATCTCAAAGTGCAGTTTCGCGGTAGTAGGCTGTTTTTTCCCAACTTTATTCAATAGATCACTCTTAAGGGAAGGAGAGATTCTTGAAAGCATGATGTTTTTGTCATTCTACTACCTAGGGAGAACACGATTCATGACATCTTTTTCAAATCTGGTGTTTCTCTGTTTCGGGAACCTCAGTTCTGAACGTACAGTTTCGCCGTCAATACAATAGGCCTTTTCAACATATTCGGTAATAGGCCCTTTTTTTCCAACATTATTCTTTGGATCACTCTTAAGGGAAGGAGAGATTCTTGAAAGCATGATGTTTTTCTCATTCTACTACCTAGGGAGAACATGATTCACGACAACTTTTTCAAATCTGGTGGTTTTCTGGGACGGGAAGCTCCGATCTCAAAGTGCAGTTTCGCGGTAATAGGCTGTTTTTTCCCAACTTTATTCAATAGATCACTCTTAAGGGAAGGAGAGATTCTTGAAAGCATGATGTTTTTGTCATTCTACTACCTAGGGAGAACACGATTCATGACATCTTTTTCAAATCTGGTGTTTCTCTGTTTCGGGAACCTCAGTTCTGAACGTACAGTTTCGCCGTCAATACAATAGGCCTTTTCAACATATTCGGTAATAGGCCGTTTTTTCCAACTTTATTCTTTGGATCACTCTTAAGGGAAGGAGAGATTTTTGAAAGCATGATGTTTTTCTCATTCTACTACCTAGGGAGAACATGAATCACGATGTCTTCTTCAAATCTGGTGTGTTTTCTGTTACGGGAACCTCAGTTCTCAAAGAGCAGTTTTACGGTAATAAGCCGTTTTTTCCAACTTTATTCTTTGGATCACTCTTAAGGGAAGGAGAGATTCTTGAAAGCATGATGTTTTTCTCATTCTTCTACCTAGGGAGAACAGGATTCATGACACATTTTTCAAATCTGGTGTTTCTCAGGGCCGGGAACGTCAGTTCTGAAAGTACAGTTTCGCCGTAAATACAATAGGCCTTTTCATTATATTCGGTAATAGGCCGTTTTTTACAACTTTATTCTTTCGATCATTCTTAAGGGAAGGAGAGATTCTTGAAACCATGATGTTTTTCTCATTCTACTACCTAGGGAGAACATGAATCACGATGTCTCTTTCAAATCTGGTGTTTCTCTGGGACGGGAACCTCCGCTCTCAAAGTGAAGTTTCTCGGTAATAGGCTGTTTTTTCCCAACTTTATTCAATAGATCACTCTTAAGGGAAGGAGAGATTCTTGAAACCATGATGTTTTTCTCATTCTACTAACTAGGGAGAATATGAATCACGATGTCTTTTTCAAATCTTGTGTTTTTCTGGGACGGGAAGCTCCGATCTCAAAGTGCAGTTTCGCGGTAGTAGGCTGTTTTTTCCCAACTTTATTAAATAGATCACTCTTAAGGGAAGGAGAGGTTCTTGAAAGCATGATGTGTTTCTCATTCTACTACCTAGGGAGGACATGAATCACGACGTCTTTTTCAAATCTGGTGTTTGTCTGGGCCAGGAACCTCAGTTCTAAATGTGGAGTTTCGCTGTTAATACAATAGGACTGTTCAGCATATTCGGTAATAGGCCCTTTTTTCCAACTTAATATTTTGGATCACTCTAAAGGGAAGGAGAGATTTTTGAAAGCATGATGTTTTTCTCATTCTGCTACCTAGGGAGAACATGAATCACAATGTCTTCTTCAAATCTGGTGTTTGTCTGTTACGGGAACCTCAGTTCTCAAAGAGCAGTTTTACGGTAATAAGCCGTTTTTTCCAACTTTATTCTTTGGATCACTCTTAAGGGAAGGAGAGATTCTTGAAAGCATGATGTTTTTCTCATTCTACTACCTAGGGAGAACATGATTCACGACACCTTTTTCAAATCTGGTGTTTCTCTGGGCCGGGAACGTCAGTTCTGAAAGTACAGTTTCGCCGTCAATACAATAGGCCTTTTCAGCATATTCGGTAATAGGCCGTTTTTTCCAACTTTATTCATTGGATCACTCTTAAGGGAAGGAGAGATTCTTGAAACCATGATGTTTTTCTCATTCTACTACCTAGGGAGAACATGAATCACGATCTCTTTCAAATCTGGTGTTTGTCTGGGACGGGAACCTCCGCTCTCAAACTGCAGTTTCTCGGTAATACGCTGTTTTTTCCCAACTTCATTCAATAGATCACTCTTAAGGGAAGGAGAGATTCTTGAAACCATGATGTTTTTCTCATTCTACTAACTAGGGAGAACATGAATCACGATGTCTTTTTCAAATCTGGTGTTTCTCTGGGACGGGAACCTCCGCTCTCAAAGTGAAGTTTCTCGGTAATAGGCTGTTTTTTCCCAACTTTATTCAATAGATCACTCTTAAGGGAAGGAGAGATTCTTGAAACCATGATGTTTTTCTCATTCTACTAACTAGGGAGAATATGAATCACGATGTCTTTTTCAAATCTTGTGTTTTTCTGGGACGGGAAGCTCCGATCTCAAAGTGCAGTTTCGCGGTAGTAGGCTGTTTTTTCCCAACTTTATTAAATAGATCACTCTTAAGGGAAGGAGAGATTCTTGAAAGCATGATGTGTTTCTCATTCTACTACCTAGGGAGGACATGAATCACGACGTCTTTTTCAAATCTGGTGTTTGTCTGGGCCAGGAACCTCAGTTCTAAATGTGGAGTTTCGCTGTTAATACAATAGGACTGTTCAGCATATTCGGTAATAGGCCCTTTTTTCCAACTTAATATTTTGGATCACTCTAAAGGGAAGGAGAGATTTTTGAAAGCATGATGTTTTTCTCATTCTGCTACCTAGGGAGAACATGAATCACAATGTCTTCTTCAAATCTGGTGTTTGTCTGTTACGGCAACCTCAGTTCTCAAAGAGCAGTTTTACGGTAATAAGCCGTTTTTTCCAACTTTATTCTTTGGATCACTCTTAAGGGAAGGAGAGATTCTTGAAAGCATGATGTTTTTCTCATTCTACTACCTAGGGAGAACATGATTCACGACACCTTTTTCAAATCTGGTGTTTCTCTGGGCCGGGAACGTCAGTTCTGAAAGTACAGTTTCGCCGTCAATACAATAGGCCTTTTCAGCATATTCGGTAATAGGCCGTTTTTTCCAACTTTATTCATTGGATCACTCTTAAGGGAAGGAGAGATTCTTGAAACCATGATGTTTTTCTCATTCTACTACCTAGGGAGAACATGAATCACGATCTCTTTCAAATCTGGTGTTTGTCTGGGACGGGAACCTCCGCTCTCAAACTGCAGTTTCTCGGTAATACGCTGTTTTTTCCCAACTTTATTCAATAGATCACTCTTAAGGGAAGGAGAGATTCTTGAAACCATGATGTTTTTCTCATTCTACTAACTAGGGAGAACATGAATCACGATGTCTTTTTCAAATCTTGTGTTTTTCTGGGACGGGAAGCTCCGATCTCAAAGTGCAGTTTCGCGGTAGTAGGCTGTTTTTTCCCAACTTTATTCAATAGATCACTCTTAAGGGAAGGAGAGATTCTTGAAAGCATGATGTTTTTCTCATTCTACTACCTAGGGAGAACATGATTCACGACACCTTTTTCAAATCTGGTGTTTCTCTGTTTCGGGAACCTCAGTTCTGAAAGTACAGTTTCGCCGTCAATACAATAGGCCTTTTCAGCATATTCGGTAATAGGCCGTTTTTTCCAACTTTATTCTTTGGATCACTCTTAAGGGAAGGAGAGATTTTTGAAAACATGATGTTTTTCTCATCCTACTACCGAGGGAGAAGATGAATCACGATGTCTTCTTCAAATCTGCTGTTTGTCTGGGACGGGAACCTCAGTTCTCAATGTGCAGTTTTGCGGTAATAGGCCGTTTTTTCCAGCATTATTCTTTGGATCACTCTTAAGGGAAGCAGAGATTCTTGAAAGCATGATGTTTTTCTCATTCTACTACCTAGGGAGAACATGATTCACGATAACTTTTTCAAATCTGGTGTTTTTCTGGGACGGGAACCTCCGATCTCAAAGTGCAGTTTCGCGGTAATAGGCTGTTTTTTCCCAACTTTTTTCAATAGATGACTCTTAAGGGAAGGAGAGATTCTTGAAAGCATGATGTTTTTCTCATTCTACTACCTAGGGAGAACATGATTCATGAGATCTTTTTCAAATCTGTTGTTTCTCTGTTTCGGGAACCTCAGTTCTGAACGTACAGTGTTCGCCGTCAATACAATAGGCCTTTTCAGCATATTCGGTAATAGGCCCTTTTTTTCCAACTTTATTCTTTGGATCACTCTTAAGGGAAGGAGAGATTCTTGAAAGCATGATGTTTTTCTCATTCTACTAACTAGGGAGGACAGGAATCACGACGTCTTTTTCAAATCTGGTGTTTGTCTGGGCCAGGAACCTCAGTTCTACATGGGGAGTTTCGCCGTCAATACAATAGGCCTTTTCAGCATATTCGGTAATAGGCCCTTTTTTCCAACTTGATATTTTGGATCACTCTTAAGGGAAGGAGAGATTTTTGAAACCATGATGTTTTTCTCATTCTACTACGTAGAGAGAACATGAATCACGATGTCTTCTTCAAATCTGGTGTTTGTGTGGGACGGGAACCTCAGTTCTCAAAGACCAGTTTTACGGTAATAAGCCATTTTTTCCAAGTTTATACCTAGGATCACCCTTAAGGGAAGGAGAGATTCTTGAAAGCATGATGTTTTTCTCATTCTACTACCTAGGGAGAACATGATTCACGACACCTTTTTCAAATCTGGTGTTTCTCTGGGGCGGGAACGTCAGTTCTGAAAGTACAGTTTTGCGGTAATAGGCCGTTTTTTCCAACTTTATTCTTTGGATCACTCTTAAGGGAAGGAGAGATTCTTGAAAGCATGATGTTTTTCTCATTCTATTACATAGGGAGAACATGAATCAAGATGTCTTCTTCAAATCTGGTGTTTGTCTGGTACGGGAACCTCAGTTTTCAAGGAGCAGTTTTACGGTAATAAGCCGTTTTTTCCGACTTTATTCTTTGGATCACTCTTAAGGGAAGGAGAGATTCTTGAAAGCATGATGTTTTTCTCATTCTACTACCTAGGGAGAACATGATTCACGACAACTTTTTCAAATCTGGTGTTTCTCTGGGCCGGGAACGTCAGTTCTGAAAGTACAGTTTCGCCGTCAATACAATAGGCCTTTTCAGCATATTCGGTAATAGGCTGTTTTTTCCAACTTTATTCTTTGGATCACTCTTAAGGGAAGGAGAGATTCTTGAAAGCATGATGTTTTTCTCATTCTACTAACTAGGGAGGACATGAATCACGACGTCTTTTTCAAATCTGGTGTTTGTCTGGGCCAGGAACCTCAGTTCTATATGTGGAGTTTCGCCGTCAATACAATAGGCCTTTTCAGCATATTCGGTAATAGGCCCTTTTTTCCAACTTAATATTTTGGATCACTCTTAAGGGAAGGAGAGATTTTTGAAACCATGATGTTTTTCTCATTCTACTGCCTAGAGAGAACATGAATCACGATGTCTTCTTCAAATCAGGTGTTTGTCTGGGACGGGAACCTCAGTTCTCAAAGACCAGTTTTACGGTAATAAGCCATTTTTTCCAACTTTATTCTTTGGATCACTCTTAAGGGAAGGAGAGATTCTTGAAAGCATGATGTTTTTCTCATTCTACTACCTAGGGAGAACATGATTCACGACACCTTTTTCAAATCTGTTGTTTCTCTGGGCCGGGAACGTCAGTTCTGAAAGTACAGTTTCGCCGTCAATACAATAGGCCTTTTCAGCATATTCGGTAATAGGCCGTTTTTTACCACTTTATTCTTTGGATCACTCTTAAGGGAAGGAGAGATTCTTGAAAGCATGATGTTTTTCTCATTCTACGACCTAGGGAGAACATGATTCACGACACCTTTTTCAAATCTGGTGTTTCTCTGGGCCGGGAACGTCAGTTCTGAAAGTACAGTTTTGCGGTAATAGGCCGTTTTTTCCAACTTTATACTTTCGATCACTCTTAAGGGAAAAGAGAGATTTTTGAAACCATGATGTTTTTCTCATTCTACTACCTAGGGAGAACATGAATCAAGATGTCTTCTTCAAATCTGGTGTTTGTCTGGTACGGGAACCTCAGTTCTCAAAGAGCAGTTTTACGGTAATAAGCCGTTTTTTCCAACTTTATTCTTTGGATCACTCTTAAGGGAATGAGAGATTCTTGAAAGCATAAAGTTTTTCTCATTCTACTACCTAGGGAGAACATGATTCACGACACCTTTTTCAAATCTGGTGTTTCTCTGGGCCGGGAACGTCAGTTCTGAAAGTACAGTTTCGCCGTCAATACAATAGGCCTTTTCAGCATATTCGGTAATAGGCCGTTTTTTCCAACTTTATTCTTTGGATCACTCTTAAGGGAAGGAGAGATTTTTGAAACCATGATGTTTTTCTCATCCTACTACCTAGGGAGAAGATGAATCACGATGTCTTCTTCAAATCTGGTGTTTGTCTGGGACGGGAACCTCAGTTCTCAATGTGCAGTTTTGCGGTAATAGGCTGTTTTTTCCCAACTTTTTTCAATAGATGACTCTTAAGGGAAGGAGAGATTCTTGAAAGCATGATGTTTTTGTCATTCTACTACCTAGGGAGAACATGATTCATGACATCTTTTTCAAATCTGGTGTTTCTCTGTTTCGGGAACGTCAGTTCTGAAAGTACAGTTTCGCCGTCAATACAATAGGCCTTTTCAGCATATTCGGTAATAGGCCGTTTTTTCCAACTTTATTCTTTGGATCACTCTTAAGGGAAGGAGAGATTCTTGAAAGCATGATGTTTTTCTCATTCTACTACCTAGGGAGAACATGATTCATGACATCTTTTTCAAATCTGGTGTTTCTCTGTTTCGGGAACCTCAGTTCTGAACGTACAGTTTCGCCGTCAATACAATAGGCCTTTTCAGCATATTCGGTAATAGGCCCTTTTTTTCCAACTTTATTCTTTGGATCACTCTTAAGGGAAGGAGAGATTCTTGAAAGCATGATGTTTTTCTCATTCTACTAACTAGGGAGGACAGGAATCACGACATCTTTTTCAAATCTGGTGTTTGTCTGGGCCAGGAACCTCAGTTCTACATGGGGAGTTTCGCCGTCAATACAATAGGCCTTTTCAGCATATTCGGTAATAGGCCCTTTTTTCCAACTTGATATTTTGGATCACTCTTAAGGGAAGGAGAGATTTTTGAAACCATGATGTTTTTCTCATTCTACTACCTAGGGAGAACATGAATCACGATGTCTTCTTCAAATTTGGTGTTTGTGTGGGACGGGAACCTCAGTTCTCAAAGACCAGTTTTACGGTAATAAGCCATTTTTTCCAAGTTTATACTTTGGATCACTCTTAAGGGAAGGAGAGATTCTTGAAAGCATGATGTTTTTCTCATTCTACTACCTAGGGAGAACATGATTCACGACACCTTTTTCAAATCTGGTGTTTCTCTGGGGCGGGAACGTCAGTTCTGAAAGTACAGTTTTGCGGTAATAGGCCGTTTTTTCCAACTTTATTCTTTGGATCACTCTTAAGGGAAGGAGAGATTCTTGAAAGCATGATGTTTTTCTCATTCTATTACATAGGGAGAACATGAATCAAGATGTCTTCTTCAAATCTGGTGTTTGTCTGGTACGGGAACCTCAGTTTTCAAGGAGCAGTTTTACGGTAATAAGCCGTTTTTTCCGACTTTATTCTTTGGATCACTCTTAAGGGACGGAGAGATTCTTGAAAGCATGATGTTTTTCTCATTCTACTACCTAGGGAGAACATGATTCACGACACCTTTTTCAAATCTGGTGTTTCTCTGGGCCGGGAACGTCAGTTCTGAAAGTACAGTTTCGCCGTCAATACAATAGGCCTTTTCAGCATATTCGGTAATAGGCTGTTTTTTCCAACTTTATTCTTTGGATCACTCTTAAGGGAAGGAGAGATTCTTGAAAGCATGATGTTTTTCTCATTCTACTAACTAGGGAGGACATGAATCACGACGTCTTTTTCAAATCTGGTGTTTGTCTGGGCCAGGAACCTCAGTTCTATATGTGGAGTTTCGCCGTCAATACAATAGGCCTTTTCAGCATATTCGGTAATAGGCCCTTTTTTCCAACTTAATATTTTGGATCACTCTTAAGGGAAGGAGAGATTTTTGAAACCATGATGTTTTTCTCATTCTACTGCCTAGGGAGAACATGAATCACGATTCCTTCTTCAAATCAGGTGTTTGTCTGGGACGGGAACCTCAGTTCTCAAAGACCAGTTTTACGGTAATAAGCCATTTTTTCCAACTTTATTCTTTGGATCACTCTTAAGGGAAGGAGAGATTCTTGAAAGCATGATGTTTTTCTCATTCTACTACCTAGGGAGAACATGATTCACGACACCTTTTTCAAATCTGTTGTTTCTCTGGGCCGGGAACGTCAGTTCTGAAAGTACAGTTTCGCCGTCAATACAATAGGCCTTTTCAGCATATTCGGTAATAAGCCGTTTTTTACCACATTATTCTTTGGATCACTCTTAAGGGAAGGAGAGATTCTTGAAAGCATGATGTTTTTCTCATTCTACTACCTAGGGAGAACATGATTCACGACACCTTTTTCAAATCTGGTGTTTCTCTGGGCCGGGAACGTCAGTTCTGAAAGTACAGTTTTGCGGTAATAGGCCGTTTTTTCCAACTTTATACTTTCGATCACTCTTAAGGGAAAAGAGAGATTTTTGAAACCATGATGTTTTTCTCATTCTACTACCTAGGGAGAACATGAATCAAGATGTCTTCTTCAAATCTGGTGTTTGTCTGGTACGGGAACCTCAGTTCTCAAAGAGCAGTTTTACGGTAATAAGCCGTTTTTTCCAACTTTATTCTTTGGATCACTCTTAAGGGAATGAGAGATTCTTGAAAGCATAAAGTTTTTCTCATTCTACTACCTAGGGAGAACATGATTCACGACACCTTTTTCAAATCTGGTGTTTCTCTGGGCCGGGAACGTCAGTTCTGAAAGTACAGTTTCGCCGTCAATACAATAGGCCTTTTCAGCATATTCGGTAATAGGCCGTTTTTTCCAACTTTATTCTTTGGATCACTCTTAAGGGAAGGAGAGATTTTTGAAACCATGATGTTTTTCTCATCCTACTACCTAGGGAGAAGATGAATCACGATGTCTTCTTCAAATCTGGTGTTTGTCTGGGACGGGAACCTCAGTTCTCAATGTGCAGTTTTGCGGTAATAGGCTGTTTTTTCCCAACTTTTTTCAATAGATGACTCTTAAGGGAAGGAGAGATTCTTGAAAGCATGATGTTTTTGTCATTCTACTACCTAGGGAGAACATGATTCATGACATCTTTTTCAAATCTGGTGTTTCTCTGTTTCGGGAACGTCAGTTCTGAAAGTACAGTTTCGCCGTCAATACAATAGGCCTTTTCAGCATATTCGGTAATAGGCCGTTTTTTCCAACTTTATTCTTTGGATCACTCTTAAGGGAAGGAGAGATTCTTGAAAGCATGATGTTTTTCTCATTCTACTACCTAGGGAGAACATGATTCACGACACCTTTTTAAAATCTGGAGTTTCTCTGGGCCGGGAACATCAGTTCTGAAAGTACAGTTTTGCCGTCAATACAATAGGCCTTTTCATTATATTCGGTAATAGGCCGTTTTTTCCAACTTTATTCTTTGGATCACTTTTAAGGGAAGGAGAGATTTTTGAAAACATGATGTTTTTCTCATCCTACTACCGAGGGAGAAGATGAATCACGATGTCTTCTTCAAATCTGGTGTTTGTCTGGGACGGGAACCTCAGTTCTCAATGTGCAGTTTTGCGGTAATAGGCCGTTTTTTCCAGCATTATTCTTTGGATCACTCTTAAGGGAAGGAGAGATTATTGAAAGCATGATGTTTTTCTCATTCTACTACCTAGGGAGAATATGATTCACGATACCTTTTTCAAATCTGGTGTTTTTCTGGGACGGGAACCTCCGATCTCAAAGTGCAGTTTCGCGGTAATCGGCTGTTTTTTCCCAACTTTTTTCAATAGATGACTCTTAAGGGAAGGAGAGATTCTTGAAAGCATGATGTTTTTCTCATTCTACTACCTAGGGTGAACATGATTCATGAGATCTTTTTCAAATTTGTTGTTTCTCTGTTTCGGGAACCTCAGTTCTGAACGTACATTGTTCGCCGTCAATACAATAGGCCTTTTCAGCATATTCGGTAATTGGCCCTTTTTTTCCAACTTTATTCTTTGGATCACTCTTAAGGGAAGGAGAGATTCTTGAAAGCATGATGTTTTTCTCATTCTACTAACTAGGGAGGACATGAATCACGACGTCTTTTTCAAATCTGGTGTTTGTCTGGGCCAGGAACCTCAGTTCTACATGGGGAGTTTCGCCGTCAATACAATAGGCCTTTTCAGCATATTCGGTAATAGGCCCTTTTTTCCAACTTGATATTTTGGATCACTCTTAAGGGAAGGAGAGATTTTTGAAACGATGATGTTTTTCTCATTCTACTACCTAGGGAGAACATAAATCACGATGTCTTCTTCAAATCTGGTGTTTGTGTGGGACGGGAACCTCAGTTCTCAAAGACCAGTTTTACGGTAATAAGCCATTTTTTCCAAGTTTATACTTTGGATCACTCTTAAGGGAAGGAGAGATTCTTGAAAGCATGATGTTTTTCTCATTCTACTCACTAGGGAGAACATGAATCACGATGTCTTTTTCAAATCTTGTGTTTTTCTGGGACGGGAAGCTCCGTTCTCAAAGTGCAGTTTCGCGGTAGTAGGCTGTTTTTTCCCAACTTTATTCAATAGATCACTCTTAAGGGAAGGAGAGATTCTTGAAAGCATGATGTTTTTCTCATTCTACTACCTAGGGAGAACATGATTCACGACACCTTTTTCAAATCTGGTGTTTCTCTCGGCCGGGAACGTCAGTTCTGAAAGTACAGTTTCGCCGTCAATACAATAGGCCTTTTCAGCATATTCGGTAATAGGCCGTTTTTTCCAAGTTTATTCTTTGGATCACTCTTAAGGGAAGGAGAGATTTTTGAAAACATGATGTTTTTCTCATCCTACTACCGAGGGAGAAGATGAATCACGATATCTTCTTCAAATCTGGTGTTTGTCTGGGACGGGAACCTCAGTTCTCAATGTGCAGTTTTGCGGTAATAGGCCGTTTTTTCCAGCATTATTCTTTGGATCACTCTTAAGGGAAGGAGAGATTCTTGAAAGCATGATGTTTTTCTCATTCTACTACCTAGGGAGAACATGATTCACGACACCTTTTTCAAATCTGGTGTTTTTCTGGGACGGGAACCTCAGATCTCAAAGTGGTGTTTCGCGTTAATAGGCTGTTTTTTCCCAACTTTTTTCAATACATGACTCTTAAGGGAAGGAGAGATTCTTGAAAGGATGATGTTTTTCTCATTCTACTACCTAGGGAGAACATGATTCATGACATCTTTTTCAAATCTGGTGTTTCTCTGTTTCGGGAACCTCAGTTCTGAACGTACAGTTTCGCCGTCAATACAATAGGCCTTTTCAACATATTCGGTAATAGGCCGTTTTTTTCCAACTTTATTCTTTGGATCACTCTTAAGGGAAGGAGAGATTCTTGAAAGCATGATGTTTTTCTCATTCTACTAACTAGGGAGGACATGAATCACGACGTCTTTTTCAAATCTGGTGTTTGTCTGGGCCAGGAACCTCAGTTCTATATGTGGAGTTTCGCCGTCAATACAATAGGCCTTTTCAGCATATTCGGTAATAGGCCCTTTTTTCCAACTTAATACTTTGGATCACTCTTAAGGGAAGGAGAGATTTTTGAAACGATGATGTTTTTCTCATTCTACTACATAGGGAGAACATGAATCACGATGTCTTCTACAAATCTGGTGTTTGTCTAGGACGGGAACCTCAGTTCTCAAAGACCAGTTTTACGGTAATAAGCCATTTTTTCCAACTTTAATCTTTGGATCACTCTTAAGGGAAGCAGAGATTCTTGAAAGCATGATGTTTTTCTCATTCTACTACCTAGGGAGAACATGATTCACGACACCTTTTTCAAATCTGGTGTTTCTCTGGGCCGGGAACGTCAGTTCTGAAAGTACAGTTTCGCCGTCAATACAATAGGCCTTTTCAGCATATTCGGTAATAGGCCGTTTTTTCCAAGTTTATTCTTTGGATCACTCTTAAGGGAAGGAGAGATTTTTGAAAACATGATGTTTTTCTCATCCTACTACCGAGGGAGAAGATGAATCACGATATCTTCTTCAAATCTGGTGTTTGTCTGGGACGGGAACCTCAGTTCTCAATGTGCAGTTTTGCGGTAATAGGCCGTTTTTTCCAGCATTATTCTTTGGATCACTCTTAAGGGAAGGAGAGATTCTTGAAAGCATGATGTTTTTCTCATTCTACTACCTAGGGAGAACATGATTCACGACACCTTTTTCAAATCTGGTGTTTTTCTGGGACGGGAACCTCCGATCTCAAAGTGGTGTTTCGCGTTAATAGGCTGTTTTTTCCCAAATTTTTTCAATACATGACTCTTAAGGGAAGGAGAGATTCTTGAAAGGATGATGTTTTTCTCATTCTACTACCTAGGGAGAACATGATTCATGACATCTTTTTCAAATCTGGTGTTTCTCTGTTTCGGGAACCTCAGTTCTGAACGTACAGTTTCGCCGTCAATACAATAGGCCTTTTCAACATATTCGGTAATAGGCCGTTTTTTTCCAACTTTATTCTTTGGATCACTCTTAAGGGAAGGAGAGATTCTTGAAAGCATGATGTTTTTCTCATTCTACTAACTAGGGAGGACATGAATCACGACGTCTTTTTCAAATCTGGTGTTTGTCTGGGCCAGGAACCTCAGTTCTATATGTGGAGTTTCGCCGTCAATACAATAGGCCTTTTCAGCATATTCGGTAATAGGCCCTTTATTCCAACTTAATACTTTGGATCACTCTTAAGGGAAGGAGAGATTTTTGAAACGATGATGTTTTTCTCATTCTACTACATAGGGAGAACATGAATCACGATGTCTTCTACAAATCTGGTGTTTGTCTAGGACGGGAACCTCAGTTCTCAAAGACCAGTTTTACGGTAATAAGCCATTTTTTCCAACTTTATTCTTTGGATCACTCTTAAGGGAAGCAGAGATTCTTGAAAGCATGATGTTTTTCTCATTCTACTACTTAGGGAGAACATGATTCACGACACCTTTTTCAAATCTGGTGTTTCTCTGGGCCGGGAACGTCAGTTCTGAAAGTACAGTTTCGCCGTCAATACAATAGGCCTTTTCAGCATATTCGGTAATAGGCCGTTTTTTCCAACTTTATTCTTTGGATCACTCTTAAGGGAAGGAGAGATTTTTGAAACCATGAAGTTTTTCTCATCCTACTACCTAGGGAGAAGATGAATCACGATGTCTTCTTCAAATCTGGTGTTTGTCTGGGATGGGAACCTCAGTTCTCAATGTGCAGTTTTGCGGTAATAGGCTGTTTTTTCCCAACGTTTTTCAATAGATGACTCTTAAGGGAAGGAGAGATTCTTGAAAGCATGGTGTTTTTGTCATTCTACTACCTAGGGAGAACATGATTCATGACATCTTTTTCAAATCTGGTGTTTCTCTGTTTCGGGAACGTCAGTTCTGAAAGTACAGTTTCGCCGTCAATACAATAGGCCTTTTCAGCATATTCGGTAATAGGCCGTTTTTTCCAACTTTATTCTTTGGATCACTCTTAAGGGAAGGAGAGATTCTTGAAAGCATGATGTTTTTCTCATTCTACTACCTAGGGAGAACATGATTCACGACACCTTTTTAAAATCTGGAGTTTCTCTGGGCCGGGAACATCAGTTCTGAAAGTACAGTTTCGCCGTCAATACAATAGGCCTTTTCATTATATTCGGTAATAGGCCGTTTTTTCCAACTTTATTCTTTGGATCACTCTTAAGGGAAGGAGAGATTGTTGAAAGCATGGTGTTTTTCTCGTTCTACTACCTAGGGAGAACATGATTCACGACACCTTTTTCAAATCTGGTGTTTCTCTGGGCCGGAAACGTCAGTTCTGAAAGTACAGTTTCGCCGTCAATACAATAGGCCTTTTCAGCATATTCGGTAATAGGCCGTTTTTTCCAACTTTATTCTTTGGATCACTCTTAAGGGAAGGAGAGATTCTTGAAAGGATGATGTTTTTCTCATTCTACTACCTAGGGAGAACATGATTCATGACATCTTTTTCAAATCTGGTGTTTCTCTGTTTCGGGAACCTCAGTTCTGAACGTACAGTTTCGCCGTCAATACAATAGGCCTTTTCAACATATTCGGTAATAGGCCGTTTTTTTCCAACTTTATTCTTTGGATCACTCTTAAGGGAAGGAGAGATTCTTGAAAGCATGATGTTTTTCTCATTCTACTAACTAGGGAGGACATGAATCACGACGTCTTTTTCAAATCTGGTGTTTGTCTGGGCCAGGAACCTCAGTTCTATATGTGGAGTTTCGCCGTCAATACAATAGGCCTTTTCAGCATATTCGGTAATAGGCCCTTTTTTCCAACTTAATACTTTGGATCACTCTTAAGGGAAGGAGAGATTTTTGAAACGATGATGTTTTTCTCATTCTACTACATAGGGAGAACATGAATCACGATGTCTTCTACAAATCTGGTGTTTGTCTAGGACGGGAACCTCAGTTCTCAAAGACCAGTTTTACGGTAATAAGCCATTTTTTCCAACTTTAATCTTTGGATCACTCTTAAGGGAAGCAGAGATTCTTGAAAGCATGATGTTTTTCTCATTCTACTACCTAGGGAGAACATGATTCACGACACCTTTTTCAAATCTGGTGTTTCTCTGGGCCGGGAACGTCAGTTCTGAAAGTACAGTTTCGCCGTCAATACAATAGGCCTTTTCAGCATATTCGGTAATAGGCCGTTTTTTCCAAGTTTATTCTTTGGATCACTCTTAAGGGAAGGAGAGATTTTTGAAAACATGATGTTTTTCTCATCCTACTACCGAGGGAGAAGATGAATCACGATATCTTCTTCAAATCTGGTGTTTGTCTGGGACGGGAACCTCAGTTCTCAATGTGCAGTTTTGCGGTAATAGGCCGTTTTTTCCAGCATTATTCTTTGGATCACTCTTAAGGGAAGGAGAGATTCTTGAAAGCATGATGTTTTTCTCATTCTACTACCTAGGGAGAACATGATTCACGACACCTTTTTCAAATCTGGTGTTTTTCTGGGACGGGAACCTCCGATCTCAAAGTGGTGTTTCGCGTTAATAGGCTGTTTTTTCCCAAATTTTTTCAATACATGACTCTTAAGGGAAGGAGAGATTCTTGAAAGGATGATGTTTTTCTCATTCTACTACCTAGGGAGAACATGATTCATGACATCTTTTTCAAATCTGGTGTTTCTCTGTTTCGGGAACCTCAGTTCTGAACGTACAGTTTCGCCGTCAATACAATAGGCCTTTTCAACATATTCGGTAATAGGCCGTTTTTTTCCAACTTTATTCTTTGGATCACTCTTAAGGGAAGGAGAGATTCTTGAAAGCATGATGTTTTTCTCATTCTACTAACTAGGGAGGACATGAATCACGACGTCTTTTTCAAATCTGGTGTTTGTCTGGGCCAGGAACCTCAGTTCTATATGTGGAGTTTCGCCGTCAATACAATAGGCCTTTTCAGCATATTCGGTAATAGGCCCTTTATTCCAACTTAATACTTTGGATCACTCTTAAGGGAAGGAGAGATTTTTGAAACGATGATGTTTTTCTCATTCTACTACATAGGGAGAACATGAATCACGATGTCTTCTACAAATCTGGTGTTTGTCTAGGACGGGAACCTCAGTTCTCAAAGACCAGTTTTACGGTAATAAGCCATTTTTTCCAACTTTATTCTTTGGATCACTCTTAAGGGAAGCAGAGATTCTTGAAAGCATGATGTTTTTCTCATTCTACTACTTAGGGAGAACATGATTCACGACACCTTTTTCAAATCTGGTGTTTCTCTGGGCCGGGAACGTCAGTTCTGAAAGTACAGTTTCGCCGTCAATACAATAGGCCTTTTCAGCATATTCGGTAATAGGCCGTTTTTTCCAACTTTATTCTTTGGATCACTCTTAAGGGAAGGAGAGATTTTTGAAACCATGAAGTTTTTCTCATCCTACTACCTAGGGAGAAGATGAATCACGATGTCTTCTTCAAATCTGGTGTTTGTCTGGGATGGGAACCTCAGTTCTCAATGTGCAGTTTTGCGGTAATAGGCTGTTTTTTCCCAACGTTTTTCAATAGATGACTCTTAAGGGAAGGAGAGATTCTTGAAAGCATGGTGTTTTTGTCATTCTACTACCTAGGGAGAACATGATTCATGACATCTTTTTCAAATCTGGTGTTTCTCTGTTTCGGGAACGTCAGTTCTGAAAGTACAGTTTCGCCGTCAATACAATAGGCCTTTTCAGCATATTCGGTAATAGGCCGTTTTTTCCAACTTTATTCTTTGGATCACTCTTAAGGGAAGGAGAGATTCTTGAAAGCATGATGTTTTTCTCATTCTACTACCTAGGGAGAACATGATTCACGACACCTTTTTAAAATCTGGAGTTTCTCTGGGCCGGGAACATCAGTTCTGAAAGTACAGTTTCGCCGTCAATACAATAGGCCTTTTCATTATATTCGGTAATAGGCCGTTTTTTCCAACTTTATTCTTTGGATCACTCTTAAGGGAAGGAGAGATTGTTGAAAGCATGGTGTTTTTCTCGTTCTACTACCTAGGGAGAACATGATTCACGACACCTTTTTCAAATCTGGTGTTTCTCTGGGCCGGAAACGTCAGTTCTGAAAGTACAGTTTCGCCGTCAATACAATAGGCCTTTTCAGCATATTCGGTAATAGGCCGTTTTTTCCAACTTTATTCTTTGGATCACTCTTAAGGGAAGGAGAGATTTTTGAAACCATGATGTTTTTCTCATTCTACTACCTAGGGAGAACATGAATCAAGATGTCTTCTTCATATCTGGTGTTTGTCTGGTACGGGAACCTTAGTTCTCAAAGAGCAGTTTTACGGTAATAAGCCGTTTTTTCCAACTTTATTCTTTGGATCACTCTTAAGGGAAGGAGAGATTCTTGAAAGCATGATGTTTTTCTCATTCTACTACCTAGGGAGAACATGATTCACGACACCTTTTTCAAATCTGGTGTTTCTCTGGGCCGGGAACGTCAGTTCTGAAAGTACAGTTTCGCCGTCAATACAATAGGCCTTTTCAGCATATTCGGTATTAGGCCGTTTTTTCCAACTTTATTCTTTGGATCACTCTTCAGGGAAGGAGAGATTTTTTACAACATGATGTTTTTCTCATTCTACTACCTAGGGAGAAGATGAATCACGATATCTTCTTCAAATCTGGTGTTTGTCTCGGACGGGAACCTCAGTTCTTAAAGTGCAGTTTTGCGGTAGTAGGCCGTTTTTTCCAACTTTATTCTCTCGATCACTCTTAAGGGAAGGAGAGATTCTTGAAAGCATGATGTTTTTCTCATTCTACTATCTAGGGAGAACATGAATCAAGATGTCTTCTTCAAATCTGGTGTTTGTCTGGGACGGGAACCTCAGTTCTCAAAGTGCACTTTTGCGGTAATAGGCCGTTTTTTCCAACTTTATTCTTTAGATCACTCTTAAGGGAAGGCGAGATTCTTGAAAGCATGATGTTTTTCTCATTCTACTTCCTAGGGAGAACATGAATCAAGATGTCTTCTTCAAATCTGGTGTTTGTCTGGTACGGGAACCTCAGTTCTCAAGAGCAGTTTTACGGTAATAACCCGTTTTTTCCAACTTTATTCTTTGGATCACTCTTAAGGGAAGGAGAGGTTCTTGAAAGCATGATGTTTTTCTCGTTCTACTACCTAGGGAGAACATGATTCACGACACCTTTTTCAAATCTGGTGTTTCTCTGGGCCGGGAACGTCAGTTCTGAAAGTACAGTTTCGCCGTCAATACAATAGGCCTTTTCAGGATATTCGGTAATAGGCCGTTTTTTCCAACTTTATTCTTTGGATCACTCTTAAGGGAAGGAGAGATTTTTGAAACCATAATATTTTTCTCATTCTACTACCTAGGGAGAACATGAATCAAGATGTCTTCTTCAAATCTGGTGTTTGTCTGGGACGGGAACCTCCGATCTCAAAGGGCAGTTTCGCGGTAGTAGGCTGTTTTTTCCCAACTTTATTCAATAGATCACTTTTAAGGGAAGGTGAGATTCTTGAAAGGATGATGTTTTTCTCATTCTACTCCCTAGGGAGAACATGATTCATGACACCTTTTTCAAATCTGGTGTTTCTCTGGGCCGGGAACGTCATTTCTGAAAGTACAGTTTTGCGGTAATAGGCCGTTTTTTCCAACTTTATTCTTTGGATCACTCTTAAGGGAAGGAGAGATTCTTGAAAGCATGATGTTTTTCTCATTCTACTACCTAGGGAGAACATGATTCACGACATCTTTTTCAAATCTGCTGTTTCTCTGGGCCGGGAACATCAGTTCTAAAAGTACACTTTCGCCGTCAATACAATAGGCCTTTTCAGCATATTCGGTAATAGGCCGTTTTTTCCAACTTTATTCTTTGGATCACTCTTAAGGGAAGGAGAGATTCTTGAAAGAATGATGTTTTTCTCATTCTACTACCTAGGGAGAACATGAATCAAGATGTCTTCTTCAAATCTGGTGTTTGTCTGGTACGGGAACCTCAGTTCTCAATGAGCAGTTTTACGGTAATAAGCCGTTTTTACCAACTTTATTCTTTGGATCACTCTTAAGGGAAGGAGAGATATTTGAAAGCATGATGTTTTTCTCATTCTACTACCTAGGGAGAACATGATTCACGACACCTTATTCAAATCTTGTGTTTCTCTGGGCCGTGAACGTCAGTTCTGAAAGTACAGTTTCGCCGTCAATACAATAGGCCTTTTCAGCATATTCGGTAATAGGCCATTTTTTCCAACTTCATTCTTTGGATCACTCTTAAGGGAAGGAGAGATTTTTGAAAACATGATGTTTTTCTCATTCTACTACCTAGGGAGAAGATGAATCATGATGTCTTCTTCAAATCTGGTGTTTGTCTGGGACGGGAACCTCCGCTCTCAAAGTGCAGTTTCGCGGTAATAGGCTGTTTTTTCCCAACTTTATTCAATAGCTCACTCTTAGGGGAAGGAGAGATTCTTGAAAGCATGATGTTTTTCTCATTCTACTACCTAGGGAGGACATGAATCACGATGTCTTCTTCAAATCTGGTGTTTCTCTGGTACGGGAACCTCAGTTCTCAAAGAGCAGTTTTACGGTAATAAGCCATTTTTTCCAACTTTATTCTTTGGATCACTATTAAGGGAAGCAGAGATTCTTGAAAGCATGATGTTTTTCTCATTCTACTACCTAGGGAGAACATGATTCACGACACCTTTTTCAAATCTGGTGTTTCTCTGGGCCGGGAACGTCAGTTCTGAAAGTACAGTTTCGCCGTCAATACAATAGGCCTTTTGAGCATATTCGGTTATAGGCCGTTTTTTCCAACTTTATTCTTTGGATCACTCTTAAGGGAAGGAGAGATTCTTGAAAGCATGATGTTTTTCTCATTCTACTACCTAGGGAGAACATGATTCACGACACCTTTTTCAAATCTGGTGTTTCTCAGGGCCGGGAACGTCAGTTCTGAAAGTACAGTTTCGCCGGCAATACAATAGGCCTTTTCAGCATATTCGGTAATAGGCCCTTTTTTCCAACTTAATACTTTGGATCACTCTTAAGGGAAGGAGAGATTTTTGAAAGCATGATGTTTTTCTCATTCTACTACCTAGGGAGAACATGAATCACGACGTCTCTTTCAAATCTGGTGTTTCTCTGGGACGGGAACCTCCGCTCTCAAAGTGCAGTTTCGCGGTAATAGGCTGTTTTTTCCCAACTTTATTAAATAGATCACTCTTAAGGGAAGGAGAGATTCTTGAAAGCATGATGTGTTTCTCATTCTACTACCTAGGGAGGACATGAATCACGACGTCTTTTTCAAATCTGGTGTTTGTCTGGGCCAGGAACCTCAGTTCTAAATGTGGAGTTTCGCTGTCAATACAATAGGCCTTTTCAGCATATTCGGTAATAGGCCCTTTTTTCCAACTTAATACTTTGGATTAAGAATGATGTTTTTCTCATTCTACTACCTAGGGAGAACATGAATCACGATGTCTTCTTCAAATCTGGTGTTTGTCTGTTATGGGAACCTCAGTTCTCAAAGAGCAGTTTTACGGTAATAAGCCGTTTTTTCCAACTTTATTCTTTGGATCACTCTTAAGGGAAGGAGAGATTCTTGAAAGCATGATGTTTTTCTCATTCTACTACCTAGGGAGAACATGATTCACGACACCTTTTTCAAATCTGGTGTTTCTCTGGGCCGGGAACGTCAGTTCTGAAAGTACAGTTTTGCGGTAATAGGCCGATTTTTCCAACTTTATTCTTTGGATCACTCTTAATGGAAGGAGAGATTCTTGAAAGCATGATGTTTTTCTCATTCTACTACCTAGGGAGAACATGATTCATGACATCTTTTTCGAATCTGTTGTTTCTCTGTTTCGGGAACCTCAGTTCTGAACGTACAGTTTCGCCGTCAATACAATAGGCCTTTTCAGCCTATTCAGTAATAGGCCCTTTTTTTCCAACTTTATTCTTTGGATCACTCTTAAGGGAAGGAGAGATTTTTGAAACCATGATGTTTTTCTCATTCTACTACCTAGGGAGAACAGGAATCAAGATGTCTTCTTCATATCTGGTGTTTGTCTGGTACGGGAACCTTAGTTCTCAAAGAGCAGTTTTACGGTAATAAGCCGTTTTTTCCAACTTTATTCTTTGGATCACTCTTAAGGGAAGGAGAGATTCTTGAAAGCATGATGTTTTTCTCATTCTACTACCTAGGGAGAACATGATTCACGACACCTTTTTCAAATCTGGTGTTTCTCTGCGCCGGGAACGTCAGTTCTGAAAGTACAGTTTCGCCGTCAATACAATAGGCCTTTTCAGCATATTCGGTATTAGGCCGTTTTTTCCAACTTTATTCTTTGGATCACTCTTCAGGGAAGGAGAGATTTTTTACAACATGATGTTTTTCTCATTCTACTACCTAGGGAGAAGATGAATCACGATATCTTCTTCAAATCTGGTGTTTGTCTCGGACGGGAACCTCAGTTCTTAAAGTGCAGTTTTGCGGTAGTAGGCCGTTTTTTCCAACTTTATTCTCTGGATCACTCTTAAGGGAAGGAGAGATTCTTGAAAGCATGATGTTTTTCTCATTCTACTATCTAGGGAGAACATGAATCAAGATGTCTTCTTCAAATCTGGTGTTTGTCTGGGACGGGAACCTCAGTTCTCAAAGTGCACTTTTGCGGTAATAGGCCGTTTTTTCCAACTTTATTCTTTAGATCACTCTTAAGGGAAGGCGAGATTCTTGAAAGCATGATGTTTTTCTCATTCTACTTCCTAGGGAGAACATAAATCAAGATGTCTTCTTCAAATCTGGTGTTTGTCTGGTACGGGAACCTCAGTTCTCAAGAGCAGTTTTACGGTAATAACCCGTTTTTTCCAACTTTATTCTTTGGATCACTCTTAAGGGAAGGAGAGATTCTTGAAAGCATGATGTTTTTCTCGTTCTACTACCTAGGGAGAACATGATTCACGACACCTTTTTCAAATCTGGTGTTTCTCTGGGCCGGGAACGTCAGTTCTGAAAGTACAGTTTCGCCGTCAATACAATAGGCCTTTTCAGGATATTCGGTAATAGGCCGTTTTTTCCAACTTTATTCTTTGGATCACTCTTAAGGGAAGGAGAGATTTTTGAAACCATAATATTTTTCTCATTCTACTACCTAGGGAGAACATGAATCAAGATGTCTTCTTCAAATCTGGTGTTTGTCTGGGACGGGAACCTCCGATCTCAAAGGGCAGTTTCGCGGTAGTAGGCTGTTTTTTCCCAACTTTATTCAATAGATCACTTTTAAGGGAAGGTGAGATTCTTGAAAGGATGATGTTTTTCTCATTCTACTACCTAGGGGGAACATGATTCACGACATCTTTTTGAAATCTGGTGTTTTTCTCGGACGGGAACCTACGATCTCAAAGTGCAGTATCGCGGTAATAGGCTGTTTTTTCCCAACTTTATTCAATAGATCACTCTTAAGGGAAGGAGAGATTCTTGAAAGCATGATGTTTTTCTCATTCTACTCCCTAGGGAGAACATGATTCATGACACCTTTTTCAAATCTGGTGTTTCTCTGGGCCGGGAACGTCATTTCTGAAAGTACAGTTTTGCGGTAATAGGCCGTTTTTTCCAACTTTATTCTTTGGATCACTCTGAAGGGAAGGAGAGATTCTTGAAAGCATGATGTTTTTCTCATTCTACTACCTAGGGAGAACATGATTCACGACATCTTTTTCAAATCTGCTGTTTCTCTGGGCCGGGAACATCAGTTCTAAAAGTACACTTTCGCCGTCAATACAATAGGCCTTTTCAGCATATTCGGTAATAGGCCGTTTTTTCCAACTTTATTCTTTGGATCACTCTTAAGGGAAGGAGAGATTCTTGAAAGAATGATGTTTTTCTCATTCTACTACCTAGGGAGAACATGAATCAAGATGTCTTCTTCAAATCTGGTGTTTGTCTGGTACGGGAACCTCAGTTCTCAATGAGCAGTTTTACGGTAATAAGCCGTTTTTACCAACTTTATTCTTTGGATCACTCTTAAGGGAAGGAGAGATATTTGAAAGCATGATGTTTTTCTCATTCTACTACCTAGGGAGAACATGATTCACGACACCTTATTCAAATCTCGTGTTTCTCTGGGCCGTGAACGTCAGTTCTGAAAGTACAGTTTCGCCGTCAATACAATAGGCCTTTTCAGCATATTCGGTAATAGGCCATTTTTTCCAACTTCATTCTTTGGATCACTCTTAAGGGAAGGAGAGATTTTTGAAAACATGATGTTTTTCTCATTCTACTACCTAGGGAGAAGATGAATCATGATGTCTTCTTCAAATCTGGTGTTTGTCTGGGACGGGAACCTCCGCTCTCAAAGTGCAGTTTCGCGGTAATAGGCTGTTTTTTCCCAACTTTATTCAATAGCTCACTCTTAGGGGAAGGAGAGATTCTTGAAAGCATGATGTTTTTCTCATTCTACTACCTAGGGAGGACATGAATCACGATGTCTTCTTCAAATCTGGTGTTTCTCTGGGCCGGGAACGTCAGTTCTGAAAGTACAGTTTCGCCGTCAATACAATAGGCCTTTTGAGCATATTCGGTTATAGGCCGTTTTTTCCAACTTTATTCTTTGGATCACTCTTAAGGGAAGGAGAGATTCTTGAAAGCATGATGTTTTTCTCATTCTACCACCTAGGGAGAACATGATTCACGACACCTTTTTCAAATCTGGTGTTTCTCAGGGCCGGGAACGTCAGTTCTGAAAGTACAGTTTCGCCGGCAATACAATAGGCCTTTTCAGCATATTCGGTAATAGGCCCTTTTTTCCAACTTAATACTTTGGATCACTCTTAAGGGAAGGAGAGATTTTTGAAAGCATGATGTTTTTCTCATTCTACTACCTAGGGAGAACATGAATCACGACGTCTCTTTCAAATCTGGTGTTTCTCTGGGACGGGAACCTCCGCTCTCAAAGTGCAGTTTCGCGGTAATAGGCTATTTTTTCCCAACTTTATTAAATAGATCACTCTTAAGGGAATGAGAGATTCTTGAAAGCATGATGTGTTTCTCATTCTACTACCTAGGGAGGACATGAATCACGACGTCTTTTTCAAATCTGGTGTTTGTCTGGGCCAGGAACCTCAGTTCTAAATGTGGAGTTTCGCTGTCAATACAATAGGCCTTTTCAGCATATTCGGTAATAGGCCCTTTTTTCCAACTTAATACTTTGGATTAAGAATGATGTTTTTCTCATTCTACTACCTAGGGAGAACATGAATCACGATGTCTTCTTCAAATGTGGTGTTTGTCTGTTATGGGAACCTCAGTTCTCAAAGAGCAGTTTTACGGTAATAAGCCGTTTTTTCCAACTTTATTCTTTGGATCACTCTTAAGGGAAGGAGAGATTCTTGAAAGCATGATGTTTTTCTCATTCTACTACCTAGGGAGAACATGATTCACGACACGTTTTTCAAATCTGGTGTTTCTCTGGGCCGGGAACGTCAGTTCTGAAAGTACAGTTTTGCGGTAATAGGCCGATTTTTCCAACTTTATTCTTTGGATCACTCTTAATGGAAGGAGAGATTCTTGAAAGCATGATGTTTTTCTCATTCTACTACCTAGGGAGAACATGATTCATGACATCTTTTTCGAATCTGTTGTTTCTCTGTTTCGGGAACCTCAGTTCTGAACGTACAGTTTCGCCGTCAATACAATAGGCCTTTTCAGCCTATTCAGTAATAGGCCCTTTTTTTCCAACTTTATTCTTTGGATCACTCTTAAGGGAAGGAGAGATTTTTGAAACCATGATGTTTTTCTCATTCTACTACCTAGGGAGAACATGAATCAAGATGTCTTCTTCATATCTGGTGTTTGTCTGGTACGGGAACCTTAGTTCTCAAAGAGCAGTTTTACGGTAATAAGCCGTTTTTTCCAACTTTATTCTTTGGATCACTCTTAAGGGAAGGAGAGATTCTTGAAAGCATGATGTTTTTCTCATTCTACTACCTAGGGAGAACATGATTCACGACACCTTTTTCAAATCTGGTGTTTCTCTGCGCCGGGAACGTCAGTTCTGAAAGTACAGTTTCGCCGTCAATACAATAGGCCTTTTCAGCATATTCGGTATTAGGCCGTTTTTTCCAACTTTATTCTTTGGATCACTCTTCAGGGAAGGAGAGATTTTTTACAACATGATGTTTTTCTCATTCTACTACCTAGGGAGAAGATGAATCACGATATCTTCTTCAAATCTGGTGTTTGTCTCGGACGGGAACCTCAGTTCTTAAAGTGCAGTTTTGCGGTAGTAGGCCGTTTTTTCCAACTTTATTCTCTGGATCACTCTTAAGGGAAGGAGAGATTCTTGAAAGCATGATGTTTTTCTCATTCTACTATCTACGGAGAACATGAATCAAGATGTCTTCTTCAAATCTGGTGTTTGTCTGGGACGGGAACCTCAGTTCTCAAGAGCAGTTTTACGGTAATAACCCGTTTTTTCCAACTTTATTCTTTGGATCACTCTTAAGGGAAGGAGAGATTCTTGAAAGCATGATGTTTTTCTCGTTCTACTACCTAGGGAGAACATGATTCACGACACCTTTTTCAAATCTGGTGTTTCTCTGGGCCGGGAACGTCAGTTCTGAAAGTACAGTTTCGCCGTCAATACAATAGGCCTTTTCAGGATATTCGGTAATAGGCCGTTTTTTCCAACTTTATTCTTTGGATCACTCTTAAGGGAAGGAGAGATTTTTGAAACCATAATATTTTTCTCATTCTACTACCTAGGGAGAACATGAATCAAGATGTCTTCTTCAAATCTGGTGTTTGTCTGGGACGGGAACCTCCGATCTCAAAGGGCAGTTTCGCGGTAGTAGGCTGTTTTTTCCCAACTTTATTCAATAGATCACTTTTAAGGGAAGGTGAGATTCTTGAAAGGATGATGTTTTTCTCATTCTACTACCTAGGGGGAACATGATTCACGACATCTTTTTGAAATCTGGTGTTTTTCTCGGACGGGAACCTACGATCTCAAAGTGCAGTATCGCGGTAATAGGCTGTTTTTTCCCAACTTTATTCAATAGATCACTCTTAAGGGAAGGAGAGATTCTTGAAAGCATGATGTTTTTCTCATTCTACTCCCTAGGGAGAACATGATTCACGACATCTTTTTCAAATCTGCTGTTTCTCTGGGCCGGGAACATCAGTTCTAAAAGTACACTTTCGCCGTCAATACAATAGGCCTTTTCAGCATATTCGGTAATAAGCCGTTTTTTCAAACTTTATTCTTTGGATCACTCTTAATTGAAGGAGAGATTCTTGAAAGAATGATGTTTTTCTCATTCTACTACCTAGGGAGAACATGAATCAAGATGTCTTCTTCAAATCTGGTGTTTGTCTGGTACGGGAACCTCAGTTCTCAATGAGCAGTTTTACGGTAATAAGCCGTTTTTACCAACTTTATTCTTTGGATCACTCTTAAGGGAAGGAGAGATATTTGAAAGCATGATGTTTTTCTCATTCTACTACCTAGGGAGAACATGATTCACGACACCTTTTTCAAATCTTGTGTTTCTCTGGGCCGTGAACGTCAGTTCTGAAAGTACAGTTTCGCCGTCAATACAATAGGCCTTTTCAGCATATTCGGTAATAGGCCATTTTTTCCAACTTTATTCTTTGGATCACTCTTAAGGGAAGGAGAGATTTTTGAAAACATGATGTTTTTCTCATTCTACTACCTAGGGAGAAGATGAATCATGATGTCTTCTTCAAATCTGGTGTTTGTCTGTGACGGGAACCTCCGCTCTCAAAGTGCAGTTTCGCGGTAATAGGCTGTTTTTTCCCAACTTTATTCAATAGCTCACTCTTAAGGGAAGGAGAGATTCTTGAAAGCATGATGTTTTTCTCATTCTACTACCTAGGGAGGACATGAATCACGATTTCTTCTTCAAATCTGGTGTTTCTCTGGTACGGGAACCTCAGTTCTCAAACAGCAGTTTTACGGTAATAAGCCGTTTTTTCCAACTTTATTCTTTGGATCACTATTAAGGGAAGCAGAGATTCTTGAAAGCATGATGTTTTTCTCATTCTACTACCTAGGGAGAAGATGATTCACGACACCTTTTTCAAATCTGATGTTTCTCTGGGCCGGGAACGTCAGTTCTGAAAGTACAGTTTCGCCGTCAATACAATAGGCCTTTTTAGCATATTCGGTTATAGGCCGTTTTTTCCAACTTTATTCTTTGGATCACTGTTAAGGGAAGGAGAGATTCTTGAAAGCATGATGTTTTTCTCATTCTACTACCTAGGGAGAACATGATTCACGACACCTTTTTCAAATCTGGTGTTTCTCAGGGCCAGGAACGTCAGTTCTGAAAGTACAGTTTCGCCGGCAATACAATAGGCCTTTTCAGCATATTCGGTAATAGGCCCTTTTTTCCAACTTAATACTTTGGATCACTCTTAAGGGAAGGAGAGATTTTTGAAAGCATGATGTTTTTCTCATTCTACTACCTAGGGAGAACATGAATCACGACGCCTCTTTCAAATCTGGTGTTTCTCTGGGACGGGAACCTCCGCTCTCAAAGTTCAGTTTCGCGGTAATAGGCTGTTTTTTCCCAACTTTATTAAATAGATCACTCTTAAGGGAAGGAGAGATTCTTGAAAGCATGATGTGTTTCTCATTCTACTACCTAGGGAGGACATGAATCACGACGTCTTTTTCAAATCTGGTGTTTGTCTGGGCCAGGAACCTCAGTTCTAAATGTGGAGTTTCGCTGTCAATACAATGGGCCTTTTCAGCATATTCGGTAATAGGCCCTTTTTTCCAACTTAATACTTTGGATTAAGAATGATGTTTTTCTCATTCTACTACCTAGGGAGAACATGAATCACGATGTCTTCTTCAAATCTGGTGTTTGTCTGTTATGGGAACCTCAGTTCTCAAAGAGCAGTTTTACGGTAATAAGCCGTTTTTTCCAACTTTATTCTTTGGATCACTCTTAAGGGAAGGAGAGATTCTTTAAAGCATGATGTTTTTCTCATTCTACTACCTAGGGAGAACATGATTCACGACACCTTTTTCAAATCTGGTGTTTCTCTCGGCCGGGAACGTCAGTTCTGAAAGTACAGTTTCGCCGTCAATACATTAGGCCTTTTCAGCATATTCGGGAATAGGCCGTTTTTTCCAACTTTATTCATTGGATCACTCTTAAGGGAAGGAGAGATTCTTGAAACCATGATGTTTTTCTCATTCTACTACCAAGGGAGAACATGAATCACGATGTCTCTTTCAAATCTGGTGTTTGTCTGGGACGGGAACCTCCGCTCTCAAAGTGCAGTTTCTCGGTAATAGGCTGTTTTTTCCCAACTTTATTCAATAGATCACTCTTAAGGGAAGGAGAGATTCTTGAAACCATGATGTTTTTCTCATTCTACTAACTAGGGAGAACATGAATCACGATGTCTTTTTCAAATCTTGTGTTTTTCTGGGACGGGAAGCTCCGATCTCAAAGTGCAGTTTCGCGGTAGTAGGCTGTTTTTTCCCAACTTTATTCAATAGATCACTCTTAAGGGAAGGAGAGATTCTTGAAAGCATGATGTTTTTCTCATTCTACTAACTAGGGAGAACATGATTCACGACACATTTTTCAAATCTGGCGTTTCTCTGGGCCGGGAACGTCAGTTCTGAAAGTACAGTTTCGCCGTCAATACAATAGGCCTTTTCAGCATATTCGGTAATAGGCCGTTTTTTCCAACTTTATTCTTTGAATCACTCTTAAGGGAAGGAGAGATTTTTGAAAATATGATGTTTTTCTCATCCTACTGCCGAGGGAGAAGATGAATCACGATGTCTTCTTCAAATCTGGTGTTTGTCTGGGACGGGAACCTCAGTTCTCAATGTGCAGTTTTGCGGTAATAGGCCGTTTTTTCCAGCATTATTCTTTGGATCACTCTTAAGGGAAGGAGAGATTCTTGAAAGCATGATGTTTTTCTCATTCTACTACCTAGGGAGAACATGATTCACGACACCTTTTCCAAATCTGGTGTTTTTCTGGGATGGGAACCTCCGATCTCAAAGTGCAGTTTCGCGGTAATAGGCTGTTTTTTCCCAACTTTATTCAATAGATCACTCTTAAGGGAAGGAGAGATTCTTGAAAGCATGATGTTTTTGTCATTCTACTACCTAGGGAGAACACGATTCATGACATCTTTTTCAAATCTGGTGTTTCTCTGTTTCGGGAACCTCAGTTCTGAACGTACAGTTTCGCCGTCAATACAATAGGTCTTTTCAACATATTCGGTAATAGGCCGTTTTTTCCAACTTTATTCTTTGGATCACTCTTAAGGGAAGGAGAGATTTTTGAAAGCATGATGTTTTTCTCATTCTACTACCTAGGGAGAACATGAATCACGATGTCTTCTTCAAATCTGGTGTGTTTTCTGTTACGGGAACCTCAGTTCTCAAAGAGAAGTTTTACTGTAATAAGCCGTTTTTTCCAACTTTATTCTTTGGATCACTCTTACGGGAAGGAGAGATTCTTGAAAGCATGATGTTTTTCTCATTCTTCTACCTAGGGAGAACATGATTCATGACACATTTTTCAAATCTGGTGTTTATCAGGGCCGTGAACGTCAGTTCTGAAAGTACAGTTTCGCCGTAAATACAATAGGCCTTTTCATTATATTCGGTAATAGGCCGTTTTTTACAACTTTATTCTTTCGATCATTCTTAAGGGAAGGAGAGATTCTTGAAACCATGATGTTTTTCTCATTCTACTACCTAGGGAGAACATGAATCACGATGTCTCTTTCAAATCTGGTGTTTCTCTGGGACGGGAACCTCCGCTCTCAAAGTGAAGTTTCTCGGTAATAGGCTGTTTTTTCCCAACTTTATTCAATAGATCACTCTTAAGGGAAGGAGAGATTCTTGAAACCATGATGTTTTTCTCATTCTACTAACTAGGGAGAATATGAATCACGATGTCTTTTTCAAATCTTGTGTTTTTCTGGGACGGGAAGCTCCGATCTCAAAGTGCAGTTTCGCGGTAGTAGGCTGTTTTTTCCCAACTTTATTAAATAGATCACTCTTAAGGGAAGGAGAGATTCTTGAAAGCATGATGTGTTTCTCATTCTACTACCTAGGGAGGACATGAATCACGACGTCTTTTTCAAATCTGGTGTTTGTCTGGGCCAGGAACCTCAGTTCTAAATGTGGAGTTTCGCTGTTAATACAATAGGCCTTTTCAGCATATTCGGTAATAGGCCCTTTTTTCCAACTTAATATTTTGGATCACTCTAAAGGGAAGGAGAGATTTTTGAAAGCATGATGTTTTTCTCATTCTGCTACCTAGGGAGAACATGAATCACGACACCTTTTTCAAATCTGGTGTTTCTCTGTTTCGGGAACCTCAGTTCTGAAAGTACAGTTTCGCCGTCAATACAATAGGCCTTTTCAGCATATTCGGTAATAGGCCGTTTTTTCCAACTTTATTCTTTGGATCACTCTTAAGGGAAGGAGAGATTTTTGAAAACATGATGTTTTTCTCATCCTACTACCGAGGAAGAAGATGAATCACGATGTCTTCTTCAAATCTGGTGTTTGTCTGGGAAGGGAACCTCAGTTCTCAATGTGCAGTTTTGCGGTAATAGGCCGTTTTTTCCAGCATTATTCTTTGGATCACTCTTAAGGGAAGCAGAGATTCTTGAAAGCATGATGTTTTTCTCATTCTACTACCTAGGGAGAACATGATTCACGATACCTTTTTCAAATCTGGTGTTTTTCTGGGACGGGAACCTCCGATCTCAAAGTGCAGTTTCGCGGTAATAGGCTGTTTTTTCCCAACTTTTTTCAATAGATGACTCTTAAGGGAAGGAGAGATTCTTGAAAGCATGATGTTTTTCTCATTCTACTACCTAGGGAGAACATGATTCATGAGATCTTTTTCAAATCTGTTGTTTCTCTGTTTCGGGAACCTCAGTTCTGAACGTACAGTGTTCGCCGTCAATACAATAGGCCTTTTCAGCATATTCGGTAATAGGCCCTTTTTTTCCAACTTTATTCTTTGGATCACTCTTAAGGGAAGGAGAGATTCTTGAAAGCATGATGTTTTTCTCATTCTACTAACTAGGGAGGACAGGAATCACGACGTCTTTTTCAAATCTGGTGTTTGTCTGGGCCAGGAACCTCAGTTCTACATGGGGAGTTTCGCCGTCAATACAATAGGCCTTCTCAGCATATTCGGTATTAGGCCCTTTTTTCCAACTTGATATTTTGGATCACTCTTAAGGGAAGGAGAGATTTTTGAAACCATGATGTTTTTCTCATTCTACTACCTAGGGAGAACATGAATCACGATGTCTTCTTCAAATCTGGTGTTTGTGTGGTACGGGAACCTCAGTTCTCAAAGACCAGTTTTACGGTAATAAGCCATTTTTTCCAAGTTTATACTTTGGATCACTCTTAAGGGAAGGAGAGATTCTTGAAAGCATGATGTTTTTCTCATTCTACTACCTAGGGAGAACATGATTCACGACACCTTTTTCAAATCTGGTGTTTCTCTGGGGCGGGAACGTCAGTTCTGAAAGTACAGTTTTGCGGTAATAGGCCGTTTTTTCCAACTTTATTCTTTGGATCACTCTTAAGGGAAGGAGAGATTCTTGAAAGCATGATGTTTTTCTCATTCTATTACATAGGGAGAACATGAATCAAGATGTCTTCTTCAAATCTGGTGTTTGTCTGGTACGGGAACCTCAGTTTTCAAGGAGCAGTTTTACGGTAATAAGCCGTTTTTTCCGACTTTATTCTTTGGATCACTCTTAAGGGAAGGAGAGATTCTTGAAAGCATGATGTTTTTCTCATTCTACTACCTAGGGAGAACATGATTCACGAAACCTTTTTCAAATCTCTTGTTTGTCTGGGCCGGGAACGTCAGTTCTGAAAGTACAGTTTCGCCGTCAATACAATAGGCCTTTTCAGCATATTCGGTAATAGGCTGTTTTCTCCAACTTTATTCTTTGGATCACTCTTAAGGGAAGGAGAGATTCTTGAAAGCATGATGTTTTTCTCATTCTACTAACTAGGGAGGACATGAATCACGACGTCTTTTTCAAATCTGGTGTTTGTCTGGGCCAGGAACCTCAGTTCTATATGTGGAGTTTCGCCGTCAATACAATAGGCCTTTTCAGCATATTCGGTAATAGGCCCTTTTTTCCAACTTAATATTTTGGATCACTCTTAAGGGAAGGAGAGATTTTTGAAACCATGATGTTTTTCTCATTCTACTGCCTAGGGAGAACATGAATCACGATGTCTTCTTCAAATCAGGTGTTTGTCTGGGACGGGAACCTCAGTTCTCAAAGACCAGTTTTACGGTAATAAGCCATTTTTTCCAACTTTATTCTTTGGATCACTCTTAAGGGAAGGAGAGATTCTTGAAAGCATGATGTTTTTCTCATTCTACTACCTAGGGAGAACATGATTCACGACACCTTTTTCAAATCTGTTGTTTCTCTGGGCCGGGAACGTCAGTTCTGAAAGTACAGTTTCGCCGTCAATACAATAGGCCTTTTCAGCATATTCGGTAATAGGCCGTTTTTTACAACTTTATTCTTTGGATCACTCTTAAGGGAAGGAGAGATTCTTGAAAGCATGATGTTTTTCTCATTCTACTACCTAGGGAGAACATGATTCACGACACCTTTTTCAAATCTGGTGTTTCTCTGGGCCGGGAACGTCAGTTCTGAAAGTACAGTTTTCCGGTAATAGGCCGTTTTTTCCAACTTTATACTTTCGATCACTCTTAAGGGAAAAGAGAGATTTTTGAAACCATGATGTTTTTCTCATTCTACTACCTAGGGAGAACATGAATCAAGATGTCTTCTTCAAATCTGGTGTTTGTCTGGTACGGGAACCTCAGTTCTCAAAGAGTAGTTTTACGGTAATAAGCCGTTTTTTCCAACTTTATTCTTTGGATCACTCTTAAGGGAATGAGAGATTCTTGAAAGCATAAAGTTTTTCTCATTCTACTACCTAGGGAGAACATGATTCACGACACCTTTTTCAAATCTGGTGTTTCTCCTGGCCGGGAACGTCAGTTCTGAAAGTACAGTTTCGCCGTCAATACAATAGGCCTTTTCAGCATATTCGGTAATAGGCCGTTTTTTCCAACTTTATTCTTTGGATCACTCTTAAGGGAAGGAGAGATTTTTGAAACCATGATGTTTTTCTCATCCTACTACCTAGGGAGAAGATGAATCACGATGTCTTCTTCAAATCTGGTGTTTGTCTGGGACGGGAACCTCAGTTCTCAATGTGCAGTTTTGCGGTAATAGGCTGTTTTTTCCCAACTTTTTTCAATAGATGACTCTTAAGGGAAGGAGAGATTCTTGAAAGCATGATGTTTTTGTCATTCTACTACCTAGGGAGAACATGATTCATGACATCTTTTTCAAATCTGGTGTTTCTCTGTTTCGGGAACGTCAGTTCTGAAAGTACAGTTTCGCCGTCAATACAATAGGCCTTTTCAGCATATTCGGTAATAGGCCGTTTTTTCCAACTTTATTCTTTGGATCACTCTTAAGGGAAGGAGAGATTCTTGAAAGCATGATGTTTTTCTCATTCTACTACCTAGGGAGAACATGATTCACGACACCTTTTTAAAATCTGGAGTTTCTCTGGGCCGGGAACATCAGTTCTGAAAGTACAGTTTCGCCGTCAATACAATAGGCCTTTTCATTATATTCGGTAATAGGCCGTTTTTTCCAACTTTATTCTTTGGATCACTCTTAAGGGAAGGAGAGATTCTTGAAAGAATGATGTTTTTCTCATTCTACTACCTAGGGAGAACATGAATCAAGATGTCTTCTTCAAATCTGGTGTTTGTCTGGTACGGGAACCTCAGTTCTCAATGAGCAGTTTTACGGTAATAAGCCGTTTTTACCAACTTTATTGTTTGGATCACTCTTAAGGGAAGGAGAGATATTTGAAAGCATGATGTTTTTCTCATTCTACTACCTAGGGAGAACATGATTCACGACACCTTTTTCAAATCTTGTGTTTCTCTGGGCCGTGAACGTCAGTTCTGAAAGTACAGTTTCGCCGTCAATACAATAGGCCTTTTCAGCATATTCGGTAATAGGCCATTTTTTCCAACTTTATTCTTTGGATCACTCTTAAGGGAAGGAGAGATTTTTGAAAACATGATGTTTTTCTCATTCTACTACCTAGGGAGAAGATGAATCATGATGTCTTCTTCAAATCTGGTGTTTGTCTGGGACGGGAACCTCCGCTCTCAAAGTGCAGTTTCGCGGTAATAGGCTGTTTTTTCCCAACTTTATTCAATAGCTCACTCTTAAGGGAAGGAGAGATTCTTGAAAGCATGATGTTTTTCTCATTCTACTACCTAGGGAGGACATGAATCACGATGTCTTCTTCAAATCTGGTGTTTCTCTGGTACGGGAACCTCAGTTCTCAAAGAGCAGTTTTACGGTAATAAGCCGTTTTTTCCAACTTTATTCTTTGGATCACTATTAAGGGAAGCAGAGATTCTTGAAAGCATGATGTTTTTCTCATTCTACTACCTAGGGAGAACATGATTCACGACACCTTTTTCAAATCTGGTGTTTCTCTGGGCCGGGAACGTCAGTTCTGAAAGTACAGTTTCGCCGTCAATACAATAGGCCTTTTGAGCATATTCGGTTATAGGCCGTTTTTTCCAACTTTATTCTTTGGATCACTCTTAAGGGAAGGAGAGATTCTTGAAAGCATGATGTTTTTCTCATTCTACTACATAGGGAGAACATGATTCACGACACCTTTTTCAAATCTGGTGTTTCTCAGGGCCGGGAACGTCAGTTCTGAAAGTACAGTTTCGCCGGCAATACAATAGGCCTTTTCAGCATATTCGGTAATAGGCCCTTTTTTCCAACTTAATACTTTGGATCACTCTTAAGGGAAGGAGAGATTTTTGAAAGCATGATGTTTTTCTCATTCTACTACCTAGGGAGAACATGAATCACGACGTCTCTTTCAAATCTGGTATTTCTCTGGGACGGGAACCTCCGCTCTCAAAGTGCAGTTACGCGGTAATAGGCTGTTTTTTCCCAACTTTATTAAATAGATCACTCTTAAGGGAAGGAGAGATTCTTGAAAGCATGATGTGTTTCTCATTCTACTACCTAGGGAGGACATGAATCACGACGTCTTTTTCAAATCTGGTGTTTGTCTGGGCCAGGAACCTCAGTTCTAAATGTGGAGTTTCGCTGTCAATACAATAGGCCTTTTCAGCATATTCGGTAATAGGCCCTTTTTTCCAACTTAATACTTTGGATTAAGAATGATGTTTTTCTCATTGTACTACCTAGGGAGAACATGAATCACGATGTCTTCTTCAAATCTGGTGTTTGTCTGTTATGGGAACCTCAGTTCTCAAAGAGCAGGTTTACGGTAATAAGCCGTTTTTTCCAACATTATTCTTTGGATCACTCTTAAGGGAAGGAGAGATTCTTGAAAGCATGATGTTTTTCTCATTCTACTACCTAGGGAGAACATGATTCACGACACCTTTTTCAAATCTGGTGTTTCTCTCGGCCGGGAACGTCAGTTCTGAAAGTACAGTTTCGCCGTCAATACATTAGGCCTTTTCAGCATATTCAGGAATAGGCCGTTTTTTCCAACTTTATTCATTGGATCACTCTTAAGGGAAGGAGAGATTCTTGAAACCATGATGTTTTTCTCATTCTACTACCAAGGGAGAACATGAATCACGATGTCTCTTTCAAATCTGGTGTTTGTCTGGGACGGGAACCTCCGCTCTCAAAGTGCAGTTTCTCGGTAATAGGCTGTTTTTTCCCAACTTTATTCAATAGATCACTCTTAAGGGAAGGAGAGATTCTTGAAACCATGATGTTTTTCTCATTCTACTAACTAGGGAGAACATGAATCACGATGTCTTTTTCAAATCTTGTGTTTTTCTGGGACGGGAAGCTCCGATCTCAAAGTGCAGTTTCGCGGTAGTAGGCTGTTTTTTCCCAACTTTATTCAATAGATCACTCTTAAGGGAAGGAGAGATTCTTGAAAGCATGATGTTTTTCTCATTCTACTAACTAGGGAGAACATGATTCACGACACATTTTTCAAATCTGGCGTTTCTCTGGGCCGGGAACGTCAGTTCTGAAAGTACAGTTTCGCCGTCAATACAATAGGCCTTTTCAGCATATTCGGTAATAGGCCGTTTTTTCCAACTTTATTCTTTGAATCACTCTTAAGGGAAGGAGAGATTTTTGAAAATATGATGTTTTTCTCATCCTACTACCGAGGGAGAAGATGAATCACGATGTCTTCTTCAAATCTGGTGTTTGTCTGGGACGGGAACCTCAGTTCTCAATGTGCAGTTTTGCGGTAATAGGCCGTTTTTTCCAGCATTATTCCTTGGATCACTCTTAAGGGAAGGAGAGATTCTTGAAAGCATGATGTTTTTCTCATTCTACTACCTAGGGAGAACATGATTCACGACACCTTTTTCAAATCTGGTGTTTTTCTGGGACGGGAACCTCCGATCTCAAAGTGCAGTTTCGCGGTAATAGGCTGTTTTTTCCCAACTTTATTCAATAGATCACTCTTAAGGGAAGGAGAGATTCTTGAAAGCATGATGTTTTTGTCATTCTACTACCTAGGGAGAACACGATTCATGACATCTTTTTCAAATCTGGTGTTTCTCTGTTTCGGGAACCTCAGTTCTGAACGTACAGTTTCGCCGTCAATACAATAGGCCTTTTCAACATATTCGGTAATAGGCCCTTTTTTTCCAACTTTATTCTTTGGATCACTCTTAAGGGAAGGAGAGATTCTTGAAAGCATGATGTTTTTCTCATTCTACTACCTAGGGAGAACATGAATCACGATGTCTTCTTCAAATCTGGTGTGTTTTCTGTTACGGGAACCTCAGTTCTCAAAGAGCAGTTTTACGGTAATAAGCCGTTTTTTCCAACTTTATTCTTTGGATCACTCTTAAGGGAAGGAGAGATTCTTGAAAGCATGATGTTTTTCTCATTCTTCTACCTAGGGAGAACATGATTCATGACACATTTTTCAAATCTGGTGTTTCTCAGGGCCGGGAACGTCAGTTCTGAAAGTACAGTTTCGCCGTAAATACAATAGGCCTTTTCAGCATATTCGGTAATAGGCCGTTTTTTCCAACTTTATTCTTTGGATCACTCTTAAGGGAAGGAGAGATTTTTGAAACCATGAAGTTTTTCTCATCCTACTACCTAGGGAGAAGATGAATCACAATGTCTTCTTCAAATCTGGTGTTTGTCTGGGACGGGAACCTCAGTTCTCAATGTGCAAGGTTGCGGTAATAGGCTGTTTTTTCCCAACGTTTTCAATAGATCACTCTTAAGGGAAGGAGAGATTCTTGAAAGCATGATGTTTTTCTCATTCTACTACCTAGGGAGAACATGAATCACGATGTCTTTTTCAAATCTTGTGTTTTTCTGGGACGGGAAGCTCCGATCTCAAAGTGCAGTTTCGCGGTAGTAGGCTGTTTTTTCCCAACTTTATTAAATAGATCACTCTTAAGGGAAGGAGAGATTCTTGAAAGCATGATCTGTTTCTCATTCTACTACCTAGGGAGGACATGAATCACGACGTCTTTTTCAAATCTGGTGTTTGTCTGGGCCAGGAACCTCAGTTATAAATGTGGAGTTTCGCTGTTAATACAATAGGACTTTTCAGCATATTCGGTAATAGGCCCTTTTTTCCAACTTAATATTTTGGATCACTCTAAAGGGAAGGAGAGATTTTTGAAAGCATGATGTTTTTCTCATTCTGCTACCTAGGGAGAACATGAATCACGATGTCTTCTTCAAATCTAGTGTTTGTCTGTTACGGGAACCTCAGTTCTCAAAGAGCAGTTTTACGGTAATAAGCCGTTTTTTCCAACTTTATTCTTTGGATCACTCTTAAGGGAAGGAGAGATTCTTGAAAGCATGATGTTTTTCTCATTCTACTACCTAGGGAGAACATGATTCACGACACCTTTTTCAAATCTGGTGTTTCTCTGGGCCGGGAACGTCAGTTCTGAAAGTACAGTTTCGCCGTCAATACAATAGGCCTTTTCAGCATATTCGGTAATAGGCCGTTTTTTCCAACTTTATTCATTGGATCACTCTTAAGGGAAGGAGAGATTGTTGAAACCATGATGTTTTTCTCATTCTACTACCAAGGGAGAACATGAATCACGATCTCTTTCAAATCTGGTGTTTGTCTGGGACGGGAACCTCCGCTCTCAAACTGCATTTTCTCGGTAATAGGCTGTTTTTTCCCAACTTTATTCAATAGATCACTCTTAAGGGAAGGAGAGATTCTTGAAACCATGATGTTTTTCTCATTCTAGTAACTAGGGAGAACATGAATCACGATGTCTTTTTCAAATCTTGTGTTTTTCTGGGACGGGAAGCTCCGATCTCAAAGTGCAGTTTCGCGGTAGTAGGCTGTTTTTTCCCAACTTTATTCAATAGATCACTCTTAAGGGAAGGAGAGATTCTTGAAAGCATCATGTTTTTCTCATTCTACTACCTAGGGAGAACATGATTCACGACACCTTTTTCAAATCTGGTGTTTCTCTGTTTCGGGAACCTCAGTTCTGAAAGTACAGTTTCGCCGTCAATACAATAGGCCTTTTCAGCATATTCGGTAATAGGCCGTTTTTTCTAACTTTATTCTTTGGATCACTCTTAAGGGAAGGAGAGATTTTTGAAAACATGATGTTTTTCTCATCCTACTACCGAGGGAGAAGATGAATCACGATGTCTTCTTCAAATCTGGTGTTTGCCTGGGACGGGAACCTCAGTTCTCAATGTGCAGTTTTGCGGTAATAGGCCGTTTTTTCCAGCATTATTCTTTGGATCACTCTTAAGGGAAGCAGAGATTCTTGAAAGCATGATGTTTTTCTCATTCTACTACCTAGGGAGAACATGATTCACGATACCTTTTTCAAATCTGGTGTTTTTCTGGGACGGGAACCTCCGATCTCAAAGTGCAGTTTCGCGGTAATAGGCTGTTTTTTCCCAACTTTTTTCAATAGATGACTGTTAAGGGAAGGAGAGATTCTTGAAAGCATGATGTTTTTCTCATTCTACTACCTAGGGAGAACATGATTCATGAGATCTTTTTCAAATCTGTTGTTTCTCTGTTTCGGGAACCTCAGTTCTGAACGTACAGTGTTCGCCGTCTATACAATCGGCCTTTTCAGCATATTCGGTAATAGGCCCTTTTTTTCCAACTTTATTCTTTGGATCACTCTTAAGGGAAGGAGAGATTCTTGAAAGCATGATGTTTTTCTCATTCTACTAACTAGGGAGGACAGGAATCACGACGTCTTTTTCAAATCTGGTGTTTGTCTGGGCCAGGAACCTCAGTTCTACATGGGGAGTTTCGCCGTCAATACAATAGGCCTTTTCAGCATATTCGGTAATAGGCCCTTTTTTCCAACTTGATATTTTGGATCACTCTTAAGGGAAGGAGAGCTTTTTGAAACCATGATGTTTTTCTCATTCTACTACCTAGGGAGAACATGAATCACGATGTCTTCTTCAAATCTGGTGTTTGTGTGGGACGGGAACCTCAGTTCTCAAAGACCAGTTTTACGGTAATAAGCCATTTTTTCCAAGTTTATACTTTGGATCACTCTTAAGGGAAGGAGAGATTCTTGAAAGCATGATGTTTTTCTCATTCTACTACCTAGGGAGAACATGATTCACGACACCTTTTTCAAATCTGGTGTTTCTCTGGGGCGGAAACGTCAGTTCTGAAAGTACAGTTTTGCGGTAATAGGCCGTGTTTTCCAACTTTATTCTTTGGATCACTCTTAAGGGAAGGAGAGATTCTTGAAAGTATGATGTTTTTCTCATTCTATTACATAGGGAGAACATGAATCAAGATGCCTTCTTCAAATCTGGTGTTTGTCTGGTACGGGAACCTCAGTTTTCAAGGAGCAGTTTTACGGTAATAAGCCTTTTTTTCCGACTTTATTCTTTGGATCACTCTTAAGGGAAGGAGAGATTCTTGAAAGCATGATGTTTTTCTCATTCTACTACCTAGGGAGAACATGATTCACGACACCTTTTTCAAATCTCTTGTTTCTCTGGGCCGGGAACGTCAGTTCTGAAAGTACAGTTTCGCCGTCAATACAATAGGCCTTTTCAGCATATTCGGTAATAGGCTGTTTTTTCCAACTTTATTCTTTGGATCACTCTTAAGGGAAGGAGAGATTCTTGAAAGCATGATGTTTTTCTCATTCTACTAACTAGGGAGGACATGAATCACGACGTCTTTTTCAAATCTGGTGTTTGTCTGGGCCAGGAACCTCAGTTCTATATGTGGAGTTTCGCCGTCAATACAATAGGCCTTTTCAGCATATTCGGTAATAGGCCGTTTTTTCCAACTTTATTCTTTGGATCACTTTTAAGGGAAGGAGAGATTTTTGAAAACATGATGTTTTTCTCATCCTACTACCGAGGGAGAAGATGAATCACGATGTCTTCTTCAAATCTGGTGTTTGTCTGGGACGGGAACCTCAGTTCTCAATGTGCAGTTTTGCGGTAATAGGCCGTTTTTTCCAGCATTATTCTTTGGATCACTCTTAAGGGAAGGAGAGATTATTGAAAGCATGATGTTTTTCTCATTCTACTACCTAGGGAGAACATGATTCACGATACCTTTTTCAAATCTGGTGTTTTTCTGGGACGGGAACCTCCGATCTCAAAGTGCAGTTTCGCGGTAATAGGCTGTTTTTTCCCAACTTTTTTCAATAGATGACTCTTAAGGGAAGGAGAGATTCTTGAAAGCATGATGTGTTTCTCATTCTACTACCTAGGGAGAACATGATTCATGAGATCTTTTTCAAATCTGTTGTTTCTCTGTTTCGGGAACCTCAGTTCTGAACGTAGATTGTTCGCCGTCAATACAATAGGCCTTTTCAGCATATTCGGTAATAGGCCCTTTTTTTCCAACTTTATTCTTTGGATCACTCTTAAGGTAAGGAGAGATTCTTGAAAGCATGATGTTTTTCTCATTCTACTAACTAGGGAAGACATGAATCACGACGTCTTTTCAAATCTGGTGTTTGTCTGGGCCAGGAACCTCAGTTCTACATGGGGAGTTTCGCCGTCAATACAATAGGCCTTTTCAGCATATTCGGTAATAGGCCCTTTTTTCCAACTTGATATTTTGGATCACTCTTAAGGGAAGGAGAGATTTTTGAAACGATGATGTTTTTCTCATTCTACTACCTAGGGAGAACATAAATCACGATGTCTTCTTCAAATCTGGTGTTTGTGTGGGACGGGAACCTCAGTTCTCAAAGACCAGTTTTACGGTAATAAGCCATTTTTTCCAAGTTTATACTTTGGATCACTCTTAAGTGAAGGAGAGATTCTTGAAAGCATGATGTTTTTCTCATTCTACTCACTAGGGAGAACATGAATCACGATGTCTTTTTCAAATCTTGTGTTTTTCTGGGACGGGAAGCTCCGTTCTCAAAGTGCAGTTTCGCGGTAGTAGGCTGTTTTTTCCCAACTTTATTCAATAGATCACTCTTAAGGGAAGGAGAGATTCTTGAAAGCATGATGTTTTTCTCATTCTACTACCTAGGGAGAACATGATTCACGACATTTTTTTCAAATCTGGTGTTACTCTGGGCCGGGAACGTCGGTTCTGAAAGTACAGTTTCGCCGTCAATACAATAGGCCTTTTCAGCATATTCGGTAATAGGCCGTTTTTTCCAAGTTTATTCTTTGGATCACTCTTAAGGGAAGGAGAGATTTTTGAAAACATGATGTTTTTCTCATCCTACTACCGAGGGAGAAGATGAATCACGATATCTTCTTCAAATCTGGTGTTTGTCTGGGACGGGAACCTCAGTTCTCAATGTGCAGTTTTGCGGTAATAGGCCGTTTTTTCCAGCATTATTCTTTGGATCACTCTTAAGGGAAGGAGAGATTCTTGAAAGCATGATGTTTTTCACATTCTACTACCTAGGGAGAACATAATTCACGACACCTTTTTCAAATCTGGTGTTTTTCTGGGACGGGAACCTCCGATCTCAAAGAAGTGTTTCGCGTTAATAGGCTGTTTTTTCCCAACTTTTTTCAATGCATGACTCTTAAGGGAAGGAGAGATTCTTGAAAGGATGATGTTTTTCTCATTCTACTACCTAGGGAGAACATGATTCATGACATCTTTTTCAAATCTGGTGTTTCTCTGGGCCGGGAACGTCAGTTCTGAAAGTACAGTTTCGCCGTCAATACAATAGGCCTTTTCAGCATATTCGGTAATAGGCCGTTTTTTCCAACTTTATTCTTTGGATCACTCTTAAGGGAAGGAGTGATTTTTGAAACCATGAAGTTTTTCTCATCCTACTACCTAGGGAGAAGATGAATTACGATGTCTTCTTCAAATCTGGTGTTTGTCTGGGACGGGAACCTCAGTTCTCAATGTGCAGTTTTGCGGTAATAAGCTGTTTTTTCCCAACTTTTTTCAATAGATGACTCTTAAGGGAAGGAGAGATTCTTGAAAGGATGATGTTTTTCTCATTCTACTACCTAGGGAGAACATGATTCATGACATCTTTTTCAAATCTGGTGTTTCTCTGTTTCGGGAACGTCAGTTCTGAAAGTACAGTTTCGCCGTCAATACAATAGGCCTTTTCAGCATATTCGGTAATAGGCCGTTTTTTCCAACTTTATTCTTTGGATCACTCTTAAGGGAAGGAGCGATTCTTGAAAGCATGATGTTTTTCTCATTCTACTACCTAGGGAGAACATGATTCACGACACCTTTTTAAAATCTGGAGTTTCTCTGGGCCGGGAACATCAGTTCTGAAAGTACAGTTTCGCCGTCAATACAATAGGCCTTTTCATTATATTCGGTAATAGGCCGTTTTTTCCAACTTTTTTCATTGGATCACTCTTAAGGGAAGGAGAGATTCTTGAAACCATGATGTTTTTCTCATTCTACCTACTAGGGAGAACATGAATCACGATGTCTTTTTCAAATCTTGTGTTTTTCTGGGACGGGAAGCTCCGATCTCAAAGTGCAGTTTCGCGGTAGTAGGCTGTTTTTTCCCAACTTTATTCAATAGATCACTCTTAAGGGAAGGAGAGATTCTTGAAAGCATGATGTTTTTCTCATTCTACAACCTAGGGAGAACATGATTCACGACACCTTTTTCAAATCTGGTGTTTCTCTGGGCCGGGAACGTCAGTTCTGAAAGTACAGTTTCGCCGTCAATACAATAGGCCTTTTCAGCATATTCGGTAATAGGCCGTTTTTTCCAACTTTATTCTTTGGATCACTCTTAAGGGAAGGAGAGATTTTTGAAAACATGATGTTTTTCTCATCCTACTACCGAGGGAGAAGATGAATCACGATATCTTCTTCAAATCTGGTGTTTGTCTTGGACGGGAACCTCAGTTCTCAATGTGCAGTTTTGCGGTAATAGGCCGTTTTTTCCAGCATTATTCTTTGGATCACTTTTAAGGGAAGGAGAGATTCTTGAAAGCATGATGTTTTTCTCATTCTACTACCTAGGGAGAACATGATTCACGACACCTTTTTCAAATCTTGTGTTTTTCTGGGACGGGAACCTCCGATCTCAAAGTGGTGTTTCGCGTTAATAGGCTGTTTTTTCCCAACTTTTTTCAATACATGACTCTTAAGGGAAGGAGAGATTCTTGAAAGGATGATGTTTTTCTCATTCTACTACCTAGGGAGAACATGATTCATGACATCTTTTTCAAATCTGGTGTTTCTCTGTTTCGGGAACCTCAGTTCTGAACGTACAGTTTCGCCGTCAATACAATAGGCCTTTTCAACATATTCGGTAATAGGCCGTTTTTTTCCAACTTTATTCTTTGGATCACTCTTAAGGGAAGGAGAGATTCTTGAAAGCATGATGTTTTTCTCATTCTACTAACTAGGGAGGACATGAATTACGACGTCTTTTTCAAATCTGGTGTTTGTCTGGGCCAGGAACCTCAGTTCTATATGTGGAGTTTCCCCGTCAATACAATAGTCCTTTTCAGCATAATCGGTAATAGGCCCTTTTTTCCAACTTAATACTTTGGATCACTCTTAAGGGAAGGAGAGATTTTTGAAACGATGATGTTTTTCTCATTCTACTACATAGGGAGAACATGAATCACGATGTCTTCTTCAAATCTGGTGTTTGTCTGGGACTGGAACCTCAGTTCTCAAAGACCAGTTTTACGGTAATAAGCCATTTTTTCCAACTTTATTCTTTGGATCACTCTTAACGGAAGCAGAGATTCTTCAAAGCATGATGTTTTTCTCATTCTACTACCTAGGGAGAACATGATTCACGACACCTTTTTCAAATCTGGTGTTTCTCTGGGTCGGGAACGTCAGTTGTGAAAGTACAGTTTCGCCGTCAATACAATAGGCCTTCTCAGCATATTCGGTAATAGGCCGTTTTTTCCAACTTTATTCTTTGGATCACTCTTAAGGGAAGGAGAGATTTTTGAAACCATGATGTTTTTCTCATTCTACTACCTAGGGAGAAGATGAATCACGATGTCTTCTTCAAATCTGGTGTTTGTCTGGGACGGGAACCTCAGTTCTCAATGTGCAGTTTTGCGGTAATTGGCTGTTTTTTCCCAACTTTTTTCAATAGATGACTCTTAAGGGAAGGAGAGATTCTTGAAAGCATGATGTTTTTGTCATTCTACTACCTAGGGAGAACATGATTCATGACATCTTTTTCAAATCTGGTGTTTCTCTGTTTCGGGAACGTCAGTTCTGAAAGTACAGTTTCGCCGTCAATACAATAGGCCTTTTCAGCATATTCGGTAATAGGCCGTTTTTTCCAACTTTATTCTTTGGATCACTCTTAAGGGAAGGAGAGATTCTTGAAAGCATGATGTTTTTCTCATTCTACTACCTAGGGAGAACATGATTCACGACACCTTTTTAAAATCTGGACTTTCTCTGGGCCGGGAACATCAGTTCTGAAAGTACAGTTTCGCCGTCAATGCAATAGGCCTTTTCATTATATTCGGTAATAGGCCGTTTTTTCCAACTTTTTTCATTGGATCACTCTTAAGGGAAGGAGAGATTCTTGAAACCATGATGCTTTTCTCATTCTATTACCTAGGGAGAACATGAATCACGATGTCTCTTTCAAATCAGGTGTTTGTCTGGGACGGGAACCTCCGCTCTCAAAGTGCAGTTTCGCGGTAATAGGCTGTTTTTTCCCAACTTTATTCAATAGATCACTCTTAAGGGAAGGAGAGATTCTTGAAAGCATGATGTTTTTCTCATTCTACTACCTATGGAGAAGATGAATCACGATGTCTTCTTCAAATCTGGTGTTTGTCTGGGACAGGAACCTCAGTTCTCAAAGTGTAGTTTTGCGGTAATAGGCCGTTCTTTCCAACTTTATTCTTTGGATCACTCTTAAGGGAAGGAGAGATTCTTGAAAGCATGATGTTTTTCTCATTCTACTACCTAGGGAGAACATGATTCACGATACCTTTTTCAAATCTGGTGTTTGTCTGGGCCAGGAACCTCAGTTCTAAATGTGGAGTTTCGCCGTCAATACAATAGGCCTTTTCAGCATATTCGGTAATAGGCCCTTTTTTCCAACTTAATACTTTGGATCACTCTTAAGGGAAGGAGAGATTTTTGAAAGCATGATGTTTTTCTCATTCTACAACCTAGGGAGAACATGAATCACGTTGTCTTCTTCAAATCTGGTGTTTTTTCTGTTACGGGAACCTCAGTTCTCAAAGAGCAGTTTTACGGTAATAAGCCGTTTTTTCCAACTTTATTCTTTGGATCATTCTTAAGGGAAGGAGAGATTCTTGAAAGCATGATGTTTTTCTCATTCTTCTACCTAGGGAGAACATGATTCATGACACCTTTTTCAAATCTGGTGTTTCTCAGGGCCGGGAACGTCAGTTCTGAAAGTACAGTTTCGCCGTAAATACAATAGGCCTTTTCATTATATTCGGTAATTGGCCGTTTTTTCCAACTTTATTCTTTGGATCATTCTTAAGGGAAGGAGAGATTCTTGAAACCATGATGTTTTTCTCATTCTACTACCTAGGGAGAACATGAATCACGATGTCTCTTTCAAATCTGGTGTTTCTCTGGGACGGGAACCTCCGCTCTCAAAGTGCAGTTTCGCGGTAATAGGCTGTTTTTTCCCAACTTTATTCAATAGATCACTCTTAAGGGAAGGAGAGATTCTTGAAAGCATGATGTGTTTCTCATTCTACTACCTAGGGAGGACATGAATCACGACGTCTTTTTCAAATCTGGTGTTTGTCTGGGCCAGGAACCTCAGTTCTAAATGTGGAGTTTCGCTGTCAATGCAATAGGCCTTTTCAGCATATTCGGTAATAGGCCCTTTTTTCCAACTTAATACTTTGGATCACTCTAAAGGGAAGGAGAGATTTTTGAAAGCATGATGTTTTTCTCATTCTACTAACTAGGGAGAACATGAATCACGATGTCTTCTTCAAATCTGGTGTTTGTCTGTTACGGGAACCTCAGTTCTCAAAGAGCAGTTTTACGGTAATAAGCCGTTTTTTCCAACTTTATTCTTTGGATCACTCTTAAGGGAAGGAGAGATTCTTGAAAGCATGATGTTTTTCTCATTCTACTACCTAGGGAGAACATGATTCACGACACCTTTTTCAAATCTGGTGTTTCTCTGGGCCGGGAACGTCAGTTCTGAAAGTACAGTTTCGCCGTCAATACAATAGGCCTTTTCAGCATATTCGGTAATAGGCCGTTTTTTCCAACTTTAATCATTGGATCACTCTTAAGGTAAGGAGAGATTCTTGAAACCATGATGTTTTTCTCATTCTACTACCAAGGGAGAACATGAATCACGATTTCTCTTTCAAATCTGGTGTTTGTTTGGGACGGGAACCTCCGCTCTCAAAGTGCAGATTCTCGGTAATAGGCTGTTTTTTCCCAACTTTATTCAATAGATCACTCTTAAGGGAAGGAGAGATTCTTGAAATCATGATGTTTTTCTCATTCTACTAACTAGGGAGAACATGAATCACGATGTCTTTTTCAAATCTTGTGTTTTTCTGGGACGGGAAGCTCCGATCTCAAAGTGCAGTTTCGCGGTAGTAGGCTGTTTTTTCCCAACTTTATTCAATAGATCACTCTTAAGGGAAGGAGAGATTCTTGAAAGCATGATGTTTTTCTCATTCTACTACCTAGGGAGAACATGATTCACGACACCTTTTTCAAATCTGGTGTTTCTCTGGGCCGGGAACGTCAGTTCTGAAAGTACAGTTTCGCCGTCAATACAATAGGCCTTTTCAGCATATTCTGTAATAGGCCGTTTTTTCCAACTTTATTCTTTGGATCACTCTTAAGGGAAGGAGAGATTTTTGAAAACATGATGTTTTTCTCATCCTACTACCGAGGGAGAAGATGAATCACGATATCTTCTTCAAATCTGGTGTATGTCTTGGACGGGAACCTCAGTTCTCAATGTGCAGTTTTGCGGTAATAGGCCGTTTTTTCCAGCATTATTCTTTGGATCACTCTTAAGGGAAGGAGAGATTCTTGAAAGCATGATGTTTTTCTCATTCTACTACCTAGGGAGAACATGATTCACGACACCTTTTTCAAATCTTGTGTTTTTCTGGGACGGGAACCTCCGATCTCAAAGTGGTGTTTCGCGTTAATAGGATGTTTTTTCCCAACTTTTTTCAATACATGACTCTTAAGGGAAGGAGAGATTCTTGAAAGGATGATGTTTTTCTCATTCTACTACCTAGGGAGAACATGATTCATGACATCTTTTTCAAATCTGGTGTTTCTCTGTTTCGGGAACCTCAGTTCTGAACGTACAGTTTCGCCGTCAATACAATAGGCCTTTTCAACATATTCGGTAATAGGCCGTTTTTTTCCAACTTTATTCTTTGGATCACTCTTAAGGGAAGGAGAGATTCTTGAAAGCATGATGTTTTTCTCATTCTACTAACTAGGGAGGACATGAATTACGACGTCTTTTTCAAATCTGGTGTTTGTCTAGGCCAGGAACATCAGTTCTATATGTGGAGTTTCGCCGTCAATACAATAGGCCTTTTCAGCATATTCGGTAATAGGCCCTTTTTTCCAACTTAATACTTTGGATCACTCTTAAGGGAAGGAGAGATTTTTGAAACGATGATGTTTTTCTCATTCTACTACATAGGGAGAACATGAATCACGATGTCTTCTTCAAATCTGGTGTTTGTCTGGGACTGGAACCTCAGTTCTCAAAGACCAGTTTTACGGTAATAAGCCATTTTTTCCAACTTTATTCTTTGGATCACTCTTAAGGGAAGCAGAGATTCTTCAAAGCATGATGTTTTTCTCATTCTACTACCTAGGGAGAACATGATTCACGACACCTTTTTCAAATCTGGTGTTTCTCTGGGTCGGGAACGTCAGTTCTGAAAGTACAGTTTCGCCGTCAATACAATAGGCCTTCTCTGCATATTCGGTAATAGGCCGTTTTTTCCAACTTTATTCTTTGGATCACTCTTAAGGGAAGGAGAGATTTTTGAAACCATGATGTTTTTCTCATTCTACTACCTAGGGAGAAGATGAATCACGATGTCTTCTTCAAATCTGGTGTTTGTCTGGGACGGGAACCGCAGTTCTCAATGTGCAGTTTTGCGGTAATTGGCTGTTTTTTCCCAACTTTTTTCAATAGATGACTCTTAAGGGAAGGAGAGATTCTTGAAAGCATGATGTTTTTGTCATTCTACTACCTAGGGAGAACATGATTCATGACATCTTTTTCAAATCTGGTGTTTCTCTGTTTCGGGAACGTCAGTTCTGAAAGTACAGTTTCGCCGTCAATACAATAGGCCTTTTCAGCATATTCGGTAATAGGCCGTTTTTTCCAACTTTATTCTTTGGATCACTCTTAAGGGAAGGAGAGATTCTTGAAAGCATGATGTTTTTCTCATTCTACTACCTAGGGAGAACATGATTCACGACACCTTTTTAAAATCTGGACTTTCTCTGGGCCGGGAACATCAGTTCTGAAAGTACAGTTTCGCCGTCAATGCAATAGGCCTTTTCATTATATTCGGTAATAGGCCGTTTTTTCCAACTTTTTTCATTGGATCACTCTTAAGGGAAGGAGAGATTTTTGAAACCATGATGCTTTTCTCATTCTATTACCTAGGGAGAACATGAATCACGATGTCTCTTTCAAATCTGGTGTTTGTCTGGGACGGGAACCTCCGCTCTCAAAGTGCAGTTTTGCGGTAATAGGCTGTTTTTTCCCAACTTTATTCAATAGATCACTCTTAAGGGAAGGAGAGATTCTTGAAAGCATGATGTTTTTCTCATTCTACTACCTATGGAGAAGATGAATCACGATGTCTTCTTCAAATCTGGTGTTTGTCTGGGACAGGAACCTCAGTTCTCAAAGTGTAGTTTTGCGGTAATAGGCCGTTCTTTCCAACTTTATTCTTTGGATCACTCTTAAGGGAAGGAGAGATTCTTGAAAGCATGATGTTTTTCTCATTCTACTACCTAGGGAGAACATGATTCACGATACCTTTTTCAAATCTGGTGTTTGTCTGGGCCAGGAACCTCAGTTCTAAATGTGGAGTTTCGCCGTCAATACAATAGGCCTTTTCAGCATATTCGGTAATAGGCCCTTTTTTCCAACTTAATACTTTGGATCACTCTTAAGGGAAGGAGAGATTTTTGAAAGCATGATGTTTTTCTCATTCTACAACCTAGGGAGAACATGAATCACGTTGTCTTCTTCAAATCTGGTGTTTTTTCTGTTACGGGAACCTCAGTTCTCAAAGAGCAGTTTTACGGTAATAAGCCGTTTTTTCCAACTTTATTCTTTGGATCATTCTTAAGGGAAGGAGAGATTCTTGAAAACATGATGTTTTTCTCATTCTTCAACCTAGGGAGAACATGATTCATGACACCTTTTTCAAATCTGGTGTTTCTCAGGGCCGGGAACGTCAGTTCTGAAAGTACAGTTTCGCCGTAAATACAATAGGCCTTTTCATTATATTCGGTAATTGGCCGTTTTTTACAACTTTATTCTTTGGATCATTCTTAAGGGAAGGAGAGATTCTTGAAACCATGATGTTTTTCTCATTCTACTACCTAGGGAGAACATGAATCACGATGTCTCTTTCAAATCTGGTGTTTCTCTGGGACGGGAACCTCCGCTCTCAAAGTGCAGTTTCGCGGTAATAGGCTGTTTTTTCCCAACTTTATTCAATAGATCACTCTTAAGGGAAGGAGAGATTCTTGAAAGCATGATGTTTTTCACATTCTACTACCTATGGAGAAGATGAATCACGATGTCTTCTTCAAATCTGGTGTTTGTCTGGGACAGGAACCTCTGTTCTCAAAGTGCAGTTTTGCGGTAATAGGCCGTTTTTTCCAACTTTAGTCTTTGGATCACTCTTAAGGGAAGGAGAGATTCTTGAAAGCATGATGTTTTTCTCATTCTACTACCTAGGGAGAACATGATTCATGACACCTTTTTCAAATATGGTGTTTCTCTGGGCCGGGAACGTCAGTTCTGAAAGTACAGTTTCGCCGTCAATACAATAGGCCTTTTCAGCATATTCGGTAATAGGCCGTTTTTTCCAACTTTATTCTTTGAATCACTCTTAAGGGAAGGAGAGATTCTTGAAAGCATGATATTTTTCTCATTCTACTACCTAGGGAGAAAATGAATCACGATGTCTTCTTCAAATCTGGTGTTTGGGACGGGAACCTCAGTTTTCAAAGTGCAGTTTTGCGGTAATAGGCCGTTTTTTCCAACTTTATTCTTTGGATCACTGTTAAGGGAAGGAGAGATTCTTGAAAGCATGATGTTTTTCTCATTCTACTACCTAGGGAGAACATGATTCACGACACCTTTTTCAAATCTGTTGTTTCTCTGGGCCGGGAACGTCAGTTCTGAAAGTACAGTTTCGCCGTCAATACAATAGGCCTTTTCAGCATATTCGGTAATAGGCCGTTTTTTCCAACTTTATTCTTTGGTTCACTCTTAAGGGAAGGAGAGATTCTTGAAAGCATGATGTTTTTCTCATTCTACTAACTAGGGAGGACATGAATCACGACGTCTTTTTCAAATCTGGTGTTTGTCTAGGCCAGGAACCTCAGTTCTATATGTGGAGTTTCGCCGTCAATACAATAGGCCTTTTCAGCATATTCGGTAATAGGCCCTTTTTTCCAACTTAATATTTTGGATCACTCTTAAGGGAAGGAGAGATTTTTGAAACCATGATGTTTTTCTCATTCTACTACCTAGGGAGAATATGAATCACGATGTCTTCTTCAAATCTGGTGTTTGTCTGGGACGGGAACCTCAGTTCTCAAAGACCAGTTTTACGGTAATAAGCCATTTTTTCCAACTTTATTCTTTGGATCACTCTTAAGGGAAGCGGAGATTCTTGAAAGCATGATGTTTTTCTCATTCTACTACCTAAGGAGAACATGATTCACGACACCTTTTTCAAATCTGTTGTTTCTCTGGGCCGGGAACGTCAGTTCTGAAAGTACAGTTTCGCCGTCAATACAATAGGCCTTTTCAGCATATTCGGTAATAGGCCCTTTTTTCCAACTTTATTCTTTGGATCACTCTTAAGGGAAGGAGAGATTCTTGAAAGCATGATGTTTTTCTCATTCTACTACGTAGGGAGAACATGAATCACCATGTCTTTTTCAAATCTGGTGTTTGTCTGGGCCGGGAACGTCAGTTCTGAAAGTACACTTTCGCCGTCAATACAATAGGCTTTTTCAGCATATGCGGTAATAGGCCGTTTTTTCCAACTTTATTCTTTGGATCACTCTTAAGGGAAGCGGAGATTCTTGAAAGCATGATGTTTTTCTCATTCTACTACCTAAGGAGAACATGATTCACGACACCTTTTTCAAATCTGTTGTTTCTCTGGGCCGGGAACGTCAGTTCTGAAAGTACAGTTTCGCCGTCAATACAATAGGCCTTTTCAGCATATTCGGTAATAGGCCGTTTTTTCCAACTTTATTCTTTGGATCACTCTTAAGGGAAGGAGAGATTCTTGAAAGCATGATGTTTTTCTCATTCTTCTACCTAGGGAGAACATGATTCACGACACCTTTTTCAAATCTGGTGTTTCTCTGGGTCGGGAACCTCAGTTCTCAAAGTACAGTTTTGCGGTAATAGGCCGTTTTTTCCAACTTTATTCTTTCGATCACTCTTAAGGGAAAAGAGAGATTTTTGAAACCATGATGTTTTTCTCATTCTACTACCTAGGGAGAACATGAATCAAGATGTCTTCTTCAAATCTGGTGTTTGTCTGGTACGGGAACCTCAGTTCTCAAAGAGCAGTTTTACGGTAATAAGCCGTTTTTTCCAACTTTATTCTTTGGATCACTCTTAAGGGAAGGAGAGATTCTTGAAAGCATGAAGTTTTTCTCATTCTACTACCTAGGGAGAACATGATTCACGACACCTTTTTCAAATCTGGTGTTTTCCTGGGACGGGAACCTCCGATCTCAAAGTGGTGTTTCGCGTTAATAGGCTGTTTTTTCCCAACTTTTTTCAATAGATGACTCTTAAGGGAAGGAGAGATTCTTGAAAGCATGATGTTTTTGTCATTCTACTACCTAGGGAGAACATGATTCATGACATCTTTTTCAAATCTGGTGTTTCTCTGTTTCGGGAACGTCAGTTCTGAAAGTACAGTTTCGCCGTCAAAGAATAGGCCTTTTCAGCATATTCGGTAATAGGCCGTTTTTTCCAACTTTATTCTTTGGATCACTCTTAAGGGAAGGAGAGATTCTTGAAAGGATGATGTTTTTCTCATTCTACTACCTAGGGAGAACATGATTCACGACACCTTTTTAAAATCTGGAGTTTCTCTAAGCCGGGAACATCAGTTCTGAAAGTACAGTTTCGCCGTCAATACAATAGGCCTTTTCAGCATATTCGGTAATAGGCCGTTTTTTCCAACTTTATTCATTGGATCACTCTTAAGGGAAGGAGAGATTCTTGAAACCATGATGTTTTTCTCATTGTATTCCCTAGGGAGAACATGAATCACGATGTCTCTTTCAAATCTGGTGTTTGTCTGGGACGGGAACCTCCGCTCTCAAAGTGCAGTTTCGCGGTAATAGGCTGTTTTTTCCCAACTTTATTCAATAGATCACTCTTAAGGGAAGGAGAGATTCTTGAAAGCATGATGTTTTTCTCATTCTACTACCTATGGAGAAGATGAATCACGATGTCTTCTTCAAATCTGGTGTTTGTCTGGGACAGGAACCTCAGTTCTCAAAGTGCAGTTTTGCGGTAATAGGCCGTTTTTTCCAACTTTAGCCTTTGGACCACTCTTAAGGGAAGGAGAGATTCTTGAAAGCATGATGTTTTTCTCATTCTACTACCTAGGGAGAACATGATTCATGACACCTTTTTCAAATCTGGTGTTTCTCTGGGCCGGGAACGTCAGTTCTGAAAGTACACTTTCGCCGTCAATACAATAGGCCTTTTCAGCATATTCGGTAATAGGCCGTTTTTTCCAACTTTATTCTTTGAATCACTCTTAAGGGAAGGAGAGATTCTTGAAAGCATAATGTTTTTCTCATTCTACTACCTAGGGAGAAGATGAATCACGATGTCTTCTTCAAATCTGGTGTTTGTCTGGGACGGGAACCTCAGTTTTCAAAGTGCAGTTTTGCGGTAATAGGCCGTTTTTTCCAAATTTATTCTTTGGATCACTCATAAGGGAAGGAGAGAGTCTTGAAAGCAGGATGTTTTTCTCATTCTACTACCTAGGGAGAACATGATTCACGACACCTTTTTCAAATCTGGTGTTTCTCTGGGGCGGGAACGTCAGTTCTGAAAGTACAGTTTTGCGGTAATAGACCGTTTTTTCCAACTTTATTCTTTGGATCACTCTTAAGGGAAGGAGAGATTCTTGAAAGCATGATGTTTTTCTCATTCTACTACCTAGGGAGAACATGATTCACGACACCTTTTTCAAATCTGGTGTTTCTCTGGGGTGGGAACGTCAGTTCTAAAAGTACAGTTTTGCGGTAATAGGCCGTTTTTTCCAACTTTATTCTTTGGATCACTCTTAAGGGAAGGAGAGATTCTTGAAAGCATGATGTTTTTCTCATTCTACTACCTAGGGAGAACATGAATCACGATGTCTCTTTCAAATCTGGTGTTTGTCTGGGACGGGAACCTCCGATCTCAAAGTTCAGTTTTGCGGTAATAGGCCGCTTTTTCCAACTTTTTTCTTTGGATCACTCTTAAGGGAAGGAGAGATTCTTGAAAGCATGATGTTTTTATCATTCTACTACCTAGGGAGAACATGATTCACGACATTTTTTTCAAATCTGGTGTTACTCTGGGCCGGGAAAGTCAGTTGTGAAAGTACAGTTTCGCTGTCAATACAATCGGCCTTTTCAGCATATGCGGTAATAGGCCGTTTTTTCCAGCTTTATTCTTTGGATCACTCTTAAGGGAAGGAGAGATTCTTGAAAGCATGATGTTTTTCTCATTCTACTACGTAGGGAGAACATGAATCACGATGTCTCTTTCAAATCTGGTGTTTGTCTGTGATGGGAACCTACGATCTCAAAGTGCAGTTCCGTGGTAATAGGCTGTTTTTTCCCAACTTTATTCAATAGATCACTCTTAAGGGAAGGAGAGATTCTTGAAAGCATGATGTTTTTCTGATTCTACTACCTAGGGAGAACATGAATCACGATGTCTTTTTCAAATCTGGTGTTTGTATGGGACGGGAACCTCAGTTCTGAAAGTGTAGTTTTGCGGTAATAGGCCGTTTTTTCCAACTTTATTCTTTGGATCAGTCTTAAGGGAAGGAGAGATTCTTGAAAGCATGATGTTTTTCTCATTCTACTATTTAGGGAGAACATGAATCACCATGTCTTTTTCAAATCTGGTGTTTCTCTGGGCCGGGAACGTCAGTTCTGAAAGTACACTTTCGCCGTCAATACAATAGGCCTTTTCAGCATATGCGGTAATAGGCCGTTTTTTGCAATTTTATTTTTGGATCACTCTTAAGAGAAGGAGAGATTCTTGAAACCATGATGTTTTTCTCATTCTCCTACCTAGGGAGAACATGAATCACGATGTCTCTTTCAAATCTGGTGTTTGTCTGGGACGGGAAACTCCGATCTCAAAGTTCAGTTTTACGGTAATAAGCCGTTTTTTCCAACTTTATTCTTTGGATCATTCTTAAGGGAAGGAGAGATTCTTGAAAGCATGATGTTTTTCTCATTCTACTACCTAGGGAGAAGATGAATCACGATGTCTTCTTCAAATCTGGTGTTTGTCTGGGACGGGAACCTCAGTTCTCAATGTGCAGTTTTGCGGTAATTGGCTGTTTTTTCCCAACTTTTTTCAATAGATGACTCTTAAGGGAAGGAGAGATTCTTGAAAGCATGATGTTTTTGTCATTCTACTACCTAGGGAGAACATGATTCATGACATCTTTTTCAAATCTGGTGTTTCTCTGTTTCGGGAACGTCAGTTCTGAAAGTACAGTTTCGCCGTCAATACAATAGGCCTTTTCAGCATATTCGGTAATAGGCCGTTTTTTCCAACTTTATTCTTTGGATCACTCTTAAGGGAAGGAGAGATTCTTGAAAACATGATGTTTTTCTCATTCTTCAACCTAGGGAGAACATGATTCATGACACCTTTTTCAAATATGGTGTTTCTCTGGGCCGGGAACGTCAGTTCTGAAAGTACAGTTTCGCCGTCAATACAATAGGCCTTTTCAGCATATTCGGTAATAGGCCGTTTTTTCCAACTTTATTCTTTGAATCACTCTTAAGGGAAGGAGAGATTCTTGAAAGCATGATATTTTTCTCATTCTACTACCTAGGGAGAAAATGAATCACGATGTCTTCTTCAAATCTGGTGTTTGGGACGGGAACCTCAGTTTTCAAAGTGCAGTTTTGCGGTAATAGGCCGTTTTTTCCAACTTTATTCTTTGGATCACTGTTAAGGGAAGGAGAGATTCTTGAAAGCATGATGTTTTTCTCATTCTACTACCTAGGGAGAACATGATTCACGACACCTTTTTCAAATCTGTTGTTTCTCTGGGCCGGGAACGTCAGTTCTGAAAGTACAGTTTCGCCGTCAATACAATAGGCCTTTTCAGCATATTCGGTAATAGGCCGTTTTTTCCAACTTTATTCTTTGGTTCACTCTTAAGGGAAGGAGAGATTCTTGAAAGCATGATGTTTTTCTCATTCTACTAACTAGGGAGGACATGAATCACGACGTCTTTTTCAAATCTGGTGTTTGTCTAGGCCAGGAACCTCAGTTCTATATGTGGAGTTTCGCCGTCAATACAATAGGCCTTTTCAGCATATTCGGTAATAGGCCCTTTTTTCCAACTTAATATTTTGGATCACTCTTAAGGGAAGGAGAGATTTTTGAAACCATGATGTTTTTCTCATTCTACTACCTAGGGAGAATATGAATCACGATGTCTTCTTCAAATCTGGTGTTTGTCTGGGACGGGAACCTCAGTTCTCAAAGACCAGTTTTACGGTAATAAGCCATTTTTTCCAACTTTATTCTTTGGATCACTCTTAAGGGAAGCGGAGATTCTTGAAAGCATGATGTTTTTCTCATTCTACTACCTAAGGAGAACATGATTCACGACACCTTTTTCAAATCTGTTGTTTCTCTGGGCCGGGAACGTCAGTTCTGAAAGTACAGTTTCGCCGTCAATACAATAGGCCTTTTCAGCATATTCGGTAATAGGCCCTTTTTTCCAACTTTATTCTTTGGATCACTCTTAAGGGAAGGAGAGATTCTTGAAAGCATGATGTTTTTCTCATTCTACTACGTAGGGAGAACATGAATCACCATGTCTTTTTCAAATCTGGTGTTTGTCTGGGCCGGGAACGTCAGTTCTGAAAGTACACTTTCGCCGTCAATACAATAGGCTTTTTCAGCATATGCGGTAATAGGCCGTTTTTTCCAACTTTATTCTTTGGATCACTCTTAAGGGAAGCGGAGATTCTTGAAAGCATGATGTTTTTCTCATTCTACTACCTAAGGAGAACATGATTCACGACACCTTTTTCAAATCTGTTGTTTCTCTGGGCCGGGAACGTCAGTTCTGAAAGTACAGTTTCGCCGTCAATACAATAGGCCTTTTCAGCATATTCGGTAATAGGCCGTTTTTTCCAACTTTATTCTTTGGATCACTCTTAAGGGAAGGAGAGATTCTTGAAAGCATGATGTTTTTCTCATTCTTCTACCTAGGGAGAACATGATTCACGACACCTTTTTCAAATCTGGTGTTTCTCTGGGTCGGGAACGTCAGTTCTCAAAGTACAGTTTTGCGGTAATAGGCCGTTTTTTCCAACTTTATTCTTTCGATCACTCTTAAGGGAAAAGAGAGATTTTTGAAACCATGATGTTTTTCTCATTCTACTACCTAGGGAGAACATGAATCAAGATGTCTTCTTCAAATCTGGTGTTTGTCTGGTACGGGAACCTCAGTTCTCAAAGAGCAGTTTTACGGTAATAAGCCGTTTTTTCCAACTTTATTCTTTGGATCACTCTTAAGGGAAGGAGAGATTCTTGAAAGCATGAAGTTTTTCTCATTCTACTACCTAGGGAGAACATGATTCACGACACCTTTTTCAAATCTGGTGTTTTCCTGGGACGGGAACCTCCGATCTCAAAGTGGTGTTTCGCGTTAATAGGCTGTTTTTTCCCAACTTTTTTCAATAGATGACTCTTAAGGGAAGGAGAGATTCTTGAAAGCATGATGTTTTTGTCATTCTACTACCTAGGGAGAACATGATTCATGACATCTTTTTCAAATCTGGTGTTTCTCTGTTTCGGGAACGTCAGTTCTGAAAGTACAGTTTCGCCGTCAAAGAATAGGCCTTTTCAGCATATTCGGTAATAGGCCGTTTTTTCCAACTTTATTCTTTGGATCACTCTTAAGGGAAGGAGAGATTCTTGAAAGGATGATGTTTTTCTCATTCTACTACCTAGGGAGAACATGATTCACGACACCTTTTTAAAATCTGGAGTTTCTCTAAGCCGGGAACATCAGTTCTGAAAGTACAGTTTCGCCGTCAATACAATAGGCCTTTTCAGCATATTCGGTAATAGGCCGTTTTTTCCAACTTTATTCATTGGATCACTCTTAAGGGAAGGAGAGATTCTTGAAACCATGATGTTTTTCTCATTGTATTCCCTAGGGAGAACATGAATCACGATGTCTCTTTCAAATCTGGTGTTTGTCTGGGACGGGAACCTCCGCTCTCAAAGTGCAGTTTCGCGGTAATAGGCTGTTTTTTCCCAACTTTATTCAATAGATCACTCTTAAGGGAAGGAGAGATTCTTGAAAGCATGATGTTTTTCTCATTCTACTACCTATGGAGAAGATGAATCACGATGTCTTCTTCAAATCTGGTGTTTGTCTGGGACAGGAACCTCAGTTCTCAAAGTGCAGTTTTGCGGTAATAGGCCGTTTTTTCCAACTTTAGCCTTTGGACCACTCTTAAGGGAAGGAGAGATTCTTGAAAGCATGATGTTTTTCTCATTCTACTACCTAGGGAGAACATGATTCATGACACCTTTTTCAAATCTGGTGTTTCTCTGGGCCGGGAACGTCAGTTCTGAAAGTACACTTTCGCCGTCAATACAATAGGCCTTTTCAGCATATTCGGTAATAGGCCGTTTTTTCCAACTTTATTCTTTGAATCACTCTTAAGGGAAGGAGAGATTCTTGAAAGCATAATGTTTTTCTCATTCTACTACCTAGGGAGAAGATGAATCACGATGTCTTCTTCAAATCTGGTGTTTGTCTGGGACGGGAACCTCAGTTTTCAAAGTGCAGTTTTGCGGTAATAGGCCGTTTTTTCCAAATTTATTCTTTGGATCACTCATAAGGGAAGGAGAGAGTCTTGAAAGCAGGATGTTTTTCTCATTCTACTACCTAGGGAGAACATGATTCACGACACCTTTTTCAAATCTGGTGTTTCTCTGGGGCGGGAACGTCAGTTCTGAAAGTACAGTTTTGCGGTAATAGACCGTTTTTTCCAACTTTATTCTTTGGATCACTCTTAAGGGAAGGAGAGATTCTTGAAAGCATGATGTTTTTCTCATTCTACTACCTAGGGAGAACATGATTCACGACACCTTTTTCAAATCTGGTGTTTCTCTGGGGTGGGAACGTCAGTTCTAAAAGTACAGTTTTGCGGTAATAGGCCGTTTTTTCCAACTTTATTCTTTGGATCACTCTTAAGGGAAGGAGAGATTCTTGAAAGCATGATGTTTTTCTCATTCTACTACCTAGGGAGAACATGAATCACGATGTCTCTTTCAAATCTGGTGTTTGTCTGGGACGGGAACCTCCGATCTCAAAGTTCAGTTTTGCGGTAATAGGCCGCTTTTTCCAACTTTTTTCTTTGGATCACTCTTAAGGGAAGGAGAGATTCTTGAAAGCATGATGTTTTTATCATTCTACTACCTAGGGAGAACATGATTCACGACATTTTTTTCAAATCTGGTGTTACTCTGGGCCGGGAAAGTCAGTTGTGAAAGTACAGTTTCGCTGTCAATACAATCGGCCTTTTCAGCATATGCGGTAATAGGCCGTTTTTTCCAGCTTTATTCTTTGGATCACTCTTAAGGGAAGGAGAGATTCTTGAAAGCATGATGTTTTTCTCATTCTACTACGTAGGGAGAACATGAATCACGATGTCTCTTTCAAATCTGGTGTTTGTCTGTGATGGGAACCTACGATCTCAAAGTGCAGTTCCGTGGTAATAGGCTGTTTTTTCCCAACTTTATTCAATAGATCACTCTTAAGGGAAGGAGAGATTCTTGAAAGCATGATGTTTTTCTGATTCTACTACCTAGGGAGAACATGAATCACGATGTCTTTTTCAAATCTGGTGTTTGTATGGGACGGGAACCTCAGTTCTGAAAGTGTAGTTTTGCGGTAATAGGCCGTTTTTTCCAACTTTATTCTTTGGATCAGTCTTAAGGGAAGGAGAGATTCTTGAAAGCATGATGTTTTTCTCATTCTACTATTTAGGGAGAACATGAATCACCATGTCTTTTTCAAATCTGGTGTTTCTCTGGGCCGGGAACGTCAGTTCTGAAAGTACACTTTCGCCGTCAATACAATAGGCCTTTTCAGCATATGCGGTAATAGGCCGTTTTTTGCAATTTTATTTTTGGATCACTCTTAAGAGAAGGAGAGATTCTTGAAACCATGATGTTTTTCTCATTCTCCTACCTAGGGAGAACATGAATCACGATGTCTCTTTCAAATCTGGTGTTTGTCTGGGACGGGAAACTCCGATCTCAAAGTTCAGTTTTACGGTAATAAGCCGTTTTTTCCAACTTTATTCTTTGGATCATTCTTAAGGGAAGGAGAGATTCTTGAAAGCATGATGTTTTTCTCATTCTACTACCTAGGGAGAAGATGAATCACGATGTCTTCTTCAAATCTGGTGTTTGTCTGGGACGGGAACCTCAGTTCTCAATGTGCAGTTTTGCGGTAATTGGCTGTTTTTTCCCAACTTTTTTCAATAGATGACTCTTAAGGGAAGGAGAGATTCTTGAAAGCATGATGTTTTTGTCATTCTACTACCTAGGGAGAACATGATTCATGACATCTTTTTCAAATCTGGTGTTTCTCTGTTTCGGGAACGTCAGTTCTGAAAGTACAGTTTCGCCGTCAATACAATAGGCCTTTTCAGCATATTCGGTAATAGGCCGTTTTTTCCAACTTTATTCTTTGGATCACTCTTAAGGGAAGGAGAGATTCTTGAAACCATGATGTTTTTCTCATTCTACTACCTAGGGAGAACATGAATCACGATGTCTCTTTCAAATCTGGTGTTTCTCTGGGACGGGAACCTCCGCTCTCAAAGTGCAGTTTCGCGGTAATAGGCTGTTTTTTCCCAACTTTATTCAATAGATCACTCTTAAGGGAAGGAGAGATTCTTGAAAGCATGATGTGTTTCTCATTCTACTACCTAGGGAGGACATGAATCACGACGTCTTTTTCAAATCTGGTGTTTGTCTGGGCCAGGAACCTCAGTTCTAAATGTGGAGTTTCGCTGTCAATGCAATAGGCCTTTTCAGCATATTCGGTAATAGGCCCTTTTTTCCAACTTAATACTTTGGATCACTCTAAAGGGAAGGAGAGATTTTTGAAAGCATGATGTTTTTCTCATTCTACTAACTAGGGAGAACATGAATCACGATGTCTTCTTCAAATCTGGTGTTTGTCTGTTACGGGAACCTCAGTTCTCAAAGAGCAGTTTTACGGTAATAAGCCGTTTTTTCCAACTTTATTCTTTGGATCACTCTTAAGGGAAGGAGAGATTCTTGAAAGCATGATGTTTTTCTCATTCTACTACCTAGGGAGAACATGATTCACGACACCTTTTTCAAATCTGGTGTTTCTCTGGGCCGGGAACGTCAGTTCTGAAAGTACAGTTTCGCCGTCAATACAATAGGCCTTTTCAGCATATTCGGTAATAGGCCGTTTTTTCCAACTTTAATCATTGGATCACTCTTAAGGGAAGGAGAGATTCTTGAAACCATGATGTTTTTCTCATTCTACTACCAAGGGAGAACATGAATCACGATTTCTCTTTCAAATCTGGTGTTTGTTTGGGACGGGAACCTCCGCTCTCAAAGTGCAGATTCTCGGTAATAGGCTGTTTTTTCCCAACTTTATTCAATAGATCACTCTTAAGGGAAGGAGAGATTCTTGAAATCATGATGTTTTTCTCATTCTACTAACTAGGGAGAACATGAATCACGATGTCTTTTTCAAATCTTGTGTTTTTCTGGGACGGGAAGCTCCGATCTCAAAGTGCAGTTTCGCGGTAGTAGGCTGTTTTTTCCCAACTTTATTCAATAGATCACTCTTAAGGGAAGGAGAGATTCTTGAAAGCATGATGTTTTTCTCATTCTACTACCTAGGGAGAACATGATTCACGACACCTTTTTCAAATCTGGTGTTTCTCTGGGCCGGGAACGTCAGTTCTGAAAGTACAGTTTCGCCGTCAATACAATAGGCCTTTTCAGCATATTTTGTAATAGGCCGTTTTTTCCAACTTTATTCTTTGGATCACTCTTAAGGGAAGGAGAGATTTTTGAAAACATGATGTTTTTCTCATCCTACTACCGAGGGAGAAGATGAATCACGATATCTTCTTCAAATCTGGTGTATGTCTTGGACGGGAACCTCAGTTCTCAATGTGCAGTTTTGCGGTAATAGGCCGTTTTTTCCAGCATTATTCTTTGGATCACTCTTAAGGGAAGGAGAGATTCTTGAAAGCATGATGTTTTTCTCATTCTACTACCTAGGGAGAACATGATTCACGACACCTTTTTCAAATCTTGTGTTTTTCTGGGACGGGAACCTCCGATCTCAAAGTGGTGTTTCGCGTTAATAGGATGTTTTTTCCCAACTTTTTTCAATACATGACTCTTAAGGGAAGGAGAGATTCTTGAAAGGATGATGTTTTTCTCATTCTACTACCTAGGGAGAACATGATTCATGACATCTTTTTCAAATCTGGTGTTTCTCTGTTTCGGGAACCTCAGTTCTGAACGTACAGTTTCGCCGTCAATACAATAGGCCTTTTCAACATATTCGGTAATAGGCCGTTTTTTTCCAACTTTATTCTTTGGATCACTCTTAAGGGAAGGAGAGATTCTTGAAAGCATGATGTTTTTCTCATTCTACTAACTAGGGAGGACATGAATTACGACGTCTTTTTCAAATCTGGTGTTTGTCTAGGCCAGGAACCTCAGTTCTATATGTGGAGTTTCGCCGTCAATACAATAGGCCTTTTCAGCATATTCGGTAATAGGCCCTTTTTTCCAACTTAATACTTTGGATCACTCTTAAGGGAAGGAGAGATTTTTGAAACGATGATGTTTTTCTCATTCTACTACATAGGGAGAACATGAATCACGATGTCTTCTTCAAATCTGGTGTTTGTCTGGGACTGGAACCTCAGTTCTCAAAGACCAGTTTTACGGTAATAAGCCATTTTTTCCAACTTTATTCTTTGGATCACTCTTAAGGGAAGCAGAGATTCTTCAAAGCATGATGTTTTTCTCATTCTACTACCTAGGGAGAACATGATTCACGACACCTTTTTCAAATCTGGTGTTTCTCTGGGTCGGGAACGTCAGTTCTGAAAGTACAGTTTCGCCGTCAATACAATAGGCCTTCTCAGCATATTCGGTAATAGGCCGTTTTTTCCAACTTTATTCTTTGGATCACTCTTAAGGGAAGGAGAGATTTTTGAAACCATGATGTTTTTCTCATTCTACTACCTAGGGAGAAGATGAATCACGATGTCTTCTTCAAATCTGGTGTTTGTCTGGGACGGGAACCTCAGTTCTCAATGTGCAGTTTTGCGGTAATTGGCTGTTTTTTCCCAACTTTTTTCAATAGATGACTCTTAAGGGAAGGAGAGATTCTTGAAAGCATGATGTTTTTGTCATTCTACTACCTAGGGAGAACATGATTCATGACATCTTTTTCAAATCTGGTGTTTCTCTGTTTCGGGAACGTCAGTTCTGAAAGTACAGTTTCGCCGTCAATACAATAGGCCTTTTCAGCATATTCGGTAATAGGCCGTTTTTTCCAACTTTATTCTTTGGATCACTCTTAAGGGAAGGAGAGATTCTTGAAAGCATGATGTTTTTCTCATTCTACTACCTAGGGAGAACATGATTCACGACACCTTTTTAAAATCTGGACTTTCTCTGGGCCGGGAACATCAGTTCTGAAAGTACAGTTTCGCCGTCAATGCAATAGGCCTTTTCATTATATTCGGTAATAGGCCGTTTTTTCCAACTTTTTTCATTGGATCACTCTTAAGGGAAGGAGAGATTTTTGAAACCATGATGCTTTTCTCATTCTATTACCTAGGGAGAACATGAATCACGATGTCTCTTTCAAATCTGGTGTTTGTCTGGGACGGGAACCTCCGCTCTCAAAGTGCAGTTTTGCGGTAATAGGCTGTTTTTTCCCAACTTTATTCAATAGATCACTCTTAAGGGAAGGAGAGATTCTTGAAAGCATGATGTTTTTCTCATTCTACTACCTATGGAGAAGATGAATCACGATGTCTTCTTCAAATCTGGTGTTTGTCTGGGACAGGAACCTCAGTTCTCAAAGTGTAGTTTTGCGGTAATAGGCCGTTCTTTCCAACTTTATTCTTTGGATCACTCTTAAGGGAAGGAGAGATTCTTGAAAGCATGATGTTTTTCTCATTCTACTACCTAGGGAGAACATGATTCACGATACCTTTTTCAAATCTGGTGTTTGTCTGGGCCAGGAACCTCAGTTCTAAATGTGGAGTTTCGCCGTCAATACAATAGGCCTTTTCAGCATATTCGGTAATAGGCCCTTTTTTCCAACTTAATACTTTGGATCACTCTTAAGGGAAGGAGAGATTTTTGAAAGCATGATGTTTTTCTCATTCTACAACCTAGGGAGAACATGAATCACGTTGTCTTCTTCAAATCTGGTGTTTTTTCTGTTACGGGAACCTCAGTTCTCAAAGAGCAGTTTTACGGTAATAAGCCGTTTTTTCCAACTTTATTCTTTGGATCATTCTTAAGGGAAGGAGAGATTCTTGAAAACATGATGTTTTTCTCATTCTTCTACCTAGGGAGAACATGATTCATGACACCTTTTTCAAATCTGGTGTTTCTCAGGGCCGGGAACGTCAGTTCTGAAAGTACAGTTTCGCCGTAAATACAATAGGCCTTTTCATTATATTCGGTAATTGGCCGTTTTTTACAACTTTATTCTTTGGATCATTCTTAAGGGAAGGAGAGATTCTTGAAACCATGATGTTTTTCTCATTCTACTACCTAGGGAGAACATGAATCACGATGTCTCTTTCAAATCTGGTGTTTCTCTGGGACGGGAACCTCCGCTCTCAAAGTGCAGTTTCGCGGTAATAGGCTGTTTTTTCCCAACTTTATTCAATAGATCACTCTTAAGGGAAGGAGAGATTCTTGAAAGCATGATGTGTTTCTCATTCTACTACCTAGGGAGGACATGAATCACGACGTCTTTTTCAAATCTGGTGTTTGTCTGGGCCAGGAACCTCAGTTCTAAATGTGGAGTTTCGCTGTCAATGCAATAGGCCTTTTCAGCATATTCGGTAATAGGCCCTTTTTTCCAACTTAATACTTTGGATCACTCTAAAGGGAAGGAGAGATTTTTGAAAGCATGATGTTTTTCTCATTCTACTAACTAGGGAGAACATGAATCACGATGTCTTCTTCAAATCTAGTGTTTGTCTGTTACGGGAACCTCAGTTCTCAAAGAGCAGGTTTACGGTAATAAGCCGTTTTTTCCAACTTTATTCTTTGGATCACTCTTAAGGGAAGGAGAGATTCTTGAAAGCATGAAGTTTTTCTCATTCTACTACCTAAGGAGAACATGATTCACGACACCTTTTTCAAATTTGGTGTTTCTCTGGGCCGGGAACGTCAGTTCTGAAAGTACAGTTTCGCCGTCAATACAATAGGCCTTTTCAGCATATTCGGTAATAGGCCGTTTTTTCCAACTTTATTCATTGGATCACTCTTAAGGGAAGGAGAGATTCTTGAAACCATGATGTTTTTCTCATTGTATTTCCTAGGGAGAACATGAATCACGATGTCTCTTTCATATCTGGTGTTTGTCTGGGACGGGAACCTCCGCTCTCAAAGTGCAGTTTCGCGGTAATAGGCTGTTTTTTCCCAACTTTATTCAATAGATCACTCTTAAGGGAAGGAGAGATTCTTGAAAGCATGATGTTTTTCACATTCTACTACCTATGGAGAAGATGAATCACGATGTCTTCTTCAAATCTGGTGTTTGTCTGGGACAGGAACCTCTGTTCTCAAAGTGCAGTTTTGCGGTAATAGGCCGTTTTTTCCAACTTTAGTCTTTGGATCACTCTTAAGGGAAGGAGAGATTCTTGAAAGCATGATATTTTTCTCATTCTACTACTTAGGGAGAAGATGAATCACGATGTCTTCTTCAAATCTGGTGTTTGTCTGGGACGGGAACCTCAGTTTTCAAAGTGCAGTTTTGCGGTAATAGGCCGTTTTTTCCAACTTTATTCTTTGGATCACTGTTAAGGGAAGGAGAGATTCTTGAAAGCATGATGTTTTTCTCATTCTACTACCTAGGGAGAACATGATTCACGACACCTTTTTCAAATCTGTTGTTTCTCTGGGCCGGGAACGTCAGTTCTGAAAGTACAGTTTCGCCGTCAATACAATAGGCCTTTTCAGCATATTCGGTAATAGGCCGTTTTTTCCAACTTTATTCTTTGGTTCACTCTTAAGGGAAGGAGAGATTCTTGAAAGCATGATGTTTTTCTCATTCTACTAACTAGGGAGGACATGAATCACGACGTCTTTTTCAAATCTGGTGTTTGTCTAGGCCAGGAACCTCAGTTCTATATGTGGAGTTTCGCCGTCAATACAATAGGCCTTTTCAGCATATTCGGTAATAGGCCCTTTTTTCCAACTTAATATTTTGGATCACTCTTAAGGGAAGGAGAGATTTTTGAAACCATGATGTTTTTCTCATTCTACTACCTAGGGAGAATATGAATCACGATGTCTTCTTCAAATCTGGTGTTTGTCTGGGACGGGAACCTCAGTTCTCAAAGACCAGTTTTACGGTAATAAGCCATTTTTTCCAACTTTATTCTTTGGATCACTCTTAAGGGAAGCGGAGATTCTTGAAAGCATGATGTTTTTCTCATTCTACTACCTAAGGAGAACATGATTCACGACACCTTTTTCAAATCTGTTGTTTCTCTGGGCCGGGAACGTCAGTTCTGAAAGTACAGTTTCGCCGTCAATACAATAGGCCTTTTCAGCATATTCGGTAATAGGCCCTTTTTTCCAACTTTATTCTTTGGATCACTCTTAAGGGAAGGAGAGATTCTTGAAAGCATGATGTTTTTCTCATTCTACTACGTAGGGAGAACATGAATCACCATGTCTTTTTCAAATCTGGTGTTTGTCTGGGCCGGGAACGTCAGTTCTGAAAGTACACTTTCGCCGTCAATACAATAGGCTTTTTCAGCATATGCGGTAATAGGCCGTTTTTTCCAACTTTATTCTTTGGATCACTCTTAAGGGAAGCGGAGATTCTTGAAAGCATGATGTTTTTCTCATTCTACTACCTAAGGAGAACATGATTCACGACACCTTTTTCAAATCTGTTGTTTCTCTGGGCCGGGAACGTCAGTTCTGAAAGTACAGTTTCGCCGTCAATACAATAGGCCTTTTCAGCATATTCGGTAATAGGCCGTTTTTTCCAACTTTATTCTTTGGATCACTCTTAAGGGAAGGAGAGATTCTTGAAAGCATGATGTTTTTCTCATTCTTCTACCTAGGGAGAACATGATTCACGACACCTTTTTCAAATCTGGTGTTTCTCTGGGTCGGGAACGTCAGTTCTGAAAGTACAGTTTTGCGGTAATAGGCCGTTTTTTCCAACTTTATTCTTTCGATCACTCTTAAGGGAAAAGAGAGATTTTTGAAACCATGATGTTTTTCTCATTCTACTACCTAGGGAGAACATGAATCAAGATGTCTTCTTCAAATCTGGTGTTTGTCTGGTACGGGAACCTCAGTTCTCAAAGAGCAGTTTTACGGTAATAAGCCGTTTTTTCCAACTTTATTCTTTGGATCACTCTTAAGGGAAGGAGAGATTCTTGAAAGCATGAAGTTTTTCTCATTCTACTACCTAGGGAGAACATGATTCACGACACCTTTTTCAAATCTGGTGTTTTCCTGGGACGGGAACCTCCGATCTCAAAGTGGTGTTTCGCGTTAATAGGCTGTTTTTTCCCAACTTTTTTCAATAGATGACTCTTAAGGGAAGGAGAGATTCTTGAAAGCATGATGTTTTTGTCATTCTACTACCTAGGGAGAACATGATTCATGACATCTTTTTCAAATCTGGTGTTTCTCTGTTTCGGGAACGTCAGTTCTGAAAGTACAGTTTCGCCGTCAAAGAATAGGCCTTTTCAGCATATTCGGTAATAGGCCGTTTTTTCCAACTTTATTCTTTGGATCACTCTTAAGGGAAGGAGAGATTCTTGAAAGGATGATGTTTTTCTCATTCTACTACCTAGGGAGAACATGATTCACGACACCTTTTTAAAATCTGGAGTTTCTCTAAGCCGGGAACATCAGTTCTGAAAGTACAGTTTCGCCGTCAATACAATAGGCCTTTTCAGCATATTCGGTAATAGGCCGTTTTTTCCAACTTTATTCATTGGATCACTCTTAAGGGAAGGAGAGATTCTTGAAACCATGATGTTTTTCTCATTGTATTCCCTAGGGAGAACATGAATCACGATGTCTCTTTCAAATCTGGTGTTTGTCTGGGACGGGAACCTCCGCTCTCAAAGTGCAGTTTCGCGGTAATAGGCTGTTTTTTCCCAACTTTATTCAATAGATCACTCTTAAGGGAAGGAGAGATTCTTGAAAGCATGATGTTTTTCTCATTCTACTACCTATGGAGAAGATGAATCACGATGTCTTCTTCAAATCTGGTGTTTGTCTGGGACAGGAACCTCAGTTCTCAAAGTGCAGTTTTGCGGTAATAGGCCGTTTTTTCCAACTTTAGCCTTTGGACCACTCTTAAGGGAAGGAGAGATTCTTGAAAGCATGATGTTTTTCTCATTCTACTACCTAGGGAGAACATGATTCATGACACCTTTTTCAAATCTGGTGTTTCTCTGGGCCGGGAACGTCAGTTCTGAAAGTACACTTTCGCCGTCAATACAATAGGCCTTTTCAGCATATTCGGTAATAGGCCGTTTTTTCCAACTTTATTCTTTGAATCACTCTTAAGGGAAGGAGAGATTCTTGAAAGCATAATGTTTTTCTCATTCTACTACCTAGGGAGAAGATGAATCACGATGTCTTCTTCAAATCTGGTGTTTGTCTGGGACGGGAACCTCAGTTTTCAAAGTGCAGTTTTGCGGTAATAGGCCGTTTTTTCCAAATTTATTCTTTGGATCACTCATAAGGGAAGGAGAGAGTCTTGAAAGCAGGATGTTTTTCTCATTCTACTACCTAGGGAGAACATGATTCACGACACCTTTTTCAAATCTGGTGTTTCTCTGGGGCGGGAACGTCAGTTCTGAAAGTACAGTTTTGCGGTAATAGACCGTTTTTTCCAACTTTATTCTTTGGATCACTCTTAAGGGAAGGAGAGATTCTTGAAAGCATGATGTTTTTCTCATTCTACTACCTAGGGAGAACATGATTCACGACACCTTTTTCAAATCTGGTGTTTCTCTGGGGTGGGAACGTCAGTTCTAAAAGTACAGTTTTGCGGTAATAGGCCGTTTTTTCCAACTTTATTCTTTGGATCACTCTTAAGGGAAGGAGAGATTCTTGAAAGCATGATGTTTTTCTCATTCTACTACCTAGGGAGAACATGAATCACGATGTCTCTTTCAAATCTGGTGTTTGTCTGGGACGGGAACCTCCGATCTCAAAGTTCAGTTTTGCGGTAATAGGCCGCTTTTTCCAACTTTTTTCTTTGGATCACTCTTAAGGGAAGGAGAGATTCTTGAAAGCATGATGTTTTTATCATTCTACTACCTAGGGAGAACATGATTCACGACATTTTTTTCAAATCTGGTGTTACTCTGGGCCGGGAAAGTCAGTTGTGAAAGTACAGTTTCGCTGTCAATACAATCGGCCTTTTCAGCATATGCGGTAATAGGCCGTTTTTTCCAGCTTTATTCTTTGGATCACTCTTAAGGGAAGGAGAGATTCTTGAAAGCATGATGTTTTTCTCATTCTACTACGTAGGGAGAACATGAATCACGATGTCTCTTTCAAATCTGGTGTTTGTCTGTGATGGGAACCTACGATCTCAAAGTGCAGTTCCGTGGTAATAGGCTGTTTTTTCCCAACTTTATTCAATAGATCACTCTTAAGGGAAGGAGAGATTCTTGAAACCATGATGTTTTTCTCATTCTACTACCTAGGGAGAACATGAATCACGATGTCTTTTTCAAATCTGGTGTTTGTATGGGACGGGAACCTCAGTTCTGAAAGTGTAGTTTTGCGGTAATAGGCCGTTTTTTCCAACTTTATTCTTTGGATCAGTCTTAAGGGAAGGAGAGATTCTTGAAAGCATGATGTTTTTCTCATTCTACTATTTAGGGAGAACATGAATCACCATGTCTTTTTCAAATCTGGTGTTTCTCTGGGCCGGGAACGTCAGTTCTGAAAGTACACTTTCGCCGTCAATACAATAGGCCTTTTCAGCATATGCGGTAATAGGCCGTTTTTTGCAATTTTATTTTTGGATCACTCTTAAGAGAAGGAGAGATTCTTGAAACCATGATGTTTTTCTCATTCTACTACCTAGGGAGAACATGAATCACGATGTCTCTTTCAAATCTGGTGTTTGTCTGGGACGGGAAACTCCGATCTCAAAGTTCAGTTTTGCGGTAATAGGCCGCTTTTTCCAACTTTATTCTTTGGATCACTCTTAAGGGAAGGAGAGATTCTTGAAAGCATGATGTTTTTCTCATTCTACTACCTCGGGAGAACATGATTCACGACATCTTTTTCAAATCTGCTGTTTCTCTGGGCCAGGAACGTCAGTTCTGAAAGTACACTTTCGCCGTCAATACAATAGGCCTTTTCAGCATATGCGGTAATAGGCCATTTTTTGCAATTTTATTCTTTGGATCACTCTTAAGGGAAGGAGAGATTCTTGAAAGCATGATGTTTTTCTCATTCTACTACGTAGGGAGAACATGAATCACCATGTCTTTTTCAAATCTGGTGTTTGTCTGGGCCGGGAACGTCAGTTCTGAAAGTACACTTTCGCCGTCAATACAATAGGCTTTTTCAGCATATGCGGTAATAGGCCGTTTTTTCCAACTTTATTCTTTGGATCACTCTTAAGGGAAGCGGAGATTCTTGAAAGCATGATGTTTTTCTCATTCTACTACCTAAGGAGAACATGATTCACGACACCTTTTTCAAATCTGTTGTTTCTCTGGGCCGGGAACGTCAGTTCTGAAAGTACAGTTTCGCCGTCAATACAATAGGCCTTTTCAGCATATTCGGTAATAGGCCGTTTTTTCCAACTTTATTCTTTGGATCACTCTTAAGGGAAGGAGAGATTCTTGAAAGCATGATGTTTTTCTCATTCTTCTACCTAGGGAGAACATGATTCACGACACCTTTTTCAAATCTGGTGTTTCTCTGGGTCGGGAACGTCAGTTCTGAAAGTACAGTTTTGCGGTAATAGGCCGTTTTTTCCAACTTTATCTTTCGATCACTCTTAAGGGAAAAGAGAGATTTTTGAAACCATGATGTTTTTCTCATTCTACTACCTAGGGAGAACATGAATCAAGATGTCTTCTTCAAATCTGGTGTTTGTCTGGTACGGGAACCTCAGTTCTCAAAGAGCAGTTTTACGGTAATAAGCCGTTTTTTCCAACTTTATTCTTTGGATCACTCTTAAGGGAAGGAGAGATTCTTGAAAGCATGATGTTTTTCTCATTCTACTAACTAGGGAGGACATGAATCACGACGTCTTTTTCAAATCTGGTGTTTGTCTAGGCCAGGAACCTCAGTTCTATATGTGGAGTTTCGCCGTCAATACAATAGGCCTTTTCAGCATATTCGGTAATAGGCCCTTTTTTCCAACTTAATATTTTGGATCACTCTTAAGGGAAGGAGAGATTTTTGAAACCATGATGTTTTTCTCATTCTACTACCTAGGGAGAATATGAATCACGATGTCTTCTTCAAATCTGGTGTTTGTCTGGGACGGGAACCTCAGTTCTCAAAGACCAGTTTTACGGTAATAAGCCATTTTTTCCAACTTTATTCTTTGGATCACTCTTAAGGGAAGCGGAGATTCTTGAAAGCATGATGTTTTTCTCATTCTACTACCTAAGGAGAACATGATTCACGACACCTTTTTCAAATCTGTTGTTTCTCTGGGCCGGGAACGTCAGTTCTGAAAGTACAGTTTCGCCGTCAATACAATAGGCCTTTTCAGCATATTCGGTAATAGGCCCTTTTTTCCAACTTTATTCTTTGGATCACTCTTAAGGGAAGGAGAGATTCTTGAAAGCATGATGTTTTTCTCATTCTACTACGTAGGGAGAACATGAATCACCATGTCTTTTTCAAATCTGGTGTTTGTCTGGGCCGGGAACGTCAGTTCTGAAAGTACACTTTCGCCGTCAATACAATAGGCTTTTTCAGCATATGCGGTAATAGGCCGTTTTTTCCAACTTTATTCTTTGGATCACTCTTAAGGGAAGCGGAGATTCTTGAAAGCATGATGTTTTTCTCATTCTACTACCTAAGGAGAACATGATTCACGACACCTTTTTCAAATCTGTTGTTTCTCTGGGCCGGGAACGTCAGTTCTGAAAGTACAGTTTCGCCGTCAATACAATAGGCCTTTTCAGCATATTCGGTAATAGGCCGTTTTTTCCAACTTTATTCTTTGGATCACTCTTAAGGGAAGGAGAGATTCTTGAAAGCATGATGTTTTTCTCATTCTTCTACCTAGGGAGAACATGATTCACGACACCTTTTTCAAATCTGGTGTTTCTCTGGGTCGGGAACGTCAGTTCTGAAAGTACAGTTTTGCGGTAATAGGCCGTTTTTTCCAACTTTATTCTTTCGATCACTCTTAAGGGAAAAGAGAGATTTTTGAAACCATGATGTTTTTCTCATTCTACTACCTAGGGAGAACATGAATCAAGATGTCTTCTTCAAATCTGGTGTTTGTCTGGTACGGGAACCTCAGTTCTCAAAGAGCAGTTTTACGGTAATAAGCCGTTTTTTCCAACTTTATTCTTTGGATCACTCTTAAGGGAAGGAGAGATTCTTGAAAGCATGAAGTTTTTCTCATTCTACTACCTAGGGAGAACATGATTCACGACACCTTTTTCAAATCTGGTGTTTTCCTGGGACGGGAACCTCCGATCTCAAAGTGGTGTTTCGCGTTAATAGGCTGTTTTTTCCCAACTTTTTTCAATAGATGACTCTTAAGGGAAGGAGAGATTCTTGAAAGCATGATGTTTTTGTCATTCTACTACCTAGGGAGAACATGATTCATGACATCTTTTTCAAATCTGGTGTTTCTTTGTTTCGGGAACGTCAGTTCTGAAAGTACAGTTTCGCCGTCAATACAATAGGCCTTTTCAGCATATTCGGTAATAGGCCGTTTTTTCCAACTTTATTCTTTGGATCACTCTTAAGGGAAGGAGAGATTCTTGAAAGGATGATGTTTTTCTCATTCTACTACCTAGGGAGAACATGATTCACGACACCTTTTTAAAATCTGGAGTTTCTCTAAGCCGGGAACATCAGTTCTGAAAGTACAGTTTCGCCGTCAATACAATAGGCCTTTTCAGCATATTCGGTAATAGGCCGTTTTTTCCAACTTTATTCATTGGATCACTCTTAAGGGAAGGAGAGATTCTTGAAACCATGATGTTTTTCTCATTGTATTCCCTAGGGAGAACATGAATCACGATGTCTCTTTCAAATCTGGTGTTTGTCTGGGACGGGAACCTCCGCTCTCAAAGTGCAGTTTCGCGGTAATAGGCTGTTTTTTCCCAACTTTATTCAATAGATCACTCTTAAGGGAAGGAGAGATTCTTGAAAGCATGATGTTTTTCTCATTCTACTACCTATGGAGAAGATGAATCACGATGTCTTCTTCAAATCTGGTGTTTGTCTGGGACAGGAACCTCAGTTCTCAAAGTGCAGTTTTGCGGTAATAGGCCGTTTTTTCCAACTTTAGTCTTTGGACCACTCTTAAGGGAAGGAGAGATTCTTGAAAGCATGATGTTTTTCTCGTTCTACTACCTAGGGAGAACATGATTCATGACACCTTTTTCAAATCTGGTGTTTCTCTGGGCCGGGAACGTCAGTTCTGAAAGTACACTTTCGCCGTCAATACAATAGGCCTTTTCAGCATATTCGGTAATAGGCCGTTTTTTCCAACTTTATTCTTTGAATCACTCTTAAGGGAAGGAGAGATTCTTGAAAGCATAATGTTTTTCTCATTCTACTACCTAGGGAGAAGATGAATCACGATGTCTTCTTCAAATCTGGTGTTTGTCTGGGACGGGAACCTCAGTTTTCAAAGTGCAGTTTTGCGGTAATAGGCCGTTTTTTCCAAATTTATTCTTTGGATCACTCATAAGGGAAGGAGAGAGTCTTGAAAGCAGGATGTTTTTCTCATTCTACTACCTAGGGAGAACATGATTCACGACACCTTTTTCAAATCTGGTGTTTCTCTGGGGCGGGAACGTCAGTTCTGAAAGTACAGTTTTGCGGTAATAGACCGTTTTTTCCAACTTTATTCTTTGGATCACTCTTAAGGGAAGGAGAGATTCTTTAAAGCATGATGTTTTTCTCATTCTACTACCTAGGGAGAACATGATTCACGACACCTTTTTCAAATCTGGTGTTTCTCTGGGGTGGGAACGTCAGTTCTAAAAGTACAGTTTTGCGGTAATAGGCCGTTTTTTCCAACTTTATTCTTTGGATCACTCTTAAGGGAAGGAGAGATTCTTGAAAGCATGATGTTTTTCTCATTCTACTACCTAGGGAGAACATGAATCACGATGTCTCTTTCAAATCTGGTGTTTGTCTGGGACGGGAACCTCCGATCTCAAAGTTCAGTTTTGCGGTAATAGGCCGCTTTTTCCAACTTTTTTCTTTGGATCACTCTTAAGGGAAGGAGAGATTCTTGAAAGCATGATGTTTTTATCATTCTACTACCTAGGGAGAACATGATTCACGACATTTTTTTCAAATCTGGTGTTACTCTGGGCCGGGAACGTCAGTTCTGAAAGTACAGTTTCGCTGTCAATACAATCGGCCTTTTCAGCATATGCGGTAATAGGCCGTTTTTTCCAACTTTATTCTTTGGATCACTCTTAAGGGAAGGAGAGATTCTTGAAAGCATGATGTTTTTCTCATTCTACTACGTAGGGAGAACATGAATCACGATGTCTCTTTCAAATCTGGTGTTTGTCTGTGATGGGAACCTACGATCTCAAAGTGCAGTTCCGTGGTAATAGGCTGTTTTTTCCCAACTTTATTCAATAGATCACTCTTAAGGGAAGGAGAGATTCTTGAAAGCATGATGTTTTTCTGATTCTACTACCTAGGGAGAACATGAATCACGATGTCTTTTTCAAATCTGGTGTTTGTATGGGACGGGAACCTCAGTTCTGAAAGTGTAGTTTTGCGGTAATAGGCCGTTTTTTCCAACTTTATTCTTTGGATCAGTCTTAAGGGAAGGAGAGATTCTTGAAAGCATGATGTTTTTCTCATTCTACTATTTAGGGAGAACATGAATCACCATGTCTTTTTCAAATCTGGTGTTTCTCTGGGCCGGGAACGTCAGTTCTGAAAGTACACTTTCGCCGTCAATACAATAGGCCTTTTCAGCATATGCGGTAATAGGCCGTTTTTTGCAATTTTATTTTTGGATCACTCTTAAGAGAAGGAGAGATTCTTGAAACCATGATGTTTTTCTCATTCTACTACCTAGGGAGAACATGAATCACGATGTCTCTTTCAAATCTGGTGTTTGTCTGGGACGGGAAACTCCGATCTCAAAGTTCAGTTTTGCGGTAATAGGCCGCTTTTTCCAACTTTATTCTTTGGATCACTCTTAAGGGAAGGAGAGATTCTTGAAAGCATGATGTTTTTCTCATTCTACTACCTAGGGAGAACATGATTCACGACATCTTTTTCAAATCTGGTGTTTCTCTGGGCCAGGAACGTCAGTTCTGAAAGTACACTTTCGCCGTCAATACAATAGGCCTTTTCAGCATATGCGGTAATAGGCCTTTTTTTGCAATTTTATTCTTTGGATCACTCTTAAGGGAAGGAGAGATTCTTGAAAGCATGATGTTTTTCTCATTCTACTACGTAGGGAGAACATGAATCACCATGTCTTTTTCAAATCTGGTGTTTGTCTGGGCCGGGAACGTCAGTTCTGAAAGTACACTTTCGCCGTCAATACAATAGGCTTTTTCAGCATATGCGGTAATAGGCCGTTTTTTGCAATTTTATTCTTTGGATCACTCTTAAGAGAAGGAGAGATTCTTGAAACCATGATGTTTTTCTCATTCTACTACCTAGGGAGAACATGATTCACGACATCTTTTTGAAATCTGGTGTTTTTCTGGGCCGGAAACGTCAGTTCTGAAAGTACACTTTCGCCGTCAATACAATAGCCCTTTTCAGCATATGCGGTAATAGGCCGTTTTTTGCAATTTAATTCTTTGGATCACTCTTAAGGGAAGGAGAGATTCTTGAAAGCATGATGTTTTTCTCATTCTACTACCTAGGGAGAACATGATTCACCATATCTTTTTCAAATCTGGTGTTTCTCTGGGCCCGGAACGTCAGTTCTGAAAGTACACTTTCGCCGTCAATACAATAGGCCTTTTCAGCATATGCGGTAATAGGCCGTTTTTTGCAATTTTATTCTTTGGATCACTCTTAAGGGAAGGAGAGATTCTTGAAAGCATGATGTTTTTCTCATTCTACAACCTAGGGAGAACTGGAATCACCATGTCTTTTTCATATCTGGTGTTTCTCTGGGCCGGGAACGTCAGTTCTGGAAGTACACTTTCGCCGTCAATACAATAGGCCTTTTCAGCATATGCGGTAATAGGCCGTTTTTTGCAACTTTATTCGTTGGATCACTCTTAAGGGAAGGAGAGATTCTTGAAAGCGTGATGTTTTTCTCATTCTACTACCTAGGGAGAACATGAATCACGATGTCTCTTTCAAATCTCGTGTTTGTCTGGGACGGGAAACTCCGATCTCAAAGTTCAGGTTTGCGTTAATAGGCCGTTTTTTCCAACATTATTCTTTGGATCACTCTTAAGGGAAGGAGAGATTCTTGAAAGCATGATGTTTTTCTCATTCTACTACCTAGGGAGAACATGATTCACGACATTTTTTTCAAATCTGGTGTTACTCTGGGCCGGGAACGTCAGTTCTGAAAGTACAGTTTCGCCGTCAATACAATCGGCCTTTTCAGCATATGCGGTAATAGGCCGTTTTTTCCAACTTTATTCTTTGGATCACTCTTAAGGGAAGGAGAGATTCTTGAAACCGTGATGTTTTTCTCATTCTGCTACGTAGGGAGAACATGAATCACGATGTCTCTTTCAAATCTGGTGTTTGTCTGTGATGGGAACCTACGATGTCAAAGTGCAGTTCCGTGGTAGTAGGCTGTTTTTTCCCAAATTTATTCAATAGATCACTCTTAAGGGAAGGAGAGATTCTTGAAAGCATGATGTTTTTCTGATTCTACTACCTAGGGAGAACATGAATCACGATGTCTTTTTCAAATCTGGTGTTTGTATGGGACGGGAACCTCAGTTCTCAAAGTGTAGTTTTGCGCTAATAGGCCGTTTTTTCCAACTTTATTCTTTGGATCAGTCTTAAGGGAAGGAGAGATTCTTGAAAGCATGATGTTTTTCTCATTCTACTACTTAGGGAGAACATGAATCACCATGTCTTTTTCAAATCTGGTGTTTCTCTGGGCCGGGAACGTCAGTTCTGAAAGTACACTTTCGCCGTCAATACAATAGGCCTTTTCAGCATATGCGGTAATGGGCCGTTTTTTGCAATTTTATTCTTTGGATCACTCTTAAGAGAAGGAGAGATTCTTGAAACCATGATGTTTTACTCATTCTACTACCTAGGGAGAACATGAATCACGATGTCTCTTTCAAATCTGGTGTTTGTCTGGGACGGGAACCTCCGATCTCAAAGTTCAGTTTTGCGGTAATAGGCCGCTTTTTCCAACTTTATTCTTTGGATCACTCTTAAGGGAAGGAGAGATTCTTGAAAGCATGATGTTTTTCTCATTCTACTACCTAGGGAGAACATGAATCACGATGTCTTTTTCAAATCTGGTGTTTGTATGGGACGGGAACCTCAGTTCTCAAAGTGTAGTTTTGCGGTAATAGGCCGATTTTTCCAACTTTATTCTTTGGATCAGTCTTAACGGAAGGAGAGATTCTTGAAAGCATGATGTTTTTCTCATTCTACTACTTAGGGAGAACATGAATCACCATGTCTTTTTCAAATCTGGTGTTTCTCTGGGCCGGGAACGTCAGTTCTGAAAGTACACTTTCGCCGTCAATACAAGAGCCCTTTTCAGCATATGCGGTAATAGGCCGTTTTTTGCAATTTTATTCTTTGGATCACTCTTAAGGGAAGGAGAGATTCTTGAAAGCATGATGTTTTTCTCATTCTACAACCTTGGGAGAACTGGAATCACCATGTCTTTTTCATATCTGGTGTTTCTCTGGGCCGGGAACGTCAGTTCTGGAAGTACACTTTCGCCGTCAATACAATAGGCCTTTTCAGCATATGCGGTAATAGGCCGTTTTTTGCAATTTTATTCGTTGGATCACTCTTAAGGGAAGGAGAGATTCTTGAAAGCGTGATGTTTTTCTCATTCTACTACCTAGGGAGAACATGAATCACGATGTCTCTTTCAAATCTCGTGTTTGTCTGGGACGGGAAACTCCGATCTCAAAGTTCAGGTTTGCGTTAATAGGCCGTTTTTTCCAACATTATTCTTTGGATCACTCTTAAGGGAAGGAGAGATTCTTGAAAGCATGATGTTTTTCTCATTCTACTACCTAGGGAGAACATGATTCACGACATTTTTTTCAAATCTGGTGTTACTCTGGGCCGGGAACGTCAGTTCTGAAAGTACAGTTTCGCCGTCAATACAATTGGCCTTTTCAGCATATGCGGTAATAGGCCGTTTTTTCCAACTTTATTCTTTGGATCACTCTTAAGGGAAGGAGAGATTCTTGAAACCGTGATGTTTTTCTCATTCTGCTACGTAGGGAGAACATGAATCACGATGTCTCTTTCAAATCTGGTGTTTGTCTGTGATGGGAACCTACGATCTCAAAGTGCAGTTCCGTGGTAGTAGGCTGTTTTTTCCCAAATTTATTCAATAGATCACTCTTAAGGGAAGGAGAGATTCTTGAAAGCATGATGTTTTTCTGATTCTACTACCTAGGGAGAACATGAATCACGATGTCTTTTTCAAATCTGGTGTTTGTATGGGACGGGAACCTCAGTTCTCAAAGTGTAGTTTTGCGGTAATAGGCCGTTTTTTCAAACTTTATTCTTTGGATCAGTCTTAAGGGAAGGAGAGATTCTTGAAAGCATGATGTTTTTCTCATTCTACTACTTAGGGAGAACATGAATCACCATGTCTTTTTCAAATCTGGTGTTTCTCTGGGCCGGGAACGTCAGTTCTGAAAGTACACTTTCGCCGTCAATACAATAGGCCTTTTCAGCATATGCGGTAATAGGCCGTTTTTTGCAATTTTATACTTTGGATCACTCTTAAGAGAAGGAGAGATTCTTGAAACCATGATGTTTTTCTCATTCTACTACCTAGGGAGAACATGAATCACGATGTCTCTTTCAAATCTGGTGTTTGTCTGGGACGGGAAACTCCGATCTCAAAGTTCAGTTTTGCGGTAATAGGCCGCTTTTTCCAACTTTATTCTTTGGATCACTCTTAAGGGAAGGAGAGATTCTTGAAAGCATGATGTTTTTCTCATTCTACTACCTAGGGAGAACATGATTCACGACATCTTTTTCAAATCTGGTGTTTCTCTGGGCCAGGAACGTCAGTTCTGAAAGTACACTTTCGCCGTCAATACAATAGGCCTTTTCAGCATATGCGGTAATAGGCCTTTTTTTGCAATTTTATTCTTTGGATCACTCTTAAGGGAAGGAGAGATTCTTGAAAGCATGATGTTTTTCTCATTCTACTACGTAGGGAGAACATGAATCACCATGTCTTTTTCAAATCTGGTGTTTGTCTGGGCCGGGAACGTCAGTTCTGAAAGTACACTTTCGCCGTCAATACAATAGGCTTTTTCAGCATATGCGGTAATAGGCCGTTTTTTGCAATTTTATTCTTTGGATCACTCTTAAGAGAAGGAGAGATTCTTGAAACCATGATGTTTTTCTCATTCTACTACCTAGGGAGAACATGATTCACGACATCTTTTTGAAATCTGGTGTTTTTCTGGGCCGGAAACGTCAGTTCTGAAAGTACACTTTCGCCGTCAATACAATAGCCCTTTTCAGCATATGCGGTAATAGGCCGTTTTTTGCAATTTAATTCTTTGGATCACTCTTAAGGGAAGGAGAGATTCTTGAAAGCATGATGTTTTTCTCATTCTACTACCTAGGGAGAACATGATTCACCATATCTTTTTCAAATCTGGTGTTTCTCTGGGCCCGGAACGTCAGTTCTGAAAGTACACTTTCGCCGTCAATACAATAGGCCTTTTCAGCATATGCGGTAATAGGCCGTTTTTTGCAATTTTATTCTTTGGATCACTCTTAAGGGAAGGAGAGATTCTTGAAAGCATGATGTTTTTCTCATTCTACAACCTTGGGAGAACTGGAATCACCATGTCTTTTTCATATCTGGTGTTTCTCTGGGCCGGGAACGTCAGTTCTGGAAGTACACTTTCGCCGTCAATACAATAGGCCTTTTCAGCATATGCGGTAATAGGCCGTTTTTTGCAACTTTATTCGTTGGATCACTCTTAAGGGAAGGAGAGATTCTTGAAAGCGTGATGTTTTTCTCATTCTACTACCTAGGGAGAACATGAATCACGATGTCTCTTTCAAATCTCGTGTTTGTCTGGGACGGGAAACTCCGATCTCAAAGTTCAGGTTTGCGTTAATAGGCCGTTTTTTCCAACATTATTCTTTGGATCACTCTTAAGGGAAGGAGAGATTCTTGAAAGCATGATGTTTTTCTCATTCTACTACCTAGGGAGAACATGATTCACGACATTTTTTTCAAATCTGGTGTTACTCTGGGCCGGGAACGTCAGTTCTGAAAGTACAGTTTCGCCGTCAATACAATCGGCCTTTTCAGCATATGCGGTAATAGGCCGTTTTTTCCAACTTTATTCTTTGGATCACTCTTAAGGGAAGGAGAGATTCTTGAAACCGTGATGTTTTTCTCATTCTGCTACGTAGGGAGAACATGAATCACGATGTCTCTTTCAAATCTGGTGTTTGTCTGTGATGGGAACCTACGATGTCAAAGTGCAGTTCCGTGGTAGTAGGCTGTTTTTTCCCAAATTTATTCAATAGATCACTCTTAAGGGAAGGAGAGATTCTTGAAAGCATGATGTTTTTCTGATTCTACTACCTAGGGAGAACATGAATCACGATGTCTTTTTCAAATCTGGTGTTTGTATGGGACGGGAACCTCAGTTCTCAAAGTGTAGTTTTGCGCTAATAGGCCGTTTTTTCCAACTTTATTCTTTGGATCAGTCTTAAGGGAAGGAGAGATTCTTGAAAGCATGATGTTTTTCTCATTCTACTACTTAGGGAGAACATGAATCACCATGTCTTTTTCAAATCTGGTGTTTCTCTGGGCCGGGAACGTCAGTTCTGAAAGTACACTTTCGCCGTCAATACAATAGGCCTTTTCAGCATATGCGGTAATGGGCCGTTTTTTGCAATTTTATTCTTTGGATCACTCTTAAGAGAAGGAGAGATTCTTGAAACCATGATGTTTTACTCATTCTACTACCTAGGGAGAACATGAATCACGATGTCTCTTTCAAATCTGGTGTTTGTCTGGGACGGGAACCTCCGATCTCAAAGTTCAGTTTTGCGGTAATAGGCCGCTTTTTCCAACTTTATTCTTTGGATCACTCTTAAGGGAAGGAGAGATTCTTGAAAGCATGATGTTTTTCTCATTCTACTACCTAGGGAGAACATGAATCACGATGTCTTTTTCAAATCTGGTGTTTGTATGGGACGGGAACCTCAGTTCTCAAAGTGTAGTTTTGCGGTAATAGGCCGATTTTTCCAACTTTATTCTTTGGATCAGTCTTAAGGGAAGGAGAGATTCTTGAAAGCATGATGTTTTTCTCATTCTACTACTTAGGGAGAACATGAATCACCATGTCTTTTTCAAATCTGGTGTTTCTCTGGGCCGGGAACGTCAGTTCTGAAAGTACACTTTCGCCGTCAATACAAGAGCCCTTTTCAGCATATGCGGTAATAGGCCGTTTTTTGCAATTTTATTCTTTGGATCACTCTTAAGGGAAGGAGAGATTCTTGAAAGCATGATGTTTTTCTCATTCTACAACCTTGGGAGAACTGGAATCACCATGTCTTTTTCATATCTGGTGTTTCTCTGGGCCGGGAACGTCAGTTCTGGAAGTACACTTTCGCCGTCAATACAATAGGCCTTTTCAGCATATGCGGTAATAGGCCGTTTTTTGCAATTTTATTCGTTGGATCACTCTTAAGGGAAGGAGAGATTCTTGAAAGCGTGATGTTTTTCTCATTCTACTACCTAGGGAGAACATGAATCACGATGTCTCTTTCAAATCTCGTGTTTGTCTGGGACGGGAAACTCCGATCTCAAAGTTCAGGTTTGCGTTAATAGGCCGTTTTTTCCAACATTATTCTTTGGATCACTCTTAAGGGAAGGAGAGATTCTTGAAAGCATGATGTTTTTCTCATTCTACTACCTAGGGAGAACATGATTCACGACATTTTTTTCAAATCTGGTGTTACTCTGGGCCGGGAACGTCAGTTCTGAAAGTACAGTTTCGCCGTCAATACAATTGGCCTTTTCAGCATATGCGGTAATAGGCCGTTTTTTCCAACTTTATTCTTTGGATCACTCTTAAGGGAAGGAGAGATTCTTGAAACCGTGATGTTTTTCTCATTCTGCTACGTAGGGAGAACATGAATCACGATGTCTCTTTCAAATCTGGTGTTTGTCTGTGATGGGAACCTACGATCTCAAAGTGCAGTTCCGTGGTAGTAGGCTGTTTTTTCCCAAATTTATTCAATAGATCACTCTTAAGGGAAGGAGAGATTCTTGAAAGCATGATGTTTTTCTGATTCTACTACCTAGGGAGAACATGAATCACGATGTCTTTTTCAAATCTGGTGTTTGTATGGGACGGGAACCTCAGTTCTCAAAGTGTAGTTTTGCGGTAATAGGCCGTTTTTTCAAACTTTATTCTTTGGATCAGTCTTAAGGGAAGGAGAGATTCTTGAAAGCATGATGTTTTTCTCATTCTACTACTTAGGGAGAACATGAATCACCATGTCTTTTTCAAATCTGGTGTTTCTCTGGGCCGGGAACGTCAGTTCTGAAAGTACACTTTCGCCGTCAATACAATAGGCCTTTTCAGCATATGCGGTAATAGGCCGTTTTTTGCAATTTTATTCTTTGGATCACTCTTAAGAGAAGGAGAGATTCTTGAAACCATGATGTTTTTCTCATTCTACTACCTAGGGAGAACATGAATCACGATGTCTCTTTCAAATCTGGTGTTTGTCTGGGACGGGAACCTCCGATCTCAAAGTTCAGTTTTGCGGTAATAGGCCGCTTTTTCCAACTTTATTCAATAGATCACTCTTAAGGGAAGGAGAGATTCTTGAAAGCATGATGTTTTTCTCATTCTACTACTTAGGGAGAACATGAATCACCATGTCTTTTTCAAATATGGTGTTTCTCTGGGCCGGGAACGTCAGTTCTGAAAGTACACTTTCGCCGTCAATACAAGAGGCCTTTTCAGCATATGCGGTAATAGGCCGTTTTTTGCAATTTTATTCTTTGGATCACTCTTAAGAGAAGGAGAGATTCTTGAAACCATGATGTTTTTCTCATTCTACTACCTAGGGAGAACATGAATCACGAAGTCTCTTTCAAATCTGGTGTATGTCTGGGACGGGAACCTCCGATCTCAAAGTGCAGTTCCGTGGCAATAGGCTGTTTTTTCCCAAATTTATTCAATAGATCACTCTTAAGGGAAGGAGAGATTCTTGAAAGCATGATGTTTTTCTGATTCTACTACCTAGGGAGAACATGAATCACGATGTCTTTTTCAAATCTGGTGTTTGTATGGGACAAGAACCTCAGTTCTCAAAGTGTAGTTTTGCGGTAATAGGCCGTTTTTTCCAACTTTATTCTTTGGATCAGTCTTAAGGGAAGGAGAGATTCTTGAAAGCATGATGTTTTTCTCATTCTACTACTTAGGGAGAACATGAATCACCATGTCTTTTTCAAATCTGATGTTTCTCTGGGCCGGGAACGTCAGTTCTGAAAGTACACTTTCGTCGTCAATACAATAGGCCTTTTCAGCATATGCGGTAATAGGCCGTTTTTTGCAATTTTATTCTTTGGATCACTCTTAAGAGAAGGAGAGATTCTTGAAACCATGGAGTTTTTCTCATTCTACTACCTAGGGAGAACATGAATCACGATTTCTCTTTCAAATCTGGTGTTTGTCTGGGACGGGAACCTCCGATCTCAAAGTTCAGTTTTGCGGTAATAGGCCGCTTTTTCCAACTTTATTCTTTGGATCAATCTTAAGGGAAGGAGAGATTCTTGAAAGCATGATGTTTTTATCATTCTACTACCTAGGGAGAACATGATTCACGACATTTTTTTCAAATCTGGTGTTACTCTCGGCCGGGAACGTCAGTTCTGAAAGTACAGTTTCGCCGTCAATACAATCGGCCTTTTCAGCATATGCGGTAATAGGCCGTTTTTTCCAACTTTATTCTTTGGACCACTCTTAAGGGAAGGAGAGATTCTTGAAAGCATGATATTTTTCTCATTCTACTACGTAGGGAGAACATGAATCACGATGTCTCTTTCAAATCTGGTGTTTGTCTGTGATGGGAACCTACGATCTCAAAGTGCAGTTCCGTGGTAATAGGCTGTTTTTTCCCAACTTTATTCAATAGATCACTCTTAAGGGAAGGAGAGATGCTTGAAAGCATGATGTTTTTCTGATTCTACTACCTAGGGAGAACATGAATCACGATGTCTTTTTCAAATATGGTGTTTGTATGGGACGGGAACCTCAAAGTGTAGTTTTGCGGTAATAGGCCGTTTTTTGCAATTTTATTTTTGGATCACTCTTAAGAGAAGGAGAGATTCTTGAAACCATGATGTTTTTCTCATTCTACTACCTAGGGAGAACATGAATCACGATGTCTCTTTCAAATCTGGTGTTTGTCTGGGACGGGAAACTCCGATCTCAAAGTTCAGTTTTGCGGTAATAGGCCGCTTTTTCCAACTTTATTCTTTGGATCACTCTTAAGGGAAGGAGAGATTCTTGAAAGCATGATGTTTTTCTGATTCTACTACCTAGGGAGAACATGAATCACGATGTCTTTTTCAAATCTGGTGTTTGTATGGGACGGGAACCTCAGTTCTCAAAGTGTAGTTTTGCGGTAATAGGCCGTTTTTTCCAACTTTATTCTTTGGATCAGTCTTAAGGGAAGGAGAGATTCTTGAAAGCATGATGTTTTTCTCATTCTACTACGTAGGGAGAACATGAATCACGATGTCTCTTTCAAATCTGGTGTTTGTCTGTGATGGGAACCTACGATCTCAAAGTGCAGTTCCGTTGTAATAGGCTGTTTTTTCCCAACTTTATTCAATAGATCACTCTTAAGGGAAGGAGAGATTCTTGAAAGCATGATGTTTTTCTGATTCTACTACCCAGGGAGAACATGAATCACGATGTCTTTTTCAAATCTGGTGTTTCTCTGGGCCGGGAACGTCAGTTCTGAAAGTACACTTTCGCCGTCAATACAATAGGCCTTTTCAGCATATGCGGTAATAGGCCGTTTTTTGCAATTTTATTCTTTGGATCACTCTTAAGAGAAGGAGAGATTCTTGAAACCATGATGTTTTTCTCATTCTACTACCTAGGGAGAACATGAATCACGATGTCTCTTTCAAATCTGGTGTTTGTCTGGGACGGGAACCTCCGATCTCAAAGTTCAGTTTTGCGGTAATAGGCCGCTTTTTCCAACTTTATTCTTTGGATCACTCTTAAGGGAAGGAGAGATTCTTGAAAGCATGATGTTTTTCTCATTCTACTACCTAGGGAGAACATGATTCACCATGTCTTTTTCAAATCTGGTGTTTCTCTGGGCCGGAAACGTCAGTTCTGAAAGTACACTTTCGCCGTCAATACAATAGGCCTTTTCAGCATATGCGGTAATAGGCCGTTTTTTGAAATTTTATTCGTTGGATCACTCTTAAGGGAAGGAGAGATTCTTGAAAGCGTGATGTTTTTCTCATTCTACTACCTAGGGAGAACATGAATCACGATGTCTCTTTCAAATCTCGTGTTTGTCTGGGACGGGAAACTCCGATCTCAAAGTTCAGGTTTGCGTTAATAGGCCGTTTTTTCCAACTTTATTCTTTGGATCACTCTTAAGGGAAGGAGAGATTCTTGAAAGCATGGTGTTTTTCTCATTCTACTACCTAGGGAGAACATGATTCACGACATTTTTTTCAAATCTGGTGTTACTCTGGGCCGGGAACGTCAGTTCTGAAAGTACAGTTTTGCCGTCAATACAATCGGCCTTTTCAGCATATGCGGTAATAGGCCATTTTTTCCAATTTTATTCTTTGGATCACTCTTAAGGGAAGGAGAGATTGTTGAAACCATGATATTTTTCTCATTCTGCTACGTAGGGAGAACATGAATCACGATGTCTCTTTCAAATCTGGTGTTTGTCTGTGATGGGAACCTACGATCTCAAAGTGCAGTTCCGTGGTAATAGGCTGTTTTTTCCCAAATTTATTCAATAGATCACTCTTAAGGGAAGGAGAGATTCTTGAAAGCATGATGTTTTTCTGATTCTACTACCTAGGGAGAACATGAATCACGATGTCTTTTTCAAATCTGGTGTTTGTATGAGACGGGAACCTCAGTTCTCAAAGTGTAGTTTTGCGGTAATAGGCCGTTTTTTCCAACTTTATTCTTTGGATCAGTCTTAAGGGAAGGAGAGATTCTTGAAAGCATGATGTTTTTCTCATTCTACTACTTAGGGAGAACATGAATCACCATGTCTTTTTCAAATCTGGTGTTTCTCTGGGCCGGGAACGTCAGTTCTGAAAGTACACTTTCGCCGTCAATACAATAGGCCTTTTCAGCATATGCGGTAATAGGCCGTTTTTTGCAATTTTATTCTTTGGATCACTCTTAAGAGAAGGAGAGATTCTTGAAACCATGATGTTTTTCTCATTCTACTACCTAGGGAGAACATGAATCACGATGTCTCTTTCAAATCTGGTGTTTGTCTGGGACGGGAACCTCCGATCTCAAAGTTCAGTTTTGCGGTAATAGGCCGCTTTTTCCAACTTTATTCTTTGGATCACTCTTAAGGGAAGGAGAGATTCTTGAAAGCATGATGTTTTTCTCATTCTACTACCTAGGGAGAACATGATTCACCATGTCTTTTTCAAATCTGGTGTTTCTCTGGGCCGGGAACGTCAGTTCTGAAAGTACACTTTCGCCGTCAATACAATAGGCCTTTTCAGCATATGCGGTAATAGGCCGTTTTTTGCAATTTTATTTTTTGGATCACTCTTAAGGGAAGGAGAGATTCTTGAAAGCATGATGTTTTTCTCATTCTACAACCTTGGGAGAACTGGAATCACCATGTCTTTTTCATATCTGGTGTTTCTCTGGGTCGGGAACGTCAGTTCTGGAAGTACACTTTCGCCGTCAATACAATAGGCCTTTTCAGCATATGCGGTAATAGGCCGTTTTTTGCAATTTTATTCGTTGGATCACTCTTAAGGGAAGGAGAGATTCTTGAAAGCGTGATGTTTTTCTCATTCTACTACCTAGGGAGAACAGGATTCACGACATTTTTTTCAAATCTGGTGTTACTCTGGGCCGGGAACGTCAGTTCTGAAAGTACAGTTTCGCCGTCAATACAATCGGCCTTTTCAGCATATGCGGTAATAGGCCGTTTTTTCCAACTTTATTCTTTGGATCACTCTTAAGGGAAGGAGAGATTCTTGAAACAGTGATGTTTTTCTCATTCTGCTACGTAGGGAGAACATGAATCACGATGTCTCTTTCAAATCTGGTGTTTGTCTGTGATGGGAACCTACGATCTCAAAGTGCAGTTCCGTGGTAATAGGCTGTTTTTTCCCAAATTTATTCAATAGATCACTCTTAAGGGAAGGAGAGATTCTTGAAAGAATGATGTTTTTCTGATTCTACTACCTAGGGAGAACATGAATCACGATGTCTTTTTCAAATCTGGTGTTTGTATGGGACGGGAACCTCAGTTCTCAAAGTGTAGTTTTGCGGTAATAGGCCGTTTTTTCCAACTTTATTCTTTGGATCAGTCTTAAGGGAAGGAGAGATTCTTGAAAGCATGATGTTTTTCTCATTCTACTACTTAGGGAGAACATGAATCACCATGTCTTTTTCAAATCTGGTGTTTCTCTGGGCCGGGAACGTCAGTTCTGAAAGTACACTTTCGCCGTCAATACAATAGGCCTTTTCAGCATATGCGGTAATAGGCCGTTTTTTGCAATTTTATTCTTTGGATCACTCTTAAGAGAAGGAGAGATTCTTGAAACCATGATGTTTTTCTCATTCTACTACCTAGGGAGAACATGAATCACGATGTCTCTTTCAAATCTGGTGTTTGTCTGGGACGGGAACCTCCGATCTCAAAGTTCAGTTTTGCGGTAATAGGCCGCTTTTTCCAACTTTATTCTTTGGATCACTCTTAAGGGAAGGAGAGATTCTTGAAAGCATGATGTTTTTCTCATTCTACTACCTAGGGAGAACATGATTCACCATGTCTTTTTCAAATCTGGTGTTTCTCTGGGCCGGGAACGTCAGTTCTGAAAGTACACTTTCGCCGTCAATACAATAGGCCTTTTCAGCATATGCGGTAATAGGCCGTTTTTTGCAATTTTATTCTTTGGATCACTCTTAAGGGAAGGAGAGATTCTTGAAAGCATGATGTTTTTCTCATTCTACAACCTTGGGAGAACTGGAATCACCATGTCTTTTTCATATCTGGTGTTTCTCTGGGCCTGAAACGTCAGTTCTGGAAGTACACTTTCGCCGTCAATACAATAGGCCTTTTCAGCATATGCGGTAATAGGCCGTTTTTTGCAATTTTATTCTTTGGATCACTCTTAAGAGAAGGAGAGATTCTTGAAACCATGATGTTTTTCTCATTCTACTACCTAGGGAGAACATGAATCACGATGTCTCTTTCAAATCTGGTGTTTGTCTGGGACGGGAACCTCCGATCTCAAAGTTCAGTTTTGCGGTAATAGGCCGCTTTTTCCAACTTTATTCTTTGGATCACTCTTAAGGGAAGGAGAGATTCTTGAAAGCATGATGTTTTTCTCATTCTACTACCTTGGGAGAACTGGAATCACCATGTCTTTTTCATATCTGGTGTTTCTCTGGGCCGGGAACGTCAGTTCTGGAAGTACACTTTCGCCGTCAATACAATAGGCCTTTTCAGCATATGCGGTAATAGGCAGTTTTTTGCAATTTTATTCGTTGGATCACTCTTAAGGGAAGGAGAGATTCTTGAAAGCGTGATGTTTTTCTCATTCTACTACCTAGGGAGAACATGAATCACGATGTCTCTTTCAAATCTCGTGTTTGTCTGGGACGGGAAACTCCGATCTCAAAGTTCAGGTTTGCGTTAATAGGCCGTTTTTTCCAACTTTATTCTTTGGATCACTCTTAAGGGAAGGAGAGATTCTTGAAAGCATGATGTTTTTCTCATTCTACTACCTAGGGAGAACATGATTCCCGACATTTTTTTCAAATCTGGTGTTACTCTGGGCCGGGAACGTCAGTTCTGAAAGTACAGTTTTGCCGTCAATACAATCGGCCTTTTCAGCATATGCGGTAATAGGCCATTTTTTCCAATTTTATTCTTTGGATCACTCTTAAGGGAAGGAGAGATTGTTGAAACCATGATATTTTTCTCATTCTGCTACGTAGGGAGAACATGAATCACGATGTCTCTTTCAAATCTGGTGTTTGTCTGTGATGGGAACCTACGATCTCAAAGTGCAGTTCCGTGGTAATAGGCTGTTTTTTCCCAAATTTATTCAATAGATCACTCTTAAGGGAAGGAGAGATTCTTGAAAGCATGATGTTTTTCTGATTCTACTACCTAGGGAGAACATGAATCACGATGTCTTTTTCAAATCTGGTGTTTGTATGAGACGGGAACCTCAGTTCTCAAAGTGTAGTTTTGCGGTAATAGGCCGTTTTTTCCAACTTTATTCTTTGGATCAGTCTTAAGGGAAGGAGAGATTCTTGAAAGCATGATGTTTTTCTCATTCTACTACTTAGGGAGAACATGAATCACCATGTCTTTTTCAAATCTGGTGTTTCTCTGGGCCGGGAACGTCAGTTCTGAAAGTACACTTTCGCCGTCAATACAATAGGCCTTTTCAGCATATGCGGTAATAGGCCGTTTTTTGCAATTTTATTCTTTGGATCACTCTGAAGAGAAGGAGAGATTCTTGAAACCATGATGTTTTTCTCATTCTACTACCTAGGGAGAACATGAATCACGATGTCTCTTTCAAATCTGGTGTTTGTCTGGGACGGGAACCTCCGATCTCAAAGTTCAGTTTTGCGGTAATAGGCCGCTTTTTCCAACTTTATTCTTTGGATCACTCTTAAGGGAAGGAGAGATTCTTGAAAGCATGATGTTTTTCTCATTCTACTACCTAGGGAGAACATGATTCACCATGTCTTTTTCAAATCTGGTGTTTCTCTGGGCCGGGAACGTCAGTTCTGAAAGTACACTTTCGCCGTCAATACAATAGGCCTTTTCAGCATATGCGGTAATAGGCCGTTTTTTGCAATTTTATTCTTTGGATCACTCTTAAGGGAAGGAGAGATTCTTGAAAGCATGATGTTTTTCTCATTCTACAACCTTGGGAGAACTGGAATCACCATGTCTTTTTCATATCTGGTGTTTCTCTGGGTCGGGAACGTCAGTTCTGGAAGTACACTTTCGCCGTCAATACAATAGGCCTTTTCAGCATATGCGGTAATAGGCCGTTTTTTACAATTTTATTCGTTGGATCACTCTTAAGGAAAGGAGAGATTCTTGAAAGCGTGATGTTTTTCTCATTCTACTACCTAGGGAGAACAGGATTCACGACATTTTTTTCAAATCTGGTGTTACTCTGGGCCGGGAACGTCAGTTCTGAAAGTACAGTTTCGCCGTCAATACAATCGGCCTTTTCAGCATATGCGGTAATAGGCCGTTTTTTCCAACTTTATTCTTTGGATCACTCTTAAGGGAAGGAGAGATTCTTGAAACAGTGATGTTTTTCTCATTCTGCTACGTAGGGAGAACATGAATCACGATGTCTCTTTCAAATCTGGTGTTTGTCTGTGATGGGAACCTACGATCTCAAAGTGCAGTTCCGTGGTAATAGGCTGTTTTTTCCCAAATTTATTCAATAGATCACTCTTAAGGGAAGGAGAGATTCTTGAAAGAATGATGTTTTTCTGATTCTACTACCTAGGGAGAACATGAATCACGATGTCTTTTTCAAATCTGGTGTTTGTATGGGACGGGAACCTCAGTTCTCAAAGTGTAGTTTTGCGGTAATAGGCCGTTTTTTCCAACTTTATTCTTTGGATCAGTCTTAAGGGAAGGAGAGATTCTTGAAAGCATGATGTTTTTCTCATTCTACTACTTAGGGAGAACATGAATCACCATGTCTTTTTCAAATCTGGTGTTTCTCTGGGCCGGGAACGTCAGTTCTGAAAGTACACTTTCGCCGTCAATACAATAGGCCTTTTCAGCATATGCGGTAATAGGCCGTTTTTTGCAATTTTATTCTTTGGATCACTCTTAAGAGAAGGAGAGATTCTTGAAACCATGATGTTTTTCTCATTCTACTACCTAGGGAGAACATGAATCACGATGTCTCTTTCAAATCTGGTGTTTGTCTGGGACGGGAACCTCCGATCTCAAAGTTCAGTTTTGCGGTAATAGGCCGCTTTTTCCAACTTTATTCTTTGGATCACTCTTAAGGGAAGGAGAGATTCTTGAAAGCATGATGTTTTTCTCATTCTACTACCTAGGGAGAACATGATTCACCATGTCTTTTTCAAATCTGGTGTTTCTCTGGGCCGGGAACGTCAGTTCTGAAAGTACACTTTCGCCGTCAATACAATAGGCCTTTTCAGCATATGCGGTAATAGGCCGTTTTTTGCAATTTTATTCTTTGGATCACTCTTAAGGGAAGGAGAGATTCTTGAAAGCATGATGTTTTTCTCATTCTACAACCTTGGGAGAACTGGAATCACCATGTCTTTTTCATATCTGGTGTTTCTCTGGGTCGGGAACGTCAGTTCTGGAAGTACACTTTCGCCGTCAATACAATAGGCCTTTTCAGCATATGCGGTAATAGGCCGTTTTTTGCAATTTTATTCTTTGGATCACTCTTAAGGGAAGGAGAGATTCTTGAAAGCATGATGTTTTTCTCATTCTACAACCTTGGGAGAACTGGAATCACCATGTCTTTTTCATATCTGGTGTTTCTCTGGGTCGGGAACGTCAGTTCTGGAAGTACACTTTCGCCGTCAATACAATAGGCCTTTTCAGCATATGCGGTAATAGGCCGTTTTTTACAATTTTATTCGTTGGATCACTCTTAAGGAAAGGAGAGATTCTTGAAAGCGTGATGTTTTTCTCATTCTACTACCTAGGGAGAACAGGATTCACGACATTTTTTTCAAATCTGGTGTTACTCTGGGCCGGGAACGTCAGTTCTGAAAGTACAGTTTCGCCGTCAATACAATCGGCCTTTTCAGCATATGCGGTAATAGGCCGTTTTTTCCAACTTTATTCTTTGGATCACTCTTAAGGGAAGGAGAGATTCTTGAAACAGTGATGTTTTTCTCATTCTGCTACGTAGGGAGAACATGAATCACGATGTCTCTTTCAAATCTGGTGTTTGTCTGTGATGGGAACCTACGATCTCAAAGTGCAGTTCCGTGGTAATAGGCTGTTTTTTCCCAAATTTATTCAATAGATCACTCTTAAGGGAAGGAGAGATTCTTGAAAGAATGATGTTTTTCTGATTCTACTACCTAGGGAGAACATGAATCACGATGTCTTTTTCAAATCTGGTGTTTGTATGGGACGGGAACCTCAGTTCTCAAAGTGTAGTTTTGCGGTAATAGGCCGTTTTTTCCAACTTTATTCTTTGGATCAGTCTTAAGGGAAGGAGAGATTCTTGAAAGCATGATGTTTTTCTCATTCTACTACTTAGGGAGAACATGAATCACCATGTCTTTTTCAAATCTGGTGTTTCTCTGGGCCGGGAACGTCAGTTCTGAAAGTACACTTTCGCCGTCAATACAATAGGCCTTTTCAGCATATGCGGTAATAGGCCGTTTTTTGCAATTTTATTCTTTGGATCACTCTTAAGAGAAGGAGAGATTCTTGAAACCATGATGTTTTTCTCATTCTACTACCTAGGGAGAACATGAATCACGATGTCTCTTTCAAATCTGGTGTTTGTCTGGGACGGGAACCTCCGATCTCAAAGTTCAGTTTTGCGGTAATAGGCCGCTTTTTCCAACTTTATTCTTTGGATCACTCTTAAGGGAAGGAGAGATTCTTGAAAGCATGATGTTTTTCTCATTCTACTACCTAGGGAGAACATGATTCACCATGTCTTTTTCAAATCTGGTGTTTCTCTGGGCCGGGAACGTCAGTTCTGAAAGTACACTTTCGCCGTCAATACAATAGGCCTTTTCAGCATATGCGGTAATAGGCCGTTTTTTGCAATTTTATTCTTTGGATCACTCTTAAGGGAAGGAGAGATTCTTGAAAGCATGATGTTTTTCTCATTCTACAACCTTGGGAGAACTGGAATCACCATGTCTTTTTCATATCTGGTGTTTCTCTGGGTCGGGAACGTCAGTTCTGGAAGTACACTTTCGCCGTCAATACAATAGGCCTTTTCAGCATATGCGGTAATAGGCCGTTTTTTGCAATTTTATTCGTTGGATCACTCTTAAGGGAAGGAGAGATTCTTGAAAGCGTGATGTTTTTCTCATTCTACTACCTAGGGAGAACAGGATTCACGACATTTTTTTCAAATCTGGTGTTACTCTGGGCCGGGAACGTCAGTTCTGAAAGTACAGTTTCGCCGTCAATACAATCGGCCTTTTCAGCATATGCGGTAATAGGCCGTTTTTTCCAACTTTATTCTTTGGATCACTCTTAAGGGAAGGAGAGATTCTTGAAACAGTGATCTTTTTCTCATTCTGCTACGTAGGGAGAACATGAATCACGATGTCTCTTTCAAATCTGGTGTTTGTCTGTGATGGGAACCTACGATCTCAAAGTGCAGTTCCGTGGTAATAGGCTGTTTTTTCCCAAATTTATTCAATAGATCACTCTTAAGGGAAGGAGAGAGTCTTGAAACCATGATGTTTTTCTCATTCTACTACCTAGGGAGAACATGAATCACGATGTCTCTTTCAAATCTGGTGTTTGTCTGGGACGGGAACCTCCGATCTCAAAGTTCAGTTTTGCGGTAATAGGCCGCTTTTTCCAACTTTATTCTTTGGATCACTCTTAAGGGAAGGAGAGATTCTTGAAAGCATGATGTTTTTCTCATTCTACTACGTAGGGAGAACATGATTCACCATGTCTTTTTCAAATCTGGTGTTTCTCTGGGCCGGGAACGTCAGTTCTGAAAGTACACTTTCGCCGTCAATACAATAGGCCTTTTCAGCATATGCGGTAATAGGCCGTTTTTTGCAATTTTATTCTTTGGATCACTCTTAAGGGAAGGAGAGATTCTTGAAAGCATGATGTTTTTCTCATTCTACAACCTTGGGAGAACTGGAATCACCATGTCTTTTTCATATCTGGTGTTTCTCTGGGTCGGGAACGTCAGTTCTGGAAGTACACTTTCGCCGTCAATACAATAGGCCTTTTCAGCATATGCGGTAATAGGCCGTTTTTTGCAATTTTATTCGTTGGATCACTCTTAAGGGAAGGAGAGATTCTTGAAAGCGTGATGTTTTTCTCATTCTACTACCTAGGGAGAACAGGATTCACGACATTTTTTTCAAATCTGGTGTTACTCTGGGCCGGGAACGTCAGTTCTGAAAGTACAGTTTCGCCGTCAATACAATCGGCCTTTTCAGCATATGCGGTAATAGGCCGTTTTTTCCAACTTTATTCTTTGGATCACTCTTAAGGGAAGGAGAGATTCTTGAAACAGTGATGTTTTTCTCATTCTGCTACGTAGGGAGAACATGAATCACGATGTCTCTTTCAAATCTGGTGTTTGTCTGTGATGGGAACCTACGATCTCAAAGTGCAGTTCCGTGGTAATAGGCTGTTTTTTCCCAAATTTATTCAATAGATCACTCTTAAGGGAAGGAGAGATTCTTGAAAGAATGATGTTTTTCTGATTCTACTACCTAGGGAGAACATGAATCACGATGTCTTTTTCAAATCTGGTGTTTGTATGGGACGGGAACCTCAGTTCTCAAAGTGTAGTTTTGCGGTAATAGGCCGTTTTTTCCAACTTTATTCTTTGGATCAGTCTTAAGGGAAGGAGAGATTCTTGAAAGCATGATGTTTTTCTCATTCTACTACTTAGGGAGAACATGAATCACCATGTCTTTTTCAAATCTGGTGTTTCTCTGGGCCGGGAACGTCAGTTCTGAAAGTACACTTTCGCCGTCAATACAATAGGCCTTTTCAGCATATGCGGTAATAGGCCGTTTTTTGCAATTTTATTCTTTGGATCACTCTTAAGAGAAGGAGAGATTCTTGAAACCATGATGTTTTTCTCATTCTACTACCTAGGGAGAACATGAATCACGATGTCTCTTTCAAATCTGGTGTTTGTCTGGGACGGGAACCTCCGATCTCAAAGTTCAGTTTTGCGGTAATAGGCCGCTTTTTCCAACTTTATTCTTTGGATCACTCTTAAGGGAAGGAGAGATTCTTGAAAGCATGATGTTTTTCTCATTCTACTACCTAGGGAGAACATGATTCACCATGTCTTTTTCAAATCTGGTGTTTCTCTGGGCCGGGAACGTCAGTTCTGAAAGTACACTTTCGCCGTCAATACAATAGGCCTTTTCAGCATATGCGGTAATAGGCCGTTTTTTGCAATTTTATTCTTTGGATCACTCTTAAGGGAAGGAGAGATTCTTGAAAGCATGATGTTTTTCTCATTCTACAACCTTGGGAGAACTGGAATCACCATGTCTTTTTCATATCTGGTGTTTCTCTGGGTCGGGAACGTCAGTTCTGGAAGTACACTTTCGCCGTCAATACAATAGGCCTTTTCAGCATATGCGGTAATAGGCCGTTTTTTGCAATTTTATTCTTTGGATCACTCTTAAGGGAAGGAGAGATTCTTGAAAGCATGATGTTTTTCTCATTCTACAACCTTGGGAGAACTGGAATCACCATGTCTTTTTCATATCTGGTGTTTCTCTGGGTCGGGAACGTCAGTTCTGGAAGTACACTTTCGCCGTCAATACAATAGGCCTTTTCAGCATATGCGGTAATAGGCCGTTTTTTACAATTTTATTCGTTGGATCACTCTTAAGGAAAGGAGAGATTCTTGAAAGCGTGATGTTTTTCTCATTCTACTACCTAGGGAGAACAGGATTCACGACATTTTTTTCAAATCTGGTGTTACTCTGGGCCGGGAACGTCAGTTCTGAAAGTACAGTTTCGCCGTCAATACAATCGGCCTTTTCAGCATATGCGGTAATAGGCCGTTTTTTCCAACTTTATTCTTTGGATCACTCTTAAGGGAAGGAGAGATTCTTGAAACAGTGATGTTTTTCTCATTCTGCTACGTAGGGAGAACATGAATCACGATGTCTCTTTCAAATCTGGTGTTTGTCTGTGATGGGAACCTACGATCTCAAAGTGCAGTTCCGTGGTAATAGGCTGTTTTTTCCCAAATTTATTCAATAGATCACTCTTAAGGGAAGGAGAGATTCTTGAAAGAATGATGTTTTTCTGATTCTACTACCTAGGGAGAACATGAATCACGATGTCTTTTTCAAATCTGGTGTTTGTATGGGACGGGAACCTCAGTTCTCAAAGTGTAGTTTTGCGGTAATAGGCCGTTTTTTCCAACTTTATTCTTTGGATCAGTCTTAAGGGAAGGAGAGATTCTTGAAAGCATGATGTTTTTCTCATTCTACTACTTAGGGAGAACATGAATCACCATGTCTTTTTCAAATCTGGTGTTTCTCTGGGCCGGGAACGTCAGTTCTGAAAGTACACTTTCGCCGTCAATACAATAGGCCTTTTCAGCATATGCGGTAATAGGCCGTTTTTTGCAATTTTATTCTTTGGATCACTCTTAAGAGAAGGAGAGATTCTTGAAACCATGATGTTTTTCTCATTCTACTACCTAGGGAGAACATGAATCACGATGTCTCTTTCAAATCTGGTGTTTGTCTGGGACGGGAACCTCCGATCTCAAAGTTCAGTTTTGCGGTAATAGGCCGCTTTTTCCAACTTTATTCTTTGGATCACTCTTAAGGGAAGGAGAGATTCTTGAAAGCATGATGTTTTTCTCATTCTACTACCTAGGGAGAACATGATTCACCATGTCTTTTTCAAATCTGGTGTTTCTCTGGGCCGGGAACGTCAGTTCTGAAAGTACACTTTCGCCGTCAATACAATAGGCCTTTTCAGCATATGCGGTAATAGGCCGTTTTTTGCAATTTTATTCTTTGGATCACTCTTAAGGGAAGGAGAGATTCTTGAAAGCATGATGTTTTTCTCATTCTACAACCTTGGGAGAACTGGAATCACCATGTCTTTTTCATATCTGGTGTTTCTCTGGGTCGGGAACGTCAGTTCTGGAAGTACACTTTCGCCGTCAATACAATAGGCTTTTTCAGCATATGCGGTAATAGGCCGTTTTTTGCAATTTTATTCGTTGGATCACTCTTAAGGGAAGGAGAGATTCTTGAAAGCGTGATGTTTTTCTCATTCTACTACCTAGGGAGAACAGGATTCACGACATTTTTTTCAAATCTGGTGTTACTCTGGGCCGGGAACGTCAGTTCTGAAAGTACAGTTTCGCCGTCAATACAATCGGCCTTTTCAGCATATGCGGTAATAGGCCGTTTTTTCCAACTTTATTCTTTGGATCACTCTTAAGGGAAGGAGAGATTCTTGAAACAGTGATCTTTTTCTCATTCTGCTACGTAGGGAGAACATGAATCACGATGTCTCTTTCAAATCTGGTGTTTGTCTGTGATGGGAACCTACGATCTCAAAGTGCAGTTCCGTGGTAATAGGCTGTTTTTTCCCAAATTTATTCAATAGATCACTCTTAAGGGAAGGAGAGAGTCTTGAAACCATGATGTTTTTCTCATTCTACTACCTAGGGAGAACATGAATCACGATGTCTCTTTCAAATCTGGTGTTTGTCTGGGACGGGAACCTCCGATCTCAAAGTTCAGTTTTGCGGTAATAGGCCGCTTTTCCCACTTTATTCTTTGGATCACTCTTAAGGGAAGGAGAGATTCTTGAAAGCATGATGTTTTTCTCATTCTACTACCTAGGGAGAACATGATTCACCATGTCTTTTTCAAATCTGGTGTTTCTCTGGGCCGGGAACGTCAGTTCTGAAAGTACACTTTCGCCGTCAATACAATAGGCCTTTTCAGCATATGCGGTAATAGGCCGTTTTTTGCAATTTTATTCTTTGGATCACTCTTAAGGGAAGGAGAGATTCTTGAAAGCATGATGTTTTTCTCATTCTACAACCTTGGGAGAACTGGAATCACCATGTCTTTTTCATATCTGGTGTTTCTCTGGGCCTGAAACGTCAGTTCCGGAAGTACACTTTCGCCGTCAATACAATAGGCCTTTTCAGCATATGCGGTAATAGGCCGTTTTTTGCAATTTTATTCGTTGGATCACTCTTAAGGGAAGGAGAGATTCTTGAAAGCGTGATGTTTTTCTCATTCTACTACCTAGGGAGAACATGAATCACGATGTCTCTTTCAAATCTCGTGTTTGTCTGGGACGGGAAACTCCGATCTCAAAGTTCAGGTTTGTGGTAATAGGCCGTTTTTTCCAACTTTATTCTTTGGATCACTCTTAAGGGAAGGAGAGATTCTTGAAAGCATGATGTTTTTCTCATTCTACTACCTAGGGAGAACATGATTCACGACATTTTTTTCAAATCTGGTGTTACTCTGGGCCGGGAACGTCAGTTCTGAAATTACAGTTTCGCCGTCAATACAATCGGCCTTTTCAGCATATACGGTAATAGACCGTTTTTTCCAACTTTATTCTTTGGATCACTGTTAAGGGAAGGAGAGATTCTTGAAACCATGATGTTTTTCTCATTCTGCTACGTAGGGAGAACATGAATCACGATGTCTCTTTCAAATCTGGTGTTTGTCTGTGATGGGAACCTACGATCTGAAAGTGCAGTTCCGTGGTAATAGGCTGTTTTTTCCCAACTTTATTCAATAGATCACTCTTAAGGGAAGGAGAGATTCTTGAAAGCATGATGTTTTTCTGATTCTACTACCTAGGGAGAACATGAATCACGATGTCTTTTTCAAATCTGGTGTTTGTATGGGACGGGAACCTCAGTTCTCAAAGTGTAGTTTTGCGGTAATAGGCCGTTTTTTCCAACTTTATTCTTTGGATCAGTCTTAAGGGAAGGAGAGATTCTTGAAAGCATGATGTTTTTCTCATTCTACTACTTAGGGAGAACATGAATCACCATGTCTTTTTCAAATCTGGTGTTTCTCTGGGCCGGGAACGTCAGTTCTGAAAGTACACTTTCGCCGTCAATACAATAGGCCTTTTCAGCATATGCGGTAATAGGCCGTTTTTTGCAATTTTATTCTTTGGATCACTCTTAACAGAAGGAGAGATTCTTGAAACCATGATGTTTTTCTCATTCTACTACCTAGGGAGAACATGAATCACGATGTCTCTTTCAAATCTGGTGTTTGTCTGGGACGGGAACCTCCGATCTCAAAGTTCAGTTTTGCGGTAATAGGCCGCTTTTTCCAACTTTATTCTTTGGATCACTCTTAAGGGAAGGAGAGATTCTTGAAAGCATGATGTTTTTCTAATTCTACTACCTAGGGAGAACATGATTCACCATGTCTTTTTCAAATCTGGTGTTTCTCTGGGCCGGGAACGTCAGTTCTGAAAGTACACTTTCGCCGTCAATACAATAGGCCTTTTCAGCATATGCGGTAATAGGCCGTTTTTTGCAATTTTATTCTTTGGATCACTCTTAAGGGAAGGAGAGATTCTTCAAAGCATGATGTTTTTCTCATTCTACAACCTTGGGAGAACTGGAATCACCATGTCTTTTTCATATCTGGTGTTTCTCTGGGCCGGGAACGTCAGTTCTGGAAGTACACTTTCGCCGTCAATACAATAGGCCTTTTCAGCATATGCGGTAATAGGCCGCTTTTTGCAACTTTATTCTTTGGATCAGTCTTAAGGGAAGGAGAGATTCTTGAAAGCATGATGTTTTTCTCATTCTACTACTTAGGGAGAACATGAATCACCATGTCTTTTTCAAATCTGGTGTTTCTCTGGGCCGGGAACCTCCGATCTCAAAGTTCAGTTTTGCGGTAATAGGCCGCTTTTTCCAACTTTATTCTTTGGATCACTCTTAGGGGAAGGAGAGATTCTTGAAAGCATGATGTTTTTATCATTCTACTACCTAGGGAGAACATGATTCACGACATTTTTTTCAAATCTGGTGTTACTCTGGGCCGGGAACGTCAGTTCTGAAAGTACAGTTTCGCCGTCAATACAATAGGCCTTTTCAGCATATGCGGTAATAGGCCGTTTTTTCCAACTTTATTCTTTGGATCACTCTTAAGGGAAGGAGAGATTCTTGAAAGCATGATGTTTTTCTCATTCTACTACGTAGGGAGAACATGAATCACGATGTCTCTTTCAAATCTGGTGTTTGTCTGTGATGGGAACCTACGATCTCAAAGTGCAGTTCCGTGGTAATAGGCTGTTTTTTCCCAACTTTATTCAATAGATCACTCTTAAGGGAAGGAGAGATTCTTGAAAGCATGATGTTTTTCTGATTCTACTACCTAGGGAGAACATGAATCACGATGTCTTTTTCAAATCTGGTGTTTGTATGGGACGGGAACCTCAGTTCTCAAAGTATAGTTTTGAGGTAATAGGCCGTTTTTTCCAACTTTATTCTTTGGATCAGTCTTAAGGTAAGGAGAGATTCTTGAAAGCATGATGTTTTTCTCATTCTACTACTTAGGGAGAACATGAATCACCATGTCTTTTTCAAATCTGGTGTTTCTCTGGGCCGGGAACGTCAGTTCTGGAAGTACACTTTCGCCGTCAATACAATAGGCCTTTTCAGCATATGCGGTAATAGGCCGTTGTTTGCAATTTTATTCTTTGGATCACTCTTAAGGGAAGGAGAGATTCTTGAAAGCATGATGTTTTTCTCATTCTACTACCTTGGGAAAACTGGAATCACCATGTCTTTTTCATATCTGGTGTTTCTCTGGGCCGGGAACGTCAGTTCTGGAAGTACACTTTCGCCGTCAATACAATAGGCCTTTTCAGCACATGCAGTAATAGGCCGTTTTTTGCAATTTTATTCTTTGGATCACTCTTAAGGGAAGGAGAGATTCTTGAAACCATGATGTTTTTCTCATTCTACTACCTAGGGAAAACTGGAATCACCATGTCTTTTTCATATCTGGTGTTTCTCTGGGCCAGGAACGTCAGTTCTGGAAGTACACTTTCGCCGTCAATACAATAGGCCTTTTCAGCATATGCGGTAATAGGCCGTTTTTTGCAATTTTATTCTTTGGATCACTCTTAAGGGAAGGAGAGATTCTTGAAAGCATGATGTTTTTCTCATTCTACTACCTTGGGAGAACTGGAATCACCATATCTTTTTCATATCTGGTGTTTCTCTGGGCCGGGAACGTCAGTTCTGGAAGTACAGTTTCGCCGTCAATACAATCGGCCTTTTCAGCATATGCGGTAATAGGCCGTTTTTTCCAACTTTATTCTTTGGATCACTCTTAAGGGAAGGAGAGATTCTTGAAACCGGGATGTTTTTCTCATTCTGCTACGTAGGGAGAACATGAATCACGATGTCTCTTTCAAATCTGGTGTTTGTCTGTGATGGGAACCTACGATCTCAAAGTGCAGTTCCGTGGTAATAGGCTGTTTTTTCCCAAATTTATTCAATAGATCACTCTTAAGGGAAGGAGAGATTCTTGAAAGCATGATGTTTTTCTGATTCTACTACCTAGGGAGAACATGAATCACGATGTCTTTTTCAAATCTGGTGTTTGTATGGGACGGGAACCTCAGTTCTCAAAGTGTAGTTTTGCGGTAATAGGCCGTTTTTTCCAACTTTATTCTTTGGATCAGTCTTAAGGGAAGGAGAGATTCTTGAAAGCATGATGTTTTTCTCATTCTACTACTTAGGGAGAACATGAATCACCATGTCTTTTTCAAATCTGGTGTTTCTCTGGGCCGGGAACGTCAGTTCTGAAAGTACACTTTCGCCGTCAATACAATAGGCCTTTTCAGCATATGCGGTAATAGGCCGTTTTTTGCAATTTTATTCTTTGGATCACTCTTAACAGAAGGAGAGATTCTTGAAACCATGATGTTTTTCTCATTCTACTACCTAGGGAGAACATGAATCACGATGTCTCTTTCAAATCTGGTGTTTGTCTGGGACGGGAACCTCCGATCTCAAAGTTCAGTTTTGCGGTAATAGGCCGCTTTTTCCAACTTTATTCTTTGGATCACTCTTAAGGGAAGGAGAGATTCTTGAAAGCATGATGTTTTTCTCATTCTACTACCTAGGGAGAACATGATTCACCATGTCTTTTTCAAATCTGGTGTTTCTCTGGGCCGGGAACGTCAGTTCTGAAAGTACACTTTCGCCGTCAATACAATAGGCCTTTTCAGCATATGCGGTAATAGGCCGTTTTTTGCAATTTTATTCTTTGGATCACTCTTAAGGGAAGGAGAGATTCTTGAAAGCGTGATGTTTTTCTCATTCTACTACCTAGGGAGAACATGAATCACGATGTCTCTTTCAAATCTCGTGTTTGTCTGGGACGGGAAACTCCGATCTCAAAGTTCAGGTTTGTGGTAATAGGCCGTTTTTTCCAACTTTATTCTTTGGATCACTCTTAAGGGAAGGAGAGATTCTTGAAAGCATGATGTTTTTCTCATTCTACTACCTAGGGAGAACATGATTCACGACATTTTTTTCAAATCTGGTGTTACTCTGGGCCGGGAACGTCAGTTCTGAAAGTACAGTTTCGCCGTCAATACAATCGGCCTTTTCAGCATATACGGTAATAGACCGTTTTTTCCAACTTTATTCTTTGGATCACTGTTAAGGGAAGGAGAGATTCTTGAAACCATGATGTTTTTCTCATTCTGCTACGTAGGGAGAACATGAATCACGATGTCTCTTTCAAATCTGGTGTTTGTCTGTGATGGGAACCTACGATCTGAAAGTGCAGTTCCGTGGTAATAGGCTGTTTTTTCCCAACTTTATTCAATAGATCACTCTTAAGGGAAGGAGAGATTCTTGAAAGCATGATGTTTTTCTGATTCTACTACCTAGGGAGAACATGAATCACGATGTCTTTTTCAAATCTGGTGTTTGTATGGGACGGGAACCTCAGTTCTCAAAGTGTAGTTTTGCGGTAATAGGCCGTTTTTTCCAACTTTATTCTTTGGATCAGTCTTAAGGGAAGGAGAGATTCTTGAAAGCATGATGTTTTTCTCATTCTACTACTTAGGGAGAACATGAATCACCATGTCTTTTTCAAATCTGGTGTTTCTCTGGGCCGGGAACGTCAGTTCTGAAAGTACACTTTCGCCGTCAATACAATAGGCCTTTTCAGCATATGCGGTAATAGGCCGTTTTTTGCAATTTTATTCTTTGGATCACTCTTAACAGAAGGAGAGATTCTTGAAACCATGATGTTTTTCTCATTCTACTACCTAGGGAGAACATGAATCACGATGTCTCTTTCAAATCTGGTGTTTGTCTGGGACGGGAACCTCCGATCTCAAAGTTCAGTTTTGCGGTAATAGGCCGCTTTTTCCAACTTTATTCTTTGGATCACTCTTAAGGGAAGGAGAGATTCTTGAAAGCATGATGTTTTTCTAATTCTACTACCTAGGGAGAACATGATTCACCATGTCTTTTTCAAATCTGGTGTTTCTCTGGGCCGGGAACGTCAGTTCTGAAAGTACACTTTCGCCGTCAATACAATAGGCCTTTTCAGCATATGCGGTAATAGGCCGTTTTTTGCAATTTTATTCTTTGGATCACTCTTAAGGGAAGGAGAGATTCTTCAAAGCATGATGTTTTTCTCATTCTACAACCTTGGGAGAACTGGAATCACCATGTCTTTTTCATATCTGGTGTTTCTCTGGGCCGGGAACGTCAGTTCTGGAAGTACACTTTCGCCGTCAATACAATAGGCCTTTTCAGCATATGCGGTAATAGGCCGCTTTTTGCAACTTTATTCTTTGGATCAGTCTTAAGGGAAGGAGAGATTCTTGAAAGCATGATGTTTTTCTCATTCTACTACTTAGGGAGAACATGAATCACCATGTCTTTTTCAAATCTGGTGTTTCTCTGGGCCGGGAACCTCCGATCTCAAAGTTCAGTTTTGCGGTAATAGGCCGCTTTTTCCAACTTTATTCTTTGGATCACTCTTAGGGGAAGGAGAGATTCTTGAAAGCATGATGTTTTTATCATTCTACTACCTAGGGAGAACATGATTCACGACATTTTTTTCAAATCTGGTGTTACTCTGGGCCGGGAACGTCAGTTCTGAAAGTACAGTTTCGCCGTCAATACAATAGGCCTTTTCAGCATATGCGGTAATAGGCCGTTTTTTCCAACTTTATTCTTTGGATCACTCTTAAGGGAAGGAGAGATTCTTGAAAGCATGATGTTTTTCTCATTCTACTACGTAGGGAGAACATGAATCACGATGTCTCTTTCAAATCTGGTGTTTGTCTGTGATGGGAACCTACGATCTCAAAGTGCAGTTCCGTGGTAATAGGCTGTTTTTTCCCAACTTTATTCAATAGATCACTCTTAAGGGAAGGAGAGATTCTTGAAAGCATGATGTTTTTCTGATTCTACTACCTAGGGAGAACATGAATCACGATGTCTTTTTCAAATCTGGTGTTTGTATGGGACGGGAACCTCAGTTCTCAAAGTATAGTTTTGAGGTAATAGGCCGTTTTTTCCAACTTTATTCTTTGGATCAGTCTTAAGGTAAGGAGAGATTCTTGAAAGCATGATGTTTTTCTCATTCTACTACTTAGGGAGAACATGAATCACCATGTCTTTTTCATATCTGGTGTTTCTCTGGGCCGGGAACGTCAGTTCTGGAAGTACACTTTCGCCGTCAATACAATAGGCCTTTTCAGCACATGCAGTAATAGGCCGTTTTTTGCAATTTTATTCTTTGGATCACTCTTAAGGGAAGGAGAGATTCTTGAAACCATGATGTTTTTCTCATTCTACTACCTAGGGAAAACTGGAATCACCATGTCTTTTTCATATCTGGTGTTTCTCTGGGCCAGGAACGTCAGTTCTGGAAGTACACTTTCGCCGTCAATACAATAGGCCTTTTCAGCATATGCGGTAATAGGCCGTTTTTTGCAATTTTATTCTTTGGATCACTCTTAAGGGAAGGAGAGATTCTTGAAAGCATGATGTTTTTCTCATTCTACTACCTAGGGAGAACATGAATCACGATGTCTTTTTCAAATCTGGTGTTTGTATGGGACGGGAACCTCAGTTCTCAAAGTATAGTTTTGAGGTAATAGGCCGTTGTTTGCAATTTTATTCTTTGGATCACTCTTAAGGGAAGGAGAGATTCTTGAAAGCATGATGTTTTTCTCATTCTACTACCTTGGGAAAACTGGAATCACCATGTCTTTTTCATATCTGGTGTTTCTCTGGGCCGGGAACGTCAGTTCTGGAAGTACACTTTCGCCGTCAATACAATAGGCCTTTTCAGCACATGCAGTAATAGGCCGTTTTTTGCAATTTTATTCTTTGGATCACTCTTAAGGGAAGGAGAGATTCTTGAAACCATGATGTTTTTCTCATTCTACTACCTAGGGAAAACTGGAATCACCATGTCTTTTTCATATCTGGTGTTTCTCTGGGCCAGGAACGTCAGTTCTGGAAGTACACTTTCGCCGTCAATACAATAGGCCTTTTCAGCATATGCGGTAATAGGCCGTTTTTTGCAATTTTATTCTTTGGATCACTCTTAAGGGAAGGAGAGATTCTTGAAAGCATGATGTTTTTCTCATTCTACTACCTTGGGAGAACTGGAATCACCATATCTTTTTCATATCTGGTGTTTCTCTGGGCCGGGAACGTCAGTTCTGGAAGTACAGTTTCGCCGTCAATACAATCGGCCTTTTCAGCATATGCGGTAATAGGCCGTTTTTTCCAACTTTATTCTTTGGATCACTCTTAAGGGAAGGAGAGATTCTTGAAACCGTGATGTTTTTCTCATTCTGCTACGTAGGGAGAACATGAATCACGATGTCTCTTTCAAATCTGGTGTTTGTCTGTGATGGGAACCTACGATCTCAAAGTGCAGTTCCGTGGTAATAGGCTGTTTTTTCCCAAATTTATTCAATAGATCACTCTTAAGGGAAGGAGAGATTCTTGAAAGCATGATGTTTTTCTGATTCTACTACCTAGGGAGAACATGAATCACGATGTCTTTTTCAAATCTGGTGTTTGTATGGGACGGGAACCTCAGTTCTCAAAGTGTAGTTTTGCGGTAATAGGCCGTTTTTTCCAACTTTATTCTTTGGATCAGTCTTAAGGGAAGGAGAGATTCTTGAAAGCATGATGTTTTTCTCATTCTACTACTTAGGGAGAACATGAATCACCATGTCTTTTTCAAATCTGGTGTTTCTCTGGGCCGGGAACGTCAGTTCTGAAAGTACACTTTCGCCGTCAATACAATAGGCCTTTTCAGCATATGCGGTAATAGGCCGTTTTTTGCAATTTTATTCTTTGGATCACTCTTAACAGAAGGAGAGATTCTTGAAACCATGATGTTTTTCTCATTCTACTACCTAGGGAGAACATGAATCACGATGTCTCTTTCAAATCTGGTGTTTGTCTGGGACGGGAACCTCCGATCTCAAAGTTCAGTTTTGCGGTAATAGGCCGCTTTTTCCAACTTTATTCTTTGGATCACTCTTAAGGGAAGGAGAGATTCTTGAAAGCATGATGTTTTTCTCATTCTACTACCTAGGGAGAACATGATTCACCATGTCTTTTTCAAATCTGGTGTTTCTCTGGGCCGGGAACGTCAGTTCTGAAAGTACACTTTCGCCGTCAATACAATAGGCCTTTTCAGCATATGCGGTAATAGGCCGTTTTTTGCAATTTTATTCTTTGGATCACTCTTAAGGGAAGGAGAGGTTCTAGGAAGCATGATGTTTTTCTCATTCTACAACCTTGGGAGAACTGGAATCACCATGTCTTTTTCATATCTGGTGTTTCTCTGGGCCGGGAACGTCAGTTGTGGAAGTACACTTTCGCCGTCAATATAATAGGCCTTTTCAGCATATGCGGTAATAGGCCGTTTTTTGCAATTTTATTCGTTGGATCACTCTTAAGGGAAGGAGAGATTCTTGAAAGCGTGATGTTTTTCTCATTCTACTACCTAGGGAGAACATGAATCACGATGTCTCTTTCAAATCTCGTGTTTGTCTGGGACGGGAAACTCCGATCTCAAAGTTCAGGTTTGCGGTAATAGGCCGTTTTTTCCAACTTTATTCTTTGGATCACTCTTAAGGGAAGGAGAGATTCTTGAAAGCATGATGTTTTTCTGATTCTACTACCTAGGGAGAACATGAATCACGATGTCTTTTTCAAATCTGGTGTTTGTATGGGACGGGAACCTCAGTTCTCAAAGTGTAGTTTTGCGGTAATAGGCCGTTTTTTCCAACTTTCTTCTTTGGATCAGTCTTAAGGGAAGGAGAGATTCTTGAAAGCATGATGTTTTTCTCATTCTACTACTTAGGGAGAACATGAATCACCATGTCTTTTTCAAATCTGGTGTTTCTCTGGGCCGGGAACGTCAGTTCTGAAAGTACACTTTCGCCGTCAATACAATAGGCCTTTTCAGCATATGCGGTAATAGGCCGTTTTTTGCAATTTTATTCTTTGGATCACTCTTAAGAGAAGGAAAGATTCTTGAAACCATGATGTTTTTCTCATTCTACTACCTAGGGAGAACATGAATCACGATGTCTCTTTCAAATCTGGTGTTTGTCTGGGACGGGAACCTCCGATCTCAAAGTTCAGTTTTGCGGTAATAGGCCGCTTTTTCCAACTTTATTCTTTGGATCACTCTTAAGGGAAGGAGAGATTCTTGAAAGCATGATGTTTTTCTAATTCTACTACCTAGGGAGAACATGATTCACCATGTCTTTTTCAAATCTGGTGTTTCTCTGGGCCGGGAACGTCAGTTCTGAAAGTACACTTTCGCCGTCAATACAATAGGCCTTTTCAGCATATGCGGTAATAGGCCGTTTTTTGCAATTTTATTCTTTGGATCACTCTTAAGGGAAGGAGAGATTCTTGAAAGCATGATGTTTTTCTCATTCTACAACCTTGGGAGAACTGGAATCACCATGTCTTTTTCATATCTGGTGTTTCTCTGGGTCGGGAACGTCAGTTCTGGAAGTACACTTTCGCCGTCAATACAATAGGCCTTTTCAGCATATGCGGTAATAGGCCGTTTTTTGCAATTTTATTCGTTGGATCACTCTTAAGGGAAGGAGAGATTCTTGAAAGCGTGATGTTTTTCTCATTCTACTACCTAGGGAGAACAGGATTCACGACATTTTTTTCAAATCTGGTGTTACTCTGGGCCGGGAACGTCAGTTCTGAAAGTACAGTTTCGCCGTCAATACAATCGGCCTTTTCAGCATATGCGGTAATAGGCCGTTTTTTGCAATTTTATTCGTTGGATCACTCTTAAGGGAAGGAGAGATTCTTGAAACCGTGATGTTTTTCTCATTCTGCTACGTAGGGAGAACATGAATCACGATGTCTCTTTCAAATCTGGTGTTTGTCTGTGATGGGAACCTACGATCTCAAAGTGCAGTTCCGTGGTAATAGGCTGTTTTTTCCCAAATTTATTCAATAGATCACTCTTAAGGGAAGGAGAGATTCTTGAAAGCATGATGTTTTTCTGATTCTACTACCTAGGGAGAACATGAATCACGATGTCTTTTTCAAATCTGGTGTTTGTATGGGACGGGAACCTCAGTTCTCAAAGTGTAGTTTTGCGGTAATAGGCCGTTTTTTCCAACTTTATTCTTTGGATCAGTCTTAAGGGAAGGAGAGATTCTTGAAAGCATGATGTTTTTCTCATTCTACTACTTAGGGAGAACATGAATCACCATGTCTTTTTCATATCTGGTGTTTCTCTGGGCCGGGAACGTCAGTTCTGAAAGTACACTTTCGCCGTCAATACAATAGGCCTTTTCAGCATATGCGGTAATAGGCCGTTTTTTGCAATTTTATTCTTTGGATCACTCTTAAGAGAAGGAGAGATTCTTGAAACCATGATGTTTTTCTCATTCTACTACCTAGGGAGAACATGAATCACGATGTCTCTTTCAAATCTGGTGTTTGTCTGGGACGGGAACCTCCGATCTCAAAGTTCAGTTTTGCGGTAATAGGCCGCTTTTTCCAACTTTATTCTTTGGATCACTCTTAAGGGAAGGAGAGATTCTTGAAAGCATGATGTTTTTCTCATTCTACTACCTAGGGAGAACATGATTCACCATGTCTTTTTCAAATCTGGTGTTTCTCTGGGCCGGGAACGTCAGTTCTGAAAGTACACTTTCGCCGTCAATACAATAGGCCTTTTCAGCATATGCGGTAATAGGCCGTTTTTTGCAATTTTATTCTTTGGATCACTCTTAAGGGATGGAGAGATTCTTCAAAGCATGATGTTTTTCTCATTCTACAACCTTCGGAGAACTGGAATCACCATGTCTTTTTCATATCTGGTGTTTCTCTGGGCCGGGAACGTCAGTTCTGGAAGTACACTTTCGCCGTCAATACAATAGGCCTTTTCAGCATATGCGGTAATAGGCCGTTTTTTGCAACTTTATTCTTTGGATCAGTCTTAAGGGAAGGAGAGATTCTTGAAAGCATGATGTTTTTCTCATTCTACTACTTAGGGAGAACATGAATCACCATGTCTTTTTCAAATCTGGTGTTTCTCTGGGCCGGGAACCTCCGATCTCAAAGTTCAGTTTTGCGGTAATAGGCCGCTTTTTCCAACTTTATTCTTTGGATCACTCTTAGGGGAAGGAGAGATTCTTGAAAGCATGATGTTTTTATCATTCTACTACCTAGGGAGAACATGATTCACGACATTTTTTTCAAATCTGGTGTTTCTCTGGGCCGGGAACCTCCGATCTCAAAGTTCAGTTTTGCGGTAATAGGCCGCTTTTTCCAACTTTATTCTTTGGATCACTCTTAGGGGAAGGAGAGATTCTTGAAAGCATGATGTTTTTATCATTCTACTACCTAGGGAGAACATGATTCACGACATTTTTTTCAAATCTGGTGTTACTCTGGGCCGGGAACGTCAGTTCTGAAAATACAGTTTCGCCGTCAATACAATAGGCCTTTTCAGCATATGCGGTAATAGGCCGTTTTTTCCAACTTTATTCTTTGGATCACTCTTAAGGGAAGGAGAGATTCTTGAAAGCATGATGTTTTTCTAATTCTACTACGTAGGGAGAACATGAATCACGATGTCTCTTTCAAATCTGGTGTTTGTCTGTGATGGGAACCTACGATCTCAAAGTGCAGTTCCGTGGTAATAGGCTGTTTTTTCCCAACTTTATTCAATAGATCACTCTTAAGGGAAGGAGAGATTCTTGAAAGCATGATGTTTTTCTCATTCTACTACCTAGGGAGAACATGAATCACGATGTCTTTTTCAAATCTGGTGTTTGTATGGGACGGGAACCTCAGTTCTCAAAGTGTAGTTTTGAGGTAATAGGCCGTTTTTTCCAACTTTATTCTTTGGATCAGTATTAAGGTAAGGAGAGATTCTTGAAAGCATGATGTTTCTCTCATTCTACTACTTAGGGAGAACATGAATCACCATGTCTTTTTCAAATCTGGTGTTTCACTGGGCCGGGAACGTCAGTTCTGGAAGTACACTTTCGCCGTCAATACAATAGGCCTTTTCAGCATATGCGGTAATAGGCCGTTGTTTGCAATTTTATTCATTGGATCACTCTTAAGGGAAGGAGAGATTCTTGAAAGCATGATGTTTTTCTCATTCTACTACCTTGGGAAAACTGGAATCACCATGTCTTTTTCATATCTGGTGTTTCTCTGGGCCGGGAACGTCAGTTCTGGAAGTACACTTTCGCCGTCAATACAATAGGCCTTTTCAGCACATGCAGTAATAGGCCGTTTTTTGCAATTTTATTCTTTGGATCACTCTTAAGGGAAGGAGAGATTCTTGAAACCATGATGTTTTTCTCATTCTACTACCTAGGGAAAACTGGAATCACCATGTCTTTTTCATATCTGGTGTTTCTCTGGGACGGGAACGTCAGTTCTGGAAGTACACTTTCGCCGTCAATACAATAGGCCTTTTCAGCATATGCGGTAATAGGCCGTTTTTTGCAATTTTATTCTTTGGATCACTCTTAAGGGAAGGAGAGATTCTTGAAAGCATGATGTTTTTCTCATTCTACTACCTTGGGAGAACTGGAATCACCATATCTTTTTCATATCTGGTGTTTCTCTGCGCCGGGAACGTCAGTTCTGGAAGTACACTTTCGCCGTCAATACAATAGGCCTTTTCAGCACATGCAGTATTAGGCCCTTTTTTGCAATTTTATTCTTTGGATCACTCTTAAGGGAAGGAGAGATTCTTGAAACCATGATGTTTTTCTCATTCTACTACCTAGGGACAACATGAATCACGATGTCTCTTTCAAATCTGGTGTTTGTCTGGGACGGGAACCTCCGATCTCAAAGTTCAGTTTTGCGGTAATAGGCCGTTTTTTCGAACTTCATTCTTTGAATCACTCTTAAGGGAAGGAGAGATTCTTGAAAGCATGATGTTTTTCTCATTCTACTACCTTGGGAGAACTGGAATCACCATGTCTTTTTCATATCTGGTGTTTCTCTGGGCCGGGAACGTCAGTTCTGGAAGTACACTTTCGCCGTCAATACAATAGGCCTTTTCAGCATATGCGGTAATAGGCCGTTTTTTGCAATTTTATTCTTTGGATCACTCTTAAGGGAAGGAGAGATTCTTGAAACTATGATGTTTTTCTCATTCTACTACCTAGGGAGAACATGAATCACGATGTCTCTTTCAAATCTGGTGTTTGTCTGGGACGGGAACCTCCGATCTCAAAGTTCAGTTTTGCAGTAATAGGCCGTTTTTTCCAACTTTATTCTTTGGATCACTCTTAAGGGAAGGAGAGATTCTTGAAAGCATTATGTTTTTCTCATTCTACTACGTAGGGAGAACATGAATCACGATGTCTCTTTCAAATCTGGTGTTTGTCTGGGATGGGAACCTCCGATCTCAAAGTGCAGTTTCGTGGTAATAGGCTATTTTTTCCCAACTTTATTCAATAGATCACTCTTAAGGGAAGGAGAGATTCTTGAAAGCATGACGGTTTTCTCATTCTACTACCAAGGGAGAACATGAATCACGATGTCTTTTTCAAATCTGGTGTTTCTTTGGGACGGGAACCTCAGTTCTCAAAGTTCAGTTTTGCGGTAATAGGCCGTTTTTTCCAACTTTATTCTTTGGATCACTCTTAAGGGAAGGAGAGATTGTTGAAAGCATGATGTTTTTCTCATTCTACTACCTAGGGAGAACATGATTCACGAAATCTTTTTCAAATCTGGTGTTTCTCTGGGCCGGGAACGTCAGTTCTGAAAGTACACTTTCGCCGCCAGTACAATAGGCCTTTTCAGCATATGCGGTAATAGGCCGTTTTTTGCAATTTTATTCTTTGGATCACTCTTAAGGGAAGGAGAGATTCTTGAAAGCATGATGTTTTTCTTATTCTACTACCTTGGGAGAACTGGAATCACCATGTTTTTTCATATCTGGTGTTTCTCTGGGCCGGGAACGTCAGTTCTGGAAGTACACTTTCGCCGTCAATACAATAGGCCTTTTCAGCATATGCGGTAATAGGCCGTTGTTTGCAATTTTATTCTTTGGATCACTCTTAAGGGAAGGAGAGATTCTTGAAAGCATGATGTTTTTCTCATTCTACTACGTAGGGAGAACATGAATCACCATGTCTTTTTCAAATCTGGTGTTTCTCTGGGCCGGGAATGTCAGTTCTGAAAGTACACTTTCGCCGTCAATACAATAGGCTTTTTCAGCATATGCGGTAATAGGCCGTTTTTTGCAATTTTATTCTTTGGATCACTCTTAAGAGAAGGAGAGATTCTTGAAACCATGATGTTTTTCTCATTCTACTACCTAGGGAGAACATGATTCACGACATCTTTTTGAAATCTGGTGTTTTTCTGGGCCGGAAACGTCAGTTCTGAAAGTACACTTTCGCCGTCAATACAATAGGCCTTTTCAGCATATGCGGTAATAGGCCGTTTTTTGCAATTTTATTCTTTGGATCACTCTTAAGGGAAGGAGAGATTCTTGAAAGCATGATGTTTTTCTAATTCTACTACCTTGGGAGAACTGGAATCACCATCTTTTTCATATCTGGTGTTTCTCTGGGCCGGGAACGTCAGTTCTGGAAGTACACTTTCGCCGTCAATACAATAGGCCTTTTCAGCATATGCGGTAATAGGCCGTTTTTTGCAATTTTATTCTTTGGATCACTCTTAAGGGAAGGAGAGATTCTTGAAAGCATGATGTTTTTCTCATTCTACTACCTTGGGAGAACTGGAATCACCATGTCTTTTTCATATCTGGTGTTTCTCTGGGCCGGGAACGTCAGTTCTGGAAGTACACTTTCGCCGTCAATACAATAGGCCTTTTCAGCATATGCAGTAATAGGCCGTTTTTTGCAATTTTATTCTTTGGATCACTCTTAAGGGAAGGAGAGATTCTTGAAACTATGATGGTTTTCTCATTCTACTACCTAGGGAGAACATGAATCACGATGTCTCTTTCAAATCTGGTGTTTGTCTGGGATGGGAACCTCCGATCTCAAAGTGCAGTTTCGTGGTAATAGGCTGTTTTTTCCCAACTTTATTCAATAGATCACTCTTAAGGGAAGGAGAGATTCTTGAAAGCATGACGGTTTTCTCATTCTACTACCAAGGGAGAACATGAATCACGATGTCTTTTTCAAATCTGGTGTTTCTTTGGGACGGGAACCTCAGTTCTCAAAGTTCAGTTTTGCGGTAATAGGCCGTTTTTTCCAACTTTATTCTTTGGATCACTCTTAAGGGAAGGAGAGATTGTTGAAAGCATGATGTTTTTCTCATTCTACTACCTAGGGAGAACATGATTCACGAAATCTTTTTCAAATCTGGTGTTTCTCTGGGCCGGGAACGTCAGTTCTGAAAGTACACTTTCGCCGACAATACAATAGGCCTTTTCAGCATATGCGGTAATAGGCCGTTTTTTGCAATTTTATTCTTTGGATCACTCTTAAGGGAAGGAGAGATTCTTGAAAGCATGATGTTTTTCTTATTCTACTACCTTGGGAGAACTGGAATCACCATGTCTTTTTCATATCTGGTGTTTCTCTGGGCCGGGAACGTCAGTTCTGGAAGTACACTTTCGCCGTCAATACAGTAGGCCTTTTCAGCATATGCGGTAATAGGCCGTTTTTTGCAACTTTATTCTTTGGATCAGTCTTAAGGGAAGGAGAGATTCTTGAAAGCATGATGTTTTTCTCATTCTACTACTTAGGGAGAACATGAATCACCATGTCTTTTTCAAATCTGGTGTTTCTCTGGGCCGGGAACCTCCGATCTCAAAGTTCAGTTTTGCGGTAATAGGCCGCTTTTTCCAACTTTATTCTTTGGATCACTCTTAGGGGAAGGAGAGATTCTTGAAAGCATGATGTTTTTATCATTCTACTACCTAGGGAGAACATGATTCACGACATTTTTTTCAAATCTGGTGTTACTCTGGGCCGGGAACGTCAGTTCTGAAAGTACAGTTTCGCCGTCAATACAATAGGCCTTTTCAGCATATGCGGTGTTAGGCCGTTTTTTCCAACTTTATTCTTTGGATCACTCTTAAGGGAAGGAGAGATTCTTGAAAGCATGATGTTTTTCTCATTCTACTACGTAGGGAGAACATGAATCACGATGTCTCTTTCAAATCTGGTGTTTGTCTGTGATGGGAACCTACGATCTCAAAGTGCAGTTCCGTGGTAATAGGCTGTTTTTTCCCAACTTTATTCAATAGATCACTCTTAAGGGAAGGAGAGATTCTTGAAAGCATGATGTTTTTCTGATTCTACTACCTAGGGAGAACATGAATCACGATGTCTTTTTCAAATCTGGTGTTTGTATGGGACGGGAACCTCAGTTCTCAAAGTATAGTTTTGAGGTAATAGGCCGTTTTTTCCAACTTTATTCTTTGGATCAGTCTTAAGGTAAGGAGAGATTCTTGAAAGCATGATGTTTTTCTCATTCTACTACTTAGGGAGAACATGAATCACCATGTCTTTTTCAAATCTGGTGTTTCTCTGGGCCGGGAACGTCAGTTCAGGGAAGTACACTTTCGCCGTCAATACAATAGGCCTTTTCAGCATATGCGGTAATAGGCCGTTGTTTGCAATTTTATTCTTTGGATCACTCTTAAGGGAAGGAGAGATTCTTGAAAGCATGATGTTTTTCTCATTCTACTACCTTGGGGAAACTGGAATCACCATGTCTTTTTCATATCTGGTGTTTCTCTGGGCCGGGAACGTCAGTTCTGGAAGTACACTTTCGCCGTCAATACAATAGGCCTTTTCAGCACATGCAGTAATAGGCCGTTTTTTGCAATTTTATTCTTTGGATCACTCTTAAGGGAAGGAGAGATTCTTGAAACCATGATGTTTTTCTCATTCTACTACCTAGGGAAAACTGGAATCACCATGTCTTTTTCATATCTGGTGTTTCTCTGGGCCGGGAACGTCAGTTCTGGAAGTACACTTTCGCCGTCAATACAATAGGCCTTTTCAGCATATGCGGTAATAGGCCGTTTTTTGCAATTTTATTCTTTGGATCACTCTTAAGGGAAGGAGAGATTCTTGAAAGCATGATGTTTTTCTCATTCTACTACCTTGGGAGAACTGGAATCACCATATCTTTTTCATATCTGGTGTTTCTCTGGGCCGGGAACGTCAGTTCTGGAAGTACAGTTTCGCCGTCAATACAATCGGCCTTTTCAGCATATGCGGTAATAGGCCGTTTTTTCCAACTTTATTCTTTGGATCACTCTTAAGGGAAGGAGAGATTCTTGAAACCGTGATGTTTTTCTCATTCTGCTACGTAGGGAGAACATGAATCACGATGTCTCTTTCAAATCTGGTGTTTGTCTGTGATGGGAACCTACGATCTCAAAGTGCAGTTCCGTGGTAATAGGCTGTTTTTTCCCAAATTTATTCAATAGATCACTCTTAAGGGAAGGAGAGATTCTTGAAAGCATGATGTTTTTCTGATTCTACTACCTAGGGAGAACATGAATCACGATGTCTTTTTCAAATCTGGTGTTTGTATGGGACGGGAACCTCAGTTCTCAAAGTGTAGTTTTGCGGTAATAGGCCGTTTTTTCCAACTTTATTCTTTGGATCAGTCTTAAGGGAAGGAGAGATTCTTGAAAGCATGATGTTTTTCTCATTCTACTACTTAGGGAGAACATGAATCACCATGTCTTTTTCAAATCTGGTGTTTCTCTGGGCCGGGAACGTCAGTTCTGAAAGTACACTTTCGCCGTCAATACAATAGGCCTTTTCAGCATATGCGGTAATAGGCCGTTTTTTGCAATTTTATTCTTTGGATCACTCTTAAGAGAAGGAGAGATTCTTGAAACCATGATGTTTTTCTCATTCTACTACCAGGGAGAACATGAATCACGATGTCTCTTTCAAATCTGGTGTTTGTCTGGGACGGGAACCTCCGATCTCAAAGTTCAGTTTTGCGGTAATAGGCCGCTTTTTCCAACTTTATTCTTTGGATCACTCTTAAGGGAAGGAGAGATTCTTGAAAGCATGATGTTTTTCTCATTCTACTACCTAGGGAGAACATGATTCACCATGTCTTTTTCAAATCTGGTGTTTCTCTGGGCCGGGAACGTCAGTTCTGAAAGTACACTTTCGCCGTCAATACAATAGGCCTTTTCAGCATATGCGGTAATAGGCCGTTTTTTGCAATTTTATTCTTTGGATCACTCTTAAGGGAAGGAGAGGTTCTTGGAAGCATGATGTTTTTCTCATTCTACAACCTTGGGAGAACTGGAATCACCATGTCTTTTTCATATCTGGTGTTTCTCTGGGCCGGGAACGTCAGTTCTGGAAGTACACTTTCGCCGTCAATATAATAGGCCTTTTCAGCATATGCGGTAATAGGCCGTTTTTTGCAATTTTATTCGTTGGATCACTCTTAAGGGAAGGAGAGATTCTTGAAAGCGTGATGTTTTTCTCATTCTACTACCTAGGGAGAACATGAATCACGATGTCTCTTTCAAATCTCGTGTTTGTCTGGGACGGGAAACTCCGATCTCAAAGTTCAGGTTTGCGGTAATAGGCCGTTTTTTCCAACTTTATTCTTTGGATCACTCTTAAGGGAAGGAGAGATTCTTGAAAGCATGATGTTTTTCTCATTCTACTACCTAGGGAGAACATGATTCACGACATTTTTTTCAAATCTGGTGTTACTCTGGGCCGGGAACATCAGTTCTGAAAGTACAGTTTCGCCGTCAATACAATCGGCCTTTTCAGCATATGCGGTAATAGGCCATTTTTTCCAACTTTATTCTTTGGATCAATCTTAAGGGAAGGAGAGATTTTTGAAACCATGATATTTTTCTCATTCTGCTACGTAGGGAGAACATGAATCACGATGTCTCTTTCAAATCTGGTGTTTGTCTGTGATGGGAACCTCCGATCTCAAAGTGCAGTTCCGTGGTAATAGGCTGTTTTTTCCCAAATTTTTTCAATAGATCACTCTTAAGGGAAGGAGAGATTCTTGAAAGCATGATGTTTTTCTGATTCTACTACCTAGGGAGAACATGAATCACGATGTCTTTTTCAAATCTGGTGTTTGTATGGGACGGGAACCTCAGTTCTCAAAGTGTAGTTTTGCGGTAATAGGCCGTTTTTTCCAACTTTCTTCTTTGGATCAGTCTTAAGGGAAGGAGAGATTCTTGAAAGCATGATGTTTTTCTCTTTCTACAACCTTGGGAGAACATGAATCACCATGTCTTTTTCAAATCTGGTGTTTCTCTGGGCCGGGAACGTCAGTTCTGAAAGTACACTTTCGCCGTCAATACAATAGGCCTTTTCAGCATATGCGGTAATAGGCCGTTTTTTGCAATTTTATTCTTTGGATCACTCTTAAGAGAAGGAGAGATTCTTGAAACCATGATGTTTTTCTCATTCTACTACCTAGGGAGAACATGAATCACGATGTCTCTTTCAAATCTGGTGTTTGTCTGGGACGGGAACCTCCGATCTCAAAGTTCAGTTTTGCGGTAATAGGCCGCTTTTTCCAACTTTATTCTTTGGATCACTCTTAAGGGAAGGAGAGATTGTTGAAAGCATGATGTTTTTCTCATTCTACTACCTAGGGAGAACATGATTCACGAAATCTTTTTCAAATCTGGTTTTTCTCTGGGCCGGGAACGTCAGTTCTGAAAGTACACTTTCGCCGCCAATACAATAGGCCTTTTCAGCATATGCGGTAATAGGCCGTTTTTTGCAATTTTATTCTTTGGATCACTCTTAAGGGAAGGAGAGATTCTTGAAAGCATGATGTTTTTCTTATTCTACTACCTTGGGAGAACTGGAATCACCATGTCTTTTTCATATCTGGTGTTTCTCTGGGCCGGGAACGTCAGTTCTGGAAGTACACTTTCGCCGTCAATACAATAGGCCTTTTCAGCATATGCGGTAATAGGCCGTTTTTTGCAATTTTATTCGTTGGATCACTCTTAAGGGAAGGAGAGATTCTTGAAAGCGTGATGTTTTTCTCATTCTACTACCTAGGGAGAACAGGATTCACGACATTTTTTTCAAATCTGGTGTTACTCTGGGCCGGGAACGTCAGTTCTGAAAGTACAGTTTCGCCGTCAATACAATCGGCCTTTTCAGCATATGCGGTAATAGGCTGTTTTTTCCAACTTTATTCTTTGGATCACTCTTAAGGGAAGGAGAGATTCTTGAAACCGTGATGTTTTTCTCATTCTGCTACGTAGGGAGAACATGAATCACGATGTCTCTTTCAAATCTGGTGTTTGTCTGTGATGGGAACCTACGATCTCAAAGTGCAGTTCCGTGGTAATAGGCTGTTTTTTCCCAAATTTATTCAATAGATCACTCTTAAGGGAAGGAGAGATTCTTGAAAGCATGATGTTTTTCTGATTCTACTACCTAGGGAGAACATGAATCACGATGTCTTTTTCAAATCTGGTGTTTGTATGGGACGGGAACCTCAGTTCTCAAAGTGTAGTTTTGCGGTAATAGGCCGTTTTTTCCAACTTTATTCTTTGGATCAGTCTTAAGGGAAGGAGAGATTCTTGAAAGCATGATGTTTTTCTCATTCTACTACTTAGGGAGAACATGAATCACCATGTCTTTTTCAAATCTGGTGTTTCTCTGGGCCGGGAACGTCAGTTCTGAAAGTACACTTTCGCCGTCAATACAATAGGCCTTTTCAGCATATGCGGTAATAGGCCGTTTTTTGCAATTTTATTCTTTGGATCACTCTTAAGAGAAGGAGAGATTCTTGAAACCATGATGTTTTTCTCATTCTACTACCTAGGGAGAACATGAATCACGATGTCTCTTTCAAATCTGGTGTTTGTCTGGGACGGGAACCTCCGATCTCAAAGTTCAGTTTTGCGGTAATAGGCCGCTTTTTCCAACTTTATTCTTTGGATCACTCTTAAGGGAAGGAGAGATTCTTGAAAGCATGATGTTTTTCTCATTCTACTACCTAGGGAGAACATGATTCACCATGTCTTTTTCAAATCTGGTGTTTCTCTGGGCCGGGAACGTCAGTTCTGAAAGTACACTTTCGCCGTCAATACAATAGGCCTTTTCAGCATATGCGGTAATAGGCCGTTTTTTGCAATTTTATTCTTTGGATCACTCTTAAGGGATGGAGAGATTCTTCAAAGCATGATGTTTTTCTCATTCTACAACCTTCGGAGAACTGGAATCACCATGTCTTTTTCATATCTGGTGTTTCTCTGGGCCGGGAACGTCAGTTCTGGAAGTACACTTTCGCCGTCAATACAATAGGCCTTTTCAGCATATGCGGTAATAGGCCGTTTTTTGCAACTTTATTCTTTGGATCAGTCTTAAGGGAAGGAGAGATTCTTGAAAGCATGATGTTTTTCTCATTCTACTACTTAGGGAGAACATGAATCACCATGTCTTTTTCAAATCTGGTGTTTCTCTGGGCCGGGAACCTCCGATCTCAAAGTTCAGTTTTGCGGTAATAGGCCGCTTTTTCCAACTTTATTCTTTGGATCACTCTTAGGGGAAGGAGAGATTCTTGAAAGCATGATGTTTTTATCATTCTACTACCTAGGGAGAACATGATTCACGACATTTTTTTCAAATCTGGTGTTTCTCTTGGCCGGGAACCTCCGATCTCAAAGTTCAGTTTTGCGGTAATAGGCCGCTTTTTCCAACTTTATTCTTTGGATCACTCTTAGGGGAAGGAGAGATTCTTGAAAGCATGATGTTTTTATCATTCTACTACCTAGGGAGAACATGATTCACGACATTTTTTTCAAATCTGGTGTTACTCTGGGCCGGGAACGTCAGTTCTGAAAATACAGTTTCGCCGTCAATACAATAGGCCTTTTCAGCATATGCGGTAATAGGCCGTTTTTTCCAACTTTATTCTTTGGATCACTCTTAAGGGAAGGAGAGATTCTTGAAAGCATGATGTTTTTCTCATTCTACTACGTAGGGAGAACATGAATCACGATGTCTCTTTCAAATCTGGTGTTTGTCTGTGATGGGAACCTACGATCTCAAAGTGCAGTTCCGTGGTAATAGGCTGCTTTTTCCCAACATTATTCAATAGATCACTCTTAAGGGAAGGAGAGATTCTTGAAAGCATGATGTTTTTCTCATTCTACTACCTAGGGAGAACATGAATCACGATGTCTTTTTCAAATCTGGTGTTTGTATGGGACGGGAACCTCAGTTCTCAAAGTGTAGTTTTGAGGTAATAGGCCGTTTTTTCCAACTTTATTCTTTGGATCAGTATTAAGGTAAGGAGAGATTCTTGAAAGCATGATGTTTCTCTCATTCTACTACTTAGGGAAAACATGAATCACCATGTCTTTTTCAAATCTGGTGTTTCTCTGGGCCGGGAACGTCAGTTCTGGAAGTACACTTTCGCCGTCAATACAATAGGCCTTTTCAGCATATGCGGTAATAGGCCGTTGTTTGCAATTTTATTCATTGGATCACTCTTAAGGGAAGGAGAGATTCTTGAAAGCATGATGTTTTTCTCATTCTACTACCTTGGTAAAACTGGAATCACCATGTCTTTTTCATATCTGGTGTTTCTCTGGGCCGGGAACGTCAGTTCTGGAAGTACACTTTCGCCGTCAATACAATAGGCCTTTTCAGCACATGCAGTAATAGGCCGTTTTTTGCAATTTTATTCTTTGGATCACTCTTAAGGGAAGGAGAGATTCTTGAAACCATGATGTTTTTCTCATTCTACTACCTAGGGAAAACTGGAATCACCATGTCTTTTTCATATCTGGTGTTTCTCTGGGCCGGGAACGTCAGTTCTGGAAGTATACTTTCGCCGTCAATACAATAGGCCTTTTCAGCATATGCGGTAATAGGCCGTTTTTTGCAATTTTATTCTTTGGATCACTCTTAAGGGAAGGAGAGATTCTTGAAAGCATGATGTTTTTCTCATTCTACTACCTTGGGAGAACTGGAATCACCATATCTTTTTCATATCTGGTGTTTCTCTGGGCCGGGAACGTCAGTTCTGGAAGTACACTTTCGCCGTCAATACAATAGGCCTTTTCAGCACATGCAGTATTAGGCCCTTTTTTGCAATTTTATTCTTTGGATCACTCTTAAGGGAAGGAGAGATTCTTGAAACCATGATGTTTTTCTCATTCTACTACCTAGGGACAACATGAATCACGATGTCTCTTTCAAATCTGGTGTTTGTCTTGGACGGGAACCTCCGATCTCAAAGTTCAGTTTTGCGGTAATAGGCCGTTTTTTCGAACTTCATTCTTTGAATCACTCTTAAGGGAAGGAGAGATTCTTGAAAGCATGATGTTTTTCTCATTCTACTACCTTGGGAGAACTGGAATCACCATGTCTTTTTCATATCTGGTGTTTCTCTGGGCCGGGAACGTCAGTTCTGGAAGTACACTTTCGCCGTCAATACAATAGGCCTTTTCAGCATATGCGGTAATAGGCCGTTTTTTGCAATTTTATTCTTTGGATCACTCTTAAGGGATGGAGAGATTCTTCAAAGCATGATGTTTTTCTCATTCTACAACCTTCGGAGAACTGGAATCACCATGTCTTTTTCATATCTGGTGTTTCTCTGGGCCGGGAACGTCAGTTCTGGAAGTACACTTTCGCCGTCAATACAATAGGCCTTTTCAGCATATGCGGTAATAGGCCGTTTTTTGCAACTTTATTCTTTGGATCAGTCTTAAGGGAAGGAGAGATTCTTGAAAGCATGATGTTTTTCTCATTCTACTACTTAGGGAGAACATGAATCACCATGTCTTTTTCAAATCTGGTGTTTCTCTGGGCCGGGAACCTCCGATCTCAAAGTTCAGTTTTGCGGTAATAGGCCGCTTTTTCCAACTTTATTCTTTGGATCACTCTTAGGGGAAGGAGAGATTCTTGAAAGCATGATGTTTTTATCATTCTACTACCTAGGGAGAACATGATTCACGACATTTTTTTCAAATCTGGTGTTTCTCTGGGCCGGGAACCTCCGATCTCAAAGTTCAGTTTTGCGGTAATAGGCCGCTTTTTCCAACTTTATTCTTTGGATCACTCTTAGGGGAAGGAGAGATTCTTGAAAGCATGATGTTTTTATCATTCTACTACCTAGGGAGAACATGATTCACGACATTTTTTTCAAATCTGGTGTTACTCTGGGCCGGGAACGTCAGTTCTGAAAATACAGTTTCGCCGTCAATACAATAGGCCTTTTCAGCATATGCGGTAATAGGCCGTTTTTTCCAACTTTATTCTTTGGATCACTCTTAAGGGAAGGAGAGATTCTTGAAAGCATGATGTTTTTCTCATTCTACTACGTAGGGAGAACATGAATCACGATGTCTCTTTCAAATCTGGTGTTTGTCTGTGATGGGAACCTACGATCTCAAAGTGCAGTTCCGTGGTAATAGGCTGTTTTTTCCCAACATTATTCAATAGATCACTCTTAAGGGAAGGAGAGATTCTTGAAAGCATGATGTTTTTCTCATTCTACTACCTAGGGAGAACATGAATCACGATGTCTTTTTCAAATCTGGTGTTTGTATGGGACGGGAACCTCAGTTCTCAAAGTGTAGTTTTGAGGTAATAGGCCGTTTTTTCCAACTTTATTCTTTGGATCAGTATTAAGGTAAGGAGAGATTCTTGAAAGCATGATGTTTCTCTCATTCTACTACTTAGGGAAAACATGAATCACCATGTCTTTTTCAAATCTGGTGTTTCTCTGGGCCGGGAACGTCAGTTCTGGAAGTACACTTTCGCCGTCAATACAATAGGCCTTTTCAGCATATGCGGTAATAGGCCGTTGTTTGCAATTTTATTCATTGGATCACTCTTAAGGGAAGGAGAGATTCTTGAAAGCATGATGTTTTTCTCATTCTACTACCTTGGTAAAACTGGAATCACCATGTCTTTTTCATATCTGGTGTTTCTCTGGGCCGGGAACGTCAGTTCTGGAAGTACACTTTCGCCGTCAATACAATAGGCCTTTTCAGCACATGCAGTAATAGGCCGTTTTTTGCAATTTTATTCTTTGGATCACTCTTAAGGGAAGGAGAGATTCTTGAAACCATGATGTTTTTCTCATTCTACTACCTAGGGAAAACTGGAATCACCATGTCTTTTTCATATCTGGTGTTTCTCTGGGCCGGGAACGTCAGTTCTGGAAGTATACTTTCGCCGTCAATACAATAGGCCTTTTCAGCATATGCGGTAATAGGCCGTTTTTTGCAATTTTATTCTTTGGATCACTCTTAAGGGAAGGAGAGATTCTTGAAAGCATGATGTTTTTCTCATTCTACTACCTTGGGAGAACTGGAATCACCATATCTTTTTCATATCTGGTGTTTCTCTGGGCCGGGAACGTCAGTTCTGGAAGTACACTTTCGCCGTCAATACAATAGGCCTTTTCAGCACATGCAGTATTAGGCCCTTTTTTGCAATTTTATTCTTTGGATCACTCTTAAGGGAAGGAGAGATTCTTGAAACCATGATGTTTTTCTCATTCTACTACCTAGGGACAACATGAATCACGATGTCTCTTTCAAATCTGGTGTTTGTCTGGGACGGGAACCTCCGATCTCAAAGTTCAGTTTTGCGGTAATAGGCCGTTTTTTCGAACTTCATTCTTTGAATCACTCTTAAGGGAAGGAGAGATTCTTGAAAGCATGATGTTTTTCTCATTCTACTACCTTGGGAGAACTGGAATCACCATGTCTTTTTCATATCTGGTGTTTCTCTGGGCCGGGAACGTCAGTTCTGGAAGTACACTTTCGCCGTCAATACAATAGGCCTTTTCAGCATATGCGGTAATAGGCCGTTTTTTGCAATTTTATTCTTTGGATCACTCTTAAGGGAAGGAGAGATTCTTGAAACTATGATGTTTTTCTCATTCTACTACCTAGGGAGAACATGAATCACGATGTCTCTTTCAAATCTGGTGTTTGTCTGGGACGGGAACCTCCGATCTCAAAGTTCAGTTTTGCAGTAATAGGCCGTTTTTTCCAACTTTATTCTTTGGATCACTCTTAAGGGAAGGAGAGATTCTTGAAAGCATTATGTTTTTCTCATTCTACTACGTAGGGAGAACATGAATCACGATGTCTCTTTCAAATCTGGTGTTTGTCTGGGATGGGAACCTCCGATCTCAAAGTGCAGTTTCGTGGTAATAGGCTGTTTTTTCCCAACTTTATTCAATAGATCACTCTTAAGGGAAGGAGAGATTCTTGAAAGCATGACGGTTTTCTCATTCTACTACCAAGGGAGAACATGAATCACGATGTCTTTTTCAAATCTGGTGTTTCTTTGGGACGGGAACCTCAGTTCTCAAAGTTCAGTTTTGCGGTAATAGGCCGTTTTTTCCAACTTTATTCTTTGGATCACTCTTAAGGGAAGGAGAGATTGTTGAAAGCATGATGTTTTTCTCATTCTACTACCTAGGGAGAACATGATTCACGAAATCTTTTTCAAATCTGGTGTTTCTCTGGGCCGGGAACGTCAGTTCTGAAAGTACACTTTCGCCGCCAATACAATAGGCCTTTTCAGCATATGCGGTAATAGGCCGTTTTTTGCAATTTTATTCTTTGGATCACTCTTAAGGGAAGGAGAGATTCTTGAAAGCATGATGTTTTTCTTATTCTACTACCTTGGGAGAACTGGAATCACCATGTTTTTTCATATCTGGTGTTTCTCTGGGCCGGGAACGTCAGTTCTGGAAGTACACTTTCGCCGTCAATACAATAGGCCTTTTCAGCATATGCGGTAATAGGCCGTTGTTTGCAATTTTATTCTTTGGATCACTCTTAAGGGAAGGAGAGATTCTTGAAAGCATGATTTTTTTCTCATTCTACTACGTAGGGAGAACATGAATCACCATGTCTTTTTCAAATCTGGTGTTTCTCTGGGCCGGGAATGTCAGTTCTGAAAGTACACTTTCGCCGTCAATACAATAGGCTTTTTCAGCATATGCGGTAATAGGCCGTTTTTTGCAATTTTATTCTTTGGATCACTCTTAAGAGAAGGAGAGATTCTTGAAACCATGATGTTTTTCTCATTCTACTACCTAGGGAGAACATGATTCACGACATCTTTTTGAAATCTGGTGTTTTTCTGGGCCGGAAACGTCAGTTCTGAAAGTACACTTTCGCCGTCAATACAATAGGCCTTTTCAGCATATGCGGTAATAGGCCGTTTTTTGCAATTTTATTCTTTGGATCACTCTTAAGGGAAGGAGAGATTCTTGAAAGCATGATGTTTTTCTCATTCTACTACCTTGGGAGAACTGGAATCACCATCTTTTTCATATCTGGTGTTTCTCTGGGCCGGGAACGTCAGTTCTGGAAGTACACTTTCGCCGTCAATACAATAGGCCTTTTCAGCATATGCGGTAATAAGCCGTTTTTTGCAATTTTATTCTTTGGATCACTCTTAAGGGAAGGAGAGATTCTTGAAAGCATGATGTTTTTCTCATTCTACTACCTTGGGAGAACTGGAATCACCATGTCTTTTTCATATCTGGTGTTTCTCTGGGCCGGGAACGTCAGTTCTGGAAGTACACTTTCGCCGTCAATACAATAGGCCTTTTCAGCATATGCAGTAATAGGCCGTTTTTTGCAATTTTATTCTTTGGATCACTCTTAAGGGAAGGAGAGATTCTTGAAACTATGATGGTTTTCTCATTCTACTACCTAGGGAGAACATGAATCACGATGTCTCTTTCAAATCTGGTGTTTGTCTGGGATGGGAACCTCCGATCTCAAAGTGCAGTTTCGTGGTAATAGGCTGTTTTTTCCCAACTTTATTCAATAGATCACTCTTAAGGGAAGGAGAGATTCTTGAAAGCATGACGGTTTTCTCATTCTACTACCAAGGGAGAACATGAATCACGATGTCTTTTTCAAATCTGGTGTTTCTTTGGGACGGGAACCTCAGTTCTCAAAGTTCAGTTTTGCGGTAATAGGCCGTTTTTTCCAACTTTATTCTTTGGATCACTCTTAAGGGAAGGAGAGATTGTTGAAAGCATGATGTTTTTCTCATTCTACTACCTAGGGAGAACATGATTCACGAAATCTTTTTCAAATCTGGTGTTTCTCTGGGCCGGGAACGTCAGTTCTGAAAGTACACTTTCGCCGACAATACAATAGGCCTTTTCAGCATATGCGGTAATAGGCCGTTTTTTGCAATTTTATTCTTTGGATCACTCTTAAGGGAAGGAGAGATTCTTGAAAGCATGATGTTTTTCTTATTCTACTACCTTGGGAGAACTGGAATCACCATGTCTTTTTCATATCTGGTGTTTCTCTGGGCCGGGAACGTCAGTTCTGGAAGTACACTTTCGCCGTCAATACAATAGGCCTTTTCAGCATATGCGGTAATAGGCCGTTGTTTGCAATTTTATTCTTTGGATCACTCTTAAGGGAAGGAGAGATTCTTGAAAGCATGATGTTTTTCTCATTCTACTACGTAGGGAGAACATGAATCACCATGTCTTTTTCAAATCTGGTGTTTCTCAGGGCCGGGAATGTCAGTTCTGAAAGTACACTTTCGCCGTCAATACAATAGGCTTTTTCAGCATATGCGGTAATAGGCCGTTTTTTGCAATTTTATTCTTTGGATCACTCTTAAGAGAAGGAGAGATTCTTGAAACCATGATGTTTTTCTCATTCTACTACCTAGGGAGAACATGATTCACGACATCTTTTTGAAATCTGGTGTTTTTCTGGGCCGGAAACGTCAGTTCTGAAAGTACACTTTCGCCGTCAATACAATAGGCCTTTTCAGCATATGCGGTAATAGGCCATTTTTTGCAATTTTATTCTTTGGATCACTCTTAAGGGAAGGAGAGATTCTTGAAAGCATGATGTTTTTCTCATTCTACTACCTTGGGAGAACTGGAATCACCATGTCTTTTTCATATCTGGTGTTTCTCTGGGCCGGGAACGTCAGTTCTGGAAGTACACTTTCGCCGTCAATACAATAGGCCTTTTCAGCATATGCGGTAATAGGCCGTTTTTTGCAATTTTATTCTTTGGATCACTCTTAAGGGAAGGAGAGATTCTTGAAAGCATGATGTTTTTCTCATTCTACTACCTTGGGAGAACTGGAATCACCATGTCTTTTTCATATCTGGTGTTTCTCTGGGCCGGGAACGTCAGTTCTGGAAGTACACTTTCGCCGTCAATACAATAGGCCTTTTCAGCGTATGCAGTAATAGGCCGTTTTTTGCAATTTTATTCTTTGGATCACTCTTAAGGGAAGGAGAGATTCTTGAAACTATGATGTTTTTCTCATTCTACTACCTAGGGAGAACATGAATCACGATGTCTCTTTCAAATCTGGTGTTTGTCTGGGACGGGAACCTCCGATCTCAAAGTTCAGTTTTGCAGTAATAGGCCGTTTTTTCCAACTTTATTCTTTGGATCACTCTTAAGGGAAGGAGAGATTCTTGAAAGCATGATGTTTTTCTCATTCTACTACCTAGGGAGAACATGATTCACGACATTTTTTTCAAATCTGGTGTTTTTCTGGGCTTGGAACGTCAGTTTTGAAAGTACAGTTTCGCCGTCAATACAATCGGCCTTTTCAGCATATACCGTAATAGGCCGTTTTTCCAACTTTATTCTTTGGATCACTCTTAAGGGAAGGAGAGATTCTTGAAACCATGATGTTTCTCTCATTCTACTACGTAGGGAGAACATGAATCACGATGTCTCTTTCAAATCTGGTGTTTGTCTGGGATGGGAACCTCCGATCTCAAAGTGCAGTTTCGTGGTAATAGGCTGTTTTTTCCCAACTTTATTCAATAGATCACTCTTAAGGGAAGGAGAGATTCTTGAAAGCATGACGGTTTTCTCATTCTACTACCTAGGGAGAACATGATTCACGAAATCTTTTTCAAATCTGGTGTTTCTCTGGGCCGGGAACGTCAGTTCTGAAAGTACACTTTCGCCGCCAATACAATAGGCCTTTTCAGCAAATGCGGTAATAGGCCGTTGTTTGCAATTTTATTCTTTGGATCACTCTTAAGGGAAGGAGAGATTCTTGAAAGCATGATGTTTTTCTCATTCTACTACGTAGGGAGAACATGAATCACCATGTCTTTTTCAAATCTGGTGTTTCTCTGGGCCGGGAATGTCAGTTCTGAAAGTACACTTTCTCCGTCAATACAATAGGCTTTTTCAGCATATGCGGTAATAGGCCGTTTTTTGCAATTTTATTCTTTGGATCACTCTTAAGGGAAGGAGAGATTCTTGAAAGCATGATGTTTTTCTCATTCTACTACGTAGGGAGAACATGAATCACCATGTCTTTTGCAAATCTGGTGTTTCTCTGGGCCGGGAATGTCAGTTCTGAAAGTACACTTTCTCCGTCAATACAATAGGCCTTTTCAGCATATGCGGTAATAGGCCATTTTTTGCAATTTTATTCTTTGGATCACTCTTAAGGGAAGGAGAGATTCTTGAAAGCATGATGTTTTTCTCATTCTACTACCTTGGGAGAACTGGAATCACCATGTCTTTTTCATATCTGGTGTTTCTCTGGGCCGGGAACGTCAGTTCTGGAAGTACACTTTCGCCGTCAATACAATAGGCCTTTTCAGCATATGCGGTAATAGGCCGTTTTTTGCAATTTTATTCTTTGGATCACTCTTAAGGGAAGGAGAGATTGTTGAAAGCATGATGTTTTTCTCATTCTACTACCTAGGGAGAACATGATTCACGAAATCTTTTTCAAATCTGGTGTTTCTCTGGGCCGGGAACGTCAGTTCTGAAAGTACACTTTCGCCGCCAATACAATAGGCCTTTTCAGCATATGCGGTAATAGGCCGTTTTTTGCAATTTTATTCTTTGGATCACTCTTAAGGGAAGGAGAGATTCTTGAAAGCATGATGTTTTTCTTATTCTACTACCTTGGGAGAACTGGAATCACCATGTCTTTTTCATATCTGGTGTTTCTTTGGGCCGGGAACGTCAGTTCTGGAAGTACACTTTCGCCGTCAATACAATAGGCCTTTTCAGCATATGCGGTAATAGGCCGTTGTTTGCAATTTTATTCTTTGGATCACTCTTAAGGGAAGGAGAGATTCTTGAAAGCATGATGTTTTTCTCATTCTACTACGTAGGGAGAACATGAATCACCATGTCTTTTTCAAATCTGGTGTTTCTCTGGGCCGGGAATGTCAGTTCTGAAAGTACACTTTCGCCGTCAATACAATAGGCTTTTTCAGCATATGCGGTAATAGGCCGTTTTTTGCAATTTTATTCTTTGGATCACTCTTAAGAGAAGGAGAGATTCTTGAAACCATGATGTTTTTCTCATTCTACTACCTAGGGAGAACATGATTCACGACATCTTTTTGAAATCTGGTGTTTTTCTGGGCCGGAAACGTCAGTTCTGAAAGTACACTTTCGCCGTCAATACAATAGGCCTTTTCAGCATATGCGGTAATAGGCCATTTTTTGCAATTTTATTCTTTGGATCACTCTTAAGGGAAGGAGAGATTCTTGAAAGCATGATGTTTTTCTCATTCTACTACCTTGGGAGAACTGGAATCACCATGTCTTTTTCATATCTGGTGTTTCTCTGGGCCGGGAACGTCAGTTCTGGAAGTACACTTTCGCCGTCAATACAATAGGCCTTTTCAGCATATGCGGTAATAGGCCGTTTTTTGCAATTTTATTCTTTGGATCACTCTTAAGGGAAGGAGAGATTCTTGAAAGCATGATGTTTTTCTCATTCTACTACCTTGGGAGAACTGGAATCACCATGTCTTTTTCATATCTGGTGTTTCTCTGGGCCGGGAACGTCAGTTCTGGAAGTACACATTCGCCGTCAATACAATAGGCCTTTTCAGCATATGCAGTAATAGGCCGTTTTTTGCAATTTTATTCTTTGGATCACTCTTAAGGGAAGGAGAGATTCTTGAAACTATGATGTTTTTCTCATTCTACTACCTAGGGAGAACATGAATCACGATGTCTCTTTCAAATCTGGTGTTTGTATGGGATGGGAACCTCCGATCTCAAAGTGCAGTTTCGTGGTAATAGGCTGTTTTTTCCCAACTTTATTCAATAGATCACTCTTAAGGGAAGGAGAGATTCTTGAAAGCATGACGGTTTTCTCATTCTACTACCAAGGGAGAACATGAATCACGATGTCTTTTTCAAATCTGGTGTTTCTTTGGGACGGGAACCTCAGTTCTCAAAGTTCAGTTTTGCGGTAATAGGCCGTTTTTTCCAACTTTATTCTTTGGATCACTCTTAAGGGAAGGAGAGATTGTTGAAAGCATGATGTTTTTCTCATTCTACTACCTAGGGAGAACATGATTCACGAAATCTTTTTCAAATCTGGTGTTTCTCTGGGCCGGGAACGTCAGTTCTGAAAGTACACTTTCGCCACCAATACAATAGGCCTTTTCAGCATATGCGGTAATAGGCCGTTTTTTGCAATTTTATTCTTTGGATCACTCTTAAGGGAAGGAGAGATTCTTGAAAGCATGATGTTTTTCTTATTCTACTACCTTGGGAGAACTGGAATCACCATGTCTTTTTCATATCTGGTGTTTCTCTGGGCCGGGAACGTCAGTTCTGGAAGTACACTTTCGCCGTCAATACAATAGGCCTTTTCAGCATATGCGGTAATAGGCCGTTGTTTGCAATTTTATTCTTTGGATCACTCTTAAGGGAAGGAGAGATTCTTGAAAGCATGATGTTTTTCTCATTCTACTACGTAGGGAGAACATGAATCACCATGTCTTTTTCAAATCTGGTGTTTCTCTGGGCCGGGAATGTCAGTTCTGAAAGTACACTTTCGCCGTCAATACAATAGGCTTTTTCAGCATATGCGGTAATAGGCCGTTTTTTGCAATTTTATTCTTTGGATCACTCTTAAGAGAAGGAGAGATTCTTGAAACCATGATGTTTTTCTCATTCTACTACCTAGGGAGAACATGATTCACGACATCTTTTTGAAATCTGGTGTTTTTCTGGGCCGGAAACGTCAGTTCTGAAAGTACACTTTCGCCGTCAATACAATAGGCCTTTTCAGCATATGCGGTAATAGGCCGTTTTTTGCAATTTTATTCTTTGGATCACTCTTAAGGGAAGGAGAGATTCTTGAAAGCATGATGTTTTTCTCATTCTACTACCTTGGGAGAACTGGAATCACCATGTCTTTTTCATATCTGGTGTTTCTCTGGGCCGGGAACGTCAGTTCTGGAAGTACACTTTCGCCGTCAATACAATAGGCCTTTTCAGCATATGCGGTAATAGGCCGTTTTTTGCAATTTTATTCTTTGGATCACTCTTAAGGGAAGGAGAGATTCTTGAAAGCATGATGTTTTTCTCATTCTACTACCTTGGGAGAACTGGAATCACCATGTCTTTTTCATATCTGGTGTTTCTCTGGGCCGGGAACGTCAGTTCTGGAAGTACACTTTCGCCGTCAATACAATAGGCCTTTTCAGCATATGCAGTAATAGGCCGTTTTTTGCAATTTTATTCTTTGGATCACTCTTAAGGGAAGGAGAGATTCTTGAAACTATGATGTTTTTCTCATTCTACTACCTAGGGAGAACATGAATCACGATGTCTCTTTCAAATCTGGTGTTTGTCTGGGACGGGAACCTCCGATCTCAAAGTTCAGTTTTGCAGTAATAGGCCGTTTTTTCCAACTTTATTCTTTGGATCACTCTTAAGGGAAGGAGAGATTCTTGAAAGCATTATGTTTTTCTCATTCTACTACCTAGGGAGAACATGATTGACGACATTTTTTTCAAATCTGGTGTTTTTCTGGGCCGGGAACGTCAGTTTTGAAAGTACAGTTTCGCCGTTAATACAATCGGCCTTTTCAGCATATACCGTAATAGGCCGTTTTTCCAACTTTATTCTTTGGATCACTCTTAAGGGAAGGAGAGATTCTTGAAACCATGATGTTTTTCTCATTCTACTACGTAGGGAGAACATGAATCACGATGTCTCTTCCAAATCTGGTGTTTGTCTGTGATGGGAACCTCCGAGCTCAAAGTGCAGTTTCGTGGTAATAGGCTGTTTTTTCCCAACTTTATTCAATAGATCACTGTTAAGGGAAGGAGAGATTCTTGAAAACATGATGTTTTTCTCATTCTACTACGTAGGGAGAACATGAATCACGATGTCTTTTTCAATTCTGGTGTTTGTATGGGACGGGAACCTCAGTTCTCAAAGTGCAGTTTTGCGCTAATAGGCCGTTTTTTCCAACTTTATTCTTTGGATCACTCTTAAGGGAAGGAGAGATTCTTGAAAGCATGATGTTTTTCTCATTCTACTACCTAGGGAGAACATGAATCACCATGTCTTTTTCAAATCTGGTGTTTCTCTGGGCCGGGAACGTCAGTTCTGAAAGTACACTTTCGCCGTCAATACAATAGGCCTTTTCAGCATATGCGGTAATAGGCCGTTGTTTGCAATTTTATTCTTTGGATCACTCTTAAGGGAAGGAGAGATTCTTGAAAGCATGATGTTTTTCTCATTCTACTACCTTGGGAGAACTGGAATCACCATGTCTTTTTCATATCTGGTGTTTCTCTGGGCCGGGAACGTCAGTCCTGGAAGTACACTTTCGCCGTCAATACAATAGGCCTTTTCAGAATATGCAGTATTAGGCCCTTTTTTGCAATTTTATTCTTTGGATCACTCTTAAGGGAAGGAGAGATTCTTGAAACCATGATGTTTTTCTCATTCTACTACCTAGGGAGAACATGATTAACAACATCTTTTTCAAATCTGGTGTTTCTCTGGGCCGCGAATGTCAGTTCTGAAAGTACAGTTTCGCCGTCAATACAATAGGCCTTTTCAGCATATGCGGTAATAGGCCGTTTTTTCCAACTTTATTCTTTGGATCACTCTTAAGGGAAGGAGAGATTCTTAAAACCATGATGTTTTTCTCATTCTACTACGTAGGGAGAACATGAATCACGATGTCTCTTTCAAATCTGGTGTTTGTCTGGGATGGGAACCTCCGATCTCAAAGTGCAGTTTCGTGGTAATAGGCTGTTTTTTCCCAACTTTATTCAATAGATCACTCTTAAGGGAAGGAGAGATTCTTGAAAGCATGACGGTTTTCTCATTCTACTACCAAGGGAGAACATGAATCACGATGTCTTTTTCAAATCTGGTGTTTCTTTGGGACGGGAACCTCAGTTCTCAAAGTTCAGTTTTGCGGTAATAGGCCGTTTTTTCCAACTTTATTCTTTGGATCACTCTTAAGGGAAGGAGAGATTGTTGAAAGCATGATGTTTTTCTCATTCTACTACCTAGGGAGAACATGATTCACGAAATCTTTTTCAAATCTGGTTTTTCTCTGGGCCGGGAACGTCAGTTCTGAAAGTACACTTTCGCCGCCAATACAATAGGCCTTTTCAGCATATGCGGTAATAGGCCGTTTTTTGCAATTTTATTCTTTGGATCACTCTTAAGGGAAGGAGAGATTCTTGAAAGCATGATGTTTTTCTTATTCTACTACCTTGAGAGAACTGGAATCACCATGTCTTTTTCATATCTGGTGTTTCTCTGGGCCGGGAACGTCAGTTCTGGAAGTACACTTTCGCCGTCAATACAATAGGCCTTTTCAGCATATGCGGTAATAGGCCGTTGTTTGCAATTTTATTCTTTGGATCACTCTTAAGGGAAGGAGAGATTCTTGAAAGCATGATGTTTTTCTCATTCTACTTCCTTGGGAGAACTGGAATCACCATGTCTTTTTCATATCTGGTGTTTCTCTGGGCCGGGAACGTCAGTTCTGGAAGTACACTTTCGCCGTCAATACAATAGGCCTTTTCAGCATATGCGGTAATAGTCCGTTTTTTGCAATTTTATTCTTTGGATCACTCTTAAGGGAAGGAGAGATTCTTGAAAGCATGATGTTTTTCTCATTCTACTACCTTGGGAAAATTGGAATCACCATGTCTTTTTCATATCTGGTGTTTCTCTGGGCCGGGAACGTCAGTTCTGGAAGTACACTTTCGCCGTCAATACAATAGGCCTTTTCAGCACATGCAGTAATAGGCCGTTTTTTGCAATTTTATTCTTTGGATCACTCTTAAGGGAAGGAGAGATTCTTGAAACCATGATGTTTTTCTCATTCTACTACCTAGGGAAAACTGGAATCACCATGTCTTTTTCATATCTGGTGTTTCTCTGGGCCGGGAACGTCAGTTCTGGAAGTACACTTTCGCCGTCAATACAATAGGCCTTTTCAGCATATGCGGTAATAGGCCGTTTTTTGCAATTTTATTCTTTGGATCACTCTTAAGGGAAGGAGAGATTCTTGAAAGCATGATGTTTTTCTCATTCTACTACCTTGGGAGAACTGGAATCACCATATCTTTTTCATATCTGGTGTTTCTCTGGGCCGGGAACGTCAGTTCTGGAAGTACACTTTCGCCGTCAATACAATAGGCCTTTTCAGCACATGCAGTATTAGGCCCTTTTTTGCAATTTTATTCCTTGGATCACTCTTAAGGGAAGGAGATATTCTTGAAACCATGATGTTTTTCTCATTCTACTACCTAGGGAGAACATGAATCACGATGTCTCTTTCAAATCTGGTGTTTGTCTGGGACGGGAACCTCCGATCTCAAAGTTCAGTTTTGCGGTAATAGGCCGTTTTTTCGAACTTCATTCTTTGAATCACTCTTAAGGGAAGGAGAGATTCTTGAAAGCATGATGTTTTTCTCATTCTACTACCTTGGGAGAACTGGAATCACCATGTCTTTTTCATATCTGGTGTTTCTCTGGGCCGGGAACGTCAGTTCTGGAAGTACACTTTCGCCGTCAATACAATAGGCCTTTTCAGGATATGCGGTAATAGGCCGTTTTTTGCAATATTTTTCTTTGGATCACTCTTAAGGGAAGGAGAGATTCTTGAAAGCATGATGTTTTTCTCATTCTTCTACCTTGGGAGAACTGGAATCACCATGTCTTTTTCATATCTGGTGTTTCTCTGGGCCGGGAACGTCAGTTCTGGAAGTACACTTTCGCCGTCAATACAATAGGCCTTTTCAGCATATGCAGTAATAGGCCGTTTTTTGCAATTTTATTCTTTGGATCACTCTTAAGGGAAGGAGAGATTCTTGAAACTATGCTGTTTTTCTCATTCTACTACCTAGGGAGAACATGAATCACGATGTCTCTTTCAAATCTGGTGTTTGTCTGGGACGGGAACCTCCGATCTCAAAGTTCAGTTTTGCAGTAATAGGCCGTTTTTTCCAACTTTATTCTTTGGATCACTCTTAAGGGAAGGAGAGATTCTTGAAAGCATTATGTTTTTCTCATTCTACTACCTAGGGAGAACATGATTGACGACATTTTTTTCAAATCTGGTGTTTTTCTGGGCCGGGAACGTCAGTTTTGAAAGTACAGTTTCGCCGTTAATACAATCGGCCTTTTCAGCATATACCGTAATAGGCCGTTTTTCCAACTTTATTCTTTGGATCACTCTTAAGGGAAGGAGAGATTCTTGAAACCATGATGTTTTTCTCATTCTACTACGTAGGGAGAACATGAATCACGATGTCTCTTCCAAATCTGGTGTTTGTCTGTGATGGGAACCTCCGAGCTCAAAGTGCAGTTTCGTGGTAATAGGCTGTTTTTTCCCAACTTTATTCAATAGATCACTGTTAAGGGAAGGAGAGATTCTTGAAAACATGATGTTTTTCTCATTCTACTACGTAGGGAGAACATGAATCACGATGTCTTTTTCAATTCTGGTGTTTGTATGGGACGGGAACCTCAGTTCTCAAAGTGCAGTTTTGCGCTAATAGGCCGTTTTTTCCAACTTTATTCTTTGGATCACTCTTAAGGGAAGGAGAGATTCTTGAAAGCATGATGTTTTTCTCATTCTACTACCTAGGGAGAACATGAATCACCATGTCTTTTTCAAATCTGGTGTTTCTCTGGGCCGGGAACGTCAGTTCTGAAAGTACACTTTCGCCGTCAATACAATAGGCCTTTTCAGCATATGCGGTAATAGGCCGTTGTTTGCAATTTTATTCTTTGGATCACTCTTAAGGGAAGGAGAGATTCTTGAAAGCATGATGTTTTTCTCATTCTACTACCTTGGGAGAACTGGAATCACCATGTCTTTTTCATATCTGGTGTTTCTCTGGGCCGGGAACGTCAGTCCTGGAAGTACACTTTCGCCGTCAATACAATAGGCCTTTTCAGAATATGCAGTATTAGGCCCTTTTTTGCAATTTTATTCTTTGGATCACTCTTAAGGGAAGGAGAGATTCTTGAAACCATGATGTTTTTCTCATTCTACTACCTAGGGAGAACATGATTAACAACATCTTTTTCAAATCTGGTGTTTCTCTGGGCCGCGAATGTCAGTTCTGAAAGTACAGTTTCGCCGTCAATACAATAGGCCTTTTCAGCATATGCGGTAATAGGCCGTTTTTTCCAACTTTATTCTTTGGATCACTCTTAAGGGAAGGAGAGATTCTTAAAACCATGATGTTTTTCTCATTCTACTACGTAGGGAGAACATGAATCACGATGTCTCTTTCAAATCTGGTGTTTGTCTGGGATGGGAACCTCCGATCTCAAAGTGCAGTTTCGTGGTAATAGGCTGTTTTTTCCCAACTTTATTCAATAGATCACTCTTAAGGGAAGGAGAGATTCTTGAAAGCATGACGGTTTTCTCATTCTACTACCAAGGGAGAACATGAATCACGATGTCTTTTTCAAATCTGGTGTTTCTTTGGGACGGGAACCTCAGTTCTCAAAGTTCAGTTTTGCGGTAATAGGCCGTTTTTTCCAACTTTATTCTTTGGATCACTCTTAAGGGAAGGAGAGATTGTTGAAAGCATGATGTTTTTCTCATTCTACTACCTAGGGAGAACATGATTCACGAAATCTTTTTCAAATCTGGTTTTTCTCTGGGCCGGGAACGTCAGTTCTGAAAGTACACTTTCGCCGCCAATACAATAGGCCTTTTCAGCATATGCGGTAATAGGCCGTTTTTTGCAATTTTATTCTTTGGATCACTCTTAAGGGAAGGAGAGATTCTTGAAAGCATGATGTTTTTCTTATTCTACTACCTTGGGAGAACTGGAATCACCATGTCTTTTTCATATCTGGTGTTTCTCTGGGCCGGGAACGTCAGTTCTGGAAGTACACTTTCGCCGTCAATACAATAGGCCTTTTCAGCATATGCGGTAATAGGCCGTTGTTTGCAATTTTATTCTTTGGATCACTCTTAAGGGAAGGAGAGATTCTTGAAAGCATGATGTTTTTCTCATTCTACTTCCTTGGGAGAACTGGAATCACCATGTCTTTTTCATATCTGGTGTTTCTCTGGGCCGGGAACGTCAGTTCTGGAAGTACACTTTCGCCGTCAATACAATAGGCCTTTTCAGCATATGCGGTAATAGTCCGTTTTTTGCAATTTTATTCTTTGGATCACTCTTAAGGGAAGGAGAGATTCTTGAAAGCATGATGTTTTTCTCATTCTACTACCTTGGGAAAACTGGAATCACCATGTCTTTTTCATATCTGGTGTTTCTCTGGGCCGGGAACGTCAGTTCTGGAAGTACACTTTCGCCGTCAATACAATAGGCCTTTTCAGCACATGCAGTAATAGGCCGTTTTTTGCAATTTTATTCTTTGGATCACTCTTAAGGGAAGGAGAGATTCTTGAAACCATGATGTTTTTCTCATTCTACTACCTAGGGAAAACTGGAATCACCATGTCTTTTTCATATCTGGTGTTTCTCTGGGCCGGGAACGTCAGTTCTGGAAGTACACTTTCGCCGTCAATACAATAGGCCTTTTCAGCATATGCGGTAATAGGCCGTTTTTTGCAATTTTATTCTTTGGATCACTCTTAAGGGAAGGAGAGATTCTTGAAAGCATGATGTTTTTCTCATTCTACTACCTTGGGAGAACTGGAATCACCATATCTTTTTCATATCTGGTGTTTCTCTGGGCCGGGAACGTCAGTTCTGGAAGTACACTTTCGCCGTCAATACAATAGGCCTTTTCAGCACATGCAGTATTAGGCCCTTTTTTGCAATTTTATTCCTTGGATCACTCTTAAGGGAAGGAGATATTCTTGAAACCATGATGTTTTTCTCATTCTACTACCTAGGGAGAACATGAATCACGATGTCTCTTTCAAATCTGGTGTTTGTCTGGGACGGGAACCTCCGATCTCAAAGTTCAGTTTTGCGGTAATAGGCCGTTTTTTCGAACTTCATTCTTTGAATCACTCTTAAGGGAAGGAGAGATTCTTGAAAGCATGATGTTTTTCTCATTCTACTACCTTGGGAGAACTGGAATCACCATGTCTTTTTCATATCTGGTGTTTCTCTGGGCCGGGAACGTCAGTTCTGGAAGTACACTTTCGCCGTCAATACAATAGGCCTTTTCAGGATATGCGGTAATAGGCCGTTTTTTGCAATATTTTTCTTTGGATCACTCTTAAGGGAAGGAGAGATTCTTGAAAGCATGATGTTTTTCTCATTCTTCTACCTTGGGAGAACTGGAATCACCATGTCTTTTTCATATCTGGTGTTTCTCTGGGCCGGGAACGTCAGTTCTGGAAGTACACTTTCGCCGTCAATACAATAGGCCTTTTCAGCATATGCAGTAATAGGCCGTTTTTTGCAATTTTATTCTTTGGATCACTCTTAAGGGAAGGAGAGATTCTTGAAACTATGCTGTTTTTCTCATTCTACTACCTAGGGAGAACATGAATCACGATGTCTCTTTCAAATCTGGTGTTTGTCTGGGACGGGAACCTCCGATCTCAAAGTTCAGTTTTGCAGTAATAGGCCGTTTTTTCCAACTTTATTCTTTGGATCACTCTTAAGGGAAGGAGAGATTCTTGAAAGCATTATGTTTTTCTCATTCTACTACCTAGGGAGAAAATGATTCACGACATTTTTTTCAAATCTGGTGTTTTTCTGGGCCGGGAACGTCAGTTTTGAAAGTTCAGTTTCGCCGTCAATACAATCGGCCTTTTCAGCATATACCGTAATAGGCCGTTTTTTCCAACTTTATTCTTTGGATCACTCTTAAGGGAAGGAGAGATTCTTGAAACCATGATGTTTTTCTCATTCTACTACATAGGGAGAACATGAATCACGATGTCTCTTCCAAATCTGGTGTTTGTCTGTGATGGGAACCTCCGAGCTCAAAGTGCAGTTTCGTGGTAATAGGCTGTTTTTTCCCAACTTTATTCAATAGATCACTCTTAAGGGAAGGAGAGATTCTTGAAAACATGATGTTTTTCTCATTCTACTCCGTAGGGAGAACATGAATCACGATGTCTTTTTCAATTCTGGTGTTTGTATGGGACGGGAACCTCAGTTCTCAAAGTGCAGTTTTGCGCTAATAGGCCGTTTTTTCCAACTTTATTCTTTGGATCACTCTTAAGGGAAGGAGAGATTCTTGAAAGCATGATGTTTTTCTCATTCTACTACCTAGGGAGAACATGAATCACCATGTCTTTTTCAAATCTGGTGTTTCTCTGGGCCGGGAACGTCAGTTCTGAAAGTACACTTTCGCCGTCAATACAATAGGCCTTTTCAGCATATGCGGTAATAGGCCGTTGTTTGCAATTTTATTCTTTGGATCACTCTTAAGGGAAGGAGTGATTCTTGAAAGCATGATGTTTTTCTCATTCTACTACCTTGGGAGAACTGGAATCACCATGTCTTTTTCATATCTGGTGTTTCTCTGGGCCGGGAACGTCAGTTCTGGAAGTACACTTTCGCCGTCAATACAATAGGCCTTTTCAGAATATGCAGTATTAGGCCCTTTTTTGCAATTTTATTCTTTGGATCACTCTTAAGGGAAGGAGAGATTCTTGAAACCATGATGTTTTTCTCATTCTACTACCTAGGGAGAACATGATTAACAACATCTTTTTCAAATCTGGTGTTTCTCTGGGCCGCGAATGTCAGTTCTGAAAGTACAGTTTCGCCGTCAATACAATAGGCCTTTTCAGCATATGCGGTAATAGGCCGTTTTTTCCAACTTTATTCTTTGGATCACTCTTAAGGGAAGGAGAGATTCTTAAAAGCATGATGTTTTTCTCATTCTACTACGTAGGGAGAACATGAATCACGATGTCTCTTTCAAATCTACTGTTTGTCTGGGACGGGAACCTCCGATCTCAAAGTGCAGTTTCGTGGTAATAAGCTGTTTTTTCCCAACTTTATTCAATAGATCACTCTTAAGGGAAGGAGAGATTCTTGAAAGCATGACGGTTTTCTCATTCTACTACCAAGGGAGAACATGAATCACGATGTCTTTTTCAAATCTGGTGTTTCTTTGGGACGGGAACCTCAGTTCTCAAAGTTCAGTTTTGCGGTAATAGGCCGTTTTTTCCAACATTATTCTTTGGATCACTCTTAAGGGAAGGAGAGATTGTTGAAAGCATGATGTTTTTCTCATTCTACTACCTAGGGAGAACATGAATCACGATGTCTCTTTCAAATCTGGTGTTTGTCTGGGACGGGAACCTCCGATCTCAAAGTTCAGTTTTGCAGTAATAGGCCGTTTTTTCCAACTTTATTCTTTGGATCACTCTTAAGGGAAGGAGAGATTCTTGAAAGCATGACGGTTTTCTCATTCTACTACCAAGGGAGAACATGAATCACGATGTCTTTTTCAAATCTGGTGTTTCTTTGGGACGGGAACCTCAGTTCTCAAAGTTCAGTTTTGCGGTAATAGGCCGTTTTTTCCAACTTTATTCTTTGGATCACTCTTAAGGGAAGGAGAGATTGTTGAAAGCATGATGTTTTTCTCATTCTACTACCTAGGGAGAACATGATTCACGAAATCTTTTTCAAATCTGGTGTTTCTCTGGGCCGGGAACGTCAGTTCTGAAAGTACACTTTCGCCGCCAATACAATAGGCCTTTTCAGCATATGCGGTAATAGGCCGTTTTTTGCAATTTTATTCTTTGGATCACTCTTAAGGGAAGGAGAGATTCTTGAAAGCATGATGTTTTTCTTATTCTACTACCTTGGGAGAACTGGAATCACCATGTCTTTTTCATATCTGGTGTTTCTCTGGGCCGGGAACGTCAGTTCTGGAAGTACACTTTCGCCGTCAATACAATAGGCCTTTTCAGCATATGCGGTAATAGGCCGTTGTTTGCAATTTTATTCTTTGGATCACTCTTAAGGGAAGGAGAGATTCTTGAAAGCATGATGTTTTTCTCATTCTACTACCTTGGGAGAACTGGAATCACCATGTCTTTTTCATATCTGGTGTTTCTCTGGGCCGGGAACGTCAGTTCTGGAAGTACACTTTCGCCGTCAATACAATAGGCCTTTTCAGCATATGCGGTAATAGTCCGTTTTTTGCAATTTTATTCTTTGGATCACTCTTAAGGGAAGGAGAGATTCTTGAAAGCATGATGTTTTTCTCATTCTACTACCTTGGGAAAACTGGAATCACCATGTCTTTTTCATATCTGGTGTTTCTCTGGGCCGGGAACGTCAGTTCTGGAAGTACACTTTCGCCGTCAATACAATAGGCCTTTTCAGCACATGCAGTAATAGGCCGTTTTTTGCAATTTTATTCTTTGGATCACTCTTAAGGGAAGGAGAGATTCTTGAAACCATGATGTTTTTCTCATTCTACTACCTAGGGAAAACTGGAATCACCATGTCTTTTTCATATCTGGTGTTTCTCTGGGCCGGGAACGTCAGTTCTGGAAGTACACTTTCGCCGTCAATACAATAGGCCTTTTCAGCATATGCGGTAATAGGCCGTTTTTTGCAATTTTATTCTTTGGATCACTCTTAAGGGAAGGAGAGATTCTTGAAAGCATGATGTTTTTCTCATTCTACTACCTTGGGAGAACTGGAATCACCATATCTTTTTCATATCTGGTGTTTCTCTGGGCCGGGAACGTCAGTTCTGGAAGTACACTTTCGCCGTCAATACAATAGGCCTTTTCAGCACATGCAGTATTAGGCCCTTTTTTGCAATTTTATTCCTTGGATCACTCTTAAGGGAAGGAGATATTCTTGAAACCATGATGTTTTTCTCATTCTACTACCTAGGGAGAACATGAATCACGATGTCTCTTTCAAATCTGGTGTTTGTCTGGGACGGGAACCTCCGATCTCAAAGTTCAGTTTTGCGGTAATAGGCCGTTTTTTCGAACTTCATTCTTTGAATCACTCTTAAGGGAAGGAGAGATTCTTGAAAGCATGATGTTTTTCTCATTCTACTACCTTGGGAGAACTGGAATCACCATGTCTTTTTCATATCTGGTGTTTCTCTGGGCCGGGAACGTCAGTTCTGGAAGTACACTTTCGCCGTCAATACAATAGGCCTTTTCAGGATATGCGGTAATAGGCCGTTTTTTGCAATATTTTTCTTTGGATCACTCTTAAGGGAAGGAGAGATTCTTGAAAGCATGATGTTTTTCTCATTCTTCTACCTTGGGAGAACTGGAATCACCATGTCTTTTTCATATCTGGTGTTTCTCTGGGCCGGGAACGTCAGTTCTGGAAGTACACTTTCGCCGTCAATACAATAGGCCTTTTCAGCATATGCAGTAATAGGCCGTTTTTTGCAATTTTATTCTTTGGATCACTCTTAAGGGAAGGAGAGATTCTTGAAACTATGATGTTTTTCTCATTCTACTACCTAGGGAGAACATGAATCACGATGTCTCTTTCAAATCTGGTGTTTGTCTGGGACGGGAACCTCCGATCTCAAAGTTCAGTTTTGCAGTAATAGGCCGTTTTTTCCAACTTTATTCTTTGGATCACTCTTAAGGGAAGGAGAGATTCTTGAAAGCATTATGTTTTTCTCATTCTACTACCTAGGGAGAAAATGATTCACGACATTTTTTTCAAATCTGGTGTTTTTCTGGGCCGGGAACGTCAGTTTTGAAAGTACAGTTTCGCCGTCAATACAATCGGCCTTTTCAGCATATACCGTAATAGGCCGTTTTTTCCAACTTTATTCTTTGGATCACTCTTAAGGGAAGGAGAGATTCTTGAAACCATGATGTTTTTCTCATTCTACTACGTAGGGAGAACATGAATCACGATGTCTCTTCCAAATCTGGTGTTTGTCTGTGATGGGAACCTCCGAGCTCAAAGTGCAGTTTCGTGGTAATAGGCTGTTTTTTCCCAACTTTATTCAATAGATCACTCTTAAGGGAAGGAGAGATTCTTGAAAACATGATGTTTTTCTCATTCTACTCCGTAGGGAGAACATGAATCACGATGTCTTTTTCAATTCTGGTGTTTGTATGGGACGGGAACCTCAGTTCTCAAAGTGCAGTTTTGCGCTAATAGGCCGTTTTTTCCAACTTTATTCTTTGGATCACTCTTAAGGGAAGGAGAGATTCTTGAAAGCATGATGTTTTTCTCATTCTACTACCTAGGGAGAACATGAATCACCATGTCTTTTTCAAATCTGGTGTTTCTCTGGGCCGGGAACGTCAGTTCTGAAAGTACACTTTCGCCGTCAATACAATAGGCCTTTTCAGCATATGCGGTAATAGGCCGTTGTTTGCAATTTTATTCTTTGGATCACTCTTAAGGGAAGGAGTGATTCTTGAAAGCATGATGTTTTTCTCATTCTACTACCTTGGGAGAACTGGAATCACCATCTCTTTTTCATATCTGGTGTTTCTCTGGGCCGGGAACGTCAGTTCTGGAAGTACACTTTCGCCGTCAATACAATAGGCCTTTTCAGAATATGCAGTATTAGGCCCTTTTTTGCAATTTTATTCTTTGGATCACTCTTAAGGGAAGGAGAGATTCTTGAAACCATGATGTTTTTCTCATTCTACTACCTAGGGAGAACATGATTAACAACATCTTTTTCAAATCTGGTGTTTCTCTGGGCCGCGAATGTCAGTTCTGAAAGTACAGTTTCGCCGTCAATACAATAGGCCTTTTCAGCATATGCGGTAATAGGCCGTTTTTTCCAACTTTATTCTTTGGATCACTCTTAAGGGAAGGAGAGATTCTTAAAAGCATGATGTTTTTCTCATTCTACTACGTAGGGAGAACATGAATCACGATGTCTCTTTCAAATCTACTGTTTGTCTGGGACGGGAACCTCCGATCTCAAAGTGCAGTTTCGTGGTAATAGGCTGTTTTTTCCCAACTTTATTCAATAGATCACTCTTAAGGGAAGGAGAGATTCTTGAAAGCATGACGGTTTTCTCATTCTACTACCAAGGGAGAACATGAATCACGATGTCTTTTTCAAATCTGGTGTTTCTTTGGGACGGGAACCTCAGTTCTCAAAGTTCAGTTTTGCGGTAATAGGCCGTTTTTTCCAACTTTATTCTTTGGATCACTCTTAAGGGAAGGAGAGATTCTTGAAAGCATTATGTTTTTCTCATTCTACTACCTAGGGAGAACATGATTCACGACATTTTTTTCAAATCTGGTGTTACTCTGGGCCGGGAACGTCAGTTTTGAAAGTACAGTTTCGCCGTCAATACAATCGGCCTTTTCAGCATATACCGTAATAGGCCGTTTTTTCCAACTGTATTCTTTGGATCACTCTTAAGGGAAGGAGAGATTCTTGAAACCATGATGTTTTTCTCATTCTACTACGTAGGGAGAACATGAATCACGATGTCTCTTCCAAATCTGGTGTTTGTCTGTGATGGGAACCTCCGAGCTCAAAGTGCAGTTTCGTGGTAATAGGCTGTTTTTTCCCAACTTTACTCAATAGATCACTCTTAAGGGAAGGAGAGATTCTTGAAAACATGATGTTTTTCTCATTCTACTACCTAGGGAGAACATGATTCACGAAATCTTTTTCAAATCTGGTGTTTCTCTGGGCCGGGAACGTCAGTTCTGAAAGTACACTTTCGCCGCCAATACAATAGGCCTTTTCAGCATATGCGGTAATAGGCCGTTTTTTGCAATTTTATTCTTTGGATCACTCTTAAGGGAAGGAGAGATTCTTGAAAGCATGATGTTTTTCTTATTCTACTACCTTGGGAGAACTGGAATCACCATGTCTTTTTCATATCTGGTGTTTCTCTGGGCCGGGAACGTCAGTTCTGGAAGTACACTTTCGCCGTCAATACAATAGGCCTTTTCAGCATATGCGGTAATAGGCCGTTGTTTGCAATTTTATTCTTTGGATCACTCTTAAGGGAAGGAGAGATTCTTGAAAGCATTATGTTTTTCTCATTCTACTACCTTGGGAGAACTGGAATCACCATGTCTTTTTCATATCTGGTGTTTCTCTGGGCCGGGAACGTCAGTTCTGGAAGTACACTTTCGCCGTCAATACAATAGGCCTTTTCAGCATATGCGGTAATAGGCCGTTTTTTGCAATTTTATTCTTTGGATCACTCTTAAGGGAAGGAGAGATTCTTGAAAGCATGATGTTTTTCTCATTCTACTACCTTGGGAAAACTGGAATCACCATGTCTTTTTCATATCTGGTGTTTCTCTGGGCCGGGAACGTCAGTTCTGGAAGTACACTTTCGCCGTCAATACAATAGGCCTTTTCAGCACATGCAGTAATAGGCCGTTTTTTGCAATTTTATTCTTTGGATCACTCTTAAGGGAAGGAGAGATTCTTGAAACCATGATGTTTTTCTCATTCTACTACCTAGGGAAAACTGGAATCACCATGTCTTTTTCAGATCTGGTGTTTCACTGGGCCGGGAACGTCAGTTCTGGAAGTACACTTTCGCCGTCAATACAATAGGCCTTTTCAGCATATGCGGTAATAGTCCGTTTTTTGCAATTTTATTCTTTGGATCACTCTTAACGGAAGGAGAGATTCTTGAAAGCATGATGTTTTTCTCATTCTACTACCTTGGGAGAACTGGAATCACCATATCTTTTTCATATCTGGTGTTTCTCTGGGCCGGGAACGTCAGTTCTGGAAGTACACTTTCGCCGTCAATACAATAGGCCTTTTCAGCACATGCAGTATTAGGCCCTTTTTTGCAATTTTATTCTTTGGATCACTCTTAAGGGAAGGAGAGATTCTTGAAACCATGATGTTTTTCTCATTCTACTACCTAGGGAGAACATGAATCACGATGTCTCTTTCAAATCTGGTGTTTGTCTGGGACGGGAACCTCCGATCTCAAAGTTCAGTTTTGCGGTAATAGGCCGTTTTTTCGAACTTCATTCTTTGAATCACTCTTAAGGGAAGGAGAGATTCTTGAAAGCATGATGTTTTTCTCATTCTACTACCTAGGGAGAACATCATTCACGACATTTTTTTCAAATCTGGTGTTACTCTGGGCCGGGAACGTCAGTTTTGAAAGTACAGTTTCGCCGTCAATACAATCGGCCTTTTCAGCATATACCGTAATAGGCCGTTTTTTCCAACTTTATTCTTTGGATCACTCTTAAGGGAAGGAGAGATTCTTGAAACCATGATGTTTTTCTCATTCTACTACGTAGGGAGAACATGAATCACGATGTCTTTTTCAATTCTGGTGTTTGTATGGGACGGGAACCTCAGTTCTCAAAGTGCAGTTTTGCGCTAATAGGCCGTTTTTTCCAACTTTATTCTTTGGATCACTCTTAAGGGAAGGAGAGATTCTTGAAAGCATGATGTTTTTCTCATTCTACTACCTAGGGAGAACATGAATCACCATGTCTCTTTCAAATCTGGTGTTTCTCTGGGCCGGGAACGTCAGTTCTGAAAGTACACTTTCGCCGTAAATACAATAGGCCTTTTCAGCATATGCGGTAATAGGCCGTTGTTTGCAATTTTATTCTTTGGATCACTCTTAAGGGAAGGAGAGATTCTTGAAAGCATGATGTTTTTCTCATTCTACTACCTTGGGAGAACTGGAATCACCATGTCTTTTTCATATCTGGTGTTTCTCTGGGCCGGGAACGTCAGTTCTGGAAGTACACTTTCGCCGTCAATACAATAGGCCTTTTCAGCATATGCAGTATTAGGCCCTTTTTTGCAATTTTATTCTTTGGATCACTCTTAAGGGAACGAGAGATTCTTGAAACCTTGATGTTTTTCTCATTCTACTACCTAGGGAGAACATGATTAACAACATCTTTTTCAAATCTGGTGTTTCTCTGGGCCGCGAATGTCAGTTCTGAAAGTACAGTTTCGCCGTCAATACAATAGGCCTTTTCAGCGTATGCGGTAATAGGCCGTTTTTTCCAACATTATTCTTTGGATCACTGTTAAGGGAAAGAGAGATTCTTAAAACCATGATGTTTTTCTCATTCTACTACGTAGGGAGAACATGAATCACGATGTCTCTTTCAAATCTGGTGTTTGTCTGGGATGGGAACCTCCGATCTCAAAGTGCAGTTTCGTGGTAATAGGCTGTTTTTTCCCAACTTTATTCAATAGATCACTCTTAAGGGAAGGAGAGATTCTTGAAAGCATGACGGTTTTCTCATTCTACTACCAAGGGAGAACATGAATCACGATGTCTTTTTCAAATCTGGTGTTTCTTTGGGACGGGAACCTCCGATCTCAAAGTTCAGTTTTGCGGTAATAGGCCGTTTTTTCCAACTTCATTCTTTGGATCACTCTTAAGGGAAGGAGAGATTCTTGAAAGCATGATGTTTTTCTCATTCTACTACCTTGGGAGAACTGGAATCACCATGTCTTTTTCAAATCTGGTGTTTCTCTGGGCCGGGAACGTCAGTTCTGGAAGTACACTTTCGCCGCCAATACAATAGGCCTTTTCAGCATATGCGGTAATAGGCCGTTTTTTGCAATTTTATTCTTTGGATCACTCTTAAGGGAAGGAGAGATTCTTGAAACCATGATGTTTTTCTCATTCTACTACGTAGGGAGAACATGAATCACGATGTCTTTTTCAATTCTGGTGTATGTATGGGACGGGAACCTCCGATCTCAAAGTTCAGTTTTGCAGTAATAGGCCGTTTTTTCCAACTTTATTCTTTGGATCACTCTTAAGGGAAGGAGAGATTCTTGAAAGCATGATGTTTTTCTCATTCTACTACCTAGGGAGAACATGATTCACGACATTTTTTTCAAATCTGGTGTTACTCTGGGCCGGGAACGTCAGTTTTGAAAGTACAGTTTCGCCGTCAATACAATCGGCCTTTTCAGCATATACCGTAATAGGCCGTTTTTTCCAACTGTATTCTTTGGATCACTCTTAAGGGAAGGAGAGATTCTTGAAACCATGATGTTTTTCTCATTCTACTACGTAGGGAGAACATGAATCACGATGTCTCTTCCAAATCTGGTGTTTGTCTGTGATGGGAACCTCCGAGCTCAAAGTGCAGTTTCGTGGTAATAGGCTGTTTTTTCCCAACTTTACTCAATAGATCACTCTTAAGGGAAGGAGAGATTCTTGAAAACATGATGTTTTTCTCATTCTACTACCTAGGGAGAACATGATTCACGAAATCTTTTTCAAATCTGGTGTTTCTCTGGGCCGGGAACGTCAGTTCTGAAAGTACACTTTCGCCGCCAATACAATAGGCCTTTTCAGCATATGCGGTAATAGGCCGTTTTTTGCAATTTTATTCTTTGGATCACTCTTAAGGGAAGGAGAGATTCTTGAAAGCATGATGTTTTTCTTATTCTACTACCTTGGGAGAACTGGAATCACCATGTCTTTTTCATATCTGGTGTTTCTCTGGGCCGGGAACGTCAGTTCTGGAAGTACACTTTCGCCGTCAATACAATAGGCCTTTTCAGCATATGCGGTAATAGGCCGTTGTTTGCAATTTTATTCTTTGGATCACTCTTAAGGGAAGGAGAGATTCTTGAAAGCATTATGTTTTTCTCATTCTACTACCTTGGGAGAACTGGAATCACCATGTCTTTTTCATATCTGGTGTTTCTCTGGGCCGGGAACGTCAGTTCTGGAAGTACACTTTCGCCGTCAATACAATAGGCCTTTTCAGCATATGCGGTAATAGGCCGTTTTTTGCAATTTTATTCTTTGGATCACTCTTAAGGGAAGGAGAGATTCTTGAAAGCATGATGTTTTTCTCATTCTACTACCTTGGGAAAACTGGAATCACCATGTCTTTTTCATATCTGGTGTTTCTCTGGGCCGGGAACGTCAGTTCTGGAAGTACACTTTCGCCGTCAATACAATAGGCCTTTTCAGCACATGCAGTAATAGGCCGTTTTTTGCAATTTTATTCTTTGGATCACTCTTAAGGGAAGGAGAGATTCTTGAAACCATGATGTTTTTCTCATTCTACTACCTAGGGAAAACTGGAATCACCATGTCTTTTTCAGATCTGGTGTTTCACTGGGCCGGGAACGTCAGTTCTGGAAGTACACTTTCGCCGTCAATACAATAGGCCTTTTCAGCATATGCGGTAATAGTCCGTTTTTTGCAATTTTATTCTTTGGATCACTCTTAACGGAAGGAGAGATTCTTGAAAGCATGATGTTTTTCTCATTCTACTACCTTGGGAGAACTGGAATCACCATATCTTTTTCATATCTGGTGTTTCTCTGGGCCGGGAACGTCAGTTCTGGAAGTACACTTTCGCCGTCAATACAATAGGCCTTTTCAGCACATGCAGTATTAGGCCCTTTTTTGCAATTTTATTCTTTGGATCACTCTTAAGGGAAGGAGAGATTCTTGAAACCATGATGTTTTTCTCATTCTACTACCTAGGGAGAACATGAATCACGATGTCTCTTTCAAATCTGGTGTTTGTCTGGGACGGGAACCTCCGATCTCAAAGTTCAGTTTTGCGGTAATAGGCCGTTTTTTCGAACTTCATTCTTTGAATCACTCTTAAGGGAAGGAGAGATTCTTGAAAGCATGATGTTTTTCTCATTCTACTACCTAGGGAGAACATCATTCACGACATTTTTTTCAAATCTGGTGTTACTCTGGGCCGGGAACGTCAGTTTTGAAAGTACAGTTTCGCCGTCAATACAATCGGCCTTTTCAGCATATACCGTAATAGGCCGTTTTTTCCAACTTTATTCTTTGGATCACTCTTAAGGGAAGGAGAGATTCTTGAAACCATGATGTTTTTCTCATTCTACTACGTAGGGAGAACATGAATCACGATGTCTTTTTCAATTCTGGTGTTTGTATGGGACGGGAACCTCAGTTCTCAAAGTGCAGTTTTGCGCTAATAGGCCGTTTTTTCCAACTTTATTCTTTGGATCACTCTTAAGGGAAGGAGAGATTCTTGAAAGCATGATGTTTTTCTCATTCTACTACCTAGGGAGAACATGAATCACCATGTCTCTTTCAAATCTGGTGTTTCTCTGGGCCGGGAACGTCAGTTCTGAAAGTACACTTTCGCCGTAAATACAATAGGCCTTTTCAGCATATGCGGTAATAGGCCGTTGTTTGCAATTTTATTCTTTGGATCACTCTTAAGGGAAGGAGAGATTCTTGAAAGCATGATGTTTTTCTCATTCTACTACCTTGGGAGAACTGGAATCACCATGTCTTTTTCATATCTGGTGTTTCTCTGGGCCGGGAACGTCAGTTCTGGAAGTACACTTTCGCCGTCAATACAATAGGCCTTTTCAGCATATGCAGTATTAGGCCCTTTTTTGCAATTTTATTCTTTGGATCACTCTTAAGGGAACGAGAGATTCTTGAAACCTTGATGTTTTTCTCATTCTACTACCTAGGGAGAACATGATTAACAACATCTTTTTCAAATCTGGTGTTTCTCTGGGCCGCGAATGTCAGTTCTGAAAGTACAGTTTCGCCGTCAATACAATAGGCCTTTTCAGCGTATGCGGTAATAGGCCGTTTTTTCCAACATTATTCTTTGGATCACTGTTAAGGGAAAGAGAGATTCTTAAAACCATGATGTTTTTCTCATTCTACTACGTAGGGAGAACATGAATCACGATGTCTCTTTCAAATCTGGTGTTTGTCTGGGATGGGAACCTCCGATCTCAAAGTGCAGTTTCGTGGTAATAGGCTGTTTTTTCCCAACTTTATTCAATAGATCACTCTTAAGGGAAGGAGAGATTCTTGAAAGCATGACGGTTTTCTCATTCTACTACCAAGGGAGAACATGAATCACGATGTCTTTTTCAAATCTGGTGTTTCTTTGGGACGGGAACCTCCGATCTCAAAGTTCAGTTTTGCGGTAATAGGCCGTTTTTTCCAACTTCATTCTTTGGATCACTCTTAAGGGAAGGAGAGATTCTTGAAAGCATGATGTTTTTCTCATTCTACTACCTTGGGAGAACTGGAATCACCATGTCTTTTTCAAATCTGGTGTTTCTCTGGGCCGGGAACGTCAGTTCTGGAAGTACACTTTCGCCGCCAATACAATAGGCCTTTTCAGCATATGCGGTAATAGGCCGTTTTTTGCAATTTTATTCTTTGGATCACTCTTAAGGGAAGGAGAGATTCTTGAAACCATGATGTTTTTCTCATTCTACTACGTAGGGAGAACATGAATCACGATGTCTTTTTCAATTCTGGTGTATGTATGGGACGGGAACCTCCGATCTCAAAGTTCAGTTTTGCAGTAATAGGCCGTTTTTTCCAACTTTATTCTTTGGATCACTCTTAAGGGAAGGAGAGATTCTTGAAAGCATGATGTTTTTCTCATTCTACTACCTAGGGAGAACATGATTCACGACATTTTTTTCAAATCTGGTGTTACTCTGGGCCGGGAACGTCAGTTTTGAAAGTACAGTTTCGCCGTCAATACAATCGGCCTTTTCAGCATATACCGTAATAGGCCGTTTTTTCCAACTTTATTCTTTGGATCACTCTTAAGGGAAGGAGAGATTCTTGAAACCATGATGTTTTTCTCATTCTACTACGTAGGGAGAACATGAATCACGATGTCTTTTTCAATTCTGGTGTTTGTATGGGACGGGAACCTCAGTTCTCAAAGTGCAGTTTTGCGCTAATAGGCCGTTTTTTCCAACTTTATTCTTTGGATCACTCTTAAGGGAAGGAGAGATTCTTGAAAGCATGATGTTTTTCTCATTCTACTACCTAGGGAGAACATGAATCACCATGTCTTTTTCAAATCTGGTGTTTCACTGGGCCGGGAACGTCAGTTCTGAAAGTACACTTTCGCCGTCAATACAATAGGCCTTTTCAGCATATGCGGTAATAGGCCGTTGTTTGCAATTTTATTCTTTGGATCACTCTTAAGGGAAGGAGAGATTCTTGAAAGCATGATGTTTTTCTCATTCTACTACCTTGGGAGAACTGGAATCACCATGTCTTTTTCATATCTGGTGTTTCTCTGGGCCGGGAACGTCAGTTCTGGAAGTACACTTTCGCCGTCAATACAATAGGCCTTTTCAGCATATGCAGTATTAGGCCCTTTTTTGCAATTTTATTCTTTGGATCACTCTTAAGGGAAGGAGAGATTCTTGAAACCTTGATGTTTTTCTCATTCTACTACCTAGGGAGAACATGATTAACAACATCTTTTTCAAATCTGGTGTTTCTCTGGGCCGCGAATGTCAGTTCTGAAAGTACAGTTTCGCCGTCAATACAATAGGCCTTTTCAGCGTATGCGGTAATAGGCCGTTTTTTCCAACATTATTCTTTGGATCACTGTTAAGGGAAGGAGAGATTCTTAAAACCATGATGTTTTTCTCATTCTACTCCGTAGGGAGAACATGAATCACGATGTCTCTTTCAAATCTGGTGTTTGTCTGGGATGGGAACCTCCGATCTCAAAGTGCAGTTTCGTGGTAATAGGCTGTTTTTTCCCAACTTTATTCAATAGATCACTCTTAAGGGAAGGAGAGATTCTTGAAAGCATGACGGTTTTCTCATTCTACTACCAAGGGAGAACATGAATCACGATGTCTTTTTCAAATCTGGTGTTTCTTTGGGACGGGAACCTCAGTTCTCAAAGTTCAGTTTTGCGGTAATAGGCCGTTTTTTCCAACTTTATTCTTTGGATCACTCTTAAGGGAAGGAGAGATTGTTGAAAGCATGATGTTTTTCTCATTCTACTACCTAGGGAGAACATGATTCACGAAATCTTTTTCAAATCTGGTGTTTCTCTGGGCCGGGAACGTCAGTTCTGAAAGTACACTTTCGCCGTCAATACAATAGGCCTTTTCAGCATATGTGGTAATAGGCCGTTGTTTGCAATTTTATTCTTTGGATCACTCTTAAGGGAAGGATAGATTCTTGAAAGCATGATGTTTTTCTCATTCTACTACCTTGGGAGAACTGGAATCACCATGTCTTTTTCATATCTGGTGTTTCTCTGGGCCGGGAACGTCAGTTCTGGAAGTACACTTTCGCCGTCAATACAATAGGCCTTTTCAGCATATGCGGTAATAGTCCGTTTTTTGCAATTTTATTCTTTGGATCACTCTTAAGGGAAGGAGAGATTCTTGAAAGCATGATGTTTTTCTCATTCTACTACCTTGGGAAAACTGGAATCACCATGTCTTTTTCATATCTGGTGTTTCTCTGGGCCGGGAACGTCAGTTCTGGAAGTACACTTTCGCCGTCAATACAATAGGCCTTTTCAGCACATGCAGTAATAGGCCGTTTTTTGCAATTTTATTCTTTGGATCACTCTTAAGGGAAGGAGAGATTCTTGAAACCATGATGTTTTTCTCATTCTACTACCTAGGGAAAACTGGAATCACCATGTCTTTTTCATATCTGGTGTTTCTCTGGGCCGGGAACGTCAGTTCTGGAAGTACACTTTCGCCGTCAATACAATAGGCCTTTTCAGCATATGCGGTAATAGGCCGTTTTTTGCAATTTTATTCTTTGGATCACTCTTAAGGGAAGGAGAGATTCTTGAAAGCATGATGTTTTTCTCATTCTACTACCTTGGGAGAACTGGAATCACCATATCTTTTTCATATCTGGTGTTTCTCTGGGCCGGGAACGTCAGTTCTGGAAGTACACTTTCGCCGTCAATACAATAGGCCTTTTCAGCACATGCAGTATTAGGCCCTTTTTTGCAATTTTATTCCTTGGATCACTCTTAAGGGAAGGAGATATTCTTGAAACCATGATGTTTTTCTCATTCTACTACCTAGGGAGAACATGAATCACGATGTCTCTTTCAAATCTGGTGTTTGTCTGGGACGGGAACCTCCGATCTCAAAGTTCAGTTTTGCGGTAATAGGCCGTTTTTTCGAACTTCATTCTTTGAATCACTCTTAAGGGAAGGAGAGATTCTTGAAAGCATGATGTTTTTCTCATTCTACTACCTTGGGAGAACTGGAATCACCATGTCTTTTTCATATCTGGTGTTTCTCTGGGCCGGGAACGTCAGTTCTGGAAGTACACTTTCGCCGTCAATACAATAGGCCTTTTCAGGATATGCGGTAATAGGCCGTTTTTTGCAATATTTTTCTTTGGATCACTCTTAAGGGAAGGAGAGATTCTTGAAACCATGATGTTTTTCTCATTCTTCTACCTTGGGAGAACTGGAATCACCATGTCTTTTTCATATCTGGTGTTTCTCTGGGCCGGGAACGTCAGTTCTGGAAGTACACTTTCGCCGTCAATACAATAGGCCTTTTCAGCATATGCAGTAATAGGCCGTTTTTTGCAATTTTATTCTTTGGATCACTCTTAAGGGAAGGAGAGATTCTTGAAACTATGATGTTTTTCTCATTCTACTACCTAGGGAGAACATGAATCACGATGTCTCTTTCAAATCTGGTGTTTGTCTGGGACGGGAACCTCCGATCTCAAAGTTCAGTTTTGCAGTAATAGGCCGTTTTTTCCAACTTTATTCTTTGGATCACTCTTAAGGGAAGGAGAGATTCTTGAAAGCATTATGTTTTTCTCATTCTACTACCTAGGGAGAAAATGATTCACGACATTTTTTTCAAATCTGGTGTTTTTCTGGGCCGGGAACGTCAGTTTTGAAAGTACAGTTTCGCCGTCAATACAATCGGCCTTTTCAGCATATACCGTAATAGGCCGTTTTTTCCAACTTTATTCTTTGGATCACTCTTAAGGGAAGGAGAGATTCTTGAAACCATGATGTTTTTCTCATTCTACTACGTAGGGAGAACATGAATCACGATGTCTCTTCCAAATCTGGTGTTTGTCTGTGATGGGAACCTCCGAGCTCAAAGTGCAGTTTCGTGGTAATAGGCTGTTTTTTCCCAACTTTATTCAATAGATCACTCTTAAGGGAAGGAGAGATTCTTGAAAACATGATGTTTTTCTCATTCTACTCCGTAGGGAGAACATGAATCACGATGTCTTTTTCAATTCTGGTGTTTGTATGGGACGGGAACCTCAGTTCTCAAAGTGCAGTTTTGCGCTAATAGGCCGTTTTTTCCAACTTTATTCTTTGGATCACTCTTAAGGGAAGGAGAGATTCTTGAAAGCATGATGTTTTTCTCATTCTACTACCTAGGGAGAACATGAATCACCATGTCTTTTTCAAATCTGGTGTTTCTCTGGGCCGGGAACGTCAGTTCTGAAAGTACACTTTCGCCGTCAATACAATAGGCCTTTTCAGCATATGCGGTAATAGGCCGTTGTTTGCAATTTTATTCTTTGGATCACTCTTAAGGGAAGGAGTGATTCTTGAAAGCATGATGTTTTTCTCATTCTACTACCTTGGGAGAACTGGAATCACCATGTCTTTTTCATATCTGGTGTTTCTCTGGGCCGGGAACGTCAGTTCTGGAAGTACACTTTCGCCGTCAATACAATAGGCCTTTTCAGAATATGCAGTATTAGGCCCTTTTTTGCAATTTTATTCTTTGGATCACTCTTAAGGGAAGGAGAGATTCTTGAAACCATGATGTTTTTCTCATTCTACTACCTAGGGAGAACATGATTAACAACATCTTTTTCAAATCTGGTGTTTCTCTGGGCCGCGAATGTCAGTTCTGAAAGTACAGTTTCGCCGTCAATACAATAGGCCTTTTCAGCATATGCGGTAATAGGCCGTTTTTTCCAACTTTATTCTTTGGATCACTCTTAAGGGAAGGAGAGATTCTTAAAAGCATGATGTTTTTCTCATTCTACTACGTAGGGAGAACATGAATCACGATGTCTCTTTCAAATCTACTGTTTGTCTGGGACGGGAACCTCCGATCTCAAAGTGCAGTTTCGTGGTAATAGGCTGTTTTTTCCCAACTTTATTCAATAGATCACTCTTAAGGGAAGGAGAGATTCTTGAAAGCATGACGGTTTTCTCATTCTACTACCAAGGGAGAACATGAATCACGATGTCTTTTTCAAATCTGGTGTTTCTTTGGGACGGGAACCTCAGTTCTCAAAGTTCAGTTTTGCGGTAATAGGCCGTTTTTTCCAACTTTATTCTTTGGATCACTCTTAAGGGAAGGAGAGATTCTTGAAAGCATTATGTTTTTCTCATTCTACTACCTAGGGAGAACATGATTCACGACATTTTTTTCAAATCTGGTGTTACTCTGGGCCGGGAACGTCAGTTTTGAAAGTACAGTTTCGCCGTCAATACAATCGGCCTTTTCAGCATATACCGTAATAGGCCGTTTTTTCCAACTTTATTCTTTGGATCACTCTTAAGGGAAGGAGAGATTCTTGAAACCATGATGTTTTTCTCATTCTACTACGTAGGGAGAACATGAATCACGATGTCTCTTCCAAATCTGGTGTTTGTCTGTGATGGGAACCTCCGAGCTCAAAGTGCAGTTTCGTGGTAATAGGCTGTTTTTTCCCAACTTTATTCAATAGATCACTCTTAAGGGAAGGAGAGATTCTTGAAAACATGATGTTTTTCTCATTCTACTACCTAGGGAGAACATGATTCACGAAATCTTTTTCAAATCTGGTGTTTCTCTGGGCCGGGAACGTCAGTTCTGGAAGTACACTTTCGCCGCCAATACAATAGGCCTTTTCAGCATATGCGGTAATAGGCCGTTTTTTGCAATTTTATTCTTTGGATCACTCTTAAGGGAAGGAGAGATTCTTGAAAGCATGATGTTTTTCTCATTCTACTACCTTGGGAGAACTGGAATCACCATGTCTTTTTCATATCTGGTGTTTCTCTGGGCCGGGAACGTCAGTTCTGGAAGTACACTTTCGCCGTCAATACAATAGGCCTTTTCAGCATATGCGGTAATAGGCCGTTGTTTGCAATTTTATTCTTTGGATCACTCTTAAGGGAAGGAGAGATTCTTGAAAGCATTATGTTTTTCTCATTCTACTACCTTGGGAGAACTGGAATCACCATGTCTTTTTCATATCTGGTGTTTCTCTGGGCCGGGAACGTCAGTTCTGGAAGTACACTTTCGCCGTCAATACAATAGGCCTTTTCAGCACATGCAGTAATAGGCCGTTTTTTGCAATTTTATTCTTTGGATCACTCTTAAGGGAAGGAGAGATTCTTGAAAGCATGATGTTTTTCTCATTCTACTACCTTGGGAAAACTGGAATCACCATGTCTTTTTCATATCTGGTGTTTCTCTGGGCCGGGAACGTCAGTTCTGGAAGTACACTTTCGCCGTCAATACAATAGGCCTTTTCAGCACATGCAGTAATAGGCCGTTTTTTGCAATTTTATTCTTTGGATCACTCTTAAGGGAAGGAGAGATTCTTGAAACCATGATGTTTTTCTCATTCTACTACCTAGGGAAAACTGGAATCACCATGTCTTTTTCAGATCTGGTGTTTCACTGGGCCGGGAACGTCAGTTCTGGAAGTACACTTTCGCCGTCAATACAATAGGCCTTTTCAGCATATGCGGTAATAGGCCGTTTTTTGCAATTTTATTCTTTGGATCACTCTTAACGGAAGGAGAGATTCTTGAAAGCATGATGTTTTTCTCATTCTACTACCTTGGGAGAACTGGAATCACCATATCTTTTTCATATCTGGTGTTTCTCTGGGCCGGGAACGTCAGTTCTGGAAGTACACTTTCGCCGTCAATACAATAGGCCTTTTCAGCACATGCAGTATTAGGCCCTTTTTTGCAATTTTATTCTTTGGATCACTCTTAAGGGAAGGAGAGATTCTTGAAACCATGATGTTTTTCTCATTCTACTACCTAGGGAGAACATGAATCACGATGTCTCTTTCAAATCTGGTGTTTGTCTGGGACGGGAACCTCCGATCTCAAAGTTCAGTTTTGCGGTAATAGGCCGTTTTTTCGAACTTCATTCTTTGAATCACTCTTAAGGGAAGGAGAGATTCTTGAAAGCATGATGTTTTTCTCATTCTACTACCTAGGGAGAACATGATTCACGACATTTTTTTCAAATCTGGTGTTACTCTGGGCCGGGAACGTCAGTTTTGAAAGTACAGTTTCGCCGTCAATACAATCGGCCTTTTCAGCATATACCGTAATAGGCCGTTTTTTCCAACTTTATTCTTTGGATCACTCTTAAGGGAAGGAGAGATTCTTGAAACCATGATGTTTTTCACATTCTACTACGTAGGGAGAACATGAATCACGATGTCTTTTTCAATTCTGGTGTTTGTATGGGACGGGAACCTCAGTTCTCAAAGTGCAGTTTTGCGCTAATAGGCCGTTTTTTCCAACTTTATTCTTTGGATCACTCTTAAGGGAAGGAGAGATTCTTGAAAGCATGATGTTTTTCTCATTCTACTACCTAGGGAGAACATGAATCACCATGTCTCTTTCAAATCTGGTGTTTCTCTGGGCCGGGAACGTCAGTTCTGAAAGTACACTTTCGCCGTCAATACAATAGGCCTTTTCAGCATATGCGGTAATAGGCCGTTGTTTGCAATTTTATTCTTTGGATCACTCTTAAGGGAAGGAGAGATTCTTGAAAGCATGATGTTTTTCTCATTCTACTACCTTGGGAGAACTGGAATCACCATGTCTTTTTCATATCTGGTGTTTCTCTGGGCCGGGAACGTCAGTTCTGGAAGTACACTTTCGCCGTCAATACAATAGGCCTTTTCAGCATATGCAGTATTAGGCCCTTTTTTGCAATTTTATTCTTTGGATCACTCTTAAGGGAACGAGAGATTCTTGAAACCTTGATGTTTTTCTCATTCTACTACCTAGGGAGAACATGATTAACAACATCTTTTTCAAATCTGGTGTTTCTCTGGGCCGCGAATGTCAGTTCTGAAAGTACAGTTTCGCCGTCAATACAATAGGCCTTTTCAGCGTATGCGGTAATAGGCCGTTTTTTCCAACATTATTCTTTGGATCACTGTTAAGGGAAGGAGAGATTCTTAAAACCATGATGTTTTTCTCATTCTACTACGTAGGGAGAACATGAATCACGATGTCTCTTTCAAATCTGGTGTTTGTCTGGGATGGGAACCTCCGATCTCAAAGTGCAGTTTCGTGGTAATAGGCTGTTTTTTCCCAACTTTATTCAATAGATCACTCTTAAGGGAAGGAGAGATTCTTGAAAGCATGACGGTTTTCTCATTCTACTACCAAGGGAGAACATGAATCACGATGTCTTTTTCAAATCTGGTGTTTCTTTGGGACGGGAACCTCAGTTCTCAAAGTTCAGTTTTGCGGTAATAGGCCGTTTTTTCCAACTTTATTCTTTGGATCACTCTTAAGGGAAGGAGAGATTGTTGAAAGCATGATGTTTTTCTCATTCTACTACCTAGGGAGAACATGATTCACGAAATCTTTTTCAAATCTGGTGTTTCTCTGGGCCGGGAACGTCAGTTCTGAAAGTACACTTTCGCCGCCAATACAATAGGCCTTTTCAGCATATGCGGTAATAGGCCGTTGTTTGCAATTTTATTCTTTGGATCACTCTTAAGGGAAGGAGAGATTCTTGAAAGCATGATGTTTTTCTCATTCTACTACCTTGGGAGAACTGGAATCACCATATCTTTTTCATATCTGGTGTTTCTCTGGGCCGGGAACGTCAGTTCTGGAAGTACACTTTCGCCGTCAATACAATAGGCCTTTTCAGCACATGCAGTATTAGGCCCTTTTTTGCAATTTTATTCTTTGGATCACTCTTAAGGGAAGGAGAGATTCTTGAAACCATGATGTTTTTCTCATTCTACTACCTAGGGAGAACATGAATCACGATGTCTCTTTCAAATCTGGTGTTTGTCTGGGACGGGAACCTCCGATCTCAAAGTTCAGTTTTGCGGTAATAGGCCGTTTTTTCGAACTTCATTCTTTGAATCACTCTTAAGGGAAGGAGAGATTCTTCAAAGCATGATGTTTTTCTCATTCTACTACCTTGGGAGAACTGGAATCACCATGTCTTTTTCATATCTGGTGTTTCTCTGGGCCGGGAACGTCAGTTCTGGAAGTACACTTTCGCCGTCAATACAATAGGCCTTTTCAGCATATGCGGTAATAGGCCGTTTTTTGCAATTTTATTCTTTGGATCACTCTTAAGGGAAGGAGAGATTCTTGAAACCATGATGTTTTTCTCATTCTACTACGTAGGGAGAACATGAATCACGATGTCTTTTTCAATTCTGGTGTTTGTATGGGACGGGAACCTCCGATCTCAAAGTTCAGTTTTGCAGTAATAGGCCGTTTTTTCCAACTTTATTCTTTGGATCACTCTTAAGGGAAGGAGAGATTCTTGAAAGCATGATGTTTTTCTCATTCTACTACCTAGGGAGAACATGATTCACGACATTTTTTTCAAATCTGGTGTTACTCTGGGCCGGGAACGTTAGTTTTGAAAGTACAGTTTCGCCGTCAATACAATCGGCCTTTTCAGCATATACCGTAATAGGCCGTTTTTTCCAACTTTATTCTTTGGATCACTCTTAAGGGAAGGAGAGATTCTTGAAACCATGATGTTTTTCTCATTCTACTACGTAGGGAGAACATGAATCACGATGTCTTTTTCAATTCTGGTGTTTGTATGGGACGGGAACCTCAGTTCTCAAAGTGCAGTTTTGCGCTAATAGGCCGTTTTTTCCAACTTTATTCTTTGGATCACTCTTAAGGGAAGGAGAGATTCTTGAAAGCATGATGTTTTTCTCATTCTACTACCTAGGGAGAACATGAATCACCATGTCTTTTTCAAATCTGGTGTTTCTCTGGGCCGGGAACGTCAGTTCTGAAAGTACACTTTCGCCGTCAATACAATAGGCCTTTTCAGCATATGCGGTAATAGGCCGTTGTTTGCAATTTTATTCTTTGGATCACTCTTAAGGGAAGGAGAGATTCTTGAAAGCATGATGTTTTTCTCATTCTACTACCTTGGGAGAACTGGAATCACCATGTCTTTTTCATATCTGGTGTTTCTCTGGGCCGGGAACGTCAGTTCTGGAAGTACACTTTCGCCGTCAATACAATAGGCCTTTTCAGCATATGCAGTATTAGGCCCTTTTTTGCAATTTTATTCTTTGGATCACTCTTAAGGGAAGGAGAGATTCTTGAAACCTTGATGTTTTTCTCATTCTACTACCTAGGGAGAACATGATTAACAACATCTTTTTCAAATCTGGTGTTTCTCTGGGCCGCGAATGTCAGTTCTGAAAGTACAGTTTCGCCGTCAATACAATAGGCCTTTTCAGCGTATGCGGTAATAGGCCGTTTTTTCCAACATTATTCTTTGGATCACTGTTAAGGGAAGGAGAGATTCTTAAAACCATGATGTTTTTCTCATTCTACTCCGTAGGGAGAACATGAATCACGATGTCTCTTTCAAATCTGGTGTTTGTCTGGGATGGGAACCTCCGATCTCAAAGTGCAGTTTCGTGGTAATAGGCTGTTTTTTCCCAACTTTATTCAATAGATCACTCTTAAGGGAAGGAGAGATTCTTGAAAGCATGACGGTTTTCTCATTCTACTACCAAGGGAGAACATGAATCACGATGTCTTTTTCAAATCTGGTGTTTCTTTGGGACGGGAACCTCAGTTCTCAAAGTTCAGTTTTGCGGTAATAGGCCGTTTTTTCCAACTTTATTCTTTGGATCACTCTTAAGGGAAGGAGAGATTGTTGAAAGCATGATGTTTTTCTCATTCTACTACCTAGGGAGAACATGATTCACGAAATCTTTTTCAAATCTGGTGTTTCTCTGGGCCGGGAACGTCAGTTCTGAAAGTACACTTTCGCCGCTAATACTATAGGCCTTTTCAGCATATGCGGTAATAGGCCGTTTTTTGCAATTTTATTCTTTGGATCACTCTTAAGGGAAGGAGAGATTCTTGAAAGCATGATATTTTTCTTATTCTACTACCTTGGGAGAACTGGAATCACCATGTCTTTTTCATATCTGGTGTTTCTCTGGGCCGGGAACGTCAGTTCTGGAAGTACACTTTCGCCGCCAATACAATAGGCCTTTTCAGCATATGCGGTAATAGGCCGTTGTTTGCAATTTTATTCTTTGGATCACTCTTAAGGGAAGGAGAGATTCTTGAAAGCATGATGTTTTTCTCATTCTACTACCTTGGGAGAACTGGAATCACCATGTCTTTTTCATATCTGGTGTTTCTCTGGGCCGGGAACGTCAGTTCTGGAAGTACACTTTCGCCGTCAATACAATAGGCCTTTTCAGCATATGCGGTAATAGGCCGTTTTTTGCAATTTTATTCTTTGGATCACTCTTAAGGGAAGGAGAGATTCTTGAAAGCATGATGTTTTTCTCATTCTACTACCTAGGGAGAACATGAATCACCATGTCTTTTTCAAATCTGGTGTTTCTCTGGGCCGGGAACGTCAGTTCTGAAAGTACACTTTCGCCGTCAATACAATAGGCCTTTTCAGCATATGCGGTAATAGGCCGTTGTTTGCAATTTTATTCTTTGGATCACTCTTAAGGGAAGGAGAGATTCTTGAAAGCATGATGTTTTTCTCATTCTACTACCTTGGGAGAACTGGAATCACCATGTCTTTTTCATATCTGGTGTTTCTCTGGGCCGGGAACGTCAGTTCTGGAAGTACACTTTCGCCGTCAATACAATAGGCCTTTTCAGCATATGCAGTATTAGGCCCTTTTTTGCAATTTTATTCTTTGGATCACTCTTAAGGGAAGGAGAGATTCTTGAAACCATGATGTTTTTCTCATTCTACTACCTAGGGAGAACATGATTAACAATATCTTTTTCAAATCTGGTGTTTCTCTGGGCCGCGAATGTCAGTTCTGAAAGTACAGTTTCGCCGTCAATACAATAGGCCTTTTCAGCGTATGCGGTAATAGGCCGTTTTTTCCAACATTATTCTTTGGATCACTGTTAAGGGAAGGAGAGATTCTTAAAACCACGATGTTTTTCTCATTCTACTACGTAGGGAGAACATGAATCACGATGTCTCTTTCAAATCTGGTGTTTGTCTGGGATGGGAACCTCCGATCTCAAAGTGCAGTTTCGTGGTAATAGGCTGTTTTTTCCCAACTTTATTCAATAGATCACTCTTAAGGGAAGGAGAGATTCTTGAAAGCATGACGGTTTTCTCAGTCTACTACCAAGGGAGAACATGAATCACGATGTCTTTTTCAAATCTGGTGTTTCTTTGGGACGGGAACCTCAGTTCTCAAAGTTCAGTTTTGCGGTAATAGGCCGTTTTTTCCAACTTTATTCTTTGGATCACTCTTAAGGGAAGGAGAGATTCTTGAAAGCATGATGTTTTTCTCATTCTACTACCTAGGGAGAACATGATTCACGAAATCTTTTTCCAATCTGGTGTTTCTCTGGGCCGGGAACGTCAGTTCTGAAAGTACACTTTCGCCGCCAATACAATAGGCCTTTTCAGCATATGCGGTAATAGGCCGTTTTTTGCAATTTTATTCTTTGGATCACTCTTAACGGAAGGAGAGATTCTTGAAAGCATGATGTTTTTCTTATTCTACTACCTTTGGAGAACTGGAATCACCATGTCTTTTTCATATCTGGTGTTTCTCTGGGCCGGGAACGTCAGTTCTGGAAGTACACTTTCGCCGTCAATACAATAGGCCTTTTCAGCATATGCGGTAATAGGCCGTTGTTTGCAATTTTATTCTTTGGATCACTCTTAAGGGAAGGAGAGATTCTTGAAAGCATGATGTTTTTCTCATTCTACTACCTTGGGAGAACTGGAATCACCATGTCTTTTTCATATCTGGTGTTTCTCTGGGCCGGGAACGTCAGTTCTGGAAGTACACTTTCGCCGTCAATACAATAGGCCTTTTCAGCATATGCGGTAATAGGCCGTTTTTTGCAATTTTATTCTTTGGATCACTCTTAAGGGAAGGAGAGATTCTTGAAAGCATGATGTTTTTCTCATTCTACTACCTTGGGAGAACTGGAATCACCATATCTTTTTCATATCTGGTGTTTCTCTGGGCCGGGAACGTCAGTTCTGGAAGTACACTTTCGCCGTCAATACAATAGGCCTTTTCAGCACATGCAGTATTAGGCCCTTTTTTGGAATTTTATTCTTTGGATCACTCTTAAGGGAAGGAGAGATTCTTGAAACCATGATGTTTTTCTCATTCTACTACCTAGGGGGAACATGAATCACGATGTCTCTTTCAAATCTGGTGTTTGTCTGGGACGGGAACCTCCGATCTCAAAGTTCAGTTTTGCGGTAATAGGCCGTTTTTTCGAACTTCATTCTTTGAATCACTCTTAAGGGAAGGAGATATTCTTGAAAGCATGATGTTTTTCTCATTCTACTACCTTGGGAGAACTGGAATCACCATGTCTTTTTCATATCTGGTGTTTCTCTGGGCCGGGAACGTCAGTTCTGGAAGTACACTTTCGCCGTCAATACAATAGGCCTTTTCAGCATATGCGTAATAGGCCGTTTTTTGCAAATTTATTTTTGGATCACTCTTAAGAGAAGGAGAGATTCTTGAAACCATGATGTTTTTCTCATTCTACTACCTAGGGAGAACATGAATCACGATGTCTCTTTCAAATCTGGTGTTTGTCTGGGACGGGAACCTACGATCTCAAAGTTCAGTTTTGCAGTAATAGGCCGTTTTTTCCAACATTATTCTTTGGATCACTCTTAAGGGAAGGAGAGATTCTTGAAAGCATTATGTTTTTCTCATTCTACTACCTAGGGAGAACATGATTCACGACATTTTTTTCAAATCTGGTGTTACTCTGGGCCGGGAACGTCAGTTTTGAAAGTACAGTTTCGCCGTCAATACAATCGGCCTTTTCAGCATATACCGTAATAGGCCGTTTTTTCCAACTTTATTCTTTGGATCACTCTTAAGGGAAGGAGAGATTCTTGAAACCATGATGTTTTTCTCATTCTACTACGTAGGGAGAAAATGAATCACGATGTCTCTTCCAAATCTGGTGTTTGTCTGTGATGGGAACCTCCGAGCTCAAAGTGCAGTTTCGTGGTAATAGGCTGTTTTTTCCCAACTTTATTCAATAGATCACTCTTAAGGGAAGGAGAGATTCTTGAAAACATGATGTTTTTCTCATTCTACTACCTAGGGAGAACATGATTCACGAAATCTTTTTCAAATCTGGTGTTTCTCTGGGCCGGGAACGTCAGTTCTGAAAGTACACTTTCGCCGCCAATACAATAGGCCTTTTCAGCATATGCGGTAATAGGCCGTTTTTTGCAATTTTAATCTTTGGATCACTCTTAAGGGAAGGAGAGATTCTTGAAAGCATGATGTTTTTCTTATTCTACTACCTTGGGAGAACTGGAATCACCATGTCTTTTTCATATCTGGTGTTTCTCTGGGCCGGGAACGTCAGTTCTGGAAGTACACTTTCGCCGTCAATACAATAGGCGTTTTCAGCATATGCGGTAATAGGCCGTTGTTTGCAATTTTATTCTTTGGATCACTCTTAAGGGAAGGAGAGATTCTTGAAAGCATGATGTTTTTCTCATTCTACTACCTTGGGAGAACTGGAATCACCATGTCTTTTTCATATCTGGTGTTTCTCTGGGCCGGGAACGTCAGTTCTGGAAGTACACTTTCGCCGTCAATACAATAGGCCTTTTCACCACATGCAGTAATAGGCCGTTTTTTGCAATTTTATTCTTTGGATCACTCTTAAGGGAAGGAGAGATTCTTGAAACCATGATGTTTTTCTCATTCTACTACCTAGGGAAAACTGGAATCACCATGTCTTTTTCATATCTGGTGTTTCACTGGGCCGGGAACGTCAGTTCTGGAAGTACACTTTCGCCGTCAATACAATAGGCCTTTTCAGCATATGCGGTAATAGGCCGTTTTTTGCAATTTTATTCTTTGGATCACTCTTAAGGGAAGGAGAGATTCTTGAAAGCATGATGTTTTTCTCATTCTACTACCTTGGGAGAACTGGAATCACCATATCTTTTTCATATCTGGTGTTTCTCTGGGCCGGGAACGTCAGTTCTGGAAGTACACTTTCGCCGTCAATACAATAGGCCTTTTCAGCACATGCAGTATTAGGCCCTTTTTTGCAATTTTATTCTTTGGATCACACTTAAGGGAAGGAGAGATTTTTGAAACCATGATGTTTTTCTCATTCTACTACCTAGGGAGAACATGAATCACGATGTCTCTTTCAAATCTGGTGTTTGTCTGGGACGGGAACCTCCGATCTCAAAGTTCAGTTTTGCGGTAATAGGCCGTTTTTTCGAACTTCATTCTTTGAATCACTCTTAAGGGAAGGAGAGATTCTTGAAAGCATGATGTTTTTCTCATTCTACTACCTTGGGAGAACTGGAATCACCATGTCTTTTTCATATCTGGTGTTTCTCTGGGCCGGGAACGTCAGTTCTGGAAGTACACTTTCGCCGTCAATACAATAGGCCTTTTCAGCATATGCGGTAATAGGCCGTTTTTTGCAATTTTATTCTTTGGATCACTCTTAAGGGAAGGAGAGATTCTTGAAAGCATGATGTTTTTCTCATTCTACTACATTGGGAGAACTGGAATCACCATGTCTTTTTCATATCTGGTGTTTCTCTGGGCCGGGAACATCAGTTCTGGAAGTACACTTTCGCCGTCAATACAATAGGCCTTTTCAGCATATGCAGTAATAGGCCGTTTTTTGCAATTTTATTCTTTGGATCACTCTTAAGGGAAGGAGAGATTCTTGAAACTATGATGTTTTTCTCATTCTACTACCTAGGGAGAACATGAATCACGATGTCTCTTTCAAATCTGGTGTTTGTCTGGGACGGGAACCTCCGATCTCAAAGTTCAGTTTTGCAGTAATAGGCCGTTTTTTCCAACTTTATTCTTTGGATCACTCTTAAGGGAAGGAGAGATTCTTGAAAGCATGATGTTTTTCTCATTCTACTACCAAGGGAGAACATGATTCACGACATTTTTTTCAAATCTGGTGTCACTCTGGGCCGGGAACGTCAGTTTTGAAAGTACAGTTTCGCCGTCAATACAATCGGCCTTTTCAGCATATACCGTAATAGGCCGTTTTTTCCAACTTTATTCTTTGGATCACTCTTAAGGGAAGGAGAGATTCTTGAAACGATGATGTTTTTCTCATTCTACTACGTAGGGAGAACATGAATCACGATGTCTCTTCCAAATCTGGTGTTTGTCTGTGATGGGAACCTCCGAGCTCAAAGTGCAGTTTCGTGGTAATAGGCTGTTTTTTCCCAACTTTATTCAATAGATCACTCTTAAGGGAAGGAGAGATTCTTGCAAACATGATGTTTTTCTCATTCTACTACCTAGGGAGAACATGATTCACGAAATCTTTTTCAAATCTGGTGTTTCTCTGGGCCGGGAACGTCAGTTCTGGAAGTACACTTTCGCCGTCAATACAATAGGCCTTTTCAGCATATGCGGTAATAGGCCGTTTTTTGCAATTTTATTCTTTGGATCACTCTTAAGGGAAGGAGAGATTCTTGAAAGCATGATGTTTTTCTTATTCTACTACCTTGGGAGAACTGGAATCACCATGTCTTTTTCATATCTGGTGTTTCTCTGGGCTGGGAACGTCAGTTCTGGAAGTACACTTTCGCCGTCAATACAATAGGCCTTTTCAGCATATGCGGTAATAGGCCGTTGTTTGCAATTTTATTCTTTGGATCACTCTTAAGGGAAGGAGAGATTCTTGAAAGCATGATGTTTTTCTCATGCTACTACCTTGGGAAAACTGGAATCACCCTGTCTTTTTCATATCTGGTGTTTCTCTGGGCCGGGAACGTCAGTTCTGGAAGTACACTTTCGCCGTCAATACAATAGGCCTTTTCAGCATATGCGGTAATAGGCCGTTTTTTGCAATTTTATTCTTTGGATCACTCTTAAGGGTAGGAGAGATTCTTGAAAGCATGATGTTTTTCTCATTCTACTACCTTGGGAAAACTGGAATCACCATGTCTTTTTCATATCTGGTGTTTCTCTGGGCCGGGAACGTCAGTTCTGGAAGTACACTTTCGCCGTCAATACAATAGTCCTTTTCAGCACATGCAGTAATAGGCCGTTTTTTGCAATTTTATTCTTTGGATCACTCTTAAGGGAAGGAGAGATTCTTGAAACCATGATGTTTTTCTCATTCTACTACCTAGGGAAAACTGGAATCACCATGTCTTTTTCAGATCTGGTGTTTCACTGGGCCGGGAACGTCAGTTCTGGAAGTACACTTTCGCCGTCAATACAATAGGCCTTTTCAGCATATGCGGTAATAGGCCGTTTTTTGCAATTTTATTCTTTGCATCACTCTTAAGGGAAGGAGAGATTCTTGAAAGCATGATGTTTTTCTCATTCTACTACCTTGGGAGAACTGGAATCACCATGTCTTTTTCATATCTGGTGTTTCTCTGGGCCGGGAACGTCAGTTCTGGAAGTACACTTTCGCCGTCAATACAATAGGCCTTTTCAGCATATTCGGTAATAGGCCGTTGTTTGCAATTTTATTCTTTGGATCACTCTTAAGGGAAGGAGAGATTCTTGAAAGCATGATGTTTTTCTCATGCTACTACCTTGGGAAAACTGGAATCACCCTGTCTTTTTCATATCTGGTGTTTCTCTGGGCCGGGAACGTCAGTTCTGGAAGTACACTTTCGCCGTCAATACAATAGGCCTTTTCAGCATATGCGGTAATAGGCCGTTTTTTGCAATTTTATTCTTTGGATCACTCTTAAGGGAAGGAGAGATTCTTGAAAGCATGATGTTTTTCTCATTCTACTACCTTGGGAAAACTGGAATCACCATGTCTTTTTCATATCTGGTGTTTCTCTGGGCCGGGAACGTCAGTTCTGGAAGTACACTTTCGCCGTCAATACAATAGGCCTTTTCAGCACATGCAGTAATAGGCCGTTTTTTGCAATTTTATTCTTTGGATCACTCTTAAGGGAAGGAGAGATTCTTGAAACCATGATGTTTTTCTCATTCTACTACCTAGGGAAAACTGGAATCACCATGTCTTTTTCAGATCTGGTGTTTCACTGGGCCGGGAACGTCAGTTCTGGAAGTACACTTTCGCCGTCAATACAATAGGCCTTTTCAGCATATGCGGTAATAGGCCGTTTTTTGCAATTTTATTCTTTGGATCACTCTTAAGGGAAGGAGAGATTCTTGAAAGCATGATGTTTTTCTCATTCTACTACCTTGGGAGAACTGGAATCACCATATCTTTTTCATATCTGGTGTTTCTCTGGGCCGGGAACGTCAGTTCTGGAAGTACACTTTCGCCGTCAATACAATAGGCCTTTTCAGCACATGCAGTATTAGGCCCTTTTTTGCAATTTTATTCTTTGGATCACTCTTAAGGGAAGGAGAGATTCTTGAAAACATGATGTTTTTCTCATTCTACTACCTAGGGAGAACATGAATCACGATGTCTCTTTCAAATCTGGTGTTTGTCTGGGACGGGAACCTCCGATCTCAAAGTTCAGTTTTGCGGTAATAGGCCGTTTTTTCGAACTTCATTCTTTGAATCACTCTTAAGGGAAGGAGAGATTCTTGAAAGCATGATGTTTTTCTCATTCTACTACATTGGGAGAACTGGAATCACCATGTCTTTTTCATATCTGGTGTTTCTCTGGGTCGGGAACGTCAGTTCTGGAAGTACACTTTCGCCGTCAATACAATAGGCCTTTTCAGCATATGCGGTAATAGGCCGTTTTTTGCAATTTTATTCTTTGGATCACTCTTAAGGGAAGGAGAGATTCTTGAAACCATGATGTTTTTCTCATTCTACTACCTAGGGAGAACATGAATCACGATGTCTCTTTCAAATCTGGTGTTTGTCTGTGATGGGAACCTCCGAGCTCAAAGTGCAGTTTCGTGGTAATAGGCTGTTTTTTCCCAACTTTATTCAATAGATCACTCTTAAGGGAAGGAGAGATTCTTGCAAACATGATGTTTTTCTCATTCTACTACCTAGGGAGAACATGATTCACGAAATCTTTTTCAAATCTGGTGTTTCTCTGGGCCGGGAACGTCAGTTCTGGAAGTACACTTTCGCCGTCAATACAATAGGCCTTTTCAGCATATGCGGTAATAGGCCGTTTTTTGCAATTTTATTCTTTGGATCACTCTTAAGGGAAGGAGAGATTCTTGAAAGCATGATGTTTTTCTTATTCTACTACCTTGGGAGAACTGGAATCACCATGTCTTTTTCATATCTGGTGTTTCTCTGGGCTGGGAACGTCAGTTCTGGAAGTACACTTTCGCCGTCAATACAATAGGCCTTTTCAGCATATGCGGTAATAGGCCGTTGTTTGCAATTTTATTCTTTGGATCACTCTTAAGGGAAGGAGAGATTCTTGAAAGCATGATGTTTTTCTCATGCTACTACCTTGGGAAAACTGGAATCACCCTGTCTTTTTCATATCTGGTGTTTCTCTGGGCCGGGAACGTCAGTTCTGGAAGTACACTTTCGCCGTCAATACAATAGGCCTTTTCAGCATATGCGGTAATAGGCCGTTTTTTGCAATTTTATTCTTTGGATCACTCTTAAGGGTAGGAGAGATTCTTGAAAGCATGATGTTTTTCTCATTCTACTACCTTGGGAAAACTGGAATCACCATGTCTTTTTCATATCTGGTGTTTCTCTGGGCCGGGAACGTCAGTTCTGGAAGTACACTTTCGCCGTCAATACAATAGTCCTTTTCAGCACATGCAGTAATAGGCCGTTTTTTGCAATTTTATTCTTTGGATCACTCTTAAGGGAAGGAGAGATTCTTGAAACCATGATGTTTTTCTCATTCTACTACCTAGGGAAAACTGGAATCACCATGTCTTTTTCAGATCTGGTGTTTCACTGGGCCGGGAACGTCAGTTCTGGAAGTACACTTTCGCCGTCAATACAATAGGCCTTTTCAGCATATGCGGTAATAGGCCGTTTTTTGCAATTTTATTCTTTGCATCACTCTTAAGGGAAGGAGAGATTCTTGAAAGCATGATGTTTTTCTCATTCTACTACCTTGGGAGAACTGGAATCACCATGTCTTTTTCATATCTGGTGTTTCTCTGGGCCGGGAACGTCAGTTCTGGAAGTACACTTTCGCCGTCAATACAATAGGCCTTTTCAGCATATTCGGTAATAGGCCGTTGTTTGCAATTTTATTCTTTGGATCACTCTTAAGGGAAGGAGAGATTCTTGAAAGCATGATGTTTTTCTCATGCTACTACCTTGGGAAAACTGGAATCACCCTGTCTTTTTCATATCTGGTGTTTCTCTGGGCCGGGAACGTCAGTTCTGGAAGTACACTTTCGCCGTCAATACAATAGGCCTTTTCAGCATATGCGGTAATAGGCCGTTTTTTGCAATTTTATTCTTTGGATCACTCTTAAGGGAAGGAGAGATTCTTGAAAGCATGATGTTTTTCTCATTCTACTACCTTGGGAAAACTGGAATCACCATGTCTTTTTCATATCTGGTGTTTCTCTGGGCCGGGAACGTCAGTTCTGGAAGTACACTTTCGCCGTCAATACAATAGGCCTTTTCAGCACATGCAGTAATAGGCCGTTTTTTGCAATTTTATTCTTTGGATCACTCTTAAGGGAAGGAGAGATTCTTGAAACCATGATGTTTTTCTCATTCTACTACCTAGGGAAAACTGGAATCACCATGTCTTTTTCAGATCTGGTGTTTCACTGGGCCGGGAACGTCAGTTCTGGAAGTACACTTTCGCCGTCAATACAATAGGCCTTTTCAGCATATGCGGTAATAGGCCGTTTTTTGCAATTTTATTCTTTGGATCACTCTTAAGGGAAGGAGAGATTCTTGAAAGCATGATGTTTTTCTCATTCTACTACCTTGGGAGAACTGGAATCACCATATCTTTTTCATATCTGGTGTTTCTCTGGGCCGGGAACGTCAGTTCTGGAAGTACACTTTCGCCGTCAATACAATAGGCCTTTTCAGCACATGCAGTATTAGGCCCTTTTTTGCAATTTTATTCTTTGGATCACTCTTAAGGGAAGGAGAGATTCTTGAAAACATGATGTTTTTCTCATTCTACTACCTAGGGAGAACATGAATCACGATGTCTCTTTCAAATCTGGTGTTTGTCTGGGACGGGAACCTCCGATCTCAAAGTTCAGTTTTGCGGTAATAGGCCGTTTTTTCGAACTTCATTCTTTGAATCACTCTTAAGGGAAGGAGAGATTCTTGAAAGCATGATGTTTTTCTCATTCTACTACATTGGGAGAACTGGAATCACCATGTCTTTTTCATATCTGGTGTTTCTCTGGGTCGGGAACGTCAGTTCTGGAAGTACACTTTCGCCGTCAATACAATAGGCCTTTTCAGCATATGCGGTAATAGGCCGTTTTTTGCAATTTTATTCTTTGGATCACTCTTAAGGGAAGGAGAGATTCTTGAAACCATGATGTTTTTCTCATTCTACTACCTAGGGAGAACATGAATCACGATGTCTCTTTCAAATCTGGTGTTTGTCTGGGATGGGAACCTCCGATCTCAAAGTGCAGTTTGGCTGTAATAGGCCGTTTTTTCCAACTTTATTCTTTGGATCAGTCTTAAGGGAAGGAGAGATTCTTGAAAGCATGATGTTTTTCTCATTCTACTACTTAGGGAGAACATGAATCACAATGTCTTTTTCAAATCTGGTGTTTCTCTGGGCCGGGAACGTCAGTTCTGAAAGCCTATTACTGCAAAACTGAACTTTGAGATCGGAGGTTCCCGTCCCAGACAAACACCAGATTTGAAAGAGACATCGTGATTCCAGTTCTCCCAAGGTAGTAGAATGTGAAAAACATCATGCTTTCAAGAATCTCTCCTTCCCTTAAGAGTGATCCAAAGAATAAAATTGCAAAAAACGGCCTATTACCGTATATGCTGAAAAGGACTATTGTATTGACGGCGAAAGTGTACTTTCAGAACTGACGTTCCCGGCCCAGAGAAACACCAGATTTGAAATAGATGTCGTGAATCATGTTCTCCCTAGGTAGTAGAATGAGAAAAACATCATGGTTTCAAGAATCTCTCCTTCCCTTAAGAGTGATCCAAAGAATAAAGTTGGAAAAAACGGCCGACTACCGTATATGCTGAAAAGGCCGATTGTATTGACGGCGAAACTGTACTTTCAGAACTGACGTTCCCGGCCCAGAAAAACACCAGATTTGAAAAAAATGTCGTGAATCATGTTCTCCCTAGATAGTAGAATGAGAAAAACATCATGCTTTCAAGAATCTCTCCTTCCCTTAAGAGTGATCCAAAGAATAAAGTTGGAAAAAACGGCCTATTACTGCAAAACTGAACTTTGAGATCGGAGGTTCCCGTCCCAGACAAACACCAGATTTGAAAGAGACATCGTGAATCATGTTCTCCCTAGGTAGTAGAATCAGAAAAACATCATGCTTTCAAGAATCTCTCCTTCCCTTAAGAGTGATCTATTGAATAAAGTTGGGAAAAAACAGCCTATTACCACGGAACTGCACTTTGAGATCGTAGGTTACCATCACAGACAAACACCAGATTTGAAAGAGACATCGTGATTCATGTTCTCCCTACGTAGTAGAATGAGAAAAACATCATGGTTTCAAGAATCTCTCCTTCCCTTAAGAGTGATCCAAAAAATAAAATTGCAAAAAACGGCCTATTACCGCATATGCTGAAAAGTCCTATTGTATTGACGGCGAAAGTGTACTTCCAGAACTGACGTTCCCGGCCCAGAGAAACACCAGATATGAAAAAGACATGGTGATTCCAGTTCTCCCAATGTAGTAGAATGAGAAAAACATCATGCTTTCAAGAATCTCTCCTTCCCTTAAGAGTGATTCAAAGAATGAAGTTCGAAAAAACGGCCTATTACCGCAAAACTGAACTTTGAGATCGGAGGTTCCCGTCCCAGACAAACACCAGATTTGAAAGAGACATCGTGATTCATGTTCTCCCTAGGTAGTAGAATGAGAAAAACATCATGGTTTCAAGAATCTCTCCTTCCCTTAAGAGTGATCCAAAGAATAAAATTGCAAAAAAGGGCCTAATACTGCATGTGCTGAAAAGGCCTATTGTATTGACGGCGAAAGTGTACTTCCAGAACTGACGTTCCCGGCCCAGAGAAACACCAGATATGAAAAAGATATGGTGATTCCAGTTCTCCCAAGGTAGTAGAATGAGAAAAACATCATGCTTTCAAGAATCTCTCCTTCCCTTAAGAGTGATCCAAAGAATAAAATTGCAAAAAACGGCCTATTACCGCATATGCTGAAAAGGCCTATTGTATTGACGGCGAAAGTGTACTTCCAGAACTGACGTTCCCGGCCCAGAGAAACACCAGATATGAAAAAGACATGGTGATTCCAGTTCTCCCAAGGTAGTAGAATGAGAAAAACATCATGCTTTCAAGAATCTCTCCTTCCCTTAAGAGTGATCCAAAGAATAAAATTGCAAACAACGGCCTATTACCGCATATGCTGAAAAGGCCTATTGTATTGACGGCGAAACTGTACTTTCACAACTGACGTTCCCGGCCCAGAGTAACACCAGATTTGAAAAAAATGTCGTGAATCATGTTCTCCCTAGGTAGTAGAATGAGAAAAACATAATGCTTTCAAGAATCTCTCCTTCCCTTAAGAGTGATCCAAAGAATAAAGTTGGAAAAAACGGCCTATTACTGCAAAACTGAACTTTGAGATCGGAGGTTCCCGTCCCAGACAAACACCAGATTTGAAAGAGACATCGTGATTCATGTTCTCCCTAGGTAGTAGAATGAGAAAAAAATCATGGTTTCAAGAATCTCTCCTTCCCTTAAGAGTGATCCAAAGAATAAAATTGCAAAAAACGGCCTATTACTGCATATGCTGAAAAGGCCTATTGTATTGACGGCGAAAGTGTACTTCCAGAACTGACGTTCCCGGCCCAGAGAAACACCAGATATGAAAAAGACATGGTGATTCCAGTTCTCCCAAGTTAGTAGAATGAGAAAAACATCATGCTTTCAAGAATCTCTCCTTCCCTTAAGAGTGATCCAAAGAATAAAATTGCAAAAAACGGCCTATTACCGCATATGCTGAAAAGGCCTATTGTATTGACGGCGAAAGTGTACTTCCAGAACTGACGTTCCCGGCCCAGAGAAACACCAGATATGAAAAAGACATGGTGATTCCAGTTCTCTCAAGGTAGTAGAATGAGAAAAACATCATGCTTTCAAGAATCTCTCCTTCCCTTAAGAGTGATTCAAAGAATGAAGTTCGAAAAAACGGCCTATTACCGCAAAACTGAACTTTGAGATCGGAGGTTCCCGTCCCAGACAAACACCAGATTTGAAAGAGACATCGTGATTCATGTTCTCCCTAGGTAGTAGAATGAGAAAAACATCATGGTTTCAAGAATCTCTCCTTCCCTTAAGTGTGATCCAAAGAATAAAATTGCAAAAAAGGGCCTAATACTGCATGTGCTGAAAAGGCCTATTGTATTGACGGCGAAAGTGTACTTCCAGAACTGACGTTCCCGGCCCAGAGAAACACCAGATATGAAAAAGATATGGTGATTCCAGTTCTCCCAAGGTAGTAGAATGAGAAAAACATCATGCTTTCAAGAATCTCTCCTTCCCTTAAGAGTGATCCAAAGAATAAAATTGCAAAAAAGGGCCTATTACCGCATATGCTGAAAAGGCCTATTGTATTGACGGCGAAAGTGTACTTCCAGAACTGACGTTCCCGGCCCAGTGAAACACCAGATATGAAAAAGACATGGTGATTCCAGTTTTCCCTAGGTAGTAGAATGAGAAAAACATCATGGTTTCAACAATCTCTCCTTCCCTTAAGAGTGATCCAAAGAATAAAATTGCAAAAAACGGCCTATTACTGCATGTGCTGAAAAGGCCTATTGTATTGACGGCGAAAGTGTACTTCCAGAACTGACGTTCCCGGCCCAGAGAAACACCAGATATGAAAAAGACAGGGTGATTCCAGTTTTCCCAAGGTAGTAGCATGAGAAAAACATCATGCTTTCAAGAATCTCTCCTTCCCTTAAGAGTGATCCAAAGAATAAAATTGCAAAAAACGGCCTATTACCGCATAAGCTGAAAAGGCCTATTGTATTGACGGCGAAAGTGTACTTCCAGAACTGACGTTCCCGGCCCAGAGAAACACCAGATATGAAAAAGACATGGTGATTCCAGTTCTCCCAAGGTAGTAGAATAAGAAAAACATCTTGCTTTCAAGAATCTCTCCTTTCCTTAAGAGTGATCCAAAGAATAAAATTGCAAAAAACGGCCTATTACCGCATATGCTGAAAAGGCCTATTGTATTGGCGGCGAAAGTGTACTTTCAGAACTGACGTTCCCGGCCCAGAGAAACACCAGATTTGAAAAAGATTTCGTGAATCATGTTCTCCCTAGGTAGTAGAATGAGAAAAACATCATGTTTTCAAGAATCTCTCCTTCCCTTAAGAGTGATCTATTGAATAAAGTTGGGAAAAAACAGCCTATTACCACGAAACTGCACTTTGAGCTCGGAGGTTCCCATCACAGACAAACACCAGATTTGGAAGAGACATCGTGATTCATGTTCTCCCTACGTAGTAGAATGAGAAAAACATCATGGTTTCAAGAATCTCTCCTTCCCTTAAGAGTGATCCAAAGAATAAAGTTGGAAAAAACGGCCTATTACGGTATATGCTGAAAAGGCCGATTGTATTGACGGCGAAACTGTACTTTCAAAACTGACGTTCCCGGCCCAGAGTAACACCAGATTTGAAAAAAATGTCGTGAATCATGTTCTCCCTAGGTAGTAGAATGAGAAAAACATAATGCTTTCAAGAATCTCTCCTTCCCTTAAGAGTGATCCAAAGAATAAAGTTGGAAAAAACGGCCTATTACTGCAAAACTGCACTTTGAGCTCGGAGGTTCCCGTCCCAGACAAACACCAGATTTGAAAGAGACATCGTGATTCATGTTCTCCCTAGGTAGTAGAATGAGAAAAACATCATGGTTTCAAGAATCTCTCCGTCCCTTAAGAGTGATCCAAAGAATAAAATTGCAAAAAAGGGCCTAATACTGCATGTGCTGAAAAGGCCTATTGTATTGACGGCGAAAGTGTACTTCCAGAACTGACGTTCCCGGCCCAGAGAAACACCAGATATGAAAAAGACATGGTGATTCCAGTTTTCCCAAGGTAGTAGAATGAGAAAAACATCAAGCTTTCAAGAATCTCTCCTTCCCTTAAGAGTGATCCAAAGAATAAAATTGCAAAAAACGGCCTATTACCGCATATGCTGAAAAGGCCTATTGTATTGACGGCGAAAGTGTACTTCCAGAACTGACGTTCCCGGCCCAGAGAAACACCAGATATGAAAAAGACATGGTGATTCCAGTTCTCCCAAGGTAGTAGAATGAGAAAAACATCATGCTTTCAAGAATCTCTCCTTCCCTTAAGAGTGATCCAAAGAATAAAATTGCAAACAACGGCCTATTACCGCATATGCTGAAAAGGCCTATTGTATTGACGGCGAAAGTGTACTTCCAGAACTGACGTTCCCGGCCCAGAGAAACACCAGATATGAAAAAGACATGGTGATTCCAGTTCTCCCAAGGTAGTAGAATAAGAAAAACATCATGCTTTCAAGAATCTCTCCTTCCCTTAAGAGTGATCCAAAGAATAAAATTGCAAAAAACGGCCTATTACCGCATATGCTGAAAAGGCCTATTGTATTGGCGGCGAAAGTGTACTTTCAGAACTGACGTTCCCGGCCCAGAGAAACACCAGATTTGAAAAAGATTTCGTGAATCATGTTCTCCCTAGGTAGTAGAATGAGAAAAACATCATGTTTTCAAGAATCTCTCCTTCCCTTAAGAGTGATCTATTGAATAAAGTTGGGAAAAAACAGCCTATTACCACGAAACTGCACTTTGAGCTCGGAGGTTCCCATCACAGACAAACACCAGATTTGGAAGAGACATCGTGATTCATGTTCTCCCTACGTAGTAGAATGAGAAAAACATCATGGTTTCAAGAATCTCTCCTTTCCTTAAGAGTGATCCAAAGAATAAAGTTGGAAAAAACGGCCTATTACGGTATATGCTGAAAAGGCCGATTGTATTGACGGCGAAACTGTACTTTCACAACTGACGTTCCCGGCCCAGAGTAACACCAGATTTGAAAAAAATGTCGTGAATCATGTTCTCCCTAGGTAGTAGAATGAGAAAAACATAATGCTTTCAAGAATCTCTCCTTCCCTTAAGAGTGATCCAAAGAATAAAGTTGGAAAAAACGGCCTATTACTGCAAAACTGAACTTTGAGATCGGAGGTTCCCGTCCCAGACAAACACCAGATTTGAAAGAGACATCGTGATTCATGTTCTCCCTAGGTAGTAGAATGAGAAAAACATCATAGTTTCAAGAATCTCTCCTTCCCTTAAGAGTGATCCAAAGAATAAAATTGCAAAATACGGCCTATTACTGCATATGCTGAAAAGGCCTATTGTATTGACGGCGAAAGTGTACTTCTAGAACTGACGTTCCCGGCCCAGAGAAACACCAGATATGAAAAAGACATGGTGATTCCAGTTCTCCCAAGGTAGTAGAATGAGAAAAACATCATGCTTTCAAGAATCTCTCCTTCCCTTAAGAGTGATCCAAAGAATAAAATTGCAAAAAACGGCCTATTACCGCATATGCTGAAAAGGCCTATTGTATTGACGGCGAAAGTGTACTTCCAGAACTGACGTTCCCGGCCCAGAGAAACACCAGATATGAAAAAGACATGGTGATTCCAGTTCTCCCAAGGTAGTAGAATGAGAAAAACATCATGCTTTCAAGAATCTCTCCTTCCCTTAAGAGTGATTCAAAGAATGAAGTTCGAAAAAACGGCCTATTACCGCAAAACTGAACTTTGAGATCGGAGGTTCCCGTCCCAGACAAACACCAGATTTGAAAGAGACATCGTGATTCATGTTCTCCCTAGGTAGTAGAATGAGAAAAACATCATGGTTTCAAGAATCTCTCCTTCCCTTAAGTGTGATCCAAAGAATAAAATTGCAAAAAAGGGCCTAATACTGCATGTGCTGAAAAGGCCTATTGTATTGACGGCGAAAGTGTACTTCCAGAACTGACGTTCCCGGCCCAGAGAAACACCAGATATGAAAAAGATATGGTGATTCCAGTTCTCCCAAGGTAGTAGAATGAGAAAAACATCATGCTTTCAAGAATCTCTCCTTCCGTTAAGAGTGATCCAAAGAATAAAATTGCAAAAAAGGGCCTATTACCGCATATGCTGAAAAGGCCTATTGTATTGACGGCGAAAGTGTACTTCCAGAACTGACGTTCCCGGCCCAGTGAAACACCAGATATGAAAAAGACATGGTGATTCCAGTTTTCCCTAGGTAGTAGAATGAGAAAAACATCATGGTTTCAAGAATCTCTCCTTCCCTTAAGAGTGATCCAAAGAATAAAATTGCAAAAAACGGCCTATTACTGCATGTGGTGAAAAGGCCTATTGTATTGACGGCGAAAGTGTACTTCCAGAACTGACGTTCCCGGCCCAGAGAAACACCAGATATGAAAAAGACAGGGTGATTCCAGTTTTCCCAAGGTAGTAGCATGAGAAAAACATCATGCTTTCAAGAATCTCTCCTTCCCTTAAGAGTGATCCAAAGAATAAAATTGCAAAAAACGGCCTATTACCGCATAAGCTGAAAAGGCCTATTGTATTGACGGCGAAAGTGTACTTCCAGAACTGACGTTCCCGGCCCAGAGAAACACCAGATATGAAAAAGACATGGTGATTCCAGTTCTCCCAAGGTAGTAGAATAAGAAAAACATCTTGCTTTCAAGAATCTCTCCTTTCCTTAAGAGTGATCCAAAGAATAAAATTGCAAAAAACGGCCTATTACCGCATATGCTGAAAAGGCCTATTGTATTGGCGGCGAAAGTGTACTTTCAGAACTGACGTTCCCGGCCCAGAGAAACACCAGATTTGAAAAAGATTTCGTGAATCATGTTCTCCCTAGGTAGTAGAATGAGAAAAACATCATCTTTTCAAGAATCTCTCCTTCCCTTAAGAGTGATCTATTGAATAAAGTTGGGAAAAAACAGCCTATTACCACGAAACTGCACTTTGAGCTCGGAGGTTCCCATCACAGACAAACACCAGATTTGGAAGAGACATCGTGATTCATGTTCTCCCTACGTAGTAGAATGAGAAAAACATCATGGTTTCAAGAATCTCTCCTTCCCTTAAGAGTGATCCAAAGAATAAAGTTGGAAAAAACGGCCTATTACGGTATATGCTGAAAAGGCCGATTGTATTGACGGCGAAACTGTACTTTCAAAACTGACGTTCCCGGCCCAGAGTAACACCAGATTTGAAAAAAATGTCGTGAATCATGTTCTCCCTAGGTAGTAGAATGAGAAAAACATAATGCTTTCAAGAATCTCTCCTTCCCTTAAGAGTGATCCAAAGAATAAAGTTGGAAAAAACGGCCTATTACTGCAAAACTGAACTTTGAGATCGGAGGTTCCCGTCCCAGACAAACACCAGATTTGAAAGAGACATCGTGATTCATGTTCTCCCTAGGTAGTAGAATGAGAAAAACATCATAGTTTCAAGAATCTCTCCTTCCCTTAAGAGTGATCCAAAGAATAAAATTGCAAAAAACGGCCTATTACTGCATATGCTGAAAAGGCCTATTGTATTGACGGCGAAAGTGTACTTCCAGAACTGACGTTCCCGGCCCAGAGAAACACCAGATATGAAAAAGACATGGTGATTCCAGTTTTCCCAAGGTAGTAGAATGAGAAAAACATCATGCTTTCAAGAATCTCTCCTTCCCTTAAGAGTGATCCAAAGAATAAAATTGCAAAAAACGGCCTATTACCGCATATGCTGAAAAGGCCTATTGTATTGACGGCGAAAGTGTACTTCCAGAACTGACGTTCCCGGCCCAGAGAAACACCAGATATGAAAAAGACATGGTGATTCCAGTTCTCCCAAGGTAGTAGAATGAGAAAAACATCATGCTTTCAAGAATCTCTCCTTCCCTTAAGAGTGATTCAAAGAATGAAGTTCGAAAAAACGGCCTATTACCGCAAAACTGAACTTTGAGATCGGAGGTTCCCGTCCCAGACAAACACCAGATTTGAAAGAGACATCGTGATTCATGTTCTCCCTAGGTAGTAGAATGAGAAAAACATCATGGTTTCAAGAATCTCTCCTTCCCTTAAGTGTGATCCAAAGAATAAAATTGCAAAAAAGGGCCTAATACTGCATGTGCTGAAAAGGCCTATTGTATTGACGGCGAAAGTGTACTTCCAGAACTGACGTTCCCGGCCCAGAGAAACACCAGATATGAAAAAGATATGGTGATTCCAGTTCTCCCAAGGTAGTAGAATGAGAAAAACATCATGCTTTCAAGAATCTCTCCTTCCCTTAAGAGTGATCCAAAGAATAAAATTGCAAAAAACGGCCTATTACCGCATATGCTGAAAAGGCCTATTGTATTGACGGCGAAAGTGGACTTCCAGAACTGACGTTCCCGGCCCAGTGAAACACCAGATATGAAAAAGACATGGTGATTCCAGTTTTCCCTAGATAGTAGAATGAGAAAAACATCATGGTTTCAAGAATCTCTCCATCCCTTAAGAGTGATCCAAAGAATAAAATTGCAAAAAACGGCCTATTACTGCATGTGCTGAAAAGGCCTATTGTATTGACGGCGAAAGTGTACTTCCCGAACTGACGTTCCCGGCCCAGAGAAACACCAGATATGAAAAAGACAGGGTGATTCCAGTTTTCCCAAGGTAGTAGCATGAGAAAAACATCATGCTTTCAAGAATCTCTCCTTCCCTTAAGAGTGATCCAAAGAATAAAGTTGGAAAAAACGGCCTATTACCGCAAAACTGAACTTTGAGAACTGAGGTTCCCGTCCCAAAGAAACACCAGATTTGAAAAAGACATCGTGATTCATGTTCTCCCTTGGTAGTAGAATGAGAAAACCGTCATGCTTTCAAGAATCTCTCCTTCCCTTAAGAGTGATCTATTGAATAAAGTTGGGAAAAAACAGCCTATTACCACGAAACTGCACTTTGAGATCGGAGGTTCCCGTCCCAGACAAACACAAGATTTGAAAGAGACATCGTGATTCATGTTCTCCCTACGTAGTAGAATGAGAAAAACATCATGGTTTTAAGAATCTCTCCTTCCCTTAAGAGTGATCCAAAGAATAAAGTTGGAAAAAACGGCCTATTACCGCATATGCTGAAAAGGCCTATTGTATTGACGGCGAAACTGTACTTTCAGAACTGACATTCGCGGCCCAGAGAAACACCAGATTTGAAAAAGATGTTGTTAATCATGTTCTCCCTAGGTAGTAGAATGAGAAAAACATCATGGTTTCAAGAATCTCTCCTTCCCTTAAGAGTGATCCAAAGAATAAAATTGCAAAAAAGGGCCTAATACTGCATATGCTGAAAAGGCCTATTGTATTGACGGCGAAAGTGTACTTCCAGAACTGACGTTCCCGGCCCAGAGAAACACCAGATATGAAAAAGACATGGTGATTCCAGTTCTCCCAAGGTAGTAGAATGAGAAAAACATCATGCTTTCAAGAATCTCTCCTTCCCTTAAGAGTGATCCAAAGAATAAAATTGCAAACAACGGCCTATTACCGCATATGCTGAAAAGGCCTATTGTATTGACGGCGAAAGTGTACTTTCAGAACTGACGTTCCCGGCCCAGAGAAACACCAGATTTGAAAAAGACATGGTGATTCATGTTCTCCCTAGGTAGTAGAATGAGAAAAACATCATGCTTTCAAGAATCTCTCCTTCCCTTAAGAGTGATCCAAAGAATAAAGTTGGAAAAAACGGCCTATTAGCGCAAAACTGCACTTTGAGAACTGAGGTTCCCGTCCCATACAAACACCAGAATTGAAAAAGACATGGTGATTCATGTTCTCCCTAGGTAGTAGAATGAGAAAAACATCATGCTTTCAAGAATCTCTCCTTCCCTTAAGAGTGATCCAAAGAATAAAATTGCAAAAAACGGCCTATTACCGCATATGCTGAAAAGGCCTATTGTATTGACGGCGAAAGTGTACTTCCAGAACTGACGTTCCCGGCCCAGAGAAACACCAGATATGAAAAAGACATGGTGATTCCAGTTCTCCCAAGGTAGTAGAATGAGAAAAACATCATGCTTTCAAGAATCTCTCCTTCCCTTAAGAGTGATTCAAAGAATGAAGTTCGAAAAAACGGCCTATTACCGCAAAACTGAACTTTGAGATCGGAGGTTCCCGTCCCAGACAAACACCAGATTTGAAAGAGACATCGTGATTCATGTTCTCCCTAGGTAGTAGAATGAGAAAAACATCATGCTTTCAAGAATCTCTCCTTCCCTTAAGAGTGATCCAAAGAATAAAATTGCAAAAAACGGCCTATTACCGCATATGCTGAAAAGGCCTATTGTATTGACGGCGAAAGTGTACTTCCAGAACTGACGTTCCCGGCCCAGAGAAACACCAGATATGAAAAAGACATGGTGATTCCAGTTCTCCCAAGGTAGTAGAATGAGAAAAACATCATGCTTTCAAGAATCTCTCCTTCCCTTAAGAGTGATCCAAAGAATAAAATTGCAAACAACGGCCTATTACCGCATATGCTGAAAAGGCCTATTGTATTGACGGCGAAAGTGTACTTCCAGAACTGACGTTCCCGGCCCAGAGAAACACCAGATATGAAAAAGACATGGTGATTCCAGTTCTCCCAAGGTAGTAGAATAAGAAAAACATCATGCTTTCAAGAATCTCTCCTTCCCTTAAGAGTGATCCAAAGAATAAAATTGCAAAAAACGGCCTATTACCGCATATGCTGAAAAGGCCTATTGTATTGGCGGCGAAAGTGTACTTTCAGAACTGACGTTCCCGGCACAGAGAACCACCAGATTTGAAAAAGATTTCGTGAATCATGTTCTCCCTAGGTAGTAGAATGAGAAAAACATCATGCTTTCAACAATCTCTCCTTCCCTTAAGAGTGATCCAAAGAATAAAGTTGGAAAAAACGGCCTATTACCGCAAAACTGAACTTTGAGAACTGAGGTTCCCGTCCCAAAGAAACACCAGATTTGAAAAAGACATCGTGATTCATGTTCTCCCTTGGTAGTAGAATGAGAAAACCGTCATGCTTTCAAGAATCTCTCCTTCCCTTAAGAGTGATCTATTGAATAAAGTTGGGAAAAAACAGCCTATTACCACGAAACTGCACTTTGAGATCGGAGGTTCCCGTCCCAGACAAACACAAGATTTGAAAGAGACATCGTGATTCATGTTCTCCCTACGTAGTAGAATGAGAAAAACATCATGGTTTTAAGAATCTCTCCTTCCCTTAAGAGTGATCCAAAGAATAAAGTTGGAAAAAACGGCCTATTACCGCATATGCTGAAAAGGCCTATTGTATTGACGGCGAAACTGTACTTTCAGAACTGACATTCGCGGCCCAGAGAAACACCAGATTTGAAAAAGATGTTGTTAATCATGTTCTCCCTAGGTAGTAGAATGAGAAAAACATCATGGTTTCAAGAATCTCTCCTTCCCTTAAGAGTGATCCAAAGAATAAAATTGCAAAAAAGGGCCTAATACTGCATATGCTGAAAAGGCCTATTGTATTGACGGCGAAAGTGTACTTCCAGAACTGACGTTCCCGGCCCAGAGAAACACCAGATATGAAAAAGACATGGTGATTCCAGTTCTCCCAAGGTAGTAGAATGAGAAAAACATCATGCTTTCAAGAATCTCTCCTTCCCTTAAGAGTGATCCAAAGAATAAAATTGCAAACAACGGCCTATTACCGCATATGCTGAAAAGGCCTATTGTATTGACGGCGAAAGTGTACTTTCAGAACTGACGTTCCCGGCCCAGAGAAACACCAGATTTGAAAAAGACATGGTGATTCATGTTCTCCCTAGGTAGTAGAATGAGAAAAACATCATGCTTTCAAGAATCTCTCCTTCCCTTAAGAGTGATCCAAAGAATAAAGTTGGAAAAAACGGCCTATTAGCGCAAAACTGCACTTTGAGAACTGAGGTTCCCGTCCCATACAAACACCAGAATTGAAAAAGACATGGTGATTCATGTTCTCCCTAGGTAGTAGAATGAGAAAAACATCATGCTTTCAAGAATCTCTCCTTCCCTTAAGAGTGATCCAAAGAATAAAATTGCAAAAAACGGCCTATTACCGCATATGCTGAAAAGGCCTATTGTATTGACGGCGAAAGTGTACTTCCAGAACTGACGTTCCCGGCCCAGAGAAACACCAGATATGAAAAAGACATGGTGATTCCAGTTCTCCCAAGGTAGTAGAATGAGAAAAACATCATGCTTTCAAGAATCTCTCCTTCCCTTAAGAGTGATTCAAAGAATGAAGTTCGAAAAAACGGCCTATTACCGCAAAACTGAACTTTGAGATCGGAGGTTCCCGTCCCAGACAAACACCAGATTTGAAAGAGACATCGTGATTCATGTTCTCCCTAGGTAGTAGAATGAGAAAAACATCATGGTTTCAAGAATCTCTCCTTCCCTTAAGTGTGATCCAAAGAATAAAATTGCAAAAAAGGGCCTAATACTGCATGTGCTGAAAAGGCCTATTGTATTGACGGCGAAAGTGTACTTCCAGAACTGACGTTCCCGGCCCAGAGAAACACCAGATATGAAAAAGATATGGTGATTCCAGTTCTCCCAAGGTAGTAGAATGAGAAAAACATCATGCTTTCAAGAATCTCTCCTTCCCTTAAGAGTGATCCAAAGAATAAAATTGCAAAAAACGGCCTATTACCGCATATGCTGAAAAGGCCTATTGTATTGACGGCGAAAGTGGACTTCCAGAACTGACGTTCCCGGCCCAGTGAAACACCAGATATGAAAAAGACATGGTGATTCCAGTTTTCCCTAGATAGTAGAATGAGAAAAACATCATGGTTTCAAGAATCTCTCCATCCCTTAAGAGTGATCCAAAGAATAAAATTGCAAAAAACGGCCTATTACTGCATGTGCTGAAAAGGCCTATTGTATTGACGGCGAAAGTGTACTTCCCGAACTGACGTTCCCGGCCCAGAGAAACACCAGATATGAAAAAGACAGGGTGATTCCAGTTTTCCCAAGGTAGTAGCATGAGAAAAACATCATGCTTTCAAGAATCTCTCCTTCCCTTAAGAGTGATCCAAAGAATAAAGTTGGAAAAAACGGCCTATTACCGCAAAACTGAACTTTGAGAACTGAGGTTCCCGTCCCAAAGAAACACCAGATTTGAAAAAGACATCGTGATTCATGTTCTCCCTTGGTAGTAGAATGAGAAAACCGTCATGCTTTCAAGAATCTCTCCTTCCCTTAAGAGTGATCTATTGAATAAAGTTGGGAAAAAACAGCCTATTACCACGAAACTGCACTTTGAGATCGGAGGTTCCCGTCCCAGACAAACACAAGATTTGAAAGAGACATCGTGATTCATGTTCTCCCTACGTAGTAGAATGAGAAAAACATCATGGTTTTAAGAATCTCTCCTTCCCTTAAGAGTGATCCAAAGAATAAAGTTGGAAAAAACGGCCTATTACCGCATATGCTGAAAAGGCCTATTGTATTGACGGCGAAACTGTACTTTCAGAACTGACATTCGCGGCCCAGAGAAACACCAGATTTGAAAAAGATGTTGTTAATCATGTTCTCCCTAGGTAGTAGAATGAGAAAAACATCATGGTTTCAAGAATCTCTCCTTCCCTTAAGAGTGATCCAAAGAATAAAATTGCAAAAAAGGGCCTAATACTGCATATGCTGAAAAGGCCTATTGTATTGACGGCGAAAGTGTACTTCCAGAACTGACGTTCCCGGCCCAGAGAAACACCAGATATGAAAAAGACATGGTGATTCCAGTTCTCCCAAGGTAGTAGAATGAGAAAAACATCATGCTTTCAAGAATCTCTCCTTCCCTTAAGAGTGATCCAAAGAATAAAATTGCAAACAACGGCCTATTACCGCATATGCTGAAAAGGCCTATTGTATTGACGGCGAAAGTGTACTTTCAGAACTGACGTTCCCGGCCCAGAGAAACACCAGATTTGAAAAAGACATGGTGATTCATGTTCTCCCTAGGTAGTAGAATGAGAAAAACATCATGCTTTCAAGAATCTCTCCTTCCCTTAAGAGTGATCCAAAGAATAAAGTTGGAAAAAACGGCCTATTAGCGCAAAACTGCACTTTGAGAACTGAGGTTCCCGTCCCATACAAACACCAGAATTGAAAAAGACATGGTGATTCATGTTCTCCCTAGGTAGTAGAATGAGAAAAACATCATGCTTTCAAGAATCTCTCCTTCCCTTAAGAGTGATCCAAAGAATAAAATTGCAAAAAACGGCCTATTACCGCATATGCTGAAAAGGCCTATTGTATTGACGGCGAAAGTGTACTTCCAGAACTGACGTTCCCGGCCCAGAGAAACACCAGATATGAAAAAGACATGGTGATTCCAGTTCTCCCAAGGTAGTAGAATGAGAAAAACATCATGCTTTCAAGAATCTCTCCTTCCCTTAAGAGTGATTCAAAGAATGAAGTTCGAAAAAACGGCCTATTACCGCAAAACTGAACTTTGAGATCGGAGGTTCCCGTCCCAGACAAACACCAGATTTGAAAGAGACATCGTGATTCATGTTCTCCCTAGGTAGTAGAATGAGAAAAACATCATGCTTTCAAGAATCTCTCCTTCCCTTAAGAGTGATCCAAAGAATAAAATTGCAAAAAACGGCCTATTACCGCATATGCTGAAAAGGCCTATTGTATTGACGGCGAAAGTGTACTTCCAGAACTGACGTTCCCGGCCCAGAGAAACACCAGATATGAAAAAGACATGGTGATTCCAGTTCTCCCAAGGTAGTAGAATGAGAAAAACATCATGCTTTCAAGAATCTCTCCTTCCCTTAAGAGTGATCCAAAGAATAAAATTGCAAACAACGGCCTATTACCGCATATGCTGAAAAGGCCTATTGTATTGACGGCGAAAGTGTACTTCCAGAACTGACGTTCCCGGCCCAGAGAAACACCAGATATGAAAAAGACATGGTGATTCCAGTTCTCCCAAGGTAGTAGAATAAGAAAAACATCATGCTTTCAAGAATCTCTCCTTCCCTTAAGAGTGATCCAAAGAATAAAATTGCAAAAAACGGCCTATTACCGCATATGCTGAAAAGGCCTATTGTATTGGCGGCGAAAGTGTACTTTCAGAACTGACGTTCCCGGCACAGAGAACCACCAGATTTGAAAAAGATTTCGTGAATCATGTTCTCCCTAGGTAGTAGAATGAGAAAAACATCATGCTTTCAACAATCTCTCCTTCCCTTAAGAGTGATCCAAAGAATAAAGTTGGAAAAAACGGCCTATTACCGCAAAACTGAACTTTGAGAACTGAGGTTCCCGTCCCAAAGAAACACCAGATTTGAAAAAGACATCGTGATTCATGTTCTCCCTTGGTAGTAGAATGAGAAAACCGTCATGCTTTCAAGAATCTCTCCTTCCCTTAAGAGTGATCTATTGAATAAAGTTGGGAAAAAACAGCCTATTACCACGAAACTGCACTTTGAGATCGGAGGTTCCCGTCCCAGACAAACACAAGATTTGAAAGAGACATCGTGATTCATGTTCTCCCTACGTAGTAGAATGAGAAAAACATCATGGTTTTAAGAATCTCTCCTTCCCTTAAGAGTGATCCAAAGAATAAAGTTGGAAAAAACGGCCTATTACCGCATATGCTGAAAAGGCCTATTGTATTGACGGCGAAACTGTACTTTCAGAACTGACATTCGCGGCCCAGAGAAACACCAGATTTGAAAAAGATGTTGTTAATCATGTTCTCCCTAGGTAGTAGAATGAGAAAAACATCATGGTTTCAAGAATCTCTCCTTCCCTTAAGAGTGATCCAAAGAATAAAATTGCAAAAAAGGGCCTAATACTGCATATGCTGAAAAGGCCTATTGTATTGACGGCGAAAGTGTACTTCCAGAACTGACGTTCCCGGCCCAGAGAAACACCAGATATGAAAAAGACATGGTGATTCCAGTTCTCCCAAGGTAGTAGAATGAGAAAAACATCATGCTTTCAAGAATCTCTCCTTCCCTTAAGAGTGATCCAAAGAATAAAATTGCAAACAACGGCCTATTACCGCATATGCTGAAAAGGCCTATTGTATTGACGGCGAAAGTGTACTTTCAGAACTGACGTTCCCGGCCCAGAGAAACACCAGATTTGAAAAAGACATGGTGATTCATGTTCTCCCTAGGTAGTAGAATGAGAAAAACATCATGCTTTCAAGAATCTCTCCTTCCCTTAAGAGTGATCCAAAGAATAAAGTTGGAAAAAACGGCCTATTAGCGCAAAACTGCACTTTGAGAACTGAGGTTCCCGTCCCATACAAACACCAGAATTGAAAAAGACATGGTGATTCATGTTCTCCCTAGGTAGTAGAATGAGAAAAACATCATGCTTTCAAGAATCTCTCCTTCCCTTAAGAGTGATCCAAAGAATAAAATTGCAAAAAACGGCCTATTACCGCATATGCTGAAAAGGCCTATTGTATTGACGGCGAAAGTGTACTTCCAGAACTGACGTTCCCGGCCCAGAGAAACACCAGATATGAAAAAGACATGGTGATTCCAGTTCTCCCAAGGTAGTAGAATGAGAAAAACATCATGCTTTCAAGAATCTCTCCTTCCCTTAAGAGTGATTCAAAGAATGAAGTTCGAAAAAACGGCCTATTACCGCAAAACTGAACTTTGAGATCGGAGGTTCCCGTCCCAGACAAACACCAGATTTGAAAGAGACATCGTGATTCATGTTCTCCCTAGGTAGTAGAATGAGAAAAACATCATGCTTTCAAGAATCTCTCCTTCCCTTAAGAGTGATCCAAAGAATAAAATTGCAAAAAAGGGCCTAATACTGCATGTGCTGAAAAGGCCTATTGTATTGACGGCGAAAGTGTACTTCCAGAACTGACGTTCCCGGCCCAGAGAAACACCAGATATGAAAAAGATATGGTGATTCCAGTTCTCCCAAGGTAGTAGAATGAGAAAAACATCATGCTTTCAAGAATCTCTCCTTCCCTTAAGAGTGATCCAAAGAATAAAATTGCAAAAAACGGCCTATTACCGCATATGCTGAAAAGGCCTATTGTATTGACGGCGAAAGTGTACTTCCATAACTGACGTTCCCGGCCCAGAGAAACACCAGATATGAAAAAGACATGGTGATTCCAGTTTTCCCTATGTAGTAGAATGAGAAAAACATCATGGTTTCAAGAATCTCTCCTTCCCTTAAGAGTGATCCAAAGAATAAAATTGCAAAAAACGGCCTATTACTGCATGTGCTGAAAAGGCCTATTGTATTGACGGCGAAAGTGTACTTCCAGAACTGACGTTCCCGGCCCAGAGAAACACCAGATATGAAAAAGACATGGTGATTCCAGTTTTCCCAAGGTAGTAGAATGAGAAAAACATCATGCTTTCAAGAATCTCTCCTTCCCTTAAGAGTGATCCAAAGAATAAAATGGCAAAAAACGGACTATTACCGCATATGCTGAAAAGGCCTATTGTATTGACGGCGAAAGTGTACTTCCAGAACTGACGTTCCCGGCCCAGAGAAACACCAGATATGAAAAAGACATGGTGATTCCAGTTCTCCCAAGGTAGTAGAATGAGAAAAACATCATGCTTTCAAGAATCTCTCCTTCCCTTAAGAGTGATCCAAAGAATAAAATTACAAACAACGGCCTATTACCGCATATGCTGAAAAGGCCTATTGTATTGACGGCGAAAGTGTACTTCCAGAACTGACGTTCCCGGCCCAGAGAAACACCAGATATGAAAAAGACATGGTGATTCCAGTTCTCCCAAGGTAGTAGAATAAGAAAAACATCATGCTTTCAAGAATCTCTCCTTCCCTTAAGAGTGATCCAAAGAATAAAATTGCAAAAAACGGCCTATTACCGCATATGCTGAAAAGGCCTATTGTATTGGCGGCGAAAGTGTACTTTCAGAACTGACGTTCCCGGCCCAGAGAAACACCAGATATGAAAAAGACATGGTGATTCCAGTTCTCCCAAGGTAGTAGAATAAGAAAAACATCATGCTTTCAAGAATCTCTCCTTTCCTTAAGAGTTATCCAAAGAATAATATTGCAAAAAACGGCCTATTACCGCATATGCTGAAAAGGCCTATTGTATTGGCGGCGAAAGTGTACTTTCAGAACTGACGTTCCCGGCCCAGAGAAACACCAGATTTGAAAAAGATTTCGTGAATCATGTTCTCCCTAGGTAGTAGAATGAGAAAAACATCATGTTTTCAAGAATCTCTCCTTCCCTTAAGAGTGATCTATTGAATAAAGTTGGGAAAAAACAGCCTATTACCACGAAACTGCACTTTGAGCTCGGAGGTTCCCATCACAGACAAACACCAGATTTGGAAGAGACATCGTGATTCATGTTCTCCCTACGTAGTAGAATGAGAAAAACATCATGGTTTCAAGAATCTCTCCTTCCCTTAAGAGTGATCCAAAGAATAAAGTTGGAAAAAACGGCCTATTACGGTATATGCTGAAAAGGCCGATTGTATTGACGGCGAAACTGTACTTTCAAAACTGACGTTCCCGGCCCAGAGTAACACCAGATTTGAAAAAAATGTCGTGAATCATGTTCTCCCTAGGTAGTAGAATGAGAAAAACATAATGCTTTCAAGAATCTTTCCTTCCCTTAAGAGTGATCCAAAGAATAAAGTTGGAAAAAACGGCCTATTACTGCAAAACTGAACTTTGAGATCGGAGGTTCCCGTCCCAGACAAACACCAGATTTGAAAGAGACATCGTGATTCATGTTCTCCCTAGGTAGTAGAATGAGAAAAACATCATAGTTTCAAGAATCTCTCCTTCCCTTAAGAGTGATCCAAAGAATAAAATTGCAAAAAACGGCCTATTACTGCATATGCTGAAAAGGCCTATTGTATTGACGGCGAAAGTGTACTTCCAGAACTGACGTTCCCGGCCCAGAGAAACACCAGATATGAAAAAGACATGGTGATTCCAGTTCTCCCAAGGTAGTAGAATGAGAAAAACATCATGCTTTCAAGAATCTCTCCTTCCCTTAAGAGTGATCCAAAGAATAAAATTGCAAAAAACGGCCTATTACCGCATATGCTGAAAAGGCCTATTGTATTGACGGCGAAAGTGTACTTCCAGAACTGACGTTCCCGGCCCAGAGAAACACCAGATATGAAAAAGACATGGTGATTCCAGTTCTCCCAAGGTAGTAGAATGAGAAAAACATCATGCTTTCAAGAATCTCTCCTTCCCTTAAGAGTGATCCAAAGAATAAAATTGCAAAAAACGGCCTATTACCGCATATGCTGAACAGGCCTATTGTATTGACGGCGAAAGTGTACTTCCAGAACTGACGTTCCCGGCCCAGAGAAACACCAGATATGAAAAAGACATGGTGATTCCAGTTTTCCCTAGGTAGTAGAATGAGAAAAACATCATGGTTTCAAGAATCTCTCCTTCCCTTAAGAGTGATCCAAAGAATAAAATTGCAAAAAACGGCCTATTACTGCATGTGCTGAAAAGGCCTATTGTATTGACGGCGAAAGTGTACTTCCAGAACTGACGTTCCCGGCCCAGAGAAACACCAGATATGAAAAAGACATGGTGATTCCAGTTCTCCCAATGTAGTAGAATGAGAAAAACATCATGCTTTCAAGAATCTCTCCTTCCCTTAAGAGTGATCCAAAGAATAAAATTGCAAAAAACGGCCTATTACCGCATATGCTGAAAAGGCCTATTGTATTGACGGCGAAAGTGTACTTCCAGAACTGACGTTCCCGGCCCAGAGAAACACCAGATATGAAAAAGACATGGTGATTCCAGTTCTCCCAAGGTAGTAGAATGAGAAAAACATCATGCTTTCAAGAATCTCTCCTTCCCTTAAGAGTGATTCAAAGAATGAAGTTCGAAAAAACGGCCTATTACCGCAAAACTGAACTTTGAGATCGGAGGTTCCCGTCCCAGACAAACACCAGATTTGAAAGAGACATCGTGATTCATGTTCTCCCTAGGTAGTAGAATGAGAAAAACATCATGGTTTCAAGAATCTCTCCTTCCCTTAAGAGTGATCCAAAGAATAAAATTGCAAAAAAGGGCCTAATACTGCATGTGCTGAAAAGGCCTATTGTATTGACGGCGAAAGTGTACTTCCAGAACTGACGTTCCCGGCCCAGAGAAACACCAGATATGAAAAAGATATGGTGATTCCAGTTCTCCCAAGGTAGTAGAATGAGAAAAACATCATGCTTTCAAGAATCTCTCCTTCCCTTAAGAGTGATCCAAATTATAAAATTGCAAAAAACGGCCTATTACCGCATATGCTGAAAAGGCCTATTGTATTGACGGCGAAAGTGTACTTCCAGAACTGACGTTCCCGGCCCAGAGAAACACCAGATATGAAAAAGACATGGTGATTCCAGTTTTCCCAAGGTAGTAGAATGAGAAAAACATCATGGTTTCAAGAATCTCTCCTTCCCTTAAGAGTGATCCAAAGAATAAAATGGCAAAAAACGGCCTATTACCGCATATGCTGAAAAGGCCTATTGTATTGACGGCGAAAGTGTACTTCCAGAACTGACGTTCCCGGCCCAGAGAAACACCAGATATGAAAAAGACATGGTGATTCCAGTTCTCCCAAGGTAGTAGAATGAGAAAAACATCATGCTTTCAAGAATCTCTCCTTCCCTTAAGAGTGATCCAAAGAATAAAATTGCAAACAACGGCCTATTACCGCATATGCTGAAAAGGCCTATTGTATTGACGGCGAAAGTGTACTTCCAGAACTGACGTTCCCGGCCCAGAGAAACACCAGATATGAAAAAGACATGGTGATTCCAGTTCTCCCAAGGTAGTAGAATAAGAAAAACATCATGCTTTCAAGAATCTCTCCTTCCCTTAAGAGTGATCCAAAGAATAAAATTGCAAAAAACGGCCTATTACCGCATATGCTGAAAAGGCCTATTGTATTGGCGGCGAAAGTGTACTTTCAGAACTGACGTTCCCGGCCCAGAGAAACACCAGATTTGAAAAAGATTTCGTGAATCATGTTCTCCCTAGGTAGTAGAATGAGAAAAACATCATGCTTTCAACAATCTCTCCTTCCCTTAAGAGTGATCCAAAGAATAAAGTTGGAAAAAACGGCCTATTACCGCAAAACTGAACTTTGAGAACTGAGGTTCCCGTCCCAAAGAAACACCAGATTTGAAAAAGACATCGTGATTCATGTTCTCCCTTGGTAGTAGAATGAGAAAACCGTCATGCTTTCAAGAATCTCTCCTTCCCTTAAGAGTGATCTATTGAATAAAGTTGGGAAAAAACAGCCTATTACCACGAAACTGCACTTTGAGATCGGAGGTTCCCATCCCAGACAAACACCAGATTTGAAAGAGACATCGTGATTCATGTTCTCCCTACGTAGTAGAATGAGAAAAACATCATGGTTTTAAGAATCTCTCCTTCCCTTAAGAGTGATCCAAAGAATAAAGTTGGAAAAAACGGCCTATTACCGCATATGCTGAAAAGGCCTATTGTATTGACGGCGAAAGTGTACTTCCAGAACTGACGTTCCCGGCCCAGAGAAACACCAGATATGAAAAAGACATGGTGATTCCAGTTCTCCCAAGGTAGTAGAATGAGAAAAACATCATGCTTTCAAGAATCTCTCCTTCCCTTAAGAGTGATTCAAAGAATGAAGTTCGAAAAAACGGCCTATTACCGCAAAACTGAACTTTGAGATCGGAGGTTCCCGTCCCAGACAAACACCAGATTTGAAAGAGACATCGTGATTCATGTTCTCCCTAGGTAGTAGAATGAGAAAAACATCATGGTTTCAAGAATCTCTCCTTCCCTTAAGTGTGATCCAAAGAATAAAATTGCAAAAAAGGGCCTAATACTGCATGTGCTGAAAAGGCCTATTGTATTGACGGCGAAAGTGTACTTCCAGAACTGACGTTCCCGGCCCAGAGAAACACCAGATATGAAAAAGATATGGTGATTCCAGTTCTCCCAAGGTAGTAGAATGAGAAAAACATCATGCTTTCAAGAATCTCTCCTTCCCTTAAGAGTGATCCAAAGAATAAAATTGCAAAAAACGGCCTATTACCGCATATGCTGAAAAGGCCTATTGTATTGACGGCGAAAGTGTACTTCCAGAACTGACGTTCCCGGCCCAGTGAAACACCAGATATGAAAAAGACATGGTGATTCCAGTTTTCCCTAGGTAGTAGAATGAGAAAAACATCATGGTTTCAAGAATCTCTCCTTCCCTTAAGAGTGATCCAAAGAATAAAATTGCAAAAAACGGCCTATTACTGCATGTGCTGAAAAGGCCTATTGTATTGACGGCGAAAGTGTACTTCCAGAACTGACGTTCCCGGCCCAGAGAAACACCAGATATGAAAAAGACAGGGTGATTCCAGTTTTCCCAAGGTAGTAGCATGAGAAAAACATCATGCTTTCAAGAATCTCTCCTTCCCTTAAGAGTGATCCAAAGAATAAAATTGCAAAAAACGGCCTATTACCGCATATGCTGAAAAGGCCTATTGTATTGACGGCGAAAGTGTACTTCCAGAACTGACGTTCCCAGCCCAGAGAAACACCAGATATGAAAAAGACATGGTGATTCCAGTTCTCCCAAGGTAGTAGAATAAGAAAAACATCATGCTTTCAAGAATCTCTCCTTTCCTTAAGAGTGATCCAAAGAATAAAATTGCAAAAAACGGCCTATTACCGCATATGCTGAAAAGGCCTATTGTATTGGCGGCGAAAGTGTACTTTCAGAACTGACGTTCCCGGCCCAGAGAAACACCAGATTTGAAAAAGATTTCGTGAATCATGTTCTCCCTAGGTAGTAGAATGAGAAAAACATCATGTTTTCAAGAATCTCTCCTTCCCTTAAGAGTGATCTATTGAATAAAGTTGGGAAAAAACAGCCTATTACCACGAAACTGCACTTTGAGCTCGGAGGTTCCCATCACAGACAAACACCAGATTTGGAAGAGACATCGTGATTCATGTTCTCCCTACGTAGTAGAATGAGAAAAACATCATGGTTTCAAGAATCTCTCCTTCCCTTAAGAGTGATCCAAAGAATAAAGTTGGAAAAAACGGCCTATTACGGTATATGCTGAAAAGGCCGATTGTATTGACGGCGAAACTGTACTTTCAAAACTGACGTTCCCGGCCCAGAGTAACACCAGATTTGAAAAAAATGTCGTGAATCATGTTCTCCCTAGGTAGTAGAATGAGAAAAACATAATGCTTTCAAGAATCTCTCCTTCCCTTAAGAGTGATCCAAAGAATAATGTTGGAAAAAACGGCCTATTACTGCAAAACTGAACTTTGAGATCGGAGGTTCCCGTCCCAGACAAACACCAGATTTGAAAGAGACATCGTGATTCATGTTCTCCCTAGGTAGTAGAATGAGAAAAACATCATAGTTTCAAGAATCTCTCCTTCCCTTAAGAGTGATCCAAAGAATAAAATTGCAAAAAACGGCCTATTACTGCATATGCTGAAAAGGCCTATTGTATTGACGGCGAAAGTGTACTTCCAGAACTGACGTTCCCGGCCCAGAGAAACACCAGATATGAAAAAGACATGGTGATTCCAGTTCTCCCAAGGTAGTAGAATGAGAAAAACATCATGCTTTCAAGAATCTCTCCTTCCCTTAAGAGTGATCCAAAGAATAAAATTGCAAAAAACGGCCTATTACCGCATATGCTGAAAAGGCCTATTGTATTGACGGCGAAAGTGTACTTCCAGAACTGACGTTCCCGGCCCAGAGAAACACCAGATATGAAAAAGACATGGTGATTCCAGTTCTCCCAAGGTAGTAGAATGAGAAAAACATCATGCTTTCAAGAATCTCTCCTTCCCTTAAGAGTGATCCAAAGAATAAAATTGCAAAAAACGGCCTATTACCGCATATGCTGAACAGGCCTATTGTATTGACGGCGAAAGTGTACTTCCAGAACTGACGTTCCCGGCCCAGAGAAACACCAGATATGAAAAAGACATGGTGATTCCAGTTTTCCCTAGGTAGTAGAATGAGAAAAACATCATGGTTTCAAGAATCTCTCCTTCCCTTAAGAGTGATCCAAAGAATAAAATTGCAAAAAACGGCCTATTACTGCATGTGCTGAAAAGGCCTATTGTATTGACGGCGAAAGTGTACTTCCAGAACTGACGTTCCCGGCCCAGAGAAACACCAGATATGAAAAAGACATGGTGATTCCAGTTCTCCCAATGTAGTAGAATGAGAAAAACATCATGCTTTCAAGAATCTCTCCTTCCCTTAAGAGTGATCCAAAGAATAAAATTGCAAAAAACGGCCTATTACCGCATATGCTGAAAAGGCCTATTGTATTGACGGCGAAAGTGTACTTCCAGAACTGACGTTCCCGGCCCAGAGAAACACCAGATATGAAAAAGACATGGTGATTCCAGTTCTCCCAAGGTAGTAGAATGAGAAAAACATCATGCTTTCAAGAATCTCTCCTTCCCTTAAGAGTGATTCAAAGAATGAAGTTCGAAAAAACGGCCTATTACCGCAAAACTGAACTTTGAGATCGGAGGTTCCCGTCCCAGACAAACACCAGATTTGAAAGAGACATCGTGATTCATGTTCTCCCTAGGTAGTAGAATGAGAAAAACATCATGGTTTCAAGAATCTCTCCTTCCCTTAAGAGTGATCCAAAGAATAAAATTGCAAAAAAGGGCCTAATACTGCATGTGCTGAAAAGGCCTATTGTATTGACGGCGAAAGTGTACTTCCAGAACTGACGTTCCCGGCCCAGAGAAACACCAGATATGAAAAAGATATGGTGATTCCAGTTCTCCCAAGGTAGTAGAATGAGAAAAACATCATGCTTTCAAGAATCTCTCCTTCCCTTAAGAGTGATCCAAATTATAAAATTGCAAAAAACGGCCTATTACCGCATATGCTGAAAAGGCCTATTGTATTGACGGCGAAAGTGTACTTCCAGAACTGACGTTCCCGGCCCAGAGAAACACCAGATATGAAAAAGACATGGTGATTCCAGTTTTCCCAAGGTAGTAGAATGAGAAAAACATCATGGTTTCAAGAATCTCTCCTTCCCTTAAGAGTGATCCAAAGAATAAAATGGCAAAAAACGGCCTATTACCGCATATGCTGAAAAGGCCTATTGTATTGACGGCGAAAGTGTACTTCCAGAACTGACGTTCCCGGCCCAGAGAAACACCAGATATGAAAAAGACATGGTGATTCCAGTTCTCCCAAGGTAGTAGAATGAGAAAAACATCATGCTTTCAAGAATCTCTCCTTCCCTTAAGAGTGATCCAAAGAATAAAATTGCAAACAACGGCCTATTACCGCATATGCTGAAAAGGCCTATTGTATTGACGGCGAAAGTGTACTTCCAGAACTGACGTTCCCGGCCCAGAGAAACACCAGATATGAAAAAGACATGGTGATTCCAGTTCTCCCAAGGTAGTAGAATAAGAAAAACATCATGCTTTCAAGAATCTCTCCTTCCCTTAAGAGTGATCCAAAGAATAAAATTGCAAAAAACGGCCTATTACCGCATATGCTGAAAAGGCCTATTGTATTGGCGGCGAAAGTGTACTTTCAGAACTGACGTTCCCGGCCCAGAGAAACACCAGATTTGAAAAAGATTTCGTGAATCATGTTCTCCCTAGGTAGTAGAATGAGAAAAACATCATGCTTTCAACAATCTCTCCTTCCCTTAAGAGTGATCCAAAGAATAAAGTTGGAAAAAACGGCCTATTACCGCAAAACTGAACTTTGAGAACTGAGGTTCCCGTCCCAAAGAAACACCAGATTTGAAAAAGACATCGTGATTCATGTTCTCCCTTGGTAGTAGAATGAGAAAACCGTCATGCTTTCAAGAATCTCTCCTTCCCTTAAGAGTGATCTATTGAATAAAGTTGGGAAAAAACAGCCTATTACCACGAAACTGCACTTTGAGATCGGAGGTTCCCATCCCAGACAAACACCAGATTTGAAAGAGACATCGTGATTCATGTTCTCCCTACGTAGTAGAATGAGAAAAACATCATGGTTTTAAGAATCTCTCCTTCCCTTAAGAGTGATCCAAAGAATAAAGTTGGAAAAAACGGCCTATTACCGCATATGCTGAAAAGGCCTATTGTATTGACGGCGAAAGTGTACTTCCAGAACTGACGTTCCCGGCCCAGAGAAACACCAGATATGAAAAAGACATGGTGATTCCAGTTCTCCCAAGGTAGTAGAATGAGAAAAACATCATGCTTTCAAGAATCTCTCCTTCCCTTAAGAGTGATTCAAAGAATGAAGTTCGAAAAAACGGCCTATTACCGCAAAACTGAACTTTGAGATCGGAGGTTCCCGTCCCAGACAAACACCAGATTTGAAAGAGACATCGTGATTCATGTTCTCCCTAGGTAGTAGAATGAGAAAAACATCATGGTTTCAAGAATCTCTCCTTCCCTTAAGTGTGATCCAAAGAATAAAATTGCAAAAAAGGGCCTAATACTGCATGTGCTGAAAAGGCCTATTGTATTGACGGCGAAAGTGTACTTCCAGAACTGACGTTCCCGGCCCAGAGAAACACCAGATATGAAAAAGATATGGTGATTCCAGTTCTCCCAAGGTAGTAGAATGAGAAAAACATCATGCTTTCAAGAATCTCTCCTTCCCTTAAGAGTGATCCAAAGAATAAAATTGCAAAAAACGGCCTATTACCGCATATGCTGAAAAGGCCTATTGTATTGACGGCGAAAGTGTACTTCCAGAACTGACGTTCCCGGCCCAGTGAAACACCAGATATGAAAAAGACATGGTGATTCCAGTTTTCCCTAGGTAGTAGAATGAGAAAAACATCATGGTTTCAAGAATCTCTCCTTCCCTTAAGAGTGATCCAAAGAATAAAATTGCAAAAAACGGCCTATTACTGCATGTGCTGAAAAGGCCTATTGTATTGACGGCGAAAGTGTACTTCCAGAACTGACGTTCCCGGCCCAGAGAAACACCAGATATGAAAAAGACAGGGTGATTCCAGTTTTCCCAAGGTAGTAGCATGAGAAAAACATCATGCTTTCAAGAATCTCTCCTTCCCTTAAGAGTGATCCAAAGAATAAAATTGCAAAAAACGGCCTATTACCGCATATGCTGAAAAGGCCTATTGTATTGACGGCGAAAGTGTACTTCCAGAACTGACGTTCCCAGCCCAGAGAAACACCAGATATGAAAAAGACATGGTGATTCCAGTTCTCCCAAGGTAGTAGAATAAGAAAAACATCATGCTTTCAAGAATCTCTCCTTTCCTTAAGAGTGATCCAAAGAATAAAATTGCAAAAAACGGCCTATTACCGCATATGCTGAAAAGGCCTATTGTATTGGCGGCGAAAGTGTACTTTCAGAACTGACGTTCCCGGCCCAGAGAAACACCAGATTTGAAAAAGATTTCGTGAATCATGTTCTCCCTAGGTAGTAGAATGAGAAAAACATCATGTTTTCAAGAATCTCTCCTTCCCTTAAGAGTGATCTATTGAATAAAGTTGGGAAAAAACAGCCTATTACCACGAAACTGCACTTTGAGCTCGGAGGTTCCCATCACAGACAAACACCAGATTTGGAAGAGACATCGTGATTCATGTTCTCCCTACGTAGTAGAATGAGAAAAACATCATGGTTTCAAGAATCTCTCCTTCCCTTAAGAGTGATCCAAAGAATAAAGTTGGAAAAAACGGCCTATTACGGTATATGCTGAAAAGGCCGATTGTATTGACGGCGAAACTGTACTTTCAAAACTGACGTTCCCGGCCCAGAGTAACACCAGATTTGAAAAAAATGTCGTGAATCATGTTCTCCCTAGGTAGTAGAATGAGAAAAACATAATGCTTTCAAGAATCTCTCCTTCCCTTAAGAGTGATCCAAAGAATAATGTTGGAAAAAACGGCCTATTACTGCAAAACTGAACTTTGAGATCGGAGGTTCCCGTCCCAGACAAACACCAGATTTGAAAGAGACATCGTGATTCATGTTCTCCCTAGGTAGTAGAATGAGAAAAACATCATAGTTTCAAGAATCTCTCCTTCCCTTAAGAGTGATCCAAAGAATAAAATTGCAAAAAACGGCCTATTACTGCATATGCTGAAAAGGCCTATTGTATTGACGGCGAAAGTGTACTTCCAGAACTGACGTTCCCGGCCCAGAGAAACACCAGATATGAAAAAGACATGGTGATTCCAGTTCTCCCAAGGTAGTAGAATGAGAAAAACATCATGCTTTCAAGAATCTCTCCTTCCCTTAAGAGTGATTCAAAGAATGAAGTTCGAAAAAACGGCCTATTACCGCAAAACTGAACTTTGAGATCGGAGGTTCCCGTCCCAGACAAACACCAGATTTGAAAGAGACATCGTGATTCATGTTCTCCCTAGGCATTAGAATGAGAAAAACATCATGGTTTCAAGAATCTCTCCTTCCCTTAAGTGTGATCCAAAGAATAAAATTGCAAAAAAGGGCCTAATACTGCATGTGCTGAAAAGGCCTATTGTATTGACGGCGAAAGTGTACTTCCAGAACTGACGTTCCCGGCCCAGAGAAACACCAGATATGAAAAAGATATGGTGATTCCAGTTCTCCCAAGGTAGTAGAATGAGAAAAACATCATGCTTTCAAGAATCTCTCCTTCCCTTAAGAGTGATCCAAAGAATAAAATTGCAAAAAACGGCCTATTACCGCATATGCTGAAAAGGCCTATTGTATTGACGGCGAAAGTGTACTTCCAGAACTGACGTTCCCGGCCCAGTGAAACACCAGATATGAAAAAGACATGGTGATTCCAGTTTTCCCTAGGTAGTAGAATGAGAAAAACATCATGGTTTCAAGAATCTCTCCTTCCCTTAAGAGTGATCCAAAGAATAAAATTGCAAAAAACGGCCTATTACTGCATTTGCTGAAAAGGCCTATTGTATTGACGGCGAAAGTGTACTTCCAGAACTGACGTTCCCGGCCCAGAGAAACACCAGATATGAAAAAGACAGGGTGATTCCAGTTTTCCCAAGGTAGTAGCATGAGAAAAACATCATGCTTTCAAGAATCTCTCCTTCCCTTAAGAGTGATCCAAAGAATAAAATTGCAAAAAACGGCCTATTACCGCATATGCTGAAAAGGCCTATTGTATTGACGGCGAAAGTGTACTTCCAGAACTGACGTTCCCGGCCCAGAGAAACACCAGATATGAAAAAGACATGGTGATTCCAGTTCTCCCAAGGTAGTAGAATGAGAAAAACATCATGCTTTCAAGAATCTCTCCTTCCCTTAAGAGTGATCCAAAGAATAAAATTGCAAACAACGGCCTATTACCGCATATGCTGAAAAGGCCTATTGTATTGGCGGCGAAAGTGTACTTTCAGAACTGACGTTCCCGGCCCAGAGAAACACCAGATTTGAAAAAGATTTCGTGAATCATGTTCTCCCTAGGTAGTAGAATGAGAAAAACATCATGCTTTCAACAATCTCTCCTTCCCTTAAGAGTGATCCAAAGAATAAAGTTGGAAAAAACGGCCTATTACCGCAAAACTGAACTTTGAGAACTGAGGTTCCCGTCCCAAAGAAACACCAGATTTGAAAAAGACATCGTGATTCATGTTCTCCCTTGGTAGTAGAATGAGAAAACCGTCATGCTTTCAAGAATCTCTCCTTCCCTTAAGAGTGATCTATTGAATAAAGTTGGGAAAAAACAGCCTATTACCACGAAACTGCACTTTGAGCTCGGAGGTTCCCATCACAGACAAACACCAGATTTGGAAGAGACATCGTGATTCATGTTCTCCCTACGTAGTAGAATGAGAAAAACATCATGGTTTCAAGAATCTCTCCTTCCCTTAAGAGTGATCCAAAGAATAAAGTTGGAAAAAACGGCCTATTACGGTATATGCTGAAAAGGCCGATTGTATTGACGGCGAAACTGTACTTTCAAAACTGACGTTCCCGGCCCAGAGTAACACCAGATTTGAAAAAAATGTCGTGAATCATGTTCTCCCTAGGTAGTAGAATGAGAAAAACATAATGCTTTCAAGAATCTCTCCTTCCCTTAAGAGTGATCCAAAGAATAAAGTTGGAAAAAACGGCCTATTACTGCAAATCTGAACTTTGAGATCGGAGGTTCCCGTCCCAGACAAACACCAGATTTGAAAGAGACATCGTGATTCATGTTCTCCCTAGGTAGTAGAATGAGAAAAACATCATAGTTTCAAGAATCTCTCCTTCCCTTAAGAGTGATCCAAAGAATAAAATTGCAAAAAACGGCCTATTACTGCATATGCTGAAAAGGCCTATTGTATTGACGGCGAAAGTGTACTTCCAGAACTGACGTTCCCGGCCCAGAGAAACACCAGATATGAAAAAGACATGGTGATTCCAGTTCTCCCAAGGTAGTAGAATGAGAAAAACATCATGCTTTCAAGAATCTCTCCTTCCCTTAAGAGTGATCCAAAGAATAAAATTGCAAAAAACGGCCTATTACCGCATATGCTGAAAAGGCCTATTGTATTGACGGCGAAAGTGTACTTCCAGAACTGACGTTCCCGGCCCAGAGAAACACCAGATATGAAAAAGACATGGTGATTCCAGTTCTCCCAAGGTAGTAGAATGAGAAAAACATCATGCTTTCAAGAATCTCTCCTTCCCTTAAGAGTGATTCAAAGAATGAAGTTCGAAAAAACGGCCTATTACTGCAAAACTGAACTTTGAGATCGGAGGTTCCCGTCCCAGACAAACACCAGATTTGAAAGAGACATCGTGATTCATGTTCTCCCTAGGTAGTAGAATGAGAAAAACATCATGGTTTCAAGAATCTCTCCTTCCCTTAAGAGTGATCCAAAGAATAAAATTGCAAAAAAGGGCCTAATACTGCATGTGCTGAAAAGGCCTATTGTATTGACGGCGAAAGTGTACTTCCAGAACTGACGTTCCCGGCCCAGAGAAACACCAGATATGAAAAAGATATGGTGATTCCAGTTCTCCCAAGGTAGTAGAATGAGAAAAACATCATGCTTTCAAGAATCTCTCCTTCCCTTAAGAGTGATCCAAAGAATAAAATTGCAAAAAACGGCCTATTACCGCATATGCTGAAAAGGCCTATTGTATTGACGGCGAAAGTGTACTTCCAGAACTGACGTTCCCGGCCCAGAGAAACACCAGATATGAAAAAGACATGGTGATTCCAGTTTTCCCTAGGTAGTAGAATGAGAAAAACATCATGGTTTCAAGAATCTCTCCTTCCCTTAAGAGTGATCCAAAGAATAAAATTGCAAAAAACGGCCTATTACTGCATGTGCTGAAAAGGCCTATTGTATTGACGGCGAAAGTGTACTTCCAGAACTGACGTTCCCGGCCCAGAGAAACACCAGATATGAAAAAGACATGGTGATTCCAGTTCTCCCAAGGTAGTAGAATGAGAAAAACATCATGCTTTCAAGAATCTCTCCTTCCCTTAAGAGTGATTCAAAGAATGAAGTTCGAAAAAACGGCCTATTACCGCAAAACTGAACTTTGAGATCGGAGGTTCCCGTCCCAGACAAACACCAGATTTGAAAGAGACATCGTGATTCATGTTCTCCCTAGGTAGTAGAATGAGAAAAACATCATGGTTTCAAGAATCTCTCCTTCCCTTAAGAGTGATCCAAAGAATAAAATTGCAAAAAACGGCCTATTACTGCATGTGCTGAAAAGGCCTATTGTATTGACGGCGAAAGTGTACTTCCAGAACTGACGTTCCCGGCCCAGAGAAACACCAGATATGAAAAAGACATGGTGATTCCAGTTTTCCCAAGGTAGTAGAATGAGAAAAACATCATGCTTTCAAGAATCTCTCCTTCCCTTAAGAGTGATCCAAAGAATAAAATTGCAAAAAACGGACTATTACCGCATATGCTGAAAAGGCCTATTGTATTGACGGCGAAAGTGTACTTCCAGAACTGACGTTCCCGGCCCAGAGAAACACCAGATATGAAAAAGACATGGTGATTCCAGTTCTCCCAAGGTAGTAGAATGAGAAAAACATCATGCTTTCAAGAATCTCTCCTTCCCTTAAGAGTGATCCAAAGAATAAAATTGCAAAAAACGGCCTATTACCGCATATGCTGAAAAGGCCTATTGTATTGACGGCGAAAGTGTACTTCCAGAACTGACGTTCCCGGCCCAGAGAAACACCAGATATGAAAAAGACATGGTGATTCCAGTTTTCCCAAGGTAGTAGAATGAGAAAAACATCATGCTTTCAAGAATCTCTCCTTCCCTTAAGAGTGATCCAAAGAATAAAATTGCAAAAAACGGCCTATTACCGCATATGCTGAAAAGGCCTATTGTATTGACGGCGAAAGTGTACTTCCAGAACTGACGTTCCCGGCCCAGAGAAACACCAGATATGAAAAAGACATGGTGATTCCAGTTCTCCCAAGGTAGTAGAATGAGAAAAACATCATGCTTTCAAGAATCTCTCCTTCCCTTAAGAGTGATCCAAAGAATAAAATTGCAAACAACGGCCTATTACCGCATATGCTGAAAAGGCCTATTGTATTGACGGCGAAAGTGTACTTCCAGAACTGACGTTCCCGGCCCAGAGAAACACCAGATATGAAAAAGACATGGTGATTCCAGTTCTCCCAAGGTAGTAGAATGAGAAAAACATCATGCTTTCAAGAATCTCTCCTTCCCTTAAGAGTGATCCAAAGAATAAAATTGCAAAAAACGGCCTATTACCGCATATGCTGAAAAGGCCTATTGTATTGACGGCGAAAGTGTACTTCCAGAACTGACGTTCCCGGCCCAGAGAAACACCAGATATGAAAAAGACATGGTGATTCCAGTTTTCCCTAGGTAGTAGAATGAGAAAAACATCATGGTTTCAAGAATCTCTCCTTCCCTTAAGAGTGATCCAAAGAATAAAATTGCAAAAAACGGCCTATTACTGCATGTGCTGAAAAGGCCTATTGTATTGACGGCGAAAGTGTACTTCCAGAACTGACGTTCCCGGCCCAGAGAAACACCAGATATGAAAAAGACATGGTGATTCCAGTTCTCCCAAGGTAGTAGAATGAGAAAAACATCATGCTTTCAAGAATCTCTCCTTCCCTTAAGAGTGATCCAAAGAATAAAATTGCAAAAAACGGCCTATTACCGCATATGCTGAAAAGGCCTATTGTATTGACGGCGAAAGTGTACTTCCAGAACTGACGTTCCCGGCCCAGAGAAACACCAGATATGAAAAAGACATGGTGATTCCAGTTCTCCCAAGGTAGTAGAATGAGAAAAACATCATGCTTTCAAGAATCTCTCCTTCCCTTAAGAGTGATTCAAAGAATGAAGTTCGAAAAAACGGCCTATTACCGCAAAACTGAACTTTGAGATCGGAGGTTCCCGTCCCAGACAAACACCAGATTTGAAAGAGACATCGTGATTCATGTTCTCCCTAGGTAGTAGAATGAGAAAAACATCATGGTTTCAAGAATCTCTCCTTCCCTTAAGAGTGATCCAAAGAATAAAATTGCAAAAAACGGCCTATTACTGCATGTGCTGAAAAGGCCTATTGTATTGACGGCGAAAGTGTACTTCCAGAACTGACGTTCCCGGCCCAGAGAAACACCAGATATGAAAAAGACATGGTGATTCCAGTTTTCCCAAGGTAGTAGAATGAGAAAAACATCATGCTTTCAAGAATCTCTCCTTCCCTTAAGAGTGATCCAAAGAATAAAATTGCAAAAAACGGACTATTACCGCATATGCTGAAAAGGCCTATTGTATTGACGGCGAAAGTGTACTTCCAGAACTGACGTTCCCGGCCCAGAGAAACACCAGATATGAAAAAGACATGGTGATTCCAGTTCTCCCAAGGTAGTAGAATGAGAAAAACATCATGCTTTCAAGAATCTCTCCTTCCCTTAAGAGTGATCCAAAGAATAAAATTGCAAAAAACGGCCTATTACCGCATATGCTGAAAAGGCCTATTGTATTGACGGCGAAAGTGTACTTCCAGAACTGACGTTCCCGGCCCAGAGAAACACCAGATATGAAAAAGACATGGTGATTCCAGTTTTCCCAAGGTAGTAGAATGAGAAAAACATCATGCTTTCAAGAATCTCTCCTTCCCTTAAGAGTGATCCAAAGAATAAAATTGCAAAAAACGGCCTATTACCGCATATGCTGAAAAGGCCTATTGTATTGACGGCGAAAGTGTACTTCCAGAACTGACGTTCCCGGCCCAGAGAAACACCAGATATGAAAAAGACATGGTGATTCCAGTTCTCCCAAGGTAGTAGAATGAGAAAAACATCATGCTTTCAAGAATCTCTCCTTCCCTTAAGAGTGATCCAAAGAATAAAATTGCAAACAACGGCCTATTACCGCATATGCTGAAAAGGCCTATTGTATTGACGGCGAAAGTGTACTTCCAGAACTGACGTTCCCGGCCCAGAGAAACACCAGATATGAAAAAGACATGGTGATTCCAGTTCTCCCAAGGTAGTAGAATGAGAAAAACATCATGCTTTCAAGAATCTCTCCTTCCCTTAAGAGTGATCCAAAGAATAAAATTGCAAAAAACGGCCTATTACCGCATATGCTGAAAAGGCCTATTGTATTGACGGCGAAAGTGTACTTCCAGAACTGACGTTCCCGGCCCAGAGAAACACCAGATATGAAAAAGACATGGTGATTCCAGTTTTCCTAGGTAGTAGAATGAGAAAAACATCATGGTTTCAAGAATCTCTCCTTCCCTTAAGAGTGATCCAAAGAATAAAATTGCAAAAAACGGCCTATTACTGCATGTGCTGAAAAGGCCTATTGTATTGACGGCGAAAGTGTACTTCCAGAACTGACGTTCCCGGCCCAGAGAAACACCAGATATGAAAAAGACATGGTGATTCCAGTTCTCCCAAGGTAGTAGAATGAGAAAAACATCATGCTTTCAAGAATCTCTCCTTCCCTTAAGAGTGATCCAAAGAATAAAATTGCAAAAAACGGCCTATTACCGCATATGCTGAAAAGGCCTATTGTATTGACGGCGAAAGTGTACTTCCAGAACTGACGTTCCCGGCCCAGAGAAACACCAGATATGAAAAAGACATGGTGATTCCAGTTCTCCCAAGGTAGTAGAATGAGAAAAACATCATGCTTTCAAGAATCTCTCCTTCCCTTAAGAGTGATTCAAAGAATGAAGTTCGAAAAAACGGCCTATTACCGCAAAACTGAACTTTGAGATCGGAGGTTCCCGTCCCAGACAAACACCAGATTTGAAAGAGACATCGTGATTCATGTTCTCCCTAGGTAGTAGAATGAGAAAAACATCATGGTTTCAAGAATCTCTCCTTCCCTTAAGAGTGATCCAAAGAATAAAATTGCAAAAAACGGCCTATTACTGCATGTGCTGAAAAGGCCTATTGTATTGACGGCGAAAGTGTACTTCCAGAACTGACGTTCCCGGCCCAGAGAAACACCAGATATGAAAAAGACATGGTGATTCCAGTTTTCCCAAGGTAGTAGAATGAGAAAAACATCATGCTTTCAAGAATCTCTCCTTCCCTTAAGAGTGATCCAAAGAATAAAATTGCAAAAAACGGACTATTACCGCATATGCTGAAAAGGCCTATTGTATTGACGGCGAAAGTGTACTTCCAGAACTGACGTTCCCGGCCCAGAGAAACACCAGATATGAAAAAGACATGGTGATTCCAGTTCTCCCAAGGTAGTAGAATGAGAAAAACATCATGCTTTCAAGAATCTCTCCTTCCCTTAAGAGTGATCCAAAGAATAAAATTGCAAACAACGGCCTATTACCGCATATGCTGAAAAGGCCTATTGTATTGACGGCGAAAGTGTACTTCCAGAACTGACGTTCCCGGCCCAGAGAAACACCAGATATGAAAAAGACATGGTGATTCCAGTTCTCCCAAAGTAGTAGAATAAGAAAAACATCATGCTTTCAAGAATCTCTCCTTCCCTTAAGAGTGATCCAAAGAATAAAGTTGGAAAAAACGGCCTATTACTGCATATGCTGAAAAGGCCTATTGTATTGGCGGCGAAAGTGTACTTTCAGAACTGACGTTCCCGGCCCAGAGAAACACCAGATTTGAAAAAGATTTCGTGAATCATGTTCTCCCTAGGTAGTAGAATGAGAAAAACATCATGCTTTCAACAATCTCTCCTTCCCTTAAGAGTGATCCAAAGAATAAAGTTGGAAAAAACGGCCTATTACCGCAAAACTGAACTTTGAGAACTGAGGTTCCCGTCCCAAAGAAACACCAGATTTGAAAAAGACATCGTGATTCATGTTCTCCCTTGGTAGTAGAATGAGAAAACCGTCATGCTTTCAAGAATCTCTCCTTCCCTTAAGAGTGATCTATTGAATAAAGTTGGGAAAAAACAGCCTATTACCACGAAACTGCACTTTGAGCTCGGAGGTTCCCATCACAGACAAACACCAGATTTGGAAGAGACATCGTGATTCATGTTCTCCCTACGTAGTAGAATGAGAAAAACATCATGGTTTCAAGAATCTCTCCTTCCCTTAAGAGTGATCCAAAGAATAAAGTTGGAAAAAACGGCCTATTACGGTATATGCTGAAAAGGCCGATTGTATTGACGGCGAAACTGTACTTTCAAAACTGACGTTCCCGGCCCAGAGTAACACCAGATTTGAAAAAAATGTCGTGAATCATGTTCTCCCTAGGTAGTAGAATGAGAAAAACATAATGCTTTCAAGAATCTCTCCTTCCCTTAAGAGTGATCCAAAGAATAAAGTTGGAAAAAACGGCCTATTACTGCAAATCTGAACTTTGAGATCGGAGGTTCCCGTCCCAGACAAACACCAGATTTGAAAGAGACATCGTGATTCATGTTCTCCCTAGGTAGTAGAATGAGAAAAACATCATAGTTTCAAGAATCTCTCCTTCCCTTAAGAGTGATCCAAAGAATAAAATTGCAAAAAACGGCCTATTACTGCATATGCTGAAAAGGCCTATTGTATTGACGGCGAAAGTGTACTTCCAGAACTGACGTTCCCGGCCCAGAGAAACACCAGATATGAAAAAGACATGGTGATTCCAGTTCTCCCAAGGTAGTAGAATGAGAAAAACATCATGCTTTCAAGAATCTCTCCTTCCCTTAAGAGTGATCCAAAGAATAAAATTGCAAAAAACGGCCTATTACCGCATATGCTGAAAAGGCCTATTGTATTGACGGCGAAAGTGTACTTCCAGAACTGACGTTCCCGGCCCAGAGAAACACCAGATATGAAAAAGACATGGTGATTCCAGTTCTCCCAAGGTAGTAGAATGAGAAAAACATCATGCTTTCAAGAATCTCTCCTTCCCTTAAGAGTGATTCAAAGAATGAAGTTCGAAAAAACGGCCTATTACTGCAAAACTGAACTTTGAGATCGGAGGTTCCCGTCCCAGACAAACACCAGATTTGAAAGAGACATCGTGATTCATGTTCTCCCTAGGTAGTAGAATGAGAAAAACATCATGGTTTCAAGAATCTCTCCTTCCCTTAAGAGTGATCCAAAGAATAAAATTGCAAAAAAGGGCCTAATACTGCATGTGCTGAAAAGGCCTATTGTATTGACGGCGAAAGTGTACTTCCAGAACTGACGTTCCCGGCCCAGAGAAACACCAGATATGAAAAAGATATGGTGATTCCAGTTCTCCCAAGGTAGTAGAATGAGAAAAACATCATGCTTTCAAGAATCTCTCCTTCCCTTAAGAGTGATCCAAAGAATAAAATTGCAAAAAACGGCCTATTACCGCATATGCTGAAAAGGCCTATTGTATTGACGGCGAAAGTGTACTTCCAGAACTGACGTTCCCGGCCCAGAGAAACACCAGATATGAAAAAGACATGGTGATTCCAGTTTTCCCTAGGTAGTAGAATGAGAAAAACATCATGGTTTCAAGAATCTCTCCTTCCCTTAAGAGTGATCCAAAGAATAAAATTGCAAAAAAGGGCCTATTACTGCATGTGCTGAAAAGGCCTATTGTATTGACGGCGAAAGTGTACTTCCAGAACTGACGTTCCCGGCCCAGAGAAACACCAGATATGAAAAAGACATGGTGATTCCAGTTTTCCCAAGGTAGTAGAATGAGAAAAACATCATGCTTTCAAGAATCTCTCCTTCCCTTAAGAGTGATCCAAAGAATAAAATTGCAAAAAACGGCCTATTACCGCATATGCTGAAAAGGCCTATTGTATTGACGGCGAAAGTGTACTTCCAGAACTGACGTTCCCGGCCCAGAGAAACACCAGATATGAAAAAGACATGGTGATTCCAGTTCTCCCAAGGTAGTAGAATGAGAAAAACATCATGCTTTCAAGAATCTCTCCTTCCCTTAAGAGTGATCCAAAGAATAAAATTGCAAACAACGGCCTATTACCGCATATGCTGAAAAGGCCTATTGTATTGACGGCGAAAGTGTACTTCCAGAACTGACGTTCCCGGCCCAGAGAAACACCAGATATGAAAAAGACATGGTGATTCCAGTTCTCCCAAGGTAGTAGAATGAGAAAAACATCATGCTTTCAAGAATCTCTCCTTCCCTTAAGAGTGATCCAAAGAATAAAATTGCAAAAAACGGCCTATTACCGCATATGCTGAAAAGGCCTATTGTATTGACGGCGAAAGTGTACTTCCAGAACTGACGTTCCCGGCCCAGAGAAACACCAGATATGAAAAAGACATGGTGATTCCAGTTTTCCCTAGGTAGTAGAATGAGAAAAACATCATGGTTTCAAGAATCTCTCCTTCCCTTAAGAGTGATCCAAAGAATAAAATTGCAAAAAACGGCCTATTACTGCATGTGCTGAAAAGGCCTATTGTATTGACGGCGAAAGTGTACTTCCAGAACTGACGTTCCCGGCCCAGAGAAACACCAGATATGAAAAAGACATGGTGATTCCAGTTCTCCCAAGGTAGTAGAATGAGAAAAACATCATGCTTTCAAGAATCTCTCCTTCCCTTAAGAGTGATCCAAAGAATAAAATTGCAAAAAACGGCCTATTACCGCATATGCTGAAAAGGCCTATTGTATTGACGGCGAAAGTGTACTTCCAGAACTGACGTTCCCGGCCCAGAGAAACACCAGATATGAAAAAGACATGGTGATTCCAGTTCTCCCAAGGTAGTAGAATGAGAAAAACATCATGGTTTCAAGAATCTCTCCTTCCCTTAAGAGTGATCCAAAGAATAAAATTGCAAAAAAGGGCCTATTACTGCATGTGCTGAAAAGGCCTATTGTATTGACGGCGAAAGTGTACTTCCAGAACTGACGTTCCCGGCCCAGAGAAACACCAGATATGAAAAAGACATGGTGATTCCAGTTTTCCCAAGGTAGTAGAATGAGAAAAACATCATGCTTTCAAGAATCTCTCCTTCCCTTAAGAGTGATCCAAAGAATAAAATTGCAAAAAACGGCCTATTACCGCATATGCTGAAAAGGCCTATTGTATTGACGGCGAAAGTGTACTTCCAGAACTGACGTTCCCGGCCCAGAGAAACACCAGATATGAAAAAGACATGGTGATTCCAGTTCTCCCAAGGTAGTAGAATGAGAAAAACATCATGCTTTCAAGAATCTCTCCTTCCCTTAAGAGTGATCCAAAGAATAAAATTGCAAACAACGGCCTATTACCGCATATGCTGAAAAGGCCTATTGTATTGACGGCGAAAGTGTACTTCCAGAACTGACGTTCCCGGCCCAGAGAAACACCAGATATGAAAAAGACATGGTGATTCCAGTTCTCCCAAGGTAGTAGAATGAGAAAAACATCATGCTTTCAAGAATCTCTCCTTCCCTTAAGAGTGATCCAAAGAATAAAATTGCAAAAAACGGCCTATTACCGCATATGCTGAAAAGGCCTATTGTATTGACGGCGAAAGTGTACTTCCAGAACTGACGTTCCCGGCCCAGAGAAACACCAGATATGAAAAAGACATGGTGATTCCAGTTTTCCCTAGGTAGTAGAATGAGAAAAACATCATGGTTTCAAGAATCTCTCCTTCCCTTAAGAGTGATCCAAAGAATAAAATTGCAAAAAACGGCCTATTACTGCATGTGCTGAAAAGGCCTATTGTATTGACGGCGAAAGTGTACTTCCAGAACTGACGTTCCCGGCCCAGAGAAACACCAGATATGAAAAAGACATGGTGATTCCAGTTCTCCCAAGGTAGTAGAATGAGAAAAACATCATGCTTTCAAGAATCTCTCCTTCCCTTAAGAGTGATCCAAAGAATAAAATTGCAAAAAACGGCCTATTACCGCAAAACTGAACTTTGAGATCGGAGGTTCCCGTCCCAGACAAACACCAGATTTGAAAGAGACATCGTGATTCATGTTCTCCCTAGGTAGTAGAATGAGAAAAACATCATGGTTTCAAGAATCTCTCCTTCCCTTAAGAGTGATCCAAAGAATAAAATTGCAAAAAACGGCCTATTACTGCATGTCCTGAAAAGGCCTATTGTATTGACGGCGAAAGTGTACTTCCAGAACTGACGTTCCAGGCCCAGAGAAACACCAGATATGAAAAAGACATGGTGATTCCAGTTTTCCCAAGGTAGTAGAATGAGAAAAACATCATGCTTTCAAGAATCTCTCCTTCCCTTAAGAGTGATCCAAAGAATAAAATTGCAAAAAACGGACTATTACCGCATATGCTGAAAAGGCCTATTGTATTGACGGCGAAAGTGTACTTCCAGAACTCACGTTCCCGGCCCAGAGAAACACCAGATATGAAAAAGACATGGTGATTCCAGTTCTCCCAAGGTAGTAGAATGAGAAAAACATCATGCTTTCAAGAATCTCTCCTTCCCTTAAGAGTGATCCAAAGAATAAAATTGCAAACAACGGCCTATTACCGCATATGCTGAAAAGGCCTATTGTATTGACGGCGAAAGTGTACTTCCAGAACTGACGTTCCCGGCCCAGAGAAACACCAGATATGAAAAAGACATGGTGATTCCAGTTCTCCCAAAGTAGTAGAATAAGAAAAACATCATGCTTTCAAGAATCTCTCCTTCCCTTAAGAGTGATCCAAAGAATAAAGTTGGAAAAAACGGCCTATTACTGCATATGCTGAAAAGGCCTATTGTATTGGCGGCGAAAGTGTACTTTCAGAACTGACGTTCCCGGCCCAGAGAAACACCAGATATGAAAAAGACATGGTGATTCCAGTTCTCCCAAGGTAGTAGAATGAGAAAAACATCATGCTTTCAAGAATCTCTCCTTCCCTTAAGAGTGATCCAAAGAATAAAATTGCAAAAAACGGCCTATTACCGCATATGCTGAAAAGGCCTATTTTATTGGCGGCGAAAGTGTACTTTCAGAACTGACGTTCCCGGCCCAGAGAAACACCAGATTTGAAAAAGATTTCGTGAATCATGTTCTCCCTAGGTAGTAGAATGAGAAAAACATCATGTTTTCAAGAATCTCTCCTTCCCTTAAGAGTGATCTATTGAATAAAGTTGGGAAAAAACAGCCTATTACCACGAAACTGCACTTTGAGCTCGGAGGTTCCCATCACAGACAAACACTAGATTTGGAAGAGACATCGTGATTCATGTTCTCCCTAGGTAGTAGAATGAGAAAAACATCATGGTTTCAAGAATCTCTCCTTCCCTTAAGAGTGATCCAAAGAATAAAATTGGAAAAAACGGCCTATTACGGTATATGCTGAAAAGGCCTATTGTATTGACGGCGAAAGTGTACTTCCAGAACTGACGTTCCCGGCCCAGAGAAACACCAGATATGAAAAAGATATGGTGATTCCAGTTCTCCCAAGGTAGTAGAATGAGAAAAACATCATGCTTTCAAGAATCTCTCCTTCCCTTAAGAGTGATCCAAAGAATAAAATTGCAAAAAACGGCCTATTACCGCATATGCTGAAAAGGCCTATTGTATTGACGGCGAAAGTGTACTTCCAGAACTGACGTTCCCGGCCCAGAGAAACACCAGATATGAAAAAGACATGGTGATTCCAGTTTTCCCTAGGTAGTAGAATGAGAAAAACATCATGGTTTCAAGAATCTCTCCTTCCCTTAAGAGTGATCCAAAGAATAAAATTGCAAAAAACGGCCTATTACTGCATGTGCTGAAAAGGCCTATTGTATTGACGGCGAAAGTGTACTTCCAGAACTGACGTTCCCGGCCCAGAGAAACACCAGATATGAAAAAGACATGGTGATTCCAGTTCTCCCAAGGTAGTAGAATGAGAAAAACATCATGCTTTCAAGAATCTCTCCTTCCCTTAAGAGTGATCCAAAGAATAAAATTGCAAACAACGGCCTATTACCGCATATGCTGAAAAGGCCTATTGTATTGACGGCGAAAGTGTACTTCGAGAACTGACGTTCCCGGCCCAGAGAAACACCAGATTTGAAAAAGATTTCGTGAATCATGTTCTCCCTAGGTAGTAGAATGAGAAAAACATCATGCTTTCAACAATCTCTCATTCCCTTAAGAGTGATCCAAAGAATAAAGTTGGAAAAAACGGCCTATTACCGCAAAACTGAACTTTGAGAACTGAGGTTCCCGTCCCAAAGAAACACCAGATTTGAAAAAGACATCGTGATTCATATTCTCCCTTGGTAGTAGAATGAGAAAACCGTCATGCTTTCAAGAATCTCTCCTTCCCTTAAGAGTGATCTATTGAATAAAGTTGGGAAAAATCAGCCTATTACCACGAAACTGCACTTTGAGATCGGAGGTTCCCATCCCAGACAAACACCAGATTTGAAAGAGACATCGTGATTCATGTTCTCCCTACGTAGTAGAATGAGAAAAACATCATGGTTTTAAGAATCTCTCCTTCCCTTAAGAGTGATCCAAAGAATAAAGTTGGAAAAAACGGCCTATTACCGCATATGCTGAAAAGGCCGATTGTATTGACGGCGAAACTGTACTTTCAGAACTGACATTCGCGGCCCAGAGAAACACCAGATTTGAAAAAGATGTTGTTAATCATGTTCTCCCTAGGTAGTAGAATGAGAAAAACATCATGGTTTCAAGAATCTCTCCTTCCCTTAACAGTGATCTATTGAATAAAGTTGGGAAAAAACAGCCTATTACCACGAAACTGCACTTTGAGCTCGGAGGTTCCCATCACAGACAAACACCAGATTTGGAAGAGACATCGTGATTCATGTTCTCCCTACGTAGTAGAATGAGAAAAACATCATGGTTTCAAGAATCTCTCCTTCCCTTAAGAGTGATCCAAAGAATAAAGTTGGAAAAACGGCCTATTACGGTATATGCTGAAAAGGCCGATTGTATTGACGGCGAAACTGTACTTTCAAAACTGACGTTCCCGGCCCAGAAAAACACCAGATTTGAAAAAAATGTCGTGAATCATGTTCTCCCTAGGTAGTAGAATGAGAAAAACATAATGCTTTCAAGAATCTCTCCTTCCCTTAAGAGTGATCCAAAGAATAAAGTTGGAAAAAACGGCCTATTACTGCAAAACTGAACTTTGAGATCGGAGGTTCCCGTCCCAGACAAACACCAGATTTGAAAGAGACATCGTGATTCATGTTCTCCCTAGGTAGTAGAATGAGAAAAACATCATAGTTTCAAGAATCTCTCCTTCCCTTAAGAGTGATCCAAAGAATAAAATTGCAAAAAACGGCCTATTACTGCATATGCTGAAAAGGCCTATTGTATTGACGGCGAAAGTGTACTTCCAGAACTGACGTTCCCGGCCCAGAGAAACACCAGATATGAAAAAGACATGGTGATTCCAGTTCTCCCAAGGTAGTAGAATGAGAAAAACATCATGCTTTCAAGAATCTCTCCTTCCCTTAAGAGTGATCCAAAGAATAATATTGCAAAAAACGGCCTATTACCGCATATGCTGAAAAGGCCTATTGTATTGACGGCGAAAGTGTACTTCCAGAACTGACGTTCCCGGCCCAGAGAAACACCAGATATGAAAAAGACATGGTGATTCTACTTCTCCCAAGGTAGTAGAATGAGAAAAACATCATGCTTTCAAGAATCTCTCCTTCCCTTAAGAGTGATCCAAAGAATAAAATTGCAAAAAATGGCCTATTACCGCATATGCTGAAAAGGCCTATTGTATTGACGGCGAAAGTGTACTTTCAGAACTGACGTTTCCGGCCCAGAAAAACACCAGATTTCAAAAAGATGTCGTGAATCATGTTCTCCCTAGGTAGTAGAATGAGAAAAACATCATGGTTTCAAGAATCTCTCCTTCCCTTAAGAGTGATCCAAAGAATAAAATTGCAAACAACGGCCTATTACCGCATATGCTGAAAAGGCCTATTGTATTGACGGCGAAAGTGTACTTCCAGAACTGACGTTCCCGGCCCAGAGAAACACCAGATATGAAAAAGACATGGTGATTCCAGTTCTCCCAAGGTAGTAGAATAAGAAAAACATCATGCTTTCAAGAATCTCTCCTTCCCTTAAGAGTGATCCAAAGAATAAAATTGCAAAAAACGGCCTATTACCGCATATGCTGAAAAGGCCTATTGTATTGGCGGCGAAAGTGTACTTTCAGAACTGACGTTCCCGGCCCAGAGAAACACCAGATTTGAAAAAGATTTCGTGAATCATGTTCTCCCTAGGTAGTAGAATGAGAAAAACATCATGCTTTCAACAATCTCTCCTTCCTTTAAGAGTGATCCAAAGAATAAAGTTGGAAAAAACGGCCTATTACCGCAAAACTGAACTTTGAGAACTGAGGTTCCCGTCCCAAAGAAACACCAGATTTGAAAAAGACATCGTGATTCATGTTCTCCCTTGGTAGTAGAATGAGAAAACCGTCATGCTTTCAAGAATCTCTCCTTCCCTTAAGAGTGATCTATTGAATAAAGTTGGGAAAAAACAGCCTATTACCACGAAACTGCACTTTGAGATCGGAGGTTCCCATCCCAGACAAACACCAGATTTGAAAGAGACATCGTGATTCATGTTCTCCCTAGGTAGTAGAATGAGAAAAACATCATAGTTTCAAGAATCTCTCCTTCCCTTAAGAGTGATCCAAAGAATAAAATTGCAAAAAACGGCCTATTACTGCATATGCTGAAAAGGCCTATTGTATTGACGGCGAAAGTGTACTTCCAGAACTGACGTTCCCGGCCCAGAGAAACACCAGATATGAAAAAGACATGGTGATTCCAGTTCTCCCAAGGTAGTAGAATGAGAAAAACATCATGCTTTCAAGAATCTCTCCTTCCCTTAAGAGTGATCCAAAGAATAAAATTGCAAACAACGGCCTATTACCGCATATGCTGAAAAGGCCTATTGTATTGACGGCGAAAGTGTACTTCCAGAACTGACGTTCCCGGCCCAGAGAAACACCAGATATGAAAAAGACATGGTGATTCCAGTTCTCCCAAGGTAGTAGAATGAGAAAAACATCATGCTTTCAAGAATCTCTCCTTCCCTTAAGAGTGATCCAAAGAATAAAATTGCAAAAAATGGCCTATTACCGCATATGCTGAAAAGGCCTATTGTATTGACGGCGAAAGTGTACTTTCAGAACTGACGTTCCCGGCCCAGAGAAACACCAGATTTGAAAAAGATTTCGTGAATCATGTTCTCCCTAGGTAGTAGAATGAGAAAAACATCATGCTTTCAACAATCTCTCCTTCCCTTAAGAGTGATCCAAAGAATAAAGTTGGAAAAAACGGCCTATTACCGCAAAACTGAACTTTGAGAACTGAGGTTCCCGTCCCAAAGAAACACCAGATTTGAAAAAGACATCGTGATTCATGTTCTCCCTTGGTAGTAGAATGAGAAAACCGTCATGCTTTCAAGAATCTCTCCTTCCCTTAAGAGTGATCTATTGAATAAAGTTGGGAAAAAACAGCCTATTACCACGAAACTGCACTTTGAGATCGGAGGTTCCCATCCCAGACAAACACCAGATTTGAAAGAGACATCGTGATTCATGTTCTCCCTAGGTAGTAGAATGAGAAAAACATCATAGTTTCAAGAATCTCTCCTTCCCTTAAGAGTGATCCAAAGAATAAAATTGCAAAAAACGGCCTATTACTGCATATGCTGAAAAGGCCTATTGTATTGACGGCGAAAGTGTACTTCCAGAACTGACGTTCCCGGCCCAGAGAAACACCAGATATGAAAAAGACATGGTGATTCCAGTTCTCCCAAGGTAGTAGAATGAGAAAAACATCATGCTTTCAAGAATCTCTCCTTCCCTTAAGAGTGATCCAAAGAATAAAATTGCAAAAAACGGCCTATTACCGCATATGCTGAAAAGGCCTATTGTATTGACGGCGAAAGTGTACTTCCAGAACTGACGTTCCCGGCCCAGAGAAACACCAGATATGAAAAAGACATGGTGATTCTAGTTCTCCCAAGGTAGTAGAATGAGAAAAACATCATGCTTTCAAGAATCTCTCCTTCCCTTAAGAGTGATCCAAAGAATAAAATTGCAAAAAATGGCCTATTACCGCATATGCTGAAAAGGCCTATTGTATTGACGGCGAAAGTGTACTTTCAGAACTGACGTTTCCGGCCCAGAAAAACACCAGATTTCAAAAAGATGTCGTGAATCATGTTCTCCCTAGGTAGTAGAATGAGAAAAACATCATGGTTTCAAGAATCTCTCCTTCTCTTAAGAGTGATCCAAAGAATAAAATTGCAAAAAACGGCCTATTACCGCATATGCTGAAAAAGCCTATTGTATTGACGGCGAAAGTGTACTTTCAGAACTGACATTCCCGGCCCAGAGAAACACCAGATTTGAAAAAGACATGGTGATTCATGTTCTCCCTAGGTAGTAGAATGAGAAAAACATCATGGTTTCAAGAATCTCTCCTTCCCTTAACAGTGATCTATTGAATAAAGTTGGGAAAAAACAGCCTATTACCACGAAACTGCACTTTGAGCTCGGAGGTTCCCATCACAGACAAACACCAGATTTGGAAGAGACATCGTGATTCATGTTCTCCCTACGTAGTAGAATGAGAAAAACATCATGGTTTCAAGAATCTCTCCTTCCCTTAAGAGTGATCCAAAGAATAAAGTTGGAAAAACGGCCTATTACGGTATATGCTGAAAAGGCCGATTGTATTGACGGCGAAACTGTACTTTCAAAACTGACGTTCCCGGCCCAGAAAAACACCAGATTTGAAAAAAATGTCGTGAATCATGTTCTCCCTAGGTAGTAGAATGAGAAAAACATAATGCTTTCAAGAATCTCTCCTTCCCTTAAGAGTGATCCAAAGAATAAAGTTGGAAAAAACGGCCTATTACTGCAAAACTGAACTTTGAGATCGGAGGTTCCCGTCCCAGACAAACACCAGATTTGAAAGAGACATCGTGATTCATGTTCTCCCTAGGTAGTAGAATGAGAAAAACATCATAGTTTCAAGAATCTCTCCTTCCCTTAAGAGTGATCCAAAGAATAAAATTGCAAAAAACGGCCTATTACTGCATATGCTGAAAAGGCCTATTGTATTGACGGCGAAAGTGTACTTCCAGAACTGACGTTCCCGGCCCAGAGAAACACCAGATATGAAAAAGACATGGTGATTCCAGTTCTCCCAAGGTAGTAGAATGAGAAAAACATCATGCTTTCAAGAATCTCTCCTTCCCTTAAGAGTGATCCAAAGAATAAAATTGCAAAAAACGGCCTATTACCGCATATGCTGAAAAGGCCTATTGTATTGACGGCGAAAGTGTACTTCCAGAACTGACGTTCCCGGCCCAGAGAAACACCAGATATGAAAAAGACATGGTGATTCTAGTTCTCCCAAGGTAGTAGAATGAGAAAAACATCATGCTTTCAAGAATCTCTCCTTCCCTTAAGAGTGATCCAAAGAATAAAATTGCAAAAAATGGCCTATTACCGCATATGCTGAAAAGGCCTATTGTATTGACGGCGAAAGTGTACTTTCAGAACTGACGTTTCCGGCCCAGAAAAACACCAGATTTCAAAAAGATGTCGTGAATCATGTTCTCCCTAGGTAGTAGAATGAGAAAAACATCATGGTTTCAAGAATCTCTCCTTCCCTTAAGAGTGATCCAAAGAATAAAATTGCAAACAACGGCCTATTACCGCATATGCTGAAAAGGCCTATTGTATTGACGGCGAAAGTGTACTTCCAGAACTGACGTTCCCGGCCCAGAGAAACACCAGATATGAAAAAGACATGGTGATTCCAGTTCTCCCAAGGTAGTAGAATAAGAAAAACATCATGCTTTCAAGAATCTCTCCTTCCCTTAAGAGTGATCCAAAGAATAAAATTGCAAAAAACGGCCTATTACCGCATATGCTGAAAAGGCCTATTGTATTGGCGGCGAAAGTGTACTTTCAGAACTGACGTTCCCGGCCCAGAGAAACACCAGATTTGAAAAAGATTTCGTGAATCATGTTCTCCCTAGGTAGTAGAATGAGAAAAACATCATGCTTTCAACAATCTCTCCTTCCTTTAAGAGTGATCCAAAGAATAAAGTTGGAAAAAACGGCCTATTACCGCAAAACTGAACTTTGAGAACTGAGGTTCCCGTCCCAAAGAAACATCAGATTTGAAAAAGACATCGTGATTCATGTTCTCCCTTGGTAGTAGAATGAGAAAACCGTCATGCTTTCAAGAATCTCTCCTTCCCTTAAGAGTGATCTATTGAATAAAGTTGGGAAAAAACAGCCTATTACCACGAAACTGCACTTTGAGATCGGAGGTTCCCATCCCAGACAAACACCAGATTTGAAAGAGACATCGTGATTCATGTTCTCCCTAGGTAGTAGAATGAGAAAAACATCATAGTTTCAAGAATCTCTCCTTCCCTTAAGAGTGATCCAAAGAATAAAATTGCAAAAAACGGCCTATTACTGCATATGCTGAAAAGGCCTATTGTATTGACGGCGAAAGTGTACTTCCAGAACTGACGTTCCCGGCCCAGAGAAACACCAGATATGAAAAAGACATGGTGATTCCAGTTCTCCCAAGGTAGTAGAATGAGAAAAACATCATGCTTTCAAGAATCTCTCCTTCCCTTAAGAGTGATCCAAAGAATAAAATTGCAAACAACGGCCTATTACCGCATATGCTGAAAAGGCCTATTGTATTGACGGCGAAAGTGTACTTCCAGAACTGACGTTCCCGGCCCAGAGAAACACCAGATATGAAAAAGACATGGTGATTCCAGTTCTCCCAAGGTAGTAGAATGAGAAAAACATCATGCTTTCAAGAATCTCTCCTTCCCTTAAGAGTGATCCAAAGAATAAAATTGCAAAAAATGGCCTATTACCGCATATGCTGAAAAGGCCTATTGTATTGACGGCGAAAGTGTACTTTCAGAACTGACGTTCCCGGCCCAGAGAAACACCAGATTTGAAAAAGATTTCGTGAATCATGTTCTCCCTAGGTAGTAGAATGAGAAAAACATCATGCTTTCAACAATCTCTCCTTCCCTTAAGAGTGATCCAAAGAATAAAGTTGGAAAAAACGGCCTATTACCGCAAAACTGAACTTTGAGAACTGAGGTTTCCGTCCCAAAGAAACACCAGATTTGAAAAAGACATCGTGATTCATGTTCTCCCTTGGTAGTAGAATGAGAAAACCGTCATGCTTTCAAGAATCTCTCCTTCCCTTAAGAGTGATCTATTGAATAAAGTTGGGAAAAAACAGCCTATTACCACGAAACTGCACTTTGAGATCGGAGGTTCCCATCCCAGACAAACACCAGATTTGAAAGAGACATCGTGATTCATGTTCTCCCTAGGTAGTAGAATGAGAAAAACATCATAGTTTCAAGAATCTCTCCTTCCCTTAAGAGTGATCCAAAGAATAAAATTGCAAAAAACGGCCTATTACTGCATATGCTGAAAAGGCCTATTGTATTGACGGCGAAAGTGTACTTCCAGAACTGACGTTCCCGGCCCAGAGAAACACCAGATATGAAAAAGACATGGTGATTCCAGTTCTCCCAAGGTAGTAGAATGAGAAAAACATCATGCTTTCAAGAATCTCTCCTTCCCTTAAGAGTGATCCAAAGAATAAAATTGCAAAAAATGGCCTATTACCGCATATGCTGAAAAGGCCTATTGTATTGACGGCGAAAGTGTACTTTCAGAACTGACGTTTCCGGCCCAGAAAAACACCAGATTTCAAAAAGATGTCGTGAATCATGTTCTCCCTAGGTAGTAGAATGAGAAAAACATCATGGTTTCAAGAATCTCTCCTTCTCTTAAGAGTGATCCAAAGAATAAAATTGCAAAAAACGGCCTATTACCGCATATGCTGAAAAAGCCTATTGTATTGACGGCGAAAGTGTACTTTCAGAACTGACATTCCCGGCCCAGAGAAACACCAGATTTGAAAAAGACATGGTGATTCATGTTCTCCCTACGTAGTAGAATGAGAAAAACATCATGCTTTCAAGAATCTCTCCTTCCCTTAAGAGTGATCCAAAGAATAAAATTGCAAACAACGGCCTATTACCGCATATGCTGAAAAGGCCTATTGTATTGACGACGAAAGTGTACTTCCAGAACTGACGTTCCCGGCCCAGAGAAACACCAGATATGAAAAAGACATGGTGATTCTAGTTCTCCCAAGGTAGTAGAATGAGAAAAACATCATGCTTTCAAGAATCTCTCCTTCCCTTAAGAGTGATCCAAAGAATAAAATTGCAAAAAATGGCCTATTACCGCATATGCTGAAAAGGCCTATTGTATTGACGGCGAAAGTGTACTTTCAGAACTGACGTTTCCGGCCCAGAAAAACACCAGATTTCAAAAAGATGTCGTGAATCATGTTCTCCCTAGGTAGTAGAATGAGAAAAACATCATGGTTTCAAGAATCTCTCCTTCCCTTAAGAGTGATCCAAAGAATAAAATTGCAAACAACGGCCTATTACCGCATATGCTGAAAAGGCCTATTGTATTGACGGCGAAAGTGTACTTCCAGAACTGACGTTCCCGGCCCAGAGAAACACCAGATATGAAAAAGACATGGTGATTCCAGTTCTCCCAAGGTAGTAGAATAAGAAAAACATCATGCTTTCAAGAATCTCTCCTTCCCTTAAGAGTGATCCAAAGAATAAAATTGCAAAAAACGGCCTATTACCGCATATGCTGAAAAGGCCTATTGTATTGGCGGCGAAAGTGTACTTTCAGAACTGACGTTCCCGGCCCAGAGAAACACCAGATTTGAAAAAGATTTCGTGAATCATGTTCTCCCTAGGTAGTAGAATGAGAAAAACATCATGCTTTCAACAATCTCTCCTTCCTTTAAGAGTGATCCAAAGAATAAAGTTGGAAAAAACGGCCTATTACCGCAAAACTGAACTTTGAGAACTGAGGTTCCCGTCCCAAAGAAACATCAGATTTGAAAAAGACATCGTGATTCATGTTCTCCCTTGGTAGTAGAATGAGAAAACCGTCATGCTTTCAAGAATCTCTCCTTCCCTTAAGAGTGATCTATTGAATAAAGTTGGGAAAAAACAGCCTATTACCACGAAACTGCACTTTGAGATCGGAGGTTCCCATCCCAGACAAACACCAGATTTGAAAGAGACATCGTGATTCATGTTCTCCCTAGGTAGTAGAATGAGAAAAACATCATAGTTTCAAGAATCTCTCCTTCCCTTAAGAGTGATCCAAAGAATAAAATTGCAAAAAACGGCCTATTACTGCATATGCTGAAAAGGCCTATTGTATTGACGGCGAAAGTGTACTTCCAGAACTGACGTTCCCGGCCCAGAGAAACACCAGATATGAAAAAGACATGGTGATTCCAGTTCTCCCAAGGTAGTAGAATGAGAAAAACATCATGCTTTCAAGAATCTCTCCTTCCCTTAAGAGTGATCCAAAGAATAAAATTGCAAACAACGGCCTATTACCGCATATGCTGAAAAGGCCTATTGTATTGACGGCGAAAGTGTACTTCCAGAACTGACGTTCCCGGCCCAGAGAAACACCAGATATGAAAAAGACATGGTGATTCCAGTTCTCCCAAGGTAGTAGAATGAGAAAAACATCATGCTTTCAAGAATCTCTCCTTCCCTTAAGAGTGATCCAAAGAATAAAATTGCAAAAAATGGCCTATTACCGCATATGCTGAAAAGGCCTATTGTATTGACGGCGAAAGTGTACTTTCAGAACTGACGTTCCCGGCCCAGAGAAACACCAGATTTGAAAAAGATTTCGTGAATCATGTTCTCCCTAGGTAGTAGAATGAGAAAAACATCATGCTTTCAACAATCTCTCCTTCCCTTAAGAGTGATCCAAAGAATAAAGTTGGAAAAAACGGCCTATTACCGCAAAACTGAACTTTGAGAACTGAGGTTTCCGTCCCAAAGAAACACCAGATTTGAAAAAGACATCGTGATTCATGTTCTCCCTTGGTAGTAGAATGAGAAAACCGTCATGCTTTCAAGAATCTCTCCTTCCCTTAAGAGTGATCTATTGAATAAAGTTGGGAAAAAACAGCCTATTACCACGAAACTGCACTTTGAGATCGGAGGTTCCCATCCCAGACAAACACCAGATTTGAAAGAGACATCGTGATTCATGTTCTCCCTAGGTAGTAGAATGAGAAAAACATCATAGTTTCAAGAATCTCTCCTTCCCTTAAGAGTGATCCAAAGAATAAAATTGCAAAAAACGGCCTATTACTGCATATGCTGAAAAGGCCTATTGTATTGACGGCGAAAGTGTACTTCCAGAACTGACGTTCCCGGCCCAGAGAAACACCAGATATGAAAAAGACATGGTGATTCCAGTTCTCCCAAGGTAGTAGAATGAGAAAAACATCATGCTTTCAAGAATCTCTCCTTCCCTTAAGAGTGATCCAAAGAATAAAATTGCAAAAAATGGCCTATTACCGCATATGCTGAAAAGGCCTATTGTATTGACGGCGAAAGTGTACTTTCAGAACTGACGTTTCCGGCCCAGAAAAACACCAGATTTCAAAAAGATGTCGTGAATCATGTTCTCCCTAGGTAGTAGAATGAGAAAAACATCATGGTTTCAAGAATCTCTCCTTCTCTTAAGAGTGATCCAAAGAATAAAATTGCAAAAAACGGCCTATTACCGCATATGCTGAAAAAGCCTATTGTATTGACGGCGAAAGTGTACTTTCAGAACTGACATTCCCGGCCCAGAGAAACACCAGATTTGAAAAAGACATGGTGATTCATGTTCTCCCTACGTAGTAGAATGAGAAAAACATCATGCTTTCAAGAATCTCTCCTTCCCTTAAGAGTGATCCAAAGAATAAAATTGCAAACAACGGCCTATTACCGCATATGCTGAAAAGGCCTATTGTATTGACGACGAAAGTGTACTTCCAGAACTGACGTTCCCGGCCCAGAGAAACACCAGATATGAAAAAGACATGGTGATTCCAGTTCTCCCAAGGTAGTAGAATAAGAAAAACATCATGCTTTCAAGAATCTCTCCTTCCCTTAAGAGTGATCCAAAGAATAAAATTGCAAAAAACGGCCTATTACCGCATATGCTGAAAAGGCCTATTGTATTGACGGCGAAAGTGTACTTTCAGAACTGACGTTCCCGGCCCAGAGAAACACCAGATTTGAAAAAGATTTCGTGAATCATGTTCTCCCTAGGTAGTAGAATGAGAAAAACATCATGCTTTCAACAATCTCTCCTTCCCTTAAGAGTGATCCAAAGAATAAAGTTGGAAAAAACGGCCTATTACCGCAAAACTGAACTTTGAGAACTGAGGTTCCTGTCCCAAAGAAACACCAGATTTGAAAAAGACATCGTGATTCATGTTCTCCCTTGGTAGTAGAATGAGAAAACCGTCATGCTTTCAAGAATCTCTCCTTCCCTTAAGAGTGATCTATTGAATAAAGTTGGGAAAAAACAGCCTATTACCACGAAACTGCACTTTGAGATCGGAGGTTCCCATCCCAGACAAACACCAGATTTGAAAGAGACATCGTGATTCATGTTCTCCCTACGTAGTAGAATGAGAAAAACATCATAGTTTCAAGAATCTCTCCTTCCCTTAAGAGTGATCCAAAGAATAAAATTGCAAAAAACGGCCTATTACTGCATATGCTGAAAAGGCCTATTGTATTGACGGCGAAAGTGTACTTCCAGAACTGACGTTCCCGGCCCAGAGAAACACCAGATATGAAAAAGACATGGTGATTCCAGTTCTCCCAAGGTAGTAGAATGAGAAAAACATCATGCTTTCAAGAATCTCTCCTTCCCTTAAGAGTGATCCAAAGAATAAAATTGCAAAAAACGGCCTATTACCGCATATGCTGAAAAGGCCTATTGTATTGACGGCGAAAGTGTACTTCCAGAACTGACGTTCCCGGCCCAGAGAAACACCAGATATGAAAAAGACATGGTGATTCCAGTTCTCCCAAGGTAGTAGAATGAGAAAAACATCATGCTTTCAAGAATCTCTCCTTCCCTTAAGAGTGATCCAAAGAATAAAATTGCAAAAAATGGCCTATTACCGCATATGCTGAAAAGGCCTATTGTATTGACGGCGAAAGTGTACTTTCAGAACTGACGTTTCCGGCCCAGAAAAACACCAGATTTCAAAAAGATTTCGTGAATCATGTTCTCCCTAGGTAGTAGAATGAGAAAAACATCATGGTTTCAAGAATCTCTCCTTCTCTTAAGAGTGATCCAAAGAATAAAATTGCAAAAAACGGCCTATTACCGCATATGCTGAAAAAGCCTATTGTATTGACGGCGAAAGTGTACTTTCAGAACTAACATTCCCGGCCCAGAGAAACACCAGATTTGAAAAAGACATGGTGATTCCAGTTCTCCCTACGTAGTAGAATGAGAAAAACATCATGCTTTCAAGAATCTCTCCTTCCCTTAAGAGTGATCCAAAGAATAAAATTGCAAACAACGGCCTATTACCGCATATGCTGAAAAGGCCTATTGTATTGACGGCGAAAGTGTACTTCCAGAACTGACGTTCCCGGCCCAGAGAAACACCAGATATGAAAAAGACATGGTGATTCCAGTTCTCCCAAGGTAGTAGAATAAGAAAAACATCATGCTTTCAAGAATCTCTCCTTCCCTTAAGAGTGATCCAAAGAATAAAATTGCAAAAAACGGCCTATTACCGCATATGCTGAAAAGGCCTATTGTATTGGCGGCGAAAGTGTACATTCAGAACTGACGTTCCCGGCCCAGAGAAACACCAGATTTGAAAAAGATTTCGTGAATCATGTTCTCCCTAGGTAGTAGAATGAGAAAAACATCATGCTTTCAACAATCTCTCCTTCCCTCAAGAGTGATCCAAAGAATAAAGTTGGAAAAAACGGCCTATTACCGCAAAACTGAACTTTGAGAACTGAGGTTCCCGTCCCAAAGAAACACCAGATTTGAAAAAGACATCGTGATTCATGTTCTCCCTTGGTAGTAGAATGAGAAAACCATCATGCTTTCAAGAATCTCTCCTTCCCTTAAGAGTGATCTATTGAATAAAGTTGGGAAAAAACAGCCTATTACCACGAAACTGCACTTTGAGATCGGAAGTTCCCATCCCAGACAAACACCAGATTTGAAAGAGACATCGTGATTCATGTTCTCCCTACGTAGTAGAATGAGAAAAACATCATGGTTTCAAGAATCTCTCCTTCCCTTAAGAGTGATCCAAAGAATAAAATTGCAAAAAAGGGCCTATTACCGCATATGCTGAAAAGGCCTATTGTATTGACGGCGAAACTGTACTTTCAAAACTGACGTTCCCGGCCCAGAAAAACACCAGATTTGAAAAAAATGTCGTGAATCATGTTCTCCCTAGGTAGTAGAATGAGAAAAACATAATGCTTTCAAGAATCTCTCCTTCCCTTAAGAGTGATCCAAAGAATAAAATTGCAAACAACGGCCTATTACCGCATATGCTGAAAAGGCCTATTGTATTGACGGCGAAACTGTACTTTCAAAACTGACGTTCCCGGCCCAGAAAAACACCAGATTTGAAAAAAATGTCGTGAATCATGTTCTCCCTAGGTAGTAGAATGAGAAAAACATAATGCTTTCAAGAATCTCTCCTTCCCTTAAGAGTGATCCAAAGAATAAAGTTGGAAAAAACGGCCTATTACTGCAAAACTGAACTTTGAGATCGGAGGTTCCCGTCCCAGACAAACACCAGATTTGAAAGAGACATCGTGATTCATGTTCTCCCTAGGTAGTAGAATGAGAAAAACATCATAGTTTCAAGAATCTCTCCTTCCCTTAAGAGTGATCCAAAGAATAAAATTGCAAAAAACGGCCTATTACCGCATATGCTGAAAAGGCCTATTATATTGACGGCGAAAGTGTACTTCCAGAACTGACGTTCCCGGCCCAGAGAAACACCAGATATGAAAAAGACATGGTGATTCCAGTTCTCCCAAGGTAGTAGAATGAGAAAAACATCATGCTTTCAAGAATCTCTCCTTCCCTTAAGAGTGATCCAAAGAATAAAATTGCAAAAAATGGCCTATTACCGCATATGCTGAAAAGGCCTATTGTATTGACGGCGAAAGTGTACTTTCAGAACTGACGTTTCCGGCCCAGAAAAACACCAGATTTCAAAAAGATGTCGTGAATCATGTTCTCCCTAGGTAGTAGAATGAGAAAAACATCATGGTTTCAAGAATCTCTCCTTCTCTTAAGAGTGATCCAAAGAATAAAATTGCAAAAAACGGCCTATTACCGCATATGCTGAAAAAGCCTATTGTATTGACGGCGAAAGTGTACTTTCAGAACTAACATTCCCGGCCCAGAGAAACACCAGATTTGAAAAAGACATGGTGATTCATGTTCTCCCTACGTAGTAGAATGAGAAAAACATCATGCTTTCAAGAATCTCTCCTTCCCTTAAGAGTGATCCAAAGAATAAAATTGCAAACAACGGCCTATTACCGCATATGCTGAAAAGGCCTATTGTATTGACGGCGAAAGTGTACTTCCAGAACTGACGTTCCCGGCCCAGAGAAACACCAGATATGAAAAAGACATGGTGATTCCAGTTCTCCCAAGGTAGTAGAATAAGAAAAACATCATGCTTTCAAGAATCTCTCCTTCCCTTAAGAGTGATCCAAAGAATAAAATTGCAAAAAACGGCCTATTACCGCATATGCTGAAAAGGCCTATTGTATTGGCGGCGAAAGTGTACATTCAGAACTGACGTTCCCGGCCCAGAGAAACACCAGATTTGAAAAAGATTTCGTGAATCATGTTCTCCCTAGGTAGTAGAATGAGAAAAACATCATGCTTTCAACAATCTCTCCTTCCCTCAAGAGTGATCCAAAGAATAAAGTTGGAAAAAACGGCCTATTACCGCAAAACTGAACTTTGAGAACTGAGGTTCCCGTCCCAAAGAAACACCAGATTTGAAAAAGACATCGTGATTCATGTTCTCCCTTGGTAGTAGAATGAGAAAACCATCATGCTTTCAAGAATCTCTCCTTCCCTTAAGAGTGATCTATTGAATAAAGTTGGGAAAAAACAGCCTATTACCACGAAACTGCACTTTGAGATCGGAAGTTCCCATCCCAGAGAAACACCAGATTTGAAAGAGACATCGTGATTCATGTTCTCCCTACGTAGTAGAATGAGAAAAACATCATGGTTTCAAGAATCTCTCCTTCCCTTAAGAGTGATCCAAAGAATAAAATTGCAAAAAAGGGCCTATTACCGCATATGCTGAAAAGGCCTATTGTATTGACGGCGAAACTGTACTTTCAAAACTGACGTTCCCGGCCCAGAAAAACACCAGATTTGAAAAAAATGTCGTGAATCATGTTCTCCCTAGGTAGTAGAATGAGAAAAACATAATGCTTTCAAGAATCTCTCCTTCCCTTAAGAGTGATCCAAAGAATAAAATTGCAAACAACGGCCTATTACCGCATATGCTGAAAAGGCCTATTGTATTGACGGCGAAACTGTACTTTCAAAACTGACGTTCCCGGCCCAGAAAAACACCAGATTTGAAAAAAATGTCGTGAATCATGTTCTCCCTAGGTAGTAGAATGAGAAAAACATAATGCTTTCAAGAATCTCTCCTTCCCTTAAGAGTGATCCAAAGAATAAAGTTGGAAAAAACGGCCTATTACTGCAAAACTGAACTTTGAGATCGGAGGTTCCCGTCCCAGACAAACACCAGATTTGAAAGAGACATCGTGATTCATGTTCTCCCTAGGTAGTAGAATGAGAAAAACATCATAGTTTCAAGAATCTCTCCTTCCCTTAAGAGTGATCCAAAGAATAAAATTGCAAAAAACGGCCTATTACCGCATATGCTGAAAAGGCCTATTATATTGACGGCGAAAGTGTACTTCCAGAACTGACGTTCCCGGCCCAGAGAAACACCAGATATGAAAAAGACATGGTGATTCCAGTTCTCCCAAGGTAGTAGAATGAGAAAAACATCATGCTTTCAAGAATCTCTCCTTCCCTTAAGAGTGATTCAAAGAATGAAGTTCGAAAAAACGGCCTATTACCGCAAAACTGAACTTTGAGATCGGAGGTTCCCGTCCCAGACAAACACCAGATTTGAAAGAGACATCGTGATTCATGTTCTCCCTAGGTAGTAGAATGAGAAAAACATCATGGTTTCAAGAATCTCTCCTTCCCTTAAGAGTGATCCAAAGAATAAAATTGCAAAAAAGGGCCTAATACTGCATGTGCTGAAAAGGCCTATTGTATTGACGGCGAAAGTGTACTTCCAGAACTGACGTTCCCGGCCCAGAGAAACACCAGATATGAAAAAGATATGGTGATTCCAGTTCTCCCAAGGTAGTAGAATGAGAAAAACATCATGCTTTCAAGAATCTCTCCTTCCCTTAAGAGTGATCCAAAGAATAAAATTGCAAAAAACGGCCTATTACCGCATATGCTGAAAAGGCCTATTGTATTGACGGCGAAAGTGTACTTCCAGAACTGACGTTACCGGCCCAGAGAAACACCAGATATGAAAAAGACATGGTGATTCCAGTTTTCCCTAGGTAGTAGAATGAGAAAAACATCATGGTTTCAAGAATCTCTCCTTCCCTTAAGAGTGATCCAAAGAATAAAATTGCAAAAAACGGCCTATTACTGCATGTGCTGAAAAGGCCTATTGTATTGACGGCGAAAGTGTACTTCCAGAACTGACGTTCCCGGCCCAGAGAAACACCAGATATGAAAAAGACATGGTGATTCCAGTTTTCCCAAGGTAGTAGAATGAGAAAAACATCATGCTTTCAAGAATCTCTCCTTCCCTTAAGAGTGATCCAAAGAATAAAATTGCAAACAACGGCCTATTACCGCATATGCTGAAAAGGCCTATTGTATTGACGGCGAAAGTGTACTTCCAGAACTGACGTTCCCGGCCCAGAGAAACACCAGATTTGAAAAAGACATGGTGATTCATGTTCTCCCTAAGTAGTAGAATGAGAAAAACATCATGCTTTCAAGAATCTCTCCTTACCTTAATACTGATCCAAAGAATAAAGTTGGAAAAAACGGCCTATTTCCTCAAAACTACACTTTGAGAACTGAGGTTCCCGTCCCATACAAACACCAGATTTGAAAAAGACATCGTGATTCATGTTCTCCCTAGGTAGTAGAATCAGAAAAACATCATGCTTTCAAGAATCTCTCCTTCCCTTAAGAGTGATCTATTGAATAAAGTTGGGAAAAAACAGCCTATTACCACGGAGCTGCACTTTGAGATCGTAGGTTCCCATCACAGACAAACACCAGATTTGAAAGAGACATCGTGATTCATGTTCTCCCTACGTAGTAGAATGAGAAAAACATCATGCTTTCAAGAATCTCTCCTTCCCTTAAGAGTGATCCAAAGAATAAAGTTGGAAAAAACGGCCTATTACCGCATATGCTGAAAAGGCCTATTGTATTGACGGCGAAACTGTACTTTCAGAACTGACGTTCCCGGCCCAGAGTAACACCAGATTTGAAAAAAATGTCGTGAATCATGTTCTCCCTAGGTAGTAGAATGATAAAAACATCATGCTTTCAAGAATCTCTCCTTCCCCTAAGAGTGATCCAAAGAATAAAGTTGGAAAAAGCGGCCTATTACCGCAAAACTGAACTTTGAGATCGGAGGTTCCCGGCCCAGAGAAACACCAGATTTGAAAAAGACATGGTGATTCATGTTCTCCCTAAGTAGTAGAATGAGAAAAACATCATGCTTTCAAGAATCTCTCCTTCCCTTAAGACTGATCCAAAGAATAAAGTTGCAAAAAACGGCCTATTACCGCATATGCTGAAAAGGCCTACTGTATTGACGGCGAAAGTGTACTTCCAGAACTGACGTTCCCGGCCCAGAGAAACAGCAGATATGAAAAAGACATGGTGATTCCAGTTCTCCCAAGGTTGTAGAATGAGAAAAACATCATGCTTTGAAGAATCTCTCCTTCCCTTAAGAGTGATCCAAAGAATAAAATTGCAAAAAACGGCCTATTACCGCATATGCTGAAAAGGCCTATTGTATTGACGGCGAAAGTGTACTTTCAGAACTGACGTTCCCGGCCCAGAGAAACACCAGATTTGAAAAAGACATGGTGATTCATGTTCTCCCTAAGTAGTAGAATGAGAAAAACATCATGCTTTCAAGAATCTCTCCTTCCCTTAAGACTGATCCAAAGAATAAAGTTGGAAAAAACGGCCTATTACCGCAAAACTACACTTTGAGAACTGAGGTTCCCGTCCCATACAAACACCAGATTTGAAAAAGACATCGTGATTCATGTTCTCCCTAGGTAGTAGAATCAGAAAAACATCATGCTTTCAAGAATCTCTCCTTCCCTTAAGAGTGATCTATTGAATAATTTTGGGAAAAAACAGCCTATTACCACGGAACTGCACTTTGAGATCGTAGGTTCCCATCACAGACAAACACCAGATATGAAAGAGACATCGTGATTCATGTTCTCCCTACGTAGCAGAATGAGAAAAACACCATGGTTTCAAGAATCTCTCCTTCCCTTAAGAGTGATCCAAAGAATAAAGTTGGAAAAAACGGCCTATTACCGCATATGCTGAAAAGGCCGATTGTATTGACGGCGAAACTGTACTTTCAGAACTGACGTTCCTGGCCCAGAGTAACACCAGATTTGAAAAAAATGTCGTGAATCATGTTCTCCCTAGGTAGTAGAATGAGAAAAACATCATGCTTTCAAGAATCTCTCCTTCCCTTAAGAGTGATCCAAAGAATAAAGTTGGAAAAAACGGCCTATTACCACAAAACTGAACTTTGAGATCGGAGTTTCCCGTCCCAGACAAACACGAGATTTGAAAGAGACATCGTGATTCATGTTCTCCCTAGGTAGTAGAATGAGAAAAACATCACGCTTTCAAGAATCTCTCCTTCCCTTAAGAGTGATCCAACGAATAAAATTGCAAAAAACGGCCTATTACCGCATATGCTGAAAAGGCCTATTGTATTGACGGCGAAAGTGTACTTCCAGAACTGACGTTTCAGGCCCAGAGAAACACCAGATATGAAAAAGACATGGTGATTCCAGTTCTCCCAAGGTTGTAGAATGAGAAAAACATCATGCTTTCAAGAATCTCTCCTTCCCTTAAGAGTGATCCAAAGAATAAAATTGCAAAAAACGGCCTATTACCGCATATGCTGAAAAGGCCTATTGTATTGACGGCGAAAGTGTACTTTCAGAACTGACGTTCCCGGCACAGACAAACACCAGATTTGAAAAAGACATGGTGAATCATGTTCTCCCTAGGTAGTAGAATGAGAAAAACATCATGCTTTCAAGAATCTCTCCTTCCCTTAAGATTGATCCAAAGAATAAAGTTGGAAAAAGCGGCCTATTACCGCAAAACTGAACTTTGAGATCGGAGGTTCCCGTCCCAGACAAACACCAGATTTGAAAGAGACATCGTGATTCATGTTCTCCCTAGGTAGTAGAATGAGAAAAACTTCATGGTTTCAAGAATCTCTCCTTCTCTTAAGAGTGATCCAAAGAATAAAATTGCAAAAAACGGCCTATTACCGCATATGCTGAAAAGGCCTATTGTATTGACGGCGAAAGTGTACTTTCAGAACTGACGTTCCCGGCCCAGAGAAACACCAGATTTGAAAAAGACATGGTGATTCATGTTCTCCCTAAGTAGTAGAATGAGAAAAACATCATGCTTTCAAGAATCTCTCCTTCCCTTAAGACTGATCCAAAGAATAAAGTTGGAAAAAACGGCCTATTACCGCAAAACTACACTTTGAGAACTGAGGTTCCCGTCCCATACAAACACCAGATTTGAAAAAGACATCGTGATTCATGTTCTGCCTAGGTAGTAGAATCAGAAAAACATCATGCTTTCAAGAATCTCTCCTTCCCTTAAGAGTGATCTATTGAATAAAGTTGGGAAAAAACAGCCTATTACCACGGAACTGCACTTTGAGATCGTAGGTTCCCATCACAGACAAACACGAGACTTGAAAGAGACATCGTGATTCATGTTCTCACTAGGTAGTAGAATGAGAAAAACATCACGCTTTCAAGAATGTCTCCTTCCCTTAAGAGTGATCCAACGAATAAAATTGCAAAAAACGGCCTATTACCGCATATGCTGAAAAGGCCTATTGTATTGACGGCGAAAGTGTACTTCCAGAACTGACGTTCCCGGCCCAGAGAAACACCAGATATGAAAAAGACATGGTGATTCCAGTTCTCCCAAGGTTGTAGAATGAGAAAAACATCATGCTTTCAAGAATTTCTCCTTCCCTTAAGAGTGATCCAAAGAATAAAATTGCAAAAAACGGCCTATTACCGCATATGCTGAAAAGGCCTATTGTATTGACGGCGAAAGTGTACTTTCAGAACTGACGTTCCCGGCCCAGAGAAACACCAGATTTGAAAAAGACATGGTGAATCATGTTCTCCCTAGGTAGTAGAATGAGAAAAACATCATGCTTTCAAGAATCTCTCCTTCCCTTAAGAGTGATCCAAAGAATAAAGTTGGAAAAAGCGGCCTATTACCGCAAAACTGAACTTTGAGATCGGAGGTTCCCGTCCCAGACAAACACCAGATTTGAAAGAGACATCGTGATTCATGTTCTCCCTAGGTAGTAGAATGAGAAAAACATCATGGTTTCAAGAATCTCTCCTTCTCTTAAGAGTGATCCAAAGAATAAAATTGCAAAAAACGGCCTATTACCGCATATGCTGAAAAGGCCTATTGTATTGACGGCGAAAGTGTACTTTCAGAACTGACGTTTCCGGCCCAGAGAAACACCAGATTTCAAAAAGACATGGTGATTCATGTTCTCCCTAAGTAGTAGAATGAGAAAAACATCATGCTTTCAAGAATCTCTCCTTCCCTTAAGACTGATCCAAAGAATAAAGTTGGAAAAAACGGCCTATTACCGCAAAACTACACTTTGAGAACTGAGGTTCCCGTCCCATACAAACACCAGATTTGAAAAAGACATCGTGATTCATGTTCTCCCTAGGTAGTAGAATCAGAAAAACATCATGCTTTCAAGAATCTCTCCTTCCCTTAAGAGTGATCTATTGAATAAATTTGGGAAAAAACAGCCTACTACCACGGAACTGCACTTTGAGATCGTAGGTTCCCATCACAGACAAACACCAGATTTGAAAGAGACATCGTGATTCATGTTCTCCCTACGTAGCAGAATGAGAAAAACATCACGGTTTCAAGAATCTCTCCTTCCCTTAAGAGTGGTCCAAAGAATAAAGTTGGAAAAAACGGCCTATTACCGCATATGCTGAAAAGGCCGATTGTATTGACGGCGAAACTGTACTTTCAGAACTGACGTTCCCGGCCCAGAGTAACACCAGATTTGAAAAAAATGTCGTGAATCATGTTCTCCCTAGGTAGTAGAATGATAAAAACATCATGCTTTCAAGAATCTCTCCTTCCCTTAAGATTGATCCAAAGAATAAAGTTGGAAAAAGCGGCCTATTACCGCAAAACTGAACTTTGAGATCGGAGGTTCCCGTCCCAGACAAACACCAGATTTGAAAGAGACATCGTGATTCATGTTCTCCCTAGGTAGTAGAATGAGAAAAACTTCATGGTTTCAAGAATCTCTCCTTCTCTTAAGAGTGATCCAAAGAATAAAATTGCAAAAAACGGCCTATTACCGCATATGCTGAAAAGGCCTATTGTATTGACGGCGAAAGTGTACTTTCAGAACTGACGTTCCCGGCCCAGAGAAACACCAGATTTGAAAAAGACATGGTGATTCATGTTCTCCCTAAGTAGTAGAATGAGAAAAACATCATGCTTTCAAGAATCTCTCCTTCCCTTAAGACTGATCCAAAGAATAAAGTTGGAAAAAACGGCCTATTACCGCAAAACTACACTTTGAGAACTGAGGTTCCCGTCCCATACAAACACCATATTTGAAAAAGACATCGTGATTCATGTTCTCCCTAGGTAGTAGAATCAGAAAAACATCATGCTTTCAAGAATCTCTCCTTCCCTTAAGAGTGATCTATTGAATAAATTTGGGAAAAAACAGCCTATTGCCACGGAACTGCACTTTGAGATCGGAGGTTCCCGTCCCAGACAAACACCAGATTTGAAAGAGACATCGTGATTCATGTTCTCCCTAGGTAGTAGAATGAGAAAAACATCATGGTTTCAAGAATCTCTCCTTCTCTTAAGAGTGATCCAAAGAATAAAATTGCAAAAAACGGCCTATTACCGCATATGCTGAAAAGGCCTATTGTATTGACGGCGAAAGTGTACTTCCAGAACTGACGTTTCAGGCCCAGAGAAACACCAGATATGAAAAAGACATGGTGATTCCAGTTCTCCCAAGGTTGTAGAATGAGAAAAACATCATGCTTTCAAGAATCTCTCCTTCCCTTAAGAGTGATCCAAAGAATAAAATTGCAAAAAACGGCCTATTACCGCATATGCTGAAAAGGCCTATTGTATTGACGGCGAAAGTGTACTTTCAGAACTGACGTTCCCGGCACAGACAAACACCAGATTTGAAAAAGACATGGTGAATCATGTTCTCCCTAGGTAGTAGAATGAGAAAAACATCATGCTTTCAAGAATCTCTCCTTCCCTTAAGATTGATCCAAAGAATAAAGTTGGAAAAAGCGGCCTATTACCGCAAAACTGAACTTTGAGATCGGAGGTTCCCGTCCCAGACAAACACCAGATTTGAAAGAGACATCGTGATTCATGTTCTCCCTAGGTAGTAGAATGAGAAAAACTTCATGGTTTCAAGAATCTCTCCTTCTCTTAAGAGTGATCCAAAGAATAAAATTGCAAAAAACGGCCTATTACCGCATATGCTGAAAAGGCCTATTGTATTGACGGCGAAAGTGTACTTTCAGAACTGACGTTCCCGGCCCAGAGAAACACCAGATTTGAAAAAGACATGGTGATTCATGTTCTCCCTAAGTAGTAGAATGAGAAAAACATCATGCTTTCAAGAATCTCTCCTTCCCTTAAGACTGATCCAAAGAATAAAGTTGGAAAAAACGGCCTATTACCGCAAAACTACACTTTGAGAACTGAGGTTCCCGTCCCATACAAACACCAGATTTGAAAAAGACATCGTGATTCATGTTCTGCCTAGGTAGTAGAATCAGAAAAACATCATGCTTTCAAGAATCTCTCCTTCCCTTAAGAGTGATCTATTGAATAAAGTTGGGAAAAAACAGCCTATTACCACGGAACTGCACTTTGAGATCGTAGGTTCCCATCACAGACAAACACGAGACTTGAAAGAGACATCGTGATTCATGTTCTCACTAGGTAGTAGAATGAGAAAAACATCACGCTTTCAAGAATGTCTCCTTCCCTTAAGAGTGATCCAACGAATAAAATTGCAAAAAACGGCCTATTACCGCATATGCTGAAAAGGCCTATTGTATTGACGGCGAAAGTGTACTTCCAGAACTGACGTTCCCGGCCCAGAGAAACACCAGATATGAAAAAGACATGGTGATTCCAGTTCTCCCAAGGTTGTAGAATGAGAAAAACATCATGCTTTCAAGAATTTCTCCTTCCCTTAAGAGTGATCCAAAGAATAAAATTGCAAAAAACGGCCTATTACCGCATATGCTGAAAAGGCCTATTGTATTGACGGCGAAAGTGTACTTTCAGAACTGACGTTCCCGGCCCAGAGAAACACCAGATTTGAAAAAGACATGGTGAATCATGTTCTCCCTAGGTAGTAGAATGAGAAAAACATCATGCTTTCAAGAATCTCTCCTTCCCTTAAGAGTGATCCAAAGAATAAAGTTGGAAAAAGCGGCCTATTACCGCAAAACTGAACTTTGAGATCGGAGGTTCCCGTCCCAGACAAACACCAGATTTGAAAGAGACATCGTGATTCATGTTCTCCCTAGGTAGTAGAATGAGAAAAACATCATGGTTTCAAGAATCTCTCCTTCTCTTAAGAGTGATCCAAAGAATAAAATTGCAAAAAACGGCCTATTACCGCATATGCTGAAAAGGCCTATTGTATTGACGGCGAAAGTGTACTTTCAGAACTGACGTTTCCGGCCCAGAGAAACACCAGATTTCAAAAAGACATGGTGATTCATGTTCTCCCTAAGTAGTAGAATGAGAAAAACATCATGCTTTCAAGAATCTCTCCTTCCCTTAAGACTGATCCAAAGAATAAAGTTGGAAAAAACGGCCTATTACCGCAAAACTACACTTTGAGAACTGAGGTTCCCGTCCCATACAAACACCAGATTTGAAAAAGACATCGTGATTCATGTTCTCCCTAGGTAGTAGAATCAGAAAAACATCATGCTTTCAAGAATCTCTCCTTCCCTTAAGAGTGATCTATTGAATAAATTTGGGAAAAAACAGCCTACTACCACGGAACTGCACTTTGAGATCGTAGGTTCCCATCACAGACAAACACCAGATTTGAAAGAGACATCGTGATTCATGTTCTCCCTACGTAGCAGAATGAGAAAAACATCACGGTTTCAAGAATCTCTCCTTCCCTTAAGAGTGGTCCAAAGAATAAAGTTGGAAAAAACGGCCTATTACCGCATATGCTGAAAAGGCCGATTGTATTGACGGCGAAACTGTACTTTCAGAACTGACGTTCCCGGCCCAGAGTAACACCAGATTTGAAAAAAATGTCGTGAATCATGTTCTCCCTAGGTAGTAGAATGATAAAAACATCATGCTTTCAAGAATCTCTCCTTCCCTTAAGATTGATCCAAAGAATAAAGTTGGAAAAAGCGGCCTATTACCGCAAAACTGAACTTTGAGATCGGAGGTTCCCGTCCCAGACAAACACCAGATTTGAAAGAGACATCGTGATTCATGTTCTCCCTAGGTAGTAGAATGAGAAAAACTTCATGGTTTCAAGAATCTCTCCTTCTCTTAAGAGTGATCCAAAGAATAAAATTGCAAAAAACGGCCTATTACCGCATATGCTGAAAAGGCCTATTGTATTGACGGCGAAAGTGTACTTTCAGAACTGACGTTCCCGGCCCAGAGAAACACCAGATTTGAAAAAGACATGGTGATTCATGTTCTCCCTAAGTAGTAGAATGAGAAAAACATCATGCTTTCAAGAATCTCTCCTTCCCTTAAGACTGATCCAAAGAATAAAGTTGGAAAAAACGGCCTATTACCGCAAAACTACACTTTGAGAACTGAGGTTCCCGTCCCATACAAACACCATATTTGAAAAAGACATCGTGATTCATGTTCTCCCTAGGTAGTAGAATCAGAAAAACATCATGCTTTCAAGAATCTCTCCTTCCCTTAAGAGTGATCTATTGAATAAGTTTGGGAAAAAACAGCCTATTGCCACGGAACTGCACTTTGAGATCGGAGGTTCCCGTCCCAGACAAACACCAGATTTGAAAGAGACATCGTGATTCATGTTCTCCCTAGGTAGTAGAATGAGAAAAACATCATGGTTTCAAGAATCTCTCCTTCTCTTAAGAGTGATCCAAAGAATAAAATTGCAAAAAACGGCCTATTACCGCATATGCTGAAAAGGCCTATTGTATTGACGGCGAAAGTGTACTTTCAGAACTGACGTTCCCGGCCCAGAGAAACACCAGATTTGAAAAAGACATGGTGATTCATGTTCTCCCTAAGTAGTAGAATGAGAAAAACATCATGCTTTCAAGAATCTCTCCTTCCCTTAAGACTGATCCAAAGAATAAAGTTGGAAAAAACGGCCTATTACCGCAACACTACACTTTGAGAACTGAGGTTCCCGTCCCATACAAACACCAGATTTGAAAAAGACATCGTGATTCATGTTCTCCCTAGGTAGTAGAATCAGAAAAACATCATGCTTTCAAGAATCTCTCCTTCCCTTAAGAGTGATCCAAAGAATAAAGTTGGAAAAAGCGGCCTATTACCGCAAAACTGAACTTTGAGATCGGAGTTTCCCGTCCCAGACAAACACCAGATTTGAAAGAGACATCGTGATTCATGTTCTCCCTAGGTAGTAGAATGAGAAAAACATCATGGTTTCAAGAATCTCTCCTTCTCTTAAGAGTGATCCAAAAATAAAATTGCAAAAAACGGCCTATTACCGCAAAACTACACTTTGAGGTTCCCGTCCCATACAAACACCAGATTTGAAAAAGACATCGTGATTCATGTTCTCCCTAGGTAGTAGAATCAGAAAAACATCATGCTTTCAAGAATCTCTCCTTCCCTTAAGAGTGATCTATTGAATAAAGTTGGGAAAAAACAGCCTATTACCACGGAACTGCACTTTGAGATCGTAGGTTCCCATCACAGACAAACACGAGACTTGAAAGAGACATCGTGATTCATGTTCTCCCTAGGTAGTAGAATGAGAAAAACATCACGCTTTCAAGAATGTCTCCTTCCCTTAAGAGTGATCCAACGAATAAATTTGCAAAAAACGGCCTATTACCGCATATGCTGAAAAGGCCTCTTGTATTGACGGCGAAAGTGTACTTCCAGAACTGACGTTCCCGGCCCAGAGAAACACCAGATATGAAAAAGACATGGTGATTCCAGTTCTCCCAAGGTTGTAGAATGAGAAAAACATCATGCTTTCAAGAATTTCTCCTTCCCTTAAGAGTGATCCAAAGAATAAAATTGCAAAAAACGGCCTATTACCGCATATGCTGAAAAGGCCTATTGTATTGACGGCGAAAGTGTACTTTCAGAACTGACGTTCCCGGCCCAGAGAAACACCAGATTTGAAAAAGACATGGTGATTCATGTTCTCCCTAAGTAGTAGAATGAGAAAAACATCATGCTTTCAAGAATCTCTCCTTCCCTTAAGACTGATCCAAAGAATAAAGTTGGAAAAAACGGCCTATTACCGCAAAACTACACTTTGAGAACTGAGGTTCCCGTCCCATACAAACACCAGATTTGAAAAAGACATCGTGATTCATGTTCTCCCTAGGTAGTAGAATCAGAAAAACATCATGCTTTCAAGAATCTCTCCTTCCCTTAAGAGTGATCTATTGAATAAATTTGGGAAAAAACAGCCTACTACCACGGAACTGCACTTTGAGATCGTAGGTTCCCATCACAGACAAACACCAGATTAAAAGAGACATCGTGATTCATGTTCTCCCTACGTAGCAGAATGAGAAAAACATCACGGTTTCAAGAATCTCTCCTTCCCTTAAGAGTGATCCAAAGAATAAAGTTGGAAAAAACGGCCTATTACCGCATATGCTGAAAAGGCCGATTGTATTGACGGCGAAACTGTACTTTCAGAACTGACGTTCCCGGCCCAGAGTAACAACTGATTTGAAAAAAATGTCGTGAATCATGTTCTCCCTAGGTAGTAGAATGAGAAAAACATCATGCTTTCAAGAATCTCTCCTTCCCTTAAGAGTGATCCAAAGAATAATGTTGGAAAAAACGGCCTATTAACGCAAACCTGAACTTTGAGATCGGAGTTTCCCGTCCCAGACAAACACGAGATTTGAAAGAGACATCGTGATTCATGTTCTCCCTAGGTAGTAGAATGAGAAAAACATCACGCTTTCAAGAATCTCTCCTTCCCTTAAGAGTGATCCAACGAATAAAATTGCAAAAAACGGCCTATTACCGCATATGCTGAAAAGGCCTATTGTATTGACGGCGAAAGTGTACTTCCAGAACTGACGTTCCCGGCCCAGAGAAACACCAGATATGAAAAAGACATGGTGATTCCAGTTCTCCCAAGGTTGTAGAATGAGAAAAACATCATGCTTTCAAGAATCTCTCCTTCCCTTAAGAGTGATCCAAAGAATAAAATTGCAAAAAACGGCCTATTACCGCATATGCTGAAAAGGCCTATTGTATTGACGGCGAAAGTGTACTTTCAGAACTGACGTTCCGGGCCCAGAGAAACACCAGATTTGAAAAAGACATGGTGAATCATGTTCTCCCTAGGTAGTAGAATGAGAAAAACATCATGCTTTCAAGAATCTCTCCTTCCCTTAAGAGTGATCCAAAGAATAAAATTGCAAAAAACGGCCTATTACCGCATATGCTGAAAAGGCCTATTGTATTGACGGCGAAAGTGTACTTTCAGAACTGACGTTTCCGGCCCAGAAAAACACCAGATTTCAAAAAGATGTCGTGAATCATGTTCTCCCTAGGTAGTAGAATGAGAAAAACATCATGGTTTCAAGAATCTCTCCTTCTCTTAAGAGTGGTCCAAAGAATAAAATTGCAAAAAACGGCCTATTACCGCATATACTGAAAAAGCCTATTGTATTGACGGCGAAAGTGTACTTTCAGAACTGACGTTCCCGGCCCAGACAAACACCAGATTTGAAAAAGACATGGTGATTCATGTTCTCCCTACGTAGTAGAATGAGAAAAACATCATGCTTTCAAGAATCTCTCCTTCCCTTAAGAGTGATCCAAAGAATAAAATTGCAAAAAAAGGCCTATTACCGCATATGCTGAAAAGGCCTATTGTATTGACGGCGAAAGTGTACTTTCAGAACTGACGTTCCTGGCCCAGAGAAACACCAGATTTGAAAAAGATGTCGTGAATCATGTTCTCCCTAGGTAGTAGAATGAGAAAAACATCATGCTTTCAAGAATCTCTCCTTCCCTTAAGAGTGATCCAAAGAATAAAGTTGGAAAAAGCGGCCTATTACCGCAAAACTGAACTTTGAGATCGGAGTTTCCCGTCCCAGACAAACACCAGATTTGAAAGAGACATCGTGATTCATGTTCTCCCTAGGTAGTAGAATGAGAAAAACATCATGGTTTCAAGAATCTCTCCTTCTCTTAAGAGTGATCCAAAAATAAAATTGCAAAAAACGGCCTATTACCGCATATGCTGAAAAGGCCTATTGTATTGACGGCGAAAGTGTACTTTCAGAACTGACGTTCCCGGCCCAGAGAAACACCAGATTTGAAAAAGACATGGTGATTCATGTTCTCCCTAAATAGTAGAATGAGAAAAACATCACGCTTTCAAGAATCTCTCCTTCCCTTAAGAGTGATCCAACGAATAAAATTGCAAAAAACGGCCTATTACCGCATATGCTGAAAAGGCCTATTGTATTGACGGCGAAAGTGTACTTCCAGAACTGACGTTCCCGGCCCAGAGAAACACCAGATATGAAAAAGACATGGTGATTCCAGTTCTCCCAAGGTTGTAGAATGAGAATAACATCATGCTTTCAAGAATCTCTCCTTCCCTTAAGAGTGATCCAAAGAATAAAATTGCAAAAAACGGCCTATTACCGCATATGCTGAAAAGGCCTATTGTATTGACGGCGAAAGTGTACTTTCAGAACTGACGTTCCGGGCCCAGAGAAACACCAGATTTGAAAAAGACATGGTGAATCATGTTCTCCCTAGGTAGTAGAATGAGAAAAACATCATGCTTTCAAGAATCTCTCCTTCCCTTAAGAGTGATCCAAAGAATAAAATTGCAAAAAACGGCCTATTACCGCATATGCTGAAAAGGCCTATTGTATTGACGGCGAAAGTGTACTTTCAGAACTGACGTTTCCGGCCCAGAAAAACACCAGATTTCAAAAAGATGTCGTGAATCATGTTCTCCCTAGGTAGTAGAATGAGAAAAACATCATGGTTTCAAGAATCTCTCCTTCTCTTAAGAGTGGTCCAAAGAATAAAATTGCAAAAAACGGCCTATTACCGCATATACTGAAAAAGCCTATTGTATTGACGGCGAAAGTGTACTTTCAGAACTGACGTTCCCGGCCCAGACAAACACCAGATTTGAAAAAGACATGGTGATTCATGTTCTCCCTACGTAGTAGAATGAGAAAAACATCATGCTTTCAAGAATCTCTCCTTCCCTTAAGAGTGATCCAAAGAATAAAATTGCAAAAAAAGGCCTATTACCGCATATGCTGAAAAGGCCTATTGTATTGACGGCGAAAGTGTACTTTCAGAACTGACGTTCCTGGCCCAGAGAAACACCAGATTTGAAAAAGATGTCGTGAATCATGTTCTCCCTAGGTAGTAGAATGAGAAAAACATCATGCTTTCAAGAATCTCTCCTTCCCTTAAGAGTGATCCAAAGAATAAAGTTGGAAAAAGCGGCCTATTACCGCAAAACTGAACTTTGAGATCGGAGTTTCCCGTCCCAGACAAACACCAGATTTGAAAGAGACATCGTGATTCATGTTCTCCCTAGGTAGTAGAATGAGAAAAACATCATGGTTTCAAGAATCTCTCCTTCTCTTAAGAGTGATCCAAAAATAAAATTGCAAAAAACGGCCTATTACCGCATATGCTGAAAAGGCCTATTGTATTGACGGCGAAAGTGTACTTTCAGAACTGACGTTCCCGGCCCAGAGAAACACCAGATTTGAAAAAGACATGGTGATTCATGTTCTCCCTAAATAGTAGAATGAGAAAAACATCATGCTTTCAAGAATCTCTCCTTCCCTTAAGACTGATCCAAAGAATAAAGTTGGAAAAAACGGCCTATTACCGCAAAACTACACTTTCAGAACTGAGGTTCCCGTCCCATACAAACACCAGATTTGAAAAAGACATCGTGATTCATGTTCTCCCTAGGTAGTAGAATCAGAAAAACATCATGCTTTCAAGAATCTCTCCTTCCCTTAAGAGTGATCTATTGAATAAAGTTGGGAAAAAACAGCCTATTACCACGGAACTGCACTTTGAGATCGTAGGTTCCCATCACAGACAAACACCAGATTTGAAAGAGACATCGTGATTCATGTTCTCCCTACGTAGTAGAATGAGAAAAACATCATGCTTTCAAGAATCTCTCCTTCCCTTAAGAGTGATCCAAAGAATAAAGTTGGAAAAAACGGCCTATTACCGCATATGCTGAAAAGGCCGATTGTATTGACAGCGAAACTGTACTTTCAGAACTGACGTTCCCGGCCCAGAGTAACACCAGATTTGAAAAAAATGTCGTGAATCATGTTCTCCCTAGGTAGTAGAATGATAAAAACATCATGCTTTCAAGAATCTCTCCTTCCCTTAAGAGTGATCCAAAGAATAAAGTTGGAAAAAGCGGCCTATTACCGCAAAACTGAACTTTGAGATCGGAGGTTCCCGTCCCAGACAAACACCAGATTTGAAAGAGACATCGTGATTCATGTTCTCCCTAGGTAGTAGAATGAGAAAAACATCATGCTTTCAAGAATCTCTCCTTCCCTTAAGACTGATCCAAAGAATAAAGTTGGAAAAAACGGCCTATTACCGCAAAACTACACTTTGAGAACTGAGGTTCCCGTCCCATACAAACACCAGATTTGAAAAAGACATCGTGATTCATGTTCTCCCTAGGTAGTAGAATCAGAAAAACATCATGCTTTCAAGAATCTCTCCTTCCCTTAAGAGTGATCTATTGAATAATTTTGGGAAAAAACAGCCTACTACCACGGAACTGCACTTTGAGATCGTAGGTTCCCATCACAGACAAACACCAGATTTGAAAGAGACATCGTGATTCATGTTCTCCCTACGTAGCAGAATGAGAAAAACATCACGGTTTCAAGAATCTCTCCTTCCCTTAAGAGTGGTCCAAAGAATAAAGTTGGAAAAAACGGCCTATTACCGCATATGCTGAAAAGGCCGATTGTATTGACGGCGAAACTGTACTTTCAGAACTGACGTTCCCGGCCCAGAGTAACACCAGATTTGAAAAAAATGTCGTGAATCATGTTCTCCCTAGGTAGTAGAATGATAAAAACATCATGCTTTCAAGAATCTCTCCTTCCCTTAAGATTGATCCAAAGAATAAAGTTGGAAAAAGCGGCCTATTACCGCAAAACTGAACTTTGAGATCGGAGGTTCCCGTCCCAGACAAACACCAGATTTGAAAGAGACATCGTGATTCATGTTCTCCCTAGGTAGTAGAATGAGAAAAACTTCATGGTTTCAAGAATCTCTCCTTCTCTTAAGAGTGATCCAAAGAATAAAATTGCAAAAAACGGCCTATTACCGCATATGCTGAAAAGGCCTATTGTATTGACGGCGAAAGTGTACTTTCAGAACTGACGTTCCCGGCCCAGAGAAACACCAGATTTGAAAAAGACATGGTGATTCATGTTCTCCCTAAGTAGTAGAATGAGAAAAACATCATGCTTTCAAGAATCTCTCCTTCCCTTAAGACTGATCCAAAGAATAAAGTTGGAAAAAACGGCCTATTACCGCAAAACTACACTTTGAGAACTGAGGTTCCCGTCCCATACAAACACCATATTTGAAAAAGACATCGTGATTCATGTTCTCCCTAGGTAGTAGAATCAGAAAAACATCATGCTTTCAAGAATCTCTCCTTCCCTTAAGAGTGATCTATTGAATAAATTTGGGAAAAAACAGCCTATTGCCACGGAACTGCACTTTGAGATCGGAGGTTCCCGTCCCAGACAAACACCAGATTTGAAAGAGACATCGTGATTCATGTTCTCCCTAGGTAGTAGAATGAGAAAAACATCATGGTTTCAAGAATCTCTCCTTCTCTTAAGAGTGATCCAAAGAATAAAATTGCAAAAAACGGCCTATTACCGCATATGCTGAAAAGGCCTATTGTATTGACGGCGAAAGTGTACTTTCAGAACTGACGTTCCCGGCCCAGAGAAACACCAGATTTGAAAAAGACATGGTGATTCATGTTCTCCCTAAGTAGTAGAATGAGAAAAACATCATGCTTTCAAGAATCTCTCCTTCCCTTAAGACTGATCCAAAGAATAAAGTTGGAAAAAACGGCCTATTACCGCAACACTACACTTTGAGAACTGAGGTTCCCGTCCCATACAAACACCAGATTTGAAAAAGACATCGTGATTCATGTTCTCCCTAGGTAGTAGAATCAGAAAAACATCATGCTTTCAAGAATCTCTCCTTCCCTTAAGAGTGATCCAAAGAATAAAGTTGGAAAAAGCGGCCTATTACCGCAAAACTGAACTTTGAGATCGGAGTTTCCCGTCCCAGACAAACACCAGATTTGAAAGAGACATCGTGATTCATGTTCTCCCTAGGTAGTAGAATGAGAAAAACATCATGGTTTCAAGAATCTCTCCTTCTCTTAAGAGTGATCCAAAAATAAAATTGCAAAAAACGGCCTATTACCGCAAAACTACACTTTGAGGTTCCCGTCCCATACAAACACCAGATTTGAAAAAGACATCGTGATTCATGTTCTCCCTAGGTAGTAGAATCAGAAAAACATCATGCTTTCAAGAATCTCTCCTTCCCTTAAGAGTGATCTATTGAATAAAGTTGGGAAAAAACAGCCTATTACCACGGAACTGCACTTTGAGATCGTAGGTTCCCATCACAGACAAACACGAGACTTGAAAGAGACATCGTGATTCATGTTCTCCCTAGGTAGTAGAATGAGAAAAACATCACGCTTTCAAGAATGTCTCCTTCCCTTAAGAGTGATCCAACGAATAAATTTGCAAAAAACGGCCTATTACCGCATATGCTGAAAAGGCCTATTGTATTGACGGCGAAAGTGTACTTCCAGAACTGACGTTCCCGGCCCAGAGAAACACCAGATATGAAAAAGACATGGTGATTCCAGTTCTCCCAAGGTTGTAGAATGAGAAAAACATCATGCTTTCAAGAATTTCTCCTTCCCTTAAGAGTGATCCAAAGAATAAAATTGCAAAAAACGGCCTATTACCGCATATGCTGAAAAGGCCTATTGTATTGACGGCGAAAGTGTACTTTCAGAACTGACGTTCCCGGCCCAGAGAAACACCAGATTTGAAAAAGACATGGTGATTCATGTTCTCCCTAAGTAGTAGAATGAGAAAAACATCATGCTTTCAAGAATCTCTCCTTCCCTTAAGACTGATCCAAAGAATAAAGTTGGAAAAAACGGCCTATTACCGCAAAACTACACTTTGAGAACTGAGGTTCCCGTCCCATACAAACACCAGATTTGAAAAAGACATCGTGATTCATGTTCTCCCTAGGTAGTAGAATCAGAAAAACATCATGCTTTCAAGAATCTCTCCTTCCCTTAAGAGTGATCTATTGAATAAATTTGGGAAAAAACAGCCTACTACCACGGAACTGCACTTTGAGATCGTAGGTTCCCATCACAGACAAACACCAGATTTGAAAGAGACATCGTGATTCATGTTCTCCCTACGTAGCAGAATGAGAAAAACATCACGGTTTCAAGAATCTCTCCTTCCCTTAAGAGTGATCCAAAGAATAAAGTTGGAAAAAACGGCCTATTACCGCATATGCTGAAAAGGCCGATTGTATTGACGGCGAAACTGTACTTTCAGAACTGACGTTCCCGGCCCAGAGTAACAACTGATTTGAAAAAAATGTCGTGAATCATGTTCTCCCTAGGTAGTAGAATGAGAAAAACATCATGCTTTCAAGAATCTCTCCTTCCCTTAAGAGTGATCCAAAGAATAATGTTGGAAAAAACGGCCTATTAACGCAAACCTGAACTTTGAGATCGGAGTTTCCCGTCCCAGACAAACACGAGATTTGAAAGAGACATCGTGATTCATGTTCTCCCTAGGTAGTAGAATGAGAAAAACATCACGCTTTCAAGAATCTCTCCTTCCCTTAAGAGTGATCCAACGAATAAAATTGCAAAAAACGGCCTATTACCGCATATGCTGAAAAGGCCTATTGTATTGACGGCGAAAGTGTACTTCCAGAACTGACGTTCCCGGCCCAGAGAAACACCAGATATGAAAAAGACATGGTGATTCCAGTTCTCCCAAGGTTGTAGAATGAGAAAAACATCATGCTTTCAAGAATCTCTCCTTCCCTTAAGAGTGATCCAAAGAATAAAATTGCAAAAAACGGCCTATTACCGCATATGCTGAAAAGGCCTATTGTATTGACGGCGAAAGTGTACTTTCAGAACTGACGTTCCGGGCCCAGAGAAACACCAGATTTGAAAAAGACATGGTGAATCATGTTCTCCCTAGGTAGTAGAATGAGAAAAACATCATGCTTTCAAGAATCTCTCCTTCCCTTAAGAGTGATCCAAAGAATAAAATTGCAAAAAACGGCCTATTACCGCATATGCTGAAAAGGCCTATTGTATTGACGGCGAAAGTGTACTTTCAGAACTGACGTTTCCGGCCCAGAAAAACACCAGATTTCAAAAAGATGTCGTGAATCATGTTCTCCCTAGGTAGTAGAATGAGAAAAACATCATGGTTTCAAGAATCTCTCCTTCTCTTAAGAGTGGTCCAAAGAATAAAATTGCAAAAAACGGCCTATTACCGCATATACTGAAAAAGCCTATTGTATTGACGGCGAAAGTGTACTTTCAGAACTGACGTTCCCGGCCCAGACAAACACCAGATTTGAAAAAGACATGGTGATTCATGTTCTCCCTACGTAGTAGAATGAGAAAAACATCATGCTTTCAAGAATCTCTCCTTCCCTTAAGAGTGATCCAAAGAATAAAATTGCAAAAAAAGGCCTATTACCGCATATGCTGAAAAGGCCTATTGTATTGACGGCGAAAGTGTACTTTCAGAACTGACGTTCCCGGCCCAGAGAAACACCAGATTTGAAAAAGACATGGTGATTCATGTTCTCCCTAAGTAGTAGAATGAGAAAAACATCATGCTTTCAAGAATCTCTCCTTCCCTTAAGACTGATCCAAAGAATAAAGTTGGAAAAAACGGCCTATTACCGCAACACTACACTTTGAGAACTGAGGTTCCCGTCCCATACAAACACCAGATTTGAAAAAGACATCGTGATTCATGTTCTCCCTAGGTAGTAGAATCAGAAAAACATCATGCTTTCAAGAATCTCTCCTTCCCTTAAGAGTGATCCAAAGAATAAAGTTGGAAAAAGCGGCCTATTACCGCAAAACTGAACTTTGAGATCGGAGTTTCCCGTCCCAGACAAACACCAGATTTGAAAGAGACATCGTGATTCATGTTCTCCCTAGGTAGTAGAATGAGAAAAACATCATGGTTTCAAGAATCTCTCCTTCTCTTAAGAGTGATCCAAAAATAAAATTGCAAAAAACGGCCTATTACCGCAAAACTACACTTTGAGGTTCCCGTCCCATACAAACACCAGATTTGAAAAAGACATCGTGATTCATGTTCTCCCTAGGTAGTAGAATCAGAAAAACATCATGCTTTCAAGAATCTCTCCTTCCCTTAAGAGTGATCTATTGAATAAAGTTGGGAAAAAACAGCCTATTACCACGGAACTGCACTTTGAGATCGTAGGTTCCCATCACAGACAAACACGAGACTTGAAAGAGACATCGTGATTCATGTTCTCCCTAGGTAGTAGAATGAGAAAAACATCACGCTTTCAAGAATGTCTCCTTCCCTTAAGAGTGATCCAACGAATAAATTTGCAAAAAACGGCCTATTACCGCATATGCTGAAAAGGCCTATTGTATTGACGGCGAAAGTGTACTTCCAGAACTGACGTTCCCGGCCCAGAGAAACACCAGATATGAAAAAGACATGGTGATTCCAGTTCTCCCAAGGTTGTAGAATGAGAAAAACATCATGCTTTCAAGAATTTCTCCTTCCCTTAAGAGTGATCCAAAGAATAAAATTGCAAAAAACGGCCTATTACCGCATATGCTGAAAAGGCCTATTGTATTGACGGCGAAAGTGTACTTTCAGAACTGACGTTCCCGGCCCAGAGAAACACCAGATTTGAAAAAGACATGGTGATTCATGTTCTCCCTAAGTAGTAGAATGAGAAAAACATCATGCTTTCAAGAATCTCTCCTTCCCTTAAGACTGATCCAAAGAATAAAGTTGGAAAAAACGGCCTATTACCGCAAAACTACACTTTGAGAACTGAGGTTCCCGTCCCATACAAACACCAGATTTGAAAAAGACATCGTGATTCATGTTCTCCCTAGGTAGTAGAATCAGAAAAACATCATGCTTTCAAGAATCTCTCCTTCCCTTAAGAGTGATCTATTGAATAAATTTGGGAAAAAACAGCCTACTACCACGGAACTGCACTTTGAGATCGTAGGTTCCCATCACAGACAAACACCAGATTTGAAAGAGACATCGTGATTCATGTTCTCCCTACGTAGCAGAATGAGAAAAACATCACGGTTTCAAGAATCTCTCCTTCCCTTAAGAGTGATCCAAAGAATAAAGTTGGAAAAAACGGCCTATTACCGCATATGCTGAAAAGGCCGATTGTATTGACGGCGAAACTGTACTTTCAGAACTGACGTTCCCGGCCCAGAGTAACAACTGATTTGAAAAAAATGTCGTGAATCATGTTCTCCCTAGGTAGTAGAATGAGAAAAACATCATGCTTTCAAGAATCTCTCCTTCCCTTAAGAGTGATCCAAAGAATAATGTTGGAAAAAACGGCCTATTAACGCAAACCTGAACTTTGAGATCGGAGTTTCCCGTCCCAGACAAACACGAGATTTGAAAGAGACATCGTGATTCATGTTCTCCCTAGGTAGTAGAATGAGAAAAACATCACGCTTTCAAGAATCTCTCCTTCCCTTAAGAGTGATCCAACGAATAAAATTGCAAAAAACGGCCTATTACCGCATATGCTGAAAAGGCCTATTGTATTGACGGCGAAAGTGTACTTCCAGAACTGACGTTCCCGGCCCAGAGAAACACCAGATATGAAAAAGACATGGTGATTCCAGTTCTCCCAAGGTTGTAGAATGAGAAAAACATCATGCTTTCAAGAATCTCTCCTTCCCTTAAGAGTGATCCAAAGAATAAAATTGCAAAAAACGGCCTATTACCGCATATGCTGAAAAGGCCTATTGTATTGACGGCGAAAGTGTACTTTCAGAACTGACGTTCCGGGCCCAGAGAAACACCAGATTTGAAAAAGACATGGTGAATCATGTTCTCCCTAGGTAGTAGAATGAGAAAAACATCATGCTTTCAAGAATCTCTCCTTCCCTTAAGAGTGATCCAAAGAATAAAATTGCAAAAAACGGCCTATTACCGCATATGCTGAAAAGGCCTATTGTATTGACGGCGAAAGTGTACTTTCAGAACTGACGTTTCCGGCCCAGAAAAACACCAGATTTCAAAAAGATGTCGTGAATCATGTTCTCCCTAGGTAGTAGAATGAGAAAAACATCATGGTTTCAAGAATCTCTCCTTCTCTTAAGAGTGGTCCAAAGAATAAAATTGCAAAAAACGGCCTATTACCGCATATACTGAAAAAGCCTATTGTATTGACGGCGAAAGTGTACTTTCAGAACTGACGTTCCCGGCCCAGACAAACACCAGATTTGAAAAAGACATGGTGATTCATGTTCTCCCTACGTAGTAGAATGAGAAAAACATCATGCTTTCAAGAATCTCTCCTTCCCTTAAGAGTGATCCAAAGAATAAAATTGCAAAAAAAGGCCTATTACCGCATATGCTGAAAAGGCCTATTGTATTGACGGCGAAAGTGTACTTTCAGAACTGACGTTCCTGGCCCAGAGAAACACCAGATTTGAAAAAGATGTCGTGAATCATGTTCTCCCTAGGTAGTAGAATGAGAAAAACATCATGCTTTCAAGAATCTCTCCTTCCCTTAAGAGTGATCCAAAGAATAAAGTTGGAAAAAGCGGCCTATTACCGCAAAACTGAACTTTGAGATCGGAGTTTCCCGTCCCAGACAAACACCAGATTTGAAAGAGACATCGTGATTCATGTTCTCCCTAGGTAGTAGAATGAGAAAAACATCATGGTTTCAAGAATCTCTCCCTCTCTTAAGAGTGATCCAAAAATAAAATTGCAAAAAACGGCCTATTACCGCATATGCTGAAAAGGCCTATTGTATTGACGGCGAAAGTGTACTTTCAGAACTGACGTTCCCGGCCCAGAGAAACACCAGATTTGAAAAAGACATGGTGATTCATGTTCTCCCTAAATAGTAGAATGAGAAAAACATCATGCTTTCAAGAATCTCTCCTTCCCTTAAGACTGATCCAAAGAATAAAGTTGGAAAAAACGGCCTATTACCGCAAAACTACACTTTCAGAACTGAGGTTCCCGTCCCATACAAACACCAGATTTGAAAAAGACATCGTGATTCATGTTCTCCCTAGGTAGTAGAATCAGAAAAACATCATGCTTTCAAGAATCTCTCCTTCCCTTAAGAGTGATCTATTGAATAAAGTTGGGAAAAAACAGCCTATTACCACGGAACTGCACTTTGAGATCGTAGGTTCCCATCACAGACAAACACCAGATTTGAAAGAGACATCGTGATTCATGTTCTCCCTACGTAGTAGAATGAGAAAAACATCATGCTTTCAAGAATCTCTCCTTCCCTTAAGAGTGATCCAAAGAATAAAGTTGGAAAAAACGGCCTATTACCGCATATGCTGAAAAGGCCGATTGTATTGACAGCGAAACTGTACTTTCAGAACTGACGTTCCCGGCCCAGAGTAACACCAGATTTGAAAAAAATGTCGTGAATCATGTTCTCCCTAGGTAGTAGAATGATAAAAACATCATGCTTTCAAGAATCTCTCCTTCCCTTAAGAGTGATCCAAAGAAAAAAGTTGGAAAAAGCGGCCTATTACCGCAAAACTGAACTTTGAGATCGGAGGTTCCCGTCCCAGACAAACACCAGATTTGAAAGAGACATCGTGATTCATGTTCTCCCTAGGTAGTAGAATGAGAAAAACATCATGGTTTCAAGAATCTCTCCTTCTCTTAAGAGTGATCCAAAGAATAAAATTGCAAAAAACGGCCTATTACCGCATATGCCTAAAAGGCCTATTGTATTGACGGCGAAAGTGTACTTTCAGAACTGACGTTCCCGGCCCAGAGAAACACCAGATTTGAAAAAGACATGGTGATTCATGTTCTCCCTAAGTAGTAGAATGAGAAAAACATCATGCTTTCAAGAATCTCTCCTTCCCTTAAGACTGATCCAAAGAATAAAGTTGGAAAAAACGGCCTATTACCGCAAAACTACACTTTGAGAACTGAGGTTCCCGTCCCATACAAACACCAGATTTGAAAAAGACATCGTGATTCATGTTCTCCCTAGGTAGTAGAATCAGAAAAACATCATGCTTTCAAGAATCTCTCCTTCCCTTAAGAGTGATCTATTGAATAAAGTTGGGAAAAAACAGCCTATTACCACGGAACTGCACTTTGAGATCGTAGGTTCCCATCACAGACAAACACCAGATTTGAAAGAGACATCGTGATTCATGTTCTCCCTACGTAGTAGAATGAGAAAAACATCATGGTTTCAAGAATCTCTCCTTCCCTTAAGAGTGATCCAAAGAATAAAGTTGGAAAAAACGGCCTATTACCGCATATGCTGAAAAGGCCGATTGTATTGACGGCGAAACTGTACTTTCAGAACTGACGTTCCCGGCCCAGAGTAACACCAGATTTGAAAAAAATGTCGTGAATCATGTTCTCCCTAGGTAGTAGAATGAGAAAAACATCATGCTTTCAAGAATCTCTCCTTCCCTTAAGAGTGATCCAAAGAATAAAGTTGGAAAAAACGGCCTATTACCGCAGACCTGAACTTTGAGATCGGAGTTTCCCGTCCCAGACAAAAACCAGATTTGAAAGAGACATCGTGATTCATGTTCTCCCTAGGTAGTAGAATGAGAAAAACATCACGCTTTCAAGAATCTCTCCTTCTCTTAAGAGTGATCCAACGAATAAAATTGCAAAAAACGGCCTATTACCGCATATGCTGAAAAGGCCTATTGTATTGACGGCTAAAGTGTACTTCCAGAACTGACGTTCCCGGCCCAGAGAAACACCAGATATGAAAAAGACATGGTGATTCCAGTTCTCCCAAGGTTGTAGAATGAGAAAAACATCATGCTTTCAAGAATCTCTCCTTCCCTTAAGAGTGATCCAAAGAATAAAATTGCAAAAAACGGCCTATTACCGCATATGCTGAAAAGGCCTATTGTATTGACGGCGAAAGTGTACTTTCAGAACTGACGTTCCCGGCCCAGAAAAACACCAGATTTTAAAAAGACATGGTGAATCATGTTCTCCCTAGGTAGTAGAATGAGAAAAACATCATGCTTTCAAGAATCTCTCCTTCCCTTAAGAGTGATCCAAAGAATAAAGTTGGAAAAAGCGGCCTATTACCGCAAAACTGAACTTTGAGATCAGATGTTCCCGTCCCAGACAAACACCAGATTTGAAAGAGACATCGTGATTCATGTTCTCCCTAGGTTGTAGAATGAGAAAAACATCATGCTTTCAAGAATCTCTCCTTCCCTTAAGAGTGATCCAAAGAATAAAATTGCAAAAAACGGCCTATTACCGCATATGCTGAAAAGGCCTATTGTATTGACGGCGAAAGTGTACTTTCAGAACTGACGTTTCCGGCCCAGAAAAACACCAGATTTCAAAAAGATGTCGTGAATCATGTTCTCCCTAGGTAGTAGAATGAGAAAAACATCATGGTTTCAAGAATCTCTCCTTCTCTTAAGAGTGGTCCAAAGAATAAAATTGCAAAAAACGGCCTATTACCGCATATACTGAAAAAGCCTATTGTATTGACGGCGAAAGTGTACTTTCAGAACTGACGTTCCCGGCCCAGACAAACACCAGATTTGAAAAAGACATGGTGATTCATGTTCTCCCTACGTAGTAGAATGAGAAAAACATCATGCTTTCAAGAATCTCTCCTTCCCTTAAGAGTGATCCAAAGAATAAAATTGCAAAAAAAGGCCTATTACCGCATATGCTGAAAAGGCCTATTGTATTGACGGCGAAAGTGTACTTTCAGAACTGACGTTCCTGGCCCAGAGAAACACCAGATTTGAAAAAGATGTCGTGAATCATGTTCTCCCTAGGTAGTAGAATGAGAAAAACATCATGCTTTCAAGAATCTCTCCTTTCCTTAAGAGTGATCCAAAGAATAAAGTTGGAAAAAGCGGCCTATTACCGCAAAACTGAACTTTGAGATCGGAGTTTCCCGTCCCAGACAAACACCAGATTTGAAAGAGACATCGTGATTCATGTTCTCCCAAGGTAGTAGAATGAGAAAAACATCATGGTTTCAAGAATCTCTCCCTCTCTTAAGAGTGATCCAAAAATAAAATTGCAAAAAACGGCCTATTACCGCATATGCTGAAAAGGCCTATTGTATTGACGGCGAAAGTGTACTTTCAGAACTGACGTTCCCGGCCCAGAGAAACACCAGATTTGAAAAAGACATGGTGATTCATGTTCTCCCTAAATAGTAGAATGAGAAAAACATCATGCTTTCAAGAATCTCTCCTTCCCTTAAGACTGATCCAAAGAATAAAGTTGGAAAAAACGGCCTATTACCGCAAAACTACACTTTCAGAACTGAGGTTCCCGTCCCATACAAACACCAGATTTGAAAAAGACATCGTGATTCATGTTCTCCCTAGGTAGTAGAATCAGAAAAACATCATGCTTTCAAGAATCTCTCCTTCCCTTAAGAGTGATCTATTGAATAAAGTTGGGAAAAAACAGCCTATTACCACGGAACTGCACTTTGAGATCGTAGGTTCCCATCACAGACAAACACCAGATTTGAAAGAGACATCGTGATTCATGTTCTCCCTACGTAGTAGAATGAGAAAAACATCATGCTTTCAAGAATCTCTCCTTCCCTTAAGAGTGATCCAAAGAATAAAGTTGGAAAAAACGGCCTATTACCGCATATGCTGAAAAGGCCGATTGTATTGACAGCGAAACTGTACTTTCAGAACTGACGTTCCCGGCCCAGAGTAACACCAGATTTGAAAAAAATGTCGTGAGTCATGTTCTCCCTAGGTAGTAGAATGATAAAAACATCATGCTTTCAAGAATCTCTCCTTCCCTTAAGAGTGATCCAAAGAAAAAAGTTGGAAAAAGCGGCCTATTACCGCAAAACTGAACTTTGAGATCGGAGGTTCCCGTCCCAGACAAACACCAGATTTGAAAGAGACATCGTGATTCATGTTCTCCCTAGGTAGTAGAATGAGAAAAACATCATGCTTTCAAGAATCTCTCCTTCCCTTAAGAGTGATCCAAAGAATAAAATTGCAAAAAACGGCCTATTACCGCATATGCTGAAAAGGCCTATTGTATTGACGGCGAAAGTGTACTTTCAGAACTGACGTTTCCGGCCCAGAAAAACACCAGATTTCAAAAAGATGTCGTGAATCATGTTCTCCCTAGGTAGTAGAATGAGAAAAACATCATGGTTTCAAGAATCTCTCCTTCTCTTAAGAGTGGTCCAAAGAATAAAATTGCAAAAAACGGCCTATTACCGCATATACTGAAAAAGCCTATTGTATTGACGGCGAAAGTGTACTTTCAGAACTGACGTTCCCGGCCCAGACAAACACCAGATTTGAAAAAGACATGGTGATTCATGTTCTCCCTACGTAGTAGAATGAGAAAAACATCATGCTTTCAAGAATCTCTCCTTCCCTTAAGAGTGATCCAAAGAATAAAATTGCAAAAAAAGGCCTATTACCGCATATGCTGAAAAGGCCTATTGTATTGACGGCGAAAGTGTACTTTCAGAACTGACGTTCCTGGCCCAGAGAAACACCAGATTTGAAAAAGATGTCGTGAATCATGTTCTCCCTAGGTAGTAGAATGAGAAAAACATCATGCTTTCAAGAATCTCTCCTTCCCTTAAGAGTGATCCAAAGAATAAAGTTGGAAAAAGCGGCCTATTACCGCAAAACTGAACTTTGAGATCGGAGTTTCCCGTCCCAGACAAACACCAGATTTGAAAGAGACATCGTGATTCATGTTCTCCCTAGGTAGTAGAATGAGAAAAACATCATGGTTTCAAGAATCTCTCCCTCTCTTAAGAGTGATCCAAAAATAAAATTGCAAAAAACGGCCTATTACCGCATATGCTGAAAAGGCCTATTGTATTGACGGCGAAAGTGTACTTTCAGAACTGACGTTCCCGGCCCAGAGAAACACCAGATTTGAAAAAGACATGGTGATTCATGTTCTCCCTAAATAGTAGAATGAGAAAAACATCATGCTTTCAAGAATCTCTCCTTCCCTTAAGACTGATCCAAAGAATAAAGTTGGAAAAAACGGCCTATTACCGCAAAACTACACTTTCAGAACTGAGGTTCCCGTCCCATACAAACACCAGATTTGAAAAAGACATCGTGATTCATGTTCTCCCTAGGTAGTAGAATCAGAAAAACATCATGCTTTCAAGAATCTCTCCTTCCCTTAAGAGTGATCTATTGAATAAAGTTGGGAAAAAACAGCCTATTACCACGGAACTGCACTTTGAGATCGTAGGTTCCCATCACAGACAAACACCAGATTTGAAAGAGACATCGTGATTCATGTTCTCCCTACGTAGTAGAATGAGAAAAACATCATGCTTTCAAGAATCTCTCCTTCCCTTAAGAGTGATCCAAAGAATAAAGTTGGAAAAAACGGCCTATTACCGCATATGCTGAAAAGGCCGATTGTATTGACAGCGAAACTGTACTTTCAGAACTGACGTTCCCGGCCCAGAGTAACACCAGATTTGAAAAAAATGTCGTGAATCATGTTCTCCCTAGGTAGTAGAATGATAAAAACATCATGCTTTCAAGAATCTCTCCTTCCCTTAAGAGTGATCCAAAGAAAAAAGTTGGAAAAAGCGGCCTATTACCGCAAAACTGAACTTTGAGATCGGAGGTTCCCGTCCCAGACAAACACCAGATTTGAAAGAGACATCGTGATTCATGTTCTCCCTAGGTAGTAGAATGAGAAAAACATCATGGTTTCAAGAATCTCTCCTTCTCTTAAGAGTGATCCAAAGAATAAAATTGCAAAAAACGGCCTATTACCGCATATGCCTAAAAGGCCTATTGTATTGACGGCGAAAGTGTACTTTCAGAACTGACGTTCCCGGCCCAGAGAAACACCAGATTTGAAAAAGACATGGTGATTCATGTTCTCCCTAAGTAGTAGAATGAGAAAAACATCATGCTTTCAAGAATCTCTCCTTCCCTTAAGACTGATCCAAAGAATAAAGTTGGAAAAAACGGCCTATTACCGCAAAACTACACTTTGAGAACTGAGGTTCCCGTCCCATACAAACACCAGATTTGAAAAAGACATCGTGATTCATGTTCTCCCTAGGTAGTAGAATCAGAAAAACATCATGCTTTCAAGAATCTCTCCTTCCCTTAAGAGTGATCTATTGAATAAAGTTGGGAAAAAACAGCCTATTACCACGGAACTGCACTTTGAGATCGTAGGTTCCCATCACAGACAAACACCAGATTTGAAAGAGACATCGTGATTCATGTTCTCCCTACGTAGTAGAATGAGAAAAACATCATGGTTTCAAGAATCTCTCCTTCCCTTAAGAGTGATCCAAAGAATAAAGTTGGAAAAAACGGCCTATTACCGCATATGCTGAAAAGGCCGATTGTATTGACGGCGAAACTGTACTTTCAGAACTGACGTTCCCGGCCCAGAGTAACACCAGATTTGAAAAAAATGTCGTGAATCATGTTCTCCCTAGGTAGTAGAATGAGAAAAACATCATGCTTTCAAGAATCTCTCCTTCCCTTAAGAGTGATCCAAAGAATAAAGTTGGAAAAAACGGCCTATTACCGCAGACCTGAACTTTGAGATCGGAGTTTCCCGTCCCAGACAAAAACCAGATTTGAAAGAGACATCGTGATTCATGTTCTCCCTAGGTAGTAGAATGAGAAAAACATCACGCTTTCAAGAATCTCTCCTTCTCTTAAGAGTGATCCAACGAATAAAATTGCAAAAAACGGCCTATTACCGCATATGCTGAAAAGGCCTATTGTATTGACGGCTAAAGTGTACTTCCAGAACTGACGTTCCCGGCCCAGAGAAACACCAGATATGAAAAAGACATGGTGATTCCAGTTCTCCCAAGGTTGTAGAATGAGAAAAACATCATGCTTTCAAGAATCTCTCCTTCCCTTAAGAGTGATCCAAAGAATAAAATTGCAAAAAACGGCCTATTACCGCATATGCTGAAAAGGCCTATTGTATTGACGGCGAAAGTGTACTTTCAGAACTGACGTTCCCGGCCCAGAAAAACACCAGATTTTAAAAAGACATGGTGAATCATGTTCTCCCTAGGTAGTAGAATGAGAAAAACATCATGCTTTCAAGAATCTCTCCTTCCCTTAAGAGTGATCCAAAGAATAAAGTTGGAAAAAGCGGCCTATTACCGCAAAACTGAACTTTGAGATCAGATGTTCCCGTCCCAGACAAACACCAGATTTGAAAGAGACATCGTGATTCATGTTCTCCCTAGGTTGTAGAATGAGAAAAACATCATGCTTTCAAGAATCTCTCCTTCCCTTAAGAGTGATCCAAAGAATAAAATTGCAAAAAACGGCCTATTACCGCATATGCTGAAAAGGCCTATTGTATTGACGGCGAAAGTGTACTTTCAGAACTGACGTTTCCGGCCCAGAAAAACACCAGATTTCAAAAAGATGTCGTGAATCATGTTCTCCCTAGGTAGTAGAATGAGAAAAACATCATGGTTTCAAGAATCTCTCCTTCTCTTAAGAGTGGTCCAAAGAATAAAATTGCAAAAAACGGCCTATTACCGCATATACTGAAAAAGCCTATTGTATTGACGGCGAAAGTGTACTTTCAGAACTGACGTTCCCGGCCCAGACAAACACCAGATTTGAAAAAGACATGGTGATTCATGTTCTCCCTACGTAGTAGAATGAGAAAAACATCATGCTTTCAAGAATCTCTCCTTCCCTTAAGAGTGATCCAAAGAATAAAATTGCAAAAAAAGGCCTATTACCGCATATGCTGAAAAGGCCTATTGTATTGACGGCGAAAGTGTACTTTCAGAACTGACGTTCCTGGCCCAGAGAAACACCAGATTTGAAAAAGATGTCGTGAATCATGTTCTCCCTAGGTAGTAGAATGAGAAAAACATCATGCTTTCAAGAATCTCTCCTTTCCTTAAGAGTGATCCAAAGAATAAAGTTGGAAAAAGCGGCCTATTACCGCAAAACTGAACTTTCAGATCGGAGTTTCCCGTCCCAGACAAACACCAGATTTGAAAGAGACATCGTGATTCATGTTCTCCCAAGGTAGTAGAATGAGAAAAACATCATGGTTTCAAGAATCTCTCCCTCTCTTAAGAGTGATCCAAAAATAAAATTGCAAAAAACGGCCTATTACCGCATATGCTGAAAAGGCCTATTGTATTGACGGCGAAAGTGTACTTTCAGAACTGACGTTCCCGGCCCAGAGAAACACCAGATTTGAAAAAGACATGGTGATTCATGTTCTCCCTAAATAGTAGAATGAGAAAAACATCATGCTTTCAAGAATCTCTCCTTCCCTTAAGACTGATCCAAAGAATAAAGTTGGAAAAAACGGCCTATTACCGCAAAACTACACTTTCAGAACTGAGGTTCCCGTCCCATACAAACACCAGATTTGAAAAAGACATCGTGATTCATGTTCTCCCTAGGTAGTAGAATCAGAAAAACATCATGCTTTCAAGAATCTCTCCTTCCCTTAAGAGTGATCTATTGAATAAAGTTGGGAAAAAACAGCCTATTACCACGGAACTGCACTTTGAGATCGTAGGTTCCCATCACAGACAAACACCAGATTTGAAAGAGACATCGTGATTCATGTTCTCCCTACGTAGTAGAATGAGAAAAACATCATGCTTTCAAGAATCTCTCCTTCCCTTAAGAGTGATCCAAAGAATAAAGTTGGAAAAAACGGCCTATTACCGCATATGCTGAAAAGGCCGATTGTATTGACAGCGAAACTGTACTTTCAGAACTGACGTTCCCGGCCCAGAGTAACACCAGATTTGAAAAAAATGTCGTGAGTCATGTTCTCCCTAGGTAGTAGAATGATAAAAACATCATGCTTTCAAGAATCTCTCCTTCCCTTAAGAGTGATCCAAAGAAAAAAGTTGGAAAAAGCGGCCTATTACCGCAAAACTGAACTTTGAGATCGGAGGTTCCCGTCCCAGACAAACACCAGATTTGAAAGAGACATCGTGATTCATGTTCTCCCTAGGTAGTAGAATGAGAAAAACATCATGGTTTCAAGAATCTCTCCTTCTCTTAAGAGTGATCCAAAGAATAAAATTGCAAAAAACGGCCTATTACCGCATATGCCTAAAAGGCCTATTGTATTGACGGCGAAAGTGTACTTTCAGAACTGACGTTCCCGGCCCAGAGAAACACCAGATTTGAAAAAGACATGGTGATTCATGTTCTCCCTAAGTAGTAGAATGAGAAAAACATCATGCTTTCAAGAATCTCTCCTTCCCTTAAGACTGATCCAAAGAATAAAGTTGGAAAAAACGGCCTATTACCGCAAAACTACACTTTGAGAACTGAGGTTCCCGTCCCATACAAACACCAGATTTGAAAAAGACATCGTGATTCATGTTCTCCCTAGGTAGTAGAATCAGAAAAACATCATGCTTTCAAGAATCTCTCCTTCCCTTAAGAGTGATCTATTGAATAAAGTTGGGAAAAAACAGCCTATTACCACGGAACTGCACTTTGAGATCGTAGGTTCCCATCACAGACAAACACCAGATTTGAAAGAGACATCGTGATTCATGTTCTCCCTACGTAGTAGAATGAGAAAAACATCATGGTTTCAAGAATCTCTCCTTCCCTTAAGAGTGATCCAAAGAATAAAGTTGGAAAAAACGGCCTATTACCGCATATGCTGAAAAGGCCTATTGTATTGACGGCGAAACTGTACTTTCAGAACTGACGTTCCCGGCCCAGAGTAACACCAGATTTGAAAAAAATGTCGTGAATCATGTTCTCCCTAGGTAGTAGAATGAGAAAAACATCATGCTTTCAAGAATCTCTCCTTCCCTTAAGAGTGATCCAAAGAATAAAGTTGGAAAAAACGGCCTATTACCGCAGACCTGAACTTTGAGATCGGAGTTTCCCGTCCCAGACAAAAACCAGATTTGAAAGAGACATCGTGATTCATGTTCTCCCTAGGTAGTAGAATGAGAAAAACATCACGCTTTCAAGAATCTCTCCTTCTCTTAAGAGTGATCCAACGAATAAAATTGCAAAAAACGGCCTATTACCGCATATGCTGAAAAGGCCTATTGTATTGACGGCTAAAGTGTACTTCCAGAACTGACGTTCCCGGCCCAGAGAAACACCAGATATGAAAAAGACATGGTGATTCCAGTTCTCCCAAGGTTGTAGAATGAGAAAAACATCATGCTTTCAAGAATCTCTCCTTCCCTTAAGAGTGATCCAAAGAATAAAATTGCAAAAAACGGCCTATTACCGCATATGCTGAAAAGGCCTATTGTATTGACGGCGAAAGTGTACTTTCAGAACTGACGTTCCCGGCCCAGAAAAACACCAGATTTTAAAAAGACATGGTGAATCATGTTCTCCCTAGGTAGTAGAATGAGAAAAACATCATGCTTTCAAGAATCTCTCCTTCCCTTAAGAGTGATCCAAAGAATAAAGTTGGAAAAAGCGGCCTATTACCGCAAAACTGAACTTTGAGATCAGATGTTCCCGTCCCAGACAAACACCAGATTTGAAAGAGACATCGTGATTCATGTTCTCCCTAGGTTGTAGAATGAGAAAAACATCATGGTTTCAAGAATCTCTCCTTCTCTTAAGAGTGATCCAAAGAATAAAATTGCAAAAAACGGCCTATTACCGCATATGCCTAAAAGGCCTATTGTATTGACGGCGAAAGTGTACTTTCAGAACTGACGTTCCCGGTCCAGAGAAACACCAGATTTGAAAAAGACATGGTGATTCATGTTCTCCCTAAGTAGTACAATGAGAAAAACATCATGCTTTCAAGAATCTCTCCTTCCCTTAAGACTGATCCAAAGAATAAAGTTGGAAAAAACGGCCTATTACCGCAAAACTACACTTTGAGAACTGAGGTTCCCGTCCCATACAAACACCAGATTTGAAAAAGACATCGTGATTCACGTTCTCCCTAGGTAGTAGAATCAGAAAAACATCATGCTTTCAAGAATCTCTCCTTCCCTAAGAGTGATCTATTGAATAAATTTGGGAAAAAACAGCCTATTACCACGGAACTGCACTTTGAGATCGTAGGTTCCCATCACAGACAAACACCAGATTTGAAAGAGACATCGTGATTCATGTTCTCCCTACGTAGTAGAATGAGAAAAACATCATGCTTTCAAGAATCTCTCCTTCCCTTAAGAGTGATCCAAGGAATAAAATTGAAAAAAACGGCCTATTACCGCATATGCTGAAAAGGCCTATTGTATTGAGGGCGAAAGTGTACTTCCAGAACTGACGTTCCCGGCCCAGAGAAACACCAGATATGAAAAAGACATGGTGATTCCAGTTCTCCCAAGGTTGTAGAATGAGAAAAACATCATGCTTTCAAGAATCTCTCCTTCCCTTAAGAGTGATCCAAAGAATAAAATTGCAAAAAACGGCCTATTACCGCATATGCTGAAAAGGCCTATTGTATTGACGGCGAAAGTGTACTTTCAGAACTGACGTTCCGGGCCCAGAGAAACACCAGATTTGAAAAAGACATGGTGAATCATGTTCTCCCTAGGTAGTAGAATGAGAAAAACATCATGCTTTCAAGAATCTCTCCTTCCCTTAAGAGTGATCCAAAGAATAAAATTGCAAAAAACGGCCTATTACCGCATATGCTGAAAAGGCCTATTGTATTGACGGCGAAAGTGTACTTTCAGAACTGACGTTTCCGGCCCAGAAAAACACCAGATTTCAAAAAGATGTCGTGAATCATGTTCTCCCTAGGTAGTAGAATGAGAAAAACATCATGGTTTCAAGAATCTCTCCTTCTCTTAAGAGTGGTCCAAAGAATAAAATTGCAAAAAACGGCCTATTACCGCATATGCTGAAAAAGCCTATTGTATTGACGGCGAAAGTGTACTTTCAGAACTGACGTTCCCGGCCCAGACAAACACCAGATTTGAAAAAGACATGGTGATTCATGTTCTCCCTACGTAGTAGAATGAGAAAAACATCATACTTTCAAGAATCTCTCCTTCCCTTAAGAGTGATCCAAAGAATAAAATTGCAAAAAAAGGCCTATTACCGCATATGCTGAAAAGGCCTATTGTATTGACGGCGAAAGTGTACTTTCAGAACTGACGTTCCTGGCCCAGAGAAACACCAGATTTGAAAAAGATGTCGTGAATCATGTTCTCCCTAGGTAGTAGAATGAGAAAAACATCATGCTTTCAAGAATCTCTCCTTCCCTTAAGAGTGATCCAAAGAATAAAGTTTGAAAAAGCGGCCTATTACCGCAAAACTGAACTTTGAGATCGGAGTTTCCCGTCCCAGACAAACACCAGATTTGAAAGAGACATCGTGATTCATGTTCTCCCTAGGTAGTAGAATGAGAAAAACATCATGGTTTCAAGAATCTCTCCTTCTCTTAAGAGTGATCCAAAAATAAAATTGCAAAAAACGGCCTATTACCGCATATGCTGAAAAGGCCTATTGTATTGACGGCGAAAGTGTACTTTCAGAACTGACGTTCCCAGCCCAGAGAAACACCAGATTTGAAAAAGACATGGTGATTCATGTTCTCCCTAAATAGTAGAATGAGAAAAACATCATGCTTTCAAGAATCTCTCCTTCCCTTAAGACTGATCCAAAGAATAAAGTTGGAAAAAACGGCCTATTACCGCAAAACTACACTTTCAGAACTGAGGTTCCCGTCCCATACAAACACCAGATTTGAAAAAGACATCGTGATTCATGTTCTCCCTAGGTAGTAGAATCAGAAAAACATCATGCTTTCAAGAATCTCTCCTTCCCTTAAGAGTGATCTATTGAATAAAGTTGGGAAAAAACAGCCTATTACCACGGAACTGCACTTTGAGATCGTAGGTTCCCATCACAGACAAACACCAGATTTGAAAGAGACATCGTGATTCATGTTCTCCCTACGTAGTAGAATGAGAAAAACATCATGCTTTCAACAATCTCTCCTTCCCTTAAGAGTGATCCAAAGAATAAAGTTGGAAAAAACGGCCTATTACCGCATATGCTGAAAAGGCCGATTGTATTGACAGCGAAACTGTACTTTCAGAACTGACGTTCCCGGCCCAGAGTAACACCAGATTTGAAAAAAATGTCGTGAATCATGTTCTCCCTAGGTAGTAGAATGATAAAAACATCATGCTTTCAAGAATCTCTCCTTCCCTTAAGAGTGATCCAAAGAAAAATGTAGGAAAAAGCGGCCTATTACCGCAAAACTGAACTTTGAGATCGGAGGTTCCCGTCCCAGACAAACACCAGATTTGAAAGAGACATCGTGATTCATGTTCTCCCTAGGTAGTAGAATGAGAAAAACATCATGGTTTCAAGAATCTCTCCTTCTCTTAAGAGTGATCCAAAGAATAAAATTGCAAAAAACGGCCTATTACCGCATATGCCTAAAAGGCCTATTGTATTGACGGCGAAAGTGTACTTTCAGAACTGACGTTCCCGGCCCAGAGAAACACCAGATTTGAAAAAGACATGGTGATTCATGTTCTCCCTATGTAGTAGAATTAGAAAAACATCATGCTTTCAAGAATCTCTCCTTCCCTTAAGACGGATCCAAAGAATAAAGTTGGAAAAAACGGCCTATTACCGCAAAACTACACTTTGAGAACTGAGGTTCCCGTCCCATACAAACACCAGATTTGAAAAAGACATCGTGATTCATGTTCTCCCTAGGTAGTAGAATCAGAAAAACATCATGCTTTCAAGAATCTCTCCTTCCCTTAAGAGTGATCTATTGAATAAAGTTGGGAAAAAACAGCCTATTACCACGGAACTGCACTTTGAGATCGTAGGTTCCCATCACAGACAAACACCAGATTTGAAAGAGACATCGTGATTCATGTTCTCCCTACTTAGTAGAATGAGAAAAACATCATGCTTTCAAGAATCTCTCCTTCCCTTAAGAGTGATCCAAAGAATAAAGTTGGAAAAAACGGCCTATTACCGCATATGCTGAAAAGGCCTATTGTATTGACGGCGAAAGTGTACTTTCAGAACTGACGTTCCCGGCCCAGAGTAACACCAGATTTGAAAAAAATGTCGTGAATCATGTTCTCCCTAGGTAGTAGAATGAGAAAAACATCATGCTTTCAAGAATCTCTCCTTCCCTTAAGAGTGATCCAAAGAATAAAGTTGGAAAAAACGGCCTATTACCGCAGACCTGAACTTTGAGATCGGAGTTTCCCGTCCCAGACAAAAACCAGATTTGAAAGAGACATCGTGATTCATGTTCTCCCTAGGTAGTAGAATGAGAAAAACATCACGCTTTCAAGAATCTCTCCTTCCCTTAAGAGTGATCCAACGAATAAAATTGCAAAAAACGGCCTATTACCGCATATGCTGAAAAGGCCTATTGTATTGACGGCTAAAGTGTACTTCCAGAACTGACGTTCCCGGCCCAGAGAAACACCAGATATGAAAAAGACATGGTGATTCCAGTTCTCCCAAGGTTGTAGAATGAGAAAAACATCATGCTTTCAAGAATCTCTCCTTCCCTTAAGAGTGATCCAAAGAATAAAATTGCAAAAAACGGCCTATTACCGCATATGCTGAAAAGGCCTATTGTATTGACGGCGAAAGTGTACTTTCAGAACTGACGTTCCCGGCCCAGAAAAACACCAGATTTTAAAAAGACATGGTGAATCATGTTCTCCCTAGGTAGTAGAATGAGAAAAACATCATGCTTTCAAGAATCTCTCCTTCCCTTAAGAGTGATCCAAAGAATAAAGTTGGAAAAAGCGGCCTATTACCGCAAAACTGAACTTTGAGATCAGATGTTCCCGTCCCAGACAAACACCAGATTTGAAAGAGACATCGTGATTCATGTTCTCCCTAGGTTGTAGAATGAGAAAAACATCATGGTTTCAAGAATCTCTCCTTCTCTTAAGAGTGATCCAAAGAATAAAATTGCAAAAAACGGCCTATTACCGCATATGCTGAAAAGGCCTATTGTATTGACGGCGAAAGTGTACTTTCAGAACTGACGTTCCCGGTCCAGAGAAACACCAGATTTGAAAAAGACATGGTGATTCATGTTCTCCCTAAGTAGTAGAATGAGAAAAACATCATGCTTTCAAGAATCTCTCCTTCCCTTAAGACTGATCCAAAGAATAAAGTTGGAAAAAACGGCCTATTACCGCAAAACTACACTTTGAGAACTGAGGTTCCCGTCCCATACAAACACCAGATTTGAAAAAGACATCGTGATTCACGTTCTCCCTAGGTAGTAGAATCAGAAAAACATCATGCTTTCAAGAATCTCTCCTTCCCTAAGAGTGATCTATTGAATAAATTTGGGAAAAAACAGCCTATTACCACGGAACTGCACTTTGAGATCGTAGGTTCCCATCACAGACAAACACCAGATTTGAAAGAGACATCGTGATTCATGTTCTCCCTACGTAGTAGAATGAGAAAAACATCATGCTTTCAAGAATCTCTCCTTCCCTTAAGAGTGATCCAAGGAATAAAATTGAAAAAAAAAGGCCTATTACCGCATATGCTGAAAAAGCCTATTGTATTGACGGCGAAAGTGTACTTTCAGAACTCACGTTCCCGGCCCAGAGAAACACCAGATTTGAAAAAGACATGGTGATTCATGTTCTCCCTACGTAGTAGAATGAGAAAAACATCATGCTTTCAAGAATCCCTCCTTCCCTTAAAAGTGATGCAAAGAATAAAATTGCAAAAAACGGCCTATTACCGCATATGCTGAAAAGGCCTATTGTATTGACGGCGAAAGTGTACTTTCAGAACTGACGTTCCCGGCCCAGAGAAACACCAGATTTGAAAAAGACATGGTGATTCATGTTCTCCCTAAATAGTAGAATGAGAAAAACATCATGCTTTCAAGAATGTCTCCTTCCCTTAAGACTTATCCAAAGAATAAAGTTGGAAAAAACGGCCTATTACCGCAAAACTACACTTTGAGAACTGAGGTTCCCGTCCCATACAAACACCAGATTTGAAAAAGACATCGTGATTCATGTTCTCCCTAGGTAGTAGAATCAGAAAAACATCATGCTTTCAAGAATCTCTCCTTCCCTTAAGAGTGATCTATTGAATAAAGTTGGGAAAAAACAGCCTATTACCACGGAACTGCACTTTGAGATCGTAGGTTCCCATCACAGACAAACACCAGATTTGAAAGAGACATCGTGATTCATGTTCTCCCTACGTAGTAGAATGAGAAAAACATCATGCTTTCAAGAATCTCTCCTTCCCTTAAGAGTGATCCAAGGAATAAAATTGAAAAAAACGGCCTATTACCGCATATGCTGAAAAGGCCTATTGTATTGACGGCGAAAGTGTACTTTCAGAACTGACGTTTCCGGCCCAGAAAAACACCAGATTTCAAAAAGATGTCGTGAATCATGTTCTCCCTAGGTAGTAGAATGAGAAAAACATCATGGTTTCAAGAATCTCTCCTTCTCTTAAGAGTGGTCCAAAGAATAAAATTGCAAAAAACGGCCTATTACCGCATATGCTGAAAAAGCCTATTGTATTGACGGCGAAAGTGTACTTTCAGAACTGACGTTCCCGGCCCAGACAAACACCAGATTTGAAAAAGACATGGTGATTCATGTTCTCCCTACGTAGTAGAATGAGAAAAACATCATGCTTTCAAGAATATCTCCTTCCCTTAAGAGTGATCCAAAGAATAAAATTGCAAAAAAAGGCCTATTACCGCATATGCTGAAAAGGCCTATTGTATTGACGGCGAAAGTGTACTTTCAGAACTGACGTTCCTGGCCCAGAGAAACACCAGATTTGAAAAAGACATGGTGATTCATGTTCTCCCTAGGTAGTAGAATGAGAAAAACATCATGCTTTCAAGAATCTCTCCTTCCCTTAAGAGTGATCCAAAGAATAAAGTTGGAAAAAGCGGCCTATTACCGCAAAACTGAACTTTGAGATCGGAGTTTCCCGTACCAGACAAACACCAGATTTGAAAGAGACATCGTGATTCATGTTCTCCCTAGGTAGTAGAATGAGAAAAACATCGTGGTTTCAAGAATCTCTCCTTCTCTTAAGAGTGATCCAAAAATAAAATTGCAAAAAACGGCCTATTACCGCATATGCTGAAAAGGCCTATTGTATTGACGGCGAAAGTGTACTTTCAGAACTGACGTTCCCGGCCCAGAGAAACACCAGATTTGAAAAAGACATGGTGATTCATGTTCTCCCTAAATAGTAGAATGAGAAAAACATCATGCTTTCAAGAATCTCTCCTTCCCTTAAGACTGATCCAAAGAATAAAGTTGGAAAAAACGGCCTATTACCGCAAAACTACACTTTGAGAACTGAGGTTCCCGTCCCATACAAACACCAGATTTGAAAAAGACATCGTGATTCATGTTCTCCCTAGGTAGTAGAATCAGAAAAACATCATGCTTTCAAGAATCTCTCCTTCCCTTAAGAGTGATCTATTGAATAAAGTTGGGAAAAAACAGCCTATTACCACGGAACTGCACTTTGAGATCGTAGGTTCCCATCACAGACAAACACCAGATTTGAAAGAGACATCGTGATTCATGTTCTCCCTACGTAGTAGAATGAGAAAAACATCATGCTTTCAAGAATCTCTCCTTCCCTTAAGAGTGATCCAAAGAATAAAGTTGGAAAAAACGGCCTATTACCGCATATGCTGAAAAGGCCGATTGTATTGACAGCGAAACTGTACTTTCAGAACTGACGTTCCCGGCCCAGAGTAACACCAGATTTGAAAAAAATGTCGTGAATCATGTTCTCCCTAGGTAGTAGAATGATAAAAACATCATGCTTTCAAGAATCTCTCCTTCCCTTAAGAGTGATCCAAAGAAAAAAGTAGGTTAAAGCGGCCTATTACCGCAAAACTGAACTTTGAGATCGGAGGTTCCCGTCCCAGACAAACACCAGATTTGAAAGAGACATCGTGATTCATGTTCTCCCTAGGTAGTAGAATGAGAAAAACATCATGGTTTCAAGAATCTCTCCTTCTCTTAAGAGTGATCCAAAGAATAAAATTGCAAAAAACGGCCTATTACCGCATATGCCTAAAAGGCCTATTGTATTGACGGCGAAAGTGTACTTTCAGAACTGACGTTCCCGGCCCAGAGAAACACCAGATTTGAAAAAGACATGGTGATTCATGTTCTCCCTAAGTAGTAGAATTAGAAAAACATCATGCTTTCAAGAATCTCTCCTTCCCTTAAGACTGATCCAAAGAATAAAGTTGGAAAAAACGGCCTATTACCGCAAAACTACACTTTGAGAACTGAGGTTCCCGTCCCATACAAACACCAGATTTGAAAAAGACATCGTGATTCATGTTCTCCCTAGGTAGTAGAATCAGAAAAACATCATGCTTTCAAGAATCTCTCCTTCCCTTAAGAGTGATCTATTGAATAAAGTTGGGAAAAAACAGCCTATTACCACGGAACTGCACTTTGAGATCGTAGGTTCCCATCACAGACAAACACCAGATTTGAAAGAGACATCGTGATTCATGTTCTCCCTACTTAGTAGAATGAGAAAAACATCATGCTTTCAAGAATCTCTCCTTCCCTTAAGAGTGATCCAAAGAATAAAGTTGGAAAAAACGGCCTATTACCGCATATGCTGAAAAGGCCTATTGTATTGACGGCGAAAGTGTACTTTCAGAACTGACGTTCCCGGCCCAGAGTAACACCAGATTTGAAAAAAATGTCGTGAATCATGTTCTCCCTAGGTAGTAGAATGAGAAAAACATCATGCTTTCAAGAATCTCTCCTTCCCTTAAGAGTGATCCAAAGAATAAAGTTGGAAAAAACGGCCTATTACCGCAGACCTGAACTTTGAGATCGGAGTTTCCCGTCCCAGACAAAAACCAGATTTGAAAGAGACATCGTGATTCATGTTCTCCCTAGGTAGTAGAATGAGAAAAACATCACGCTTTCAAGAATCTCTCCTTCCCTTAAGAGTGATCCAACGAATGAAATTGCAAAAAACGGCCTATTACCGCATATGCTGAAAAGGCCTATTGTATTGACGGCTAAAGTGTACTTCCAGAACTGACGTTCCCGGCCCAGAGAAACACCAGATATGAAAAAGACATGGTGATTCCAGTTCTCCCAAGGTTGTAGAATGAGAAAAACATCATGCTTTCAAGAATCTCTCCTTCCCTTAAGAGTGATCCAAAGAATAAAATTGCAAAAAACGGCCTATTACCGCATATGCTGAAAAGGCCTATTGTATTGACGGCGAAAGTGTACTTTCAGAACTGACGTTCCCGGCCCAGAAAAACACCAGATTTTAAAAAGACATGGTGAATCATGTTCTCCCTAGGTAGTAGAATGAGAAAAACATCATGCTTTCAAGAATCTCTCCTTCCCTTAAGAGTGATCCAAAGAATAAAGTTGGAAAAAGCGGCCTATTACCGCAAAACTGAACTTTGAGATCAGATGTTCCCGTCCCAGACAAACACCAGATTTGAAAGAGACATCGTGATTCATGTTCTCCCTAGGTTGTAGAATGAGAAAAACATCATGGTTTCAAGAATCTCTCCTTCTCTTAAGAGTGATCCAAAGAATAAAATTGCAAAAAACGGCCTATTACCGCATATGCTGAAAAGGCCTATTGTATTGACGGCGAAAGTGTACTTTCAGAACTGACGTTCCCGGTCCAGAGAAACACCAGATTTGAAAAAGACATGGTGATTCATGTTCTCCCTAAGTAGTAGAATGAGAAAAACATCATGCTTTCAAGAATCTCTCCTTCCCTTAAGACTGATCCAAAGAATAAAGTTGGAAAAAACGGCCTATTACCGCAAAACTACACTTTGAGAACTGAGGTTCCCGTCCCATACAAACACCAGATTTGAAAAAGACATCGTGATTCACGTTCTCCCTAGGTAGTAGAATCAGAAAAACATCATGCTTTCAAGAATCTCTCCTTCCCTAAGAGTGATCTATTGAATAAAGTTGGGAAAAAACAGCCTATTACCACGGAACTGCACTTTGAGATCGTAGGTTCCCATCACAGACAAACACCAGATTTGAAAGAGACATCATGATTCATGTTCTCCCTACATAGTAGAATGAGAAAAACATCATGCTTTCAAGAATCTCTCCTTCCCTTAAGAGTGATCCAAGGAATAAAATTGAAAAAAAAAGGCCTATTACCGCATATGCTGAAAAAGCCTATTGTATTGACGGCGAAAGTGTACTTTCAGAACTCACGTTCCCGGCCCAGAGAAACACCAGATTTGAAAAAGACATGGTGATTCATGTTCTCCCTACGTAGTAGAATGAGAAAAACATCATGCTTTCAAGAATCTCTCCTTCCCTTAAGAGTGATGCAAAGAATAAAATTGCAAAAAACGGCCTATTACCGCATATGCTGAAAAGGCCTATTGTATTGACAGCGAAAGTGTACTTTCAGAACTGACGTTCCCTCCCCAGAAAAACAGCAGCTTTGAAAAAGATGTCGTGAATCATGTTCTCCCTAGGTAGTAGAATGAGAAAAATATCATGCTTTCAAGAATCTCTCCTTCTCTTAAGAGTGATCCAAAAATAAAATTGCAAAAAAAGGCCTATTACCGCATATGCTGAAAAGGCCTATTGTATTGACGGCGAAAGTGTACTTTCAGAACTGACGTTCCCGGCCCAGAGAAACACCAGATTTGAAAAAGACATGGAGATTCATGTTCTCCCTAAGTAGTAGAATGAGAAAAACATCATGCTTTCAAGAATCTCTCCTTCCCTTAAGACTGATCCAAAGAATAAAGTTGGAAAAAACGGCCTATTACCGCAAAACTACACTTTGAGAACTGAGGTTCCCGTCCCATACAAACACCAGATTTGAAAGATACATCGTGATTCATGTTCTCCCTAGGTAGTAGAATCAGAAAAACATCATGCTTTCAAGAATCTCTCCTTCCCTAAGAGTGATCTATTGAATAAAGTTAGGAAAAAACAGCCTATTACCACGGAACTGCACTTTGAGATCGTAGGTTCCCATCACAGACAAACACCAGATTTGAAAGAGACATCGTGATTCATGTTCTCCCTACGTAGTAGAATGAGAAAAACATCATGCTTTCAAGAATCTCTCCTTCCCTTAAGAGTGATCCAAAGAATAAAATTGAAAAAAAAAGGCCTATTACCGCATATGCTGAAAAAGCCTATTGTATTGACGGCGAAAGTGTACTTTCAGAAGTGACGTTCCCGGCCCTCAGAAACACCAGATTTGAAAAAGACATGGTGATTCATGTTCTCCCTACGTAGTAGAATGAGAAAAACATCATGCTTTCAAGAATCTCTCCTTCCCTTAAGAGTGATCCAAAGAATAAAATTGCAAAAAACGGCCTATTACCGCATATGCTGAAAAGGCCTATTGTATTGACAGCGAAAGTGTACTTTCAGAACTGATGTTCCCGGCCCAGAGAAGCACCAGATTTGAAAAAGATGTCGTGAATCATGTTCTCCCTAGGTAGTAGAATGAGAAAAACATCATACTTTCAAGAATCTCTCCTTCCCTTAAGAGTGATCTAAAGAATAAAATTGCAAAAAAAGGCCTATTACCGCATATGCTGAAAAGGCCTATTGTATTGACGGCGAAAGTGTACTTTCAGAACTGACGTTCCCGGCCCAGACAAACGCCAGATTTGAAAGAGACATCGTGATTCATGTTCTCCCTAGGTAGTAGAATGAGAAAAACATCATGGTTTCAAGAATCTCTCCTTCCCTTAAGAGTGATCCAAAGAATAAAATTGCAAAAAACGGCCTTATACCGCATATGCTGAAAAGGCCTATTGTATTGACGGCAAAAGTGTACTTTCAGAACTGACGTTCCCGGCCCAGAGAAACACCAGATTTGAAAAAGACATGGTGATTCATGTTCTCCCTAAGTAGCAGAATGAGAAAAACATCATGCTTTCAAGAATCTCTCCTTCCCTTAAGACTGATCCAAAGAATAAAGTTGGAAAAAACTGCCTATTACAGCCAAACTGCACTTTGAGATCGGAGGTTCCCGTCCCAGACAAACACCAGATTTGAAAGAGACATCGTGATTCATGTTCTCCCTAGGTAGTAGAATGAGAAAAATGTCACGCTTTCAAGAATCTCTCCTTCCCTTAAGAGTGATCCAACGAATAAAATTGCAAAAAACGGCCTATTACCGCATATGCTGAAAAGGCCTATTGTATTGACGGAGAAAGTGTACTTCCAGAACTGACGTTCCCGGCCCAGAGAAACACCAGATATGAAAAAGACATGGTGATTCCAGTTCTCCCAAGGTTGTAGAATGAGAAAAACATCATGCTTTCAAGAATCTCTCCTTCCCTTAAGAGTGATCCAAAGAATAAAATTGCAAAAAACGGCCTATTACCGCATAAGCTGAAAAGGCCTATTGTATTGACGGCGAAAGTGTACTTTCAGAATTGACATTCCCGGCCCAGAGAAACACCAGATTTGAAAAAGACATGGTGAATCATGTTCTCCCTAGGTAGTAGAATGAGAAAAACATCATGCTTTCAAGAATCTCTCCTTCCCTTAAGAGTGATCCAAAGAATAAAGTTGGAAAAAGCGGCCTATTACCGCAAAACTGAACTTTGAGATCGGAGGTTCCCGTCCCAGACAAACACCAGATTTGAAAGAGACATCGTGATTCATGTTCTCCCTAGGTAGTAGAATGAGAAAAACATCATGGTTTCAAGAATCTCTCCTTCTCTTAAGAGTGATGCAAAGAATAAAATTGCAAAAAACGGCCTATTACCGCATATGCTGAAAAGGCCGATTGTATTCACGGTGAAAGTGTACTTTCAGAACGGACCTTCCCGGCCCAGAGAAACACCAGATTTGAAAAAAATGTCGTGAATCATGTTCTCCCTAGGTAGTAGAATGAGAAAAACATCATGCTTTCAAGAATCTCTCCTTCCCTTAAGAGTGATCCAAAGAATAAAGTTGGGAAAAAACAGCCTATTACCACGGAACTGCACTTTGAGATCGTAGGTTCCCATCACAGACAAACACCAGATTTGAAAAAGACATCGTGATTCATGTTCTCCCTAGGTAGTAGAATCAGAAAAACATCATGCTTTCAAGAATCTCTCCTTCCCTTAAGAGTGATCTATTGAATAAAGTTGGGAAAAAACAGCCTATTACCACGGAACTGCACTTTGAGATCGTAGGTTCCCATCACAGACAAACACCAGATTTGAAAGAGACATCGTGATTCATGTTCTCCCTAAGTAGTAGAATGAGAAAAACATCATGCTTTCAAGAATCTCTCCTTCCCTTAAGAGTGATCCAAAGAATAAAGTTGGAAAAAACGGCCTATTACCGCATATGCTGAAAAGGCCTATTGTATTGACGGCGAAAGTGTACTTTCAGAACTGACGTTCCCGGCCCAGAGTAACACCAGATTTGAAAAAAATGTCGTGAATCATGTTCTCCCTAGGTAGTAGAATGATAAAAACATCATGCTTTCAAGAATCTCTCCTTCCCTTAAGAGTGATCCAAAGAATAAAGTTGGAAAAAGCGGCCTATTACCGCAAAACTGAACTTTGAGATCGGAGGTTCCCGTCCCAGACAAACACCAGATTTGAAAGAGACATCGTGATTCATGTTCTCCCTAGGTAGTAGAATGAGAAAAACATCATGGTTTCAAGAATCTCTACTTCTCTTAAGAGTGATGCAAAGAATAAAATTGCAAAAAACGGCCTATTACCGCTAACCTGAACTTTGAGATCGGAGTTTCCCATCCCAGACAAACGCGAGATTTGAAAGAGACATCGTGATTCATGTTCTCCCTAGGCAGTAGAATGCGAAAAACATCACGCTTTCAAGAATCTCTCCTTCCCTTAAGAGTGATCCAAAGAATAAAATTGAAAAAAAAAGGCCTATTACCGCATATGCTGAAAAAGCCTATTGTATTGACGGCGAAAGTGTACTTTCAGAACTGACGTTCCCGGCCCTCAGAAACACCAGATTTGAAAAAGACATGGTGATTCATGTTCTCCCTACGTAGTAGAATGAGAAAAACATCATGCTTTCAAGAATCTCTCCTTCCCTTAAGAGTGATCCAAAGAATAAAATTGCAAAAAACGGCCTATTACCGCATATGCTGAAAAGGCCTATTGTATTGACAGCGAAAGTGTACTTTCAGAACTGATGTTCCCGGCCCAGAGAAGCACCAGATTTGAAAAAGATGTCGTGAATCATGTTCTCCCTAGGTAGTAGAATGAGAAAAACATCATACTTTCAAGAATCTCTCCTTCCCTTAAGAGTGATCTAAAGAATAAAATTGCAAAAAAAGGCCTATTACCGCATATGCTGAAAAGGCCTATTGTATTGACGGCGAAAGTGTACTTTCAGAACTGACGTTCCCGGCCCAGACAAACGCCAGATTTGAAAGAGACATCGTGATTCATGTTCTCCCTAGGTAGTAGAATGAGAAAAACATCATGGTTTCAAGAATCTCTCCTTCCCTTAAGAGTGATCCAAAGAATAAAATTGCAAAAAACGGCCTTACACCGCATATGCTGAAAAGGCCTATTGTATTGACGGCAAAAGTGTACTTTCAGAACTGACGTTCCCGGCCCAGAGAAACACCAGATTTGAAAAAGACATGGTGATTCATGTTCTCCCTAAGTAGCAGAATGAGAAAAACATCATGCTTTCAAGAATCTCTCCTTCCCTTAAGACTGATCCAAAGAATAAAGTTGGAAAAAACGGCCTATTACAGCCAAACTGCACTTTGAGATCAGAGGTTCCCGTCCCAGACAAACACCAGATTTGAAAGAGACATCGTGATTCATGTTCTCCCTAGGTAGTAGAATGAGAAAAACATCACGCTTTCAAGAATCTCTCCTTCCCTTAAGAGTGATCCAACGAATAAAATTGCAAAAAACGGCCTATTACCGCATATGCTGAAAAGGCCTATTGTATTGACGGCGAAAGTGTACTTCCAGAACTGACGTTCCCGGCCCAGAGAAACACCAGATATGAAAAAGACATGGTGATTCCAGTTCTCCCAAGGTTGTAGAATGAGAAAAACATCATGCTTTCAAGAATCTCTCCTTCCCTTAAGAGTGATCCAAAGAATAAAATTGCAAAAAACGGCCTATTACCGCATATGCTGAAAAGGCCGATTGTATTGACGGCGAAACTGTACTTTCAGAACTGACGTTCCCGGCCCAGAGTAACACCAGATTTGAAAAAAATGTCGTGAATCATGTTCTCCCTAGGTAGTAGAATGATAAAAACATCATGCTTTCAAGAATCTCTCCTTCCCTTAAGAGTGATGCAAAGAATAAAATTGCAAAAAACGGCCTATTACCGCATATGCTGAAAAGGCCTATTGTATTGACAGCGAAAGAGTACTTTCAGAACTGACGTTCCCGCCCCAGAAAAACAGCAGCTTTGAAAAAGATGTCGTGAATCATCTTCTCCCTAGGTAGTAGAATGAGAAAAACATCATGCTTTCAAGAATCTCTCCTTCCCTTAAGAGTGATCCAAAGAATAAAGTTGGAAAAAGCGGCCTGTTACCGCAAAACTGAACTTTGAGATCGGAGGTTCCCGTCCCAGACAAACACCAGATTTGAAAGAGACATCGTGATTCATGTTCTCCCTAGGTAATAGAATGAGAAAAACATCATGGTTTCAAGAATCTCTCCTTCTCTTAAGAGTGATCCAAAGAATAAAATTGCAAAAAACGGCCTATTACCGCATATGCTGAAAAGGCCTATTGTATTGACGGCGAAAGTGTACTTTCAGAACTGACGTTCCCGGTCCAGAGAAACACCAGATTTGAAAAAGACATGGTGATTCATGTTCTCCCTAAGTAGTAGAATGAGAAAAACATCATGCTTTCAAGAATCTCTCCTTCCCTTAAGACTGATCCAAAGAATAAAGTTGGAAAAAACGGCCTATTACCGCAAAACTACACTTTGAGAACTGAGGTTCCCGTCCCATACAAACACCAGATTTGAAAAAGACATCGTGATTCACGTTCTCCCTAGGTAGTAGAATCAGAAAAACATCATGCTTTCAAGAATCTCTCCTTCCCTAAGAGTGATCTATTGAATAAAGTTGGGAAAAAACAGCCTATTACCACGGAACTGCACTTTGAGATCGTAGGTTCCCATCACAGACAAACACCAGATTTGAAAGAGACATCATGATTCATGTTCTCCCTACATAGTAGAATGAGAAAAACATCATGCTTTCAAGAATCTCTGCTTCCCTTAAGAGTGATCCAAGGAATAAAATTGAAAAAAAAAGGCCTATTACCGCATATGCTGAAAAAGCCTATTGTATTGACGGCGAAAGTGTACTTTCAGAACTCACGTTCCCGGCCCAGAGAAACACCAGATTTGAAAAAGACATGGTGATTCATGTTCTCCCTACGTAGTAGAATGAGAAAAACATCATGCTTTCAAGAATCTCTCCTTCCCTTAAGAGTGATGCAAAGAATAAAATTGCAAAAAACGGCCTATTACCGCATATGCTGAAAAGGCCTATTGTATTGACAGCGAAAGTGTACTTTCAGAACTGACGTTCCCTCCCCAGAAAAACAGCAGCTTTGAAAAAGATGTCGTGAATCATGTTCTCCCTAGGTAGTAGAATGAGAAAAATATCATGCTTTCAAGAATCTCTCCTTCTCTTAAGAGTGATCCAAAAATAAAATTGCAAAAAAAGGCCTATTACCGCATATGCTGAAAAGGCCTATTGTATTGACGGCGAAAGTGTACTTTCAGAACTGACGTTCCCGGCCCAGAGAAACACCAGATTTGAAAAAGACATGGAGATTCATGTTCTCCCTAAGTAGTAGAATGAGAAAAACATCATGCTTTCAAGAATCTCTCCTTCCCTTAAGACTGATCCAAAGAATAAAGTTGGAAAAAACGGCCTATTACCGCAAAACTACACTTTGAGAACTGAGGTTCCCGTCCCATACAAACACCAGATTTGAAAGATACATCGTGATTCATGTTCTCCCTAGGTAGTAGAATCAGAAAAACATCATGCTTTCAAGAATCTCTCCTTCCCTAAGAGTGATCTATTGAATAAAGTTGGGAAAAAACAGCCTATTACCACGGAACTGCACTTTGAGATCGTAGGTTCCCATCACAGACAAACACCAGATTTGAAAGAGACATCGTGATTCATGTTCTCCCTACGTAGTAGAATGAGAAAAACATCATGCTTTCAAGAATCTCTCCTTCCCTTAAGAGTGATCCAAAGAATAAAATTGAAAAAAAAAGGCCTATTACCGCATATGCTGAAAAAGCCTATTGTATTGACGGCGAAAGTGTACTTTCAGAAGTGACGTTCCCGGCCCTCAGAAACACCAGATTTGAAAAAGACATGGTGATTCATGTTCTCCCTACGTAGTAGAATGAGAAAAACATCATGCTTTCAAGAATCTCTCCTTCCCTTAAGAGTGATCCAAAGAATAAAATTGCAAAAAACGGCCTATTACCGCATATGCTGAAAAGGCCTATTGTATTGACAGCGAAAGTGTACTTTCAGAACTGATGTTCCCGGCCCAGAGAAGCACCAGATTTGAAAAAGATGTCGTGAATCATGTTCTCCCTAGGTAGTAGAATGAGAAAAACATCATACTTTCAAGAATCTCTCCTTCCCTTAAGAGTGATCTAAAGAATAAAATTGCAAAAAAAGGCCTATTACCGCATATGCTGAAAAGGCCTATTGTATTGACGGCGAAAGTGTACTTTCAGAACTGACGTTCCCGGCCCAGAGTAACACCAGATTTGAAAAAAATGTCGTGAATCATGTTCTCCCTAGGTAGTAGAATCAGAAAAACATCATGCTTTCAAGAATCTCTCCTTCCCTTAAGAGTGATCTATTGAATAAAGTTGGGAAAAAACAGCCTATTACCACGGAACTGCACTTTGAGATCGTAGGTTCCCATCACAGACAAACACCAGATTTGAAAGAGACATCGTGATTCATGTTCTCCCTACATAGTAGAATGAGAAAAACATCATGCTTTCAAGAATCTCTCCTTCCCTTAAGAGTGATCCAAAGAATAAAGTTGGAAAAAACGGCCTATTACCGCATATGCTGAAAAGGCCGATTGTATTGACGGCGAAACTGTACTTTCAGAACTGACGTTCCCGGCCCAGAGTAACACCAGATTTGAAAAAAATGTCGTGAATCATGTTCTCCCTAGGTAGTAGAATGATAAAAACATCATGCTTTCAAGAATCTCTCCTTCCCTTAAGAGTGATCCAAAGAATAAAGTTGGAAAAAGCGGCCTATTACCGCAAAACTGAACTTTGAGATCGGAGGTTCCCGTCCCAGACAAACACCAGATTTGAAAGAGACATCGTGATTCATGTTCTCCCTAGGTAGTAGAATGAGAAAAACATCATGGTTTCAAGAATCTCTCCTTCTCTTAAGAGTGATGCAAAGAATAAAATTGCAAAAAACGGCCTATTACCGCATATGCTGAAAAGGCCGATTGTATTCACGGTGAAAGTGTACTTTCAGAACGGACCTTCCCGGCCCAGAGAAACACCAGATTTGAAAAAAATGTCGTGAATCATGTTCTCCCTAGGTAGTAGAATGAGAAAAACATCATGCTTTCAAGAATCTCTCCTTCCCTTAAGAGTGATCCAAAGAATAAAGTTGGGAAAAAACAGCCTATTACCACGGAACTGCACTTTGAGATCGTAGGTTCCCATCACAGACAAACACCAGATTTGAAAAAGACATCGTGATTCATGTTCTCCCTAGGTAGTAGAATCAGAAAAACATCATGCTTTCAAGAATCTCTCCTTCCCTTAAGAGTGATCTATTGAATAAAGTTGGGAAAAAACAGCCTATTACCACGGAACTGCACTTTGAGATCGTAGGTTCCCATCACAGACAAACACCAGATTTGAAAGAGACATCGTGATTCATGTTCTCCCTACGTAGTAGAATGAGAAAAACATCATGCTTTCAAGAATCTCTCCTTCCCTTAAGAGTGATCCAAAGAATAAAGTTGGAAAAAACGGCCTATTACCGCATATGCTGAAAAGGGCGATTGTATTGACGGCGAAACTGTACTTTCAGAACTGACGTTCCCGGCCCAGAGTAACACCAGATTTGAAAAAAATGTCGTGAATCATGTTCTCCCTAGGTAGTAGAATGATAAAAACATCATGCTTTCAAGAATCTCTCCTTCCCTTAAGAGTGATCCAAAGAATAAAGTTGGAAAAAGCGGCCTATTACCGCAAAACTGAACTTTGAGATCGGAGGTTCCCGTCCCAGACAAACACCAGATTTGAAAGAGACATCGTGATTCATGTTCTCCCTAGGTAGTAGAATGAGAAAAACATCATGGTTTCAAGAATCTCTCCTTCTCTTAAGAGTGATGCAAAGAATAAAATTGCAAAAAACGGCCTATTACCGCATATGCTGAAAAGGCCGATTGTATTCACGGTGAAAGTGTACTTTCAGAACGGACCTTCCCGGCCCAGAGAAACACCAGATTTGAAAAAAATGTCGTGAATCATGTTCTCCCTAGGTAGTAGAATGAGAAAAACATCATGCTTTCAAGAATCTCTCCTTCCCTTAAGAGTGATCCAAAGAATAAAGTTGGGAAAAAACAGCCTATTACCACGGAACTGCACTTTGAGATCGTAGGTTCCCATCACAGACAAACACCAGATTTGAAAAAGACATCGTGATTCATGTTCTCCCTAGGTAGTAGAATCAGAAAAACATCATGCTTTCAAGAATCTCTCCTTCCCTTAAGAGTGATCTATTGAATAAAGTTGGGAAAAAACAGCCTATTACCACGGAACTGCACTTTGAGATCGTAGGTTCCCATCACAGACAAACACCAGATTTGAAAGAGACATCGTGATTCATGTTCTCCCTACGTAGTAGAATGAGAAAAACATCATGCTTTCAAGAATCTCTCCTTCCCTTAAGAGTGATCCAAAGAATAAAGTTGGAAAAAACGGCCTATTACCGCATATGCTGAAAAGGCCTATTGTATTGACGGCGAAACTGTACTTTCAGAACTGACGTTCCCGGCCCAGAGTAACACCAGATTTGAAAAAAATGTCGTGAATCATGTTCTCCCTAGGTAGTAGAATGATAAAAACATCATGCTTTCAAGAATCTCTCCTTCCCTTAAGAGTGATCCAAAGAATAAAGTTGGAAAAAGCGGCCTATTACCGCAAAACTGAACTTTGAGATCGGAGGTTCCCGTCCCAGACAAACACCAGATTTGAAAGAGACATCGTGATTCATGTTCTCCCTAGGTAGTAGAATGAGAAAAACATCATGGTTTCAAGAATCTCTCCTTCTCTTAAGAGTGATGCAAAGAATAAAATTGCAAAAAACGGCCTATTACCGCTAACCTGAACTTTGAGATCGGAGTTTCCCATCCCAGACAAACACGAGATTTGAAAGAGACATCGTGATTCATGTTCTCCCTAGGCAGTAGAATGCGAAAAACATCACGCTTTCAAGAATCTCTCCTTCCCTTAAGAGTTATCCAAAGAATAAAATTGAAAAAAAAAGGCCTATTACCGCATATGCTGAAAAAGCCTATTGTATTGACGGCGAAAGTGTACTTTCAGAACTGACGTTCCCGGCCCTCAGAAACACCAGATTTGAAAAAGACATGGTGATTCATGTTCTCCCTACGTAGTAGAATGAGAAAAACATCATGCTTTCAAGAATCTCTCCTTCCCTTAAGAGTGATCCAAAGAATAAAATTGCAAAAAACGGCCTATTACCGCATATGCTGAAAAGGCCTATTGTATTGACAGCGAAAGTGTACTTTCAGAACTGATGTTCCCGGCCCAGAGAAGCACCAGATTTGAAAAAGATGTCGTGAATCATGTTCTCCCTAGGTAGTAGAATGAGAAAAACATCATACTTTCAAGAATCTCTCCTTCCCTTAAGAGTGATCTAAAGAATAAAATTGCAAAAAAAGGCCTATTACCGCATATGCTGAAAAGGCCTATTGTATTGACGGCGAAAGTGTACTTTCAGAACTGACGTTCCCGGCCCAGACAAACGCCAGATTTGAAAGAGACATCGTGATTCATGTTCTCCCTAGGTAGTAGAATGAGAAAAACATCATGGTTTCAAGAATCTCTCCTTCCCTTAAGAGTGATCCAAAGAATAAAATTGCAAAAAACGGCCTTACACCGCATATGCTGTAAAGGCCTATTGTATTGACGGCAAAAGTGTACTTTCAGAACTGACGTTCCCGGCCCAGAGAAACACCAGATTTGAAAAAGACATGGTGATTCATGTTCTCCCTAAGTAGCAGAATGAGAAAAACATCATGCTTTCAAGAATCTCTCCTTCCCTTAAGACTGATCCAAAGAATAAAGTTGGAAAAAACGGCCTATTACAGCCAAACTGCACTTTGAGATCGGAGGTTCCCGTCCCAGACAAACACCAGATTTGAAAGAGACATCGTGATTCATGTTCTCCCTAGGTAGTAGAATGAGAAAAACATCACGCTTTCAAGAATCTCTCCTTCCCTTAAGAGTGATCCAACGAATAAAATTGCAAAAAACGGACTATTACCGCATATGCTGAAAAGGCCTATTTTATTGACGGCGAAAGTGTACTTCCAGAACTGACGTTCCCGGCCCAGAGAAACACCAGATATGAAAAAGACATGGTGATTCCAGTTCTCCCAAGGTTGTAGAATGAGAAAAACATCATGCTTTCAAGAATCTCTCCTTCCCTTAAGAGTGATCCAAAGAATAAAATTGCAAAAAACGGCCTATTACCGCATATGCTGAAAAGGCCGATTGTATTGACGGCGAAACTGTACTTTCAGAACTGACGTTCCCGGCCCAGAGTAACACCAGATTTGAAAAAAATGTCGTGAATCATGTTCTCCCTAGGTAGTAGAATGATAAAAACATCATGCTTTCAAGAATCTCTCCTTCCCTTAAGAGTGATGCAAAGAATAAAATTGCAAAAAACGGCCTATTACCGCATATGCTGAAAAGGCCTATTGTATTGACAGCGAAAGAGTACTTTCAGAACTGACGTTCCCGCCCCAGAAAAACAGCAGCTTTGAAAAAGATGTCGTGAATCATCTTCTCCCTAGGTAGTAGAATGAGAAAAACATCATGCTTTCAAGAATCTCTCCTTCCCTTAAGAGTGATCCAAAGAATAAAGTTGGAAAAAGCGGCCTGTTACCGCAAAACTGAACTTTGAGATCGGAGGTTCCCGTCCCAGACAAACACCAGATTTGAAAGAGACATCGTGATTCATGTTCTCCCTAGGTAATAGAATGAGAAAAACATCATGGTTTCAAGAATCTCTCCTTCTCTTAAGAGTGATCCAAAGAATAAAATTGCAAAAAACGGCCTATTACCGCATATGCTGAAAAGGCCTATTGTATTGACGGCGAAAGTGTACTTTCAGAACTGACGTTCCCGGTCCAGAGAAACACCAGATTTGAAAAAGACATGGTGATTCATGTTCTCCCTAAGTAGTAGAATGAGAAAAACATCATGCTTTCAAGAATCTCTCCTTCCCTTAAGACTGATCCAAAGAATAAAGTTGGAAAAAACGGCCTATTACCGCAAAACTACACTTTGAGAACTGAGGTTCCCGTCCCATACAAACACCAGATTTGAAAAAGACATCGTGATTCATGTTCTCTCTAGGTAGTAGAATCAGAAAAACATCATGCTTTCAAGAATCTCTCCTTCCCTAAGAGTGATCTATTGAATAAAGTTGGGAAAAAACAGCCTATTACCACGGAACTGCACTTTGAGATCGTAGGTTCCCATCACAGACAAACACCAGATTTGAAAGAGACATCGTGATTCATGTTCTCCCTACATAGTAGAATGAGAAAAACATCATGCTTTCAAGAATCTCTCCTTCCCTTAAGAGTGATCCAAGGAATAAAATTGAAAAAAAAAGGCCTATTACCGCATATGCTGAAAAAGCCTATTGTATTGACGGCGAAAGTGTACTTTCAGAACTCACGTTCCCGGCCCAGAGAAACACCAGATTTGAAAAAGACATGGTGATTCATGTTCTCCCTACGTAGTAGAATGAGAAAAACATCATGCTTTCAAGGATCTCTCCTTCCCTTAAGAGTGATGCAAAGAATAAAATTGCAAAAAACGGCCTATTACCGCATATGCTGAAAAGGCCTATTGTATTGACAGCGAAAGTGTACTTTCAGAACTGACGTTCCCTCCCCAGAAAAACAGCAGCTTTGAAAAAGATGTCGTGAATCATGTTCTCCCTAGGTAGTAGAATGAGAAAAATATCATGCTTTCAAGAATCTCTCCTTCTCTTAAGAGTGATCCAAAAATAAAATTGCAAAAAAAGGCCTATTACCGCATATGCTGAAAAGGCCTATTGTATTGACGGCGAAAGTGTACTTTCAGAACTGACGTTCCCGGCCCAGAGAAACACCAGATTTGAAAAAGACATGGAGATTCATGTTCTCCCTAAGTAGTAGAATGAGAAAAACATCATGCTTTCAAGAATCTCTCCTTCCCTTAAGACTGATCCAAAGAATAAAGTTGGAAAAAACGGCCTATTACCGCAAAACTACACTTTGAGAACTGAGGTTCCCGTCCCATACAAACACCAGATTTGAAAGATACATCGTGATTCATGTTCTCCCTAGGTAGTAGAATCAGAAAAACATCATGCTTTCAAGAATCTCTCCTTCCCTAAGAGTGATCTATTGAATAAAGTTGGGAAAAAACAGCCTATTACCACGGAACTGCACTTTGAGATCGTAGGTTCCCATCACAGACAAACACCAGATTTGAAAGAGACATCGTGATTCATGTTCTCCCTACGTAGTAGAATGAGAAAAACATCATGCTTTCAAGAATCTCTCCTTCCCTTAAGAGTGATCCAAAGAATAAAATTGAAAAAAAAAGGCCTATTACCGCATATGCTGAAAAAGCCTATTGTATTGACGGCGAAAGTGTACTTTCAGAAGTGACGTTCCCGGCCCTCAGAAACACCAGATTTGAAAAAGACATGGTGATTCATGTTCTCCCTACGTAGTAGAATGAGAAAAACATCATGCTTTCAAGAATCTCTCCTTCCCTTAAGAGTGATCCAAAGAATAAAATTGCAAAAAACGGCCTATTACCGCATATGCTGAAAAGGCCTATTGTATTGACAGCGAAAGTGTACTTTCAGAACTGATGTTCCCGGCCCAGAGAAGCACCAGATTTGAAAAAGATGTCGTGAATCATGTTCTCCCTAGGTAGTAGAATGAGAAAAACATCATACTTTCAAGAATCTCTCCTTCCCTTAAGAGTGATCTAAAGAATAAAATTGCAAAAAAAGGCCTATTACCGCATATGCTGAAAAGGCCTATTGTATTGACGGCGAAAGTGTACTTTCAGAACTGACGTTCCCGGCCCAGACAAACGCCAGATTTGAAAGAGACATCGTGATTCATGTTCTCCCTAGGTAGTAGAATGAGAAAAACATCATGGTTTCAAGAATCTCTCCTTCCCTTAAGAGTGATCCAAAGAATAAAATTGCAAAAAACGGCCTTACACCGCATATGCTGTAAAGGCCTATTGTATTGACGGCAAAAGTGTACTTTCAGAACTGACGTTCCCGGCCCAGAGAAACACCAGATTTGAAAAAGACATGGTGATTCATGTTCTCCCTAAGTAGCAGAATGAGAAAAACATCATGCTTTCAAGAATCTCTCCTTCCCTTAAGACTGATCCAAAGAATAAAGTTGGAAAAAACGGCCTATTACAGCCAAACTGCACTTTGAGATCGGAGGTTCCCGTCCCAGACAAACACCAGATTTGAAAGAGACATCGTGATTCATGTTCTCCCTAGGTAGTAGAATGAGAAAAACATCACGCTTTCAAGAATCTCTCCTTCCCTTAAGAGTGATCCAACGAATAAAATTGCAAAAAACGGACTATTACCGCATATGCTGAAAAGGCCTATTTTATTGACGGCGAAAGTGTACTTCCAGAACTGACGTTCCCGGCCCAGAGAAACACCAGATATGAAAAAGACATGGTGATTCCAGTTCTCCCAAGGTTGTAGAATGAGAAAAACATCATGCTTTCAAGAATCTCTCCTTCCCTTAAGAGTGATCCAAAGAATAAAATTGCAAAAAACGGCCTATTACCGCATATGCTGAAAAGGCCGATTGTATTGACGGCGAAACTGTACTTTCAGAACTGACGTTCCCGGCCCAGAGTAACACCAGATTTGAAAAAAATGTCGTGAATCATGTTCTCCCTAGGTAGTAGAATGATAAAAACATCATGCTTTCAAGAATCTCTCCTTCCCTTAAGAGTGATGCAAAGAATAAAATTGCAAAAAACGGCCTATTACCGCATATGCTGAAAAGGCCTATTGTATTGACAGCGAAAGAGTACTTTCAGAACTGACGTTCCCGCCCCAGAAAAACAGCAGCTTTGAAAAAGATGTCGTGAATCATCTTCTCCCTAGGTAGTAGAATGAGAAAAACATCATGCTTTAAAGAATCTCTCCTTCCCTTAAGAGTGATCCAAAGAATAAAGTTGGAAAAAGCGGCCTGTTACCGCAAAACTGAACTTTGAGATCGGAGGTTCCCGTCCCAGACAAACACCAGATTTGAAAGAGACATCGTGATTCATGTTCTCCCTAGGTAATAGAATGAGAAAAACATCATGGTTTCAAGAATCTCTCCTTCTCTTAAGAGTGATCCAAAGAATAAAATTGCAAAAAACGGCCTATTACCGCATATGCTGAAAAGGCCTATTGTATTGACGGCGAAAGTGTACTTTCAGAACTGACGTTCCCGGTCCAGAGAAACACCAGATTTGAAAAAGACATGGTGATTCATGTTCTCCCTAAGTAGTAGAATGAGAAAAACATCATGCTTTCAAGAATCTCTCCTTCCCTTAAGACTGATCCAAAGAATAAAGTTGGAAAAAACGGCCTATTACCGCAAAACTACACTTTGAGAACTGAGGTTCCCGTCCCATACAAACACCAGATTTGAAAAAGACATCGTGATTCATGTTCTCTCTAGGTAGTAGAATCAGAAAAACATCATGCTTTCAAGAATCTCTCCTTCCCTAAGAGTGATCTATTGAATAAAGTTGGGAAAAAACAGCCTATTACCACGGAACTGCACTTTGAGATCGTAGGTTCCCATCACAGACAAACACCAGATTTGAAAGAGACATCGTGATTCATGTTCTCCCTACATAGTAGAATGAGAAAAACATCATGCTTTCAAGAATCTCTCCTTCCCTTAAGAGTGATCCAAGGAATAAAATTGAAAAAAAAAGGCCTATTACCGCATATGCTGAAAAAGCCTATTGTATTGACGGCGAAAGTGTACTTTCAGAACTCACGTTCCCGGCCCAGAGAAACACCAGATTTGAAAAAGACATGGTGATTCATGTTCTCCCTACGTAGTAGAATGAGAAAAACATCATGCTTTCAAGGATCTCTCCTTCCCTTAAGAGTGATGCAAAGAATAAAATTGCAAAAAACGGCCTATTACCGCATATGCTGAAAAGGCCTATTGTATTGACAGCGAAAGTGTACTTTCAGAACTGACGTTCCCTCCCCAGAAAAACAGCAGCTTTGAAAAAGATGTCGTGAATCATGTTCTCCCTAGGTAGTAGAATGAGAAAAATATCATGCTTTCAAGAATCTCTCCTTCTCTTAAGAGTGATCCAAAAATAAAATTGCAAAAAAAGGCCTATTACCGCATATGCTGAAAAGGCCTATTGTATTGACGGCGAAAGTGTACTTTCAGAACTGACGTTCCCGGCCCAGAGAAACACCAGATTTGAAAAAGACATGGAGATTCATGTTCTCCCTAAGTAGTAGAATGAGAAAAACATCATGCTTTCAAGAATCTCTCCTTCCCTTAAGACTGATCCAAAGAATAAAGTTGGAAAAAACGGCCTATTACCGCAAAACTACACTTTGAGAACTGAGGTTCCCGTCCCATACAAACACCAGATTTGAAAGATACATCGTGATTCATGTTCTCCCTAGGTAGTAGAATCAGAAAAACATCATGCTTTCAAGAATCTCTCCTTCCCTAAGAGTGATCTATTGAATAAAGTTGGGAAAAAACAGCCTATTACCACGGAACTGCACTTTGAGATCGTAGGTTCCCATCACAGACAAACACCAGATTTGAAAGAGACATCGTGATTCATGTTCTCCCTACGTAGTAGAATGAGAAAAACATCATGCTTTCAAGAATCTCTCCTTCCCTTAAGAGTGATCCAAAGAATAAAATTGAAAAAAAAAGGCCTATTACCGCATATGCTGAAAAAGCCTATTGTATTGACGGCGAAAGTGTACTTTCAGAAGTGACGTTCCCGGCCCTCAGAAACACCAGATTTGAAAAAGACATGGTGATTCATGCTCTCCCTACGTAGTAGAATGAGAAAAACATCATGCTTTCAAGAATCTCTCCTTCCCTTAAGAGTGATCCAAAGAATAAAATTGCAAAAAACGGCCTATTACCGCATATGCTGAAAAGGCCTATTGTATTGACAGCGAAAGTGTACTTTCAGAACTGATGTTCCCGGCCCAGAGAAGCACCAGATTTGAAAAAGATGTCGTGAATCATGTTCTCCCTAGGTAGTAGAATGAGAAAAACATCATACTTTCAAGAATCTCTCCTTCCCTTAAGAGTGATCTAAAGAATAAAATTGCAAAAAAAGGCCTATTACCGCATATGCTGAAAAGGCCTATTGTATTGACGGCGAAAGTGTACTTTCAGAACTGACGTTCCCGGCCCAGACAAACGCCAGATTTGAAAGAGACATCGTGATTCATGTTCTCCCTAGGTAGTAGAATGAGAAAAACATCATGGTTTCAAGAATCTCTCCTTCCCTTAAGAGTGATCCAAAGAATAAAATTGCAAAAAACGGCCTTATACCGCATATGCTGAAAAGGCCTATTGTATTGACGGCAAAAGTGTACTTTCAGAACTGACGTTCCCGGTCCAGAGAAACACCAGATTTGAAAAAGACATGGTGATTCATGTTCTCCCTAAGTAGCAGAATGAGAAAAACATCATGCTTTCAAGAATCTCTCCTTCCCTTAAGACTGATCCAAAGAATAAAGTTGGAAAAAACGGCCTATTACAGCCAAACTGCACTTTGAGATCGGAGGTTCCCGTCCCAGACAAACACCAGATTTGAAAGAGACATCGTGATTCATGTTCTCCCTAGGTAGTAGAATGAGAAAAATGTCACGCTTTCAAGAATCTCTCCTTCCCTTAAGAGTGATCCAACGAATAAAATTGCAAAAAACGGCCTATTACCGCATATGCTGAAAAGGCCTATTGTATTGACGGAGAAAGTGTACTTCCAGAACTGACGTTCCCGGCCCAGAGAAACACCAGATATGAAAAAGACATGGTGATTCCAGTTCTCCCAAGGTTGTAGAATGAGAAAAACATCATGCTTTCAAGAATCTCTCCTTCCCTTAAGAGTGATCCAAAGAATAAAATTACAAAAAACGGCCTATTACCGCATATGCTGAAAAGGCCTATTGTATTGACGGCGAAAGTGTACTTTCAGAATTGACATTCCCGGCCCAGAGAAACACCAGATTTGAAAAAGACATGGTGAATCATGTTCTCCCTAGGTAGTAGAATGAGAAAAACATCATGCTTTCAAGAATCTCTCCTTCCCTTAAGAGTGATCCAAAGAATAAAGTTGGAAAAAGCGGCCTATTACCGCAAAACTGAACTTTGAGATCGGAGGTTCCCGTCCCAGACAAACACCAGATTTGAAAGAGACATCGTGATTCATGTTCTCCCTAGGTAGTAGAATGAGAAAAACATCATGGTTTCAAGAATCTCTCCTTCTCTTAAGAGTGATGCAAAGAATAAAATTGCAAAAAATGGCCTATTACCGCATATGCTGAAAAGGCCGATTGTATTCACGGTGAAAGTGTACTTTCAGAACGGACCTTCCCGGCCCAGAGAAACACCAGATTTGAAAAAAATGTCGTGAATCATGTTCTCCCTAGGTAGTAGAATGAGAAAAACATCATGCTTTCAAGAATCTCTCCTTCCCTTAAGAGTGATCCAAAGAATAAAGTTGGAAAAAACGGCCTATTACCGCAAAACTGAACTTTGAGATCGGATGTTCCCGTCCCAGACAAACACTAGATTTTAAAGAGACATCGTGCTTCATGTTCCCCGTAGGTAGTAGAATGAGAAAAACATCATGGTTTCAAGAATCTCTCCTTCTCTTAAGAGTGATCCAAAGAATAAAATTGCAAAAAACGGCCTATTACCGCATATGCTGAAAAGGCCTATTGTATTGAGGGCGAAAGTGTACTTTCAGAACTGACGTTCCCGGCCCAGAGAAACACCAGATTTGAAAAAGACATTGTGATTCATGTTCTCCCTAAGTATTAGAATGAGAAAAACATCATGCTTTGAAGAATCTCTCCTTCCCTTAAGACTGATCCAAAGAATAAAGTTGGAAAAAACGGCCTATTACAGCCAAACTGCACTTTGAGATCGGAGGTTCCCATCCCAGACAAACACCAGATTTGAAAGAGACATCGTGATTCATGTTCTCCCTAGGTAGTAGAATGAGAAAAACATCATGGTTTCAAGAATCTCTCCTTCCCTTAAGAGTGATCCAAAGAATAAAATTGCAAAAAACGGCCTATTACCGCATATGCTGAAAAGGCCTATTGTATTGACGGCGAAAGTGTACTTCCAGAACTGTCGTTCCCGGCCCAGAGAAACACCAGATATGAAAAAGACATGGTGATTCCAGTTCTCCCAAGGTTGTAGAATGAGAAAAACATCATGCTTTCAAGAATCTCTCCTTCCCTTAAGAGTGATACAAAGAATAAAATTGCAAAAAACGGCCTATTACCGCATATGCTGAAAAGGCCTATTGTATTGACGGCGAAAGTGTACTTTCAGAACTGACGTTCCCGGCCCAGAAAAACAGCAGCTTTGAAAAAGATGTCGTGAATCATGTTCTCCCTAGGTAGTAGAATGAGAAAAACATCATGCTTTCAAGAATCTCTCCTTCCCTTAAGAGTGATCCAAAGAATAAAGTTGGAAAAAGCGGCCTATTACCGCAAAACTGAACTTTGAGATCGGAGGTTCCCGTCCCAGACAAACACCAGATTTGAAAGAGACATCGTGATTCATGTTCTCCCTAGGTAATAGAATGAGAAAAACATCATGGTTTCAAGAATCTCTCCTTCTCTTAAGAGTGATCCAAAGAATAAAATTGCAAAAAACGGCCTATTACCGCATATGCTGAAAAGGCCTATTGTATTGACGGCGAAAGTGTACTTTCAGAACTGACGTTCCCGGTCCAGAGAAACACCAGATTTGAAAAAGATGTCGTGAATCATGTTCTCCCTAGGTAGTAGAATGAGAAAAACATCATACTTTCAAGAATCTCTCCTTCCCTTAAGAGTGATCTAAAGAATAAAATTGCAAAAAAAGGCCTATTACCGCATATGCTGAAAAGGCCTATTGTATTGACGGCGAAAGTGTACTTTCAGAACTGACGTTCCCGGCCCAGACAAACGCCAGATTTGAAAGAGACATCGTGATTCATGTTCTCCCTAGGTAGTAGAATGAGAAAAACATCATGGTTTCAAGAATCTCTCCTTCCCTTAAGAGTGATCCAAAGAATAAAATTGCAAAAAACGGCCTTATACCGCATATGCTGAAAAGGCCTATTGTATTGACGGCAAAAGTGTACTTTCAGAACTGACGTTCCCGGTCCAGAGAAACACCAGATTTGAAAAAGACATGGTGATTCATGTTCTCCCTAAGTAGCAGAATGAGAAAAACATCATGCTTTCAAGAATCTCTCCTTCCCTTAAGACTGATCCAAAGAATAAAGTTGGAAAAAACGGCCTATTACAGCGAAACTGCACTTTGAGATCGGAGGTTCCCGTCCCAGACAAACACCAGATTTGAAAGAGACATCGTGATTCATGTTCTCCCTAGGTAGTAGAATGAGAAAAATGTCACGCTTTCAAGAATCTCTCCTTCCCTTAAGAGTGATCCAACGAATAAAATTGCAAAAAACGGCCTATTACCGCATATGCTGAAAAGGCCTATTGTATTGACGGAGAAAGTGTACTTCCAGAACTGACGTTCCCGGCCCAGAGAAACACCAGATATGAAAAAGACATGGTGATTCCAGTTCTCCCAAGGTTGTAGAATGAGAAAAACATCATGCTTTCAAGAATCTCTCCTTCCCTTAAGAGTGATCCAAAGAATAAAATTACAAAAAACGGCCTATTACCGCATATGCTGAAAAGGCCTATTGTATTGACGGCGAAAGTGTACTTTCAGAATTGACATTCCCGGCCCAGAGAAACACCAGATTTGAAAAAGACATGGTGAATCATGTTCTCCCTAGGTAGTAGAATGAGAAAAACATCATGCTTTCAAGAATCTCTCCTTCCCTTAAGAGTGATCCAAAGAATAAAGTTGGAAAAAGCGGCCTATTACCGCAAAACTGAACTTTGAGATCGGAGGTTCCCGTCCCAGACAAACACCAGATTTGAAAGAGACATCGTGATTCATGTTCTCCCTAGGTAGTAGAATGAGAAAAACATCATGGTTTCAAGAATCTCTCCTTCTCTTAAGAGTGATGCAAAGAATAAAATTGCAAAAAATGGCCTATTACCGCATATGCTGAAAAGGCCGATTGTATTCACGGTGAAAGTGTACTTTCAGAACGGACCTTCCCGGCCCAGAGAAACACCAGATTTGAAAAAAATGTCGTGAATCATGTTCTCCCTAGGTAGTAGAATGAGAAAAACATCATGCTTTCAAGAATCTCTCCTTCCCTTAAGAGTGATCCAAAGAATAAAGTTGGAAAAAACGGCCTATTACCGCAAAACTGAACTTTGAGATCGGATGTTCCCGTCCCAGACAAACACTAGATTTTAAAGAGACATCGTGCTTCATGTTCCCCGTAGGTAGTAGAATGAGAAAAACATCATGGTTTCAAGAATCTCTCCTTCTCTTAAGAGTGATCCAAAGAATAAAATTGCAAAAAACGGCCTATTACCGCATATGCTGAAAAGGCCTATTGTATTGAGGGCGAAAGTGTACTTTCAGAACTGACGTTCCCGGCCCAGAGAAACACCAGATTTGAAAAAGACATTGTGATTCATGTTCTCCCTAAGTATTAGAATGAGAAAAACATCATGCTTTGAAGAATCTCTCCTTCCCTTAAGACTGATCCAAAGAATAAAGTTGGAAAAAACGGCCTATTACAGCCAAACTGCACTTTGAGATCGGAGGTTCCCATCCCAGACAAACACCAGATTTGAAAGAGACATCGTGATTCATGTTCTCCCTAGGTAGTAGAATGAGAAAAACATCATGGTTTCAAGAATCTCTCCTTCCCTTAAGAGTGATCCAAAGAATAAAATTGCAAAAAACGGCCTATTACCGCATATGCTGAAAAGGCCTATTGTATTGACGGCGAAAGTGTACTTCCAGAACTGTCGTTCCCGGCCCAGAGAAACACCAGATATGAAAAAGACATGGTGATTCCAGTTCTCCCAAGGTTGTAGAATGAGAAAAACATCATGCTTTCAAGAATCTCTCCTTCCCTTAAGAGTGATACAAAGAATAAAATTGCAAAAAACGGCCTATTACCGCATATGCTGAAAAGGCCTATTGTATTGACGGCGAAAGTGTACTTTCAGAACTGACGTTCCCGGCCCAGAAAAACAGCAGCTTTGAAAAAGATGTCGTGAATCATGTTCTCCCTAGGTAGTAGAATGAGAAAAACATCATGCTTTCAAGAATCTCTCCTTCCCTTAAGAGTGATCCAAAGAATAAAGTTGGAAAAAGCGGCCTATTACCGCAAAACTGAACTTTGAGATCGGAGGTTCCCGTCCCAGACAAACACCAGATTTGAAAGAGACATCGTGATTCATGTTCTCCCTAGGTAATAGAATGAGAAAAACATCATGGTTTCAAGAATCTCTCCTTCTCTTAAGAGTGATCCAAAGAATAAAATTGCAAAAAACGGCCTATTACCGCATATGCTGAAAAGGCCTATTGTATTGACGGCGAAAGTGTACTTTCAGAACTGACGTTCCCGGTCCAGAGAAACACCAGATTTGAAAAAGACATGGTGATTCATGTTCTCCCTAAGTAGTAGAATGAGAAAAACATCATGCTTTCAAGAATCTCTCCTTCCCTTAAGAGTGATGCAAAGAATAAAATTGCAAAAAACGGCCTATTACCGCATATGCTGAAAAGGCCTATTGTATTGACAGCGAAAGTGTACTTTCAGAACTGACTTTCCCGCCCCAGAAAAACAGCAGCTTTGAAAAAGATGTCGTGAATCATGTTCTCCCTAGGTAGTAGAATGAGAAAAATATCATGCTTTCAAGAATCTCTCCTTCTCTTAAGAGTGATCCAAAAATAAAATTGCAAAAAACGGCCTATTACCGCATATGCTGAAAAGGCCTATTGTATTGACGGCGAAAGTGTACTTTCAGAACTGACGTTCCCGGCCCAGAGAAACACCAGATTTGAAAAAGACATGGTGATTCATGTTCTCCCTAAGTAGTAGAATGAGAAAAACATCATGCTTTCAAGAATCTCTCCTTCCCTTAAGACTGATCCAAAGAATAAAGTTGGAAAAAACGGCCTATTACCGCAAAACTACACTTTGAGAACTGAGGTTCCCGTCCCATACAAACACCAGATTTGAAAAAGACATCGTGAGTCATGTTCTCCCTAGGTAGTAGAATCAGAAAAACATCATGCTTTCAAGAATCTCTCCTTCCCTTAAGAGTGATCTATTGAATAAAGTTGGGAAAAAACAGCCTATTACCACGGAACTGCACTTTGAGATCGTAGGTTCCCATCACAGACAAACACCAGATTTGAAAGAGACATCGTGATTCATGTTCTCCCTACGTAGTAGAATGAGAAAAACATCATGCTTTCAAGAATCTCTCCTTCCCTTAAGAGTGATCCAAAGAATAAAGTTGGAAAAAACGGCCTATTACCGCATATGCTGAAAAGGCCGATTGTATTGACGGCGAAACTGTACTTTCAGAACTGACGTTCCCGGCCCAGAGTAACACCAGATTTGAAAAAAATGTCGTGAATCATGTTCTCCCTAGGTAGTAGAATGATAAAAACATCATGCTTTCAAGAATCTCTCCTTCCCTTAAGAGTGATCCAAAGAATAAAGTTGGAAAAAGCGGCCTATTACCGCAAAACTGAACTTTGAGATCGGAGGTTCCCGTCCCAGACAAACACCAGATTTGAAAGAGACATCGTGATTCATGTTCTCCCTAGGTAGTAGAATGAGAAAAACATCATGGTTTCAAGAATCTCTCCTTCTCTTAAGAGTGATCCAAAGAATAAAATTGCAAAAAACGGCCTATTACCGCATATGCTGAAAAGTCCTATTGTATTGACGGCGAAAGTGTACTTTCAGAACTGACGTTCCCGGTCCAGAGAAACACCAGATTTGAAAAAGACATGGTGATTCATGTTCTCCCTACGTAGTAGAATGAGAAAAACATCATGCTTTCAAGAATCTCTCCTTCCCTTAAGAGTGATCCAAAGAATAAAATTGCAAAAAACGGCTTATTACCGCATATGCTGAAAAGGCCTATTGTATTGACAGCGAAAGTGTACTTTCAGAACTGATGTTCCCGGCCCAGAGAAGCACCAGATTTGAAAAAGATGTCGTGAATCATGTTCTCCCTAGGTAGTAGAATGAGAAAAACATCATGCTTTCAAGAATCTCTCCTTCCTTAAGAGTGATCTAAAGAATAAAATTGCAAAAAAAGGCCTATTACCGCATATGCTGAAAAGGCCTATTGTATTGACGGCGAAAGTGTACTTTCAGAACTGACGTTCCCGGCCCAGACAAACGCCAGATTTGAAAGAGACATCGTGATTCATGTTCTCCCTAGGTAGTAGAATGAGAAAAACATCATGGTTTCAAGAATCTCTCCTTCCCTTAAGAGTGATCCAAAGAATAAAATTGCAAAAAACGGCCTTATACCGCATATGCTGAAAAGGCCTATTGTATTGACGGCAAAAGTGTACTTCCAGAACTGACGTTCCCGGCCCAGAGAAACACCAGATTTGAAAAAGACATGGTGATTCATGTTCTCCCTAAGTAGCAGAATGAGAAAAACATCATGCTTTCAAGAATCTCTCCTTCCCTTAAGACTGATCCAAAGAATAAAGTTGGAAAAAACGGCCTATTACAGCCAAACTGCACTTTGAGATCGGAGGTTCCCGTCCCAGACAAACACCAGATTTGAAAGAGACATCGTGATTCATGTTCTCCCTAGGTAGTAGAATGAGAAAAACATCACGCTTTCAAGAATCTCTCCTTCCCTTAAGAGTGATCCAACGAATAAAATTGCAAAAAACGGCCTATTACCGCATATGCTGAAAAGGCCTATTGTATTGACGGCGAAAGTGTACTTCCAGAACTGACGTTCCCGGCCCAGAGAAACACCAGATATGAAAAAGACATGGTGATTCCAGTTCTCCCAAGGTTGTAGAATGAGAAAAACATCATGCTTTCAAGAATCTCTCCTTCCCTTAAGAGTGATCCAAAGAATAAAATTGCAAAAAACGGCCTATTACCGCATATGCTGAAAAGGCCTATTGTATTGACGGCGAAAGTGTACTTTCAGAACTGACATTCCCGGCCCAGAGAAACACCAGATTTGAAAAAGACATGGTGAATCATGTTCTCCCTAGGTAGTAGAATGAGAAAAACATCATGCTTTCAAGAATCTCTCCTTCCCTTAAGAGTGATCCAAAGAATAAAGTTGGAAAAAGCGGCCTATTACCGCAAAACTGAACTTTGAGATCGGAGGTTCCCGTCCCAGACAAACACCAGATTTGAAAGAGACATCGTGATTCATGTTCTCCCTAGGTAGTAGAATGAGAAAAACATCATGGTTTCAAGAATCTCTCCTTTTCTTAAGAGTGATGCAAAGAATAAAATTGCAAAAAACGGCCTATTACCGCATATGCTGAAAAGGCCGATTGTATTCACGGTGAAAGTGTACTTTCAGAACGGACCTTCCCGGCCCAGAGAAACACCAGATTTGAAAAAAATGTCGTGAATCATGTTCTACCTAGGTAGTAGAATGAGAAAAACATCATGCTTTCAAGAATCTCTCCTTCCCTTAAGAGTGATCCAAAGAATAAAGTTGGAAAAAACGGCCTATTACCGCAAAACTGAACTTTGAGATCGGATGTTCCCGTCCCAGACAAACACCAGATTTGAAAGAGACATCGTGATTCATGTTCCCCCTAGGTAGTAGAATGAGAAAAACATCATGGTTTCAAGAATCTCTCCTTCTCTTAAGAGTGATCCAAAGAATAAAATTGCAAAAAACGGCCTATTACCGCATATGCTGAAAAGGCCTATTGTATTGAGGGCGAAAGTGTACTTTCAGAACTGACGTTCCCGGCCCAGAGAAACACCAGATTTGAAAAAGACATTGTGATTCATGTTCTCCCTAAGTAGTAGAATGAGAAAAACATCATGCTTTCAAGAATCTCTCCTTCCCTTAAGACTGATCCAAAGAATAAAGTTGGAAAAAACGGCCTATTACAGCCAAACTGTACTTTGAGATCGGAGGTTCCCATCCCAGACAAACACCAGATTTGAAAGAGACATCGTGATTCATGTTCTCCCTAGGTAGTAGAATGAGAAAAACATCATGGTTTCAAGAAACTCTCCTTCCCTTAAGAGTGATCCAAAGAATAACATTGCAAAAAACGGCCTATTACCGCATATGCTGAAAAGGCCTATTGTATTGACGGCGAAAGTGTACTTCCAGATCTGTTGTTCCCGGCCCAGAGAAACACCAGATATGAAAAAGACATGGTGATTCCAGTTCTCCCAAGGTTGTAGAATGAGAAAAACATCATGCTTTCAAGAATCTCTCCTTCCCTTAAGAGTGATCCAAAGAATAAAATTGCAAAAAACGGCCTATTACCGCATATGCTGAAAAGGCCTATTGTATTGACGGCGAAAGTGTACTTTCAGAACTGACGTTCCCGGCCCAGAAAAACAGCAGCTTTGAAAAAGATGTCGTGAATCATGTTCTCCCTAGGTAGCAGAATGAGAAAAACATCATGCTTTCAAGAATCTCTCCTTCCCTTAAGAGTGATCCAAAGAATAAAATTGCAAAAAAAGGCCTATTACCGCATATGCTGAAAAGGCCTATTGTATTGACGGCGAAAGTGTACTTTCAGAACAGATGTTCCCGGCCCAGAGAAACACCAGATTTGAAAAAGATGTCGTGAATCATGTTCTCCCTAGGTAGTAGAATGAGAAAAACATCATGCTTTCAAGAATCTCTCCTTCCCTTAAGAGTGATCCAAAGAATAAAGTTGGAAAAAGCGGCCTATTACCGCAAAACTGAACTTTGAGATCGGAGGTTCCCGTCCCAGACAAACACCAGATTTGAAAGAGACATCGTGATTCATGTTCTCCCTAGGTAGTAGAATGAGAAAAACATCATGGTTTCAAGAATCTCTCCTTCCCTTAAGAGTGATCCAAAGAATAAAATTGCAAAAAACGGCCTATTACCGCATATGCTGAAAAGGCCTATTGTATTGACGGCCAAAGTGTACTTTCAGAACTGACGTTCCCGGCCCAGAGAAACACCAGATTTGAAAAAGAGATGGTGATTCATGTTCTCCCTAAGCAGTAGAATGAGAAAAACATCATGCTTTCAAGAATCTCTCCTTCCCTTAAGACTGATCCAAAGAATAAAGTTGGAAAAAACGGCCTATTACAGCCAAACTGCACTTTGAGATCGGAGGTTTCCGTCCCAGACAAACACGAGATTTGAAAGAGACATCGTGATTCATGTTCTCCCTAGGTAGTAGAATGAGAAAAACATCATGCTTTCAAGAATCTCTCCTTCCCTTAAGAGTGATCTATTGAATAAAGTTGGGAAAAAACAGCCTATTACCACGGAACTGCACTTTGAGATCGTAGGTTCCCATCACAGACAAACACCAGATTTGAAAGAGACATCGTGATTCATGTTCTCCCTACGTAGTAGAATGAGAAAAACATCATGCTTTCAAGAATCTCTCCTTCCCTTAAGAGTGATCCAAAGAATAAAGTTGGAAAAAACGGCCTATTACCGCATATGCTGAAAAGGCCGATTGTATTGACGGCGAAACTGTACTTTCAGAACTGACGTTCCCGGCCCAGAGTAACACCAGATTTGAAAAAAATGTCGTGAATCATGTTCTCCCTAGGTAGTAGAATGATAAAAACATCATGCTTTCAAGAATCTCTCCTTCCCTTAAGAGTGATCCAAAGAATAAAGTTGGAAAAAGCGGCCTATTACCGCAAAACTGAACTTTGAGATCGGAGGTTCCCGTCCCAGACAAACACCAGATTTGAAAGAGACATCGTGATTCATGTTCTCCCTAGGTAGTAGAATGAGAAAAACATCATGGTTTCAAGAATCTCTCCTTCTCTTAAGAGTGATCCAAAGAATAAAATTGCAAAAAACGGCCTATTACCGCATATGCTGAAAAGTCCTATTGTATTGACGGCGAAAGTGTACTTTCAGAACTGACGTTCCCGGTCCAGAGAAACACCAGATTTGAAAAAGACATGGTGATTCATGTTCTCCCTACGTAGTAGAATGAGAAAAACATCATGCTTTCAAGAATCTCTCCTTCCCTTAAGAGTGATCCAAAGAATAAAATTGCAAAAAACGGCTTATTACCGCATATGCTGAAAAGGCCTATTGTATTGACAGCGAAAGTGTACTTTCAGAACTGATGTTCCCGGCCCAGAGAAGCACCAGATTTGAAAAAGATGTCGTGAATCATGTTCTCCCTAGGTAGTAGAATGAGAAAAACATCATGCTTTCAAGAATCTCTCCTTCCTTAAGAGTGATCTAAAGAATAAAATTGCAAAAAAAGGCCTATTACCGCATATGCTGAAAAGGCCTATTGTATTGACGGCGAAAGTGTACTTTCAGAACTGACGTTCCCGGCCCAGACAAACGCCAGATTTGAAAGAGACATCGTGATTCATGTTCTCCCTAGGTAGTAGAATGAGAAAAACATCATGGTTTCAAGAATCTCTCCTTCCCTTAAGAGTGATCCAAAGAATAAAATTGCAAAAAACGGCCTTATACCGCATATGCTGAAAAGGCCTATTGTATTGACGGCAAAAGTGTACTTCCAGAACTGACGTTCCCGGCCCAGAGAAACACCAGATTTGAAAAAGACATGGTGATTCATGTTCTCCCTAAGTAGCAGAATGAGAAAAACATCATGCTTTCAAGAATCTCTCCTTCCCTTAAGACTGATCCAAAGAATAAAGTTGGAAAAAACGGCCTATTACAGCCAAACTGCACTTTGAGATCGGAGGTTCCCGTCCCAGACAAACACCAGATTTGAAAGAGACATCGTGATTCATGTTCTCCCTAGGTAGTAGAATGAGAAAAACATCACGCTTTCAAGAATCTCTCCTTCCCTTAAGAGTGATCCAACGAATAAAATTGCAAAAAACGGCCTATTACCGCATATGCTGAAAAGGCCTATTGTATTGACGGCGAAAGTGTACTTCCAGAACTGACGTTCCCGGCCCAGAGAAACACCAGATATGAAAAAGACATGGTGATTCCAGTTCTCCCAAGGTTGTAGAATGAGAAAAACATCATGCTTTCAAGAATCTCTCCTTCCCTTAAGAGTGATCCAAAGAATAAAATTGCAAAAAACGGCCTATTACCGCATATGCTGAAAAGGCCTATTGTATTGACGGCGAAAGTGTACTTTCAGAACTGACATTCCCGGCCCAGAGAAACACCAGATTTGAAAAAGACATGGTGAATCATGTTCTCCCTAGGTAGTAGAATGAGAAAAACATCATGCTTTCAAGAATCTCTCCTTCCCTTAAGAGTGATCCAAAGAATAAAGTTGGAAAAAGCGGCCTATTACCGCAAAACTGAACTTTGAGATCGGAGGTTCCCGTCCCAGACAAACACCAGATTTGAAAGAGACATCGTGATTCATGTTCTCCCTAGGTAGTAGAATGAGAAAAACATCATGGTTTCAAGAATCTCTCCTTTTCTTAAGAGTGATGCAAAGAATAAAATTGCAAAAAACGGCCTATTACCGCATATGCTGAAAAGGCCGATTGTATTCACGGTGAAAGTGTACTTTCAGAACGGACCTTCCCGGCCCAGAGAAACACCAGATTTGAAAAAAATGTCGTGAATCATGTTCTACCTAGGTAGTAGAATGAGAAAAACATCATGCTTTCAAGAATCTCTCCTTCCCTTAAGAGTGATCCAAAGAATAAAGTTGGAAAAAACGGCCTATTACCGCAAAACTGAACTTTGAGATCGGATGTTCCCGTCCCAGACAAACACCAGATTTGAAAGAGACATCGTGATTCATGTTCCCCCTAGGTAGTAGAATGAGAAAAACATCATGGTTTCAAGAATCTCTCCTTCTCTTAAGAGTGATCCAAAGAATAAAATTGCAAAAAACGGCCTATTACCGCATATGCTGAAAAGGCCTATTGTATTGAGGGCGAAAGTGTACTTTCAGAACTGACGTTCCCGGCCCAGAGAAACACCAGATTTGAAAAAGACATTGTGATTCATGTTCTCCCTAAGTAGTAGAATGAGAAAAACATCATGCTTTCAAGAATCTCTCCTTCCCTTAAGACTGATCCAAAGAATAAAGTTGGAAAAAACGGCCTATTACAGCCAAACTGTACTTTGAGATCGGAGGTTCCCATCCCAGACAAACACCAGATTTGAAAGAGACATCGTGATTCATGTTCTCCCTAGGTAGTAGAATGAGAAAAACATCATGGTTTCAAGAAACTCTCCTTCCCTTAAGAGTGATCCAAAGAATAACATTGCAAAAAACGGCCTATTACCGCATATGCTGAAAAGGCCTATTGTATTGACGGCGAAAGTGTACTTCCAGATCTGTTGTTCCCGGCCCAGAGAAACACCAGATATGAAAAAGACATGGTGATTCCAGTTCTCCCAAGGTTGTAGAATGAGAAAAACATCATGCTTTCAAGAATCTCTCCTTCCCTTAAGAGTGATCCAAAGAATAAAATTGCAAAAAACGGCCTATTACCGCATATGCTGAAAAGGCCTATTGTATTGACGGCGAAAGTGTACTTTCAGAACTGACGTTCCCGGCCCAGAAAAACAGCAGCTTTGAAAAAGATGTCGTGAATCATGTTCTCCCTAGGTAGCAGAATGAGAAAAACATCATGCTTTCAAGAATCTCTCCTTCCCTTAAGAGTGATCCAAAGAATAAAATTGCAAAAAAAGGCCTATTACCGCATATGCTGAAAAGGCCTATTGTATTGACGGCGAAAGTGTACTTTCAGAACAGATGTTCCCGGCCCAGAGAAACACCAGATTTGAAAAAGATGTCGTGAATCATGTTCTCCCTAGGTAGTAGAATGAGAAAAACATCATGCTTTCAAGAATCTCTCCTTCCCTTAAGAGTGATCCAAAGAATAAAGTTGGAAAAAGCGGCCTATTACCGCAAAACTGAACTTTGAGATCGGAGGTTCCCGTCCCAGACAAACACCAGATTTGAAAGAGACATCGTGATTCATGTTCTCCCTAGGTAGTAGAATGAGAAAAACATCATGGTTTCAAGAATCTCTCCTTCCCTTAAGAGTGATCCAAAGAATAAAATTGCAAAAAACGGCCTATTACCGCATATGCTGAAAAGGCCTATTGTATTGACGGCCAAAGTGTACTTTCAGAACTGACGTTCCCGGCCCAGAGAAACACCAGATTTGAAAAAGAGATGGTGATTCATGTTCTCCCTAAGCAGTAGAATGAGAAAAACATCATGCTTTCAAGAATCTCTCCTTCCCTTAAGACTGATCCAAAGAATAAAGTTGGAAAAAACGGCCTATTACAGCCAAACTGCACTTTGAGATCGGAGGTTTCCGTCCCAGACAAACACGAGATTTGAAAGAGACATCGTGATTCATGTTCTCCCTAGGTAGTAGAATGAGAAAAACATCATGCTTTCAAGAATCTCTCCTTCCCTTAAGAGTGATCCAAAGAATAAAATTGCAAAAAACGGCCTATTACCGCATATGCTGAAAAGGCCTATTGTATTGACGGCGAAAGTGTACTTCCAGAACTGTCGTTCCCGGCCCAGAGAAACACCAGATATGAAAAAGACATGGTGATTCCAGTTCTCCCAAGGTTGTAGAATGAGAAAAACATCATGCTTTCAAGAATCTCTCCTTCCCTTAAGAGTGATCCAAAGAATAAAATTGCAAAAAACGGCCTATTACCGCATATGCTGAAAAGGCCTATTGTATTGACGGCGAAAGTGTACTTTCAGAACTGACGTTCCCGGCCCAGAGAAACACCAGATTTGAAAAAGTCATGGTGATTCATGTTCTCCCTAAGTAGTAGAATGAGAAAAACATCATGCTTTCAAGAATTTCTCCTTCCCTTAAGACTGATCCAAAGAATAAAGTTGGAAAAAACGGCCTATTACCGCAAAACTGCACTTTGAGAACTGAGGTTCCCGTCCCATACAAACACCAGATTTGAAAAAGACATCGTGATTCATGTTCTCCCTAGGTAGTAGAATGAGAAAAACACCATGGTTTCAAGAATCTCTCCTTCCCTTAAGAGTGATCTATTGAATAAAGTTAGGAAAAACAGCCTATTACCACGAAACTGCAGTTTGAGATCGGAGGTTCCCATCACAGACAAACACCAGATTTGAAAGAGACATCGTGATTCATGTTCTCCCTACGTAGTAGAATGAGAAAAACATCATGGTTTCAAGAATCTCTCCTTCCCTTAAGAGTGATCCAAAGAATAAAGTTGGAAAAAACGGCCTATTACCGCATATGCTGAAAAGGCCGATTGTATTGACGGTGAAAGTGTACTTTCAGAACGGACCTTCCCGGCCCAGACAAACACCAGATTTGAAAAAAATGTCGTGAATCATGTTCTCCCTAGGTAGTAGAATGAGAAAAACATCATGCTTTCAAGAATCTCTCCTTCCCTTAAGAGTGATCCAAAGAATAAAATTGCAAAAAACGGCCTATTACCGCATATGCTGAAAAGGCCTATTGTATTGACGGCGAAAGTGTACTTCCAGAACTGTCGTTCCCGGCCCAGAGAAACACCAGATATGAAAAAGACATGGTGATTCCAGTTCTCCCAAGGTTGTAGAATGAGAAAAACATCATGCTTTCAAGAATCTCTCCTTCCCTTAAGAGTGATCCAAAGAATAAAATTGCAAAAAACGGCCTATTACCGCATATGCTGAAAAGGCCTATTGTATTGACGGCGAAAGTGTACTTCCAGAACTGTCGTTCCCGGCCCAGAGAAACACCAGATATGAAAAAGACATGGTGATTCCAGTTCTCCCAAGGTTGTAGAATGAGAAAAACATCATGCTTTCAATAATCTCTCCTTCCCTTAAGAGTGATCCAAAGAATAAAATTGCAAAAAACGGCCTATTACCGCATATGCTGAAAAGGCCTATTGTATTGACGGCGAAAGTGTACTTTCAGAACTGACGTTCCCGGCCCAGAAAAACAGCAGCTTTGAAAAAGATGTCGTGAATCATGTTCTCCCTAGGTAGTAGAATGAGAAAAACATCATGCTTTCAAGAATCTCTCCTTCCCTTAAGAGTGATCCAAAGAATAAAATTGCAAACAAAGGCCTATTACCGCATATGCTGAAAAGGCCTATTGTATTGACGGCGAAAGTGTACTTTCAGAACTGATGTTCCCGGCCCAGAGAAACACCAGATTTGAAAAAGATGTCGTGAATCATGTTCTCCCTAAGTAGCAGAATGAGAAAAACATCATGCTTTCAAGAATCTCTCCTTCCCTTAAGAGTGATCCAAAGAATAAAGTTGGAAAAAGCGGCCTATTACCGCAAAACTGAACTTTGAGATCGGAGGTTCCCGTCCCAGACAAACACGAGATTTGAAAGAGACATCGTGATTCATGTTCTCCCTAGGTAGTAGAATGAGAAAAACATCATGGTTTCAAGAATCTCTCCTTCCCTTAAGAGTGATCCAAAGAATAAAATTGCAAAAAACGGCCTATTACCGCATATGCTGAAAAGGCCTATTGTATTGACGGCGAAAGTGTACTTCCAGAACTGTCGTTCCCGGCCCAGAGAAACACCAGATATGAAAAAGACATGGTGATTCCAGTTCTCCCAAGGTTGTAGAATGAGAAAAACATCATGCTTTCAAGAATCTCTCCTTCCCTTAAGAGTGATCCAAAGAATAAAATTGCAAAAAACGGCCTATTACCGCATATGCTGAAAAGGCCTATTGTATTGACGGCGAAAGTGTACTTTCAGAACTGACGTTCCCGGCCAAGAGAAACACCAGATTTGAAAAAGACATGGTGATTCATGTTCTCCCTAAGTAGTAGAATGAGAAAAACATCATGCTTTCAAGAATCTCTCCTTCCCTTAAGACTGATCCAAAGAATAAAATTGCAAAAAACGGCCTATTACCGCATATGCTGAAAAAGCCTATTGTATTGACGGCGAAAGTGTACTTCCAGAACTGTCGTTCCCGGCCCAGAGAAACACCAGATATGAAAAAGACATGGTGATTCCAGTTCTCCCAATGTTGTAGAATGAGAAAAACATCATGCTTTCAAGAATCTCTCCTTCCCTTAAGAGTGATCCAAAGAATAAAATTGCAAAAAAAGGCCTAGTACCGCATATGCTGAAAAGGCCTATTGTATTGACGGCGAAAGTGTACTTTCAGAACTGATGTTCCCGGCCCAGAGAAACACCAGATTTGAAAAAGATGTCGTGAATCATGTTCTCCCTAAGTAGTAGAATGAGAAAAACATCATGCTTTCAAGAATCTCTCCTTCCCTTAAGAGTGATCCAAAGAATAAAGTTGGAAAAAGCGGCCTATTACCGCAAAACTGAACTTTGAGATCGGAGGTTCCCGTCCCAGACAAACACCAGATTTGAAAGAGACATTGTGATTCATGTTCTCCCTAGGTAGTAGAATGAGAAAAACATCATGGTTTCAAGAATCTCTCCTTCCCTTAAGAGTGATCCAAAGAATAAAATTGCAAAAAACGGCCTATTACCGCATATGCTGAAAAGGCCTATTGTATTGACGGCCAAAGTGTACTTTCAGAACTGACGTTCCCGGCCCAGAGAAACACCAGATTTGAAAAAGAGATGGTGATTCATGTTCTCCCTAAGCAGTAGAATGAGAAAAACATCATGCTTTCAAGAATCTCTCCTTCCCTTAAGACTGATCCAAAGAATAAAGTTGGAAAAAACGGCCTATTACAGCCAAACTGCACTTTGAGATCGGAGGTTTCCGTCCCAGACAAACACGAGATTTGAAAGAGACATCGTGATTCATGTTCTCCCTAGGTAGTAGAATGAGAAAAACATCATGCTTTCAAGAATCTCTCCTTCCCTTAAGAGTGATCCAAAGAATAAAATTGCAAAAAACGGCCTATTACCGCATATGCTGAAAAGGCCTATTGTATTGACGGCGAAAGTGTACTTCCAGAACTGTCGTTCCCGGCCCAGAGAAACACCAGATATGAAAAAGACATGGTGATTCCAGTTCTCCCAAGGTTGTAGAATGAGAAAAACATCATGCTTTCAAGAATCTCTCCTTCCTTTAAGAGTGATCCAAAGAATAAAATTGCAAAAAACGGCCTATTACCGCATATGCTGAAAAGGCCTATTGTATTGACGGCGAAAGTGTACTTTCAGAACTGACGTTCCCGGCCCAGAGAAACACCAGATTTGAAAAAGACATGGTGATTCATGTTCTCCCTAAGTAGTAGAATGAGAAAAACATCATGCTTTCAAGAATTTCTCCTTCCCTTAAGACTGATCCAAAGAATAAAGTTGGAAAAAACGGCCTATTACCGCAAAACTGCACTTTGAGAACTGAGGTTCCCGTCCCATACAAACACCAGATTTGAAAAAGACATCGTGATTCATGTTCTCCCTAGGTAGTAGAATGAGAAAAACACCATGGTTTCAAGAATCTCTCCTTCCCTTAAGAGTGATCTATTGAATAAAGTTAGGAAAAACAGCCTATTACCACGAAACTGCAGTTTGAGATCGGAGGTTCCCATCACAGACAAACACCAGATTTGAAAGAGACATCGTGATTCATGTTCTCCCTACGTAGTAGAATGAGAAAAACATCATGGTTTCAAGAATCTCTCCTTCCCTTAAGAGTGATCCAAAGAATAAAGTTGGAAAAAACGGCCTATTACCGCATATGCTGAAAAGGCCGATTGTATTGACGGTGAAAGTGTACTTTCAGAACGGACCTTCCCGGCCCAGACAAACACCAGATTTGAAAAAAATGTCGTGAATCATGTTCTCCCTAGGTAGTAGAATGAGAAAAACATCATGCTTTCAAGAATCTCTCCTTCCCTTAAGAGTGATCCAAAGAATAAAATTGCAAAAAACGGCCTATTACCGCATATGCTGAAAAGGCCTATTGTATTGACGGCGAAAGTGTACTTCCAGAACTGTCGTTCCCGGCCCAGAGAAACACCAGATATGAAAAAGACATGGTGATTCCAGTTCTCCCAAGGTTGTAGAATGAGAAAAACATCATGCTTTCAAGAATCTCTCCTTCCCTTAAGAGTGATCCAAAGAATAAAATTGCAAAAAACGGCCTATTACCGCATATGCTGAAAAGGCCTATTGTATTGACGGCGAAAGTGTACTTCCAGAACTGTCGTTCCCGGCCCAGAGAAACACCAGATATGAAAAAGACATGGTGATTCCAGTTCTCCCAAGGTTGTAGAATGAGAAAAACATCATGCTTTCAATAATCTCTCCTTCTCTTAAGAGTGATCCAAAGAATAAAATTGCAAAAAACGGCCTATTACCGCATATGCTGAAAAGGCCTATTGTATTGACGGCGAAAGTGTACTTTCAGAACTGACGTTCCCGGCCCAGAAAAACAGCAGCTTTGAAAAAGATGTCGTGAATCATGTTCTCCCTAGGTAGTAGAATGAGAAAAACATCATGCTTTCAAGAATCTCTCCTTCCCTTAAGAGTGATCCAAAGAATAAAATTGCAAAAAAAGGCCTAGTACCGCATATGCTGAAAAGGCCTATTGTATTGACGGCGAAAGTGTACTTTCAGAACTGATGTTCCCGGCCCAGAGAAACACCAGAGTTGAAAAAGATGTCGTGAATCATGTTCTCCCTAAGTAGTAGAATGAGAAAAACATCATGCTTTCAAGAATCTCTCCTTCCCTTAAGAGTGATCCAAAGAATAAAGTTGGAAAAAGCGGCCTATTACCGCAAAACTGAACTTTGAGATCGGAGGTTCCCGTCCCAGACAAACACCAGATTTGAAAGAGACATCGTGATTCATGTTCTCCCTAGGTAGTAGAATGAGAAAAACATCATGGTTTCAAGAATCTCTCCTTCCCTTAAGAGTGATCCAAAGAATAAAATTGCAAAAAACGGCCTATTACCGCATATGCTGAAAAGGCCTATTGTATTGACGGCCAAAGTGTACTTTCAGAACTGACGTTCCCGGCCCAGAGAAACACCAGATTTGAAAAAGAGATGGTGATTCATGTTCTCCCTAAGCAGTAGAATGAGAAAAACATCATGCTTTCAAGAATCTCTCCTTCCCTTAAGACTGATCCAAAGAATAAAGTTGGAAAAAACGGCCTATTACAGCCAAACTGCACTTTGAGATCGGAGGTTTCCGTCCCAGACAAACACGAGATTTGAAAGAGACATCGTGATTCATGTTCTCCCTAGGTAGTAGAATGAGAAAAACATCATGCTTTCAAGAATCTCTCCTTCCCTTAAGAGTGATCCAAAGAATAAAATTGCAAAAAACGGCCTATTACCGCATATGCTGAAAAGGCCTATTGTATTGACGGCGAAAGTGTACTTCCAGAACTGTCGTTCCCGGCCCAGAGAAACACCAGATATGAAAAAGACATGGTGATTCCAGTTCTCCCAAGGTTGTAGAATGAGAAAAACATCATGCTTTCAAGAATCTCTCCTTCCTTTAAGAGTGATCCAAAGAATAAAATTGCAAAAAACGGCCTATTACCGCATATGCTGAAAAGGCCTATTGTATTGACGGCGAAAGTGTACTTTCAGAACTGACGTTCCCGGCCCAGAGAAACACCAGATTTGAAAAAGACATGGTGATTCATGTTCTCCCTAAGTAGTAGAATGAGAAAAACATCATGCTTTCAAGAATTTCTCCTTCCCTTAAGACTGATCCAAAGAATAAAGTTGGAAAAAACGGCCTATTACCGCAAAACTGCACTTTGAGAACTGAGGTTCCCGTCCCATACAAACACCAGATTTGAAAAAGACATCGTGATTCATGTTCTCCCTAGGTAGTAGAATGAGAAAAACACCATGGTTTCAAGAATCTCTCCTTCCCTTAAGAGTGATCTATTGAATAAAGTTAGGAAAAACAGCCTATTACCACGAAACTGCAGTTTGAGATCGGAGGTTCCCATCACAGACAAACACCAGATTTGAAAGAGACATCGTGATTCATGTTCTCCCTACGTAGTAGAATGAGAAAAACATCATGGTTTCAAGAATCTCTCCTTCCCTTAAGAGTGATCCAAAGAATAAAGTTGGAAAAAACGGCCTATTACCGCATATGCTGAAAAGGCCGATTGTATTGACGGTGAAAGTGTACTTTCAGAACGGACCTTCCCGGCCCAGACAAACACCAGATTTGAAAAAAATGTCGTGAATCATGTTCTCCCTAGGTAGTAGAATGAGAAAAACATCATGCTTTCAAGAATCTCTCCTTCCCTTAAGAGTGATCCAAAGAATAAAATTGCAAAAAACGGCCTATTACCGCATATGCTGAAAAGGCCTATTGTATTGACGGCGAAAGTGTACTTCCAGAACTGTCGTTCCCGGCCCAGAGAAACACCAGATATGAAAAAGACATGGTGATTCCAGTTCTCCCAAGGTTGTAGAATGAGAAAAACATCATGCTTTCAAGAATCTCTCCTTCCCTTAAGAGTGATCCAAAGAATAAAATTGCAAAAAACGGCCTATTACCGCATATGCTGAAAAGGCCTATTGTATTGACGGCGAAAGTGTACTTCCAGAACTGTCGTTCCCGGCCCAGAGAAACACCAGATATGAAAAAGACATGGTGATTCCAGTTCTCCCAAGGTTGTAGAATGAGAAAAACATCATGCTTTCAATAATCTCTCCTTCCCTTAAGAGTGATCCAAAGAATAAAATTGCAAAAAACGGCCTATTACCGCATATGCTGAAAAGGCCTATTGTATTGACGGCGAAAGTGTACTTTCAGAACTGACGTTCCCGGCCCAGAAAAACAGCAGCTTTGAAAAAGATGTCGTGAATCATGTTCTCCCTAGGTAGTAGAATGAGAAAAACATCATGCTTTCAAGAATCTCTCCTTCCCTTAAGAGTGATCCAAAGAATAAAATTGCAAAAAAAGGCCTATTACCGCATATGCTGAAAAGGCCTATTGTATTGACGGCGAAAGTGTACTTTCAGAACTGATGTTCCCGGCCCAGAGAAACACCAGATTTGAAAAAGATGTCGTGAATCATGTTCTCCCTAAGTAGCAGAATGAGAAAAACATCATGCTTTCAAGAATCTCTCCTTCCCTTAAGAGTGATCCAAAGAATAAAGTTGGAAAAAGCGGCCTATTACCGCAAAACTGAACTTTGAGATCGGAGGTTCCCGTCCCAGACAAACACGAGATTTGAAAGAGACATCGTGATTCATGTTCTCCCTAGGTAGTAGAATGAGAAAAACATCATGGTTTCAAGAATCTCTCCTTCCCTTAAGAGTGATCCAAAGAATAAAATTGCAAAAAACGGCCTATTACCGCATATGCTGAAAAGGCCTATTGTATTGACGGCGAAAGTGTACTTCCAGAACTGTCGTTCCCGGCCCAGAGAAACACCAGATATGAAAAAGACATGGTGATTCCAGTTCTCCCAAGGTTGTAGAATGAGAAAAACATCATGCTTTCAAGAATCTCTCCTTCCCTTAAGAGTGATCCAAAGAATAAAATTGCAAAAAACGGCCTATTACCGCATATGCTGAAAAGGCCTATTGTATTGACGGCGAAAGTGTACTTTCAGAACTGACGTTCCCGGCCCAGAGAAACACCAGATTTGAAAAAGACATGGTGATTCATGTTCTCCCTAAGTAGTAGAATGAGAAAAACATCATGCTTTCAAGAATCTCTCCTTCCCTTAAGACTGATCCAAAGAATAAAATTGCAAAAAACGGCCTATTACCGCATATGCTGAAAAAGCCTATTGTATTGACGGCGAAAGTGTACTTCCAGAACTGTCGTTCCCGGCCCAGAGAAACACCAGATATGAAAAAGACATGGTGATTCCAGTTCTCCCAATGTTGTAGAATGAGAAAAACATCATGCTTTCAAGAATCTCTCCTTCCCTTAAGAGTGATCCAAAGAATAATATTGCAAAAAACGGCCTATTACCGCATATGCTGAAAAGGCCTATTGTATTGACGGCGAAAGTGTACTTTCAGAACTGACGTTCCCGGCCCAGAAAAACAGCAGCTTTGAAAAAGATGTCGTGAATCATGTTCTCCCTAGGTAGTAGAATGAGAAAAACATCATGCTTTCAAGAATCTCTCCTTCCCTTAAGAGTGATCCAAAGAATAAAATTGCAAAAAAAGGCCTAGTACCGCATATGCTGAAAAGGCCTATTGTATTGACGGCGAAAGTGTACTTTCAGAACTGATGTTCCCGGCCCAGAGAAACACCAGATTTGAAAAAGATGTCGTGAATCATGTTCTCCCTAAGTAGTAGAATGAGAAAAACATCATGCTTTCAAGAATCTCTCCTTCCCTTAAGAGTGATCCAAAGAATAAAGTTGGAAAAAGCGGCCTATTACCGCAAAACTGAACTTTGAGATCGGAGGTTCCCGTCCCAGACAAACACCAGATTTGAAAAAGACATCGTGATTCATGTTCTCCCTAGGTAGTATAATGAGAAAAACATCATGGTTTCAAGAATCTCTCCTTCCCTTAAGAGTGATCTATTGAATAAAGTTAGGAAAAACAGCGTATTACCACGAAACTGCACTTTGAGATCGGAGGTTCCCATCACAGACAAACACCAGATTTGAAAGAGACATCGTGATTCATGTTCTCCCTACGTAGTAGAATGAGAAAAACATCATGGTTTCAAGAATCTCTCCTTCCCTTAAGAGTGATCCAAAGAATAAAGTTGGAAAAAGCGGCCTATTACCGCAAAACTGAACTTTGAGATCGGAGTTTCCCGTCCCAGACAAACACGAGATTTGAAAGAGACATCGTGATTCATGTTCTCCCTAGGTAGTAGAATGAGAAAAACATCACGCTTTCAAGAATCTCTCCTTCCCTTAAGAGTGATCCAACGAATAAAATTGCAAAACACGGCCTATTACCGCATATGCTGAAAAGGCCTATTGTATTGACGGCGAAAGTGTACTTCTAGAACTGACGTTCCCGGCCCGGAGAAACACCAGATATGAAAAAGACATGGTGATTCCAGTTCTCCCAAGGTTGTAGAATGAGAAAAACATCATGCTTTCAAGAATCTCTCCTTCCCTTAAGAGTGATCCAAAGAATAAAAATGCAAAAAACGGCCTATTACCGCATATGCTGAAAAGGCCTATTGTATTGACGGCGAAAGTGTACTTTCAGAACTGACGTTCCCGGCCCAGAGAAACACCAGATTTGAAAAAGACATGGTGAATCATGTTCTCCCTAGGTAGTAGAATGAGAAAAACATCATGCTTTCAAGAATCTCTCCTTCCCTTAAGAGTGATCCAAAGAATAAAGTTGGAAAAAGCGGCCTATTACCGCAAAACTGAACTTTGAGATCGGAGGTTCCCGTCCCAGACAAACACCAGATTTGAAAGAGACATCGTGATTCATGTTCTCCCTAGGTAGTAGAATGAGAAAAACATCATGGTTTCAAGAATCTCTCCTTCTCTTAAGAGTGATCCAAAGAATAAAATTGCAAAAAACGGCCTATTATCGCATATGCTGAAAAGGCCTATTGTATTGACGGCGAAAGTGTACTTTCAGAACTGACGTTCCTGGTCCAGAGAAACACCAGATTTGAAAAAGACATCGTGATTCATGTTCTCCCTAGGTAGTAGAATCAGAAAAACATCATGCTTTCAAGAATCTCTCCTTCCCTAAGAGTGATCTATTGAATAAAGTTGGGAAAAAACAGCCTATTACCACGGAACTGCGCTTTGAGATCGTAGGTTCCCATCACAGACAAACACCAGATTTGAAAGAGACATCGTGATTCATGTTCTCCCTACGTAGTAGAATGAGAAAAACATCATGCTTTCAAGAATCTCTCCTTCCCTTAAGAGTGATCCAAAGAATAAAATTGAAAAAAAAAGGCCTATTACCGCATATGCTGAAAAAGCCTATTGTATTGACGGCGAAAGTGTACTTTCAGAACTGACGTTCCCGGCCCTCAGAAACACCAGATTTGAAAAAGACATGGTGATTCATGTTCTCCCTACGTAGTAGAATGAGAAAAACATCATGCTTTCAAGAATCTCTCCTTCCCTTAAGAGTGATCCAAAGAATAAAATTGCAAAAAACGGCTTATTACCGCATATGCTGAAAAGGCCTATTGTATTGACAGCGAAAGTGTACTTTCAGAACTGATGTTCCCGGCCCAGAGAAGCACCAGATTTGAAAAAGATGTCGTGAATCATGTTCTCCCTAGGTAGTAGAATGAGAAAAACATCATGCTTTCAAGAATCTCTCCTTCCTTAAGAGTGATCTAAAGAATAAAATTGCAAAAAAAGGCCTATTACCGCATATGCTGAAAAGGCCTATTGTATTGACGGCGAAAGTGTACTTTCAGAACTGACGTTCCCGGCCCAGACAAACGCCAGATTTGAAAGAGACATCGTGATTCATGTTCTCCCTAGGTAGTAGAATGAGAAAAACATCATGGTTTCAAGAATCTCTCCTTCCCTTAAGAGTGATCCAAAGAATAAAATTGCAAAAAACGGCCTTATACCGCATATGCTGAAAAGGCCTATTGTATTGACGGCAAAAGTGTACTTTCAGAACTGAAGTTCCCGGCCCAGAGAAACACCAGATTTGAAAAAGACATGGTGATTCATGTTCTCCCTAAGTAGCAGAATGAGAAAAACATCATGCTTTCAAGAATCTCTCCTTCCCTTAAGACTGATCCAAAGAATAAAGTTGGAAAAAACGGCCTATTACAGCCAAACTGCACTTTGAGATCGGAGGTTCCCGTCCCAGACAAACACCAGATTTGAAAGAGACATCGTGATTCATGTTCTCCCTAGGTAGTAGAATGAGAAAAACATCACGCTTTCAAGAATCTCTCCTTCCCTTAAGAGTGATCCAACGAATAAAATTGCAAAAAACGGCCTATTACCGCATATGCTGAAAAGGCCTATTGTATTGACGGCGAAAGTGTACTTCCAGAACTGACGTTCCCGGCCCAGAGAAACACCAGATATGAAAAAGACATGGGGATTCCAGTTCTCCCAAGGTTGTAGAATGAGAAAAACATCATGCTTTCAAGAATCTCTCCTTCCCTTAAGAGTGATCCAAAGAATAAAATTGCAAAAAACGGCCTATTACCGCATATGCTGAAAAGGCCTATTGTATTGACGGCGAAAGTGTACTTTCAGAACTGACATTCCCGGCCCAGAGAAACACCAGATTTGAAAAAGACATGGTGAATCATGTTCTCCCTAGGTAGTAGAATGAGAAAAACATCATGCTTTCAAGAATCTCTCCTTCCCTTAAGAGTGATCCAAAGAATAAAGTTGGAAAAAGCGGCCTATTACCGCAAAACTGAACTTTGAGATCGGAGGTTCCCGTCCCAGACAAACACCAGATTTGAAAGAGACATCGTGATTCATGTTCTCCCTAGGTAGTAGAATGAGAAAAACATCATGGTTTCAAGAATCTCTCCTTCTCTTAAGAGTGATGCAAAGAATAAAATTGCAAAAAACGGCCTATTACCGCATATGCTGAAAAGGCCGATTGTATTCACGGTGAAAGTGTACTTTCAGAACGGACCTTCCCGGCCCAGAGAAACACCAGATTTGAAAAAAATGTCGTGAATCATGTTCTCCCTAGGTAGTAGAATGAGAAAAACATCATGCTTTCAAGAATCTCTCCTTCCCTTAAGAGTGATCCAAAGAATAAAATTGCAAAAAACGGCCTATTACCGCATATGCTGAAAAGGCCTATTGTATTGACGGCGAAAGTGTACTTCCAGAACTGTCGTTCCCGGCCCAGAGAAACACCAGATATGAAAAAGACATGGTGATTCCAGTTCTCCCAAGGTTGTAGAATGAGAAAAACATCATGCTTTCAAGAATCTCTCCTTCCCTTAAGAGTGATCCAAAGAATAAAATTGCAAAAAACGGCCTATTACCGCATATGCTGAAAAGGCCTATTGTATTGACGGCGAAAGTGTACTTCCAGACCTGACGTTCCCGGCCCAGAGAAACACCAGATTTGAAAAAGACATGGTGATTCATGTTCTCCCTAAGTAGTAGAATGAGAAAAACATCATGCTTTCAAGAATCTCTCCTTCCCTTAAGAGTGATCCAAAGAATAAAGTTGGAAAAAGCGGCCTATTACCGCAAAACTGAACTTTGAGATCGGAGGTTCCCGGCCCAGAGAAACACCAGATATGAAAAAGACATGGTGATTCATGTTCTCCCTAGGTAGTAGAATGAGAAAAACATCATGGTTTCAAGAATCTCTCCTTCCCTTAAGAGTGATCCAAAGAATAAAATTGCAAAAAACGGCCTATTACCGCATATGCTGAAAAGGCCTATTGTATTGACGGCGAAAGTGTACTTTCAGACCTGACGTTCCCGGCCCAGAGAAACACCAGATTTGAAAAAGACATGGTGATTCATGTTCTCCCTAAGTAGTAGAATGAGAAAAACATCATGCTTTCAAGAATCTCTCCTTCCCTTAAGACTGATCCAAAGAATAAAATTGCAAAAAACGGCCTATTACCGCATATGCTGAAAAAGCCTATTGTATTGACGGCGAAAGTGTACTTCCAGAACTGTCGTTCCCGGCCCAGAGAAACACCAGATATGAAAAAGACATGGTGATTCCAGTTCTCCCAATGTTGTAGAATGAGAAAAACATCATGCTTTCAAGAATCTCTCCTTCCCTTAAGAGTGATCCAAAGAATAATATTGCAAAAAACGGCCTATTACCGCATATGCTGAAAAGGCCTATTGTATTGACGGCGAAAGTGTACTTTCAGAACTGACGTTCCCGGCCCAGAAAAACAGCAGCTTTGAAAAAGATGTCGTGAATCATGTTCTCCCTAGGTAGTAGAATGAGAAAAACATCATGCTTTCAAGAATCTCTCCTTCCCTTAAGAGTGATCCAAAGAATAAAATTGCAAAAAAAGGCCTAGTACCGCATATGCTGAAAAGGCCTATTGTATTGACGGCGAAAGTGTACTTTCAGAACTGATGTTCCCGGCCCAGAGAAACACCAGATTTGAAAAAGATGTCGTGAATCATGTTCTCCCTAAGTAGTAGAATGAGAAAAACATCATGCTTTCAAGAATCTCTCCTTCCCTTAAGAGTGATCCAAAGAATAAAGTTGGAAAATGCGGCCTATTACCGCAAAACTGAACTTTGAGATCGGAGGTTCCCGTCCCAGACAAACACGAGATTTGAAAGAGACATCGTGATTCATGTTCTCCCTAGGTAGTAGAATGAGAAAAACATCATGGTTTCAAGAATCTCTCCTTCCCTTAAGAGTGATCCAAAGAATAAAATTGCAAAAAACGGCCTATTACCGCATATGCTGAAAAGGCCTATTGTATTGACGGCGAAAGTGTACTTCCAGAACTGTCGTTCCCGGCCCAGAGAAACACCAGATATGAAAAAGGCATGGTGATTCCAGTTCTCCCAAGGTTGTAGAATGAGAAAAACATCATGCTTTCAAGAATCTCTCCTTCCCTTAAGAGTGATCCAAAGAATAAAATTGCAAAAAACGGCCTATTACCGCATATGCTGAAAAGGCCTATTGTATTGACGGCGAAAGTGTACTTTCAGAACTGACGTTCCCGGCCCAGAGAAACACCAGATTTGAAAAAGACATGGTGATTCATGTTCTCCCTAAGTAGTAGAATGAGAAAAACATCATGCTTTCAAGAATCTCTCCTTCCCTTAAGACTGATCCAAAGAATAAAATTGCAAAAAACGGCCTATTACCGCATATGCTGAAAAAGCCTATTGTATTGACGGCGAAAGTGTACTTCCAGAACTGTCGTTCCCGGCCCAGAGAAACACCAGATATGAAAAAGACATGGTGATTCCATTTCTCCCAAGGTTGTAGAATGAGAAAAACATCATGCTTTCAAGAATCTCTCCTTCCCTTAAGAGTGATCCAAAGAATAATATTGCAAAAAACGGCCTATTACCGCATATGCTGAAAAGGCCTATTGTATTGACGGCGAAAGTGTACTTTCAGAACTGACGTTCCCGGCCCAGAAAAACAGCAGCTTTGAAAAAGATGTCGTGAATCATGTTCTCCCTAGGTAGTAGAATGAGAAAAACATCATGCTTTCAAGAATCTCTCCTTCCCTTAAGAGTGATCCAAAGAATAAAATTGCAAAAAAAGGCCTAGTACCGCATATGCTGAAAAGGCCTATTGTATTGACGGCGAAAGTGTACTTTCAGAACTGATGTTCCTGGCCCAGAGAAACACCAGATTTGAAAAAGATGTCGTGAATCATGTTCTCCCTAAGTAGTAGAATGAGAAAAACATCATGCTTTCAAGAATCTCTCCTTCCCTTAAGAGTGATCCAAAGAATAAAGTTGGAAAAAGCGGCCTATTACCGCAAAACTGAACTTTGAGATCGGAGGTTCCCGTCCCAGACAAACACGAGATCTGAAAGAGACATCGTGATTCATGTTCTCCCTAGGTAGTAGAATGAGAAAAACATCATGGTTTCAAGAATCTCTCCTTCCCTTAAGAGTGATCCAAAGAATAAAATTGCAAAAAACGGCCTATTACCGCATATGCTTAAAAGGCCTATTGTATTGACGGCGAAAGTGTACTTTCAGAACTGACGTTCCCGGCCCAGAGAAACACCAGATTTGAAAAAGACATGGTGATTCATGTTCTCCCTAAGTAGTAGAATGAGAAAAACATCATGCTTTCAAGAATTTCTCCTTCCCTTAAGACTGATCCAAAGAATAAAGTTGGAAAAAACGGCCTATTACCGCAAAACTGCACTTTGAGAACTGAGGTTCCCGTCCCATACAAACACCAGATTTGAAAAAGACATCGTGATTCATGTTCTCCCTAGGTAGTAGAATGAGAAAAACATCATGGTTTCAAGAATCTCTCCTTCCCTTAAGAGTGATCTATTGAATAAAGTTAGGAAAAACAGCCTATTACCACGAAACTGCACTTTGAGATCGGAGGTTCCCATCACAGACAAACACCAGATTTGAAAGAGACATCGTGATTCATGTTCTCCCTACGTAGTAGAATGAGAAAAACATCATGGTTTCAAGAATCTCTCCTTCCCTTAAGAGTGATCCAAAGAATAAAGTTGGAAAAAGCGGCCTATTACCGCAAAACTGAACTTTGAGATCGGAGTTTCCCGTCCCAGACAAACACGAGATTTGAAAGAGACATCGTGATTCATGTTCTCCCTAGGTAGTAGAATGAGAAAAACATCACGCTTTCAAGAATCTCTCCTTCCCTTAAGAGTGATCCAACGAATAAAATTGCAAAACACGGCCTATTACCGCATATGCTGAAAAGGCCTATTGTATTGACGGCGAAAGTGTACTTCTAGAACTGACGTTCCCGGCCCGGAGAAACACCAGATATGAAAAAGACATGGTGATTCCAGTTCTCCCAAGGTTGTAGAATGAGAAAAACATCATGCTTTCAAGAATCTCTCCTTCCCTTAAGAGTGATCCAAAGAATAAAAATGCAAAAAACGGCCTATTACCGCATATGCTGAAAAGGCCTATTGTATTGACGGCGAAAGTGTACTTTCAGAACTGACGTTCCCGGCCCAGAGAAACACCAGATTTGAAAAAGACATGGTGAATCATGTTCTCCCTAGGTAGTAGAATGAGAAAAACATCATGCTTTCAAGAATCTCTCCTTCCCTTAAGAGTGATCCAAAGAATAAAGTTGGAAAAAGCGGCCTATTACCGCAAAACTGAACTTTGAGATCGGAGGTTCCCGTCCCAGACAAACACCAGATTTGAAAGAGACATCGTGATTCATGTTCTCCCTAGGTAGTAGAATGAGAAAAACATCATGGTTTCAAGAATCTCTCCTTCTCTTAAGAGTGATCCAAAGAATAAAATTGCAAAAAACGGCCTATTATCGCATATGCTGAAAAGGCCTATTGTATTGACGGCGAAAGTGTACTTTCAGAACTGACGTTCCCGGTCCAGAGAAACACCAGATTTGAAAAAGACATCGTGATTCATGTTCTCCCTAGGTAGTAGAATCAGAAAAACATCATGCTTTCAAGAATCTCTCCTTCCCTAAGAGTGATCTATTGAATAAAGTTGGGAAAAAACAGCCTATTACCACGGAACTGCACTTTGAGATCGTAGGTTCCCATCACAGACAAACACCAGATTTGAAAGAGACATCGTGATTCATGTTCTCCCTACGTAGTAGAATGAGAAAAACATCATGCTTTCAAGAATCTCTCCTTCCCTTAAGAGTGATCCAAAGAATAAAATTGAAAAAAAAAGGCCTATTACCGCATATGCTGAAAAAGCCTATTGTATTGACGGCGAAAGTGTACTTTCAGAACTGACGTTCCCGGCCCTCAGAAACACCAGATTTGAAAAAGACATGGTGATTCATGTTCTCCCTACGTAGTAGAATGAGAAAAACATCATGCTTTCAAGAATCTCTCCTTCCCTTAAGAGTGATCCAAAGAATAAAATTGCAAAAAACGGCTTATTACCGCATATGCTGAAAAGGCCTATTGTATTGACAGCGAAAGTGTACTTTCAGAACTGATGTTCCCGGCCCAGAGAAGCACCAGATTTGAAAAAGATGTCGTGAATCATGTTCTCCCTAGGTAGTAGAATGAGAAAAACATCATGCTTTCAAGAATCTCTCCTTCCTTAAGAGTGATCCAAAGAATAAAATTGCAAAAAACGGCTTATTACCGCATATGCTGAAAAGGCCTATTGTATTGACGGCGAAAGTGTACTTTCAGAACTGACGTTCCCGGCCCAGACAAACGCCAGATTTGAAAGAGACATCGTGATTCATGTTCTCCCTAGGTAGTAGAATGAGAAAAACATCATGGTTTCAAGAATCTCTCCTTCCCTTAAGAGTGATCCAAAGAATAAAATTGCAAAAAACGGCCTTATACCGCATATGCTGAAAAGGCCTATTGTATTGACGGCAAAAGTGTACTTTCAGAACTGAAGTTCCCGGCCCAGAGAAACACCAGATTTGAAAAAGACATGGTGATTCATGTTCTCCCTAAGTAGCAGAATGAGAAAAACATCATGCTTTCAAGAATCTCTCCTTCCCTTAAGACTGATCCAAAGAATAAATTTGGAAAAAACGGCCTATTACAGCCAAACTGCACTTTGAGATCGGAGGTTCCCGTCCCAGACAAACACCAGATTTGAAAGAGACATCGTGATTCATGTTCTCCCTAGGTAGTAGAATGAGAAAAACATCACGCTTTCAAGAATCTCTCCTTCCCTTAAGAGTGATCCAACGAATAAAATTGCAAAAAACGGCCTATTACCGCATATGCTGAAAAGGCCTATTGTATTGACGGCGAAAGTGTACTTCCAGAACTGACGTTCCCGGCCCAGAGAAACACCAGATATGAAAAAGACATGGGGATTCCAGTTCTCCCAAGGTTGTAGAATGAGAAAAACATCATGCTTTCAAGAATCTCTCCTTCCCTTAAGAGTGATCCAAAGAATAAAATTGCAAAAAACGGCCTATTACCGCATATGCTGAAAAGGCCTATTGTATTGACGGCGAAAGTGTACTTTCAGAACTGACATTCCCGGCCCAGAGAAACACCAGATTTGAAAAAGACATGGTGAATCATGTTCTCCCTAGGTAGTAGAATGAGAAAAACATCATGCTTTCAAGAATCTCTCCTTCCCTTAAGAGTGATCCAAAGAATAAAGTTGGAAAAAGCGGCCTATTACCGCAAAACTGAACTTTGAGATCGGAGGTTCCCGTCCCAGACAAACACCAGATTTGAAAGAGACATCGTGATTCATGTTCTCCCTAGGTAGTAGAATGAGAAAAACATCATGGTTTCAAGAATCTCTCCTTCTCTTAAGAGTGATGCAAAGAATAAAATTGCAAAAAACGGCCTATTACCGCATATGCTGAAAAGGCCGATTGTATTCACGGTGAAAGTGTACTTTCAGAACGGACCTTCCCGGCCCAGAGAAACACCAGATTTGAAAAAAATGTCGTGAATCATGTTCTCCCTAGGTAGTAGAATGAGAAAAACATCATGCTTTCAAGAATCTCTCCTTCCCTTAAGAGTGATCCAAAGAATAAAATTGCAAAAAACGGCCTATTACCGCATATGCTGAAAAGGCCTATTGTATTGACGGCGAAAGTGTACTTTCAGAACTGACATTCCCGGCCCAGAGAAACACCAGATTTGAAAAAGACATGGTGAATCATGTTCTCCCTAGGTAGTAGAATGAGAAAAACATCATGCTTTCAAGAATCTCTCCTTCCCTTAAGAGTGATCCAAAGAATAAAGTTGGAAAAAGCGGCCTATTACCGCAAAACTGAAGTTTGAGATCGGAGGTTCCCGTCCCAGACAAACACCAGATTTGAAAGAGACATCGTGATTCATGTTCTCCCTAGGTAGTAGAATGAGAAAAACATCATGGTTTCAAGAATCTCTCCTTCTCTTAAGAGTGATGCAAAGAATAAAATTGCAAAAAACGGCCTATTACCGCATATGCTGAAAAGGCCGATTGTATTCACGGTGAAAGTGTACTTTCAGAACGGACCTTCCCGGCCCAGAGAAACACCAGATTTGAAAAAAATGTCGTGAATCATGTTCTCCCTAGGTAGTAGAATGAGAAAAACATCATGCTTTCAAGAATCTCTCCTTCCCTTAAGACTGATCCAAAGAATAAAGTTGGAAAAAACGGCCTATTACAGCCAAACTGTACTTTGAGATCGGAGGTTCCCATCCCAGACAAACACCAGATTTGAAAGAGACATCGTGATTCATGTTCTCCCTAGGTAGTAGAATGAGAAAAACATCATGGTTTCAAGAAACTCTCCTTCCCTTAAGAGTGATCCGAAGAATAACATTGCAAAAAACGGCCTATTACCGCATATGCTGAAAAGGCCTATTGTATTGACGGCGAAAGTGTACTTCCAGAACTGTCGTTCCCGGCCCAGAGAAACACCAGATATGAAAAAGACATGGTGATTCCAGTTCTCCCAAGGTTGTAGAATGAGAAAAACATCATGCTTTCAAGAATCTCTCCTTCCCTTAAGAGTGATCCAAAGAATAAAATTGCAAAAAACGGCCTATTACCGCATATGCTGAAAAGGCCTATTGTATTGACGGCGAAAGTGTACTTTCAGAACTGACGTTCCCGGCCCAGAAAAACAGCAGCTTTGAAAAAGATGTCGTGAATCATGTTCTCCCTAGGTAGTAGAATGAGAAAAACATCATGCTTTCAAGAATCTCTCCTTCCCTTAAGAGTGATCCAAAGAATAAAATTGCAAAAAAAGGCCTATTACCGCATATGCTGAAAAGGCCTATTGTATTGACGGCGAAAGTGTACTTTCAGAACGGATGTTCCCGGCCCAGAGAAACACCAGATTTGAAAAAGATGTCGTGAATCATGTTCTCCCTAGGTAGTAGAATGAGAAAAACATCATGCTTTCAAGAATCTCTCCTTCCCTTAAGAGTGATCCAAAGAATAAAGTTGGAAAAAGCGGCCTATTACCGCAAAACTGAACTTTGAGATCGGAGGTTCCCGTCCCAGACAAACACCAGATTTGAAAGAGACATCGTGATTCATGTTCTCCCTAGGTAGTAGAATGAGAAAAACATCATGGTTTCAAGAATCTCTCCTTCCCTTAAGAGTGATCCAAAGAATAAAATTGCAAAAAACGGCCTATTACCGCATATGCTGAAAAGGCCTATTGTATTGACGGCCAAAGTGTACTTTCAGAACTGACGTTCCCGGCCCAGAGAAACACCAGATTTGAAAAAGAGATGGTGATTCATGTTCTCCCTAAGCAGTAGAATGAGAAAAACATCATGCTTTCAAGAATCTCTCCTTCCCTTAAGACTGATCCAAAGAATAAAGTTGGAAAAAACGGCCTATTACAGCCAAACTGCACTTTGAGATCGGAGGTTCCCGTCCCAGACAAACACGAGATTTGAAAGAGACATCGTGATTCATGTTCTCCCTAGGTAGTAGAATGAGAAAAACATCATGCTTTCAAGAATCTCTCCTTCCCTTAAGAGTGATCCAAAGAATAAAATTGCAAAAAACGGCCTATTACCGCATATGCTGAAAAGGCCTATTGTATTGAGGGCGAAAGTGTACTTCCAGAACTGTCGTTCCCGGCCCAGAGAAACACCAGATATGAAAAAGACATGGTGATTCCAGTTCTCCCAAGGTTGTAGAATGAGAAAAACATCATGCTTTCAAGAATCTCTCCTTCCCTTAAGAGTGATCCAAAGAATAAAATTGCAAAAAACGGCCTATTACCGCATATGCTGAAAAGGCCTATTGTATTGACGGCGAAAGTGTACTTTCAGAACTGACGTTCCCGGCCCAGAAAAACAGCAGCTTTGAAAAAGATGTCGTGAATCATGTTCTCCCTAGGTAGTAGAATGAGAAAAACATCATGCTTTCAAGAATCTCTCCTTCCCTTAAGAGTGATCCAAAGAATAAAATTGCAAAAAAAGGCCTAGTACCGCATATGCTGAAAAGGCCTATTGTATTGACGGCGAAAGTGTACTTTCAGAACTGATGTTCCCGGCCCAGAGAAACACCAGATTTGAAAAAGATGTCGTGAATCATGTTCTCCCTAAGTAGTAGAATGAGAAAAACATCATGCTTTCAAGAATCTCTCCTTCCCTTAAGAGTGATCCAAAGAATAAAGTTGGAAAATGCGGCCTATTACCGCAAAACTGAACTTTGAGATCGGAGGTTCCCGTCCCAGACAAACACGAGATTTGAAAGAGACATCGTGATTCATGTTCTCCCTAGGTAGTAGAATGAGAAAAACATCATGGTTTCAAGAATCTCTCCTTCCCTTAAGAGTGATCCAAAGAATAAAATTGCAAAAAACGGCCTATTACCGCATATGCTGAAAAGGCCTATTGTATTGACGGCGAAAGTGTACTTCCAGAACTGTCGTTCCCGGCCCAGAGAAACACCAGATATGAAAAAGGCATGGTGATTCCAGTTCTCCCAAGGTTGTAGAATGAGAAAAACATCATGCTTTCAAGAATCTCTCCTTCCCTTAAGAGTGATCCAAAGAATAAAATTGCAAAAAACGGCCTATTACCGCATATGCTGAAAAGGCCTATTGTATTGACGGCGAAAGTGTACTTTCAGAACTGACGTTCCCGGCCCAGAGAAACACCAGATTTGAAAAAGACATGGTGATTCATGTTCTCCCTAAGTAGTAGAATGAGAAAAACATCATGCTTTCAAGAATCTCTCCTTCCCTTAAGACTGATCCAAAGAATAAAATTGCAAAAAACGGCCTATTACCGCATATGCTGAAAAAGCCTATTGTATTGACGGCGAAAGTGTACTTCCAGAACTGTCGTTCCCGGCCCAGAGAAACACCAGATATGAAAAAGACATGGTGATTCCATTTCTCCCAAGGTTGTAGAATGAGAAAAACATCATGCTTTCAAGAATCTCTCCTTCCCTTAAGAGTGATCCAAAGAATAATATTGCAAAAAACGGCCTATTACCGCATATGCTGAAAAGGCCTATTGTATTGACGGCGAAAGTGTACTTTCAGAACTGACGTTCCCGGCCCAGAAAAACAGCAGCTTTGAAAAAGATGTCGTGAATCATGTTCTCCCTAGGTAGTAGAATGAGAAAAACATCATGCTTTCAAGAATCTCTCCTTCCCTTAAGAGTGATCCAAAGAATAAAATTGCAAAAAAAGGCCTAGTACCGCATATGCTGAAAAGGCCTATTGTATTGACGGCGAAAGTGTACTTTCAGAACTGATGTTCCTGGCCCAGAGAAACACCAGATTTGAAAAAGATGTCGTGAATCATGTTCTCCCTAAGTAGTAGAATGAGAAAAACATCATGCTTTCAAGAATCTCTCCTTCCCTTAAGAGTGATCCAAAGAATAAAGTTGGAAAAAGCGGCCTATTACCGCAAAACTGAACTTTGAGATCGGAGGTTCCCGTCCCAGACAAACACGAGATCTGAAAGAGACATCGTGATTCATGTTCTCCCTAGGTAGTAGAATGAGAAAAACATCATGGTTTCAAGAATCTCTCCTTCCCTTAAGAGTGATCCAAAGAATAAAATTGCAAAAAACGGCCTATTACCGCATATGCTTAAAAGGCCTATTGTATTGACGGCGAAAGTGTACTTTCAGAACTGACGTTCCCGGCCCAGAGAAACACCAGATTTGAAAAAGACATGGTGATTCATGTTCTCCCTAAGTAGTAGAATGAGAAAAACATCATGCTTTCAAGAATTTCTCCTTCCCTTAAGACTGATCCAAAGAATAAAGTTGGAAAAAACGGCCTATTACCGCAAAACTGCACTTTGAGAACTGAGGTTCCCGTCCCATACAAACACCAGATTTGAAAAAGACATCGTGATTCATGTTCTCCCTAGGTAGTAGAATGAGAAAAACATCATGGTTTCAAGAATCTCTCCTTCCCTTAAGAGTGATCTATTGAATAAAGTTAGGAAAAACAGCCTATTACCACGAAACTGCACTTTGAGATCGGAGGTTCCCATCACAGACAAACACCAGATTTGAAAGAGACATCGTGATTCATGTTCTCCCTACGTAGTAGAATGAGAAAAACATCATGGTTTCAAGAATCTCTCCTTCCCTTAAGAGTGATCCAAAGAATAAAGTTGGAAAAAGCGGCCTATTACCGCAAAACTGAACTTTGAGATCGGAGTTTCCCGTCCCAGACAAACACGAGATTTGAAAGAGACATCGTGATTCATGTTCTCCCTAGGTAGTAGAATGAGAAAAACATCACGCTTTCAAGAATCTCTCCTTCCCTTAAGAGTGATCCAACGAATAAAATTGCAAAACACGGCCTATTACCGCATATGCTGAAAAGGCCTATTGTATTGACGGCGAAAGTGTACTTCTAGAACTGACGTTCCCGGCCCGGAGAAACACCAGATATGAAAAAGACATGGTGATTCCAGTTCTCCCAAGGTTGTAGAATGAGAAAAACATCATGCTTTCAAGAATCTCTCCTTCCCTTAAGAGTGATCCAAAGAATAAAAATGCAAAAAACGGCCTATTACCGCATATGCTGAAAAGGCCTATTGTATTGACGGCGAAAGTGTACTTTCAGAACTGACGTTCCCGGCCCAGAGAAACACCAGATTTGAAAAAGACATGGTGAATCATGTTCTCCCTAGGTAGTAGAATGAGAAAAACATCATGCTTTCAAGAATCTCTCCTTCCCTTAAGAGTGATCCAAAGAATAAAGTTGGAAAAAGCGGCCTATTACCGCAAAACTGAACTTTGAGATCGGAGGTTCCCGTCCCAGACAAACACCAGATTTGAAAGAAACATCGTGATTCATGTTCTCCCTAGGTAGTAGAATGAGAAAAACATCATGGTTTCAAGAATCTCTCCTTCTCTTAAGAGTGATCCAAAGAATAAAATTGCAAAAAACGGCCTATTATCGCATATGCTGAAAAGGCCTATTGTATTGACGGCGAAAGTGTACTTTCAGAACTGACGTTCCCGGTCCAGAGAAACACCAGATTTGAAAAAGACATCGTGATTCATGTTCTCCCTAGGTAGTAGAATCAGAAAAACATCATGCTTTCAAGAATCTCTCCTTCCCTAAGAGTGATCTATTGAATAAAGTTGGGAAAAAACAGCCTATTACCACGGAACTGCACTTTGAGATCGTAGGTTCCCATCACAGACAAACACCAGATTTGAAAGAGACATCGTGATTCATGTTCTCCCTACGTAGTAGAATGAGAAAAACATCATGCTTTCAAGAATCTCTCCTTCCCTTAAGAGTGATCCAAAGAATAAAATTGAAAAAAAAAGGCCTATTACCGCATATGCTGAAAAAGCCTATTGTATTGACGGCGAAAGTGTACTTTCAGAACTGACGTTCCCGGCCCTCAGAAACACCAGATTTGAAAAAGACATGGTGATTCATGTTCTCCCTACGTAGTAGAATGAGAAAAACATCATGCTTTCAAGAATCTCTCCTTCCCTTAAGAGTGATCCAAAGAATAAAATTGCAAAAAACGGCTTATTACCGCATATGCTGAAAAGGCCTATTGTATTGACAGCGAAAGTGTACTTTCAGAACTGATGTTCCCGGCCCAGAGAAGCACCAGATTTGAAAAAGATGTCGTGAATCATGTTCTCCCTAGGTAGTAGAATGAGAAAAACATCATGCTTTCAAGAATCTCTCCTTCCTTAAGAGTGATCTAAAGAATAAAATTGCAAAAAAAGGCCTATTACCGCATATGCTGAAAAGGCCTATTGTATTGACGGCGAAAGTGTACTTTCAGAACTGACGTTCCCGGCCCAGACAAACGCCAGATTTGAAAGAGACATCGTGATTCATGTTCTCCCTAGGTAGTAGAATGAGAAAAACATCATGGTTTCAAGAATCTCTCCTTCCCTTAAGAGTGATCCAAAGAATAAAATTGCAAAAAACGGCCTTATACCGCATATGCTGAAAAGGCCTATTGTATTGACGGCAAAAGTGTACTTTCAGAACTGAAGTTCCCGGCCCAGAGAAACACCAGATTTGAAAAAGACATGGTGATTCATGTTCTCCCTAAGTAGCAGAATGAGAAAAACATCATGCTTTCAAGAATCTCTCCTTCCCTTAAGACTGATCCAAAGAATAAATTTGGAAAAAACGGCCTATTACAGCCAAACTGCACTTTGAGATCGGAGGTTCCCGTCCCAGACAAACACCAGATTTGAAAGAGACATCGTGATTCATGTTCTCCCTAGGTAGTAGAATGAGAAAAACATCACGCTTTCAAGAATCTCTCCTTCCCTTAAGAGTGATCCAACGAATAAAATTGCAAAAAACGGCCTATTACCGCATATGCTGAAAAGGCCTATTGTATTGACGGCGAAAGTGTACTTCCAGAACTGACGTTCCCGGCCCAGAGAAACACCAGATATGAAAAAGACATGGGGATTCCAGTTCTCCCAAGGTTGTAGAATGAGAAAAACATCATGCTTTCAAGAATCTCTCCTTCCCTTAAGAGTGATCCAAAGAATAAAATTGCAAAAAACGGCCTATTACCGCATATGCTGAAAAGGCCTATTGTATTGACGGCGAAAGTGTACTTTCAGAACTGACATTCCCGGCCCAGAGAAACACCAGATTTGAAAAAGACATGGTGAATCATGTTCTCCCTAGGTAGTAGAATGAGAAAAACATCATGCTTTCAAGAATCTCTCCTTCCCTTAAGAGTGATCCAAAGAATAAAGTTGGAAAAAGCGGCCTATTACCGCAAAACTGAACTTTGAGATCGGAGGTTCCCGTCCCAGACAAACACCAGATTTGAAAGAGACATCGTGATTCATGTTCTCCCTAGGTAGTAGAATGAGAAAAACATCATGGTTTCAAGAATCTCTCCTTCTCTTAAGAGTGATGCAAAGAATAAAATTGCAAAAAACGGCCTATTACCGCATATGCTGAAAAGGCCGATTGTATTCACGGTGAAAGTGTACTTTCAGAACGGACCTTCCCGGCCCAGAGAAACACCAGATTTGAAAAAAATGTCGTGAATCATGTTCTCCCTAGGTAGTAGAATGAGAAAAACATCATGCTTTCAAGAATCTCTCCTTCCCTTAAGAGTGATCCAAAGAATAAAATTGCAAAAAACGGCCTATTACCGCATATGCTGAAAAGGCCTATTGTATTGACGGCGAAAGTGTACTTTCAGAACTGACATTCCCGGCCCAGAGAAACACCAGATTTGAAAAAGACATGGTGAATCATGTTCTCCCTAGGTAGTAGAATGAGAAAAACATCATGCTTTCAAGAATCTCTCCTTCCCTTAAGAGTGATCCAAAGAATAAAGTTGGAAAAAGCGGCCTATTACCGCAAAACTGAAGTTTGAGATCGGAGGTTCCCGTCCCAGACAAACACCAGATTTGAAAGAGACATCGTGATTCATGTTCTCCCTAGGTAGTAGAATGAGAAAAACATCATGGTTTCAAGAATCTCTCCTTCTCTTAAGAGTGATGCAAAGAATAAAATTGCAAAAAACGGCCTATTACCGCATATGCTGAAAAGGCCGATTGTATTCACGGTGAAAGTGTACTTTCAGAACGGACCTTCCCGGCCCAGAGAAACACCAGATTTGAAAAAAATGTCGTGAATCATGTTCTCCCTAGGTAGTAGAATGAGAAAAACATCATGCTTTCAAGAATCTCTCCTTCCCTTAAGACTGATCCAAAGAATAAAGTTGGAAAAAACGGCCTATTACAGCCAAACTGTACTTTGAGATCGGAGGTTCCCATCCCAGACAAACACCAGATTTGAAAGAGACATCGTGATTCATGTTCTCCCTAGGTAGTAGAATGAGAAAAACATCATGGTTTCAAGAAACTCTCCTTCCCTTAAGAGTGATCCGAAGAATAACATTGCAAAAAACGGCCTATTACCGCATATGCTGAAAAGGCCTATTGTATTGACGGCGAAAGTGTACTTCCAGAACTGTCGTTCCCGGCCCAGAGAAACACCAGATATGAAAAAGACATGGTGATTCCAGTTCTCCCAAGGTTGTAGAATGAGAAAAACATCATGCTTTCAAGAATCTCTCCTTCCCTTAAGAGTGATCCAAAGAATAAAATTGCAAAAAACGGCCTATTACCGCATATGCTGAAAAGGCCTATTGTATTGACGGCGAAAGTGTACTTTCAGAACTGACGTTCCCGGCCCAGAAAAACAGCAGCTTTGAAAAAGATGTCGTGAATCATGTTCTCCCTAGGTAGTAGAATGAGAAAAACATCATGCTTTCAAGAATCTCTCCTTCCCTTAAGAGTGATCCAAAGAATAAAATTGCAAAAAAAGGCCTATTACCGCATATGCTGAAAAGGCCTATTGTATTGACGGCGAAAGTGTACTTTCAGAACGGATGTTCCCGGCCCAGAGAAACACCAGATTTGAAAAAGATGTCGTGAATCATGTTCTCCCTAGGTAGTAGAATGAGAAAAACATCATGCTTTCAAGAATCTCTCCTTCCCTTAAGAGTGATCCAAAGAATAAAGTTGGAAAAAGCGGCCTATTACCGCAAAACTGAACTTTGAGATCGGAGGTTCCCGTCCCAGACAAACACCAGATTTGAAAGAGACATCGTGATTCATGTTCTCCCTAGGTAGTAGAATGAGAAAAACATCATGGTTTCAAGAATCTCTCCTTCCCTTAAGAGTGATCCAAAGAATAAAATTGCAAAAAACGGCCTATTACCGCATATGCTGAAAAGGCCTATTGTATTGACGGCCAAAGTGTACTTTCAGAACTGACGTTCCCGGCCCAGAGAAACACCAGATTTGAAAAAGAGATGGTGATTCATGTTCTCCCTAAGCAGTAGAATGAGAAAAACATCATGCTTTCAAGAATCTCTCCTTCCCTTAAGACTGATCCAAAGAATAAAGTTGGAAAAAACGGCCTATTACAGCCAAACTGCACTTTGAGATCGGAGGTTCCCGTCCCAGACAAACACGAGATTTGAAAGAGACATCGTGATTCATGTTCTCCCTAGGTAGTAGAATGAGAAAAACATCATGCTTTCAAGAATCTCTCCTTCCCTTAAGAGTGATCCAAAGAATAAAATTGCAAAAAACGGCCTATTACCGCATATGCTGAAAAGGCCTATTGTATTGAGGGCGAAAGTGTACTTCCAGAACTGTCGTTCCCGGCCCAGAGAAACACCAGATATGAAAAAGACATGGTGATTCCAGTTCTCCCAAGGTTGTAGAATGAGAAAAACATCATGCTTTCAAGAATCTCTCCTTCCCTTAAGAGTGATCCAAAGAATAAAATTGCAAAAAACGGCCTATTACCGCATATGCTGAAAAGGCCTATTGTATTGACGGCGAAAGTGTACTTTCAGAACTCAAGTTCCCGGCCCAGAGAAACACCAGATATGAAAAAGACATGGTGATTCATGTTCTCCCTAAGTAGTAGAATGAGAAAAACATCATGCTTTCAAGAATTTCTCCTTCCCTTAAGACTGATCCAAAGAATAAAGTTGGAAAAAACGGCCTATTACCGCAAAACTGCACTTTGAGAACTGAGGTTCCCGTCCCATACAAACACCAGATTTGAAAAAGACATCGTGATTCATGTTCTCCCTAGGTAGTAGAATGAGAAAAACACCATGGTTTCAAGAATCTCTCCTTCCCTTAAGAGTAATCTATTGAATAAAGTTAGGAAAAACAGCCTATTACCACGAAACTGCACTTTGAGATCGGAGGTTCCCATCACAGACAAACACCAGATTTGAAAGAGACATCGTGATTCATGTTCTCCCTACGTAGTAGAATGAGAAAAACATCATGGTTTCAAGAATCTCTCCTTCCCTTAAGAGTGATCCAAAGAATAAAGTTGGAAAAAACGGCCTATTACCGCATATGCTGAAAAGGCCGATTGTATTGACGGTGAAAGTGTACTTTCAGAACGGACGTTCCCGGCCCAGAGAAACACCAGATTTGAAAAAAATGTCGTGAATCATGTTCTCCCTAGGTAGTAGAATGAGAAAAACATCATGCTTTCAAGAATCTCTCCTTCCCTTAAGAGTGATCCAAAGAATAAAATTGCAAAAAACGGCCTATTACCGCATATGCTGAAAAGGCCTATTGTATTGACGGCGAAAGTGTACTTCCAGAACTGTCGTTCCCGGCCCAGAGAAACACCAGATATGAAAAAGACATGGTGATTCCAGTTCTCCCAAGGTTGTAGAATGAGAAAAACATCATGCTTTCAAGAATCTCTCCTTCCCTTAAGAGTGATCCAAAGAATAAAATTGCAAAAAACGGCCTATTACCGCATATGCTGAAAAGGCCTATTGTATTGACGGCGAAAGTGTACTTCCAGAACTGTCGTTCCCGGCCCAGAGAAACACCAGATATGAAAAAGACATGGTGATTCCAGTTCTCCCAAGGTTGTAGAATGAGAAAAACATCATGCTTTCAATAATCTCTCCTTCCCTTAAGAGTGATCCAAAGAATAAAATTGCAAAAAACGGCCTATTACCGCATATGCTGAAAAGGCCTATTGTATTGACGGCGAAAGTGTACTTTCAGAACTGACGTTCCCGGCCCAGAAAAACAGCAGCTTTGAAAAAGATGTCGTGAATCATGTTCTCCCTAGGTAGTAGAATGAGAAAAACATCATGCTTTCAAGAATCTCTCCTTCCCTTAAGAGTGATCCAAAGAATAAAATTGCAAAAAAAGGCCTATTACCGCATATGCTGAAAAGGCCTATTGTATTGACGGCGAAAGTGTACTTTCAGAACTGATGTTCCCGGCCCAGAGAAACACCAGATTTGAAAAAGATGTCGTGAATCATGTTCTCCCTAAGTAGTAGAATGAGAAAAACATCATGCTTTCAAGAATCTCTCCTTCCCTTAAGAGTGATCCAAAGAATAAAGTTGGAAAAAGCGGCCTATTACCGCAAAACTGAACTTTGAGATCGGAGGTTCCCGTCCCAGACAAACACGAGATTTGAAAGAGACATCGTGATTCATGTTCTCCCTAGGTAGTAGAATGAGAAAAACATCATGGTTTCAAGAATCTCTCCTTCCCTTAAGAGTGATCCAAAGAATAAAATTGCAAAAAACGGCCTATTACCGCATATGCTGAAAAGGCCTATTGTATTGACGGCGAAAGTGTACTTTCAGAACTGACGTTCCCGGCCCAGAGAAACACCAGATTTGAAAAAGACATGGTGATTCATGTTCTCCCTAAGTAGTAGAATGAGAAAAACATCATGCTTTCAAGATTTTCTCCTTCCCTTAAGACTGATCCAAAGAATAAAGTTGGAAAAAACGGCCTATTACCGCAAAACTGCACTTTGAGAACTGAGGTTCCCGTCCCATACAAACACCAGATTTGAAAAAGACATCGTGATTCATGTTCTCCCTAGGTAGTAGAATGAGAAAAACATCATGGTTTCAAGAATCTCTCCTTCCCTTAAGAGTGATCTATTGAATAAAGTTAGGAAAAACAGCCTATTACCACGAAACTGCACTTTGAGATCGGAGGTTCCCATCACAGACAAACACCAGATTTGAAAGAGACATCGTGATTCATGTTCTCCCTACGTAGTAGAATGAGAAAAACATCATGGTTTCAAGAATCTCTCCTTCCCTTAAGAGTGATCCAAAGAATAAAGTTGGAAAAAACGGCCTATTACCGCATATGCTGAAAAGGCCGATTGTATTGACGGTGAAAGTGTACTTTCAGAACGGACCTTCCCGGCCCAGAGAAACACCAGATTTGAAAAAAATGTCGTGAATCATGTTCTCCCTAGGTAGTAGAATGAGAAAAACATCATGCTTTCAAGAATCTCTCCTTCCCTTAAGAGTGATCCAAAGAATAAAATTGCAAAAAACGGCCTATTACCGCATATACTGAAAAGGCCTATTGTATTGACGGCGAAAGTGTACTTCCAGAACTGTCGTTCCCGGCCCAGAGAAACACCAGATTTGAAAAAGATGTCGTGAATCATGTTCTCCCTAGGTAGTAGAATGAGAAAAACATCATGCTTTCAAGAATCTCTCCTTCCCTTAAGAGTGATCCAAAGAATAAAGTTGGAAAAAGCGGCCTATTACCGCAAAACTGAACTTTGAGATCGGAGGTTCCCGTCCCAGACAAACACCAGATTTGAAAGAGACATCGTGATTCATGTTCTCCCTAGGTAGTAGAATGAGAAAAACATCATGGTTTCAAGAATCTCTCCTTCCCTTAAGAGTGATCCAAAGAATAAAATTGCAAAAAACGGCCTATTACCGCATATGCTGAAAAGGCCTATTGTATTGACGGCCAAAGTGTACTTTCAGAACTGACGTTCCCGGCCCAGAGAAACACCAGATTTGAAAGAGACATCGTGATTCATGTTCTCCCTAGGTAGTAGAATGAGAAAAACATCATGGTTTCAAGAAACTCTCCTTCCCTTAAGAGTGATCCGAAGAATAACATTGCAAAAAACGGCCTATTACCGCATATGCTGAAAAGGCCTATTGTATTGACGGCGAAAGTGTACTTCCAGAACTGTCGTTCCCGGCCCAGAGAAACACCAGATATGAAAAAGACATGGTGATTCCAGTTCTCCCAAGGTTGTAGAATGAGAAAAACATCATGCTTTCAAGAATCTCTCCTTCCCTTAAGAGTGATCCAAAGAATAAAATTGCAAAAAACGGCCTATTACCGCATATGCTGAAAAGGCCTATTGTATTGACGGCGAAAGTGTACTTTCAGAACTGACGTTCCCGGCCCAGAAAAACAGCAGCTTTGAAAAAGATGTCGTGAATCATGTTCTCCCTAGGTAGTAGAATGAGAAAAACATCATGCTTTCAAGAATCTCTCCTTCCCTTAAGAGTGATCCAAAGAATAAAATTGCAAAAAAAGGCCTATTACCGCATATGCTGAAAAGGCCTATTGTATTGACGGCGAAAGTGTACTTTCAGAACGGATGTTCCCGGCCCAGAGAAACACCAGATTTGAAAAAGATGTCGTGAATCATGTTCTCCCTAGGTAGTAGAATGAGAAAAACATCATGCTTTCAAGAATCTCTCCTTCCCTTAAGAGTGATCCAAAGAATAAAGTTGGAAAAAGCGGCCTATTACCGCAAAACTGAACTTTGAGATCGGAGGTTCCCGTCCCAGACAAACACCAGATTTGAAAGAGACATCGTGATTCATGTTCTCCCTAGGTAGTAGAATGAGACAAACATCATGGTTTCAAGAATCTCTCCTTCCCTTAAGAGTGATCCAAAGAATAAAATTGCAAAAAACGGCCTATTACCGCATATGCTGAAAAGGCCTATTGTATTGACGGCCAAAGTGTACTTTCAGAACTGACGTTCCCGGCCCAGAGAAACACCAGATTTGAAAAAGAGATGGTGATTCATGTTCTCCCTAAGCAGTAGAATGAGAAAAACATCATGCTTTCAAGAATCTCTCCTTCCCTTAAGAGTGATCCAAAGAATAAAGTTGGAAAAAGCGGCCTATTACCGCAAAACTGAACTTTGAGATCGGAGGTTCCCGTCCCAGACAAACACGAGATTTGAAAGAGACATCGTGATTCATGTTCTCCCTAGGTAGTAGAATGAGAAAAACATCATGGTTTCAAGAATCTCTCCTTCCCTTAAGAGTGATCCAAAGAATAAAATTGCAAAAAACGGCCTATTACCGCATATGCTGAAAAGGCCTATTGTATTGACGGCGAAAGTGTACTTTCAGAACTGACGTTCCCGGCCCAGAGAAACACCAGATTTGAAAAAGACATGGTGATTCATGTTCTCCCTAAGTAGTAGAATGAGAAAAACATCATGCTTTCAAGAATTTCTCCTTCCCTTAAGACTGATCCAAAGAATAAAGTTGGAAAAAACGGCCTATTACCGCAAAACTGCACTTTGAGAACTGAGGTTCCCGTCCCATACAAACACCAGATTTGAAAAAGACATCGTGATTCATGTTCTCCCTAGGTAGTAGAATGAGAAAAACATCATGGTTTCAAGAATCTCTCCTTCCCTTAAGAGTGATCTATTGAATAAAGTTAGGAAAAACAGCCTATTACCACGAAACTGCACTTTGAGATCGGAGGTTCCCATCACAGACAAACACCAGATTTGAAAGAGACATCGTGATTCATGTTCTCCCTACGTAGTAGAATGAGAAAAACATCATGGTTTCAAGAATCTCTCCTTCCCTTAAGAGTGATCCAAAGAATAAAGTTGGAAAAAACGGCCTATTACCGCATATGCTGAAAAGGCCGATTGTATTGACGGTGAAAGTGTACTTTCAGAACGGACCTTCCCGGCCCAGAGAAACACCAGATTTGAAAAAAATGTCGTGAATCATGTTCTCCCTAGGTAGTAGAATGAGAAAAACATCATGCTTTCAAGAATCTCTCCTTCCCTTAAGAGTGATCCAAAGAATAAAATTGCAAAAAACGGCCTATTACCGCATATACTGAAAAGGCCTATTGTATTGACGGCGAAAGTGTACTTCCAGAACTGTCGTTCCCGGCCCAGAGAAACACCAGATTTGAAAAAGATGTCGTGAATCATGTTTTCCCTAGGTAGTAGAATGAGAAAAACATCATGCTTTCAAGAATCTCTCCTTCCCTTAAGAGTGATCCAAAGAATAAAGTTGGAAAAAGCGGCCTATTACCGCAAAACTGAACTTTGAGATCGGAGGTTCCCGTCCCAGACAAACACCAGATTTGAAAGAGACATCGTGATTCATGTTCTCCCTAGGTAGTAGAATGAGAAAAACATCATGGTTTCAAGAATCTCTCCTTCCCTTAAGAGTGATCCAAAGAATAAAATTGCAAAAAACGGCCTATTACCGCATATGCTGAAAAGGCCTATTGTATTGACGGCCAAAGTGTACTTTCAGAACTGACGTTCCCGGCCCAGAGAAACACCAGATTTGAAAAAGAGATGGTGATTCATGTTCTCCCTAAGCAGTAGAATGAGAAAAACATCATGCTTTCAAGAATCTCTCCTTCCCTTAAGACTGATCCAAAGAATAAAGTTGGAAAAAACGGCCTATTACAGCCAAACTGCACTTTGAGATCGGAGGTTCCCGTCCCAGACAAACACGAGATTTGAAAGAGACATCGTGATTCATGTTCTCCCTAGGTAGTAGAATGAGAAAAACATCATGCTTTCAAGAATCTCTCCTTCCCTTAAGAGTGATCCAAACAATAAAATTGCAAAAAACGGCCTATTACCGCATATGCTGAAAAGGCCTATTGTATTGAGGGCGAAAGTGTACTTCCAGAACTGTCGTTCCCGGCCCAGAGAAACACCAGATATGAAAAAGACATGGTGATTCCAGTTCTCCCAAGGTTGTAGAATGAGAAAAACATCATGCTTTCAAGAATCTCTCCTTCCCTTAAGAGTGATCCAAAGAATAAAATTGCAAAAAACGGCCTATTACCGCATATGCTGAAAAGGCCTATTGTATTGACGGCGAAAGTGTACTTTCAGAACTGACGTTCCCGGCCCAGAGAAACACCAGATTTGAAAAAGACATGGTGATTCATGTTCTCCCTAAGTAGTAGAATGAGAAAAACATCATGCTTTCAAGAATTTCTCCTTCCCTTAAGACTGATCCAAAGAATAAAGTTGGAAAAAACGGCCTATTACCGCAAAACTGCACTTTGAGAACTGAGGTTCCCGTCCCATACAAACACCAGATTTGAAAAAGACATCGTGATTCATGTTCTCCCTAGGTAGTAGAATGAGAAAAACACCATGGTTTCAAGAATCTCTCCTTCCCTTAAGAGTGATCTATTGAATAAAGTTAGGAAAAACAGCCTATTACCACGAAACTGCACTTTGAGATCGGAGGTTCCCATCACAGACAAACACCAGATTTGAAAGAGACATCGTGATTCATGTTCTCCCTACGTAGTAGAATGAGAAAAACATCATGGTTTCAAGAATCTCTCCTTCCCTTAAGAGTGATCCAAAGAATAAAGTTGGAAAAAACGGCCTATTACCGCATATGCTGAAAAGGCCGATTGTATTGACGGTGAAAGTGTACTTTCAGAACGGACCTTCCCGGCCCAGAGAAACACCAGATTTGAAAAAAATGTCGTGAATCATGTTCTCCCTAGGTAGTAGAATGAGAAAAACATCATGCTTTCAAGAATCTCTCCTTCCCTTAAGAGTGATCCAAAGAATAAAATTGCAAAAAACGGCCTATTACCGCATATACTGAAAAGGCCTATTGTATTGACGGCGAAAGTGTACTTCCAGAACTGTCGTTCCCGGCCCAGAGAAACACCAGATTTGAAAAAGATGTCGTGAATCATGTTCTCCCTAGGTAGTAGAATGAGAAAAACATCATGCTTTCAAGAATCTCTCCTTCCCTTAAGAGTGATCCAAAGAATAAAGTTGGAAAAAGCGGCCTATTACCGCAAAACTGAACTTTGAGATCGGAGGTTCCCGTCCCAGACAAACACCAGATTTGAAAGAGACATCGTGATTCATGTTCTCCCTAGGTAGTAGAATGAGAAAAACATCATGGTTTCAAGAATCTCTCCTTCCCTTAAGAGTGATCCAAAGAATAAAATTGCAAAAAACGGCCTATTACCGCATATGCTGAAAAGGCCTATTGTATTGACGGCCAAAGTGTACTTTCAGAACTGACGTTCCCGGCCCAGAGAAACACCAGATTTGAAAAAGAGATGGTGATTCATGTTCTCCCTAAGCAGTAGAATGAGAAAAACATCATGCTTTCAAGAATCTCTCCTTCCCTTAAGACTGATCCAAAGAATAAAGTTGGAAAAAACGGCCTATTACAGCCAAACTGCACTTTGAGATCGGAGGTTCCCGTCCCAGACAAACACGAGATTTGAAAGAGACATCGTGATTCATGTTCTCCCTAGGTAGTAGAATGAGAAAAACATCATGCTTTCAAGAATCTCTCCTTCCCTTAAGAGTGATCCAAACAATAAAATTGCAAAAAACGGCCTATTACCGCATATGCTGAAAAGGCCTATTGTATTGAGGGCGAAAGTGTACTTCCAGAACTGTCGTTCCCGGCCCAGAGAAACACCAGATATGAAAAAGACATGGTGATTCCAGTTCTCCCAAGGTTGTAGAATGAGAAAAACATCATGCTTTCAAGAATCTCTCCTTCCCTTAAGAGTGATCCAAAGAATAAAATTGCAAAAAACGGCCTATTACCGCATATGCTGAAAAGGCCTATTGTATTGACGGCGAAAGTGTACTTTCAGAACTGACGTTCCCGGCCCAGAGAAACACCAGATTTGAAAAAGACATGGTGATTCATGTTCTCCCTAAGTAGTAGAATGAGAAAAACATCATGCTTTCAAGAATTTCTCCTTCCCTTAAGACTGATCCAAAGAATAAAGTTGGAAAAAACGGCCTATTACCGCAAAACTGCACTTTGAGAACTGAGGTTCCCGTCCCATACAAACACCAGATTTGAAAAAGACATCGTGATTCATGTTCTCCCTAGGTAGTAGAATGAGAAAAACACCATGGTTTCAAGAATCTCTCCTTCCCTTAAGAGTGATCTATTGAATAAAGTTAGGAAAAACAGCCTATTACCACGAAACTGCACTTTGAGATCGGAGGTTCCCATCACAGACAAACACCAGATTTGAAAGAGACATCGTGATTCATGTTCTCCCTACGTAGTAGAATGAGAAAAACATCATGGTTTCAAGAATCTCTCCTTCCCTTAAGAGTGATCCAAAGAATAAAGTTGGAAAAAACGGCCTATTACCGCATATGCTGAAAAGGCCGATTGTATTGACGGTGAAAGTGTACATTCAGAACGGACCTTCCCGGCCCAGAGAAACACCAGATTTGAAAAAAATGTCGTGAATCATGTTCTCCCTAGGTAGTAGAATGAGAAAAACATCATGCTTTCAAGAATCTCTCCTTCCCTTAAGAGTGATCCAAAGAATAAAATTGCAAAAAACGGCCTATTACCGCATATGCTGAAAAGGCCTATTGTATTGACGGCGAAAGTGTACTTCCAGAACTGTCGTTCCCGGCCCAGAGAAACACCAGATATGAAAAAGACATGGTGATTCCAGTTCTCCCAAGGTTGTAGAATGAGAAAAACATCATGCTTTCAAGAATCTCTCCTTCCCTTAAGAGTGATCCAAAGAATAAAATTGCAAAAAACGGCCTATTACCGCATATGCTGAAAAGGCCTATTGTATTGACGGCGAAAGTGTACTTCCAGAACTGTCGTTCCCGGCCCAGAGAAACACCAGATATGAAAAAGACATGGTGATTCCAGTTCTCCCAAGGTTGTAGAATGAGAAAAACATCATGCTTTCAATAATCTCTCCTTCCCTTAAGAGTGATCCAAAGAATAAAATTGCAAAAAACGGCCTATTACCGCATATGCTGAAAAGGCCTATTGTATTGACGGCGAAAGTGTACTTTCAGAACTGACGTTCCCGGCCCAGAAAAACAGCAGCTTTGAAAAAGATGTCGTGAATCATGTTCTCCCTAGGTAGTAGAATGAGAAAAACATCATGCTTTCAAGAATCTCTCCTTCCCTTAAGAGTGATCCAAAGAATAAAATTGCAAAAAAAGGCCTATTACCGCATATGCTGAAAAGGCCTATTGTATTGACGGCGAAAGTGTACTTTCAGAACTGATGTTCCCGGCCCAGAGAAACACCAGATTTGAAAAAGATGTCGTGAATCATGTTCTCGCTAAGTAGTAGAATGAGAAAAACATCATGCTTTCAAGAATCTCTCCTTCCCTTAAGAGTGATCCAAAGAATAAAGTTGGAAAAAGCGGCCTATTACCGCAAAACTGAACTTTGAGATCGGAGGTTCCCGTCCCAGACAAACACGAGATTTGAAAGAGACATCGTGATTCATGTTCTCCCTAGGTAGTAGAATGAGAAAAACATCATGGTTTCAAGAATCTCTCCTTCCCTTAAGAGTGATCCAAAGAATAAAATTGCAAAAAACGGCCTATTACCGCATATGCTGAAAAGGCCTATTGTATTGACGGCGAAAGTGTACTTTCAGAACTGACGTTCCCGGCCCAGAGAAACACCAGATTTGAAAAAGACATGGTGATTCATGTTCTCCCTAAGTAGTAGAATGAGAAAAACATCATGCTTTCAAGAATTTCTCCTTCCCTTAAGACTGATCCAAAGAATAAAGTTGGAAAAAACGGCCTATTACCGCAAAACTGCACTTTGAGAACTGAGGTTCCCGTCCCATACAAACACCAGATTTGAAAAAGACATCGTGATTCATGTTCTCCCTAGGTAGTAGAATGAGAAAAACATCATGGTTTCAAGAATCTCTCCTTCCCTTAAGAGTGATCTATTGAATAAAGTTAGGAAAAACAGCCTATTACCACGAAACTGCACTTTGAGATCGGAGGTTCCCATCACAGACAAACACCAGATTTGAAAGAGACATCGTGATTCATGTTCTCCCTACGTAGTAGAATGAGAAAAACATCATGGTTTCAAGAATCTCTCCTTCCCTTAAGAGTGATCCAAAGAATAAAGTTGGAAAAAACGGCCTATTACCGCATATGCTGAAAAGGCCGATTGTATTGACGGTGAAAGTATACTTTCAGAACGGACCTTCCCGGCCCAGAGAAACACCAGATTTGAAAAAAATGTCGTGAATCATGTTCTCCCTAGGTAGTAGAATGAGAAAAACATCATGCTTTCAAGAATCTCTCCTTCCCTTAAGAGTGATCCAAAGAATAAAATTGCAAAAAACGGCCTATTACCGCATATACTGAAAAGGCCTATTGTATTGACGGCGAAAGTGTAATTCCAGAACTGTCGTTCCCGGCCCAGAGAAACACCAGATATGAAAAAGACATGGTGATTCCAGTTCTCCCAAGGTTGTAGAATGAGAAAAACATCATGCTTTCAAGAATCTCTCCTTCCCTTAAGAGTGATCCAAAGAATAAAATTGCAAAAAACGGCCTATTACCGCATATGCTGAAAAGGCCTATTGTATTGACGGCGAAAGTGTACTTCCAGAACTGTCGTTCCCGGCCCAGAGAAACACCAGATATGAAAAAGACATGGTGATTCCAGTTCTCCCAAGGTTGTAGAATGAGAAAAACATCATGCTTTCAAGAATCTCTCCTTCCCTTAAGAGTGATCCAAAGAATAAAATTGCAAAAAACGGCCTATTACCGCATATGCTGAAAAGGCCTATTGTATTGACGGCGAAAGTGTACTTTCAGAACTGACGTTCCCGGCCCAGAAAAACAGCAGCTTTGAAAAGGATGTCGTGAATCATGTTCTCCCTAGGTAGTAGAATGAGAAAAACATCATGCTTTCAAGAATCTCTCCTTCCCTTAAGAGTGATCCAAAGAATAAAATTGCAAAAAAAGGCCTATTACCGCATATGCTGAAAAGGCCTATTGTATTGACGGCGAAAGTGTACTTTCAGAACTGATGTTCCCGGCCCAGAGAAACACCAGATTTGAAAAAGATGTCGTGAATCATGTTCTCCCTAAGTAGTAGAATGAGAAAAACATCATGCTTTCAAGAATCTCTCCTTCCCTTAAGAGTGATCCAAAGAATAAAGTTGGAAAAAGCGGCCTATTACCGCAAAACTGAACTTTGAGATCGGAGGTTCGCGTCCCAGACAAACACGAGATTTGAAAGAGACATCGTGATTCATGTTCTCCCTAGGTAGTAGAATGAGAAAAACATCATGGTTTCAAGAATCTCTCCTTCCCTTAAGAGTGATCCAAAGAATAAAATTGCAAAAAACGGCCTATTACCGCATATGCTGAAAAGGCCTATTGTATTGACGGCGAAAGTGTACTTTCAGAACTGACGTTCCCGGCCCAGAGAAACACCAGATTTGAAAAAGACATGGTGATTCATGTTCTCCCTAAGTAGTAGAATGAGAAAAACATCATGCTTTCAAGAATTTCTCCTTCCCTTAAGACTGATCCAAAGAATAAAGTTGGAAAAAACGGCCTATTACCGCAAAATTGCACTTTGAGAACTGAGGTTCCCGTCCCATACAAACACCAGATTTGAAAAAGACATCGTGATTCATGTTCTCCCTAGGTAGTAGAATGAGAAAAACATCATGGTTTCAAGAATCTCTCCTTCCCTTAAGAGTGATCTATTGAATAAAGTTAGGAAAAACAGCCTATTACCACGAAACTGCACTTTGAGATCGGAGGTTCCCATCACAGACAAACACCAGATTTGAAAGAGACATCGTGATTCATGTTCTCCCTACGTAGTAGAATGAGAAAAACATCATGGTTTCAAGAATCTCTCCTTCCCTTAAGAGTGATCCAAAGAATAAAGTTGGAAAAAACGGCCTATTACCGCATATGCTGAAAAGGCCGATTGTATTGACGGTGAAAGTGTACTTTCAGAACGGACCTTCCCGGCCCAGAGAAACACCAGATTTGAAAAAAATGTCGTGAATCATGTTCTCCCTAGGTAGTAGAATGAGAAAAACATCATGCTTTCAAGAATCTCTCCTTCCCTTAAGAGTGATCCAAAGAATAAAATTGCAAAAAACGGCCTATTACCGCATATGCTGAAAAGGCCTATTGTATTGACGGCGAAAGTGTACTTCCAGAACTGTCGTTCCCGGCCCAGAGAAACACCAGATATGAAAAAGACATGGTGATTCCAGTTCTCCCAAGGTTGTAGAATGAGAAAAACATCATGCTTTCAAGAATCTCTCCTTCCCTTAAGAGTGATCCAAAGAATAAAATTGCAAAAAACGGCCTATTACCGCATATGCTGAAAAGGCCTATTGTATTGACGGCGAAAGTGTACTTCCAGAACTGTCGTTTCCGGCCCAGAGAAACACCAGATATGAAAAAGACATGGTGATTCCAGTTCTCCCAAGGTTGTAGAATGAGAAAAACATCATGCTTTCAAGAATCTCTCCTTCCCTTAAGAGTGATCCAAAGAATAAAATTGCAAAAAACGGCCTATTACCGCATATGCTGAAAAGGCCTATTGTATTGACGACGAAAGTGTACTTTCAGAACTGACGTTCCCGGCCCAGAAAAACAGCAGCTTTGAAAAAGATGTCGTGAATCATGTTCTCCCTAGGTAGTAGAATGAGAAAAACATCATGCTTTCAAGAATCTCTCCTTCCCTTAAGAGTGATCCAAAGAATAAAGTTGGAAAAAGCGGCCTATTACCGCAAAACTGAACTTTGAGATCGGAGGTTCCCGTCCCAGACAAACACGAGATTTGAAAGAGACATCGTGATTCATGTTCTCCCTAGGTAGTAGAATGAGAAAAACATAATGGTTTCAAGAATCTCTCCTTCCCTTAAGAGTGATCCAAAGAATAAAATTGCAAAAAACGGCCTATTACCGCATATGCTGAAAAGGCCTATTGTATTGACGGCGAAAGTGTACTTCCAGAACTGTCGTTCCCGGCCCAGAGAAACACCAGATATGAAAAATACATGGTGATTCCACTTCTCCCAAGGTTGTAGAATGAGAAAAACATCATGCTTTCAAGAATCTCTCCTTCCCTTAAGAGTGATCCAAAGAATAAAATTGCAAAAAACGGCCTATTACCGCATATGCTGAAAAGGCCTATTGTATTGACGGCGAAAGTGTACTTTCAGAACTGACGTTCCCGGCCCAGAGAAACACCAGATTTGAAAAAGACATGGTGATTCATGTTCTCCCTAAGTAGTAGAATGAGAAAAACATCATGCTTTCAATAATCTCTCCTTCCCTTAAGACTGATCCAAAGAATAAAATTGCAAAAAACGGCCTATTACCGCATATGCTGAAAAGGCCTATTGTATTGACGGCGAAAGTGTACTTTCAGAACTGACGTTCCCGGCCCAGAGAAACACCAGATTTGAAAAAGACATGGTGATTCATGTTCTCCCTAAGTAGTAGAATGAGAAAAACATCATGCTTTCAAGAATTTCTCCTTCCCTTAAGACTGATCCAAAGAATAAAGTTGGAAAAAACGGCCTATTACCGCAAAACTGCACTTTGAGAACTGAGGTTCCCGTCCCATACAAACACCAGATTTGAAAAAGACATCGTGATTCATGTTCTCCCTAGGTAGTAGAATGAGAAAAACATCATGGTTTCAAGAATCTCTCCTTCCCTTAAGAGTGATCTATTGAATAAAGTTAGGAAAAACAGCCTATTACCACGAAACTGCACTTTGAGATCGGAGGTTCCCATCACAGACATACACCAGATTTGAAAGAGACATCGTGATTCATGTTCTCCCTACGTAGTAGAATGAGAAAAACATCATGGTTTCAAGAATCTCTCCTTCCCTTAAGAGTGATCCAAAGAATAAAGTTGGAAAAAACGGCCTATTACCGCATATGCTGAAAAGGCCGATTGTATTGACGGTGAAAATGTACTTTCAGAACGGACCTTCCCGGCCCAGAGAAACACCAGATTTGAAAAAAATGTCGTGAATCATGTTCTCCCTAGGTAGTAGAATGAGAAAAACATCATGCTTTCAAGAATCTCTCCTTCCCTTAAGAGTGATCCAAAGAATAAAATTGCAAAAAACGGCCTATTACCGCATATGCTGAAAAGGCCTATTGTATTGACGGCGAAAGTGTACTTCCAGAACTGTCGTTCCTGGCCCAGAGAAACACCAGATATGAAAAAGACATGGTGATTCCAGTTCTCCCAAGGTTGTAGAATGAGAAAAATATCATGCTTTCAAGAATCTCTCCTTCCCTTAAGAGTGATCCAAAGAATAAAATTGCAAAAAACGGCCTATTACCGCATATGCTGAAAAGGCCTATTGTATTGACGGCGAAAGTGTACTTCCAGAACTGTCGTTCCCGGCCCAGAGAAACACCAGATATGAAAAAGACATGGTGATTCCAGTTCTCCCAAGGTTGTAGAATGAGAAAAACATCATGCTTTCAAGAATCTCTCCTTCCCTTAAGAGTGATCTAAAGAATAAAATTGCAAAAAACGGCCTATTACCGCATATGCTGAAAAGGCCTATTGTATTGACGACGAAAGTGTACTTTCAGAACTGACGTTCCCGGCCCAGAAAAACAGCAGCTTTGAAAAAGATGTCGTGAATCATGTTCTCCCTAGGTAGTAGAATGAGAAAAACATCATGATTTCAAGAATCTCTCCTTCCTTTAAGAGTGATCCAAAGAATAAAGTTGGAAAAAGCGGCCTATTACCGCAAAACTGAACTTTGAGATCGGAGGTTCCCGTCCCAGAGAAACACGAGATTTGAAAGAGACATCGTGATTCATGTTCTCCCTAGGTAGTAGAATGAGAAAAACATCATGGTTTCAAGAATCTCTCCTTCCCTTAAGAGTGATCCAAAGAATAAAATTGCAAAAAACGGCCTATTACCGCATATGCTGAAAAGGCCTATTGTATTGACGGCGAAAGTGTACTTCCAGAACTGTCGTTCCCGGCCCAGAGAAACACCAGATATGAAAAAGACATGGTGATTCCACTTCTCCCAATGTTGTAGAATGAGAAAAACATCATGCTTTCAAGAATCTCTCCTTCCCTTAAGAGTGATCCAAAGAATAAAATTGCAAAAAACGGCCTATTACCGCATATGCTGAAAAGGCCTATTGTATTGACGGCGAAAGTGTACTTTCAGATCTGACGTTCCCGGCCCAGAGAAACACCAGATTTGAAAAAGACATGGTGATTCATGTTCTCCCTAAGTAGTAGAATGAGAAAAACATCATGCTTTCAAGAATCTCTCCTTCCCTTAAGACTGATCCAAAGAATAAAGTTGGAAAAAGCGGCCTATTACCGCAAAACTGAACTTTGAGATCGGAGGTTCCCGTCCCAGACAAACACGAGATTTGAAAGAGACATCGTGATTCATGTTCTCCCTAGGTAGTAGAATGAGAAAAACATCATGGTTTCAAGAATCTCTCCTTCCCTTAAGAGTGATCCAAAGAATAAAATTGCAAAAAACGGCCTATTACCGCATATGCTGAAAAGGCCTATTGTATTGACGGCGAAAGTGTACTTCCAGAACTGTCGTTCCCGGCCCAGAGAAACACCAGATATGAAAAAGACATGGTGATTCCAGTTCTCCCAAGGTTGTAGAATGAGAAAAACATCATGCTTTCAAGAATCTCTCCTTCCCTTAAGAGTGATCCAAAGAATAAAATTGCAAAAAACGGCCTATTACCGCATATGCTGAAAAGGCCTATTGTATTGACGGCGAAAGTGTACTTTCAGAACTGACGTTCCCGGCCCAGAGAAACACCAGATTTGAAAAAGACATGGTGATTCATGTTCTCCCTAAGTAGTAGAATGAGAAAAACATCATGCTTTCAAGAATTTCTCCTTCCCTTAAGACTGATCCAAAGAATAAAGTTGGAAAAAACGGCCTATTACCGCAAAACTGCACTTTGAGAACTGAGGTTCCCGTCCCATACAAACACCAGATTTGAAAAAGACATCGTGATTCATGTTCTCCCTAGGTAGTAGAATGAGAAAAACATCATGGTTTCAAGAATCTCTCCTTCCCTTAAGAGTGATCTATTGAATAAAGTTAGGAAAAACAGCCTATTACCACGAAACTGCACTTTGAGATCGGAGGTTCCCATCACAGACAAACACCAGATTTGAAAGAGACATCGTGATTCATGTTCTCCCTACGTAGTAGAATGAGAAAAACATCATGGTTTCAAGAATCTCTCCTTCCCTTAAAAGTGATCCAAAGAATAAAGTTGGAAAAAACGGCCTATTACCGCATATGCTGAAAAGGCCGATTGTATTGACGGTGAAAGTGTACTTTCAGAACGGACCTTCCCGGCCCAGAGAAACACCAGATTTGAAAAAAATGTCGTGAATCATGTTCTCCCTAGGTAGTAGAATGAGAAAATCATCATGCTTTCAAGAATCTCTCCTTCCCTTAAGAGTGATCCAAAGAATAAAATTGCAAAAAACGGCCTATTACCGCATATGCTGAAAAGGCCTATTGTATTGACGGCGAAAGTGTACTTCCAGAACTGTCGTTCCCGGCCCAGAGAAACACCAGATATGAAAAAGACATGGTGATTCCAGTTCTCCCAAGGTTGTAGAATGAGAAAAACATCATGCTTTCAAGAATCTCTCCTTCCCTTAAGAGTGATCCAAAGAATAAAATTGCAAAAAACGGCCTATTACCGCATATGCTGAAAAGGCCTATTGTATTGACGGCGAAAGTGTACTTCCAGAACTGTCGTTCCCGGCCCAGAGAAACACCAGATATGAAAAAGACATGGTGATTCCAGTTCTCCCAAGGTTGTAGAATGAGAAAAACATCATGCTTTCAAGAATCTCTCCTTCCCTTAAGAGTGATCCAAAGAATAAAATTGCAAAAAACGGCCTATTACCGCATATGCTGAAAAGGCCTATTGTATTGACGGCGAAAGTGTACTTTCAGAACTGACGTTCCCGGCCCAGAGAAACACCAGATTTGAAAAAGACATGGTGATTCATGTTCTCCCTAAGTAGTAGAATGAGAAAAACATCATGCTTTCAATAATCTCTCCTTCCCTTAAGACTGATCCAAAGAATAAAATTGCAAAAAACGGCCTATTACCGCATATGCTGAAAAGGCCTATTGTATTGACGGCGAAAGTGTACTTTCAGAACTGACGTTCCCGGCCCAGAGAAACACCAGATTTGAAAAAGACATGGTGATTCATGTTCTCCCTAAGTAGTAGAATGAGAAAAACATCATGCTTTCAAGAATTTCTCCTTCCCTTAAGACTGATCCAAAGAATAAAGTTGGAAAAAACGGCCTATTACCGCAAAACTGCACTTTGAGAACTGAGGTTCCCGTCCCATACAAACACCAGATTTGAAAAAGACATCGTGATTCATGTTCTCCCTAGGTAGTAGAATGAGAAAAACATCATGGTTTCAAGAATCTCTCCTTCCCTTAAGAGTGATCTATTGAATAAAGTTAGGAAAAACAGCCTATTACCACGAAACTGCACTTTGAGATCGGAGGTTCCCATCACAGACATACACCAGATTTGAAAGAGACATCGTGATTCATGTTCTCCCTACGTAGTAGAATGAGAAAAACATCATGGTTTCAAGAATCTCTCCTTCCCTTAAGAGTGATCCAAAGAATAAAGTTGGAAAAAACGGCCTATTACCGCATATGCTGAAAAGGCCGATTGTATTGACGGTGAAAATGTACTTTCAGAACGGACCTTCCCGGCCCAGAGAAACACCAGATTTGAAAAAAATGTCGTGAATCATGTTCTCCCTAGGTAGTAGAATGAGAAAAACATCATGCTTTCAAGAATCTCTCCTTCCCTTAAGAGTGATCCAAAGAATAAAATTGCAAAAAACGGCCTATTACCGCATATGCTGAAAAGGCCTATTGTATTGACGGCGAAAGTGTACTTCCAGAACTGTCGTTCCTGGCCCAGAGAAACACCAGATATGAAAAAGACATGGTGATTCCAGTTCTCCCAAGGTTGTAGAATGAGAAAAATATCATGCTTTCAAGAATCTCTCCTTCCCTTAAGAGTGATCCAAAGAATAAAATTGCAAAAAACGGCCTATTACCGCATATGCTGAAAAGGCCTATTGTATTGACGGCGAAAGTGTACTTCCAGAACTGTCGTTCCCGGCCCAGAGAAACACCAGATATGAAAAAGACATGGTGATTCCAGTTCTCCCAAGGTTGTAGAATGAGAAAAACATCATGCTTTCAAGAATCTCTCCTTCCCTTAAGAGTGATCTAAAGAATAAAATTGCAAAAAACGGCCTATTACCGCATATGCTGAAAAGGCCTATTGTATTGACGACGAAAGTGTACTTTCAGAACTGACGTTCCCGGCCCAGAAAAACAGCAGCTTTGAAAAAGATGTCGTGAATCATGTTCTCCCTAGGTAGTAGAATGAGAAAAACATCATGATTTCAAGAATCTCTCCTTCCTTTAAGAGTGATCCAAAGAATAAAGTTGGAAAAAGCGGCCTATTACCGCAAAACTGAACTTTGAGATCGGAGGTTCCCGTCCCAGAGAAACACGAGATTTGAAAGAGACATCGTGATTCATGTTCTCCCTAGGTAGTAGAATGAGAAAAACATCATGGTTTCAAGAATCTCTCCTTCCCTTAAGAGTGATCCAAAGAATAAAATTGCAAAAAACGGCCTATTACCGCATATGCTGAAAAGGCCTATTGTATTGACGGCGAAAGTGTACTTCCAGAACTGTCGTTCCCGGCCCAGAGAAACACCAGATATGAAAAAGACATGGTGATTCCACTTCTCCCAATGTTGTAGAATGAGAAAAACATCATGCTTTCAAGAATCTCTCCTTCCCTTAAGAGTGATCCAAAGAATAAAATTGCAAAAAACGGCCTATTACCGCATATGCTGAAAAGGCCTATTGTATTGACGGCGAAAGTGTACTTTCAGATCTGACGTTCCCGGCCCAGAGAAACACCAGATTTGAAAAAGACATGGTGATTCATGTTCTCCCTAAGTAGTAGAATGAGAAAAACATCATGCTTTCAAGAATCTCTCCTTCCCTTAAGACTGATCCAAAGAATAAAGTTGGAAAAAGCGGCCTATTACCGCAAAACTGAACTTTGAGATCGGAGGTTCCCGTCCCAGACAAACACGAGATTTGAAAGAGACATCGTGATTCATGTTCTCCCTAGGTAGTAGAATGAGAAAAACATCATGGTTTCAAGAATCTCTCCTTCCCTTAAGAGTGATCCAAAGAATAAAATTGCAAAAAACGGCCTATTACCGCATATGCTGAAAAGGCCTATTGTATTGACGGCGAAAGTGTACTTCCAGAACTGTCGTTCCCGGCCCAGAGAAACACCAGATATGAAAAAGACATGGTGATTCCAGTTCTCCCAAGGTTGTAGAATGAGAAAAACATCATGCTTTCAAGAATCTCTCCTTCCCTTAAGAGTGATCCAAAGAATAAAATTGCAAAAAACGGCCTATTACCGCATATGCTGAAAAGGCCTATTGTATTGACGGCGAAAGTGTACTTTCAGAACTGACGTTCCCGGCCCAGAGAAACACCAGATTTGAAAAAGACATGGTGATTCATGTTCTCCCTAAGTAGTAGAATGAGAAAAACATCATGCTTTCAAGAATTTCTCCTTCCCTTAAGACTGATCCAAAGAATAAAGTTGGAAAAAACGGCCTATTACCGCAAAACTGCACTTTGAGAACTGAGGTTCCCGTCCCATACAAACACCAGATTTGAAAAAGACATCGTGATTCATGTTCTCCCTAGGTAGTAGAATGAGAAAAACATCATGGTTTCAAGAATCTCTCCTTCCCTTAAGAGTGATCTATTGAATAAAGTTAGGAAAAACAGCCTATTACCACGAAACTGCACTTTGAGATCGGAGGTTCCCATCACAGACAAACACCAGATTTGAAAGAGACATCGTGATTCATGTTCTCCCTACGTAGTAGAATGAGAAAAACATCATGGTTTCAAGAATCTCTCCTTCCCTTAAGAGTGATCCAAAGAATAAAGTTGGAAAAAACGGCCTATTACCGCATATGCTGAAAAGGCCGATTGTATTGACGGTGAAAGTGTACTTTCAGAACGGACCTTCCCGGCCCAGAGAAACACCAGATTTGAAAAAAATGTCGTGAATCATGTTCTCCCTAGGTAGTAGAATGAGAAAATCATCATGCTTTCAAGAATCTCTCCTTCCCTTAAGAGTGATCCAAAGAATAAAATTGCAAAAAACGGCCTATTACCGCATATGCTGAAAAGGCCTATTGTATTGACGGCGAAAGTGTACTTCCAGAACTGTCGTTCCCGGCCCAGAGAAACACCAGATATGAAAAAGACATGGTGATTCCAGTTCTCCCAAGGTTGTAGAATGAGAAAAACATCATGCTTTCAAGAATCTCTCCTTCCCTTAAGAGTGATCCAAAGAATAAAATTGCAAAAAACGGCCTATTACCGCATATGCTGAAAAGGCCTATTGTATTGACGGCGAAAGTGTACTTCCAGAACTGTCGTTCCCGGCCCAGAGAAACACCAGATATGAAAAAGACATGGTGATTCCAGTTCTCCCAAGGTTGTAGAATGAGAAAAACATCATGCTTTCAAGAATCTCTCCTTCCCTTAAGAGTGATCCAAAGAATAAAATTGCAAAAAACGGCCTATTACCGCATATGCTGAAAAGGCCTATTGTATTGACGGCGAAAGTGTACTTTCAGAACTGACGTTCCCGGCCCAGAGAAACACCAGATTTGAAAAAGACATGGTGATTCATGTTCTCCCTAAGTAGTAGAATGAGAAAAACATCATGCTTTCAAGAATTTCTCCTTCCCTTAAGACTGATCCAAAGAATAAAGTTGGAAAAAACGGCCTATTACCGCAAAACTGCACTTTGAGAACTGAGGTTCCCGTCCCATACAAACACCAGATTTGAAAAAGACATCGTGATTCATGTTCTCCCTAGGTAGTAGAATGAGAAAAACATCATGGTTTCAAGAATCTCTCCTTCCCTTAAGAGTGATCTATTGAATAAAGTTAGGAAAAACAGCCTATTACCACGAAACTGCACTTTGAGATCGGAGGTTCCCATCACAGACAAACACCAGATTTGAAAGAGACATCGTGATTCATGTTCTCCCTACGTAGTAGAATGAGAAAAACATCATGGTTTCAAGAATCTCTCCTTCCCTTAAGAGTGATCCAAAGAATAAAGTTGGAAAAAACGGCCTATTACCGCATATGCTGAAAAGGCCGATTGTATTGACGGTGAAAGTGTACTTTCAGAACGGACCTTCCCGGCCCAGAGAAACACCAGATTTGAAAAAAATGTCGTGAATCATGTTCTCCCTTGGTAGTAGAATGAGAAAAACATCATGCTTTCAAGAATCTCTCCTTCCCTTAAGAGTGATCCAAAGAATAAAATTGCAAAAAACGGCCTATTACCGCATATGCTGAAAAGGCCTATTGTATTGACGGCGAAAGTGTACTTCCAGAACTGTCGTTCCCGGCCCAGAGAAACACCAGATATGAAAAAGACATGGTGATTCCAGTTCTCCCAAGGTTGTAGAATGAGAAAAACATCATGCTTTCAAGAATCTCTCCTTCCCTTAAGAGTGATCCAAAGAATAAAATTGCAAAAAACGGCCTATTACCGCATATGCTGAAAAGGCCTATTGTATTGACGGCGAAAGTGTACTTCCAGAACTGTCGTTCCCGGCCCAGAGAAACACCAGATATGAAAAAGACATGGTGATTCCAGTTCTCCCAAGGTTGTAGAATGAGAAAAACATCATGCTTTCAAGAATCTCTCCTTCCCTTAATAGTGATCCAAAGAATAAAATTGCAAAAAACGGCCTATTACCGCATATGCTGAAAAGGCCTATTGTATTGACGGCGAAAGTGTACTTCCAGAACTGTCGTTCCCGGCCCAGAGAAACACCAGATATGAAAAAGACATGGTGATTCCAGTTCTCCCAAGGTTGTAGAATGAGAAAAACATCATGCTTTCAAGAATCTCTCCTTCCCTTAAGAGTGATCCAAAGAATAAAATTGCAAAAAACGGCCTATTACCGCATATGCTGAAAAGGCCTATTGTATTGACGGCGAAAGTGTACTTTCAGAACTGACGTTCCCGGCTCAGAAAAACAGCACCTTTGAAAAAGATGTCGTGAATCATGTTCTCCCTAGGTAGTAGAATGAGAAAAACATCATGCTTTCAAGAATCTCTCCTTCCCTTAAGAGTGATCCAAAGAATAAAATTGCAAAAAAAGGCCTATTACCGCATATGCTGAAAAGGCCTATTGTATTGACGGCGAAAGTGTACTTTCAGAACTGATGTTCCCGGCCCAGAGAAACACCAGATTTGAAAAAGATGTCGTGAATCATGTTCTCCCTAGGTAGTAGAATGAGAAAAACATCATGCTTTCAAGAATCTCTCCTTCCCTTAAGAGTGATCCAAAGAATAAAGTTGGAAAAAGCGGCCTATTACCGCAAAACTGAACTTTGAGATCGGAGGTTCCCGTCCCAGACAAACACCAGATTTGAAAGAGACATCGTGATTCATGTTCTCCCTAGGTAGTAGAATGAGAAAAACATCATGGTTTCAAGAATCTCTCCTTCCCTTAAGAGTGATCCAAAGAATAAAATTGCAAAAAACGGCCTTATACCGCATATGCTGAAAAGGCCTACTGTATTGACGGCCAAAGTGTACTTTCAGAACTGACGTTCCCGGCCCAGATAAACACCAGATTTGAAAAAGACATGGTGATTCATGTTCTCCCTAAGTAGTAGAATGAGAAAAACATCATGCTTTCAAGAATCTCTCCTTCCCTTAAGACTGATCCAAAGAATAAAGTTGGAAAAAACGGCCTATTACAGCCAAACTGCACTTTGAGATCGGAGGTTCCCGTCCCAGACAAACACCAGATTTGAAAGAGACATCGTGATTCATGTTCTCCCTAGGTAGTAGAATGAGAAAAACATCATGCTTTCAAGAATCTCTCCTTCCCTTAAGAGTGATCCAAAGAATAAAATTGCAAAAAACGGCCTATTACCGCATATGCTGAAAAGGCCTATTGTATTGACGGCGAAAGTATACTTCCAGAACTGTCGTTCCTGGCCCAGAGAAACACCAGATATGAAAAAGACATGGTGATTCCAGTTCTCCCAAGGTTGTAGAATGAGAAAAACATCATGCTTTCAAGAATCTCTCCTTCCCTTAAGAGTGATCCAAAGAATAAAATTGCAAAAAACGGCCTATTACCGCATATGCTGAAAAGGCCTATTGTATTGACGGCGAAAGTGTACTTTCAGAACTGACGTTCCCGGCCCAGAGAAACACCAGATTTGAAAAAGACATGGTGATTCATGTTCTCCCTAAGTAGTAGAATGAGAAAAACATCATGCTTTCAAGAATTTCTCCTTCCCTTAAGACTGATCCAAAGAATAAAGTTGGAAAAAACGGCCTATTACCGCAAAACTGCACTTTGAGAACTGAGGTTCCCGTCCCATACAAACACCAGATTTGAAAAAGACATCGTGATTCATGTTCTCCCTAGGTAGTAGAATGAGAAAAACATCATGGTTTCAAGAATCTCTCCTTCCCTTAAGAGTGATCTATTGAATAAAGTTAGGAAAAACAGCCTATTACCACGAAACTGCACTTTGAGATCGGAGGTTCCCATCACAGACAAACACCAGATTTGAAAGAGACATCGTGATTCATGTTCTCCCTACGTAGTAGAATGAGAAAAACATCATGGTTTCAAGAATCTCTCCTTCCCTTAAGAGTGATCCAAAGAATAAAATTGCAAAAAACGGCCTATTACCGCATATGCTGAAAAGGCCTATTGTATTGACGGCGAAAGTGTACTTTCAGAACTGACGTTCCCGGCCCAGAGAAACACCAGATTTGAAAAAGACATGGTGATTCATGTTCTCCCTAAGTAGTAGAATGAGAAAAACATCATGCTTTCAAGAATTTCTCCTTCCCTTAAGACTGATCCAAAGAATAAAGTTGGAAAAAACGGCCTATTACCGCAAAACTGCACTTTGAGAACTGAGGTTCCCGTCCCATACAAACACCAGATTTGAAAAAGACATCGTGATTCATGTTCTCCCTAGGTAGTAGAATGAGAAAAACATCATGGTTTCAAGAATCTCTCCTTCCCTTAAGAGTGATCTATTGAATAAAGTTAGGAAAAACAGCCTATTACCACGAAACTGCACTTTGAGATCGGAGGTTCCCATCACAGACAAACACCAGATTTGAAAGAGACATCGTGATTCATGTTCTCCCTACGTAGTAGAATGAGAAAAACATCATGGTTTCAAGAATCTCTCCTTCCCTTAAGAGTGATCCAAAGAATAAAGTTGGAAAAAACGGCCTATTACCGCATATGCTGAAAAGGCCGATTGTATTGACGGTGAAAGTGTACTTTCAGAACGGACCTTCCCGGCCCAGAGAAACACCAGATTTGAAAAAAATGTCGTGAATCATGTTCTCCCTAGGTAGTAGAATGAGAAAAACATCATGGTTTCAAGAATCTCTCCTTCCCTTAAGAGTGATCCAAAGAATAAAATTGCAAAAAACGGCCTATTACCGCATATGCTGAAAAGGCCTATTGTATTGACGGCGAAAGTGTACTTCCAGAACTGTCGTTCCCGGCCCAGAGAAACACCAGATATGAAAAAGACATGGTGATTCCAGTTCTCCCAAGGTTGTAGAATGAGAAAAACATCATGCTTTCAAGAATCTCTCCTTCCCTAAAGAGTGATCCAAAGAATAAAATTGCAAAAAACGGCCTATTACCGCATATGCTGAAAAGGCCTATTGTATTGACGGCGAAAGTGTACTTCCAGAACTGTCGTTCCCGGCCCAGAGAAACACCAGATATGAAAAAGACATGGTGATTCCAGTTCTCCCAAGGTTGTAGAATGAGAAAAACATCATGCTTTCAAGAATCTCTCCTTCCCTTAATAGTGATCCAAAGAATAAAATTGCAAAAAACGGCCTATTACCGCATATGCTGAAAAGGCCTATTGTATTGACGGCGAAAGTGTACTTCCAGAACTGTCGTTCCCGGCCCAGAGAAACACCAGATATGAAAAAGACATGGTGATTCCAGTTCTCCCAAGGTTGTAGAATGAGAAAAACATCATGCTTTCAAGAATCTCTCCTTCCCTTAAGAGTGATCCAAAGAATAAAATTGCAAAAAACGGCCTATTACCGCATATGCTGAAAAGGCCTATTGTATTGACGGCGAAAGTGTACTTTCAGAACTGATGTTCCCGGCCCAGAGAAACACCAGATTTGAAAAAGATGTCGTGAATCATGTTCTCCCTAGGTAGTAGAATGAGAAAAACATCATGCTTTCAAGAATCTCTCCTTCCCTTAAGAGTGATCCAAAGAATAAAGTTGGAAAAAGCGTCCTATTACCGCAAAACTGAACTTTGAGATCGGAGGTTCCCGTCCCAGACAAACACCAGATTTGAAAGAGACATCGTGATTCATGTTCTCCCTAGGTAGTAGAATGAGAAAAACATCATGGTTTCAAGAATCTCTCCTTCCCTTAAGAGTGATCCAAAGAATAAAATTGCAAAAAACGGCCTTATACCGCATATGCTGAAAAGGCCTACTGTATTGACGGCCAAAGTGTACTTTCAGAACTGACGTTCCCGGCCCAGATAAACACCAGATTTGAAAAAGACATGGTGATTCATGTTCTCCCTAAGTAGTAGAATGAGAAAAACATCATGCTTTCAAGAATCTCTCCTTCCCTTAAGACTGATCCAAAGAATAAAGTTGGAAAAAACGGCCTATTACAGCCAAACTGCACTTTGAGATCGGAGGTTCCCGTCCCAGACAAACACCAGATTTGAAAGAGACATCGTGATTCATGTTCTCCCTAGGTAGTAGAATGAGAAAAACATCATGCTTTCAAGAATCTCTCCTTCCCTTAAGAGTGATCCAAAGAATAAAATTGCAAAAAACGGCCTATTACCGCATATGCTGAAAAGGCCTATTGTATTGACGGCGAAAGTATACTTCCAGAACTGTCGTTCCCGGCCCAGAGAAACACCAGATATGAAAAAGACATGGTGATTCCAGTTCTCCCAAGGTTGTAGAATGAGAAAAACATCATGCTTTCAAGAATCTCTCCTTCCCTTAAGAGTGATCCAAAGAATAAAATTGCAAAAAACGGCCTATTACCGCATATGCTGAAAAGGCCTATTGTATTGACGGCGAAAGTGTACTTTCAGAACTGACGTTCCCGGCCCAGAGAAACACCAGATTTGAAAAAGACATGGTGATTCATGTTCTCCCTAAGTAGTAGAATGAGAAAAACATCATGCTTTCAAGAATTTCTCCTTCCCTTAAGACTGATCCAAAGAATAAAGTTGGAAAAAACGGCCTATTACCGCAAAACTGCACTTTGAGAACTGAGGTTCCCGTCCCATACAAACACCAGATTTGAAAAAGACATCGTGATTCATGTTCTCCCTAGGTAGTAGAATGAGAAAAACATCATGGTTTCAAGAATCTCTCCTTCCCTTAAGAGTGATCTATTGAATAAAGTTAGGAAAAACAGCCTATTACCACGAAACTGCACTTTGAGATCGGAGGTTCCCATCACAGACAAACACCAGATTTGAAAGAGACATCGTGATTCATGTTCTCCCTACGTAGTAGAATGAGAAAAACATCATGGTTTCAAGAATCTCTCCTTCCCTTAAGAGTGATCCAAAGAATAAAATTGCAAAAAACGGCCTATTACCGCATATGCTGAAAAGGCCTATTGTATTGACGGCGAAAGTGTACTTTCAGAACTGACGTTCCCGGCCCAGAGAAACACCAGATTTGAAAAAGACATGGTGATTCATGTTCTCCCTAAGTAGTAGAATGAGAAAAACATCATGCTTTCAAGAATTTCTCCTTCCCTTAAGACTGATCCAAAGAATAAAGTTGGAAAAAACGGCCTATTACCGCAAAACTGCACTTTGAGAACTGAGGTTCCCGTCCCATACAAACACCAGATTTGAAAAAGACATCGTGATTCATGTTCTCCCTAGGTAGTAGAATGAGAAAAACATCATGGTTTCAAGAATCTCTCCTTCCCTTAAGAGTGATCTATTGAATAAAGTTAGGAAAAACAGCCTATTACCACGAAACTGCACTTTGAGATCGGAGGTTCCCATCACAGACAAACACCAGATTTGAAAGAGACATCGTGATTCATGTTCTCCCTACGTAGTAGAATGAGAAAAACATCATGGTTTCAAGAATCTCTCCTTCCCTTAAGAGTGATCCAAAGAATAAAGTTGGAAAAAACGGCCTATTACCGCATATGCTGAAAAGGCCGATTGTATTGACGGTGAAAGTGTACTTTCAGAACGGACCTTCCCGGCCCAGAGAAACACCAGATTTGAAAAAAATGTCGTGAATCATGTTCTCCCTAGGTAGTAGAATGAGAAAAACATCATGCTTTCAAGAATCTCTCCTTCCCTTAAGAGTGATCCAAAGAATAAAATTGCAAAAAACGGCCTATTACCGCATATGCTGAAAAGGCCTATTGTATTGACGGCGAAAGTGTACTTCCAGAACTGACGTTCCCGGCCCAGAGAAACACCAGATTTGAAAAAGACATGGTGATTCATGTTCTCCCTAAGTAGTAGAATGAGAAAAACATCATGCTTTCAAGAATTTCTCCTTCCCTTAAGACTGATCCAAAGAATAAAGTTGGAAAAAACGGCCTATTACCGCAAAACTGCACTTTGAGAACTGAGGTTCCCGTCCCATACAAACACCAGATTTGAAAAAGACATCGTGATTCATGTTCTCCCTAGGTAGTAGAATGAGAAAAACATCATGGTTTCAAGAATCTCTCCTTCCCTTAAGAGTGATCTATTGAATAAAGTTAGGAAAAACAGCCTATTACCACGAAACTGCACTTTGAGATCGGAGGTTCCCATCACAGACAAACACCAGATTTGAAAGAGACATCGTGATTCATGTTCTCCCTACGTAGTAGAATGAGAAAAACATCATGGTTTCAAGAATCTCTCCTTCCCTTAAGAGTGATCCAAAGAATAAAGTTGGAAAAAACGGCCTATTACCGCATATGCTGAAAAGGCCGATTGTATTGACAGTGAAAGTGTACTTTCAGAACGGACCTTCCCGGCCCAGAGAAACACCAGATTTGAAAAAAATGTTGTGAATCATGTTCTCCCTAGGTAGTAGAATGAGAAAATCATCATGCTTTCAAGAATCTCTCCTTCCCTTAAGAGTGATCCAAAGAATAAAATTGCAAAAAACGGCCTATTACCGCATATGCTGAAAAGGCCTATTGTATTGACGGCGAAAGTGTACTTCCAGAACTGTCGTTCCCGGCCCAGAGAAACACCAGATATGAAAAAGACATGGTGATTCCAGTTCTCCCAAGGTTGTAGAATGAGAAAAACATCATGCTTTCAAGAATCTCTCCTTCCCTTAAGAGTGATCCAAAGAATAAAATTGCAAAAAACGGCCTATTACCGCATATGCTGAAAAGGCCTATTGTATTGACGGCGAAAGTGTACTTCCAGAACTGTCGTTCCCGGCCCAGAGAAACACCAGATATGAAAAAGACATGGTGATTCCAGTTCTCCCAAGGTTGTAGAATGAGAAAAACATCATGCTTTCAAGAATCTCTCCTTCCCTTAAGAGTGATCCAAAGAATAAAATTGCAAAAAACGGCCTATTACCGCATATGCTGAAAAGGCCTATTGTATTGACGGCGAAAGTGTACTTTCAGAACTGACGTTCCCGGCCCAGAGAAACACCAGATTTGAAAAAGACATGGTGATTCCAGTTCTCCCAAGGTTGTAGAATGAGAAAAACATCATGCTTTCAAGAATCTCTCCTTCCCTTAAGAGTGATCCAAAGAATAAAATTGCAAAAAACGGCCTATTACCGCATATGCTGAAAAGGCCTATTGTATTGACGGCGAAAGTGTACTTTCAGAACTGACGTTCCCGGCTCAGAAAAACAGCACCTTTGAAAAAGATGTCGTGAATCATGTTCTCCCTAGGTAGTAGAATGAGAAAAACATCATGCTTTCAAGAATCTCTCCTTCCCTTAAGAGTGATCCAAAGAATAAAATTGCAAAAAAAGGCCTATTACCGCATATGCTGAAAAGGCCTATTGTATTGACGGCGAAAGTGTACTTTCAGAACTGATGTTCCCGGCCCAGAGAAACACCAGATTTGAAAAAGATGTCGTGAATCATGTTCTCCCTAGGTAGTAGAATGAGAAAAACATCATGCTTTCAAGAATCTCTCCTTCCCTTAAGAGTGATCCAAAGAATAAAGTTGGAAAAAGCGGCCTATTACCGCAAAACTGAACTTTGAGATCGGAGGTTCCCGTCCCAGACAAACACCAGATTTGAAAGAGACATCGTGATTCATGTTCTCCCTAGGTAGTAGAATGAGAAAAACATCATGGTTTCAAGAATCTCTCCTTCCCTTAAGAGTGATCCAAAGAATAAAATTGCAAAAAACGGCCTTATACCGCATATGCTGAAAAGGCCTACTGTATTGACGGCCAAAGTGTACTTTCAGAACTGACGTTCCCGGCCCAGATAAACACCAGATTTGAAAAAGACATGGTGATTCATGTTCTCCCTAAGTAGTAGAATGAGAAAAACATCATGCTTTCAAGAATCTCTCCTTCCCTTAAGACTGATCCAAAGAATAAAGTTGGAAAAAACGGCCTATTACAGCCAAACTGCACTTTGAGATCGGAGGTTCCCGTCCCAGACAAACACCAGATTTGAAAGAGACATCGTGATTCATGTTCTCCCTAGGTAGTAGAATGAGAAAAACATCATGCTTTCAAGAATCTCTCCTTCCCTTAAGAGTGATCCAAAGAATAAAATTGCAAAAAACGGCCTATTACCGCATATGCTGAAAAGGCCTATTGTATTGACGGCGAAAGTATACTTCCAGAACTGTCGTTCCCGGCCCAGAGAAACACCAGATATGAAAAAGACATGGTGATTCCAGTTCTCCCAAGGTTGTAGAATGAGAAAAACATCATGCTTTCAAGAATCTCTCCTTCCCTTAAGAGTGATCCAAAGAATAAAATTGCAAAAAACGGCCTATTACCGCATATGCTGAAAAGGCCTATTGTATTGACGGCGAAAGTGTACTTTCAGAACTGACGTTCCCGGCCCAGAGAAACACCAGATTTGAAAAAGACATGGTGATTCATGTTCTCCCTAAGTAGTAGAATGAGAAAAACATCATGCTTTCAAGAATTTCTCCTTCCCTTAAGACTGATCCAAAGAATAAAGTTGGAAAAAACGGCCTATTACCGCAAAACTGCACTTTGAGAACTGAGGTTCCCGTCCCATACAAACACCAGATTTGAAAAAGACATCGTGATTCATGTTCTCCCTAGGTAGTAGAATGAGAAAAACATCATGGTTTCAAGAATCTCTCCTTCCCTTAAGAGTGATCTATTGAATAAAGTTAGGAAAAACAGCCTATTACCACGAAACTGCACTTTGAGATCGGAGGTTCCCATCACAGACAAACACCAGATTTGAAAGAGACATCGTGATTCATGTTCTCCCTACGTAGTAGAATGAGAAAAACATCATGGTTTCAAGAATCTCTCCTTCCCTTAAGAGTGATCCAAAGAATAAAATTGCAAAAAACGGCCTATTACCGCATATGCTGAAAAGGCCTATTGTATTGACGGCGAAAGTGTACTTTCAGAACTGACGTTCCCGGCCCAGAGAAACACCAGATTTGAAAAAGACATGGTGATTCATGTTCTCCCTAAGTAGTAGAATGAGAAAAACATCATGCTTTCAAGAATTTCTCCTTCCCTTAAGACTGATCCAAAGAATAAAGTTGGAAAAAACGGCCTATTACCGCAAAACTGCACTTTGAGAACTGAGGTTCCCGTCCCATACAAACACCAGATTTGAAAAAGACATCGTGATTCATGTTCTCCCTAGGTAGTAGAATGAGAAAAACATCATGGTTTCAAGAATCTCTCCTTCCCTTAAGAGTGATCTATTGAATAAAGTTAGGAAAAACAGCCTATTACCACGAAACTGCACTTTGAGATCGGAGGTTCCCATCACAGACAAACACCAGATTTGAAAGAGACATCGTGATTCATGTTCTCCCTACGTAGTAGAATGAGAAAAACATCATGGTTTCAAGAATCTCTCCTTCCCTTAAGAGTGATCCAAAGAATAAAGTTGGAAAAAACGGCCTATTACCGCATATGCTGAAAAGGCCGATTGTATTGACGGTGAAAGTGTACTTTCAGAACGGACCTTCCCGGCCCAGAGAAACACCAGATTTGAAAAAAATGTCGTGAATCATGTTCTCCCTAGGTAGTAGAATGAGAAAAACATCATGCTTTCAAGAATCTCTCCTTCCCTTAAGAGTGATCCAAAGAATAAAATTGCAAAAAACGGCCTATTACCGCATATGCTGAAAAGGCCTATTGTATTGACGGCGAAAGTGTACTTCCAGAACTGACGTTCCCGGCCCAGAGAAACACCAGATTTGAAAAAGACATGGTGATTCATGTTCTCCCTAAGTAGTAGAATGAGAAAAACATCATGCTTTCAAGAATTTCTCCTTCCCTTAAGACTGATCCAAAGAATAAAGTTGGAAAAAACGGCCTATTACCGCAAAACTGCACTTTGAGAACTGAGGTTCCCGTCCCATACAAACACCAGATTTGAAAAAGACATCGTGATTCATGTTCTCCCTAGGTAGTAGAATGAGAAAAACATCATGGTTTCAAGAATCTCTCCTTCCCTTAAGAGTGATCTATTGAATAAAGTTAGGAAAAACAGCCTATTACCACGAAACTGCACTTTGAGATCGGAGGTTCCCATCACAGACAAACACCAGATTTGAAAGAGACATCGTGATTCATGTTCTCCCTACGTAGTAGAATGAGAAAAACATCATGGTTTCAAGAATCTCTCCTTCCCTTAAGAGTGATCCAAAGAATAAAGTTGGAAAAAACGGCCTATTACCGCATATGCTGAAAAGGCCGATTGTATTGACAGTGAAAGTGTACTTTCAGAACGGACCTTCCCGGCCCAGAGAAACACCAGATTTGAAAAAAATGTCGTGAATCATGTTCTCCCTAGGTAGTAGAATGAGAAAATCATCATGCTTTCAAGAATCTCTCCTTCCCTTAAGAGTGATCCAAAGAATAAAATTGCAAAAAACGGCCTATTACCGCATATGCTGAAAAGGCCTATTGTATTGACGGCGAAAGTGTACTTCCAGAACTGTCGTTCCCGGCCCAGAGAAACACCAGATATGAAAAAGACATGGTGATTCCAGTTCTCCCAAGGTTGTAGAATGAGAAAAACATCATGCTTTCAAGAATCTCTCCTTCCCTTAAGAGTGATCCAAAGAATAAAATTGCAAAAAACGGCCTATTACCGCATATGCTGAAAAGGCCTATTGTATTGACGGCGAAAGTGTACTTCCAGAACTGTCGTTCCCGGCCCAGAGAAACACCAGATATGAAAAAGACATGGTGATTCCAGTTCTCCCAAGGTTGTAGAATGAGAAAAACATCATGCTTTCAAGAATCTCTCCTTCCCTTAAGAGTGATCCAAAGAATAAAATTGCAAAAAACGGCCTATTACCGCATATGCTGAAAAGGCCTATTGTATTGACGGCGAAAGTGTACTTTCAGAACTGACGTTCCCGGCCCAGAGAAACACCAGATTTGAAAAAGACATGGTGATTCATGTTCTCCCTAAGTAGTAGAATGAGAAAAACATCATGCTTTCAAGAATTTCTCCTTCCCTTAAGACTGATCCAAAGAATAAAGTTGGAAAAAACGGCCTATTACCGCAAAACTGCACTTTGAGAACTGAGGTTCCCGTCCCATACAAACACCAGATTTGAAAAAGACATCGTGATTCATGTTCTCCCTAGGTAGTAGAATGAGAAAAACATCATGGTTTCAAGAATCTCTCCTTCCCTTAAGAGTGATCTATTGAATAAAGTTAGGAAAAACAGCCTATTACCACGAAACTGCACTTTGAGATCGGAGGTTCCCATCACAGACAAACACCAGATTTGAAAGAGACATCGTGATTCATGTTCTCCCTACGTAGTAGAATGAGAAAAACATCATGGTTTCAAGAATCTCTCCTTCCCTTAAGAGTGATCCAAAGAATAAAGTTGGAAAAAACGGCCTATTACCGCATATGCTGAAAAGGCCGATTGTATTGACGCTGAAAGTGTACTTTCTGAACGGACCTTCCCGGCCCAGAGAAACACCAGATTTGAAAAAAATGTCGTGAATCATGTTCTCCCTAGGTAGTAGAATGAGAAAAACATCATGCTTTCAAGAATCTCTCCTTCCCTTAAGAGTGATCCAAAGAATAAAATTGCAAAAAACGGCCTATTACCGCATATGCTGAAAAGGCCTATTGTATTGACGGCGAAAGTGTACTTCCAGAACTGTCGTTCCCGGCCCAGAGAAACACCAGATATGAAAAAGACATGGTGATTCCAGTTCTCCCAAGGTTGTAGAATGAGAAAAACATCATGCTTTCAAGAATCTCTCCTTCCCTTAAGAGTGATCCAAAGAATAAAATTGCAAAAAACGGCCTATTACCGCATATGCTGAAAAGGCCTATTGTATTGACGGCGAAAGTGTACTTCCAGAACTGTCGTTCCCGGCCCAGAGAAACACCAGATATGAAAAAGACATGGTGATTCCAGTTCTCCCAAGGTTGTAGAATGAGAAAAACATCATGCTTTCAAGAATCTCTCCTTCCCTTAAGAGTGATCCAAAGAATAAAATTGCAAAAAACGGCCTATTACCGCATATGCTGAAAAGGCCTATTGTATTGACGGCGAAAGTGTACTTTCAGAACTGACGTTCCCGGCCCAGAGAAACACCAGATTTGAAAAGGACATGGTGATTCATGTTCTCCCTAAGTAGTAGAATGAGAAAAACATCATGCTTTCAAGAATTTCTCCTTCCCTTAAGACTGATCCAAAGAATAAAGTTGGAAAAAACGGCCTATTACCGCAAAACTGCACTTTGAGAACTGAGGTTCCCGTCCCATACAAACACCAGATTTGAAAAAGACATCGTGATTCATGTTCTCCCTAGGTAGTAGAATGAGAAAAACATCATGGTTTCAAGAATCTCTCCTTCCCTTAAGAGTGATCTATTGAATAAAGTTAGGAAAAACAGCCTATTACCACGAAACTGCACTTTGAGATCGGAGGTTCCCATCACAGACAAACACCAGATTTGAAAGAGACATCGTGATTCATGTTCTCCCTACGTAGTAGAATCAGAAAAACATCATGGTTTCAAGAATCTCTCCTTCCCTTAAGAGTGATCCAAAGAATAAAGTTGGAAAAAACGGCCTATTACCGCATATGCTGAAAAGGCCGATTGTATTGACGGTGAAAGTGTACTTTCAGAACGGACCTTCCCGGCCCAGAGAAACACCAGATTTGAAAAAAATGTCGTGAATCATGTTCTCCCTTGGTAGTAGAATGAGAAAAACATCATGCTTTCAAGAATCTCTCCTTCCCTTAAGAGTGATCCAAAGAATAAAATTGCAAAAAACGGCCTATTACCGCATATGCTGAAAAGGCCTATTGTATTGACGGCGAAAGTGTACTTCCAGAACTGTCGTTCCCGGCCCAGAGAAACACCAGATATGAAAAAGACATGGTGATTCCAGTTCTCCCAAGGTTGTAGAATGAGAAAAACATCATGCTTTCAAGAATCTCTCCTTCCCTTAAGAGTGATCCAAAGAATAAAATTGCAAAAAACGGCCTATTACCGCATATGCTGAAAAGGCCTATTGTATTGACGGCGAAAGTGTACTTCCAGAACTGTCGTTCCCGGCCCAGAGAAACACCAGATATGAAAAAGACATGGTGATTCCAGTTCTCCCAAGGTTGTAGAATGAGAAAAACATCATGCTTTCAAGAATCTCTCCTTCCCTTAAGAGTGATCCAAAGAATAAAATTGCAAAAAACGGCCTATTACCGCATATGCTGAAAAGGCCTATTGTATTGACGGCGAAAGTGTACTTCCAGAACTGTCGTTCCCGGCCCAGAGAAACACCAGATATGAAAAAGACATGGTGATTCCAGTTCTCCCAAGGTTGTAGAATGAGAAAAACATCATGCTTTCATGAATCTCTCCTTCCCTTAAGAGTGATCCAAACAATAAAATTGCAAAAAACGGCCTATTACCGCATATGCTGAAAAGGCCTATTGTATTGACGGCGAAAGTGTACTTTCAGAACTGACGTTCCCGGCTCAGAAAAACAGCACCTTTGAAAAAGATGTCGTGAATCATGTTCTCCCTAGGTAGTAGAATGAGAAAAACATCATGCTTTCAAGAATCTCTCCTTCCCTTAAGAGTGATCCAAAGAATAAAATTGCAAAAAAAGGCCTATTACCGCATATGCTGAAAAGGCCTATTGTATTGACGGCGAAAGTGTACTTTCAGAACTGATGTTCCCGGCCGAGAGAAACACCAGATTTGAAAAAGATGTCGTGAATCATGTTCTCCCTAGGTAGTAGAATGAGAAAAACATCATGCTTTCAAGAATCTCTCCTTCCCTTAAGAGTGATCCAAAGAATAAAGTTGGAAAAAGCGGCTTATTACCGCAAAACTGAACTTTGAGATCGGAGGTTCCCGTCCCAGACAAACACCAGATTTGAAAGAGACATCGTGATTCATGTTCTCCCTAGGTAGTAGAATGAGAAAAACATCATGGTTTCAAGAATCTCTCCTTCCCTTAAGAGTGATCCAAAGAATAAAATTGCAAAAAACGGCCTTATACCGCATATGCTGAAAAGGCCTACTGTATTGACGGCCAAAGTGTACTTTCAGAACTGACGTTCCCGGCCCAGATAAACACCAGATTTGAAAAAGGCATGGTGATTCATGTTCTCCCTAAGTAGTAGAATGAGAAAAACATCATGCTTTCAAGAATCTCTCCTTCCCTTAAGACTGATCCAAAGAACAAAGTTGGAAAAAACGGCCTATTACAGCCAAACTGCACTTTGAGATCGGAGCTTCCCGTCCCAGACAAACAACAGATTTGAAAGAGACATCGTGATTCATGTTCTCCCTAGGTAGTAGAATGAGAAAAACATCATGGTTTCAAGAATCTCTCCTTCCCTTAAGAGTGATCTATTGAATAAAGTTAGGAAAAACAGCCTATTACCACGAAATTGCACTTTGAGATCGGAGGTTCCCATCACAGACAAACACCAGATTTGAAAGAGACATCGTGATTCATGTTCTCCCTACGTAGTAGAATGAGAAAAACATCATGGTTTCAAGAATCTCTCCTTCCCTTAAGAGTGATCCAAAGAATAAAGTTGGAAAAAACGGCCTATTACCGCATATGCTGAAAAGGCCGATTGTATTGACGGTGAAAGTGTACTTTCAGAACGGACCTTCCCGGCCCAGAGAAACACCAGATTTGAAAAAAATGTCGTGAATCATGTTCTCCCTAGGTAGTAGAATGAGAAAAACATCATGCTTTCAAGAATCTCTCCTTCCCTTAAGAGTGATCCAAAGAATAAAATTGCAAAAAACGGCCTATTACCGCATATGCTGAAAAGGCCTATTGTATTGACGGCGAAAGTGTACTTCCAGAACTGTCGTTCCCGGCCCAGAGAAACACCAGATATGAAAAAGACATGGTGATTCCAGTTCTCCCAAGGTTGTAGAATGAGAAAAACATCATGCTTTCAAGAATCTCTCCTTCCCTTAAGAGTGATCCAAAGAATAAAATTGCAAAAAACGGCCTATTACCGCATATGCTGAAAAGGCCTATTGTATTGACGGCGAAAGTGTACTTTCAGAACTGACGTTCCCGGCCCAGAAAAACAGCAGCTTTGAAAAAGATGTCGTGAATCATGTTCTCCCTAGGTAGTAGAATGAGAAAAACATCATGCTTTCAAGAATCTCTCCTTCCCTTAAGAGTGATCCAAAGAATAATATTGCAAAAAAAGGCCTATTACCGCATATGCTGAAAAGGCCTATTGTATTGACGGCGAAAGTGTACTTTCAGAACTGATGTTCCCGGCCCAGAGAAACACCAGATTTGAAAAAGATGTCGTGAATCATGTTCTCCCTAGGTAGTAGAATGAGAAAAACATCATGCTTTCAAGAATCTCTCCTTCCCTTAAGAGTGATCCAAAGAATAAAGTTGGAAAAAGCGGCCTATTACCGCAAAACTGAACTTTGAGATCGGAGGTTCCCGTCCCAGACAAACACCAGATTTGAAAGAGACATCGTGATTCATGTTCTCCCTAGGTAGTAGAATGAGAAAAACATCATGGTTTCAAGAATCTCTCCTTCCCTTAAGAGTGATCCAAAGAATAAAATTGCAAAAAACGGCCTATTACCGCATATGCTGAAAAGGCCTATTGTATTGACGGCCAAAGTGTACTTTCAGAACTAACGTTCCCGGCCCAGAGAAACACCAGATTTGAAAAAGACATGGTGATTCATGTTCTCCCTAAGTAGTAGAATGAGAAAAACATCATGCTTTCAAGAATCTCTCCTTCCCTTAAGACTGATCCAAAGAATAAAGTTGGAAAAAACGGCCTATTACAGACAAACTGCACTTTGAGATCGGAGGTTCCCGTCCCAGACAAACACCAGATTTGAAAGAGACATCGTGATTCATGTTCTCCCTAGGTAGTAGAATGAGAAAAACATCATGGTTTCAAGAATCTCTCCTTCCCTTAAGAGTGATCTATTGAATAAAGTTAGGAAAAACAGCCTATTACCACGAAACTGCACTTTGAGATCGGAGGTTCCCGTCCCATACAAACACCAGATTTGAAAAAGACATCGTGATTCATGTTCTCCCTAGGTAGTAGAATGAGAAAAACATCATGGTTTCAAGAATCTCTCCTTCCCTTAAGAGTGATCTATTGAATAAAGTTAGGAAAAACAGCCTATTACCACGAAACTGCACTTTGAGATCGGAGGTTCCCATCACAGACAAACACCAGATTTGAAAGAGACATCGTGATTCATGTTCTCCCTACGTAGTAGAATCAGAAAAAAATCATGGTTTCAAGAATCTCTCCTTCCCTTAAGAGTGATCCAAAGAATAAAGTTGGAAAAAACGGCCTATTACCGCATATGCTGAAAAGGCCGATTGTATTGACGCTGAAAGTGTACTTTCTGAACGGACCTTCCCGGCCCAGAGAAACACCAGATTTGAAAAAAATGTCGTGAATCATGTTCTCCCTAGGTAGTAGAATGAGAAAAACATCATGCTTTCAAGAATCTCTCCTTCCCTTAAGAGTGATCCAAAGAATAAAATTGCAAAAAACGGCCTATTACCGCATATGCTGAAAAGGCCTATTGTATTGACGGCGAAAGTGTACTTCCAGAACTGTCGTTCCCGGCCCAGAGAAACACCAGATATGAAAAAGACATGGTGATTCCAGTTCTCCCAAGGTTGTAGAATGAGAAAAACATCATGCTTTCAAGAATCTCTCCTTCCCTTAAGAGTGATCCAAAGAATAAAATTGCAAAAAACGGCCTATTACCGCATATGCTGAAAAGGCCTATTGTATTGACGGCGAAAGTGTACTTCCAGAACTGTCGTTCCCGGCCCAGAGAAACACCAGATATGAAAAAGACATGGTGATTCCAGTTCTCCCAAGGTTGTAGAATGAGAAAAACATCATGCTTTCAAGAATCTCTCCTTCCCTTAAGAGTGATCCAAAGAATAAAATTGCAAAAAACGGCCTATTACCGCATATGCTGAAAAGGCCTATTGTATTGACGGCGAAAGTGTACTTCCAGAACTGTCGTTCCCGGCCCAGAGAAACACCAGATATGAAAAAGACATGGTGATTCCAGTTCTCCCAAGGTTGTAGAATGAGAAAAACATCATGCTTTCAAGAATCTCTCCTTCCCTTAAGAGTGATCCAAAGAATAAAATTGCAAAAAACGGCCTATTACCGCATATGCTGAAAAGGCCTATTGTATTGACGGCGAAAGTGTACTTCCAGAACTGTCGTTCCCGGCCCAGAGAAACACCAGATATGAAAAAGACATGGTGATTCCAGTTCTCCCAAGGTTGTAGAATGAGAAAAACATCATGCTTTCAAGAATCTCTCCTTCCCTTAAGAGTGATCCAAAGAATAAAATTGCAAAAAACGGCCTATTACCGCATATGCTGAAAAGGCCTATTGTATTGACGGCGAAAGTGTACTTTCAGAACTGACGTTCCCGGCTCAGAAAAACAGCACCTTTGAAAAAGATGTCGTGAATCATGTTCTCCCTAGGTAGTAGAATGAGAAAAACATCATGCTTTCAAGAATCTGTCCTTCCCTTAAGAGTGATCCAAAGAATAAAATTGCAAAAAAAGGCCTATTACCGCATATGCTGAAAAGGCCTATTGTATTGACGGCGAAAGTGTACTTTCAGAACTGATGTTCCCGGCCGAGAGAAACACCAGATTTGAAAAAGATGTCGTGAATCATGTTCTCCCTAGGTAGTAGAATGAGAAAAACATCATGCTTTCAAGAATCTCTCCTTCCCTTAAGAGTGATCCAAAGAATAAAGTTGGAAAAAGCGGCTTATTACCGCAAAACTGAACTTTGAGATCGGAGGTTCCCGTCCCAGACAAACACCAGATTTGAAAGAGACATCGTGATTCATGTTCTCCCTAGGTAGTAGAATGAGAAAAACATCATGGTTTCAAGAATCTCTCCTTCCCTTAAGAGTGATCCAAAGAATAAAATTGCAAAAAACGGCCTTATACCGCATATGCTGAAAAGGCCTACTGTATTGACGGCCAAAGTGTACTTTCAGAACTGACGTTCCCGGCCCAGATAAACACCAGATTTGAAAAAGGCATGGTGATTCATGTTCTCCCTAAGTAGTAGAATGAGAAAAACATCATGCTTTCAAGAATCTCTCCTTCCCTTAAGACTGATCCAAAGAATAAAGTTGGAAAAAACGGCCTATTACAGCCAAACTGCACTTTGAGATCGGAGCTTCCCGTCCCAGACAAACAACAGATTTGAAAGAGACATCGTGATTCATGTTCTCCCTAGGTAGTAGAATGAGAAAAACATCATGGTTTCAAGAATCTCTCCTTCCCTTAAGAGTGATCTATTGAATAAAGTTAGGAAAAACAGCCTATTACCACGAAATTGCACTTTGAGATCGGAGGTTCCCATCACAGACAAACACCAGATTTGAAAGAGACATCGTGATTCATGTTCTCCCTACGTAGTAGAATGAGAAAAACATCATGGTTTCAAGAATCTCTCCTTCCCTTAAGAGTGATCCAAAGAATAAAGTTGGAAAAAACGGCCTATTACCGCATATGCTGAAAAGGCCGATTGTATTGACGGTGAAAGTGTACTTTCAGAACGGACCTTCCCGGCCCAGAGAAACACCAGATTTGAAAAAAATGTCGTGAATCATGTTCTCCCTAGGTAGTAGAATGAGAAAAACATCATGCTTTCAAGAATCTCTCCTTCCCTTAAGAGTGATCCAAAGAATAAAATTGCAAAAAACGGCCTATTACCGCATATGCTGAAAAGGCCTATTGTATTGACGGCGAAAGTGTACTCCAGAACTGTCGTTCCCGGCCCAGAGAAACACCAGATATGAAAAAGACATGGTGATTCCAGTTCTCCCAAGGTTGTAGAATGAGAAAAACATCATGCTTTCAAGAATCTCTCCTTCCCTTAAGAGTGATCCAAAGAATAAAATTGCAAAAAACGGCCTATTACCGCATATGCTGAAAAGGCCTATTGTATTGACGGCGAAAGTGTACTTTCAGAACTGACGTTCCCGGCCCAGAAAAACAGCAGCTTTGAAAAAGATGTCGTGAATCATGTTCTCCCTAGGTAGTAGAATGAGAAAAACATCATGCTTTCAAGAATCTCTCCTTCCCTTAAGAGTGATCCAAAGAATAATATTGCAAAAAAAGGCCTATTACCGCATATGCTGAAAAGGCCTATTGTATTGACGGCGAAAGTGTACTTTCAGAACTGATGTTCCCGGCCCAGAGAAACACCAGATTTGAAAAAGATGTCGTGAATCATGTTCTCCCTAGGTAGTAGAATGAGAAAAACATCATGCTTTCAAGAATCTCTCCTTCCCTTAAGAGTGATCCAAAGAATAAAGTTGGAAAAAGCGGCCTATTACCGCAAAACTGAACTTTGAGATCGGAGGTTCCCGTCCCAGACAAACACCAGATTTGAAAGAGACATCGTGATTCATGTTCTCCCTAGGTAGTAGAATGAGAAAAACATCATGGTTTCAAGAATCTCTCCTTCCCTTAAGAGTGATCCAAAGAATAAAATTGCAAAAAACGGCCTATTACCGCATATGCTGAAAAGGCCTATTGTATTGACGGCCAAAGTGTACTTTCAGAACTAACGTTCCCGGCCCAGAGAAACACCAGATTTGAAAAAGACATGGTGATTTATGTTCTCCCTAAGTAGTAGAATGAGAAAAACATCATGCTTTCAAGAATCTCTCCTTCCCTTAAGACTGATCCAAAGAATAAAGTTGGAAAAAACGGCCTATTACAGCCAAACTGCACTTTGAGATCGGAGGTTCCCGTCCCAGACAAACACCAGATTTGAAAGAGACATCGTGATTCATGTTCTCCCTAGGTAGTAGAATGAGAAAAACATCATGGTTTCAAGAATCTCTCCTTCCCTTAAGAGTGATCTATTGAATAAAGTTAGGAAAAACAGCCTATTACCACGAAACTGCACTTTGAGATCGGAGGTTCCCGTCCCATACAAACACCAGATTTGAAAAAGACATCGTGATTCATGTTCTCCCTAGGTAGTAGAATGAGAAAAACATCATGGTTTCAAGAATCTCTCCTTCCCTTAAGAGTGATCTATTGAATAAAGTTAGGAAAAACAGCCTATTACCACGAAACTGCACTTTGAGATCGGAGGTTCCCATCACAGACAAACACCAGATTTGAAAGAGACATCGTGATTCATGTTCTCCCTACGTAGTAGAATCAGAAAAACATCATGGTTTCAAGAATCTCTCCTTCCCTTAAGAGTGATCCAAAGAATAAAGTTGGAAAAAACGGCCTATTACCGCATATGCTGAAAAGGCCGATTGTATTGACGCTGAAAGTGTACTTTCTGAACGGACCTTCCCGGCCCAGAGAAACACCAGATTTGAAAAAAATGTCGTGAATCATGTTCTCCCTAGGTAGTAGAATGAGAAAAACATCATGCTTTCAAGAATCTCTCCTTCCCTTAAGAGTGATCCAAAGAATAAAATTGCAAAAAACGGCCTATTACCGCATATGCTGAAAAGGCCTATTGTATTGACGGCGAAAGTGTACTTCCAGAACTGTCGTTCCCGGCCCAGAGAAACACCAGATATGAAAAAGACATGGTGATTCCAGTTCTCCCAAGGTTGTAGAATGAGAAAAACATCATGCTTTCAAGAATCTCTCCTTCCCTTAAGAGTGATCCAAAGAATAAAATTGCAAAAAACGGCCTATTACCGCATATGCTGAAAAGGCCTATTGTATTGACGGCGAAAGTGTACTTCCAGAACTGTCGTTCCCGGCCCAGAGAAACACCAGATATGAAAAAGACATGGTGATTCCAGTTCTCCCAAGGTTGTAGAATGAGAAAAACATCATGCTTTCAAGAATCTCTCCTTCCCTTAAGAGTGATCCAAAGAATAAAATTGCAAAAAACGGCCTATTACCGCATATGCTGAAAAGGCCTATTGTATTGACGGCGAAAGTGTACTTTCAGAACTGACGTTCCCGGCCCAGATAAACACCAGATTTGAAAAAGGCATGGTGATTCATGTTCTCCCTAAGTAGTAGAATGAGAAAAACATCATGCTTTCAAGAATCTCTCCTTCCCTTAAGACTGATCCAAAGAACAAAGTTGGAAAAAACGGCCTATTACAGACAAACTGCACTTTGAGATCGGAGCTTCCCGTCCCAGACAAACAACAGATTTGAAAGAGACATCGTGATTCATGTTCTCCCTAGGTAGTAGAATGAGAAAAACATCATGGTTTCAAGAATCTCTCCTTCCCTTAAGAGTGATCTATTGAATAAAGTTAGGAAAAACAGCCTATTACCACGAAATTGCACTTTGAGATCGGAGGTTCCCATCACAGACAAACACCAGATTTGAAAGAGACATCGTGATTCATGTTCTCCCTACGTAGTAGAATGAGAAAAACATCATGGTTTCAAGAATCTCTCCTTCCCTTAAGAGTGATCCAAAGAATAAAGTTGGAAAAAACGGCCTATTACCGCATATGCTGAAAAGGCCGATTGTATTGACGGTGAAAGTGTACTTTCAGAACGGACCTTCCCGGCCCAGAGAAACACCAGATTTGAAAAAAATGTCGTGAATCATGTTCTCCCTAGGTAGTAGAATGAGAAAAACATCATGCTTTCAAGAATCTCTCCTTCCCTTAAGAGTGATCCAAAGAATAAAATTGCAAAAAACGGCCTATTACCGCATATGCTGAAAAGGCCTATTGTATTGACGGCGAAAGTGTACTCCAGAACTGTCGTTCCCGGCCCAGAGAAACACCAGATATGAAAAAGACATGGTGATTCCAGTTCTCCCAAGGTTGTAGAATGAGAAAAACATCATGCTTTCAAGAATCTCTCCTTCCCTTAAGAGTGATCCAAAGAATAAAATTGCAAAAAACGGCCTATTACCGCATATGCTGAAAAGGCCTATTGTATTGACGGCGAAAGTGTACTTTCAGAACTGACGTTCCCGGCCCAGAAAAACAGCAGCTTTGAAAAAGATGTCGTGAATCATGTTCTCCCTAGGTAGTAGAATGAGAAAAACATCATGCTTTCAAGAATCTCTCCTTCCCTTAAGAGTGATCCAAAGAATAATATTGCAAAAAAAGGCCTATTACCGCATATGCTGAAAAGGCCTATTGTATTGACGGCGAAAGTGTACTTTCAGAACTGATGTTCCCGGCCCAGAGAAACACCAGATTTGAAAAAGATGTCGTGAATCATGTTCTCCCTAGGTAGTAGAATGAGAAAAACATCATGCTTTCAAGAATCTCTCCTTCCCTTAAGAGTGATCCAAAGAATAAAGTTGGAAAAAGCGGCCTATTACCGCAAAACTGAACTTTGAGATCGGAGGTTCCCGTCCCAGACAAACACCAGATTTGAAAGAGACATCGTGATTCATGTTCTCCCTAGGTAGTAGAATGAGAAAAACATCATGGTTTCAAGAATCTCTCCTTCCCTTAAGAGTGATCCAAAGAATAAAATTGCAAAAAACGGCCTATTACCGCATATGCTGAAAAGGCCTATTGTATTGACGGCCAAAGTGTACTTTCAGAACTAACGTTCCCGGCCCAGAGAAACACCAGATTTGAAAAAGACATGGTGATTCATGTTCTCCCTAAGTAGTAGAATGAGAAAAACATCATGCTTTCAAGAATCTCTCCTTCCCTTAAGACTGATCCAAAGAATAAAGTTGGAAAAAACGGCCTATTACAGCCAAACTGCACTTTGAGATCGGAGGTTCCCGTCCCAGACAAACACCAGATTTGAAAGAGACATCGTGATTCATGTTCTCCCTAGGTAGTAGAATGAGAAAAACATCATGGTTTCAAGAATCTCTCCTTCCCTTAAGAGTGATCTATTGAATAAAGTTAGGAAAAACAGCCTATTACCACGAAACTGCACTTTGAGATCGGAGGTTCCCGTCCCATACAAACACCAGATTTGAAAAAGACATCGTGATTCATGTTCTCCCTAGGTAGTAGAATGAGAAAAACATCATGGTTTCAAGAATCTCTCCTTCCCTTAAGAGTGATCTATTGAATAAAGTTAGGAAAAACAGCCTATTACCACGAAACTGCACTTTGAGATCGGAGGTTCCCATCACAGACAAACACCAGATTTGAAAGAGACATCGTGATTCATGTTCTCCCTACGTAGTAGAATCAGAAAAACATCATGGTTTCAAGAATCTCTCCTTCCCTTAAGAGTGATCCAAAGAATAAAGTTGGAAAAAACGGCCTATTACCGCATATGCTGAAAAGGCCGATTGTATTGACGCTGAAAGTGTACTTTCTGAACGGACCTTCCCGGCCCAGAGAAACACCAGATTTGAAAAAAATGTCGTGAATCATGTTCTCCCTAGGTAGTAGAATGAGAAAAACATCATGCTTTCAAGAATCTCTCCTTCCCTTAAGAGTGATCCAAAGAATAAAATTGCAAAAAACGGCCTATTACCGCATATGCTGAAAAGGCCTATTGTATTGACGGCGAAAGTGTACTTCCAGAACTGTCGTTCCCGGCCCAGAGAAACACCAGATATGAAAAAGACATGGTGATTCCAGTTCTCCCAAGGTTGTAGAATGAGAAAAACATCATGCTTTCAAGAATCTCTCCTTCCCTTAAGAGTGATCCAAAGAATAAAATTGCAAAAAACGGCCTATTACCGCATATGCTGAAAAGGCCTATTGTATTGACGGCGAAAGTGTACTTCCAGAACTGTCGTTCCCGGCCCAGAGAAACACCAGATATGAAAAAGACATGGTGATTCCAGTTCTCCCAAGGTTGTAGAATGAGAAAAACATCATGCTTTCAAGAATCTCTCCTTCCCTTAAGAGTGATCCAAAGAATAAAATTGCAAAAAACGGCCTATTACCGCATATGCTGAAAAGGCCTATTGTATTGACGGCGAAAGTGTACTTCCAGAACTGTCGTTCCCGGCCCAGAGAAACACCAGATATGAAAAAGACATGGTGATTCCAGTTCTCCCAAGGTTGTAGAATGAGAAAAACATCATGCTTTCAAGAATCTCTCCTTCCCTTAAGAGTGATCCAAAGAATAAAATTGCAAAAAACGGCCTATTACCGCATATGCTGAAAAGGCCTATTGTATTGACGGCGAAAGTGTACTTTCAGAACTGACGTTCCCGGCTCAGAAAAACAGCACCTTTGAAAAAGATGTCGTGAATCATGTTCTCCCTAGGTAGTAGAATGAGAAAAACATCATGCTTTCAAGAATCTCTCCTTCCCTTAAGAGTGATCCAAAGAATAAAATTGCAAAAAAAGGCCTATTACCGCATATGCTGAAAAGGCCTATTGTATTGACGGCGAAAGTGTACTTTCAGAACTGATGTTCCCGGCCGAGAGAAACACCAGATTTGAAAAAGATGTCGTGAATCATGTTCTCCCTAGGTAGTAGAATGAGAAAAACATCATGCTTTCAAGAATCTCTCCTTCCCTTAAGAGTGATCCAAAGAATAAAGTTGGAAAAAGCGGCTTATTACCGCAAAACTGAACTTTGAGATCGGAGGTTCCCGTCCCAGACAAACACCAGATTTGAAAGAGACATCGTGATTCATGTTCTCCCTAGGTAGTAGAATGAGAAAAACATCATGGTTTCAAGAATCTCTCCTTCCCTTAAGAGTGATCCAAAGAATAAAATTGCAAAAAACGGCCTTATACCGCATATGCTGAAAAGGCCTACTGTATTGACGGCCAAAGTGTACTTTCAGAACTGACGTTCCCGGCCCAGATAAACACCAGATTTGAAAAAGGCATGGTGATTCATGTTCTCCCTAAGTAGTAGAATGAGAAAAACATCATGCTTTCAAGAATCTCTCCTTCCCTTAAGACTGATCCAAAGAATAAAGTTGGAAAAAACGGCCTATTACAGCCAAACTGCACTTTGAGATCGGAGCTTCCCGTCCCAGACAAACACCAGATTTGAAAGAGACATCGTGATTCATGTTCTCCCTAGGTAGTAGAATGAGAAAAACATCATGGTTTCAAGAATCTCTCCTTCCCTTAAGAGTGATCTATTGAATAAAGTTAGGAAAAACAGCCTATTACCACGAAATTGCACTTTGAGATCGTAGGTTCCCATCACAGACAAACACCAGATTTGAAAGAGACATCGTGATTCATGTTCTCCCTACGTAGTAGAATGAGAAAAACATCATGGTTTCAAGAATCTCTCCTTCCCTTAAGAGTGATCCAAAGAATAAAGTTGGAAAAAACGGCCTATTACCGCATATGCTGAAAAGGCCGATTGTATTGAAGGTGAAAGTGTACTTTCAGAACGGACCTTCCCGGCCCAGAGAAACACCAGATTTGAAAAAAATGTCGTGAATCATGTTCTCCCTAGGTAGTAGAATGAGAAAAACATCATGCTTTCAAGAATCTCTCCTTCCCTTAAGAGTGATCCAAAGAATAAAATTGCAAAAAACGGCCTATTACCGCATATGCTGAAAAGGCCTATTGTATTGACGGCGAAAGTGTACTTCCAGAACTGTCGTTCCCGGCCCAGAGAAACACCAGATATGAAAAAGACATGGTGATTCCAGTTCTCCCAAGGTTGTAGAATGAGAAAAACATCATGCTTTCAAGAATCTCTCCTTCCCTTAAGAGTGATCCAAAGAATAAAATTGCAAAAAACGGCCTATTACCGCATATGCTGAAAAGGCCTATTGTATTGACGGCGAAAGTGTACTTTCAGAACTGACGTTCCCGGCCCAGAAAAACAGCAGCTTTGAAAAAGATGTCGTGAATCATGTTCTCCCTAGGTAGTAGAATGAGAAAAACATCATGCTTTCAAGAATCTCTCCTTCCCTTAAGAGTGATCCAAAGAATAATATTGCAAAAAAAGGCCTATTACCGCATATGCTGAAAAGGCCTATTGTATTGACGGCGAAAGTGTACTTTCAGAACTGATGTTCCCGGCCCAGAGAAACACCAGATTTGAAAAAGATGTCGTGAATCATGTTCTCCCTAGGTAGTAGAATGAGAAAAACATCATGCTTTCAAGAATCTCTCCTTCCCTTAAGAGTGATCCAAAGAATAAAGTTGGAAAAAGCGGCCTATTACCGCAAAACTGAACTTTGAGATCGGAGGTTCCCGTCCCAGACAAACACCAGATTTGAAAGAGACATCGTGATTCATGTTCTCCCTAGGTAGTAGAATGAGAAAAACATCATGGTTTCAAGAATCTCTCCTTCCCTTAAGAGTGATCCAAAGAATAAAATTGCAAAAAACGGCCTATTACCGCATATGCTGAAAAGGCCTATTGTATTGACGGCCAAAGTGTACTTTCAGAACTAACGTTCCCGGCCCAGAGAAACACCAGATTTGAAAAAGACATGGTGATTCATGTTCTCCCTAAGTAGTAGAATGAGAAAAACATCATGCTTTCAAGAATCTCTCCTTCCCTTAAGACTGATCCAAAGAATAAAGTTGGAAAAAACGGCCTATTACAGACAAACTGCACTTTGAGATCGGAGGTTCCCGTCCCAGACAAACACCAGATTTGAAAGAGACATCGTGATTCATGTTCTCCCTAGGTAGTAGAATGAGAAAAACATCATGGTTTCAAGAATCTCTCCTTCCCTTAAGAGTGATCTATTGAATAAAGTTAGGAAAAACAGCCTATTACCACGAAACTGCACTTTGAGATCGGAGGTTCCCATCACAGACAAACACCAGATTTGAAAGAGACATCGTGATTCATGTTCTCCCTACGTAGTAGAATGAGAAAAACATCATGGTTTCAAGAATCTCTCCTTCCCTTAAGAGTGATCCAAAGAATAAAGTTGGAAAAAACGGCCTATTACCGCATATGCTGAAAAGGCCGATTGTATTGACGGTGAAAGTGTACTTTCAGAACGGACCTTCCCGGCCCAGAGAAACACCAGATTTGAAAAAAATGTCGTGAATCATGTTCTCCCTAGGTAGTAGAATGAGAAAAACATCATGCTTTCAAGAATCTCTCCTTCCCTTAAGAGTGATCCAAAGAATAAAATTGCAAAAAACGGCCTATTACCGCATATGCTGAAAAGGCCTATTGTATTGACGGCGAAAGTGTACTTCCAGAACTGTCGTTCCCGGCCCAGAGAAACACCAGATATGAAAAAGACATGGTGATTCCAGTTCTCCCAAGGTTGTAGAATGAGAAAAACATCATGCTTTCAAGAATCTCTCCTTCCCTTAAGAGTGATCCAAAGAATAAAATTGCAAAAAACGGCCTATTACCGCATATGCTGAAAAGGCCTATTGTATTGACGGCGAAAGTGTACTTCCAGAACTGTCGTTCCCGGCCCAGAGAAACACCAGATATGAAAAAGACATGGTGATTCCAGTTCTCCCAAGGTTGTAGAATGAGAAAAACATCATGCTTTCAAGAATCTCTCCTCCCCTTAAGAGTGATCCAAAGAATAAAATTGCAAAAAACGGCCTATTACCGCATATGCTGAAAAGGCCTATCGTATTGACGGCGAAAGTGTACTTCCAGAACTGTCGTTCCCGGCCCAGAGAAACACCAGATATGAAAAAGACATGGTGATTCCAGTTCTCCCAAGGTTGTAGAATGAGAAAAACATCATGCTTTCAAGAATCTCTCCTTCCCTTAAGAGTGATCCAAAGAATAAAATTGCAAAAAACGGCCTATTACCGCATATGCTGAAAAGGCCTATTGTATTGACGGCGAAAGTGTACTTTCAGAACTGACGTTCCCGGCTCAGAAAAACAGCACCTTTGAAAAAGATGTCGTGAATCATGTTCTCCCTAGGTAGTAGAATGAGAAAAACATCATGCTTTCAAGAATCTCTCCTTCCCTTAAGAGTGATCCAAAGAATGAAATTGCAAAAAACGGCCTATTACCGCATATGCTGAAAAGGCCTATTGTATTGACGGCGAAAGTGTACTTTCAGAACTGATGTTCCCGGCCCAGAAAAACAGCAGCTTTGAAAAAGATGTCGTGAATCATGTTCTCCCTAGGTAGTAGATAGAGAAAAACATCATGCTTTCAAGAATCTCTCCTTCCCTTAAGAGTAATCCAAAGAATAAAATTGCAAAAAAAGGCCTATTACCGCATATGCTGAAAAGGCCTATTGTATTGACGGCGAAAGTGTACTTTCAGAACTGATGTTCCCGGCCCAGAGAAACACCAGATTTGAAAAAGATGTCGTGAATCATGTTCTCCCTAGGTAGTAGAATGAGAAAAACATCATGCTTTCAAGAATCTCTCCTTCCCTTAAGAGTGATCCAAAGAATAAAGTTGGAAAAAGCGGCCTATTACCGCTTAACTGAACTTTGAGATCGGAGGTTCCCGTCCCAGACAAACACCAGATTTGAAAGAGACATCGTGATTCATGTTCTCCCTAGGTAGTAGAATGAGAAAAACATCATGGTTTCAAGAATCTCTCCTTCCCTTAAGAGTGATCCAAAGAATAAAATTGCAAAAAACGGCCTTATACCGCATATGCTGAAAAGGCCTACTGTATTGACGGCCAAAGTGTACTTTCAGAACTGACGTTCCCGGCCCAGATAAACACCAGATTTGAAAAAGGCATGGTGATTCATGTTCTCCCTAAGTAGTAGAATGAGAAAAACATCATGCTTTCAAGAATCTCTCCTTCCCTTAAGACTGATCCAAAGAATAAAGTTGGAAAAAACGGCCTATTACAGCCAAACTGCACTTTGAGATCGGAGCTTCCCGTCCCAGACAAACAACAGATTTGAAAGAGACATCGTGATTCATGTTCTCCCTAGGTAGTAGAATGAGAAAAACATCATGGTTTCAAGAATCTCTCCTTCCCTTAAGAGTGATCTATTGAATAAAGTTAGGAAAAACAGCCTATTACCACGAAATTGCACTTTGAGATCGGAGGTTCCCATCACAGACAAACACCAGATTTGAAAGAGACATCGTGATTCATGTTCTCCCTACGTAGTAGAATGAGAAAAACATCATGGTTTCAAGAATCTCTCCTTACCTTAAGAGTGATCCAAAGAATAAAGTTGGAAAAAACGGCCTATTACCGCATATGCTGAAAAGGCCGATTGTATTGACGGTGAAAGTGTACTTTCAGAACGGACCTTCCCGGCCCAGAGAAACACCAGATTTGAAAAAAATGTCGTGAATCATGTTCTCCCTAGGTAGTAGAATGAGAAAAACATCATGCTTTCAAGAATCTCTCCTTCCCTTAAGAGTGATCCAAAGAATAAAATTGCAAAAAACGGCCTATTACCGCATATGCTGAAAAGGCCTATTGTATTGACGGCGAAAGTGTACTTCCAGAACTGTCGTTCCCGGCCCAGAGAAACACCAGATATGAAAAAGACATGGTGATTCCAGTTCTCCCAAGGTTGTAGAATGAGAAAAACATCATGCTTTCAAGAATCTCTCCTTCCCTTAAGAGTGATCCAAAGAATAAAATTGCAAAAAACGGCCTATTACCGCATATGCTGAAAAGGCCTATTGTATTGACGGCGAAAGTGTACTTTCAGAACTGACGTTCCCGGCCCAGAAAAACAGCAGCTTTGAAAAAGATGTCGTGAATCATGTTCTCCCTAGGTAGTAGAATGAGAAAAACATCATGCTTTCAAGAATCTCTCCTTCCCTTAAGAGTGATCCAAAGAATAATATTGCAAAAAAAGGCCTATTACCGCATATGCTGAAAAGGCCTATTGTATTGACGGCGAAAGTGTACTTTCAGAACTGATGTTCCCGGCCCAGAGAAACACCAGATTTGAAAAAGATGTCGTGAATCATGTTCTCCCTAGGTAGTAGAATGAGAAAAACATCATGCTTTCAAGAATCTCTCCTTCCCTTAAGAGTGATCCAAAGAATAAAGTTGGAAAAAGCGGCCTATTACCGCAAAACTGAACTTTGAGATCGGAGGTTCCCGTCCCAGACAAACACCAGATTTGAAAGAGACATCGTGATTCATGTTCTCCCTAGGTAGTAGAATGAGAAAAACATCATGGTTTCAAGAATCTCTCCTTCCCTTAAGAGTGATCCAAAGAATAAAATTGCAAAAAACGGCCTATTACCGCATATGCTGAAAAGGCCTATTGTATTGACGGCCAAAGTGTACTTTCAGAACTAACGTTCCCGGCCCAGAGAAACACCAGATTTGAAAAAGACATGGTGATTCATGTTCTCCCTAAGTAGTAGAATGAGAAAAACATCATGCTTTCAAGAATCTCTCCTTCCCTTAAGACTGATCCAAAGAATAAAGTTGGAAAAAACGGCCTATTACAGCCAAACTGCACTTTGAGATCGGAGGTTCCCGTCCCAGACAAACACCAGATTTGAAAGAGACATCGTGATTCATGTTCTCCCTAGGTAGTAGAATGAGAAAAACATCATGGTTTCAAGAATCTCTCCTTCCCTTAAGAGTGATCTATTGAATAAAGTTAGGAAAAACAGCCTATTACCACGAAACTGCACTTTGAGATCGGAGGTTCCCGTCCCATACAAACACCAGATTTGAAAAAGACATCGTGATTCATGTTCTCCCTAGGTAGTAGAATGAGAAAAACATCATGGTTTCAAGAATCTCTCCTTCCCTTAAGAGTGATCTATTGAATAAAGTTAGGAAAAACAGCCTATTACCACGAAACTGCACTTTGAGATCGGAGGTTCCCATCACAGACAAACACCAGATTTGAAAGAGACATCGTGATTCATGTTCTCCCTACGTAGTAGAATCAGAAAAACATCATGGTTTCAAGAATCTCTCCTTCCCTTAAGAGTGATCCAAAGAATAAAGTTGGAAAAAACGGCCTATTCCCGCATATGCTGAAAAGGCCGATTGTATGTACGCTGAAAGTGTACTTTCTGAACGGACCTTCCCGGCCCAGAGAAACACCAGATTTGAAAAAAATGTCGTGAATCATGTTCTCCCTAGGTAGTAGAATGAGAAAAACATCATGCTTTCAAGAATCTCTCCTTCCCTTAAGAGTGATCCAAAGAATAAAATTGCAAAAAACGGCCTATTACCGCATATGCTGAAAAGGCCTATTGTATTGACGGCGAAAGTGTACTTCCAGAACTGTCGTTCCCGGCCCAGAGAAACACCAGATATGAAAAAGACATGGTGATTCCAGTTCTCCCAAGGTTGTAGAATGAGAAAAACATCATGCTTTCAAGAATCTCTCCTTCCCTTAAGAGTGATCCAAAGAATAAAATTGCAAAAAACGGCCTATTACCGCATATGCTGAAAAGGCCTATTGTATTGACGGCGAAAGTGTACTTCCAGAACTGTCGTTCCCGGCCCAGAGAAACACCAGATATGAAAAAGACATGGTGATTCCAGTTCTCCCAAGGTTGTAGAATGAGAAAAACATCATGCTTTCAAGAATCTCTCCTTCCCTTAAGAGTGATCCAAAGAATAAAATTGCAAAAAACGGCCTATTACCGCATATGCTGAAAAGGCCTATTGTATTGACGGCGAAAGTGTACTTCCAGAACTGTCGTTCCCGGCCCAGAGAAACACCAGATATGAAAAAGACATGGTGATTCCAGTTCTCCCAAGGTTGTAGAATGAGAAAAACATCATGCTTTCAAGAATCTCTCCTTCCCTTAAGAGTGATCCAAAGAATAAAATTGCAAAAAACGGCCTATTACCGCATATGCTTAAAAGGCCTATTGTATTGACGGCGAAAGTGTACTTTCAGAACTGACGTTCCCGGCTCAGAAAAACAGCACCTTTGAAAAAGATGTCGTGAATCATGTTCTCCCTAGGTAGTAGAATGAGAAAAACATCATGCTTTCAAGAATCTCTCCTTCCCTTAAGAGTGATCCAAAGAATGAAATTGCAAAAAACGGCCTATTACCGCATATGCTGAAAAGGCCTATTGTATTGACGGCGAAAGTGTACTTTCAGAACTGATGTTCCCGGCCCAGAAAAACAGCAGCTTTGAAAAAGATGTCGTGAATCATGTTCTCCCTAGGTAGTAGATAGAGAAAAACACCATGCTTTCAAGAATCTCTCCTTCCCTTAAGAGTAATCCAAAGAATAAAATTGCAAAAAAAGGCCTATTACCGCATATGCTGAAAAGGCCTATTGTATTGACGGCGAAAGTGTACTTTCAGAACTGATGTTCCCGGCCCAGAGAAACACCAGATTTGAAAAAGATGTCGTGAATCATGTTCTCCCTAGGTAGTAGAATGAGAAAAACATCATGCTTTCAAGAATCTCTCCTTCCCTTAAGAGTGATCCAAAGAATAAAGTTGGAAAAAGCGGCCTATTACCGCTTAACTGAACTTTGAGATCGGAGGTTCCCGTCCCAGACAAACACCAGATTTGAAAGAGACATCGTGATTCATGTTCTCCCTAGGTAGTAGAATGAGAAAAACATCATGGTTTCAAGAATCTCTCCTTCCCTTAAGAGTGATCCAAAGAATAAAATTGCAAAAAACGGCCTTATACCGCATATGCTGAAAAGGCCTACTGTATTGACGGCCAAAGTGTACTTTCAGAACTGACGTTCCCGGCCCAGATAAACACCAGATTTGAAAAAGGCATGGTGATTCATGTTCTCCCTAAGTAGTAGAATGAGAAAAACATCATGCTTTCAAGAATCTCTCCTTCCCTTAAGACTGATCCAAAGAATAAAGTTGGAAAAAACGGCCTATTACAGCCAAACTGCACTTTGAGATCGGAGCTTCCCGTCCCAGACAAACAACAGATTTGAAAGAGACATCGTGATTCATGTTCTCCCTAGGTAGTAGAATGAGAAAAACATCATGGTTTCAAGAATCTCTCCTTCCCTTAAGAGTGATCTATTGAATAAAGTTAGGAAAAACAGCCTATTACCACGAAATTGCACTTTGAGATCGGAGGTTCCCATCACAGACAAACACCAGATTTGAAAGAGACATCGTGATTCATGTTCTCCCTACGTAGTAGAATGAGAAAAACATCATGGTTTCAAGAATCTCTCCTTCCCTTAAGAGTGATCCAAAGAATAAAGTTGGAAAAAACGGCCTATTACCGCATATGCTGAAAAGGCCGATTGTATTGACGGTGAAAGTGTACTTTCAGAACGGACCTTCCCGGCCCAGAGAAACACCAGATTTGAAAAAAATGTCGTGAATCATGTTCTCCCTAGGTAGTAGAATGAGAAAAACATCATGCTTTCAAGAATCTCTCCTTCCCTTAAGAGTGATCCAAAGAATAAAATTGCAAAAAACGGCCTATTACCGCATATGCTGAAAAGGCCTATTGTATTGACGGCGAAAGTGTACTTCCAGAACTGTCGTTCCCGGCCCAGAGAAACACCAGATATGAAAAAGACATGGTGATTCCAGTTCTCCCAAGGTTGTAGAATGAGAAAAACATCATGCTTTCAAGAATCTCTCCTTCCCTTAAGAGTGATCCAAAGAATAAAATTGCAAAAAACGGCCTATTACCGCATATGCTGAAAAGGCCTATTGTATTGACGGCGAAAGTGTACTTTCAGAACTGACGTTCCCGGCCCAGAAAAACAGCAGCTTTGAAAAAGATGTCGTGAATCATGTTCTCCCTAGGTAGTAGAATGAGAAAAACATCATGCTTTCAAGAATCTCTCCTTCCCTTAAGAGTGATCCAAAGAATAATATTGCAAAAAAAGGCCTATTACCGCATATGCTGAAAAGGCCTATTGTATTGACGGCGAAAGTGTACTTTCAGAACTGATGTTCCCGGCCCAGAGAAACACCAGATTTGAAAAAGATGTCGTGAATCATGTTCTCCCTAGGTAGTAGAATGAGAAAAACATCATGCTTTCAAGAATCTCTCCTTCCCTTAAGAGTGATCCAAAGAATAAAGTTGGAAAAAGCGGCCTATTACCGCAAAACTGAACTTTGAGATCGGAGGTTCCCGTCCCAGACAAACACCAGATTTGAAAGAGACATCGTGATTCATGTTCTCCCTAGGTAGTAGAATGAGAAAAACATCATGGTTTCAAGAATCTCTCCTTCCCTTAAGAGTGATCCAAAGAATAAAATTGCAAAAAACGGCCTATTACCGCATATGCTGAAAAGGCCTATTGTATTGACGGCCAAAGTGTACTTTCAGAACTAACGTTCCCGGCCCAGAGAAACACCAGATTTGAAAAAGACATGGTGATTCATGTTCTCCCTAAGTAGTAGAATGAGAAAAACATCATGCTTTCAAGAATCTCTCCTTCCCTTAAGACTGATCCAAAGAATAAAGTTGGAAAAAACGGCCTATTACAGCCAAACTGCACTTTGAGATCGGAGGTTCCCGTCCCAGACAAACACCAGATTTGAAAGAGACATCGTGATTCATGTTCTCCCTAGGTAGTAGAATGAGAAAAACATCATGGTTTCAAGAATCTCTCCTTCCCTTAAGAGTGATCTATTGAATAAAGTTAGGAAAAACAGCCTATTACCACGAAACTGCACTTTGAGATCGGAGGTTCCCGTCCCATACAAACACCAGATTTGAAAAAGACATCGTGATTCATGTTCTCCCTAGGTAGTAGAATGAGAAAAACATCATGGTTTCAAGAATCTCTCCTTCCCTTAAGAGTGATCTATTGAATAAAGTTAGGAAAAACAGCCTATTACCACGAAACTGCACTTTGAGATCGGAGGTTCCCATCACAGACAAACACCAGATTTGAAAGAGACATCGTGATTCATGTTCTCCCTACGTAGTAGAATCAGAAAAACATCGTGGTTTCAAGAATCTCTCCTTCCCTTAAGAGTGATCCAAAGAATAAAGTTGGAAAAAACGGCCTATTCCCGCATATGCTGAAAAGGCCGATTGTATGTACGCTGAAAGTGTACTTTCTGAACGGACCTTCCCGGCCCAGAGAAACACCAGATTTGAAAAAAATGTCGTGAATCATGTTCTCCCTAGGTAGTAGAATGAGAAAAACATCATGCTTTCAAGAATCTCTCCTTCCCTTAAGAGTGATCCAAAGAATAAAATTGCAAAAAACGGCCTATTACCGCATATGCTGAAAAGGCCTATTGTATTGACGGCGAAAGTGTACTTCCAGAACTGTCGTTCCCGGCCCAGAGAAACACCAGATATGAAAAAGACATGGTGATTCCAGTTCTCCCAAGGTTGTAGAATGAGAAAAACATCATGCTTTCAAGAATCTCTCCTTCCCTTAAGAGTGATCCAAAGAATAAAATTGCAAAAAACGGCCTATTACCGCATATGCTGAAAAGGCCTATTGTATTGACGGCGAAAGTGTACTTCCAGAACTGTCGTTCCCGGCCCAGAGAAACACCAGATATGAAAAAGACATGGTGATTCCAGTTCTCCCAAGGTTGTAGAATGAGAAAAACATCATGCTTTCAAGAATCTCTCCTTCCCTTAAGAGTGATCCAAAGAATAAAATTGCAAAAAACGGCCTATTACCGCATATGCTGAAAAGGCCTATTGTATTGACGGCGAAAGTGTACTTACAGAACTGTCGTTCCCGGCCCAGAGAAACACCAGATATGAAAAAGACATGGTGATTCCAGTTCTCCCAAGGTTGTAGAATGAAAAAACATCATGCTTTCAAGAATCTCTCCTTCCCTTAAGAGTGATCCAAAGAATAAAATTGCAAAAAACGGCCTATTACCGCATATGCTGAAAAGGCCTATTGTATTGACGGCGAAAGTGTACTTTCAGAACTGACGTTCCCGGCTCAGAAAAACAGCACCTTTGAAAAAGATGTCGTGAATCATGTTCTCCCTAGGTAGTAGAATGAGAAAAACATCATGCTTTCAAGAATCTGTCCTTCCCTTAAGAGTGATCCAAAGAATAAAATTGCAAAAAAAGGCCTATTACCGCATAAGCTGAAAAGGCCTATTGTATTGACGGCGAAAGTGTACTTTCAGAACTGATGTTCCCGGCCGAGAGAAACACCAGATTTGAAAAAGATGTCGTGAATCATGTTCTCCCTAGGTAGTAGAATGAGAAAAACATCATGCTTTCAAGAATCTCTCCTTCCCTTAAGAGTGATCCAAAGAATAAAGTTGGAAAAAGCGGCTTATTACCGCAAAACTGAACTTTGAGATCGGAGGTTCCCGTCCCAGACAAACACCAGATTTGAAAGAGACATCGTGATTCATGTTCTCCCTAGGTAGTAGAATGAGAAAAACATCATGGTTTCAAGAATCTCTCCTTCCCTTAAGAGTGATCCAAAGAATAAAATTGCAAAAAACGGCTTTATACCGCATATGCTGAAAAGGCCTACTGTATTGACGGCCAAAGTGTACTTTCAGAACTGACGTTCCCGGCCCAGATAAACACCAGATTTGAAAAAGGCATGGTGATTCATGTTCTCCCTAAGTAGTAGAATGAGAAAAACATCATGCTTTCAAGAATCTCTCCTTCCCTTAAGACTGATCCAAAGAATAAAGTTGGAAAAAACGGCCTATTACAGCCAAACTGCACTTTGAGATCGGAGCTTCCCGTCCCAGACAAACACCAGATTTGAAAGAGACATCGTGATTCATGTTCTCCCTAGGTAGTAGAATGAGAAAAACATCATGGTTTCAAGAATCTCTCCTTCCCTTAAGAGTGATCTATTGAATAAAGTTAGGAAAAACAGCCTATTACCACGAAATTGCACTTTGAGATCGTAGGTTCCCATCACAGACAAACACCAGATTTGAAAGAGACATCGTGATTCATGTTCTCCCTACGTAGTAGAATGAGAAAAACATCATGGTTTCAAGAATCTCTCCTTCCCTTAAGAGTGATCCAAAGAATAAAGTTGGAAAAAACGGCCTATTACCGCATATGCTGAAAAGGCCGATTGTATTGACGGTGAAAGTGTACTTTCAGAACGGACCTTCCCGGCCCAGAGAAACACCAGATTTGAAAAAAATGTCGTGAATCATGTTCTCCCTAGGTAGTAGAATGAGAAAAACATCATGCTTTCAAGAATCTCTCCTTCCCTTAAGAGTGATCCAAAGAATAAAATTGCAAAAAACGGCCTATTACCGCATATGCTGAAAAGGCCTATTGTATTGACGGCGAAAGTGTACTTTCAGAACTGACGTTCCCGGCCCAGAGAAACACCAGATATGAAAAAGACATGGTGATTCCAGTTCTCCCACGGTTGTAGAATGAGAAAAACATCATGCTTTCAAGAATCTCTCCTTCCCTTAAGAGTGATCCAAAGAATAAAATTGCAAAAAACGGCCTATTACCGCATATGCTGAAAAGGCCTATTGTATTGACGGCGAAAGTGTACTTTCAGAACTGACGTTCCCGGCCCAGAAAAACAGCAGCTTTGAAAAAGATGTCGTGAATCATGTTCTCCCTAGGTAGTAGAATGAGAAAAACATCATGCTTTCAAGAATCTCTCCTTCCCTTAAGAGTGATCCAAAGAATAATATTGCAAAAAAAGGCCTATTACCGCATATGCTGAAAAGGCCTATTGTATTGACGGCGAAAGTGTACTTTCAGAACTGATGTTCCCGGCCCAGAGAAACACCAGATTTGAAAAAGATGTCGTGAATCATGTTCTCCCTAGGTAGTAGAATGAGAAAAACATCATGCTTTCAAGAATCTCTCCTTCCCTTAAGAGTGATCCAAAGAATAAAGTTGGAAAAAGCGGCCTATTACCGCAAAACTGAACTTTGAGATCGGAGGTTCCCGTCCCAGACAAACACCAGATTTGAAAGAGACATCGTGATTCATGTTCTCCCTAGGTAGTAGAATGAGAAAAACATCATGGTTTCAAGAATCTCTCCTTCCCTTAAGAGTGATCCAAAGAATAAAATTGCAAAAAACGGCCTATTACCGCATATGCTGAAAAGGCCTATTGTATTGACGGCCAAAGTGTACTTTCAGAACTAACGTTCCCGGCCCAGAGAAACACCAGATTTGAAAAAGACATGGTGATTCATGTTCTCCCTAAGTAGTAGAATGAGAAAAACATCATGCTTTCAAGAATCTCTCCTTCCCTTAAGACTGATCCAAAGAATAAAGTTGGAAAAAACGGCCTATTACAGACAAACTGCACTTTGAGATCGGAGGTTCCCGTCCCAGACAAACACCAGATTTGAAAGAGACATCGTGATTCATGTTCTCCCTAGGTAGTAGAATGAGAAAAACATCATGGTTTCAAGAATCTCTCCTTCCCTTAAGAGTGATCTATTGAATAAAGTTAGGAAAAACAGCCTATTACCACGAAACTGCACTTTGAGATCGGAGGTTCCCATCACAGACAAACACCAGATTTGAAAGAGACATCGTGATTCATGTTCTCCCTACGTAGTAGAATGAGAAAAACATCATGGTTTCAAGAATCTCTCCTTCCCTTAAGAGTGATCCAAAGAATAAAGTTGGAAAAAACGGCCTATTACCGCATATGCTGAAAAGGCCGATTGTATTGACGGTGAAAGTGTACTTTCAGAACGGACCTTCCCGGCCCAGAGAAACACCAGATTTGAAAAAAATGTCGTGAATCATGTTCTCCCTAGGTAGTAGAATGAGAAAAACATCATGCTTTCAAGAATCTCTCCTTCCCTTAAGAGTGATCCAAAGAATAAAATTGCAAAAAACGGCCTATTACCGCATATGCTGAAAAGGCCTATTGTATTGACGGCGAAAGTGTACTTCCAGAACTGTCGTTCCCGGCCCAGAGAAACACCAGATATGAAAAAGACATGGTGATTCCAGTTCTCCCAAGGTTGTAGAATGAGAAAAACATCATGCTTTCAAGAATCTCTCCTTCCCTTAAGAGTGATCCAAAGAATAAAATTGCAAAAAACGGCCTATTACCGCATATGCTGAAAAGGCCTATTGTATTGACGGCGAAAGTGTACTTCCAGAACTGTCGTTCCCGGCCCAGAGAAACACCAGATATGAAAAAGACATGGTGATTCCAGTTCTCCCAAGGTTGTAGAATGAGAAAAACATCATGCTTTCAAGAATCTCTCCTCCCCTTAAGAGTGATCCAAAGAATAAAATTGCAAAAAACGGCCTATTACCGCATATGCTGAAAAGGCCTATTGTATTGACGGCGAAAGTGTACTTCCAGAACTGTCGTTCCCGGCCCAGAGAAACACCAGATATGAAAAAGACATGGTGATTCCAGTTCTCCCAAGGTTGTAGAATGAGAAAAACATCATGCTTTCAAGAATCTCTCCTTCCCTTAAGAGTGATCCAAAGAATAAAATTGCAAAAAACGGCCTATTACCGCATATGCTGAAAAGGCCTATTGTATTGACGGCGAAAGTGTACTTTCAGAACTGACGTTCCCGGCTCAGAAAAACAGCACCTTTGAAAAAGATGTCGTGAATCATGTTCTCCCTAGGTAGTAGAATGAGAAAAACATCATGCTTTCAAGAATCTCTCCTTCCCTTAAGAGTGATCCAAAGAATGAAATTGCAAAAAACGGCCTATTACCGCATATGCTGAAAAGGCCTATTGTATTGACGGCGAAAGTGTACTTTCAGAACTGATGTTCCCGGCCCAGAAAAACAGCAGCTTTGAAAAAGATGTCGTGAATCATGTTCTCCCTAGGTAGTAGATAGAGAAAAACATCATGCTTTCAAGAATCTCTCCTTCCCTTAAGAGTAATCCAAAGAATAAAATTGCAAAAAAAGGCCTATTACCGCATATGCTGAAAAGGCCTATTGTATTGACGGCGAAAGTGTACTTTCAGAACTGATGTTCCCGGCCCAGAGAAACACCAGATTTGAAAAAGATGTCGTGAATCATGTTCTCCCTAGGTAGTAGAATGAGAAAAACATCATGCTTTCAAGAATCTCTCCTTCCCTAAAGAGTGATCCAAAGAATAAAGTTGGAAAAAGCGGCCTATTACCGCTTAACTGAACTTTGAGATCGGAGGTTCCCGTCCCAGACAAACACCAGATTTGAAAGAGACATCGTGATTCATGTTCTCCCTAGGTAGTAGAATGAGAAAAACATCATGGTTTCAAGAATCTCTCCTTCCCTTAAGAGTGATCCAAAGAATAAAATTGCAAAAAACGGCCTTATACCGCATATGCTGAAAAGGCCTATTGTATTGACGGCCAAAGTGTACTTTCAGAACTTACGTTCCCGGCCCAGAGAAACACCAGATTTGAAAAAGACATGGTGATTCATGTTCTCCCTAAGTAGTAGAATGAGAAAAACATCATGCTTTCAAGAATCTATCCTTCCCTTAAGACTGATCCAAAGAATAAAGTTGGAAAAAACGGCCTATTACAGCCAAACTGCACTTTGAGATCGGAGGTTCCCGTCCCAGACAAACACCAGATTTGAAAGAGACATCGTGATTCATGTTCTCCCTAGGTAGTAGAATGAGAAAAACATCATGCTTTCAAGAATCTCTCCTTCCCTTAAGAGTGATCCAAAGAATAAAATTGCAAAAAACGGCCTATTACCGCATATGCTGAAAAGGCCTATTGTATTGACGGCGAAAGTGTACTTCCAGAACTGTCGTTCCCGGCCCAGAGAAACACCAGATATGAAAAAGACATGGTGATTCCAGTTCTCCCAAGGTTGTAGAATGAGAAAAACATCATGCTTTCAAGAATCTCTCCTTCCCTTAAGAGTGATCCAAAGAATAAAATTGCAAAAAACGGCCTATTACCGCATATGCTGAAAAGGCCTATTGTATTGACGGCGAAAGTGTACTTTCAGAACTGACGTTCCCGGCCCAGAGAAACACCAGATTTGAAAAAGACATGGTGATTCATGTTCTCCCTAAGTAGTAGAATGAGAAAAACATCATGCTTTCAAGAATCTCTCCTTCCCTTAAGACTGATCCAAAGAATAAAGTTGGAAAAAAAGGCCTATTACCGCAAAACTTCACTTTGAGAACTGAGGTTCCCGTCCCATACAAACACCAGATTTGAAAAAGACATCGTGATTCATGTTCTCCCTAGGTAGTAGAATGAGAAAAACATCATGGTTTCAAGAATCTCTCCTTCCCTTAAGAGTGATCTATTGAATAAAGTTAGGAAAAACAGCCTATTACCACGAAACTGCACTTTGAGATCGGAGGTTCCCATCACAGACAAACACCAGATTTGAAAGAGACATCGTGATTCATGTTCTCCCTACGTAGTAGAATGAGAAAAACATCATGGTTTCAAGAATCTCTCCTTCCCTTAAGAGTGATCCAAAGAATAAAGTTGGAAAAAACGGCCTATTACCGCATATGCTGAAAAGGCCGATTGTATTGACGGTGAAAGTGTACCTTCAGAACGGACCTTCCCGGCCCAGAGAAACACCAGATTTGAAAAAAATGTCGTGAATCATGTTCTCCCTAGGTTGTAGAATTAGAAAAACATCATGCTTTCAAGAATCTCTCCTTCCCTTAAGAGTGATCCAAAGAATAAAATTGCAAAAAACGGCCTATTACCGCATATGCTGAAAAGGCCTATTGTATTGACGGCGAAAGTGTACTTCCAGAACTGTCGTTCCCGGCCCAGAGAAACACCAGATATGAAAAAGACATGGTGATTCCAGTTCTCCCAAGGTTGTAGAATGAGAAAAACATCATGCTTTCAAGAATCTCTCCTTCCTTTAAGAGTCATCCAAAGAATAAAATTGCAAAAAACGGCCTATTACCGCATATGCTGAAAAGGCCTATTGTATTGACGGCGAAAGTGTACTTTCAGAACTGACGTTCCCGGCCCAGAGAAACACCAGATTTGAAAAAGACATGGTGATTCATGTTCTCCCTAAGTAGTAGCAGGAGAAAAACATCATGCTTTCAAGAATCTCTCCTTCCCTTAAGACTGATCCAAAGAATAAAGTTGGAAAAAACGGCCTATTACCGCAAAAATGCACTTGGAGAACTGAGGTTCCCGTCCCATACAAACACCAGATTTGAAAAAGACATCGTGATTCATGTTCTCCCTAGGTAGTAGAATCAGAAAAACATCATGCTTTCAAGAATTTCTCCTTCCCTTAAAAGTGATCCAAAGAATAAAGTTGGGAAAAGCAGCCTATTACCGCAAAATTGAACTTTGAGATCGTAGGTTCCCGTCCAAGACAAACATCAGATTTGAAAGAGACATCGTGATTCATGTTGTCCCTAGGTAGTAGAATGAGAAAAACGTCATGGTTTCAAGAATCTCTCCTTCCCTTAAGACTGATCCAAAGAATAAAGTTGGAAAAAACGGCCTATTACAGCCAAACTGCACTTTGAGATCGGAGTTTCCCGTCCCAGACAAACACCAGATTTGAAAGAGACATCGTGATTCATGTTCTCCCTAGGTAGTAGAATGAGAAAAACATCATGGTTTCAAGAATCTCTCCTTCCCTTAAGAGTGATCTATTGAAAAAAGTTAGGAAAAACAGCCTATTACCACGAAACTGCACTTTGAGATCGGAGGTTCCCATCACAGACAAACACCAGATTTGAAAGAGACATCGTGATTCATGTTCTCCCTACGTAGTAGAATGAGAAAAACATCATGGTTTCAAGAATCTCTCCTTCCATTAAGAGTGATCCAAAGAATAAAGTTGGAAAAAACGGCCTATTACCGCATATGCTGAAAAGGCCGATTGTATTGACGGTGAAAGTGTACTTTCAGAACGGACCTTCCCGGTCCAGAGAAACACCAGATTTGAAAAAAATGTCGTGAATCATGTTCTGCCTAGGTAGTAGAATGAGAAAAACATCATGCTTTCAAGAATCTCTCCTTCCCTTAAGAGTGATCCAAAGAATAAAATTGCAAAAAACGGCCTATTACCGCATATGCTGAAAAGGCCTATTGTATTGACGGCGAAAGTGTACTTCCAGAACTGTCGTTCCCGGCCCAGAGAAACACCAGATATGAAAAAGACATGGTGATTCCAGTTCTCCCAAGGTTGTAGAATGAGAAAAACATCATGCTTTCAAGAATCTCTCCTTCCCTTAAGAGTGATCCAAAGAATAAAATTGCAAAAAACGGCCTATTACCGCATATGCTGAAAAGGCCTATTGTATTGACGGCGAAAGTGTACTTTCAGAACTGACGTTCCCGGCCCAGAGAAACACCAGATTTGAAAAAGACATGGTGATTCATGTTCTCCCTAAGTAGTAGAATGAGAAAAACATCATGCTTTCAAGAATCTCTCCTTCCCTTAAGACTGATCCAAAGAATAAAGTTGGAAAAAACGGCCTATTACCGCAAAACAGCACTTTGAGAACTGAGGTTCCCGTCCCATACAAACACCAGATTTGAAAAAGACATCGTGATTCATGTTCTCCCTAGGTAGTAGAATGAGAAAAACATCATGGTTTCAAGAATCTCTCCTTCCCTTAAGAGTGATCTATTGAATAAAGTTAGGAAAAACAGCCTATTACCACGAAACTGCACTTTGAGATCGGAGGTTCCCATCACAGACAAACACCAGATTTGAAAGAGACATCGTGATTCATGTTCTCCCTACGTAGTAGAATGAGAAAAACATCATGGTTTCAAGAATCTCTCCTTCCCTTAAGAGTGATCCAAAGAATAAAGTTGGAAAAAACGGCCTATTACCGCATATGCTGAAAAGGCCGATTGTATTGACGGTGAAAGTGTACTTTCAGAACGGACCTTCCCGGCTCAGAGAAACACCAGATTTGAAAAAAATGTCGTGAATCATGTTCTCCCTAGGTTGTAGAATGAGAAAAACATCATGCTTTCAAGAATCTCTCCTTCCCTTAAGAGTGATCCAAAGAATAAAATTGCAAAAAACGGCCTATTACCGCATATGCTGAAAAGGCCTATTGTATTGACGGCGAAAGTGTACTTCCAGAACTGTCGTTCCCGGCCCAGAGAAACACCAGATATGAAAAAGACATGGTGATTCCAGTTCTCCCAAGGTTGTAGAATGAGAAAAACATCATGCTTTCAAGAATCTCTCCTTCCCTTAAGAGTGATCCAAAGAATAAAATTGCAAAAAACGGCCTATTACCGCATATGCTGAAAAGGCCTATTGTATTGACGGCGAAAGTGTACTTTCAGAACTGACGTTCCCGGCCCAGAAAAACAGCAGCTTTGAAAAAGATGTCGTGAATCATGTTCTCCCTAGGTAGTAGATAGAGAAAAACATCATGCTTTCAAGAATCTCTCCTTCCCTTAAGAGTAATCCAAAGAATAAAATTGCAAAAAAAGGCCTATTACCGCATATGCTGAAAAGGCCTATTGTATTGACGGCGAAAGTGTACTTTCAGAACTGATGTTCCCGGCCCAGAGAAACACCAGATTTGAAAAAGATGTCGTGAATCATGTTCTCCCTAGGTAGTAGAATGAGAAAAACATCATGCTTTCAAGAATATCTCCTTCCCTTAAGAGTGATCCAAAGAATAAAGTTGGAAAAAGCGGCCTATTACCGCAAAACTGAACTTTGAGATCGGAGGTTCCCGTCCCAGACAAACACCAGATTTGAAAGAGACATCGTGATTCATGTTCTCCCTAGGTAGTAGAATGAGAAAAACATCATGGTTTCAAGAATCTCTCCTTCCCTTAAGAGTGATCCAAAGAATAAAATTGCAAAAAACGGCCTATTACCGCATATGCTGAAAAGGCCTATTGTATTGACGGCGAAAGTGTACTTCCAGAACTGTCGTTCCCGGCCCAGAGAAACACCAGATATGAAAAAGACATGGTGATTCCAGTTCTCCCAAGGTTGTAGAATGAGAAAAACATCATGCTTTCAAGAATCTCTCCTTCCTTTAAGAGTCATCCAAAGAATAAAATTGCAAAAAACGGCCTATTACCGCATATGCTGAAAAGGCCTATTGTATTGACGGCGAAAGTGTACTTTCAGAACTGACGTTCCCGGCCCAGAGAAACACCAGATTTGAAAAAGACATGGTGATTCATGTTCTCCCTAAGTAGTAGCAGGAGAAAAACATCATGCTTTCAAGAATCTCTCCTTCCCTTAAGACTGATCCAAAGAATAAAGTTGGAAAAAACGGCCTATTACCGCAAAAATGCACTTGGAGAACTGAGGTTCCCGTCCCATACAAACACCAGATTTGAAAAAGACATCGTGATTCATGTTCTCCCTAGGTAGTAGAATCAGAAAAACATCATGCTTTCAAGAATTTCTCCTTCCCTTAAAAGTGATCCAAAGAATAAAGTTGGGAAAAGCAGCCTATTACCGCAAAATTGAACTTTGAGATCGTAGGTTCCCGTCCAAGACAAACATCAGATTTGAAAGAGACATCGTGATTCATGTTGTCCCTAGGTAGTAGAATGAGAAAAACGTCATGGTTTCAAGAATCTCTCCTTCCCTTAAGACTGATCCAAAGAATAAAGTTGGAAAAAACGGCCTATTACAGCCAAACTGCACTTTGAGATCGGAGTTTCCCGTCCCAGACAAACACCAGATTTGAAAGAGACATCGTGATTCATGTTCTCCCTAGGTAGTAGAATGAGAAAAACATCATGGTTTCAAGAATCTCTCCTTCCCTTAAGAGTGATCTATTGAAAAAAGTTAGGAAAAACAGCCTATTACCACGAAACTGCACTTTGAGATCGGAGGTTCCCATCACAGACAAACACCAGATTTGAAAGAGACATCGTGATTCATGTTCTCCCTACGTAGTAGAATGAGAAAAACATCATGGTTTCAAGAATCTCTCCTTCCATTAAGAGTGATCCAAAGAATAAAGTTGGAAAAAACGGCCTATTACCGCATATGCTGAAAAGGCCGATTGTATTGACGGTGAAAGTGTACTTTCAGAACGGACCTTCCCGGTCCAGAGAAACACCAGATTTGAAAAAAATGTCGTGAATCATGTTCTGCCTAGGTAGTAGAATGAGAAAATCATCATGCTTTCAAGAATCTCTCCTTCCCTTAAGAGTGATCCAAAGAATAAAATTGCAAAAAACGGCCTATTACCGCATATGCTGAAAAGGCCTATTGTATTGACGGCGAAAGTGTACTTCCAGAACTGTCGTTCCCGGCCCAGAGAAACACCAGATATGAAAAAGACATGGTGATTCCATTTCTCCCAAGGTTGTAGAATGAGAAAAACATCATGCTTTCAAGAATCTCTCCTTCCCTTAAGAGTGATCCAAAGAATAAAATTGCAAAAAACGGCCTATTACCGCATATGCTGAAAAGGCCTATTGTATTGACGGCGAAAGTGTACTTTCAGAACTGACGTTCCCGGCCCAGAGAAACACCAGATTTGAAAAAGACATGGTGATTCATGTTCTCCCTAAGTAGTAGAATGAGAAAAACATCATGCTTTCAAGAATCTCTCCTTCCCTTAAGACTGATCCAAAGAATAAAGTTGGAAAAAACGGCCTATTACCGCAAAACTGCACTTTGAGAACTGAGGTTCCCGTCCCATACAAACACCAGATTTGAAAAAGACATCGTGATTCATGTTCTCCCTAGGTAGTAGAATGAGAAAAACATCATGGTTTCAAGAATCTCTCCTTCCCTTAAGAGTGATCTATTGAATAAAGTTAGGAAAAACAGCCTATTACCACGAAACTGCACTTTGAGATCGGAGGTTCCCATCACAGACAAACACCAGATTTGAAAGAGACATCGTGATTCATGTTCTCCCTACGTAGTAGAATGAGAAAAACATCATGGTTTCAAGAATCTCTCCTTCCCTTAAGAGTGATCCAAAGAATAAAGTTGGAAAAAACGGCCTATTACCGCATATGCTGAAAAGGCCGATTGTATTGACGGTGAAAGTGTACTTTCAGAACGGACCTTCCCGGCTCAGAGAAACACCAGATTTGAAAAAAATGTCGTGAATCATGTTCTCCCTAGGTTGTAGAATGAGAAAAACATCATGCTTTCAAGAATCTCTCCTTCCCTTAAGAGTGATCCAAAGAATAAAATTGCAAAAAACGGCCTATTACCGCATATGCTGAAAAGGCCTATTGTATTGACGGCGAAAGTGTACTTCCAGAACTGTCGTTCCCGGCCCAGAGAAACACCAGATATGAAAAAGACATGGTGATTCCAGTTCTCCCAAGGTTGTAGAATGAGAAAAACATCATGCTTTCAAGAATCTCTCCTTCCCTTAAGAGTGATCCAAAGAATAAAATTGCAAAAAACGGCCTATTACCGCATATGCTGAAAAGGCCTATTGTATTGACGGCGAAAGTGTACTTTCAGAACTGACGTTCCCGGCCCAGAAAAACAGCAGCTTTGAAAAAGATGTCGTGAATCATGTTCTCCCTAGGTAGTAGATAGAGAAAAACATCATGCTTTCAAGAATCTCTCCTTCCCTTAAGAGTAATCCAAAGAATAAAATTGCAAAAAAAGGCCTATTACCGCATATGCTGAAAAGGCCTATTGTATTGACGGCGAAAGTGTACTTTCAGAACTGATGTTCCCGGCCCAGAGAAACACCAGATTTGAAAAAGATGTCGTGAATCATGTTCTCCCTAGGTAGTAGAATGAGAAAAACATCATGCTTTCAAGAATATCTCCTTCCCTTAAGAGTGATCCAAAGAATAAAGTTGGAAAAAGCGGCCTATTACCGCAAAACTGAACTTTGAGATCGGAGGTTCCCGTCCCAGACAAACACCAGATTTGAAAGAGACATCGTGATTCATGTTCTCCCTAGGTAGTAGAATGAGAAAAACATCATGGTTTCAAGAATCTCTCCTTCCCTTAAGAGTGATCCAAAGAATAAAATTGCAAAAAACGGCCTTATACCGCATATGCTGAAAAGGCCTATTGTATTGACGGCCAAAGTGTACTTTCAGAACTGACGTTCCCGGCCCAGAGAAACACCAGATTTGAAAAAGACATGGTGATTCATGTTCTCCCTAAGTAGTAGAATGAGAAAAACATCATGCTTTCAAGAATCTCTCCTTCCCTTAAGACTGATCCAAAGAATAAAGTTGGAAAAAACGGCCTATTACAGCCAAACTGCACTTTGAGATCGGAGGTTCCCGTCCCAGACAAACACCAGATTTGAAAGAGACATCGTGATTCATGTTCTCCCTAGGTAGTAGAATGAGAAAAACATCATGCTTTCAAGAATCTCTCCTTCCCTTAAGAGTGATCCAAAGAATAAAATTGCAAAAAACGGCCTATTACCGCATATGCTGAAAAGGCCTATTGTATTGACGGCGAAAGTGTACTTCCAGAACTGTCGTTCCAGGCCCAGAGAAACACCAGATATGAAAAAGACATGGTGATTCCAGTTCTCCCAAGGTTGTAGAATGAGAAAAACATCATGCTTTCAAGAATCTCTCCTTCCCTTAAGAGTGATCCAAAGAATAAAATTGCAAAAAACGGCCTATTACCGCATATGCTGAAAAGGCCTATTGTATTGACGGCGAAAGTGTACTTTCAGAACTGACGTTCCCGGCCCAGAGAAACACCAGATTTGAAAAAGACATGGTGATTCATGTTCTCCCTAAGTAGTAGAATGAGAAAAACATCATGCTTTCAAGAATCTCTCCTTCCCTTAAGACTGATCCAAAGAATAAAGTTGGAAAAAACGGCCTATTACCGCAAAACTGCACTTTGAGAACTGAGGTTCCCGTCCCATACAAACACCAGATTTGAAAAAGACATCGTGATTCATGTTCTCCCTAGGTAGTAGAATGAGAAAAACATCATGGTTTCAAGAATCTCTCCTTCCCTTAAGAGTGATCTATTGAATAAAGTTAGGAAAAACAGCCTATTACCACGAAACTGCACTTTGAGATCGGAGGTTCCCATCACAGACAAACACCAGATTTGAAAGAGACATCGTGATTCATGTTCTCCCTACGTAGTAGAATGAGAAAAACGTCATGGTTTCAAGAATCTCTCCTTCCCTTAAGACTGATCCAAAGAATAAAGTTGGAAAAAACGGCCTATTACAGCCAAACTGCACTTTGAGATCGGAGTTTCCCGTCCCAGACAAACACCAGATTTGAAAGAGACATCGTGATTCATGTTCTCCCTAGGTAGTAGAATGAGAAAAACATCATGGTTTCAAGAATCTCTCCTTCCCTTAAGAGTGATCTATTGAAAAAAGTTAGGAAAAACAGCCTATTACCACGAAACTGCACTTTGAGATCGGAGGTTCCCATCACAGACAAACACCAGATTTGAAAGAGACATCGTGATTCATGTTCTCCCTACGTAGTAGAATGAGAAAAACATCATGGTTTCAAGAATCTCTCCTTCCATTAAGAGTGATCCAAAGAATAAAGTTGGAAAAAACGGCCTATTACCGCATATGCTGAAAAGGCCGATTGTATTGACGGTGAAAGTGTACTTTCAGAACGGACCTTCCCGGTCCAGAGAAACACCAGATTTGAAAAAAATGTCGTGAATCATGTTCTGCCTAGGTAGTAGAATGAGAAAAACATCATGCTTTCAAGAATCTCTCCTTCCCTTAAGAGTGATCCAAAGAATAAAATTGCAAAAAACGGCCTATTACCGCATATGCTGAAAAGGCCTATTGTATTGACGGCGAAAGTGTACTTCCAGAACTGTCGTTCCCGGCCCAGAGAAACACCAGATATGAAAAAGACATGGTGATTCCAGTTCTCCCAAGGTTGTAGAATGAGAAAAACATCATGCTTTCAAGAATCTCTCCTTCCCTTAAGAGTGATCCAAAGAATAAAATTGCAAAAAACGGCCTATTACCGCATATGCTGAAAAGGCCTATTGTATTGACGGCGAAAGTGTACTTTCAGAACTGACGTTCCCGGCCCAGAGAAACACCAGATTTGAAAAAGACATGGTGATTCATGTTCTCCCTAAGTAGTAGAATGAGAAAAACATCATGCTTTCAAGAATCTCTCCTTCCCTTAAGACTGATCCAAAGAATAAAGTTGGAAAAAACGGCCTATTACCGCAAAACTGCACTTTGAGAACTGAGGTTCCCGTCCCATACAAACACCAGATTTGAAAAAGACATCGTGATTCATGTTCTCCCTAGGTAGTAGAATGAGAAAAACATCATGGTTTCAAGAATCTCTCCTTCCCTTAAGAGTGATCTATTGAATAAAGTTAGGAAAAACAGCCTATTACCACGAAACTGCACTTTGAGATCGGAGGTTCCCATCACAGACAAACACCAGATTTGAAAGAGACATCGTGATTCATGTTCTCCCTACGTAGTAGAATGAGAAAAACATCATGGTTTCAAGAATCTCTCCTTCCCTTAAGAGTGATCCAAAGAATAAAGTTGGAAAAAACGGCCTATTACCGCATATGCTGAAAAGGCCGATTGTATTGACGGTGAAAGTGTACTTTCAGAACGGACCTTCCCGGCTCAGAGAAACACCAGATTTGAAAAAAATGTCGTGAATCATGTTCTCCCTAGGTTGTAGAATGAGAAAAACATCATGCTTTCAAGAATCTCTCCTTCCCTTAAGAGTGATCCAAAGAATAAAATTGCAAAAAACGGCCTATTACCGCATATGCTGAAAAGGCCTATTGTATTGACGGCGAAAGTGTACTTCCAGAACTGTCGTTCCCGGCCCAGAGAAACACCAGATATGAAAAAGACATGGTGATTCCAGTTCTCCCAAGGTTGTAGAATGAGAAAAACATCATGCTTTCAAGAATCTCTCCTTCCCTTAAGAGTGATCCAAAGAATAAAATTGCAAAAAACGGCCTATTACCGCATATGCTGAAAAGGCCTATTGTATTGACGGCGAAAGTGTACTTTCAGAACTGACGTTCCCGGCCCAGAAAAACAGCAGCTTTGAAAAAGATGTCGTGAATCATGTTCTCCCTAGGTAGTAGATAGAGAAAAACATCATGCTTTCAAGAATCTCTCCTTCCCTTAAGAGTAATCCAAAGAATAAAATTGCAAAAAAAGGCCTATTACCGCATATGCTGAAAAGGCCTATTGTATTGACGGCGAAAGTGTACTTTCAGAACTGATGTTCCCGGCCCAGAGAAACACCAGATTTGAAAAAGATGTCGTGAATCATGTTCTCCCTAGGTAGTAGAATGAGAAAAACATCATGCTTTCAAGAATATCTCCTTCCCTTAAGAGTGATCCAAAGAATAAAGTTGGAAAAAGCGGCCTATTACCGCAAAACTGAACTTTGAGATCGGAGGTTCCCGTCCCAGACAAACACCAGATTTGAAAGAGACATCGTGATTCATGTTCTCCCTAGGTAGTAGAATGAGAAAAACATCATGGTTTCAAGAATCTCTCCTTCCCTTAAGAGTGATCCAAAGAATAAAATTGCAAAAAACGGCCTTATACCGCATATGCTGAAAAGGCCTATTGTATTGACGGCCAAAGTGTACTTTCAGAACTGACGTTCCCGGCCCAGAGAAACACCAGATTTGAAAAAGACATGGTGATTCATGTTCTCCCTAAGTAGTAGAATGAGAAAAACATCATGCTTTCAAGAATCTCTCCTTCCCTTAAGACTGATCCAAAGAATAAAGTTGGAAAAAACGGCCTATTACAGCCAAACTGCACTTTGAGATCGGAGGTTCCCGTCCCAGACAAACACCAGATTTGAAAGAGACATCGTGATTCATGTTCTCGCTAGGTAGTAGAATGAGAAAAACATCATGCTTTCAAGAATCTCTCCTTCCCTTAAGAGTGATCCAAAGAATAAAATTGCAAAAAACGGCCTATTACCGCATATGCTGAAAAGGCCTATTGTATTGACGGCGAAAGTGTACTTCCAGAACTGTCGTTCCAGGCCCAGAGAAACACCAGATATGAAAAAGACATGGTGATTCCAGTTCTCCCAAGGTTGTAGAATGAGAAAAACATCATGCTTTCAAGAATCTCTCCTTCCCTTAAGAGTGATCCAAAGAATAAAATTGCAAAAAACGGCCTATTACCGCATATGCTGAAAAGGCCTATTGTATTGACGGCGAAAGTGTACTTTCAGAACTGACGTTCCCGGCCCAGAGAAACACCAGATTTGAAAAAGACATGGTGATTCATGTTCTCCCTAAGTAGTAGAATGAGAAAAACATCATGCTTTCAAGAATCTCTCCTTCCCTTAAGACTGATCCAAAGAATAAAGTTGGAAAAAACGGCCTATTACCGCAAAACTGCACTTTGAGAACTGAGGTTCCCGTCCCATACAAACACCAGATTTGAAAAAGACATCGTGATTCATGTTCTCCCTAGGTAGTAGAATGAGAAAAACATCATGGTTTCAAGAATCTCTCCTTCCCTTAAGAGTGATCTATTGAATAAAGTTAGGAAAAACAGCCTATTACCACGAAACTGCACTTTGAGATCGGAGGTTCCCATCACAGACAAACACCAGATTTGAAAGAGACATCGTGATTCATGTTCTCCCTACGTAGTAGAATGAGAAAAACATCATGGTTTCAAGAATCTCTCCTTCCCTTAAGAGTGATCCAAAGAATAAAGTTGGAAAAAACGGCCTATTACCGCATATGCTGAAAAGGCCGATTGTATTGACGGTGAAAGTGTACCTTCAGAACGGACCTTCCCGGCCCAGAGAAACACCAGATTTGAAAAAAATGTCGTGAATCATGTTCTCCCTAGGTAGTAGAATTAGAAAAACATCATGCTTTCAAGAATCTCTCCTTCCCTTAAGAGTGATCCAAAGAATAAAATTGCAAAAAACGGCCTATTACCGCATATGCTGAAAATGCCTATTGTATTGACGGCGAAAGTGTACTTCCAGAACTGTCGTTCCCGGCCCAGAGAAACACCAGATATGAAAAAGACATGGTGATTCCAGTTCTCCCAAGGTTGTAGAATGAGAAAAAAATCATGCTTTCAAGAATCTCTCCTTCCTTTAAGAGTCATCCAAAGAATAAAATTGCAAAAAACGGCCTATTACCGCATATGCTGAAAAGGCCTATTGTATTGACGGCGAAAGTGTACTGTCAGAACTGACGTTCCCGGCCCAGAGAAACACCAGATTTGAAAAAGACATGGTGATTCATGTTCTCCCTAAGTAGTAGCAGGAGAAAAACATCATGCTTTCAAGAATCTCTCCTTCCCTTAAGACTGATCCAAAGAATAAAGTTGGAAAAAACGGCCTATTACCGCAAAACTGCACTTTGAGAACTGAGGTTCCCGTCCCATACAAACACCAGATTTGAAAAAGACATCGTGATTCATGTTCTCCCTAGGTAGTAGAATCAGAAAAACATCATGCTTTCAAGAATTTCTCCTTCCCTTAAAAGTGATCCAAAGAATAAAGTTGGGAAAAGCAGCCTATTACCGCAAAATTGAACTTTGAGATTGTAGGTTCCCGTCCAAGACAAACATCAGATTTGAAAGAGACATCGTGATTCATGTTCTCCCTAGGTAGTAGAATGAGAAAAACGTCATGGTTTCAAGAATCTCTCCTTCCCTTAAGAGTGATCCAAAGAATAAAATTTCAAAAAACGGCCTATTACCGCATATGCTGAAAAGGCCTATTGTATTGACGGCGAAAGTGTACTTCCAGGACTGTCGTTCCCGGCCCAGAGAAACACCAGATATGAAAAAGACATGGTGATTCCAGTTCTCCCAAGGTTGTAGAATGAGAAAAACATCATGCTTTCAAGAATCTCTCCTTCCCTTAAGAGTGATCCAAAGAATAAAATTGCAAAAAACGGCCTATTACCGCATATGCTGAAAAGGCCTATTGTATTGACGGCCAAAGTGTACTTTCAGAACTGACGTTCCCGGCCCAGAGAAACACCAGATTTAAAAAGACATGGTGATTCATGTTCTCCCTAAGTAGTAGAATGAGAAAAACATCATGCTTTCAAGAATCTCTCCTTCCCTTAAGACTGATCCAAAGAATAAAGTTGGAAAAAACGGCCTATTACAGCCAAACTGCACTTTGAGATCGGAGGTTCCCGTCCCAGACAAACACCAGATTTGAAAGAGACATCGTGATTCATGTTCTCCCTAGGTAGTAGAATGAGAAAAACATCATGGTTTCAAGAATCTCTCCTTCCCTTAAGAGTGATCTATTGAATAAAGTTAGGAAAAACAGCCTATTACCACGAAACTGCACTTTGAGATCGGAGGTTCCCATCACAGACAAACACCAGATTTGAAAGAGACATCGTGATTCATGTTCTCCCTACGTAGTAGAATGAGAAAAACATCATGGTTTCAAGAATCTCTCCTTCCCTTAAGAGTGATCCAAAGAATAAAGTTGGAAAAAACGGCCTATTACCGCATATGCTGAAAAGGCCGATTGTATTGACGGTGAAAGTGTACTTTCAGAACGGACCTTCCCGGTCCAGAGAAACACCAGATTTGAAAAAAATGTCGTGAATCATGTTCTGCCTAGGTAGTAGAATGAGAAAAACATCATGCTTTCAAGAATCTCTCCTTCCCTTAAGAGTGATCCAAAGAATAAAATTGCAAAAAACGGCCTATTACCGCATATGCTGAAAAGGCCTATTGTATTGACGGCGAAAGTGTACTTCCAGAACTGTCGTTCCCGGCCCAGAGAAACACCAGATATGAAAAAGACATGGTGATTCCAGTTCTCCCAAGGTTGTAGAATGAGAAAAACATCATGCTTTCAAGAATCTCTCCTTCCCTTAAGAGTGATCCAAAGAATAAAATTGCAAAAAACGGCCTATTACTGCATATGCTGAAAAGGCCTATTGTATTGACGGCGAAAGTGTACTTTCAGAACTGACGTTCCCGGCCCAGAGAAACACCAGATTTGAAAAAGACATGGTGATTCATGTTCTCCCTAAGTAGTAGAATGAGAAAAACATCATGCTTTCAAGAATCTCTCCTTCCCTTAAGACTGATCCAAAGAATAAAGTTGGAAAAAACGGCCTATTACCGCAAAACTGCACTTTGAGAACTGAGGTTCCCGTCCCATACAAACACCAGATTTGAAAAAGACATCGTGATTCATGTTCTCCCTAGGTAGTAGAATGAGAAAAACATCATGGTTTCAAGAATCTCTCCTTCTCTTAAGAGTGATCTATTGAATAAAGTTAGGAAAAACAGCCTATTACCACGAAACTGCACTTTGAGATCGGAGGTTCCCATCACAGACAAACACCAGATTTGAAAGAGACATCGTGATTCATGTTCTCCCTACGTAGTAGAATGAGAAAAACATCATGGTTTCAAGAATCTCTCCTTCCCTTAAGAGTGATCCAAAGAATAAAGTTGGAAAAAACGGCCTATTACCGCATATGCTGAAAAGGCCGATTGTATTGACGGTGAAAGTGTACTTTCAGAACGGACCTTCCCGGCCCAGAGAAACACCAGATTTGAAAAAAATGTCGTGAATCATGTTCTCCCTAGGTAGTAGAATGAGAAAAACATCATGCTTTCAAGAATCTCTCCTTCCCTTAAGAGTGATCCAAAGAATAAAATTGCAAAAAACGGCCTATTACCGCATATGCTGAAAAGGCCTATTGTATTGACGGCGAAAGTGTACTTCCAGAACTGTCGTTCCCGGCCCAGAGAAACACCAGATATGAAAAAGACATGGTGATTCCAGTTCTCCCAAGGTTGTAGAATGAGAAAAACATCATGCTTTCAAGAATCTCTCCTTCCCTTAAGAGTGATCCAAAGAATAAAATTGCAAAAAACGGCCTATTACCGCATATGCTGAAAAGGCCTATTGTATTGACGGCGAAAGTGTACTTTCAGAACTGACGTTCCCGGCCCAGAAAAACAGCAGCTTTGAAAAAGATGTCGTGAATCATGTTCTCCCTAGGTAGTAGAATGAGAAAAACATCATGCTTTCAAGAATCTCTCCTTCCCTTAAGAGTAATCCAAAGAATAAAATTGCAAAAAAAGGCCTATTACCGCATATGCTGAAAAGGCCTATTGTATTGACGGCGAAAGTGTACTTTCAGAACTGATGTTCCCGGCCCAGAGAAACACCAGATTTGAAAAAGATGTCGTGAATCATGTTCTCCCTAGGTAGTAGAATGAGAAAAACATCATGCTTTCAAGAATCTCTCCTTCCCTTAAGAGTGATCCAAAGAATAAAGTTGGAAAAAGCGGCCTATTACCGCAAAACTGAACTTTGAGATCGGAGGTTCCCGTCCCAGACAAACACCAGATTTGAAAGAGACATCGTGATTCATGTTCTCCCTAGGCAGTAGAATGAGAAAAACATCATGGTTTCAAGAATCTCTCCTTCCCTTAAGAGTGATCCAAAGAATAAAATTGCAAAAAACGGCCTTATACCGCATATGCTGAAAAGGCCTATTGTATTGACGGCCAAAGTGTACTTTCAGAACTGACGTTCCCGGCCCAGAGAAACACCAGATATGAAAAAGACATGGTGATTCCAGTTCTCCCAAGGTTGTAGAATGAGAAAAACATCATGCTTTCAAGAATCTCTCCTTCCCTTAAGAGTGATCCAAAGAATAAAATTGCAAAAAACGGCCTATTACCGCATATGCTGAAAAGGCGTATTGTATTGACGGCGAAAGTGTACTTTCAGAACTGACGTTCCCGGCCCAGAGAAACACCAGATTTGAAAAAGACATGGTGATTCATGTTCTCCCTAAGTAGTAGAATGAGAAAAACATCATGCTTTCAAGAATCTCTCCTTCCCTTAAGACTGATCCAAAGAATAAAGTTGGAAAAAACGGCCTATTACCGCAAAACTGCACTTTGAGAACTGAGGTTCCCGTCCCATACAAACACCAGATTTGAAAAAGACATCGTGATTCATGTTCTCCCTAGGTAGTAGAATGAGAAAAACATCATGGTTTCAAGAATCTCTCCTTCCCTTAAGAGTGATCTATTGAATAAAGTTAGGAAAAACAGCCTATTACCACGAAACTGCACTTTGAGATCGGAGGTTCCCATCACAGACAAACACCAGATTTGAAAGAGACATCGTGATTCATGTTCTCCCTACGTAGTAGAATGAGAAAAACATCATGGTTTCAAGAATCTCTCCTTCCATTAAGAGTGATCCAAAGAATAAAGTTGGAAAAAACGGCCTATTACCGCATATGCTGAAAAGGCCGATTGTATTGACGGTGAAAGTGTACTTTCAGAACGGACCTTCCCGGCCCAGAGAAACACCAGATTTGAAAAAAATGTCGTGAATCATGTTCTCCCTAGGTAGTAGAATGAGAAAAACATCATGCTTTCAAGAATCTCTCCTTCCCTTAAGAGTGATCCAAAGAATAAAATTGCAAAAAACGGCCTATTACCGCATATGCTGAAAAGGCCTATTGTATTGACGGCGAAAGTGTACTTCCAGAACTGTCGTTCCCGGCCCAGAGAAACACCAGATATGAAAAAGACATGGTGATTCCAGTTCTCCCAAGGTTGTAGAATGAGAAAAACATCATGCTTTCAAGAATCTCTCCTTCCCTTAAGACTGATCCAAAGAATAAAGTTGGAAAAAACGGCCTATTACCGCAAAACTGCACTTGGAGAACTGAGGTTCCCGTCCCATACAAACACCAGATTTGAAAAAGACATCGTGATTCATGTTCTCCCTAGGTAGTAGAATCAGAAAAACATCATGCTTTCAAGAATTTCTCCTTCCCTTAAAAGTGATCCAAAGAATAAAGTTGGGAAAAGCAGCCTATTACCGCAAAATTGAACTTTGAGATTGTAGGTTCCCGTCCAAGACAAACATCAGATTTGAAAGAGACATCGTGATTCATGTTGTCCCTAGGTAGTAGAATGAGAAAAACGTCATGGTTTCAAGAATCTCTCCTTCCCTTAAGAGTGATCCAAAGAATAAAATTGCAAAAAACGGCCTATTACCGCATATGCTGAAAAGGCCTATTGTATTGACGGCGAAAGTGTACTTCCAGGACTGTCGTTCCCGGCCCAGAGAAACACCAGATATGAAAAAGACATGGTGATTCCAGTTCTCCCAAGGTTGTAGAATGAGAAAAACATCATGCTTTCAAGAATCTCTCCTTCCCTTAAGAGTGATCCAAAGAATAAAATTGCAAAAAACGGCCTATTACCGCATATGCTGAAAAGGCCTATTGTATTGACGGCCAAAGTGTACTTTCAGAACTGACGTTCCCGGCCCAGAGAAACACCAGATTTAAAAAGACATGGTGATTCATGTTCTCCCTAAGTAGTAGAATGAGAAAAACATCATGCTTTCAAGAATCTCTCCTTCCCTTAAGACTGATCCAAAGAATAAAGTTGGAAAAAACGGCCTATTACAGCCAAACTGCACTTTGAGATCGGAGGTTCCCGTCCCAGACAAACACCAGATTTGAAAGAGACATCGTGATTCATGTTCTCCCTAGGTAGTAGAATGAGAAAAACATCATGGTTTCAAGAATCTCTCCTTCCCTTAAGAGTGATCTATTGAATAAAGTTAGGAAAAACAGCCTATTACCACGAAACTGCACTTTGAGATCGGAGGTTCCCATCACAGACAAACACCAGATTTGAAAGAGACATCGTGATTCATGTTCTCCCTACGTAGTAGAATGAGAAAAACATCATGGTTTCAAGAATCTCTCCTTCCCTTAAGAGTGATCCAAAGAATAAAGTTGGAAAAAACGGCCTATTACCGCAAAACTGCACTTTGAGAACTGAGGTTCCCGTCCCATACAAACACCAGATTTGAAAAAGACATCGTGATTCATGTTCTCCCTAGGTAGTAGAATGAGAAAAACATCATGGTTTCAAGAATCTCTCCTTCTCTTAAGAGTGATCTATTGAATAAAGTTAGGAAAAACAGCCTATTACCACGAAACTGCACTTTGAGATCGGAGGTTCCCATCACAGACAAACACCAGATTTGAAAGAGACATCGTGATTCATGTTCTCCCTACGTAGTAGAATGAGAAAAACATCATGGTTTCAAGAATCTCTCCTTCCCTTAAGAGTGATCCAAAGAATAAAGTTGGAAAAAACGGCCTATTACCGCATATGCTGAAAAGGCCGATTGTATTGACGGTGAAAGTGTACTTTCAGAACGGACCTTCCCGGCCCAGAGAAACACCAGATTTGAAAAAAATGTCGTGAATCATGTTCTCCCTAGGTAGTAGAATGAGAAAAACATCATGCTTTCAAGAATCTCTCCTTCCCTTAAGAGTGATCCAAAGAATAAAATTGCAAAAAACGGCCTATTACCGCATATGCTGAAAAGGCCTATTGTATTGACGGCGAAAGTGTACTTCCAGAACTGTCGTTCCCGGCCCAGAGAAACACCAGATATGAAAAAGACATGGTGATTCCAGTTCTCCCAAGGTTGTAGAATGAGAAAAACATCATGCTTTCAAGAATCTCTCCTTCCCTTAAGAGTGATCCAAAGAATAAAATTGCAAAAAACGGCCTATTACCGCATATGCTGAAAAGGCCTATTGTATTGACGGCGAAAGTGTACTTTCAGAACTGACGTTCCCGGCCCAGAAAAACAGCAGCTTTGAAAAAGATGTCGTGAATCATGTTCTCCCTAGGTAGTAGATAGAGAAAAACATCATGCTTTCAAGAATCTCTCCTTCCCTTAAGAGTAATCCAAAGAATAAAATTGCAAAAAAAGGCCTATTACCGCATATGCTGAAAAGGCCTATTGTATTGACGGCGAAAGTGTACTTTCAGAACTGATGTTCCCGGCCCAGAGAAACACCAGATTTGAAAAAGATGTCGTGAATCATGTTCTCCCTAGGTAGTAGAATGAGAAAAACATCATGCTTTCAAGAATCTCTCCTTCCCTTAAGAGTGATCCAAAGAATAAAGTTGGAAAAAGCGGCCTATTACCGCAAAACTGAACTTTGAGATCGGAGGTTCCCGTCCCAGACAAACACCAGATTTGAAAGAGACATCGTGATTCATGTTCTCCCTAGGCAGTAGAATGAGAAAAACATCATGGTTTCAAGAATCTCTCCTTCCCTTAAGAGTGATCCAAAGAATAAAATTGCAAAAAACGGCCTTATACCGCATATGCTGAAAAGGCCTATTGTATTGACGGCCAAAGTGTACTTTCAGAACTGACGTTCCCGGCCCAGAGAAACACCAGATATGAAAAAGACATGGTGATTCCAGTTCTCCCAAGGTTGTAGAATGAGAAAAACATCATGCTTTCAAGAATCTCTCCTTCCCTTAAGAGTGATCCAAAGAATAAAATTGCAAAAAACGGCCTATTACCGCATATGCTGAAAAGGCGTATTGTATTGACGGCGAAAGTGTACTTTCAGAACTGACGTTCCCGGCCCAGAGAAACACCAGATTTGAAAAAGACATGGTGATTCATGTTCTCCCTAAGTAGTAGAATGAGAAAAACATCATGCTTTCAAGAATCTCTCCTTCCCTTAAGACTGATCCAAAGAATAAAGTTGGAAAAAACGGCCTATTACCGCAAAACTGCACTTTGAGAACTGAGGTTCCCGTCCCATACAAACACCAGATTTGAAAAAGACATCGTGATTCATGTTCTCCCTAGGTAGTAGAATGAGAAAAACATCATGGTTTCAAGAATCTCTCCTTCCCTTAAGACTGATCCAAAGAATAAAGTTGGAAAAAACGGCCTATTACCGCAAAACTGCACTTTGAGATCGGAGGTTCCCATCACAGACAAACACCAGATTTGAAAGAGACATCGTGATTCATGTTCTCCCTACGTAGTAGAATGAGAAAAACATCATGGTTTCAAGAATCTCTCCTTCCCTTAAGAGTGATCCAAAGAATAAAGTTGGAAAAAACGGCCTATTACCGCATATGCTGAAAAGGCCGATTGTATTGACGGTGAAAGTGTACTTTCAGAACGGACCTTCCCGGCCCAGAGAAACACCAGATTTGAAAAAAATGTCGTGAATCATGTTCTCCCTAGGTAGTAGAATGAGAAAAACATCATGCTTTCAAGAATCTCTCCTTCCCTTAAGAGTGATCCAAAGAATAAAATTGCAAAAAACGGCCTATTACCGCATATGCTGAAAAGGCCTATTGTATTGACGGCGAAAGTGTACTTCCAGAACTGTCGTTCCCGGCCCAGAGAAACACCAGATATGAAAAAGACATGGTGATTCCAGTTCTCCCAAGGTTGTAGAATGAGAAAAACATCATGCTTTCAAGAATCTCTCCTTCCCTTAAGACTGATCCAAAGAATAAAGTTGGAAAAAACGGCCTATTACAGCCAAACTGCACTTTGAGATCGGAGGTTCCCGTCCCAGACAAACACCAGATTTGAAAGAGACATCGTGATTCATGTTCTCCCTAGGTAGTAGAATGAGAAAAACATCATGGTTTCAAGAATCTCTCCTTCCCTTAAGAGTGATCTATTGAATAAAGTTAGGAAAAACAGCCTATTACCACGAAACTGCACTTTGAGATCGGAGGTTCCCATCACAGACAAACACCAGATTTGAAAGAGACATCGTGATTCATGTTCTCCCTACGTAGTAGAATGAGAAAAACATCATGGTTTCAAGAATCTCTCCTTCCCTTAAGAGTGATCCAAAGAATAAAGTTGGAAAAAACGGCCTATTACCGCATATGCTGAAAAGGCCGATTGTATTGACGGTGAAAGTGTACTTTCAGAACGGACCTTCCCGGTCCAGAGAAACACCAGATTTGAAAAAAATGTCGTGAATCATGTTCTGCCTAGGTAGTAGAATGAGAAAAACATCATGCTTTCAAGAATCTCTCCTTCCCTTAAGAGTGATCCAAAGAATAAAATTGCAAAAAACGGCCTATTACCGCATATGCTGAAAAGGCCTATTGTATTGACGGCGAAAGTGTACTTCCAGAACTGTCGTTCCCGGCCCAGAGAAACACCAGATATGAAAAAGACATGGTGATTCCAGTTCTCCCAAGGTTGTAGAATGAGAAAAACATCATGCTTTCAAGAATTTCTCCTTCCCTTAAGAGTGATCCAAAGAATAAAATTGCAAAAAACGGCCTATTACCGCATACGCTGAAAAGGCGTATTGTATTGACGCCGAAAGTGTACTTTCAGAACTGACGTTCCCGGCCCAGAGAAACACCAGATTTGAAAAAGACATGGTGATTCATGTTCTCCCTAAGTAGTAGAATGAGAAAAACATCATGCTTTCAAGAATCTCTCCTTCCCTTAAGACTGATCCAAAGAATAAAGTTGGAAAAAACGGCCTATTACCGCAAAACTGCACTTGGAGAACTGAGGTTCCCGTCCCATACATACACCAGATTTGAAAAAGACATCGTGATTCATGTTCTCCCTAGGGAGTAGAATCAGAAAAACATCATGCTTTCAAGAATTTCTCCTTCCCTTAAAAGTGATCCAAAGAATAAAGTTGGGAAAAGCAGCGTATTACCGCAAAATTGAACTTTGAGATCGTAGGTTCCCGTCCCAGACAAACATCAGATTTGAAAGAGACATCGTGATTCATGTTCTCCCTAGGTAGTAGAATGAGAAAAACATCATGGTTTCAAGAATCTCTCCTTCCCTTAAGAGTGATCCAAAGAATAAAATTGCAAAAAACGGCCTATTACCGCATATGCTGAAAAGGCCTATTGTATTGACGGCGAAAGTGTACTTTCAGAACTGACGTTCCCGGCCCAGAAAAACAGCAGCTTTGAAAAAGATGTCGTGAATCATGTTCTCCCTAGGTAGTAGAATGAGAAAAACATCATGGTTTCAAGAATCTCTCCTTCCCTTAAAAGTGATCCAAAGAATAAAGTTGGGAAAAGCAGCCTATTACCGCAAAACTGAACTTTGAGATCGGAGGTTCCCGTCCCAGACAAACACCAGATTTGAAAGAGACATCGTGATTCATGTTCTCCCTAGGTAGTAGAATGAGAAAAACATCATGCTTTCAAGAATCTCTCCTTCCCTTAAGAGTGATCCAAAGAATAAAATTGCAAAAAACGGCCTATTACCGCATATGCTGAAAAGGCCTATTGTATTGACGGCGAAAGTGTACTTTCAGAACTGACGTTCCCGGCCCAGAAAAACAGCAGCTTTGAAAAAGATGTCGTGAATCATGTTCTCCCTAGGTAGTAGATAGAGAAAAACATCATGCTTTCAAGAATCTCTCCTTCCCTTAAGAGTAATCCAAAGAATAAAATTGCAAAAAAAGGCCTATTACCGCATATGCTGAAAAGGCCTATTGTATTGACGGCGAAAGTGTACTTTCAGAACTGATGTTCCCGGCCCAGAGAAACACCAGATTTGAAAAAGATGTCGTGAATCATGTTCTCCCTAGGTAGTAGAATGAGAAAAACATCATGCTTTCAAGAATCTCTCCTTCCCTTAAGAGTGATCCAAAGAATAAAGTTGGAAAAAGCGGCCTATTACCGCAAAACTGAACTTTGAGATCGGAGGTTCCCGTCCCAGACAAACACCAGATTTGAAAGAGACATCGTGATTCATGTTCTCCCTAGGCAGTAGAATGAGAAAAACATCATGGTTTCAAGAATCTCTCCTTCCCTTAAGAGTGATCCAAAGAATAAAATTGCAAAAAACGGCCTTATACCGCATATGCTGAAAAGGCCTATTGTATTGACGGCCAAAGTGTACTTTCAGAACTGACGTTCCCGGCCCAGAGAAACACCAGATTTGAAAAAGACATGGTGATTCATGTTCTCCCTAAGTAGTAGAATGAGAAAAACATCATGCTTTCAAGAATCTCTCCTTCCCTTAAGACTGATCCAAAGAATAAAGTTGGAAAAAACGGCCTATTACAGCCAAACTGCACTTTGAGATCGGAGGTTCCCGTCCCAGACAAACACCAGATTTGAAAGAGACATCGTGATTCATGTTCTCCCTAGGTAGTAGAATGAGAAAAACATCATGCTTTCAAGAATCTCTCCTTCCCTTAAGAGTGATCCAAAGAATAAAATTGCAAAAAACGGCCTATTACCGCATATGCTGAAAAGGCCTATTGTATTGACGGCGAAAGTGTACTTCCAGAACTGTCGTTCCCGGCCCAGAGAAACACCAGGTATGAAAAGGACATGGTGATTCCAGTTCTCCCAAGGTTGTAGAATGAGAAAAACATCATGCTTTCAAGAATCTCTCCTTCCCTTAAGAGTGATCCAAAGAATAAAATTGCAAAAAACGGCCTATTACCGCATATGCTGAAAAGGCCTATTGTATTGACGGCGAAAGTGTACTTTCAGAACTGACGTTCCCGGCCCAGAGAAACACCAGATTTGAAAAAGACATGGTGATTCATGTTCTCCCTAAGTAGTAGAATGAGAAAAACATCATGCTTTCAAGAATCTCTCCTTCCCTTAAGACTGATCCAAAGAATAAAGTTGGAAAAAACGGCCTATTACCGCAAAACTGCACTTTGAGAACTGAGGTTCCCGTCCCATACAAACACCAGATTTGAAAAAGACATCGTGATTCATGTTCTCCCTAGGTAGTAGAATGAGAAAAACATCATGCTTTCAAGAATCTCTCCTTCCCTTAAGAGTGATCTATTGAATAAAGTTAGGAAAAACAGCCTATTACCACGAAACTGCACTTTGAGATCGGAGGTTCCCATCACAGACAAACACCAGATTTGAAAGAGACATCGTGATTCATGTTCTCCCTACGTAGTAGAATGAGAAAAACATCATGGTTTCAAGAATCTCTCCTTCCCTTAAGAGTGATCTATTGAATAAAGTTAGGAAAAACAGCCTATTACCACGAAACTGCACTTTGAGATCGGAGGTTCCCATCACAGACAAACACCAGATTTGAAAGAGACATCGTGATTCATGTTCTCCCTACGTAGTAGAATGAGAAAAACATCATGGTTTCAAGAATCTCTCCTTCCCTTAAGAGTGATCCAAAGAATAAAGTTGGAAAAAACGGCCTATTACCGCATATGCTGAAAAGGCCGATTGTATTGACGGTGAAAGTGTACTTTCAGAACGGACCTTCCCGGCCCAGAGAAACACCAGATTTGAAAAAAATGTCGTGAATCATGTTCTCCCTAGGTAGTAGAATGAGAAAAACATCATGCTTTCAAGAATCTCTCCTTCCCTTAAGAGTGATCCAAAGAATAAAATTGCAAAAAACGGCCTATTACCGCATATGCTGAAAAGGCCTATTGTATTGACGGCGAAAGTGTACTTCCAGAACTGTCGTTCCCGGCCCAGAGAAACACCAGATATGAAAAAGACATGGTGATTCCAGTTCTCCCAAGGTTGTAGAATGAGAAAAACATCATGCTTTCAAGAATCTCTCCTTCCCTTAAGAGTGATCCAAAGAATAAAATTGCAAAAAACGGCCTATTACCGCATATGCTGAAAAGGCCTATTGTATTGACGGCGAAAGTGTACTTTCAGAACTGACGTTCCCGGCCCAGAAAAACAGCAGCTTTGAAAAAGATGTCGTGAATCATGTTCTCCCTAGGTAGTAGATAGAGAAAAACATCATGCTTTCAAGAATCTCTCCTTCCCTTAAGAGTAATCCAAAGAATAAAATTGCAAAAAAAGGCCTATTACCGCATATGCTGAAAAGGCCTATTGTATTGACGGCGAAAGTGTACTTTCAGAACTGATGTTCCCGGCCCAGAGAAACACCAGATTTGAAAAAGATGTCGTGAATCATGTTCTCCCTAGGTAGTAGAATGAGAAAAACATCATGCTTTCAAGAATCTCTCCTTCCCTTAAGAGTGATCCAAAGAATAAAGTTGGAAAAAGCGGCCTATTACCGCAAAACTGAACTTTGAGATCGGAGGTTCCCGTCCCAGACAAACACCAGATTTGAAAGAGACATCGTGATTCATGTTCTCCCTAGGCAGTAGAATGAGAAAAACATCATGGTTTCAAGAATCTCTCCTTCCCTTAAGAGTGATCCAAAGAATAAAATTGCAAAAAACGGCCTTATACCGCATATGCTGAAAAGGCCTATTGTATTGACGGCCAAAGTGTACTTTCAGAACTGACGTTCCCGGCCCAGAGAAACACCAGATTTGAAAAAGACATGGTGATTCATGTTCTCCCTAAGTAGTAGAATGAGAAAAACATCATGCTTTCAAGAATCTCTCCTTCCCTTAAGACTGATCCAAAGAATAAAGTTGGAAAAAACGGCCTATTACACCCAAACTGCACTTTGAGATCGGAGGTTCCCGTCCCAGACAAACACCAGATTTGAAAGAGACATCGTGATTCATGTTCTCCCTAGGTAGTAGAATGAGAAAAACATCATGCTTTCAAGAATCTCTCCTTCCCTTAAGAGTGATCCAAAGAATAAAGTTGCAAAAAACGGCCTATTACCGCATATGCTGAAAAGGCCTATTGTATTGACGGCGAAAGTGTACTTCCAGAACTGTCGTTCCCGGCCCAGAGAAACACCAGATATGAAAAAGACATGGTGATTCCAGTTCTCCCAAGGTTGTAGAATGAGAAAAACATCATGCTTTCAAGAATCTCTCCTTCCCTTAAGAGTGATCCAAAGAATAAAATTGCAAAAAACGGCCTATTACCGCATATGCTGAAAAGGCCTATTGTATTGACGGCGAAAGTGTACTTTCAGAACTGACGTTCCCGGCCCAGAGAAACACCAGATTTGAAAAAGACATGGTGATTCATGTTCTCCCTAAGTAGTAGAATGAGAAAAACATCATGCTTTCAAGAATCTCTCCTTCCCTTAAGACTGATCCAAAGAATAAAGTTGGAAAAAACGGCCTATTACCGCAAAACTGCACTTTGAGAACTGAGGTTCCCGTCCCATACAAACACCAGATTTGAAAAAGACATTGTGATTCATGTTCTCCCTAGGTAGTAGAATGAGAAAAACATCATGGTTTCAAGAATCTCTCCTTCCCTTAAGAGTGATCTATTGAATAAAGTTAGGAAAAACAGCCTATTACCACGAAACTGCACTTTGAGATCGGAGGTTCCCATCACAGACAAACACCAGATTTGAAAGAGACATCGTGATTCATGTTCTCCCTACGTAGTAGAATGAGAAAAACATCATGGTTTCAAGAATCTCTCCTTCCCTTAAGAGTGATCCAAATAATAAAGTTGGAAAAAACGGCCTATTACCGCATATGCTGAAAAGGCCGATTGTATTGACGGTGAAAGTGTACTTTCAGAACGGACCTTCCCGGCCCAGAGAAACACCAGATTTGAAAAAAATGTCGTGAATCATGTTCTCCCTAGGTAGTAGAATGAGAAAAACATCATGCTTTCAAGAATCTCTCCTTCCCTTAAGAGTGATCCAAAGAATAAAATTGCAAAAAACGGCCTATTACCGCATATGCTGAAAAGGCCTATTGTATTGACGGCGAAAGTGTACTTCCAGAACTGTCGTTCCCGGCCCAGAGAAACACCAGATATGAAAAAGACATGGTGATTCCAGTTCTCCCAAGGTTGTAGAATGAGAAAAACATCATGCTTTCAAGAATCTCTCCTTCCCTTAAGACTGATCCAAAGTATAAAGTTGGAAAAAACGGCCTATTACAGCCAAACTGCACTTTGAGATCGGAGGTTCCCGTCCCAGACAAACACCAGATTTGAAAGAGACATCGTGATTCATGTTCTCCCTAGGTAGTAGAATGAGAAAAACATCATGGTTTCAAGAATCTCTCCTTCCCTTAAGAGTGATCTATTGAATAAAGTTAGGAAAAACAGCCTATTACCACGAAACTGCACTTTGAGATCGGAGGTTCCCATCACAGACAAACACCAGATTTGAAAGAGACATCGTGATTCATGTTCTCCCTACGTAGTAGAATGAGAAAAACATCATGGTTTCAAGAATCTCTCCTTCCCTTAAGAGTGATCCAAAGAATAAAGTTGGAAAAAACGGCCTATTACCGCATATGCTGAAAAGGCCGATTGTATTGACGGTGAAAGTGTACTTTCAGAACGGACCTTCCCGGTCCAGAGAAACACCAGATTTGAAAAAAATGTCGTGAATCATGTTCTGCCTAGGTAGTAGAATGAGAAAAACATCATGCTTTCAAGAATCTCTCCTTCCCTTAAGAGTGATCCAAAGAATAAAATTGCAAAAAACGGCCTATTACCGCATATGCTGAAAAGGCCTATTGTATTGACGGCGAAAGTGTACTTCCAGAACTGTCGTTCCCGGCCCAGAGAAACACCAGATATGAAAAAGACATGGTGATTCCAGTTCTCCCAAGGTTGTAGAATGAGAAAAACATCATGCTTTCAAGAATTTCTCCTTCCCTTAAGAGTGATCCAAAGAATAAAATTGCAAAAAACGGCCTATTACCGCATATGCTGAAAAGGCGTATTGTATTGACGGCGAAAGTGTACTTTCAGAACTGACGTTCCCGGCCCAGAGAAACACCAGATTTGAAAAAGACATGGTGATTCATGTTCTCCCTAAGTAGTAGAATGAGAAAAACATCATGCTTTCAAGAATCTCTCCTTCCCTTAAGACTGATCCAAAGAATAAAGTTGGAAAAAACGGCCTATTACCGCAAAACTGCACTTTGAGAACTGAGGTTCCCGTCCCATACAAACACCAGATTTGAAAAAGACATCGTGATTCATGTTCTCCCTAGGTAGTAGAATGAGAAAAACATCATGGTTTCAAGAATCTCTCCTTCCCTTAAGAGTGATCTATTGAATAAAGTTAGGAAAAACAGCCTATTACCACGAAACTGCACTTTGAGATCGTAGGTTCCCATCACAGACAAACACCAGATTTGAAAGAGACATCGTGATTCATGTTCTCCCTACGTAGTAGAATGAGAAAAACATCATGGTTTCAAGAATCTCTCCTTCCCTTAAGAGTGATCCAAAGAATAAAGTTGGAAAAAACGGCCTATTACCGCATATGCTGAAAAGGCCGATTGTATTGACGGTGAAAGTGTACTTTCAGAACGGACCTTCCCGGCCCAGAGAAACACCAGATTTGAAAAAAATGTCGTGAATCATGTTCTCCCTAGGTAGTAGAATGAGAAAAACATCATGCTTTCAAGAATCTCTCCTTCCCTTAAGAGTGATCCAAAGAATAAAATTGCAAAAAACGGCCTATTACCGCATATGCTGAAAAGGCCTATTGTATTGACGGCGAAAGTGTACTTCCAGAACTGTCGTTCCCGGCCCAGAGAAACACCAGATATGAAAAAGACATGGTGATTCCAGTTCTCCCAAGGTTGTAGAATGAGAAAAACATCATGCTTTCAAGAATCTCTCCTTCCCTTAAGAGTGATCCAAAGAATAAAATTGCAAAAAACGGCCTATTACCGCATATGCTGAAAAGGCCTATTGTATTGACGGCGAAAGTGTACTTTCAGAACTGACGTTCCCGGCCCAGAAAAACAGCAGCTTTGAAAAAGATGTCGTGAATCATGTTCTCCCTAGGTAGTAGATAGAGAAAAACATCATGCTTTCAAGAATCTCTCCTTCCCTTAAGAGTAATCCAAAGAATAAAATTGCAAAAAAAGGCCTATTACCGCATATGCTGAAAAGGCCTATTGTATTGACGGCGAAAGTGTACTTTCAGAACTGATGTTCCCGGCCCAGAGAAACACCAGATTTGAAAAAGATGTCGTGAATCATGTTCTCCCTAGGTAGTAGAATGAGAAAAACATCATGCTTTCAAGAATCTCTCCTTCCCTTAAGAGTGATCCAAAGAATAAAGTTGGAAAAAGCGGCCTATTACCGCAAAACTGAACTTTGAGATCGGAGGTTCCCGTCCCAGACAAACACCAGATTTGAAAGAGACATCGTGATTCATGTTCTCCCTAGGCAGTAGAATGAGAAAAACATCATGGTTTCAAGAATCTCTCCTTCCCTTAAGAGTGATCCAAAGAATAAAATTGCAAAAAACGGCCTTATACCGCATATGCTGAAAAGGCCTATTGTATTGACGGCCAAAGTGTACTTTCAGAACTGACGTTCCCGGCCCAGAGAAACACCAGATTTGAAAAAGACATGGTGATTCATGTTCTCCCTAAGTAGTAGAATGAGAAAAACATCATGCTTTCAAGAATCTCTCCTTCCCTTAAGACTGATCCAAAGAATAAAGTTGGAAAAAACGGCCTATTACAGCCAAACTGCACTTTGAGATCGGAGGTTCCCGTCCCAGACAAACACCAGATTTGAAAGAGACATCGTGATTCATGTTCTCCCTAGGTAGTAGAATGAGAAAAACATCATGCTTTCAAGAATCTCTCCTTCCCTTAAGAGTGATCCAAAGAATAAAATTGCAAAAAACGGCCTATTACCGCATATGCTGAAAAGGCCTATTGTATTGACGGCGAAAGTGTACTTCCAGAACTGTCGTTCCCGGCCCAGAGAAACACCAGATATGAAAAGGACATGGTGATTCCAGTTCTCCCAAGGTTGTAGAATGAGAAAAACATCATGCTTTCAAGAATCTCTCCTTCCCTTAAGAGTGATCCAAAGAATAAAATTGCAAAAAACGGCCTATTACCGCATATGCTGAAAAGGCCTATTGTATTGACGGCGAAAGTGTACTTTCAGAACTGACGTTCCCGGCCCAGAGAAACACCAGATTTGAAAAAGACATGGTGATTCATGTTCTCCCTAAGTAGTAGAATGAGAAAAACATCATGCTTTCAAGAATCTCTCCTTCCCTTAAGACTGATCCAAAGAATAAAGTTGGAAAAAACGGCCTATTACCGCAAAACTGCACTTTGAGAACTGAGGTTCCCGTCCCATACAAACACCAGATTTGAAAAAGACATCGTGATTCATGTTCTCCCTAGGTAGTAGAATGAGAAAAACATCATGCTTTCAAGAATCTCTCCTTCCCTTAAGAGTGATCTATTGAATAAAGTTAGGAAAAACAGCCTATTACCACGAAACTGCACTTTGAGATCGGAGGTTCCCATCACAGACAAACACCAGATTTGAAAGAGACATCGTGATTCATGTTCTCCCTACGTAGTAGAATGAGAAAAACATCATGGTTTCAAGAATCTCTCCTTCCCTTAAGAGTGATCCAAAGAATAAAGTTGGAAAAAACGGCCTATTACCGCATATGCTGAAAAGGCCGATTGTATTGACGGTGAAAGTGTACCTTCAGAACGGACCTTCCCGGCCCAGAGAAACACCAGATTTGAAAAAAATGTCGTGAATCATGTTCTCCCTAGGTAGTAGAATTAGAAAAACATCATGCTTTCAAGAATCTCTCCTTCCCTTAAGAGTGATCCAAAGAATAAAATTGCAAAAAACGGCCTATTACCGCATATGCTGAAAATGCCTATTGTATTGACGGCGAAAGTGTACTTCCAGAACTGTCGTTCCCGGCCCAGAGAAACACCAGATATGAAAAAGACATGGTGATTCCAGTTCTCCCAAGGTTGTAGAATGAGAAAAACATCATGCTTTCAAGAATCTCTCCTTCCCTTAAGAGTCATCCAAAGAATAAAATTGCAAAAAACGGCCTATTACCGCATATGCTGAAAAGGCCTATTGTATTGACGGCGAAAGTGTACTTTCAGAACTGACGTTCCCGGCCCAGAGAAACACCAGATTTGAAAAAGACATGGTGATTCATGTTCTCCCTAAGAAGTAGCAGGAGAAAAACATCATGCTTTCAAGAATCTCTCCTTCCCTTAAGACTGATCCAAAGAATAAAGTTGGAAAAAACGGCCTATTACCGCAAAACTGCACTTGGAGAACTGAGGTTCCCGTCCCATACAAACACCAGATTTGAAAAAGACATCGTGATTCATGTTCTCCCTAGGTAGTAGAATCAGAAAAACATCATGCTTTCAAGAATTTCTCCTTCCCTTAAAAGTGATCCAAAGAATAAAGTTGGGAAAAACGGCCTATTACCGCAAAACTGCACTTTGAGAACTGAGGTTCCCGTCCCATACAAACACCAGATTTGAAAAAGACATCGTGATTCATGTTCTCCCTAGGTAGTAGAATGAGAAAAACATCATGGTTTCAAGAATCTCTCCTTCCCTTAAGAGTGATCTATTGAATAAAGTTAGGAAAAACAGCCTATTACCACGAAACTGCACTTTGAGATCGTAGGTTCCCATCACAGACAAACACCAGATTTGAAAGAGACATCGTGATTCATGTTCTCCCTACGTAGTAGAATGAGAAAAACATCATGGTTTCAAGAATCTCTCCTTCCCTTAAGAGTGATCCAAAGAATAAAGTTGGAAAAAACGGCCTATTACCGCATATGCTGAAAAGGCCGATTGTATTGACGGTGAAAGTGTACTTTCAGAACGGACCTTCCCGGCCCAGAGAAACACCAGATTTGAAAAAAATGTCGTGAATCATGTTCTCCCTAGGTAGTAGAATGAGAAAAACATCATGCTTTCAAGAATCTCTCCTTCCCTTAAGAGTGATCCAAAGAATAAAATTGCAAAAAACGGCCTATTACCGCATATGCTGAAAAGGCCTATTGTATTGACGGCGAAAGTGTACTTCCAGAACTGTCGTTCCCGGCCCAGAGAAACACCAGATATGAAAAAGACATGGTGATTCCAGTTCTCCCAAGGTTGTAGAATGAGAAAAACATCATGCTTTCAAGAATCTCTCCTTCCCTTAAGAGTGATCCAAAGAATAAAATTGCAAAAAACGGCCTATTACCGCATATGCTGAAAAGGCCTATTGTATTGACGGCGAAAGTGTACTTTCAGAACTGACGTTCCCGGCCCAGAAAAACAGCAGCTTTGAAAAAGATGTCGTGAATCATGTTCTCCCTAGGTAGTAGATAGAGAAAAACATCATGCTTTCAAGAATCTCTCCTTCCCTTAAGAGTAATCCAAAGAATAAAATTGCAAAAAAAGGCCTATTACCGCATATGCTGAAAAGGCCTATTGTATTGACGGCGAAAGTGTACTTTCAGAACTGATGTTCCCGGCCCAGAGAAACACCAGATTTGAAAAAGATGTCGTGAATCATGTTCTCCCTAGGTAGTAGAATGAGAAAAACATCATGCTTTCAAGAATCTCTCCTTCCCTTAAGAGTGATCCAAAGAATAAAGTTGGAAAAAGCGGCCTATTACCGCAAAACTGAACTTTGAGATCGGAGGTTCCCGTCCCAGACAAACACCAGATTTGAAAGAGACATCGTGATTCATGTTCTCCCTAGGCAGTAGAATGAGAAAAACATCATGGTTTCAAGAATCTCTCCTTCCCTTAAGAGTGATCCAAAGAATAAAATTGCAAAAAACGGCCTTATACCGCATATGCTGAAAAGGCCTATTGTATTGACGGCCAAAGTGTACTTTCAGAACTGACGTTCCCGGCCCAGAGAAACACCAGATTTGAAAAAGACATGGTGATTCATGTTCTCCCTAAGTAGTAGAATGAGAAAAACATCATGCTTTCAAGAATCTCTCCTTCCCTTAAGACTGATCCAAAGAATAAAGTTGGAAAAAACGGCCTATTACAGCCAAACTGCACTTTGAGATCGGAGGTTCCCGTCCCAGACAAACACCAGATTTGAAAGAGACATCGTGATTCATGTTCTCCCTAGGTAGTAGAATGAGAAAAACATCATGGTTTCAAGAATCTCTCCTTCCCTTAAGAGTGATCCAAAGAATAAAATTGCAAAAAACGGCCTATTACCGCATATGCTGAAAAGGCCTATTGTATTGACGGCGAAAGTGTACTTCCAGAACTGTCGTTCCCGGCCCAGAGAAACACCAGGTATGAAAAGGACATGGTGATTCCAGTTCTCCCAAGGTTGTAGAATGAGAAAAACATCATGCTTTCAAGAATCTCTCCTTCCCTTAAGAGTGATCCAAAGAATAAAATTGCAAAAAACGGCCTATTACCGCATATGCTGAAAAGGCCTATTGTATTGACGGCGAAAGTGTACTTTCAGAACTGACGTTCCCGGCCCAGAGAAACACCAGATTTGAAAAAGACATGGTGATTCATGTTCTCCCTAAGTAGTAGAATGAGAAAAACATCATGCTTTCAAGAATCTCTCCTTCCCTTAAGACTGATCCAAAGAATAAAGTTGGAAAAAACGGCCTATTACCGCAAAACTGCACTTTGAGAACTGAGGTTCCCGTCCCATACAAACACCAGATTTGAAAAAGACATCGTGATTCATGTTCTCCCTAGGTAGTAGAATGAGAAAAACATCATGCTTTCAAGAATCTCTCCTTCCCTTAAGAGTGATCTATTGAATAAAGTTAGGAAAAACAGCCTATTACCACGAAACTGCACTTTGAGATCGGAGGTTCCCATCACAGACAAACACCAGATTTGAAAGAGACATCGTGATTCATGTTCTCCCTACGTAGTAGAATGAGAAAAACATCATGGTTTCAAGAATCTCTCCTTCCCTTAAGAGTGATCCAAAGAATAAAGTTGGAAAAAACGGCCTATTACCGCATATGCTGAAAAGGCCGATTGTATTGACGGTGAAAGTGTACCTTCAGAACGGACCTTCCCGGCCCAGAGAAACACCAGATTTGAAAAAAATGTCGTGAATCATGTTCTCCCTAGGTAGTAGAATTAGAAAAACATCATGCTTTCAAGAATCTCTCCTTCCCTTAAGAGTCATCCAAAGAATAAAATTGCAAAAAACGGCCTATTACCGCATATGCTGAAAATGCCTATTGTATTGACGGCGAAAGTGTACTTCCAGAACTGTCGTTCCCGGCCCAGAGAAACACCAGATATGAAAAAGACATGGTGATTCCAGTTCTCCCAAGGTTGTAGAATGAGAAAAACATCATGCTTTCAAGAATCTCTCCTTCCCTTAAGAGTCATCCAAAGAATAAAATTGCAAAAAACGGCCTATTACCGCATATGCTGAAAAGGCCTATTGTATTGACGGCGAAAGTGTACTTTCAGAACTGACGTTCCCGGCCCAGAGAAACACCAGATTTGAAAAAGACATGGTGATTCATGTTCTCCCTAAGAAGTAGCAGGAGAAAAACATCATGCTTTCAAGAATCTCTCCTTCCCTTAAGACTGATCCAAAGAATAAAGTTGGAAAAAACGGCCTATTACCGCAAAACTGCACTTGGAGAACTGAGGTTCCCGTCCCATACAAACACCAGATTTGAAAAAGACATCGTGATTCATGTTCTCCCTAGGTAGTAGAATCAGAAAAACATCATGCTTTCAAGAATTTCTCCTTCCCTTAAAAGTGATCCAAAGAATAAAGTTGGGAAAAGCAGCCTATTACCGCAAAATTGAACTTTGAGATCGTAGGTTCCCGTCCAAGACAAACATCAGATTTGAAAGAGACATCGTGATTCATGTTGTCCCTACGTAGTAGAATGAGAAAAACATCATGGTTTCAAGAATCTCTCCTTCCCTTAAGAGTGATCCAAAGAATAAAATTGCAAAAAACGGCCTATTACCGCATATGCTGAAAATGCCTATTGTATTGACGGCGAAAGTGTACTTCCAGAACTGTCGTTCCCGGCCCAGAGAAACACCAGATATGAAAAAGACATGGTGATTCCAGTTCTCCCAAGGTTGTAGAATGAGAAAAACATCATGCTTTCAAGAATCTCTCCTTCCCTTAAGAGTCATCCAAAGAATAAAATTGCAAAAAACGGCCTATTACCGCATATGCTGAAAAGGCCTATTGTATTGACGGCGAAAGTGTACTTTCAGAACTGACGTTCCCGGCCCAGAGAAACACCAGATTTGAAAAAGACATGGTGATTCATGTTCTCCCTAAGAAGTAGCAGGAGAAAAACATCATGCTTTCAAGAATCTCTCCTTCCCTTAAGACTGATCCAAAGAATAAAGTTGGAAAAAACGGCCTATTACCGCAAAACTGCACTTGGAGAACTGAGGTTCCCGTCCCATACAAACACCAGATTTGAAAAAGACATCGTGATTCATGTTCTCCCTAGGTAGTAGAATCAGAAAAACATCATGCTTTCAAGAATTTCTCCTTCCCTTAAAAGTGATCCAAAGAATAAAGTTGGGAAAAGCAGCCTATTACCGCAAAATTGAACTTTGAGATCGTAGGTTCCCGTCCAAGACAAACATCAGATTTGAAAGAGACATCGTGATTCATGTTGTCCCTAGGTAGTAGAATGAGAAAAACGTCATGGTTTCAAGAATCTCTCCTTCCCTTAAGAGTGATCCAAAGAATAAAATTGCAAAAAACAGCCTATTACCGCATATGCTGAAAAGGCCTATTGTATTGACGGCGAAAGTGTAATTTCAGAACTGACGTTCCCGGCCCAGAAAAACAGCAGCTTTGAAAAAGATGTCGTGAATCATGTTCTCCCTAGGTAGTAGAATGAGAAAAACATCATGGTTTCAAGAATCTCTCCTTCCCTTAAGAGTGATCCAAAGAATAAAATTGCAAAAAAAGGCCTATTACCGCATATGCTGAAAAGGCCTATTGTATTGACGGCGAAAGTGTACTTTCAGAACTGATGTTCCCGGCCCAGAGAATCACCAGATTTGAAAAAGATGTCGTGAATCATGTTCTCCCTAGGTAGCAGAATGAGAAAAACATCATGCTTTCAAGAATCTCTCCTTCCCTTAAGAGTGATCCAAAGAATAAAGTTGGAAAAAGCGGCCTATTACCGCAAAACTGAACTTTGAGATCGGAGGTTCCCGTCCCAGACAAACACCAGATTTGAAAGAGACATCGTGATTCATGTTCTCCCTAGGTAGTAGAATGAGAAAAACATCATGGTTTCAAGAATCTCTCCTTCCCTTAAGAGTGATCCAAAGAATAAAATTGCAAAAAACGGCCTATTACTGCATATGCTGAAAAGGCCTATTGTATTGACGGCCAAAGTGTACTTTGAGAACTGACGTTCCCGGCCCAGAGAAACACCAGAATTGAAAAAGACACGGTGATTCATGTTCTCCCTAAGTAGTAGAATGAGAAAAACATCATGCTTTCAAGAATCTCTCCTTCCCTTAAGACTGATCCAAAGAATAAAGTTGGAAAAAACGGCCTATTACAGCCAAACTGCACTTTGAGATCGGAGGTTCCCGTCCCACATAAACACCAGATTTGAAAGAGACATCGTGATTCATGTTCTCCCTAGGTAGTAGAATGAGAAAAACATCATGGTTTCAAGAATCTCTCCTTCCCTTAAGAGTGATCCAAAGAATGAAATTGCAAAAAACGGCCTATTACCGCATATGCTGAAAAGGCCTATTGTATTGACGGCGAAAGTGTACTTCCAGAACTGTCGTTCCCGGCCCAGAGAAACACCAGATATGAAAAAGACATGGTGATTCCAGTTCTCCCAAGGTTGTAGAATGAGAAAAACATCATGCTTTCAAGAACCTCTCCTTCCCTTAAGAGTGATCCAAAGAATAAAATTGCAAAAAACGGCCTATTACCGCATATGCTGAAAAGGCCTATTGTATTGACGGCGAAAGTGTACTTTCAGAACTGACGTTCCCGGCCCAGAAAAACAGCAGCTTTGAAAAAGATGTCGTGAATCATGTTCTCCCTAGGTAGTACAATGAGAAAAACATCATGCTTTCAAGAATCTCTCCTTCCCTTAAGAGTGATCCAAAGAATAAAATTGCAAAAAAAGGCCTATTACCGCATATGCTGAACAGGCCTATTGTATTGACGGCGAAAGTGTACTTTCAGAACTGATGTTCCCGGCCCAGAGAAACACCAGATTTGAAAAAGATGTCGTGAATCATGTTCTCCCTAGGTAGTAGAATGAGAAAAACATCATGCTTTCAAGAATCTCTCCTTCCCTTAAGAGTGATCCAAAGAATAATTTGGAAAAAGCGGCCTATTACCGCAAAACTGAACTTTGAGATCGGAGGTTCCCGTCCCAGACAAACACCAGATTTGAAAGAGAGATCGTGATTCATGTTCCCCTAGGTAGTAGAATGAGAAAAACATCATGGTTTCAAGAATCTCTCCTTCCCTTAAGAGTGATCAAAAGAATAAAATTGCAAAAAACGGCCTATTACTGCATATGCTGAAAAGGCCTATTGTATTGACGGCCAAAGTGTACTTTCAGAACTGACGTTCCCGGCCCAGAGAAACACCAGATTTGAAAAAGAAATGGTGATTCATGTTCTCCCTAAGTAGTAGAATGAGAAAAACATCATGCTTTCAAGAATCTCTCCTTCCCTTAAGACTGATCCAAAGAATAAAGTTGGAAAAAACGGCCTATTACAGCCAAACTGCACTTTGAGATCGGAGGTTCCCGTCCCACACAAACACCAGATTTGAAAGAGACATCGTGATTCATGTTCTCCCTAGGTAGTAGAATGAGAAAAACATCATGGTTTCAAGAATCTCTCCTTCCCTTAAGAGTGATCCAAAGAATAAAATTGCAAAAAACGGCCTATTACCGCATATGCTGAAAAGGGCTATTGTATTGACGGCGAAAGTGTACTTCCAGAACTGTCGTTCCCGGCCCAGAGAAACACCAGATATGAAAAAGACATGGTGATTCCAGTTCTCCCAAGGTTGTAGAATGAGAAAAACATCATGCTTTCAAGAACCTCTCCTTCCCTTAAGAGTGATCCAAAGAATAAAATTGCAAAAAACGGCCTATTACCGCATATGCTGAAAAGGCCTATTGTATTGACGGCGAAAGTGTACTTTCAGAACTGACGTTCCCGGCCCAGAAAAACAGCAGCTTTGAAAAAGATGTCGTGAATCATGTTCTCCCTAGGTAGTAGAATGAGAAAAACATCATGCTTTCAAGAATCTCTCCTTCCCTTAAGAGTGATCCAAAGAATAAAATTGCAAAAAAAGGCCTATTACCGCATATGCTGAAAAGGCCTATTGTATTGACGGCGAAAGTGTACTTTCAGAACTGATGTTCCCGGCCCAGAGAAACACCAGATTTGAAAAAGACATGGTGATTCATGTTCTCCCTAAGAAGTAGCAGGAGAAAAACATCATGCTTTCAAGAATCTCTCCTTCCCTTAAGACTGATCCAAAGAATAAAGTTGGAAAAAACGGCCTATTACCGCAAAACTGCACTTGGAGAACTGAGGTTCCCGTCCCATACAAACACCAGATTTGAAAAAGACATCGTGATTCATGTTCTCCCTAGGTAGTAGAATCAGAAAAACATCATGCTTTCAAGAATTTCTCCTTCCCTTAAAAGTGATCCAAAGAATAAAGTTGGGAAAAGCAGCCTATTACCGCAAAATTGAACTTTGAGATCGTAGGTTCCCGTCCAAGACAAACATCAGATTTGAAAGAGACATCGTGATTCATGTTGTCCCTAGGTAGTAGAATGAGAAAAACGTCATGGTTTCAAGAATCTCTCCTTCCCTTAAGAGTGATCCAAAGAATAAAATTGCAAAAAACAGCCTATTACCGCATATGCTGAAAAGGCCTATTGTATTGACGGCGAAAGTGTAATTTCAGAACTGACGTTCCCGGCCCAGAAAAACAGCAGCTTTGAAAAAGATGTCGTGAATCATGTTCTCCCTAGGTAGTAGAATGAGAAAAACATCATGGTTTCAAGAATCTCTCCTTCCCTTAAGAGTGATCCAAAGAATAAAATTGCAAAAAAAGGCCTATTACCGCATATGCTGAAAAGGCCTATTGTATTGACGGCGAAAGTGTACTTTCAGAACTGATGTTCCCGGCCCAGAGAAACACCAGATTTGAAAAAGATGTCGTGAATCATGTTCTCCCTAGGTAGCAGAATGAGAAAAACATCATGCTTTCAAGAATCTCTCCTTCCCTTAAGAGTGATCCAAAGAATAAAGTTGGAAAAAGCGGCCTATTACCGCAAAACTGAACTTTGAGATCGGAGGTTCCCGTCCCAGACAAACACCAGATTTGAAAGAGACATCGTGATTCATGTTCTCCCTAGGTAGTAGAATGAGAAAAACATCATGGTTTCAAGAATCTCTCCTTCCCTTAAGAGTGATCCAAAGAATAAAATTGCAAAAAACGGCCTATTACTGCATATGCTGAAAAGGCCTATTGTATTGACGGCCAAAGTGTACTTTGAGAACTGACGTTCCCGGCCCAGAGAAACACCAGAATTGAAAAAGACACGGTGATTCATGTTCTCCCTAAGTAGTAGAATGAGAAAAACATCATGCTTTCAAGAATCTCTCCTTCCCTTAAGACTGATCCAAAGAATAAAGTTGGAAAAAACGGCCTATTACAGCCAAACTGCACTTTGAGATCGGAGGTTCCCGTCCCACATAAACACCAGATTTGAAAGAGACATCGTGATTCATGTTCTCCCTAGGTAGTAGAATGAGAAAAACATCATGGTTTCAAGAATCTCTCCTTCCCTTAAGAGTGATCCAAAGAATGAAATTGCAAAAAACGGCCTATTACCGCATATGCTGAAAAGGCCTATTGTATTGACGGCGAAAGTGTACTTCCAGAACTGTCGTTCCCGGCCCAGAGAAACACCAGATATGAAAAAGACATGGTGATTCCAGTTCTCCCAAGGTTGTAGAATGAGAAAAACATCATGCTTTCAAGAACCTCTCCTTCCCTTAAGAGTGATCCAAAGAATAAAATTGCAAAAAACGGCCTATTACCGCATATGCTGAAAAGGCCTATTGTATTGACGGCGAAAGTGTACTTTCAGAACTGACGTTCCCGGCCCAGAAAAACAGCAGCTTTGAAAAAGATGTCGTGAATCATGTTCTCCCTAGGTAGTACAATGAGAAAAACATCATGCTTTCAAGAATCTCTCCTTCCCTTAAGAGTGATCCAAAGAATAAAATTGCAAAAAAAGGCCTATTACCGCATATGCTGAACAGGCCTATTGTATTGACGGCGAAAGTGTACTTTCAGAACTGATGTTCCCGGCCCAGAGAAACACCAGATTTGAAAAAGATGTCGTGAATCATGTTCTCCCTAGGTAGTAGAATGAGAAAAACATCATGCTTTCAAGAATCTCTCCTTCCCTTAAGAGTGATCCAAAGAATAATTTGGAAAAAGCGGCCTATTACCGCAAAACTGAACTTTGAGATCGGAGGTTCCCGTCCCAGACAAACACCAGATTTGAAAGAGAGATCGTGATTCATGTTCCCCTAGGTAGTAGAATGAGAAAAACATCATGGTTTCAAGAATCTCTCCTTCCCTTAAGAGTGATCAAAAGAATAAAATTGCAAAAAACGGCCTATTACTGCATATGCTGAAAAGGCCTATTGTATTGACGGCCAAAGTGTACTTTCAGAACTGACGTTCCCGGCCCAGAGAAACACCAGATTTGAAAAAGAAATGGTGATTCATGTTCTCCCTAAGTAGTAGAATGAGAAAAACATCATGCTTTCAAGAATCTCTCCTTCCCTTAAGACTGATCCAAAGAATAAAGTTGGAAAAAACGGCCTATTACAGCCAAACTGCACTTTGAGATCGGAGGTTCCCGTCCCACACAAACACCAGATTTGAAAGAGACATCGTGATTCATGTTCTCCCTAGGTAGTAGAATGAGAAAAACATCATGGTTTCAAGAATCTCTCCTTCCCTTAAGAGTGATCCAAAGAATAAAATTGCAAAAAACGGCCTATTACCGCATATGCTGAAAAGGGCTATTGTATTGACGGCGAAAGTGTACTTCCAGAACTGTCGTTCCCGGCCCAGAGAAACACCAGATATGAAAAAGACATGGTGATTCCAGTTCTCCCAAGGTTGTAGAATGAGAAAAACATCATGCTTTCAAGAACCTCTCCTTCCCTTAAGAGTGATCCAAAGAATAAAATTGCAAAAAACGGCCTATTACCGCATATGCTGAAAAGGCCTATTGTATTGACGGCGAAAGTGTACTTTCAGAACTGACGTTCCCGGCCCAGAAAAACAGCAGCTTTGAAAAAGATGTCGTGAATCATGTTCTCCCTAGGTAGTAGAATGAGAAAAACATCATGCTTTCAAGAATCTCTCCTTCCCTTAAGAGTGATCCAAAGAATAAAATTGCAAAAAAAGGCCTATTACCGCATATGCTGAAAAGGCCTATTGTATTGACGGCGAAAGTGTACTTTCAGAACTGATGTTCCCGGCCCAGAGAAACACCAGATTTGAAAAAGATGTCGTGAATCATGTTCTCCCTAGGTAGTAGAATGAGAAAAACATCATGCTTTCAAGAATCTCTCCTTCCCTTAAGAGTGATCCAAAGAATAAAGTTGGAAAAAGCGTCCTATTACCGCAAAACTGAACTTTGAGATCGGAGGTTCCCGTCCCAGACAAACAACAGATTTGAAAGAGACATCGTGATTCATGTTCTCCCTAGGTAGTAGAATGAGAAAAACATCATGGTTTCAAGAATCTCTCCTTCCCTTAAGAGTGATCCAAAGAATAAAATTGCAAAAAACGGCCTATTACTGCATAAGCTGAAAAGGCCTATTGTATTGACGGCCAAAGTGTACTTTCAGAACTGACGTTCCCGGCCCAGAGAAACACCAGATTTGAAAAAGATGTCGTGAATCATGTTCTCCCTAGGTAGTAGAATGAGAAAAACATCATGCTTTCAAGAATCTCTCCTTCCCTTAAGAGTGATCCAAAGAATAAAGTTGGAAAAAGCGGCCTATTACCGCAAAACTGAACTTTGAGATTGGAGGTTCCCGTCCCAGACAAACACCAGATTTGAAAGAGACATCGTGATTCATGTTCTCCCTAGGTAGTAGAATGAGAAAAACATCATGGTTTCAAGAATCTCTCCTTCCCTTAAGGGTGATCCAAAGAATAAAATTGCAAAAAACGGCCTATTACTGCATATGCTGAAAAGGCCTATTGTATTGACGGCGAAAGTATACTTCCAGAACTGTCGTTCCCGGCCCAGAGAAACACCAGATATGAAAAAGACATGGTGATTCCAGTTCTCCCAAGGTTGTAGAATGAGAAAAACATCATGCTTTCAAGAACCTCTCCTTCCCTTAAGAGTGATCCAAAGAATAAAATTGCAAAAAACGGCCTATTACCGCATATGCTGAAAAGGCCTATTGTATTGACGGCGAAAGTGTACTTCCAGAACTGTCGTTCCCGGCCCAGAGAAACACCAGATATGAAAAAGACATGGTGATTCCAGTTCTCCCAAGGTTGTAGAATGAGAAAAACATCATGCTTTCAAGAATCTCTCCTTCCCTTAAGAGTGATCCAAAGAATAAAATTGCAAAAAACGGCCTATTACCGCATATGCTGAAAAGGCCTATTGTATTGACGGCGAAAGTGTACTTTCAGAACTGACGTTCCCGGCCCAGAAAAACAGCAGCTTTGAAAAAGATGTCGTGAATCATGTTCTCCCTAGGTAGTAGAATGAGAAAAACATCATTCTTTCAAGAATCTATCCTTCCCTTAAGACTGATCCAAAGAATAAAGTTGGAAAAAACGGCCTATTACCGCAAAACTGCACTTTGAGAACTGAGGTTCCCGTCCCATACAAACACCAGATTTGAAAAAGACATCGTGATTCATGTTCTCCCTAGGTAGTAGAATGAGAAAAACATCATGGTTTCAAGAATCTCTCCTTCCCTTAAGAGTGATCTATTGAATAAAGTTAGGAAAAACAGCCTATTACCACGAAATTGCACTTTGAGATCGGAGGTTCCCATCACAGACAAACACCAGATTTGAAAGAGACATCGTGATTCATGTTCTCCCTAGGTAGTAGAATGAGAAAAACATCATGGTTTCAAGAATCTCTCCTTCCCTTAAGAGTGATCCAAAGAATAAAGTTGGAAAAAACGGCCTATTACCGCATATGCTGAAAAGGCCGATTGTATTGACGGTGAAAGTGTACTTTCAGAACGGACCTTCCCGGCCCAGAGAAACATCAGATTTGAAAAAAATGTCGTGAATCATGTTCTCCCTAGGTAGTAGAATGAGAAAAACATCATGCTTTCAAGAATCTCTCCTTCCCTTAAGAGTGATCCAAAGAATAATGTTGGAAAAAACGGCCTATTACCGCAAAACTGAACTTTGAGATCGGATGTTCCCGTCCCAGACAAACACCAGATTTGAAAGAGACATCGTGATTCATGTTCTCCCTAGGTAGTAGAATGAGAAAAACATCATGCTTTCAAGAATCTCTCCTTCCCTTAAGAGTGATCCAAAGAATAAAATTGCAAAAAAAGGCCTATTACCGCATATGCTGAAAAGGCCTATTGTATTGACGGCGAAAGTGTACTTTCAGAACTGATGTTCCCGGCCCAGAGAAACACCAGATTTGAAAAAGATGTCGTGAATCATGTTCTCCCTAGGTAGTAGAATGAGAAAAACATCATGCTTTCAAGAATCTCTCCTTCCCTTAAGAGTGATCCAAAGAATAAAGTTGGAAAAAGCGGCCTATTACCGCAAAACTGAACTTTGAGATCGGAGGTTCCCGTCCCAGACAAACACCAGATTTGAAAGAGACATCGTGATTCATGTTCCCCTAGGTAGTAGAATGAGAAAAACATCATGGTTTCAAGAATCTCTCCTTCCCTTAAGAGTGATCCAAAGAATAAAAATTGCAAAAAACGGCCTATTACTGCATATGCTGAAAAGGCCTATTGTATTGACGGCCAAAGTGTACTTTCAGAACTGACGTTCCCGGCCCAGAGAAACACCAGATTTGAAAAAGACATGGTGATTCATGTTCTCCCTAAGTAGTAGAATGAGAAAAACATCATGCTTTCAAGAATCTCTCCTTCCCTTAAGACTGATCCAAAGAATAAAGTTGGAAAAAACGGCCTATTACAGCCAAACTGCACTTTGAGATCGGAGGTTCCCGTCCCACACAAACACCAGATTTGAAAGAGACATCGTGATTCATGTTCTCCCTAGGTAGTAGAATGAGAAAAACATCATGGCTTCAAGAATCTCTCCTTCCCTTAAGAGTGATCGAAAGAATAAAATTGCAAAAAACGGCCTATTACCGCATATGCTGAAAAGGCCTATTGTATTGACGGCGAAAGTGTACTTCCAGAACTGTCGTTCCCGGCCCAGAGAAACACCAGATATGAAAAAGACATGGTGATTCCAGTTCTCCCAAGGTTGTAGAATGAGAAAAACTTCATGCTTTCAAGAACCTCTCCTTCCCTTAAGAGTGATCCAAAGAATAAAATTGCAAAAAACGGCCTATTACCGCATATGCTGAAAAGGCCTATTGTATTGACGGCGAAAGTGTACTTTCAGAACTGACGTTCCCGGCCCAGAAAAACAGCAGCTTTGAAAAAGATGTCGTGAATCATGTTCTCCCTAGGTAGTAGAATGAGAAAAACATCATGCTTTCAAGAATCTCTCCTTCCCTTAAGAGTGATCCAAAGAATAAAGTTGGAAAAAGCGGCCTATTACCGCAAAACTGCACTTTGAGATCGGAGGTTCCCGTCCCAGACAAACACCAGATTTGAAAGAGACATCGTGATTCATATTCTCCCTAGGTAGTAGAATGAGAAAAACATCATGGTTTCAAGAATCTCTCCTTCCCTTAAGAGTGATCCAAAGAATAAAATTGCAAAAAACGGCCTATTACTGCATATGCTGAAAAGGCCTATTGTATTGACGGCCAAAGTGTACTTTCAGAACTGACGTTCCCGGCCCAGAGAAACACCAGAATTGAAAAAGACACGGTGATTCATGTTCTCCCTAAGTAGTAGAATGAGAAAAACATCATGCTTTCAAGAATCTCTCCTTCCCTTAAGACTGATCCAAAGAATAAAGTTGGAAAAAACGGCCTATTACAGCCAAACTGCACTTTGAGATCGGAGGTTCCCGTCCCACATAAACACCAGATTTGAAAGAGACATCGTGATTCATGTTCTCCCTAGGTAGTAGAATGAGAAAAACATCATGGTTTCAAGAATCTCTCCTTCCCTTAAGAGTGATCCAAAGAATGAAATTGCAAAAAACGGCCTATTACCGCATATGCTGAAAAGGCCTATTGTATTGACGGCGAAAGTGTACTTCCAGAACTGTCGTTCCCGGCCCAGAGAAACACCAGATATGAAAAAGACATGGTGATTCCAGTTCTCCCAAGGTTGTAGAATGAGAAAAACATCATGCTTTCAAGAACCTCTCCTTCCCTTAAGAGTGATCCAAAGAATAAAATTGCAAAAAACGGCCTATTACCGCATATGCTGAAAAGGCCTATTGTATTGACGGCGAAAGTGTACTTTCAGAACTGACGTTCCCGGCCCAGAAAAACAGCAGCTTTGAAAAAGATGTCGTGAATCATGTTCTCCCTAGGTAGTACAATGAGAAAAACATCATGCTTTCAAGAATCTCTCCTTCCCTTAAGAGTGATCCAAAGAATAAAATTGCAAAAAAAGGCCTATTACCGCATATGCTGAAAAGGCCTATTGTATTGACGGCGAAAGTGTACTTTCAGAACTGATGTTCCCGGCCCAGAGAAACACCAGATTTGAAAAAGATGTCGTGAATCATGTTCTCCCTAGGTAGTAGAATGAGAAAAACATCATGCTTTCAAGAATCTCTCCTTCCCTTAAGAGTGATCCAAAGAATAAAGTTGGAAAAAGCGGCCTATTACCGCAAAACTGAACTTTGAGATCGGAGGTTCCCGTCCCAGACAAACACCAGATTTGAAAGAGACATCGTGATTCATGTTCCCCTAGGTAGTAGAATGAGAAAAACATCATGGTTTCAAGAATCTCTCCTTCCCTTAAGAGTGATCCAAAGAATAAAAATTGCAAAAAACGGCCTATTACTGCATATGCTGAAAAGGCCTATTGTATTGACGGCCAAAGTGTACTTTCAGAACTGACGTTCCCGGCCCAGAGAAACACCAGATTTGAAAAAGACATGGTGATTCATGTTCTCCCTAAGTAGTAGAATGAGAAAAACATCATGCTTTCAAGAATCTCTCCTTCCCTTAAGACTGATCCAAAGAATAAAGTTGGAAAAAACGGCCTATTACAGCCAAACTGCACTTTGAGATCGGAGGTTCCCGTCCCACACAAACACCAGATTTGAAAGAGACATCGTGATTCATGTTCTCCCTAGGTAGTAGAATGAGAAAAACATCATGGCTTCAAGAATCTCTCCTTCCCTTAAGAGTGATCGAAAGAATAAAATTGCAAAAAACGGCCTATTACCGCATATGCTGAAAAGGCCTATTGTATTGACGGCGAAAGTGTACTTCCAGAACTGTCGTTCCCGGCCCAGAGAAACACCAGATATGAAAAAGACATGGTGATTCCAGTTCTCCCAAGGTTGTAGAATGAGAAAAACTTCATGCTTTCAAGAACCTCTCCTTCCCTTAAGAGTGATCCAAAGAATAAAATTGCAAAAAACGGCCTATTACCGCATATGCTGAAAAGGCCTATTGTATTGACGGCGAAAGTGTACTTTCAGAACTGACGTTCCCGGCCCAGAAAAACAGCAGCTTTGAAAAAGATGTCGTGAATCATGTTCTCCCTAGGTAGTAGAATGAGAAAAACATCATGCTTTCAAGAATCTCTCCTTCCCTTAAGAGTGATCCAAAGAATAAAGTTGGAAAAAGCGGCCTATTACCGCAAAACTGCACTTTGAGATCGGAGGTTCCCGTCCCAGACAAACACCAGATTTGAAAGAGACATCGTGATTCATATTCTCCCTAGGTAGTAGAATGAGAAAAACATCATGGTTTCAAGAATCTCTCCTTCCCTTAAGAGTGATCCAAAGAATAAAATTGCAAAAAACGGCCTATTACTGCATATGCTGAAAAGGCCTATTGTATTGACGGCCAAAGTGTACTTTCAGAACTGACGTTCCCGGCCCAGAGAAACACCAGAATTGAAAAAGACACGGTGATTCATGTTCTCCCTAAGTAGTAGAATGAGAAAAACATCATGCTTTCAAGAATCTCTCCTTCCCTTAAGACTGATCCAAAGAATAAAGTTGGAAAAAACGGCCTATTACAGCCAAACTGCACTTTGAGATCGGAGGTTCCCGTCCCACATAAACACCAGATTTGAAAGAGACATCGTGATTCATGTTCTCCCTAGGTAGTAGAATGAGAAAAACATCATGGTTTCAAGAATCTCTCCTTCCCTTAAGAGTGATCCAAAGAATGAAATTGCAAAAAACGGCCTATTACCGCATATGCTGAAAAGGCCTATTGTATTGACGGCGAAAGTGTACTTCCAGAACTGTCGTTCCCGGCCCAGAGAAACACCAGATATGAAAAAGACATGGTGATTCCAGTTCTCCCAAGGTTGTAGAATGAGAAAAACATCATGCTTTCAAGAACCTCTCCTTCCCTTAAGAGTGATCCAAAGAATAAAATTGCAAAAAACGGCCTATTACCGCATATGCTGAAAAGGCCTATTGTATTGACGGCGAAAGTGTACTTTCAGAACTGACGTTCCCGGCCCAGAAAAACAGCAGCTTTGAAAAAGATGTCGTGAATCATGTTCTCCCTAGGTAGTACAATGAGAAAAACATCATGCTTTCAAGAATCTCTCCTTCCCTTAAGAGTGATCCAAAGAATAAAATTGCAAAAAAAGGCCTATTACCGCATATGCTGAAAAGGCCTATTGTATTGACGGCGAAAGTGTACTTTCAGAACTGATGTTCCCGGCCCAGAGAAACACCAGATTTGAAAAAGATGTCATGAATCATGTTCTCCCTAGGTAGTAGAATGAAAAAAACATCATGCTTTCAAGAATCTCTCCTTCCCTTAAGAGTGATCCAAAGAATAAAGTTGGAAAAAGCGGCCTATTACCGCAAAACTGAACTTTGAGATCGGAGGTTCCCGTCCCAGACAAACACCAGATTTGAAAGAGACATCGTGATTCATGTTCCCCTAGGTAGTAGAATGAGAAAAACATCATGGTTTCAAGAATCTCTCCTTCCCTTAAGAGTGATCAAAAGAATAAAATTGCAAAAAACGGCCTATTACTGCATATGCTGAAAAGGCCTATTGTATTGACGGCCAAAGTGTACTTTCAGAACTGACGTTCCCGGCCCAGAGAAACACCAGATTTGAAAAAGAAATGGTGATTCATGTTCTCCCTAAGTAGTAGAATGAGAAAAACATCATGCTTTCAAGAATCTCTCCTTCCCTTAAGACTGATCCAAAGAATAAAGTTGGAAAAAACGGCCTATTACAGCCAAACTGCACTTTGAGATCGGAGGTTCCCGTCCCACACAAACACCAGATTTGAAAGAGACATCGTGATTCATGTTCTCCCTAGGTAGTAGAATGAGAAAAACATCATGGTTTCAAGAATCTCTCCTTCCCTTAAGAGTGATCCAAAGAATAAAATTGCAAAAAACGGCCTATTACCGCATATGCTGAAAAGGGCTATTGTATTGACGGCGAAAGTGTACTTCCAGAACTGTCGTTCCCGGCCCAGAGAAACACCAGATATGAAAAAGACATGGTGATTCCAGTTCTCCCAAGGTTGTAGAATGAGAAAAACATCATGCTTTCAAGAACCTCTCCTTCCCTTAAGAGTGATCCAAAGAATAAAATTGCAAAAAACGGCCTATTACCGCATATTCTGAAAAGGCCTATTGTATTGACGGCGAAAGTGTACTTTCAGAACTGACGTTCCCGGCCCAGAAAAACAGCAGCTTTGAAAAAGATGTCGTGAATCATGTTCTCCCTAGGTAGTAGAATGAGAAAAACATCATGCTTTCAAGAATCTCCCCTTCCCTTAAGAGTGATCCAAAGAATAAAATTGCAAAAAAAGGCCTATTACCGCATATGCTGAAAAGGCCTATTGTATTGACGGCGAAAGTGTACTTTCAGAACTGATGTTCCCGGCCCAGAGAAACACCAGATTTGAAAAAGATGTCGTGAATCATGTTCTCCCTAGGTAGTAGAATGAGAAAAACATCATGCTTTCAAGAATCTCTCCTTCCCTTAAGAGTGATCCAAAGAATAAAGTTGGAAAAAGCGGCCTATTACCGCAAAACTGAACTTTGAGATCGGAGGTTCCCGTCCCAGACAAACACCAGATTTGAAAGAGACATCGTGATTCATGTTCTCCCTAGGTAGTAGAATGAGAAAAACATCATGGTTTCAAGAATCTCTCCTTCCCTTAAGAGTGATCCAAAGAATAAAATTGCAAAAAACGGCCTATTACTGCATAAGCTGAAAAGGCCTATTGTATTGACGGCCAAAGTGTACTTTCAGAACTGACGTTCCCGGCCCAGAGAAACACCAGATTTGAAAAAGATGTCGTGAATCATGTTCTCCCTAGGTAGTAGAATGAGAAAAACATCATGCTTTCAAGAATCTCTCCTTCCCTTAAGAGTGATCCAAAGAATAAAGTTGGAAAAAGCGGCCTATTACCGCAAAACTGAACTTTGAGATCGGAGGTTCCCGTCCCAGACAAACACCAGATTTGAAAGAGACATCGTGATTCATGTTCTCCCTAGGTAGTAGAATGAGAAAAACATCATGGTTTCAAGAATCTCTCCTTCCCTTAAGGGTGATCCAAAGAATAAAATTGCAAAAAACGGCCTATTACTGCATATGCTGAAAAGGCCTATTGTATTGACGGCCAAAGTGTACTTTCAGAACTGACGTTCCCGGCCCAGAGAAACACCAGATTTGAAAAAGACATGGTGATTCATGTTCTCCCTAAGTAGTAGAATGAGAAAAACATCATGCTTTCAAGAATCTCTCCTTCCCTTAAGACTGATCCAAAGAATATAGTTGGAAAAAACGGCCTATTACAGCCAAACTGCACTTTGAGATCGGAGGTTCCCGTCCCACACAAACACCAGATTTGAAAGAGACATCGTGATTCATGTTCTCCCTAGGTAGTAGAATGAGAGAAACATCATGTTTTCAAGAATCTCTCCTTCCCTTAAGAGTGATCCAAAGAATAAAATTGCAAAAAACGGCCTATTACCGCATATGCTGAAAAGGCCTATTGTATTGACGGCGAAAGTGTACTTCCAGAACTGTCGTTCCCGGCCCAGAGAAACACCAGATATGAAAAAGACATGGTGATTCCAGTTCTCCCAAGGTTGTAGAATGAGAAAAACATCATGCTTTCAAGAACCTCTCCTTCCCTTAAGAGTGATCCAAAGAATAAAATTGCAAAAAACGGCCTATTACCGCATATGCTGAAAAGGCCTATTGTATTGACGGCGAAAGTGTACTTTCAGAACTGACGTTCCCGGCCCAGAAAAACAGCAGCTTTGAAAAAGATGTCGTGAATCATGTTCTCCCTAGGTAGTAGAATGAGAAAAACATCATGCTTTCAAGAATCTCTCCTTCCCTTAAGAGTGATCCAAAGAATAAAATTGCAAAAAAAGGCCTATTACCGCATATGCTGAAAAGGCCTATTGTATTGACGGCGAAAGTGTACTTTCAGAACTGATGTTCCCGGCCCAGAGAAACACCAGATTTGAAAAAGACATGGTGATTCATGTTCTCCCTAGGGAGTAGAATCAGAAAAACATCATGCTTTCAAGAATCTCTCCTTCCCTTAAGAGTGATCCAAAGAATAATGTTGGAAAAAACGGCCTATTACCGCAAAACTGAACTTTGAGATCGGATGTTCCCGTCCCAGACAAACACCAGATTTGAAAGAGACATCGTGATTCATGTTCTCCCTAGGTAGTAGAATGAGAAAAACATCATGCTTTCAAGAATCTCTCCTTCCCTTAAGAGTGATCCAAAGAATAAAATTGCAAAAAAAGGCCTATTACCGCATATGCTGAAAAGGCCTATTGTATTGACGGCGAAAGTGTACTTTCAGAACTGATGTTCCCGGCCCAGAGAAACACCAGATTTGAAAAAGATGTCGTGAATCATGTTCTCCCTAGGTAGTAGAATGAGAAAAACATCATGCTTTCAAGAATCTCTCCTTCCCTTAAGAGTGATCCAAAGAATAAAGTTGGAAAAAGCGGCCTATTACCGCAAAACCGAACTTTGAGATCGGAGGTTCCCGTCCCAGACAAACACCAGATTTGAAAGAGACATCGTGATTCATGTTCCCCTAGGTAGTAGAATGAGAAAAACATCATGGTTTCAAGAATCTCTCCTTCCCTTAAGAGTGATCCAAAGAATAAAAATTGCAAAAAACGGCCTATTACTGCATATGCTGAAAAGGCCTATTGTATTGACGGCCAAAGTGTACTTTCAGAACTGACGTTCCCGGCCCAGAGAAACACCAGATTTGAAAAAGACATGGTGATTCATGTTCTCCCTAAGTAGTAGAATGAGAAAAACATCATGCTTTCAAGAATCTCTCCTTCCCTTAAGACTGATCCAAAGAATAAAGTTGGAAAAAACGGCCTATTACAGCCAAACTGCACTTTGAGATCGGAGGTTCCCGTCCCACACAAACACCAGATTTGAAAGAGACATCGTGATTCATGTTCTCCCTAGGTAGTAGAATGAGAAAAACATCATGGCTTCAAGAATCTCTCCTTCCCTTAAGAGTGATCGAAAGAATAAAATTGCAAAAAACGGCCTATTACCGCATATGCTGAAAAGGCCTATTGTATTGACGGCGAAAGTGTACTTCCAGAACTGTCGTTCCCGGCCCAGAGAAACACCAGATATGAAAAAGACATGGTGATTCCAGTTCTCCCAAGGTTGTAGAATGAGAAAAACTTCATGCTTTCAAGAACCTCTCCTTCCCTTAAGAGTGATCCAAAGAATAAAATTGCAAAAAACGGCCTATTACCGCATATGCTGAAAAGGCCTATTGTATTGACGGCGAAAGTGTACTTTCAGAACTGACGTTCCCGGCCCAGAAAAACAGCAGCTTTGAAAAAGATGTCGTGAATCATGTTCTCCCTAGGTAGTAGAATGAGAAAAACATCATGCTTTCAAGAATCTCTCCTTCCCTTAAGAGTGATCCAAAGAATAAAGTTGGAAAAAGCGGCCTATTACCGCAAAACTGCACTTTGAGATCGGAGGTTCCCGTCCCAGACAAACACCAGATTTGAAAGAGACATCGTGATTCATATTCTCCCTAGGTAGTAGAATGAGAAAAACATCATGGTTTCAAGAATCTCTCCTTCCCTTAAGAGTGATCCAAAGAATAAAATTGCAAAAAACGGCCTATTACTGCATATGCTGAAAAGGCCTATTGTATTGACGGCCAAAGTGTACTTTCAGAACTGACGTTCCCGGCCCAGAGAAACACCAGAATTGAAAAAGACACGGTGATTCATGTTCTCCCTAAGTAGTAGAATGAGAAAAACATCATGCTTTCAAGAATCTCTCCTTCCCTTAAGACTGATCCAAAGAATAAAGTTGGAAAAAACGGCCTATTACAGCCAAACTGCACTTTGAGATCGGAGGTTCCCGTCCCAGACAAACACCAGATTTGAAAGAGACATCGTGATTCATGTTCCCCTAGGTAGTAGAATGAGAAAAACATCATGGTTTCAAGAATCTCTCCTTCCCTTAAGAGTGATCAAAAGAATAAAATTGCAAAAAACGGCCATTTACTGCATATGCTGAAAAGGCCTATTGTATTGACGGCCAAAGTGTACTTTCAGAACTGACGTTCCCGGCCCAGAGAAACACCAGATTTGAAAAAGAAATGGTGATTCATGTTCTCCCTAAGTAGTAGAATGAGAAAAACATCATGCTTTCAAGAATCTCTCCTTCCCTTAAGACTGATCCAAAGAATAAAGTTGGAAAAAACGGCCTATTACACCCAAACTGCACTTTGAGATCGGAGGTTCCCGTCCCACACAAACACCAGATTTGAAAGAGACATCGTGATTCATGTTCTCCCTAGGTAGTAGAATGAGAAAAACATCATGGTTTCAAGAATCTCTCCTTCCCTTAAGAGTGATCCAAAGAATAAAATTGCAAAAAACGGCCTATTACCGCATATGCTGAAAAGGGCTATTGTATTGACGGCGAAAGTGTACTTCCAGAACTGTCGTTCCCGGCCCAGAGAAACACCAGATATGAAAAAGACATGGTGATTCCAGTTCTCCCAAGGTTGTAGAATGAGAAAAACATCATGCTTTCAAGAACCTCTCCTTCCCTTAAGAGTGATCCAAAGAATAAAATTGCAAAAAACGGCCTATTACCGCATATTCTGAAAAGGCCTATTGTATTGACGGCGAAAGTGTACTTTCAGAACTGACGTTCCCGGCCCAGAAAAACAGCAGCTTTGAAAAAGATGTCGTGAATCATGTTCTCCCTAGGTAGTAGAATGAGAAAAACATCATGCTTTCAAGAATCTCTCCTTCCCTTAAGAGTGATCCAAAGAATAAAATTGCAAAAAAAGGCCTATTACCGCATATGCTGAAAAGGCCTATTGTATTGACGGCGAAAGTGTACTTTCAGAACTGACGTTTCCGGCCCAGAAAAACAGCAGCTTTGAAAAAGATGTCGTGAATCATGTTCTCCCAAGGTAGTAGAATGAGAAAAACATCATGCTTTCAAGAATCTCTCCTTCCCTTAAGAGTGATCCAAAGAATAAAGTTGGAAAAAGCGGCCTATTACCGCAAAACTGAACTTTGAGATCGGAGGTTCCCGTCCCAGACAAACACCAGATTTGAAAGAGACATCGTGATTCATGTTCTCCCTAGGTAGTAGAATGAGAAAAACATCATGGTTTCAAGAATCTCTCCTTCCCTTAAGAGTGATCCAAAGAATAAAATTGCAAAAAACGGCCTATTACTGCATAAGCTGAAAAGGCCTATTGTATTGACGGCCAAAGTGTACTTTCAGAACTGACGTTCCCGGCCCAGAGAAACACCAGATTTGAAAAAGATGTCGTGAATCATGTTCTCCCTAGGTAGTAGAATGAGAAAAACATCATGCTTTCAAGAATCTCTCCTTCCCTTAAGAGTGATCCAAAGAATAAAGTTGGAAAAAGCGGCCTATTACCGCAAAACTGAACTTTGAGATCGGAGGTTCCCGTCCCAGACAAACACCAGATTTGAAAGAGACATCGTGATTCATGTTCTCCCTAGGTAGTAGAATGAGAAAAACATCATGGTTTCAAGAATCTCTCCTTCCCTTAAGGGTGATCCAAAGAATAAAATTGCAAAAAACGGCCTATTACTGCATATGCTGAAAAGGCCTATTGTATTGACGGCGAAAGTGTACTTCCAGAACTGTCGTTCCCGGCCCAGAGAAACACCAGATATGAAAAAGACATGGTGATTCCAGTTCTCCCAAGGTTGTAGAATGAGAAAAACATCATGCTTTCAAGAACCTCTCCTTCCCTTAAGAGTGATCCAAAGAATAAAATTGCAAAAAACGGCCTATTACCGCATATGCTGAAAAGGCCTATTGTATTGACGGCGAAAGTGTACTTCCAGAACTGTCGTTCCCGGCCCAGAGAAACACCAGATATGAAAAAGACATGGTGATTCCAGTTCTCCCAAGGTTGTAGAATGAGAAAAACATCATGCTTTCAAGAATCTCTCCTTCCCTTAAGAGTGATCCAAAGAATAAAATTGCAAAAAACGGCCTATTACCGCATATGCTGAAAAGGCCTATTGTATTGACGGCGAAAGTGTACTTTCAGAACTGACGTTCCCGGCCCAGAAAAACAGCAGCTTTGAAAAAGATGTCGTGAATCATGTTCTCCCTAGGTAGTAGAATGAGAAAAACATCATTCTTTCAAGAATCTATCCTTCCCTTAAGACTGATCCAAAGAATAAAGTTGGAAAAAACGGCCTATTACCGCAAAACTGCACTTTGAGAACTGAGGTTCCCGTCCCATACAAACACCAGATTTGAAAAAGACATCGTGATTCATGTTCTCCCTAGGTAGTAGAATGAGAAAAACATCATGGTTTCAAGAATCTCTCCTTCCCTTAAGAGTGATCTATTGAATAAAGTTAGGAAAAACAGCCTATTACCACGAAATTGCACTTTGAGATCGGAGGTTCCCATCACAGACAAACACCAGATTTGAAAGAGACATCGTGATTCATGTTCTCCCTAGGTAGTAGAATGAGAAAAACATCATGGTTTCAAGAATCTCTCCTTCCCTTAAGAGTGATCCAAAGAATAAAGTTGGAAAAAACGGCCTATTACCGCATATGCTGAAAAGGCCGATTGTATTGACGGTGAAAGTGTACTTTCAGAACGGACCTTCCCGGCCCAGAGAAACACCAGATTTGAAAAAAATGTCGTGAATCATGTTCTCCCTAGGTAGTAGAATGAGAAAAACATCATGCTTTCAAGAATCTCTCCTTCCCTTAAGAGTGATCCAAAGAATAATGTTGGAAAAAACGGCCTATTACCGCAAAACTGAACTTTGAGATCGGATGTTCCCGTCCCAGACAAACACCAGATTTGAAAGAGACATCGTGATTCATGTTCTCCCTAGGTAGTAGAATGAGAAAAACATCATGCTTTCAAGAATCTCTCCTTCCCTTAAGAGTGATCCAAAGAATAAAATTGCAAAAAAAGGCCTATTACCGCATATGCTGAAAAGGCCTATTGTATTGACGGCGAAAGTGTACTTTCAGAACTGATGTTCCCGGCCCAGAGAAACACCAGATTTGAAAAAGATGTCGTGAATCATGTTCTCCCTAGGTAGTAGAATGAGAAAAACATCATGCTTTCAAGAATCTCTCCTTCCCTTAAGAGTGATCCAAAGAATAAAGTTGGAAAAAGCGGCCTATTACCGCAAAACTGAACTTTGAGATCGGAGGTTCCCGTCCCAGACAAACACCAGATTTGAAAGAGACATCGTGATTCATGTTCCCCTAGGTAGTAGAATGAGAAAAACATCATGGTTTCAAGAATCTCTCCTTCCCTTAAGAGTGATCCAAAGAATAAAAATTGCAAAAAACGGCCTATTACTGCATATGCTGAAAAGGCCTATTGTATTGACGGCCAAAGTGTACTTTCAGAACTGACGTTCCCGGCCCAGAGAAACACCAGATTTGAAAAAGACATGGTGATTCATGTTCTCCCTAAGTAGTAGAATGAGAAAAACATCATGCTTTCAAGAATCTCTCCTTCCCTTAAGACTGATCCAAAGAATAAAGTTGGAAAAAACGGCCTATTACAGCCAAACTGCACATTGAGATCGGAGGTTCCCGTCCCACACAAACACCAGATTTGAAAGAGACATCGTGATTCATGTTCTCCCTAGGTAGTAGAATGAGAAAAACATCATGGCTTCAAGAATCTCTCCTTCCCTTAAGAGTGATCGAAAGAATAAAATTGCAAAAAACGGCCTATTACCGCATATGCTGAAAAGGCCTATTGTATTGACGGCGAAAGTGTACTTCCAGAACTGTCGTTCCCGGCCCAGAGAAACACCAGATATGAAAAAGACATGGTGATTCCAGTTCTCCCAAGGTTGTAGAATGAGAAAAACTTCATGCTTTCAAGAACCTCTCCTTCCCTTAAGAGTGATCCAAAGAATAAAATTGCAAAAAACGGCCTATTACCGCATATGCTGAAAAGGCCTATTGTATTGACGGCGAAAGTGTACTTTCAGAACTGACGTTCCCGGCCCAGAAAAACAGCAGCTTTGAAAAAGATGTCATGAATCATGTTCTCCCTAGGTAGTAGAATGAGAAAAACATCATGTTTTCAAGAATCTCTCCTTCCCTTAAGAGTGATCCAAAGAATAAAATTGCAAAAAACGGCCTATTACTGCATATGCTGAAAAGGCCTATTGTATTGACGGCCAAAGTGTACTTTCAGAACTGACGTTCCCGGCCCAGAGAAACACCAGATTTGAAAAAGACATGGTGATTCATGTTCTCCCTAAGTAGTAGAATGAGAAAAACATCATGCTTTCAAGAATCTCTCCTTCCCTTAAGACTGATCCAAAGAATATAGTTGGAAAAAACGGCCTATTACAGCCAAACTGCACTTTGAGATCGGAGGTTCCCGTCCCACACAAACACCAGATTTGAAAGAGACATCGTGATTCATGTTCTCCCTAGGTAGTAGAATGAGAAAAACATCATGGTTTCAAGAATCTCTCCTTCCCTTAAGAGTGATCCAAAGAATAAAATTGCAAAAAACGGCCTATTACCGCATATGCTGAAAAGGCCTATTGTATTGACGGCGAAAGTGTACTTCCAGAACTGTCGTTCCCGGCCCAGAGAAACACCAGATATGAAAAAGACATGGTGATTCCAGTTCTCCCAAGGTTGTAGAATGAGAAAAACATCATGCTTTCAAGAACCTCTCCTTCCCTTAAGAGTGATCCAAAGAATAAAATTGCAAAAAACGGCCTATTACCGCATATGCTGAAAAGGCCTATTGTATTGACGGCGAAAGTGTACTTTCAGAACTGACGTTCCCGGCCCAGAAAAACAGCAGCTTTGAAAAAGATGTCGTGAATCATGTTCTCCCTAGGTAGTAGAATGAGAAAAACATCATGCTTTCAAGAATCTCTCCTTCCCTTAAGAGTGATCCAAAGAATAAAATTGCAAAAAAAGGCCTATTACCGCATATGCTGAAAAGGCCTATTGTATTGACGGCGAAAGTGTACTTTCAGAACTGATGTTCCCGGCCCAGAGAAACACCAGATTTGAAAAAGACATGGTGATTCATGTTCTCCCTAGGGAGTAGAATCAGAAAAACATCATGCTTTCAAGAATCTCTCCTTCCCTTAAGAGTGATCCAAAGAATAATGTTGGAAAAAACGGCCTATTACCGCAAAACTGAACTTTGAGATCGGATGTTCCCGTCCCAGACAAACACCAGATTTGAAAGAGACATCGTGATTCATGTTCTCCCTAGGTAGTAGAATGAGAAAAACATCATGCTTTCAAGAATCTCTCCTTCCCTTAAGAGTGATCCAAAGAATAAAATTGCAAAAAAAGGCCTATTACCGCATATGCTGAAAAGGCCTATTGTATTGACGGCGAAAGTGTACTTTCAGAACTGATGTTCCCGGCCCAGAGAAACACCAGATTTGAAAAAGATGTCGTGAATCATGTTCTCCCTAGGTAGTAGAATGAGAAAAACATCATGCTTTCAAGAATCTCTCCTTCCCTTAAGAGTGATCCAAAGAATAAAGTTGGAAAAAGCGGCCTATTACCGCAAAACTGAACTTTGAGATCGGAGGTTCCCGTCCCAGACAAACACCAGATTTGAAAGAGACATCGTGATTCATGTTCCCCTAGGTAGTAGAATGAGAAAAACATCATGGTTTCAAGAATCTCTCCTTCCCTTAAGAGTGATCCAAAGAATAAAAATTGCAAAAAACGGCCTATTACTGCATATGCTGAAAAGGCCTATTGTATTGACGGCCAAAGTGTACTTTCAGAACTGACGTTCCCGGCCCAGAGAAACACCAGATTTGAAAAAGACATGGTGATTCATGTTCTCCCTAAGTAGTAGAATGAGAAAAACATCATGCTTTCAAGAATCTCTCCTTCCCTTAAGACTGATCCAAAGAATAAAGTTGGAAAAAACGGCCTATTACAGCCAAACTGCACTTTGAGATCGGAGGTTCCCGTCCCACACAAACACCAGATTTGAAAGAGACATCGTGATTCATGTTCTCCCTAGGTAGTAGAATGAGAAAAACATCATGGCTTCAAGAATCTCTCCTTCCCTTAAGAGTGATCGAAAGAATAAAATTGCAAAAAACGGCCTATTACCGCATATGCTGAAAAGGCCTATTGTATTGACGGCGAAAGTGTACTTCCAGAACTGTCGTTCCCGGCCCAGAGAAACACCAGATATGAAAAAGACATGGTGATTCCAGTTCTCCCAAGGTTGTAGAATGAGAAAAACTTCATGCTTTCAAGAACCTCTCCTTCCCTTAAGAGTGATCCAAAGAATAAAATTGCAAAAAACGGCCTATTACCGCATATGCTGAAAAGGCCTATTGTATTGACGGCGAAAGTGTACTTCCAGAACTGTCGTTCCCGGCCCAGAGAAACACCAGATATGAAAAAGACATGGTGATTCCAGTTCTCCCAAGGTTGTAGAATGAGAAAAACATCATGCTTTCAAGAACCTCTCCTTCCCTTAAGAGTGATCCAAAGAATAAAATTGCAAAAAACGGCCTATTACCGCATATGCTGAAAAGGCCTATTGTATTGACGGCGAAAGTGTACTTTCAGAACTGACGTTCCCGGCCCAGAAAAACAGCAGCTTTGAAAAAGATGTCGTGAATCATGTTCTCCCTAGGTAGTAGAATGAGAAAAACATCATGCTTTCAAGAATCTCTCCTTCCCTTAAGAGTGATCCAAAGAATAAAATTGCAAAAAAAGGCCTATTACCGCATATGCTGAAAAGGCCTATTGTATTGACGGCGAAAGTGTACTTTCAGAACTGATGTTCCCGGCCCAGAGAAACACCAGATTTGAAAAAGACATGGTGATTCATGTTCTCCCTAGGGAGTAGAATCAGAAAAACATCATGCTTTCAAGAATCTCTCCTTCCCTTAAGAGTGATCCAAAGAATAATGTTGGAAAAAACGGCCTATTACCGCAAAACTGAACTTTGAGATCGGATGTTCCCGTCCCAGACAAACACCAGATTTGAAAGAGACATCGTGATTCATGTTCTCCCTAGGTAGTAGAATGAGAAAAACATCATGCTTTCAAGAATCTCTCCTTCCCTTAAGAGTGATCCAAAGAATAAAATTGCAAAAAAGGCCTATTACCGCATATGCTGAAAAGGCCTATTGTATTGACGGCGAAAGTGTACTTTCAGAACTGATGTTCCCGGCCCAGAGAAACACCAGATTTGAAAAAGATGTCGTGAATCATGTTCTCCCTAGGTAGTAGAATGAGAAAAACATCATGCTTTCAAGAATCTCTCCTTCCCTTAAGAGTGATCCAAAGAATAAAGTTGGAAAAAGCGGCCTATTACCGCAAAACTGAACTTTGAGATCGGAGGTTCCCGTCCCAGACAAACACCAGATTTGAAAGAGACATCGTGATTCATGTTCCCCTAGGTAGTAGAATGAGAAAAACATCATGGTTTCAAGAATCTCTCCTTCCCTTAAGAGTGATCCAAAGAATAAAAATTGCAAAAAACGGCCTATTACTGCATATGCTGAAAAGGCCTATTGTATTGACGGCCAAAGTGTACTTTCAGAACTGACGTTCCCGGCCCAGAGAAACACCAGATTTGAAAAAGACATGGTGATTCATGTTCTCCCTAAGTAGTAGAATGAGAAAAACATCATGCTTTCAAGAATCTCTCCTTCCCTTAAGACTGATCCAAAGAATAAAGTTGGAAAAAACGGCCTATTACAGCCAAACTGCACTTTGAGATCGGAGGTTCCCGTCCCACACAAACACCAGATTTGAAAGAGACATCGTGATTCATGTTCTCCCTAGGTAGTAGAATGAGAAAAACATCATGGCTTCAAGAATCTCTCCTTCCCTTAAGAGTGATCGAAAGAATAAAATTGCAAAAAACGGCCTATTACCGCATATGCTGAAAAGGCCTATTGTATTGACGGCGAAAGTGTACTTCCAGAACTGTCGTTCCCGGCCCAGAGAAACACCAGATATGAAAAAGACATGGTGATTCCAGTTCTCCCAAGGTTGTAGAATGAGAAAAACTTCATGCTTTCAAGAACCTCTCCTTCCCTTAAGAGTGATTGAAAGAATAAAATTGCAAAAAACGGCCTATTACCGCATATGCTGAAAAGGCCTATTGTATTGACGGCGAAAGTGTACTTTCAGAACTGACGTTCCCGGCCCAGAAAAACAGCAGCTTTGAAAAAGATGTCATGAATCATGTTCTCCCTAGGTAGTAGAATGAGAAAAACATCATGTTTTCAAGAATCTCTCCTTCCCTTAAGAGTGATCCAAAGAATAAAATTGCAAAAAACGGCCTATTACTGCATATGCTGAAAAGGCCTATTGTATTGACGGCCAAAGTGTACTTTCAGAACTGACGTTCCCGGCCCAGAGAAACACCAGATTTGAAAAAGACATGGTGATTCATGTTCTCCCTAAGTAGTAGAATGAGAAAAACATCATGCTTTCAAGAATCTCTCCTTCCCTTAAGACTGATCCAAAGAATAAAGTTGGAAAAAACGGCCTATTACAGCCAAACTGCACTTTGAGATCGGAGGTTCCCGTCCCACACAAACACCAGATTTGAAAGAGACATCGTGATTCATGTTCTCCCTAGGTAGTAGAATGAGAAAAACATCATGGTTTCAAGAATCTCTCCTTCCCTTAAGAGTGATCCAAAGAATAAAATTGCAAAAAACGGCCTCTTACCGCATATGCTGAAAAGGCCTATTGTATTGACGGCGAAAGTGTACTTCCAGAACTGTCGTTCCCGGCCCAGAGAAACACCAGATATGAAAAAGACATGGTGATTCCAGTTCTCCCAAGGTTGTAGAATGAGAAAAACATCATGCTTTCAAGAACCTCTCCTTCCCTTAAGAGTGATCCAAAGAATAAAATTGCAAAAAACGGCCTATTACCGCATATGCTGAAAAGGCCTATTGTATTGACGGCGAAAGTGTACTTTCAGAACTGACGTTCCCGGCCCAGAAAAACAGCAGCTTTGAAAAAGATGTCGTGAATCATGTTCTCCCTAGGTAGTAGAATGAGAAAAACATCATGCTTTCAAGAATCTCTCCTTCCCTTAAGAGTGATCCAAAGAATAAAATTGCAAAAAAAGGCCTATTACCGCATATGCTGAAAAGGCCTATTGTATTGACGGCGAAAGTGTACTTTCAGAACTGATGTTCCCGGCCCAGAGAAACACCAGATTTGAAAAAGATGTCGTGAATCATGTTCTCCCTTGGTAGTAGAATGAGAAAAACATCATGCTTTCAAGAATCTCTCCTTCCCTTAAGAGTGATCCAAAGAATAAAGTTGGAAAAAGCGGCCTATTACCGCAAAACTGCACTTTGAGATCGGAGGTTCCCGTCCCAGACAAACACCAGATTTGAAAGAGACATCGTGATTCATGTTCTCCCTAGGTAGTAGAATGAGAAAAACATCATGCTTTCAAGAATCTCTCCTTCCCTTAAGAGTGATCCAAAGAATAAAATTGCAAAAAACGGCCTTATACCGCATATGCTGAAAAGGCCTATTGTATTGACGGCCAAAGTGTACTTTCAGAACTGACGTTCCCGGCCCAGAGAAACACCAGATTTGAAAAACACATGGTGATTCATGTTCTCCCTAAGTAGTAGAATGAGAAAAACATCATGCTTTCAAGAATCTCTCCTTCCCTTAAGACTGATCCAAAGAATAAAGTTGGAAAAAACGGCCTATTACAGCCAAACTGCACTTTGAGATCGGAGGTTCCCGTCCCAGACAAACACCAGATTTGAAAGAGACATCGTGATTCATGTTCTCCCTAGGTAGTAGAATGAGAAAAACATCATGGTTTCAAGAATCTGTCCTTCCCTTAAGAGTGATCCAAAGAATAAAATTGCAAAAAACGGCCTATTACCGCATATGCTGAAATGGCCTATTGTATTGACGGCGAAAGTGTACTTCCAGAACTGTCGTTCCCGGCCCAGAGAAACACCAGATATGAAAAAGACATGGTGATTCCAGTTCTCCCAAGGTTGTAGAATGAGAAAAACATCATGCTTTCAAGAATCTCTCCTTCCCTTAAGAGTGATCGAAAGAATAAAATTGCAAAAAACGGCCTATTACCGCATATGCTGAAAAGGCCTATTGTATTGACGGCGAAAGTGTACTTTCAGAACTGACGTTACCGGCCCAGAGAAACACCAGATTTGAAAAAGACATGGTGATTCATGTTCTCCCTAAGTAGTAGAATGAGAAAAACATCATGCTTTCAAGAATCTCTCCTTCCCTTAAGACTGATCCAAAGAATAATGTTGGAAAAAACGGCCTATTACCGCAAAACTGCACTTTGAGAACTGACGTTCCCGTCCCATACA